>CM076574.1:693609085-696056892 GCA_034641835.2 Pinus albicaulis
CAACCAGCGAAGTCTCCTTGGTCAGCCAACCCAGAATGTGTCACAACAGTCCTCCAATCAGCAACCGAGTCAACCCAAGTCAACTCCAGAAAAAGTCAACGTTGTCCATAAAAGTCAACACAGGGCAGCAAGCTAAAAGTCAACGCAGCAGCAGTTTGGTCAACCCTTTGACCTTGATTTCTGTGCCAAACAGTACAGCCTTCCAAAATTGAACTTCCCAACAATTTTCAGCCCTTTCGGACCATGCGTTGACCAAAGTCAACGCTGGTCAAACTTCCAGCAAAACCCTAGCTGCAGAAATTCGTCCTTCAGCTCAGCCGTACAGATTCGTCCTCCTTCTTCTTCACACGTGTGGGCTGAACTCGTCCTCCAAGGAGCTCGTACTAAATCAGATGAGAGAAGAAGATGTGAGTTGAGTTGTTGTGAAATGCTCTCCAACTTTGCTTGTATTTATATCCATCATTGGGGTGTGTGACACATCTGCTGGGGGTGTAAAACCTTAAGGCCGACCTGCACATATAATTTATTATAAATAATAAATTCAAAATAAATGTTCTGCTCATCGGATTAAGATATATTTTATATGGATTTTACACCTCTCCGAAAGAGGAATCCAAAAAAAATACTAGCCACTTAATCTGAGCATCACAACATGGAGTTTGGACCTAGTTGTCCAAATTTAACACTCCCTCTCAACTAGGGAGAACTCCATCCATCAGTGCAATCAAACATCGTGCATCATCCCGCCGTAACTTGCTTTGCTGGCCTCTTTATTTCAGAACAGAAGTGGGTCAGTCACAAAGACATCATCCCCCGACTGACATAATCAGTCCAGAGGTTCCAAACCTCTATCAAACTCATGAAGAGTATCCAACCAACCCAAAGTTGGTTCATCTGACCCGAAGTCAGGCAGAGGTCCCAGACCTCACTAAACTTGATCCCGGATCAAGTGGTTGGACCGTGCCATCCTAGATAGAGAGTACGGCAATCTCTGATGCGTCCATCAGTCTTTGCTAATAGTCTCTAGTTTTTCCCACCTCATTGGCCAAATGAGAGGTACTTCCCATGAGCCCTGAACTCAATGGGTAGGATGCATACGGGGCACAGATAAATGAGTGGTGAACCAGCTCAATAATCACAAGGGTGGGGCAGAAGCATTATGAGTGCTTATAGCTTCGAGAAGCTATCCCCAAAGCCCCCCAGAGCTCCCAGAGCTCATCGTCCAACAGGACCCACATCATAGGGTCTTTCCACGACACCAAGACTCTCACGGAAGGTTAGGAACTTGACCTTCCCCAGGGGCTTAGTGAGAATATCCACGACCTGCTCATCAGTTCCTATATGATCGAGCCTTACGACGCCTCGCTGTACCATATCCCGGATGAAATGATACCTGATATCAATATGCTTGGATCAGTCGTGGAACACAAGATTCTCGGTCAAGCGAATCCCACTCTGGTTATCACAAAGTATCACGGTGGTATCTAGCACATGTCCAAACAGCTCACTAAAGAGCTTTCGCAACCAAACTGCTTCACAACAGGCCATACTTGCTGCAATGTATTCGGCCTCGGCGGTGCTCAAAGCCACCGACTTCTGCTTCCTGCTCATCCATGAGATCGAAGCAGAACCAAGATTGAAGCAGCATCCCGATGTGCTCTTACGATCCACCACACTGCCAGCCCAATCGGCATCGGTATATCCACGGAGTGTCACACTCCCGGCAGTGTATCTCAGCCCATGGTTTATCGTGCCCCGAAGATATCTCAGAAGATTCTTGGCACCAACCCAGTGAAAGTGATGAGGCTCAACCATCTGTTGACTCAAAGTGTTCACTGCAAAACATATATTTGGTCGAGTGTTCACTAAGAACATCAAAGCTCCTATGAGTTGACGATACTCAGTAGGATTGGCCAAGATAGGCCCAGCAGCGCTGCCACTCAACTTCTTAAAGTTGAGTTCCATCGGTGTCGACACGGACTTACACTCCACCATTCCAAATCTTTCCAGAAGCTTCACAATGTATTTTCCTTGAGAAAGGAAAATCTCTCCAGGTCTCTGCCAGACCTCCAGGACTAGGAAGTAGTGCATCAGTCCTAGGTCCTTCATCTCGAACTTAGCAGCGAGCTCCCTCTTACATTGATGAATGAGAGGGTCAGCACCTGTCAGGAAGAGGTCGTCCACATACAGCACTAGAATGAGTGGCTTTCCCTGCACAACCTTGAAGTAAAGGTTCAGATCAGCATTACTTCGAGTGAAGCCCAGCTTCATCAAGTAACTATCCATCCTCTCGTACCAAGCTCTGGGTGCTTGCTTTAACCCATAGAGGGCTTTCTTCAACCTGCAGACATAAGTGTCTCGATCATGAACTTCAAATCCCAGAGGTTGTTCTACATACACCTCTTCCTTTATTGCACCATGCAGAAAAGCGGTCTTGACATCCATCTGATGAAGACTCCATCCTTGCGTAGCAGCAAGGGCTATGATTGATCGAATGGTGGTATATCGTGCCACGGGTGCAAATATGTCATCATAATCTACTCCTTCCTTTTGAGAGAAGCCACGGGCAACAAATCTTGCCTTGAACTTTTCAGCACTTCCATCAGATCCATGCTTGATCTTGTAGAGCCATTTCGCGGTGACAACTGATTTATCCTTCGGTCTTGGAACCACATCCCAGACATCATTCTTCATTATGGACTCATATTCTTCGTGCATAGCATCCTTCCAAACTTGATGCTTAACGGCTTCCTCAAAAGATCCAGGTTCAGATTGTACAATAGTACTCATGGCAGCTAGATACCCTTGGTACCTACACGGCTTCTTGCTTTCCCGGAATGTCCCCCTTGGGGTAGCATGACCCTCAGCATCTTCGAGGGTGTCCCTGAGCCATGATGGTCTCTTTCCCAGTGAAGGAGATGGATCAATAGGGTCCATTGGTCCTTCAATATCAGGCATTGTCTCATCCTGCGGTTCTTCTTGATTTCCAGGCCTTTCTTCATGATTTTTTTCAGATCTTGGAAGATCTACTACTTTCTTCAGGGAAGCATCTTCGTCAAAGGTGACATCATGGCTTAACTCTACTTCCCTTTGACCAGGTACATAGACTCTATAGGCCTTAGAAGTCTCACTGTAGCCCACAAACATTCCTTTCTTCCCAGAAGCATCCAGCTTACTTCTCTTTTCTTTCGGCACATGAAAATAGACAGGACATCCAAAAATTCTAAAATGTGAGACATCGGGTTTCTTACCAGAGAAAACCTCTTCGGGAGTTTTGGAGTCCAAAGCGGAATGAGGGCATCGGTTTTGAATATACACAGCAGTATTTGCAGCTTCTCCCCACAGAAACTTCGGTAGACCCTGGTCACATAGCATGGCACGGGCAGCTTCCACAATAGTCCTATTCTTGCGTTCGGCAACACCATTCTGCTCAGGAGTATATGCAGTGGTAGTCTCCCTCTTAATGCCAGCTTCTCTGCAAAAGTCTTTGAACTCATTTGACTCATATTCAGTGCCATTGTCGGTCCTCAAAATCTTGATCTTCTTTCCGATCATATTTTCCACAAAGGCTTTGAAGGTACGGAACCACATGAAAGCCTCATCCTTCTTCTTCAAGAAGTATATCCAGGTTTTGCGAGAGAAGTCATCAGTGAATGTCATGTAGTAAGAACATCCTCCCAGGGATGTCACAGGCAACATACCAGATAGATCAGAATGGACCAGTTGCAAAATATCAGATGTCTTTGTGACACTTGAGGGAAAAGGTCCCCTTGTATGTTTTCCTTCGGCACAGCCCTTACATACACCTTCATGATTATTTCCAAAGTCAGGCATTCCTGTCACCACCTTCCTTGCTTTGGGAGGGGCCTTATAATGAAGGTGTCCAAATCTTCGGTGCCATAGTTCGGTTTGTCGGATAGTATCACAAGTCATTGCTCCCAGCGGACTTCCTCCAACCTGGTAGAGTGTACCAACTCTAAAACCAATCGAAATGGCTTCCTTGAAGATCTCCTTCCACATGAGCACCATTCCATCAGAGAATGTTACATTGAATCCTTTGTCTTCCATGGATGATACAGACACAAGGTTCTTCTTCAATTTAGGTACATAGAGCACATCTTGCAAACGTAGGACTTGTCCTTGAGACAAGTGGAGGGTCACAGTCCTTGTCCCTTTCACGGGGTATGTGGCATTATCTCCAAGGATAATTTCTAGATTAGTATCCCTTTCAACCATGTCAGAGAGTGCTTCCTTGAATCCAGTGATGTGTCTTGAGGCACCACTATCGATTAGCCAGACATCCATAGTGTCGAGCGGAGATGTAGCAGAGAGAGCAGATACAAGAATATACTCATTTCTTTTATCAACAGCATTAGACTCCTCATACCTGGTGTTCCTAGACCTTTTAGAAGGTTGATTGTTTCCACCAAAGTGAGCCTTCCTCTTTCCTTTGGATTTGTCGTTTCTTCGATTCCCATTCCTTCGATTGTTGTTGTGATCATCACTATCGGGAGAATCCTTCTGGAAGGGGCATTCTCTAGCATAGTGACCGGGCCTATGGCAAGTGAAACACTTACCCTTCTTTTCTTGAGTCCTTGTTCTTCCTTTGTCCTTAGAACCACCAGAGTTCTTCTTTCGAGAATGAGCACCATAGGCAGCATTTCTGTCATTATCGAATTCCTTCATCCTTGTTTCTTCTTGCATACATCTAAACAGAAGCTCATCAAAGTTAGGAATGGTATTATTATTGAGAATGGTAGTTGTGAATACTTGCCATTCATATGGGAGTCCTCCAAGTGCGGTGAGAACCATCTCACGATCAGCTATTGTCTCCCCAATAGCCAGCATATTGTTCCTTGTTTCGGTCAATTTCAGAAAGTAAGTTTGAACAGACTCATCCCGGCCCTTCTTCATATTCTTTAACTTATTCTTGAGGAATAGCACTTGGTTCACATTGTTTAATTTGAACATAAGGATCAATTTATCATACATCTCCTTGGATGTGCCCAGTTCAGATATATAGGCAACCAGACTCTTATGTATGGATTCCCTGATCATCAGCTTTGCTTTGATCTCTCCCTTTTTATACTTGTTTCTAACAGCAGCGGTAGCATTGGATGGAGGTTCTTGAATCTTACCCAGCACATGATCCAAAAGATCATGGTCTTCCAATTTGAGATCTAATATCATCTTCCAGGCATGGAAGTCATCCCTTCCAGTCAGCTTGTCATTCTCCTTGAATTCAAAACTTGTGGAACCCATTTCTTTCGGTGGTGATTGCTAAAGATAGGGCTTGTCTTCACCTCAGCTCTGATACCATGTAAATTTTTGTAGATGTTCTATGCTTGAAGCAACTTTACTTTCTTACAGCAATCACACAAATAGTTAAGTAAAATGTTGATAGAACATATAAGTGGATCTTATAGAAGACAAACCAGAAACAGAAAAATGTGATGGTGCGTTACAGCGGTCAACAGGATGCTTCAACCAGCAAAGTCTCCTTGGTCAGCCAACCCAGAATGTGTCACAACAGTCCTCCAATCAGCAACCGAGTCAACCCAAGTCAACTCCCAAAAAGTCAACGCTGTCCAGAAAAGTCAACGCAGGGCAGCAAGCTAAAAGTCAACGCAGTAGCAGTTTGGTCAACCCTTTGACTGATCATCAGCTTTGCTTTGATCTCTCCCTTCTTATACTTGTTTCTAACAGCAGTGGTAGCATTGGATGGAGGTTTTTGAATCTTACCCAGCACATGATCCAAGAGATCATGGTCTTCCAATTTGAGATCTAATATCATCTTCCAGGCATGGAAGTCATCCCTTCCAGTCAGCTTGTCATTCTCCTTGAATTCAAAACTTGTGGAACCCATTTCCTCTGATGGTGATTGCTAAAGATAGGGCTTGTCTTCACCTTAGCTCCGATACCATGTGAATTTTTGTAGATGTTCTATGCTTGAAGCAACTTTACTTTTCTTACAACAATCACACAAATAGTTAAGTAAAATGCTGATAGAACATATAAGTGGATCTTATAGAAGACAAACCAGAAACAGAAAAATGTGATGGTGCGTTACGGCGGTCAACAGGATGCTTCAACTTGGTGAAAGGCTCCTTGGTGATGATGACGAGTAATACGCGGTCCTCAGCCAGCCTTCAAGGGCCAACCCAAGTCAACTCCAAACAAAAGTCAACGCTTTGTCCATAAACATCTGTCCATAAAAGTCAACGGAGGCAGCAACCCACGTCGTCAACGCGGCGAGCGGTTTGCAGGCGACCGCGGCCACCTGATTTCGCCTTTTCGCTTGATGCGGCCTTACAAAATGACTTCCCAACAATTTTCGGCCCTTTCGGACCATGCGTTGACCAAAGTCAACGCGGCGGTGATTCGGTCAACCCTTTGACCTTGATTTCTGTGCCAAAGTGTATGGCCTCTCAAAATCGAAATTTCCAACAAGTTTCAGCCCTTTCGGACCATGCGTTGACCAAAGTCAACGCTGGTCAAACTTCCAGCAAAACCCTAGCTGCAGAAATTCGTCCTTCAGCTCAGCCGTATAGATTCGTCCTCCTTCTTCTTCACACGTGTGGGCTGAACTTGTCCTCCAAGGAGCTCGTACTAAATCAGATGAGAGAAGAAGATGTGTGTTGAGTTGTGGTGAAATGCTCTCCAACTTTGCTTGTATTTATATCCATCATTGGGGTGTGTGACACATCTGCTGGGGGTGTGAAACCGTAAGGCCGACCTGTACATATAATTTATTATAAATAATAAATTCAAAATAAATGTTCTGCTCATCGGATTAAGATATATTTTATATGGATTTTACACCTCTCCGAAAGAGGAATCCAACAAAAATACTAGCCACTTAATCTGAGCATCACAACATGGAGTTTGGACCTAGTTGTCCAAATTTAACAGACAACCATCTGATAATAGAATATTTCCATGGCACGGTAAAGGAGGATATGCCAAGGTAACTAAATGAAGAGGAAAACCGAGAACATTTTGATTTTATTGAATGATGGTTTCAAGCAACTATAAGCCCATATCACCCCTTTATTCTTCATTATTTCTTGATATCACCAGAAAAAATAGTTGGTTCTTCAAACTTAGGTATACATTAAAGACTTTATTTTAAACCTGAATTTGAATGCATTTTTATACCTGTTATGCACATGGCTACATTGAAAATACTCCTACAATTGAGGAGAGATTTGTCTTTCTCTCAAATAGGGTAGGAGAGTGAATAAAATTCATTAAGTGTTGCATAGTCCAGCTGCTTAGTTTAGTAATAAGAAGGGACCACCTCTGGAGACCATCAACAAATTGTTGGTAGCATCAAATTCTTTTGAAGCAGCCTCTGCATCCTTTCAAGAAGTGGAGTTTGTACAAAACATGCTTCAGCATAATGAGATGGAGATAGTAAGATAGGGAGGTGATCTTCCTATCTTTGACCCTTCGTTTTTTTAATTATTTTCACTTTGAAAATAAATAAATAAAAGCAATAAAATTTTGAGCTTGATTTATTCCTTCTTGTGGTCATTAAACCATGAGAAGGACATCTATCAAGCATAGGTTTATCTCTTTATCTGGTATTGGTAGATTATTTACAAAAAAGAAACCCCCCTAGAGTTTTCTTTAAGTTTTTCAAACTCTCTAAAATTGAAAACACCGGCGAGCATCGACCATCCTAGGCTCGATAAAAATGCACAGGGTAGTATTTGATTATTCTTAAAGTTTTTCAGGCTCGTTAAAATTGAAAACACTGGTGAGCATCAACCATCCTGGGTTCGAAAGGAATCTACAGGATAGTGTCATAAAAGGAAATGTAAACAAGATATTTGGGGCTCAGCCACTGGACCCTAGTCCCCTTGTTCTTCAATTCTGTTGCAACCATTTGATACTAGCACTGTCAAGTGTGTCCTTCTCCATCCTTTTAAGGGCTTGAGCATTACGGTGTTTTCACTTTCAGTATTGGTATTAGTGCAAACTTTTTCAAATTCCATCCTTCTATCAAAAGTTGCAGCGACTAACCTTCCCACAGTAACATCAACACTTATATTTTTGGTGTTTTCAGCATTGACAGGCAATCCTGTAGTAGCCATATGATCCTGCTTGGATGCACCACAGGGTTCTGATCAACCATGTTCATTTCAGGTATAAGGAAAAAATGAGGTAATAAATGCTTTAAATCCTCTTAATTTATTTGAAAACATGGAGGGTTGTGGCAGCTGCTTAAGCTTAGTGACATGATGACATCTACAAATCCCCTATTTCACCTAATCTCTCCTTATTTTCATTGATTTATATGGTCATTCCCTCAATATTCCTTACACCTGCCCTTGTCCTACCATACCTTCGTGGTGATAATTGCTCAAATTGGAAGTGCTTCACAGAACCCCCTCACCAAGACCATGGCAACATTAATAATTCTAAGTGCAATCCATTCAAGGGGCATGGTGATTTTACATTTTCAGAAGTTGAGTTTCTTTGGTTAAACAATATTGTTGCCCTTAACATTGGGTATGTTGAACTCACAATTGAGAATATCTTTTGATCAGTCTTATTCCACTCTTTGTCATCTTTGTTAAGATAGTTTTTGGGAGCTTTGGGTTATCATATTCCGAGGGGTCACTTGGTAATTTTCCAAGCAATCAATAATCAGAAATTGAAGGTGTATAACAGTAGATGGGCAAGGCCTCAAATATATCAATAGATTCAACATATGTGAGGCAGTATATGGAAAGAAGATTACCTACAGCCATCATTGGGAGAAAGTGCATAAGCAGATTCAGAGCAAGACAAATAAGGAGTGTACAGTTAATCAGGTTTCTGAGAAGTTCATGAAAAAGAAAAAAGAAAAAGAAAAATTAAACTTGAGGTAAATTCTGTGCATAAAGGACAGAATGCATCTTGGTAAACATCAAGAAATTTGGCATAATGTGTAGGCATATCTTTTTAATTGCTAGAAGGACACAGGAACAATCAAATCCTTCTTTGATGCAAATTTGGCTCTTACAGCTCAGCCTCCAAAGTTCCATTTTTATGATCCCATGAAACCTATCTTTACTTCACCTCAAGTTTTCGCCACCAAAAAAATAGAAAAATGTTAGATATTGAATTCAATGACTTCACATGGAAGTTTTCTCCGAGAATGAGCATTTTGTCATAGGAATTCGTTCACAATTGATGTATGGTGTTGAAGGATCTAGTGAATTACAGCGGTCTTTTTCCTTTGCAGAAGAAGGAAGCTGTTTCAATATCCATCTTAATTGAGTTGATAGATTTTATTCTTGCAGGCAGATGAGGCATGGAGTAACAGCAGTTAATGAATTAGGGAAAATGTTATGGATAACATTAGAACAAGTTTAGAAAATGGGACTATTGCAACTTTTAAATGGCATCTTGGTTTAGTACCTGTGTGGATCTCGTGAATTAGAGTATGATTCTCCCAAAAGATCGTCACCTCCTCTGTTTTGGTGTTCCAACAAGAAGGATTTGGAATGATGGCACTAACTGGAGGTGGCGCACATAAGTAGAAGTAAAACAAATTATTTACATTTTCTCTCTTTCTTTTGATAAAATCGCAAGAGAGATTGTTGAAGGTCATATCCAGCTTTTTATTTCGATTGGATACACCAAGGGTGTTTCAAATGAAATCTTTGCCATACAAACAGCATAAGTATTGTACATGAGGTTTCTTGGAACCACTGATACTGAATGAATTCACTGTTTGGTTACAGATAAGTTTGTTTCTCCCATGAGACCTGCACATTTGAAAATTTGTTTACAAACTACATTGTTATTTTGATGATTATAAGCGGGAAAATCGAAATGTTTTGGATCCTAATTACCAATATAAGTGCACGGATTGAAGACAAGTTTTGTTTACATGTTGTAGAAAAGGGATCTGGATACATTCATGGCAAGGTATTCAGTGCTCCAATGCTTTGGAAGTCCTTTCAAAAAGGGTTCCTTGTTCAAATTCATCACTTTGATCATTCCCTCGAGCATCCTCTTAAGAATGGTTTTCATTGAGTTATTTTGTCTCAACGCAATATTCGATTTGAAAGGGAAATTTTGGCCTAGGTGTCAAGCCTGTGTAAATTGCTTGATTCATATTAATTGGTGATAAGCATCTTCCTCGTTGTGGCTATATTAATACTAATTCCACTATCAGTTATTAAAATTTCAAAGAGGAATTGGCAGGGAATAATCTGAATCCTGTGTTTTGAAATTATTCAAGTCATATGGGAACTCTAGAATTCCCTGATCTTGGAAGGCATTGCACTGTCGAAGACCATAAGCTTGTGGATTTCCTCCCATTCGACTGTGATAAATGCAAAGAGGCCTCTTGCTTGGAGCATAGGACATACAGTCAGCATCATTGTCCAAATGCAAATGAACATGATGTTACCATCCTGATCAGTCCTATGTGTGCAAAAGGAGTTTGGCTTGTTCCAAATGAGGATCCAAATATAACCTGGGAGTCTCATGTGAAAACTGTTAATTCTGCAACTAATGTGCAACCTAAGAAAGTTGAAACCATTTAGAGTCTTGGAAGAGTATTGAAATTTTTTTGGCATGTGGTTCATGTGAACAATGCTACAAAAATGATCAGTTCAAACTTGTGAGTAGTTGCAAGCAACGTGGGCACTAAGAGAATGTTGTCAATATTATTTTTTTCCTTTTCCAAATTGTTTTCTTTTTCTGTTGTGAACTTCTTAATGCTCGAGCTTTAAACTCTGATAAAGTGGCTTTAGTAAAATAATTGAAGAGAGGTATGCCGAGCTGGTAAAATCATGTCTTATGATGGTGCTACCGAGAAGTAACAATACATGCTCAGAGTCCTTTGCCACCATGAAAAGGAAAATGGATATCTTTGTAGTAAAATAGTTCCTCTACTGAGGATTTGTTGAAAGAATCGAGAGGTTTTTGCCATCTGAGTTCAGGAATGATGTTGATAACATCCACACGTTGGAGCCTACCAAGGGCGCATTTGAGCTGAAAGCCAAAATCTGTAGAGCAATCGAGGCAGCAGGCATTTCTTATCCATATGTCGCCAGCAACTCTTTTTGCTGGGTATTTCCTTTTGAGACCATCACAAGCTAGCCTTACAACTCCTCCAAAGGATAAAGCAATCATTTTTGAGATGGAAATATTAAAGTTGAATGTGTGAAAGAGAAAGACATTGGAATATGCACAATTAAGGCAGTAGGTGATCCTAGAACTTTGAAAAAAAACTTATACTTGAGACTTCCTACAAACACTCTATCCTTCAATGACTTGTGGCTTTGTGGGAAAAGAAGATCGAGAAGCCTCTAGAGAATTTCTATGTCCCTAAGGAGCAGGTTCTCAAAGTAATTTAAGAAACACCATTCCCAGCTAATATTGTCATAGCAATCACTCAATCTGTTTTTGTGAAAGGGAATCAAACAAATTTTGAAATTGGACCTAGTGGAGTGGAGAGCAGTCAGCTTTACCTTGAAGTGAAATGCACCGTTGTTGATGAGTACCTCAACAAATTTGTGTGAATTGTGTTAGGTTATCTTCAACAAATTGAGATTACATAACAGTTTCAATAAAACTTTGTTGTGCTTTTTCCCAATTGTGGGCTATTAAAACAGAGCTTTTTATATGGTTTAGTAAGATCTGAAAGACTCTTGTATGGTTGTGTAAGATAAAACGTAGACATAGGCAGATCCTTAAAATATTTATGCTCCATAAGTAGCAAGCAAGATTAGTTGAAAGTGGTAAGGTAAAAACATTTGGGATTGTCTCTTTTATGGCAAGTAGAGAATTATTAGACATTGCTTGCTTTTGTGATGTTTGGGTGTTGGTATTTATGTTGGCTTGGCACTACTGCAAAGATGAAGATAGAGGTAATGAGCTCCATGGTCACCTCAAAAAGATGTTGAGGCCTGATGTTCTAATTTTGGTACACATGGAAGGTTGGAGCAATCATATGAAGATCATATCACATAGATAGACAGATGACGGATGATGGCAGGTATGGGGCAAAGCATTGGTCTTGATGAGGAGTGGAAGAGCATCATATATGCACTCAGCTTGCATGAGGACATGCAAGCTCTTAATTGTGGGGGAGATGTTGGGCCTCCAAAATGACATTATTTTTGTCACCTCTTCAACTTTGATATCCCATTTTTATCCCATCTCTTTGCATTTACATCAGCGTTTTGCGGTGATTGTTTGATGCATAAATGTCATACTAGGCCAAATCATATGTCGTTGATTTAATGCATAATTCTGTTGTTTTTGATGAATTGGAAAGGTTAAAATATATTTTATTACTAATAGTGGTTTTTTCCTAGTCATTTCTTGCAACCTCTATATAGATCTGGTAACCAACCTCTGAGTTCAGCATATCCACGTGACCTTATGGAAGATTTCAAGACATGATTTTGTTCCTAGCATCAGTGACATGGTTCCCTGTTGCTTATTTCTCACCCAGGTTGGTTTTAGAGGCTTCCAGGCACCAGTCGATAGTCATGACAACTTGTCCCAAGCATAATCATGTCATCAACTTCGAGCACGATTTCTAAGAAAACGAAGCAGAACCTGGAAGATATAAAACATGGGTTTTTCTTAGGACATCCTCAATTAGGTTATTTGTGAGAATTTTCTCTAGAAAGTGTGCAATTTGGGAGATAACAAAGGTTCTTCGAGGGAAAATTTCAGGTTATGACCAATGCTTAGTTACACCCAATTTAAGCAATCAGTTAGCTGATTGGACCAAATTGAGCTATGATAATTAATCCCTCTTAATCATATATCCAGCTAAATATAACAAAAACTCAATATTATGAAATATTAATTATGATTTGACGAGTAATTTTGGGGGAAAATTATCTCAATTCGCCCTTAATCCCAGTTGTATAAATATTTTGGCAAAGAGCCCTCAAGGGGGTTGGAAAAAGTTCAGAAAGGAGTTCAAAGAGTGAGAATTTGTTTGTATTCTTCTCCTGTGGGATGATCCCTTGAGCTGACCATTGGATTTGAAGTTCTTTGTGCTTTCTTATGTAACTGAGGAGTTGTTCTTCTAATACAAAGACTACCATGTTGGAGTTTTCCTATTTGTGCATTCTCTATGAATTGAATTAAGCTCTTCCACAAGGGAATGATATGGTTGGTTTTGTCCCACCAATCCATCTTGTTTCCCTCTCTTTCTTTGTTAATTTTATGCTCTGGTGTGTAAATTTATAAGTTTCTAATTTGGTTTGAAGTGTGGCTTGTGGATTGATCATAGTTTACTCATATCTAAGTTTCCATAGCATATGGTTTCATTCTCTTATTTTGTTGAAGCAATATCTTTGGAATGTGTGAACAAAATGCATAGGTCTCGAATTGTATGAAAGCTAAGGTTGTGATATGTGTTATTTTGTCATTTGTCAGGCAGAACAAACCAAATTCCATTGATATCTTTTTAATAATGAATGTGTTGCTGTGTTTCTTGTAAGTGGAATGTATAAGGTTTGTTATAAATGAATATTGTGTGAAGGAACACACTCCTGGAGTGAGATATCCTGTCACTTTAACTGATAACTTAATAAATATATTTTGAAAAATCATGTCTGCAAGGTATTCATATGGAAGCTCTCTTTTATTGTGTTATTTCTCTTTGTGAGCTTCTGGCATTGGAAACACAACATTTGTTACAGACCTTGTATATTCATTTGAATTCACATTTCAGTTTTATGCTATGAATGAAAGCGCACACACAAGTTTTGTCAAATGGGAATCAAGCCTTAGATCGAAGTAAATATATATTGTGTCTTCGCATTTAGTACCCTGTTTGATCAACAAGCACATTATCATTATTCATACCGAGTTGGTAGTTTGTTGAATCAGGCATTGATATTTCTATCTACACTTTTCTTTCAGAGCATTTTGTACTAACACAAAGTGGATTTATAGCCATTACTTTGGAAGGATTTGAGATTAGATTCACTATCCTTTTGTTTTTATTTAAGCAAGTTTTTACGGTGTGTTAGGAAGAAGAATCTGATTAAGTTTGCAATATTTATCTTTTGGTGATGTAACGAGATCCTAAGCTTTTTTGTCCCCTATACAACTATGCAAGGAACTAGGCCTGCTATCCCAGAGGGAGCCTAGGTTAGGAAATTATATTTCATTTTCTTTAGTGATGTGTATAAATTGTAGAGGTCCATGATTTTCTCTTGTCCTCTAGACAATTAAGTAGAGCACTAGGCATGCCATCCAGAAGGAGCTAGAACAAGGATACCTTGTTTCTTTTATTGCTTCAAGAGTGTGTAGACTATAGGAATTCCTAATTCCTTTTGTCCTTTGGACAACTGAACATTACATTAGGTTTGTCAGCTAGAAGGAGCCTGGGTTAGGAGTTTTTTCTCTTTTCAAAGTTGTGCACATAATAGGATTTCCTAATTTCTCTTGTCCTTTGGACAACTGAACAATACAGTAGGTCTGTCAGGCCAAAAGGAGCCACAATCAGAAGACCATAGTGGCTCTTAGCTATGGTTTTGTTTCATGATTAATGCCATTAGGATTGTGTCATTGATTTGGATTCAAGAGATAGATTTGTTTTGTGGAATATTAAAATGTTGATTAAGCAGATAGATATTGGTGTATAGGTTATTACAAGACTTATTCAGGCATAAATAATGTTATGCCTCTGTAACATGCCCTGGTGAAAATTCCATGTAATAAAAGTTAATAAAGACAAAAATAATAACCATGGTTGATGGGACACTTATTCCAAGTTGAATGTTGGACAAAACATCCTAGAAAGTGTTCATTTGGTTTACTATGGCTAAGGAAATTAACAAAGGCAAGGGCAAAAGATTTGGAAAGGAAAAATGGCATTTTGGCACATTTATTTATGAAAATAATGGAAATTAGGAGAAAAGGGAGGGGAAAGGTCACATGTTACATGTGAGGAGGAAAATGAAGGAAAATAATGGAAAATGAAGAAAATAGAAGCCTAATTGATAACAAGGCTTATGAGGATCAGTCAGTATCTTTTGTCAGTTCAGTTTTGGAGCTCTCTCATTATTCTCTCTCTCTCACTTTTGGGCACTTAGAGTTTTCTTGGAGCACTTTGGCATTGAATCAAGAAAGTCAAAGAAGGCAAGAGGAAGGAAGGAGCAAGCAAGGAAGTGCGGGATCAAGCAACTACAACAAGATTCTTTGCATGTATCGATTTGCATGTGTGTTTTCCTTGCTAGATTTTGCATGCATGGTATTGCATGTGGTTCTTTTCTGTTATTGCATGGGCTTTGTCAGGTGTGACAGTGTTTTCAACCTAGCCTTTCCATTTCCGTGTAGCCATGGTGTGATGGGGTTCTCATGTTTTGGTTGAGTTGGATTTTCGGATGGATTCAAAGTTGAGTAAGGTGGATCTCTGAAATGATAGAACACATGGCCTAGTAACCCCTGAATCGGATTGAAGGTTGCGGTAAATATGGATAGTGTGTTGCCTCCGTGGGCCTAGGAATCCTCGATTGGTGAATGGCGGGATATACATTGCAGCCTAAAGGTGGATTCCTCTCCGTCAGGCCTAGGAATCTCGAGTTGGGATATACGGTAAATCCTGGAGAGTGTGTCTCGGTTTAGGGCCTAGCGATCCCTGGATCAGATTGTGGATTGTGGTAAATCTTGCGAGATTAGGAGACAGGAAAATTCCTCACAGTGTAGGCAGAGAAATTCGATGTCATCCATGCTTGTTTTAGCCTAGTGATCGGGTGGAGATAATGGTAAATCCTATTATGACATGTTTATTGTTTTGACCTAGTGCTCTGGTGTGGATTACGATAAAGCCTTATTTTTATTGATGAGGGTGAGGTGGTTTAGCCTCAGGATGCCTTGGTTGGTTCTTTTGGTTTGAGTCTCACATTCATGCTTGGAATATGGCACAGAGGTGATTGGCTGAAGAGATATTTGGCTCAACCAATCTATGGTCAAGAGGAACGTGGAAGTCTCATCCCGGGTTGGTTATTGCATTCATTAATAAGATGTTCTCTCCTTAACATATAATGTATAAATGTATTGGTTTATATGTGGATTCTATGGCTGAAGTATCATTAATAATTTTGTTTTTATTATGTTGGTTATAAGCATGTATTATGATAATGATGATGTATGTCTCTCCTCATGTTTTTATTTGTAAATGAATAAACAATGTATCTATGACCTAATAGATGATAATGCAGCCAATGATGTAAGGGAACAATGCTTCTTAGCGATTCTCAGATAAGTATGAGGCCCCTATGCTCATATATGTTGTTTACAATTGTAGATTACTTAATTGTGACATGTTTTATGAAATGCATATCTTGGCTAGTAGGGGTCCAGTCTAGGCCTTGTCATTGTTTTTACAAATATATCATTTTTTTGTTGTTTTATTTCATTTCTGAGATTGTCATTGAGTTTTGGGAAGTGACCTTGGCTCTGGGCCTAAAAAAGTGGCTCAAATCCCGGGGACACTGGCACAGTTCTATGGGAAAAATTCTTTGGACACACGCAGACATATCTTGTGGGAACGTCTAGAGCCTCCCATATGCACCCATGCCTATACTGTGGGAGCATCAGGGGGTTTGAAGGCCTAAACCCTTAGTGGAACCCATGGGTTAGTTTCCTGAGTGGTTGGGATGGTTCTTGGGAGTCTTGTTGCTGGTGTGGAATGTCTGTGTGATGTGTTTCTATCGATTCCACTTCCTTAAGGTCACCTAAGAGGTTGAATCAGATCATAGTAATTCTTCGTCACATGTTTACCTTGGTTGGATGGTTACTAAATGTGGGATGAGGGTGTTACAGACTGGTATCAGAGCATGGTTCACCCCTTGGACGGGATGGGCGATGTGTGTTGGTCATGGATTCATGTTGGTTGCACGTGTGTTAATCATCTTTGTGGTTTATATGCTTGTTTCATATGCATAGTGTCGGTTTGTTGTGTAAATCAACAACCCCCATTATTTTAAGCAATAGTTACCTTAGAAAATAATGGGGACCCTTTTTAATTTTTAGAGTTAAAACAAATAAAACCCTTAGAGTATTTCTTTTGATAGACATAGGAATCAAAAAAGGGATGAAACCTTAAATTTTTTTATTTTAAAGTATATAAGCGGAGGTAAATCACCTTATCGCAATCGCAAAACCATAGCAAGTCATATATAATTCCTAAAAATCACTTGAATCATTTTTGTGATCCGATGTATATAAGAAAAAATGCTTTTAAAATGGAAAAGGCCATATTTTCAAGTAAATTCTATAGGGAATGCTCGCAAGACCTACTTCTGCCACGTAAGCTATTACATTTCGCAAATCTCATTTTCAATCTTGATGGTCTTATTGTTACCCCTCATATTCCCCGATGTGATATAGCATATCACATCGCATTCCTACAAGCTCAAATCATTCTTTTACTCCCGATCATATTTGCCGATGTGATATGGCATATCGCACATTGCGCATCACACTCTTGTTAACTCACGTATTTTGCACTCCACCAACTTTCGCTGATATTGCGATTGCGATATCGTAATTGGAAAAAAAGTCAAGTTGATCAGTATTTAATGAAGATATTGCACACGAGCTATACTGCAATGCGATAGATCTGGTTTTAATTCAGAAATTATTACATGGGCACGATAACCCATATCAGTTATTAATGTCATAAATTAACGGTTTTCTCGCCCATACCTCCATAATCATTCTCCTGTAACAGACATTCAATTCATATCCTATCAGTGTGCGAAGTCTCATACATTTGAATGTTTCTATTGCTATGGTATTTGTGCATATGGTAAAACTAAAAAGTTCTCTCTTTCTGCTTATCCTTTCTCATCTATCTGCAGGCTAGCCCGAATAAGCATAATTCTCTGGAGATGTCTAAGGCTTTGAAGAAAGCAAAGAAGCCTATGGCTCTTGTTAACCCTGCGCCTACTACATTCGAGAGAACATAGATGTTGCCTCTATTTACATATATGACTTGTGGACCTGAAAGCGAATCATCTTTATGAGAATCCATGTATAAACTACTTGAAGACGAAAAACCTTACAAAATCCAAAGAAAGGCAACTGATGATGCCCCAAATTCTTCCGAAGCTACAATTGGAGACGTAGATAATTCTTTTCTACATCGAATTGCAACATGAGCCAAAATATTACCATATACTGATATGGTAAGGTGGATTATCAACAATCTCAATATCGGGGATAGGACATTTCATACCAGCAGAGGAACAATGATTGGTTCCTTTAAAGCTGAAGACCTGAAACAGATGTACCATATTCCAGACCTCGATAAGGTTTATGATAAATAATTCCTTGCACAGTTCGTCAAAGAAAATGAACTCAAATCAACGTTGATAAAGCAACGGAAGAGCAATCCTAACAAGCACAAGAATGATGAAAATGGTATGTATTCTACTGAATCTCTTGCAAGTCCCTATCGCTATGTCTTTGCTATGATGTCTATACTTTTTGGTTAGCCGAACACAACCCGATTTTCAATAGAATGAGTTCCCCTTATGGAAGCAGCGACAGATGCTTATGTTATGGATTGGGGAAGTATTCTATCAAATAATATTGCCACTCAGATTTTAGAATATAGAAAGAACTGCTCCATCTCTTCTAAAATTTTTCCCTCATTCTATATGAGCGGATATATTATGGATGTTGTATGTTTTACCTCGGATTTTATAGCCATGGGCTGGAAATCACTGCCCAGGACCCTGTACCTATTCATATATTTCATATTATTTTGTGGGATTCTAAGTATGAGAATCATTTTTACAAAAAATTTCATGGAGTCATTCTCCCCCTATTTCAAGTTGTTTTTAATGAAAAAGCCTCCAGACTTTCGAAAGAGGCCCAAGCCGAATTTTCTTCTATAGGGAAATGGTTTGGTGAAGAGTTATTCACTTACATCCGAGTATTTGGGAGCTTAGCTCAACCACATGTCTTGCCCCTGTATGTTCCTGACAAGCTTCTCGCGAGAGAAGTTACATATCAAACTGTTGGAAATGGCCTAACCAGATTTATGAAAGAAGCCAAGAAAGCATTATGGCCTTCTTTTCCAATTAGTTGCGGCATTTATGGACTGGATAATTATAGACATGTTGTTGTAGAGATTGGTCAGATTGAGTGTTCGAAGTTATTTACAATTCCAAACAAGCAGTATTATCCAATTAAAGTTGCTAATAATTTCACTACACAAGTGAAAATCGGACCCTTTGTGCACGAAGACAATGATTTTGACGACTTATTCGAGTCCGTTGACAGTTATGTTGCAGTTAAAAAATTGGCAACCTTACGCCTCCACCCACAACAATTACTAAAATTTCAGCAATATATAAATAAGAGTCTGGAAACAATTCCACTCAAAATGTTGGATGTTTCTCAACCAATAGCTCAGAAAGAAAGTGAATCAACAATTAAGGATATTGAAGTCCTTAATACGACAGACCAGGGTAAATCATCTAAATTTCATACAATAGATTTGGATTTCCCCAACAATCTAAAGGATGTTTGGAAGGATTCTGATCTAAAACTCCAGGAAGAACAAAGAGCTATGATTATTGACCAACAACATATTGTACATATTCCACCTACTACAAGTCGGGACTTGTTCAATGTTGGGCCCTCTGACAAAGTAGTGAGCACAGAAAGAGTAGAATTCATCCCGGCCTTCCCAACCTCCAAGATTGATCTTAATATTGAAGAGATTCCTCCTTTGGAATTTTTTTATAGTCCAGAACACAAGGCATTTGTTAGTAGGCAGAAGAAAAGAAGAAGAACAGAGCAATCCTAAACTCTTACTCAAGAAGATATGTCAATGGACATTGTTTGGAAATACACATAATCAGATCCTTCACAGGATCTAACTCGCTTATCACAATTTACAGGAGCTTATGCTTCTACAACCATTGACAAAGCATTAGAACTTCATCAACTGATGAAACAAAAGGATGAGAAGGTCACCCAACTTGAACCAGAGCTACAAGCAAAAAAGCAAAGTGTCAATCAACAATAATAGAAACAGATCGCACAACTCCAAAAGAGAATGGATCAACAACAAATTAAACATCATAATGAGATTAGTTCCAAGGATACTCTAATTCATCAATAACAACTCTCTATTGAGCAAGTAAAAGGTAACTCAAATATTGATGAGTTTAGGAAAGAGGCCTTAGAATTAAACACTTTATTGGCACAACAACAGGTTGTCTTTTGTCAGAAATTAACAAGTATCCTTGAATTATGTGAACAGAGTGATTCACTTGTGAATCACATTGCAGATATGATGATTAGTTTTGATGACATAAATGATAAGGTCTCCTAGTTTGTCACCTAGCAGGATTATGTTGATGGCCGAAAGGCAAACTTGCCCAAAATTGAGGATTCAAACAAAGAAATATTATTCACAGACTGAGATATACGATTGAAGAATGTAGAAAGAGAAATTTGCAGAGCGAAGGACATTGCCACTAACATTGTGGAAACTTTCAGCCATAATCTTATCGCAGCAAATCTTATTGACAAATGTCCTCCTGGTGCATTGCCATTAGTAAAAGACTTAATAAGACAGTGGCAAGAAGTGTCAAAAGTAAAAGAGTAGCATATATTGAAGATTGAAAAGTTGGATTGGGAAAAATATTGGAGATATTTAGTGAAGCCTCACATCCACCGGCTTATTCTGCACTTTCTCACAGATACGTCTTCATACATGCTACCTCCACTATCTGATGTTGTTTTCACTAAACACCTATGCATTAGGCCATGCCAACCTCCAACAATTAAGCTTATGCTTAATATTCTTCAGCTCAAGGAATAAATGGAAGAGGGGACAACAAGACAATCCTCCAACAAATCATCCCTCTAATTTCTATTTTTGTTTTAATTTTACTTTAAGGAAGGTTGTTTGAAACCTCCTCTGCTTTTTATTGTAATAACTATTTTAAGACTTATTATTTTTATATTCAAACCCCTTCATGTCTTTGAAGAAGGGGTCATGAAATTTTGAAAAGAAGACTTTACTGATGTTGCACTTGTGTACTCTTAAAGTTTTCTGAATAGAAAAGGCTGGACCACGCATTATTTCTCAAATAAGTAGAGTAAACATATACATGATACTTTTATCCTATGTGTTGTATTTTAGCTTCAAATGAGAAATAGTTTATTTATCCTATGATGTTTTGTTTTATATATTTGTTTGAATACAATTTGACACTAATTCACTTCTAAACATGTTATACTGTTATCATTATATATATATGCAATACAAACATTTTTTATGTTGCGTGATAAGCTTTATTCAATTTATTTAATTAAATTAACTATCTTAAACGTTTTCATATCTCTAAGTGAATATATGATCTTTATTTACATCCACCGAAAGGTTATTTTTGTAGATCGTACAGAGAATAGATTTCATCCTCGGATACATAATAGATAGATTTATTGTTTATTGAAAACTTGCCTATATTTCCATCTATCAAGTTCCACTTAGTGATAAAATCATCCATTCACCCCAACTATATCAAATTGGGAAACTGCTCCCATAAATCCAGTCAGAGCCACCATTCCAAACGGAAAAGGGACGGTTTTTAAGTCCCTAGTGGGTGGTTTTCCCTGATGTTGTTGCACCGATTTTCGGGGCCTTGACATTTTTGGCACTAGAAGGAGGGCCATCTGACTATGAATAGCACCAAAGCTTAATCCAAAAAGCAAATACCATCAGAAGAGTCATTCTCCCTCCAAATCCACAACTTCTAGTCTTGGTTCAAAATCTCTTACTCATAAATCAGAATTTGTCCATTCTCCCCCAAAATCTCCTAGTTTCGTTCATAAAGAAATATCTTCACAATATACTCCAAAATCACTTGAAGTACAAACATTGATAAAGAAATTAGAAGAAATTTCAATTTCAACAGAGAAACCTATACTTTTTGAAGCCCTAGAAAGAAGTGTAACATCGATTTTTGAAGGCACTGTTGTATTAACTTGATCTAAAAGTGAAAAACTTGGAGTAATCCCGTTTGAATTTCCTCTTCATTCTCATCGAAGGAAAACATCTATTTCTGAAACACAATCATCAACTAGCGAGATTCAATCCTCTTCTACCTTTCAAACAACATCAATTATTCTTCCTTCTTTCACATCTTCTCAATCAAATTCTTCATTGATTAATATTCCTTCTTCTTCTTTTCAGTCTACAACTGCTACTTCAAGTAGTATTAGTTCCATAGTCGTTTCTTCTTCACCTTAAACCACTAATGGAACTACTTCTTCTACTTCAAATCCTCCTTTAGGACTACCCAATCCTCCACTTCACATAATGGAATCCAAACCTTAGCAAAATCTCGGAGTTGTCCAATTACCAGTTGTTGGAACACCTAATCCTACATGGGTAGGTGTGGAATATGAAAAGTCACAATGGAGTCCAAGTGACCTTGGAATGTGAAACCAAGAGTCACACCATTGTACTATAAATGTACATCTTTGTATAATGGAAAATAAGAAAGCCTCACGCTTATCTTTCATTGTGTGTTGAGTCTTGTGTGTGTGCATTCTTCTCCTCATACACCATGTGTGTGCTTCAACATGGTGTTTAACATGGTATCAGAGCGGGCGATTGCTGGCCCTGCTCCACTTTGAGTGAGCCATTTGTGTTTATGGCCTATGCATATCTGCAAAAATTGTTGGTTTTTTTGCAGCACTCAAGTGTTTGTAGCAGTCTTTTTGCCACATTCAGAAAGTGGTTTTGGAGAAGGCGCCGCATTCAGAAGAAAGAGCAGCATTCAGTGATTCTGCAGCATTCAAGAATTTGTTTTGAAGAAATCCCAGCATTCAGAAATTGGCAGCATTGGTTTTGAAGAAGGCAACAGGTTTTCATTCTAAATTTTCTTGCAATTCCTGCATTTTAAATTCTACATTTGGAGAGCTGTTGGAATTGGGTTTCTGAAGAATAAATTTCTGGTTTTAATGAGAAAGAATTTCTGAGTTTTTCATTCGAAGATTCATGCAAAATTTTGGATTTTTACTGCTATAAGTTCCAGAAAAACTCTGCTCTATATTTGAAAGAAGAAAGTATTTTCTGCTGATATATGGCCCTCTACAATTTCTTAAAAAAAAAATGCTGGGTTTTTGAAGTGAAAATTTCTGAGTTTCACTGTTGAAATCTCTTGAATATTCTGCTATTTCTGAAAAATTTCTGCAAGTACCTTCAAACTCTGAATTTTTAAAGTCTCTATTGCTGGAAGGAAAATTCTCTACTCTCCATCCCTGTTCTACTCTGCTGTTTGAAAAATAAAAATAAAAAATAAAAATAAAAAAATAAAAAATAAAAAATCTGCAACACTTTCCAGTAGGCGCATTTCCCCACGGCCTTCCCTCCGCCCTGCACTCACCTATTCGCTCCAAGGCAGCGCCCTCTCTAACACTCGCAATCTATTAACACCCATCGCTCTATCCTCACGGTTCTTCTCCATCTGCAAACGCCCTCCACAATCCGTTAACCCCTCACGCGCGCTGCAACTCTCAAACGCTATGCGTTAACCCTACGCTCTCTACAGTCATACAGCGCTCCAAACGCTACCTACTTCTACGCCCTCAGCACTACCCTGCGCTCACAATCTAAACCCACGCAGGTCATACGCTTACCATCTCCTTAACTCCTCCCACGCAGGTCACACCTCACAACAATAACCCTCACCTACCCTACGGCTGCCTCCCTTGCACTCTGCGTATTGTCTCAACAGCCAACGGCCTGCCCACTCCTTCAAACGCCGCTCCATATCTCCTTCAATCCCCTACGCGGCCAGCGGACCTCCCATTGCCATACGCTGCCACCTGCGCCCTTCCCTATCCCTTCTCCGCTTATAACGCCGCTTATAACACACATCCCTGCAAGTCGACTCTTCTCACTCATTACGCTGCACCTCTCTGCAACGCAGCCTAACCCTCGGCCTCTCCCCTTCTGCATACGCTCCCCCTTACGCCTGCCCTTCCCTACGTTCTCCCTCCGCTCGAGCTGCCTACCCATTGGATTCTTTTCACAATCGTTCCCTCCAACTCTTAACTTTTAAATGTTTTTTCATTTTTAAATGTTTTTTAATATCACTCCTCCTTTCTATATAATACCTTCCCATATAATAAATTCTCTCCACCTTTTTTAATTCCCCTTCCCATTTTCAATTAATCCCCTTTCCTTTAATTATCCCATTCTTATATAATTTCTCTTCATTAATTCTTTTCCCTAGTTTCCCTCCCTTTTAATTAAATTCCCTTAGTTTCCCTTCCTTTTCAAGTTTTTTTTTTTAATTTAATTATTAAAAAAAAAAAAAAAAAGCAGAGAGAGAGGAAGGACATTGAAGAAAAGAAGACAAGAACAGAAGAAAATGGAAAATGACATATGAGGAGCACATGGATTGAAATTTGCAGATTTGACATTGACATGAGAGTGAATTTTTTTGAAGATTTGACATTTGAAGACAAGTTTGGCATCATTGAAAACAACTTCTTGAAGAAGAAATTTCAGCTGCCTCAAAGGCCTCTTGCATAGTGTTTTCAGCTGCACATATTTTGCAGAGATATTGACATTGTATTGATATTGCTTCTTCATTCATAATCAGTATTTGAGTTGTTGGATTGTTGATTGCCCTCCATCATTTGAGGAGCAGATTTTGTACTTTCCATAGTTGGAAGTCTTCTTGAGTCATTTGTATTTGTTGTTGAATCACATTGTAGCCGGGTGCATTTTCGGTTGTAGCCGACACCCTTTCATTTTTGAGCCTAAGTTGTTGAAAATGGCCAAAATCAATGAGGCATTAGTGTTGTTGAATGACCTCATTCATTCCAATGTTGATGATATGATAAGAATGAGCAAGGATGCTCTATGTAACATTCAGAGTTGTTTGCTATATGCACATGAAAAGATTGAGTTTTTGCAGTTGGAATCTCAGATTCAACAAGACGAACTTCAGCAAAAGAGTCACCATTCTGAACCTGTTTCTGTTCAGAAGATTGAGAAAGACTCCCATCAGCAGCATGTCAGTAAAGTTTCAGTTGATTCACATTCAGTTCCTTGCACTAGAGCAGATGTACATGCAGATGCAGCAGTTCAACCTGCACTTCTCAAGCCCATCATCAGACCTTGGGAAGAGCTTGTCCACAACAAGCACCGAACTGGTCTTGGATATGACAAGGATGTGTCCTTTCATATTCCGGACTACACAAAGCCCATCATATTTCAGAGTGCCGGATTCATGTATGACAGTTCACCTGCAGTTGTTCCAGATCCTGTTCCACTTCCACAACAGATTGAGAAATGCCAACACTGTGATCGAGTTGGCCATATGAAAGATCACTGTTTTGATCTTCATCCATGCAAGCACTGTGGTCGGCACACCCACTCTTCAGACAGATGCTTCAGACACAAGCCTCCTGCAAGAACCAAGATTCATCTTGGATGGATCGCTTCTTGGCAATGGGCATCAGCAGCCAAGAAGATGTTTACGACACATGTTAGAACTTGTTCAAGAATATTGAGCAAACTTGCAGTTGAGTTTTCGCCATCATCTCACCTTGTCCCTGACAGGGGGAAAAATGGTGGTCATGTACAAGCTTCGACGACAGATCAAGCGAGCCTGAGCCACAATCTCTCATTCCATGTTCAGAGTTGTAGCCAGCAGTTCAAGCGAGCCTGAGCCACAATTCGTCATTCCAGATTCAGAGATGTAGCCAGAGACACGAATGCCCATGAGCATACCTTCGGTTGGTGGATAACCTAAAACCATCATCTTTGGTTGGTGGATAACCTAAAACCATCATTTTCGGTTGGTGGATAACCTAAAACCGTCATCTTTGGTTGGTGGATAACCTAAAACCATCATTTTCGGTTGGTGGATAACCTAAAACCATCATCTTTGGTTGGTGGACAACCTAAAACCACCTCTTTTTTCCAACATTTCAGAGAGTTGATTCAGCCCAACTGCTGCCATGTATACTTTGCAGATTTGTATTACAACTCTTTTCTTGGACTCACACATACCCCTTCGAATTAAGGGGGGATGTTGGAACACCTAATCCTACATGGGTAGGTGTGGAATATGAAAAGTCACAATGGAGTCCAAGTGACCTTGGAATGTGAAACCAAGAGGCACACCATTGTACTATAAATGTACATCTTTGTATAATGGAAAATAAGAAAGCCTCACGCTTATCTTTCATTGTGTGTTGAGTCTTGTGTGTGTGCATTCTTCTCCTCATACACCATGTGTGTGCTTCAACATGGTGTTTAACACCAGTGCATCTTCATCCTTTACCTAAACATCCTGAAAGATGGTTGCCTAAGTATAATCTAGATTATGCATTACCTGTAGAGGAGCATCTTCATAATTTCATGCTTGCCATAAATCTTAATGAAGTTACAGAGGAAGAATGTGTAGTTAGATTATTTCCTTATACTTTTCAAGGATCAACTGGATCATGGTATTTCTCACTACCATCAAGCACAATTATTAGTTGGGATATTTTTGAAGAACAATTCCTTACTAAATTTGGGGATGATCATACTACTGCTACCCTTATCAATGATCTTTCCAATCTGAAATCAAACACAGGGGAAAATATCAAAGACTTCAATTCCAGATTTAATAAATCACTCAATAAGATCCCAACCACATATAAGCCTGGAGTAGACGTGCAAATATAATGGTACATATCCTCTCTTCCTTCTAATATTGCTATTTTTGTAGATAGAGCTAATAAGCCTACATTGGTAGAAAATATGAAAGAAACTCTTTCTATTGAAAAACGAATACTTGCTTTAGAAAATAAAACTGCTCAAGAAGATAGGAAAACTAAGAAAGTTTCATTTAAGGATGAACCTGAAAAGAAATCATCTAAAGATCCTTATGATCTTGAAGGATTACAAAAGGTCCTCAAAACCATGTCAAATGATATGGTTGAGATAAAGAAACAAGTATTTGAATCTTCTTCGAAGAAACATTTTAGATATTTTAAGAAGAACCAGGCTTCCCAACCTCCAAATGTAATCTCAAATGCTGAATTAGGTCAAGACGAAGATCATGATGAAACAATACCATCTGCAGAATAATCTCAAGAAGAATAGTTAGTTGAAGTTCATGGACTATGGGACTTTATCCTTCCAACCTCTGATGATGAAAATGAATATGAGACGCTTCTGGTAAATACTAGAAGTAAAAATGCTGCTGACCTACCTCAGTCACCTCAAAAGATAAAATCTTCATCTTTTGTTGCTAAGGATAAAGTAGTTAATAAAAAGACTTCTTCTTCTCAATCAAATCCAACTTATTCTACTCTTCCATCTACCTCTAAAACATTAGTAGTTTCTGATATTATTGAATATAATATAGTGGAAGTTATGAAGAAGATTAATGCAAATATTTATTTACATGCACTGAGAAAATTGAAACAACAAAAGAAAATTTTCCTCAAAGACCTGAATGCAATTCCTACTACACCCTTGCCTGCTCCTGTAACTTCGAAAGCAGCGAAAGGAATAGGTAAGCCTCCTAATGATTCACCTGAGAAAATTGATGCAAGTGATGTTATTTTGATCAGTGACAATCTAATTCACACACTCCTCCTTTCTTGTTAACTTTTGAAGTATTCAACAAAAACGTGCATAATTGTTTAATTGACTTTGGAGCCTCATCAAACATTATGCCATATTTTGTTTGTCTGAAATTTAATATATCTCCTCAGAAGTCAGCAGTACATATTGTATAATTAGACAGAACAAAATTTAAGGTATTAGGGGAAATGAATTCAGTTCTCATCATATTAGCATCCAATCCAAAAGTTCATCAAGTAATTGATATTTTACTTTCTGATATTCCTGATTTTTATGGTCCGATTGTAACGCCCACGTAAACTACAGTTTTTACCATGATTTACAAAAACAGTTGAATAAAGAATTGGTTAAAAAAATGAACGAATTCTTGAATCGGATTGCATATTAAAGTGAGGAGAATGGGTTCTCAGCGGCGGTCCAATTATACGAATTTCCTGGAACGGTTGTATGATTTCTTTGTACACGCCCAAACGAGAGAGGCATAAGAAAAACACTACTGTTGCAATAATCTGATTCGAGATTGAGTCTTTTTATATAGATTATCTTGGGGAGAGACGTTTCTATTTTTCTTGGAAATGGCACTGTTATGGGTTGAGAAAGTTCGATGATCGACTGTCCATTGGTATGAACGAATGCTCTAGAACCAGGACGTTGGTTACTGCATCTCAGTGAATTCGTTCAACCTTAAATGTTTCATTGATTAACTTTGAAAAACGGATCTGTTTCATGCCTTCCAATGTAATAGATTATGTCTGCACAGTTCAATAGTGTAAAGATATCGATTTCGTCGTTTGATAAATTTCGATGGCCAGTGTATCCATTGGTATGAATGATTGGTATGAATGAATGCTCTAGAACGAGGAGGGAGTATGATGACTTCATTTCATTGAAGTCGTTCAACCTTAACAAGTTTGCCTGCAAGTCACCGACTAGGCCCAAGAGGCGTGCAGGCATTCACCGCAATCTTGGTCAATCTGCATTGCAGTTAAGTATTTATCTTCGACTGTTTTGCTTTTCTTTTTATTATAATTATCGCAATATGAGAGTCGACTGCCAATTTAAGTGATTTTTGGCTTACTCTCTTTATTATATAGTCTTTCTCTTTGTGAGTTAAAAGAATAAGAAAGATTATATATATATATATATATATATATATATATATATATCATATTGTTTGTCTGCTAAAATATTATTAGAAAATAGAAAAAAAAATACTAATGATCTTTCTCATATTTCTTGAGATAAGTTGCATATACCAAGAAAATGGTATTTCATTAGTTTATTGGGATTTGATCGAAACAAATTCACAGTTGACTATTTTCGTAAGAATGTATTTATCTTGGGAGTAGAAGATAAGTCCATTGCGTTATTTCCTTCGCAAGGGTTTGCAAAGGTTACATGTTAACTTTGTTATTATTTTAAGAGGTCTATCTAGCTCTTATGCACAAAGTAAGGGTTAGTTGTGCTACTTTATTTTTAAAAGAGATCTTCTTGATTAGATTAAAGAGGGTAACTCTTTAATAAAATTATTTACATAGTATTGTATAAGCAAGAAAATAGAAGATGAATGCTCTTATTTTAAAAGAGATTTTGTACTCATTTAAATTATGAAGTGATAACAAGTCCAAAGTATTTTTCTTGAATAGATTAAAGAGAGTGACTCTTGAAATAACTTCTTGTACAATGAATAAGAAAAGAGAAGTTTTCTCAGATTTATATTCATTAACCATGTTGTAAATAGTAATGAATTAATATATATCCATGAATAGTTACCATGATAGTGGGAGAGGTTAACGAATTAATAAATCCATGGATAGTTTTCATAAATCTGTGGGTAGTTTTCCATGGTGTTGATGGAGAATAATTATTTCATAAAACCATGGGTAGATTACCATGGTGTTTGCAAATATTAGTTATTTAATAAATCCATGAATAAATTACCATGGTGATGGTAAAGTTAAGTTATTTAATAAATTCATGGTTAAAGGAACTAATCAGTTTTATTCCTCAGATGAACAAACTAAGTGATTATTTTATATTTTTTTTCCTCGAGAAAAAAGCGTAATTTTATAACTGCAGGTGAGTACAAAATTACAATGAGAAACACATTGATGTGTGTTCTAAAGAGACAAACCCCGAAGTTTGTTTACATAAAAAAACAGTGCCAAAGAGACACCCAAATCTATGCAGACTCGGAAAAACTGGCAGATACAAACTGTTCATGAAAAACAAGCTGTTCATATAGTCCCATTGTGGACCAAAACTGTTCTAAAACCCAAATATACATTTGCACATCTGATGGACATAGCTCTATCATTCTAGAGGGCCAGCTATAAACACCCAACTGTTAAGGCACAAATAAACTGTAATTTTGCAACCCTCAGTATTAGCCCATCAAAGTGTAAAAACCAAAATTTAAAAACTGGGAAAGCTCTCCCCAAATGTAAGCAGCAGCAGATCATATACTGTTTGAAACCAACTGTTCGCACTACCTGTAGAAGTAAGCAGCAACAAAACAACAGATCATATACTGTTTGAACCCAACTGATCATACAACCTGTAGAAGTGTAAGCAGCAGATCATATACAATTTGAACCCAACTGTTCAAACGACCTGTAGAAGTGGCAACAACAAATCATATACTGATTGAACCTTTTCGACCTATAGCTAGCTGACCATCGCGCAAGGAGCCATTTATAAAGCACATCCAACATCAGCTTCAGCATCCAATGTAAGGTATAACGCACATTTATAATGCACATCCAGCATCAGCAAAAAAGTAAAGTTTAACGCAGCCCATGAATATGCTCCAGTAGGCACAAACGTCCGGCCTACCAGAAAGACTCTGAAACCACACCGTCATATAATGAGGATGTAAAAAACAGTGAAATATGCCATCCGTAGATCACTGATCCTCCAGAAGCCTACGCCAACCACCAACAACGACCTGTTGTGACAGCACACCGTGTGAAAGAAAACTAATGGCAGATTGTTGACTGGTCACAAATAAAAGACAATTCCATCCACCCTCACCCGGCTGTTGACACAACATATAATGTGTATCTGTCCAGAAAAGTCCAATGCCCTGTTGAAAGGGATAGCAAGTCATTTAGTTGACCAACCATCAGATGAAGAAATGCCCACCCTTCCACAGAAAAACTGAAAAGTCAGCACACTAAGATGATGAAAACAGTAGGCAGAAAAGGCAGGCCAGAGCATAAGCCAGTAGCCACTAATCGAAAAGAGATGGATGGAAGTATTCAGAGATGACACCATCCAAATGTTCTCTGATCCTCCAAATGCCTTCATCCAACAAAAGCCCCCTCTTTGAAGCTTGATCAGCCTTCTCGTTATTTTCACGATAGATATGTTGGCAGGAAAAGGAGGCAAAAGAACGGAGGATCACCCCAATGGAGCGGAACAAATTTTGTAAAAGAAGAACTCTGCAGATCTATATACCTTTTATCCAATTTATCACGTTCAAGGAGTCCCAAAAAACATTTAATTGCCTGCAGCCTTTCTCCAGAGGGAACAAAAGAAGGATCTTGAGGCTCAGCAGTTCAGCAAAATTATTTGACCCTTCCCCCAGCCCAACAGAGATCTCGTACCAGTGAGAATCCGAGAGAAACAGCAGAGCACCTCCCCCACAGAAATTTTGCTGCATAGCTCCATCAAAAAAACCCCAAGGGCACCTCCTATCAATCTCCAGCATGAGGACCTCCCTCTGATTGGCAACACGAATATGAATAGGGAAAGCAGAGTGCAAACCAACAGTCATGGCACCGACAATCTCATGAGTACTAACAGATCCATCAAATAGAAGCCGGTTACGAGCCAACCAACAACCCCAAATAATGAGAAGTGGCAGAGCTTTTAAGTTCATCTCAGCAGTAGACACCCACCACGTATCCCAGGCATGAGAGACAGAAATGCCCTCCCATCTGCACCGGAAACCTAGTAACCTGGAACACTCCAACCAAATACCTTTGAAGAAAGGACAGCTGAGGAAAAGATGGTTAACTGATTCAACATCAGCTTTGCACAAGCAACACTAGCCAGGACCCTGAAAGCATCTTTTTTGCAACACATCCCAAGTAGGGACTTTATTTTCAAGGACACACCACATAAAAAGGCGGGTCTTAGGAGGACAATGCAATTTCCAAAGATTCTTCCACCACCACCGCTCCTCACCCAAAACAGCCCCCTCACTAAGCTTTTGGTAGCCGGCCCGAGGGGAATAGATCCCCGAAGGATCAAAATCCCATGCAATCTTATCATCCCTATCTAAGAGCATAAGATGAGCCTGTTTTAAAGCACTAATATATACCTCCAGAGCCCTCTCATCTACAACCTCCAGCCCAAGGGAAGAAGCCTGTAACCAACACTGAATGCCCAGCCTTCTCCGAACCGGATCAGCAAGATGGGAGAGAAAAGTAATCCCCTGTTGTCTTAAGGCCTCAACCGTGCACCTAGGAAGGAGGTGCTGAAGAGAACTACCCATCCAAGGATCCTCACCAACCCGCAGCTTCCTGCCATTACCCACATCCCAAGCCAGACTAGTTTCCAAAATATGAAAAGATTTAACAAGAGCCTTCCAAATCACCGATCCCCCAGCAAAAGATTTCCCAGGAGTCCTTATCCAATCCACAATGGAAAAAGGGTCAATATATTTATGAGATATCACCTGAGTCCAAAGGCTGTCACCATTGATGAGCCTCCAACCACCCTTAGCAGCAAGAGCCTGAGAAAAAAGGAAGATGTTTTTCAGACCCCAACCACCCAACGCTTTTGGAACAACAATTTTCTCCCACCGAACCCAAGGGGTCACCAAAGAATCCTATTTTCCACTCCACAGGAATCTGAAGCAAATCCTCTTGGCAGCCTCCAAAATACCCTTGGGAATCGAAGACAAGGACAACCAATAAACCGGAACAGCCTCCAAAACCGATTTAACTAAAGTCAACCGCCCAACTCTAGACAACCATTTGTGAGACCAAACTTTTAAACGTTTTTCCAGCTTTTCCAGCAACCAGTTCCAGTCATTTTTCCTATAATCATTGGGTTTTAAATGGAAACCCAAATAATTCAGGCTAGCATCCAAACCAACAGAAATATAGGGGAAGATCCGCATGAACTCACGTCTCTCCTCATCCCTCAAAGAATGAGTAGAGATAGAAGACTTCCCAGCATTCACTTCCATACCCGTAGCTTTGCCAAACAACTCCAAAATCTCACCAATAGTAATAGCATCACGTACCGACCCAGAACAGAAAATTAAAACATCGTCAACAAAAAGAAGGTGAGTAATGAAAAGATTTGGAGCAACCTGAATGCCCTTCAAAGAACCCTGTCTCTTTGCCACATGAAGAGCTCTACTCAAACCTTCAGCAACCAGTAAAAATAAAATGGGAGAAAGGGGACAGCCCTGGCGAAGCCCCCTTTCAGCATGAAAAAAAGGAGATGCAGCCCCATTGAGCAGAACAGAAAAGGAGACAGTTGTAATACAACTCATAATCCATCGTATGAAGCCGATACCAAACCCAAGGTGAGTAAGGAGCAAACGGATATATAACCAACTTACCCGATCATATGCTTTGGAAAGGTCTATTTTCAACACAGTCCCTTTGAGGTTCTTGGTCTTCATGTTGTGGAGAGCCTCTTGAGCGGTCCCGGTTGCTTCATGTATTTGACGACCTTCCAAGAATCCAAATTGTTCACCGGAGATATGAGAAGACAGAATGCCTTTGAGTCTTCTCGCAACCACCTTGGCTATCACTTTATAGATACAGTTGCACAAAGAGATAGGATGGAAGTCAGCCAGAGAAAGAGGGTTATCCACCTTCGGAATAAGAGCTAAGAAAGTAGAATTGAAGTAAGCAGGAATCCGCCCAGAAATCCTGGTGTCCTCCACAACTTTCAGCAAATCTGTCCCTAAAATGTCATAAAGAGCCAAGAAAAATTCAATCGACCACCCATCTGGCCCAGGAATTTTGTCTTTTTGGAAGCTTTGAAGAACCTCCTTTAATTATTTGTCAGAGACCTCAGCCATCAAAGATCTGTTATCAGCCTCCTCCACAAACCTTGGAAAAAATTGAGCAACTCTTATCACTTCCGCAAGTGAAGCATGAGCTGGGGCCTTAAAAAGGTTCTTGAAGTGATCAACCCCCAATCTAGCTTTGGCCTCAAAAGAAGTATGCTCAATGCCCTGACCATCTCTTAATGTCCAAATAGTATTAGCTGCCTTCCTTCCGCGAGCATTTGCATGAAAAAATTTTGTATTCTCATCCCCACTAGCCAGCCAAGTGGCCCTACTCTTCAGCCTCCAAGATTCCTCCTTATCCATAAGAAGGGAGTTCCTTCTTTTTTCAAGCGAGACAAGAGTGTCTTTATCAACATGGGATTGATAACCACCCCCAATGCCCTCATAAATCAAGCGAAGATCCTCTTCCACCTGTTTCAGCTCCACATCCTCCCTCTGTCTCTTAGCAGCCGACCAAACTTTCACTGCAACCTTGATGCGTTTTAAATTTTTAGCAAATTGGAAAGCAGCGGAAAGAGGACTGTCCACCCTAAAAGGAATCCAGCAATCAAGAACTAAAGCTTTGAAGGAATCATCCCTGAGCCAAATTTTATTGAACTTTAAAGGGCTAGGAGGCTGCCTAGGCCTGATTTTTAGCTCAAGGAAGATAGGAAAATGATCAGAAGCACCCCCACTGCCAATCCACTGCCTAATCATAAAAGGCCTGTCCACTATCTGCTCAGCCACCAGAAAACGATCTAGTCTCTTTGCTATTTTGTCTTCAGCACATCTATTATTCCTCCAAGTAGGTTTCAGCTTGATGGGCTCAATGTCCAGCAAGTGATTCTCCTCCAATTTTTGAGTGAAATAACCAGTCAAAGAATCGATTTGTGCATGAGGTCCCCATACCTCTGACTGGCCCAAAGAAAAATTCATATCCCCACCCAAAATGACCGAGTCTCTCTTGATTAAAGAGTTATTCAAGAGGGAATCCCAGAAAGGGATTCGGTCCTAATAAGGGCCATAAATATTAAAAATATTGAAAGCTTCACCAAGCTCCAGTGACAGGGAATTTATTCCCAGGACCGACTCCATACCCCAGAAATTTTGTGATTTGATTGTTTTTTCATTCCACCCGACCTTCCCCTAGCATCCAAAGACTCAAAAGTCCAGCCAGGCAGCCAACCTTCCAATCTAGCTTTGACCACCAACCCTGCACCTAGAGTCTCTTGTAGCAGAATGATATCAGGGCAATCCACGAAGATAATTCTCCGGAAAGCATCTTTTTTTTGGGGACCTGCCAAACCCCTGCAATTAAATGACATTATCTTCATTAAACACCCGGCTTCAGGGAATGGCTTTCTCTAAGCGCCCTGTCAATCGAAATCTGCCTCCCATCATGAACATCCAATATAGCTCAATCCTGTGCTTTTGCCAAAAAAGAGATCCTACCCCTGCCCCGAGCAGAGGGGGATTTTCCCTTCCCAAACCCACCAACACCTTTTTTGGCACTAGATCTCAGGTTATATCCAGTGACCAAAGGGGCTGTAGAACCCACCGAGTCCAACAGCTTGTCACCTGGGTCGAAAACTGATACAGAAGCCTTCTCTTGGAGAGCAGTCATCAAAACAAGCTGAGAAGAGATATTAGGACCAGCACAAGAGATCATTCCACCTGCATCCTTCCTACCTGAGACTGAAGTCGAGACAGAAGACTGAAGCATAATTAAAGAGAATTTTAAAGCAGGAGAGAAAGGAAAAGAACCCAAAAGTGAACAGTTCAACACAAAGAATACTTCGTTCAACAAAACATCTTCCTTCAGATGTAGATCTGCTCCAGAATAATGGCTATAAACCTGTGCAACAGCGAGCGCTCCACTCCCAGCATCTTGAAAAGGAGCCTCCTGCCCAGTAGGAGGACCAGAAAGCACACTCAGCACCTGAAGATCTACAGCAGACCGCAAACCAGAACCAAAGTCATCAGAAAGATACTGTTCTGCGCTTGAGAGGTCTAAACTAAGAGCTGATTGTGAGTTGAGAGAACCGAAACCAGCCTCCTTCATCTGAGGAGCCTCCACATGAGGATCAGACCCTCGACTTTTGGCAAATCGAAAAGTAGAACTACATTCATATGCTGGATGTCCGTAAACATGGCACCGTCGACAGCGAAAAGGAACCTTTTCATAGTCAAGGATCTGCTTTATATCATAGTGCCCCCAACGGAGATTCATAAATTCAGCAAGGCCCTCTCTAATGTTAATCATCACAAGAATTCTTGCTACCCGCCTGAGATTAGTCTTAATGAAGGAAAGGTCTGCCTCAACGAAGATCCCAATAGTATTACCTATACCACATAGGTGCTCCTCTGTCCAATAGTGAAGAGGCAGACCAGGTAAACGGACCCACAGTGGGACCGAATCCACCCTTTCCCTGCTGGCATCAAAGAGCGGATGCCAAGGTTTTAAGAGCAAAGGAGAGTTATCAACAGACCAACACCGTTGAGTCACCCACTGGAGATGTTCAGAGCGCAAGAAATGGAAAGCGAACCATCCCTTTGGAAGGGAAACCACCTCAGGCACATAACCAAAAACGGATTTCCAATGCGCTTTAGCCCAGGTGACTATAGTTTTCAGGGCAAAATGCCTCCCCACAGCCCTGCCGACCAGTGTTCTGCCAGCCATAACAGAAACCTGTTCCCAACCTATGTCTTCACCCAAGACATAGTTATACTCAACATTTTTAATCTTGATCCATTTCTTTTTTTTCCTACCCCTCTGCTTCGACACTTCAGCCTCTTTACTAGAATTTGGACCCGTCCCTTTAGTTGTTTCAGATACAAAAACGCCGCTCTGTTCTTCCCAACTTATGGGACTAGGGGAAGCTCTCACACTCTCCTTCTCACCAAGACTATTCCCACTTCTGAATGCAGGCGCAGAGGGGTCCAGATCGATGCCAAGAACAGAAGAAGTGGCACCCGGTAAGTCCCCCAAATCCACGTTCTGCTGAATGGGTTCATTCCCCACGAACATATGCTGGTAGTGTTCACTCCCCTTCAGAGCATGAATCTTGTGCAGGTCAGAGCAGTTATCAACAGTCATATAGTCTCCCACCCTTCCATCAGACCCTCCATTGAAAACCAAGGGCGACAGCCTCCCATCCGAAAGAATCGGGGGCTCCACCTCATCTTTTAAGTATACACCAGACAGCCCTCCAGGCCTGGAGCAGACAATGTCAGTAGTAATGCATCTCCCCTGCACAGATTCAGACAAAACCCTGGACTGTTCATCGAAAACTGAGGCGCGCCTATCTCCATTCAAAAAAGCCAGATTCCCGCCCAGGAGCATCGTTCCCAATAATGGATTCTACATATACTAAATACACGATATGTTATTTAAATACCTACAGGAATCTAAAAGCAATAGCCGAAAGAGACAGAGGGTGATCCTTGGGAAAGCCCGATGTCGCCATGGGGCCGGACTCAGACCTCCGAAAGGCAAACTCACTGCCCAGCAATCAATTCGCAGCGCACAGGCCTTAGGGATCCCTTCTCAAGCTGCAGGAGAAGAGAGAGGCGAAAGCCCTCCGAAGGAGCCACCAGAGGCCAAGGCAGGCCTGCTATCTCCAGCGCCAAGGAGAACCAGACGCAGAGGCGTCGGCTAGGTCACGCACCAGTTTCCCTCCATGTTTTTTTCAAAATCGATTCCAACTCTTCCGACCTCATTATTTTATATTATCATGATTATGATGTTAATTCCTTTTGGAGAAAGATCATGCATAAACATGCAACATATGTATTAACTTTTATTGAAAAAGAATATACTTATTTGTATGTAGAAGGATAGCTTGTAGTATTAAACTACATTGAATATGATTGTTTAGTACAATCTTTGGAAAAGAGGACATGTAATTATAATCTTAATTGCATATTTTTACATATGTTTACATGCTCACTAGCATTGAGATTTTCTTTGGAAAGATTCATGAAGGAGGTTATGTGCTTCGTTGTGTAATGTTGAAATTTGATACCGGAGGACAGGTGGTTCCCTAAGGCTTTGATCTTTGGCCTAGGGAAAAGTGTCCAAAAGAATTTATTTTTTCTCCTAAAGTGACTTTATAATTTTTATAAAGTCAAATTTAATTTTAAAGTGACTTTAAGTGATAAAGTTACTAAAGTGACTTTATAAAGTTATAAAGTCAAATCTAATTTAAAAGTGACTTTAAGTGATAAAGTTACTAAAGTCTAATTTTAAAGTGACTTTAATAAGGTCAATGTAAAATTAGAAAGGAAAAGTGACTTTGGAAATAAATGACTAAGTGGGTCTTTATTCAAGTGGGGTGAATTAAAAAATAGAAAGTGAGATTTAAATGAGCATTTAATCTCAGCCCTAGATCTCAATCTATCTCAGCCATTGGATTTAGGGATTCCCCAAAAGTCACTTAGGATTAGGTTAAAGGATGAAAAGGAGGAAAAGGTCATTCATTCTTTCATGAGCAGACTAAGAGAAGGAGAGCAAGAGAGCAAGGGAGATTTATGGGCAGTGAGGAGAAGGAGGCAGCATCTTGGCACACATTCCAATGCAGCATTTCAGCAAGACATTTCAGCAAGACAATACAACAGATTTAGCACACAGCAAGGCAGATTTTTGGCACGATTTTTGAGGAAGGAGGGCCGTACAGCAGGCCGTACAACAGATTTGCACAGATTTCGAGGAGCAGATTTGAGGGAGGCCGTACAGCAAGTGGCTGTACCTTTGGCACACATTTCGGCGCAGAAATCATACAACAGATTTTGTGGCAGTTTGCACGCATTTCCAGGCAGGCCGTACAGCAGCATTTAAGGCTGATATTTGGCACAAAAATCGAGGAAATCCGTACAGCATTTATTGCTGTTCCTGTTTTTTTGTTTGCACACTTTCTGAGGCGGTGGTTAAGCACGAAAAACGAGATAAGTTGTAAAAGTCTGTTTGCTGATTTTTTTGCTGAATATTTCTCACTGTAAAAAGCATTTTCCAGAAATAAGAAGGAGCTTTCAAACTGGTTTTCCCCAAGAGTTGTAGGGGGTTTTTCCAGGGTCATGTTGACCAAAAATATCTGTGTCAAATGTGTGAATGACTGTTTTTATGCTTGCTGATTTTTAATTATGCATTTTCCAGCATTCTGAAAAATTTCCAGAATTTGTGTTTTCAGCAAAATTTATTTTCCAGTTTGTTAAATGTATGGATATGGGAAAGGGCATTTAACTATTTTGGAGTAATAAGGTGAAAAACTGAAAACCGGGGTGGGAAACTATAAATTTCTACATGGTATCGGAGCTTGAGTGCTAAAGGGCAGTTTGGGACAACAAGGAGGAAAATTACAGCGTGCTGATTTTTCACTCAGAAAATTCCAGCAAGCTGATTTTTCACAAACAACAGTTTTATCTTTACTACAGCAGTGCTATTTTTCAATTTTAGGACAACAGGATGTCTTTGGGACTGAGGGTGGAGGATAGGTTGGATGGGCATTCCTATTACAACATTTGGAAGGAGAGAATGCAGAGTATCTTTGAGGAGGCAGAAGTCTGGGACATTATGGTGCATACCACACAGAACCCTGTAAATGTGCCTACTGATGCCACTCAGTTGGCATCATATAATAAAAAGAACAACAAGGGTAAGAGATTGATTCTAGACGGAATCAAAGACCATTGCATTCCTCATGTGAGAGGGAAGAGAAATGCTCATGAGATGTGGACAACATTGTCCAATCTCTACCAGAGTACCAATGAGAACCGGAAAATGGTCCTGAAGGAGAAGCTGAAGACCATTAAAATGGGTAATGATAGTGCAGCTGGATATCTCACAAAGATTACTAATGTGAGAGATGAGTTGGCAGCGATTGGAGAGGCCATTCCACCCACTGAGTTGGTGCGGATTGCAGTGAATGGCCTCCTCCGTTCATGGATGAACTTTGCTGATGGGGTTTGTGCACGTGAGACCCTTCCCACATGGGAGAGGTTTTGGGATGATTGCATTCAGACAGAGATCAGGAAAGGTCAGCTTGGGGCAGCCAAGCCGGTTGAGCAGGATGAGGATGTAGCACTGTTGGCAGGACGCAAGAAAGGCAAAGGGAAGAAGCAGGCTTCCACAAGCAATGGTGGGGGCAAAGGCAAAGGTAAAGGTAAACAGGATAACACACAGAAGGACTATTCCAAAGTGAAGTGTTGGAATTGTCAGAAGATGGGACACTATGCAGTTGTGTGTTCGGAGAAGAAGAAGAAGAAGGGGAAGAACCAGAGCATGGCAGCTTCAGCAGAGGTTGAGGACTTTGCAGATCATTTTGATCGGGAGTTTGGGTTCACTGCGTGTGAGTCCTCTAGTGCGGGATTATCTGCATAGAGGTTCAGAGGGAGCATGCATTTCCCTCGATTAGCGGAGCATCTTCGGGTATCTGGTATGTGGACAGTGGGGCTTCACGTCACATGACAGGAGTCTGTGAGTACTTCTCAGAGCTTTCAGAGAGTGGCACTGATGTAGAGGTAGTACTCGGTGATGACAAAATTGTTAGAGCAGTCGGTGTGGGAACATTGACATTTCAGAGGGAGTCCAAACCTCCCTTGAAGGTGTCAGATGTTCTTTATGTGCCAGGGATGAGGAAGAACCTCATATCCGTCTTAGCTTTGGAGGACAGAGGATATGAGATACTATTCAGGGGTGGACAGGTGCTGATGTATCCCAGGGGCGCTCCAGCTGATTCAGCTAGAATGATAGGTGTACGCCATGCAAAGGTGTACAAGTTTGCATTTCAGCCCCTTTTGGCATTGAGCAGTAGTACCGACAGCAGAGCTATCAGTTCTGAGCTGTGTGATATTTGGCACAACAGGATGGGGCACATGTATCATGGATCCTTGAGGACTTTGCGGGAGATCACTACAGGTGTGCCAGATTTCAGTACTGATCACTTTGATACTTGCAGAGGATGTGCGATGGGCAAGTTTGCCAAATCCCCTTTTCCCAGCAGTGACAGCAGAGCGACCGGGATACTTGATTTGATTCATTCCGATGTGAGCGGTCGGATGTCTCATGTTTCCTTGAGTGGATATGAGTACTATGTGTTATTCATTGATGATCACTCCAGGAGGACCCGGATTTATTTCTTGAAGACCAAGAGTGAGGTCTTCAAGCGGTTTCAGGAGTTCAGAGCTCTTGTGGAGACACAGACAGGTCGGAAGATCAAGTCCCTGAGGTTGGACAATGGAGGAGAGTACACCCTTGGAGAGTTTTTTGACTATTGTGCGGAGGCAGGCATTAGGAGGGAGCTCACTGTTCCTTACAACCCCCAGCAGAACGGGGTTGCGGAGAGGAAGAACAGATCCATCGGAGGGGCTGCCAAAGCCATGTTACATGATCAGGGGTTGCCATTGTTTTTGTGGGCAGAGGCCTGCAACACAGCTGTTTATTTGCAGAACAGGAGTCCACATCGTGCTTTGGGGCACATGACTCCAGAGGAGGCTTTTTCTGGGAAGAAGCCTGATATTGGTCATCTTCGTATCTTTGGGTGCATTACATACTCCTACATACCCAAGGAGAAGAGGACCAAACTAGAGCCCACTGCAGAGAAGGGTATCTTTGTGGGCTACAGTGAGACCTCAAAGGCCTTTCGGATTTACATTCCTGCACAGAGGAAAGTTGTTGTCAGGCGGGATGTGAAGTTCGAGGAGGATAGGGCCTTTAGGAGGTCATGGGAGTTAGAGTATCCGGATCAGCCAGACCCTCGCCAGCGCTGAGCTCGCCTAGGATCCAAAGGGGCAGGAAATTTATTGGATGGTCAAGGTACATCTAATAGCCTCTCGTGTCCGTCGGCGGGAGTGGCTCGCAGTCGCAGGGGTGGTGCTATGGGCAAAGACGTTGCAGCGGGGGCCCATTGTGAGCGCTCACCGGGGGAGTCCACCGATGGATGTAACATACCTGCATCAAAGATCTGGCGGTGTCTGTGTGTAGGCAGAGGATAGCAGATGCACGCCCGGAGTTCGTGCTCCCCGATGTTGGAGAGGAGGAGTTTCATTCTCCAATGGGAGAAGCATGCTCAGGGAAGAGGAAGCCCAAGTGGCTTCAGGACACCTTGAGAGATGCCACATCTATCGCTGAGCCTAAGAGGCCGGTCAGAGAGAGCAGACCACCCGAGAGGTTTTGTAGCTATATGGCAATGGCTACCAACATCCTTGACTCTGAGCCTTCTAGCTATGAGGAGGCAGCTAGCCAGCAGGTCTGGAGAGAGGCCATGCAGGAGGAGTATTCTTCTATCATGAAGAATGATGTTTGGGAGTTGGTGCCGAGGCCTGAGGGCAAATCCGTGGTTACTTCCAGATGGCTTTACAAGGTAAAGCATGCTGCAGATGGCAGCATTGAGAAATTCAAAGCGAGGTTTGTGGCTAGAGGGTTCTCCCATGTAGAGGGAGTTGATTATGAGGAGACCTTCGCTCCCGTGGCTCGATATACTTCGATCCGCTCCATTATATCGATAGCAGCAGAGATGGGTTGGAAGATCCACCAGATGGATGTGAAGACCGCATTTCTCAATGGCTTCATACAGGAGGAGGTGTACATTGAGCAGCCACAGGGCTTTGAGGTGCATGGGAAGGATTCCCATGTGTGCAGACTGAAGAAGGCCCTTTATGGCCTGAAGCAAGCTCCCAGAGCTTGGTACTCCAGGATAGATACTTACTTGCAGAAGATGGGTTTCGCAAAGAGTGAGGCAGATCCGAACCTTTACTATATTGTGATAGGTGAGGAGCCTCTCATTCTGGTGCTGTATGTGGATGACTTAGTCATTACAGGTGCAGAGAGACTCATAGAGCACCGCAAGAGAGATCTTGCGGCGGAGTTTGAGATGAAGGACATCAGCTTGATGCATTACTTTTTGGGTTTGGAGGTGTGGCAGGAGGAGGGGCATTTCTTCCTGGGACAGGGGAAGTATATTGTGGACATCCTTGGCAGATTCCACATGGAGGATTATAGACCCATGTCGACACCGATGATCACCAACTGGAAGAAGCTTCATGCTTCGGATTCCGAGTTGGTGGATCCCACATTGTACAGACAGCTGATTGGTTCCTTGATGTATTTGGTCAACACCAGACCAGATATTTGTTTTGCAGTCAACACGATGAGTCAGTTTATGTGTGAGCCTAGGAAGGTTCACTGGGTGGCTGCAAAACACATTTTGCGGTACTTGCAGGGGACAGTGGATTATGGTCCGGACTACAGGCAGGGGGATGGAGTGAGATTGGCAGGTTACACTGATTCTGATTGGGCAGGTTGTGCTTCTGATAGGAAGAGCACTTCAGGGTGTTGTTTTGGGTTGGGTTCGACAGTTGTGTCATGGTTCAGCCGAAAGCAGCAGTCAGTAGCATTGAGTTCAGCGGAAGCAGAGTATATGGCAGCCAGTCTAGCTAGTTGTGAGGCCATCCGGCTTCGCAAGATGTTGTTTGGCTTATTTGGTCAGCCGTTGAGACCTTCAGTGATTTACTGTGATAATCAGAGTTGCATTAAACTCACAGAGAATCCAGTGTTTCATGACAGGTCAAAGCATATCGGGATCAAATATCATTTCATCAGAGACTATGTTCAGAAAGGAGCTGTGAAGCTTGAGTATATTCCCACTGATGAGCAGGTTGCAGATATTCTTACCAAAGCCTTACCATGGGGCAAGCATGTCTACTTCAGAGACAAGATGGGTTTGGTGAGGAACACTATTCTCGGTAAGAGGGAGTGTTGAAATTTGGTACCGGAGGACAGGTGGTTCCCTAAGGCTTTGATCTTTGGCCTAGGGAAAAGTGTCCAAAAGAATTTAATTTTTCTCCTAAAGTGACTTTATAATTTTATAAAGTCAAATCTAATTTAAAAGTGACTTTAAGTGATAAAGTTACTAAAGTGACTTTATAAAGTTATAAAGTCAAATCTAATTTAAAAGTGACTTTAAGTGATAAAGTTACCAAAGTCTAATTTTAAAGTGACTTTAATAAAGTCAATGTAAAATTAGAAAGGAAAAGTGACTTTGGAAATAAATGACTAAGTGGGTCTTTATTAAAGTGGGGTGAATTAAAAATAGAAAGTGAGATTTAAATGAGCATTTAATCTCAGCCCTAGATCTCAATCTATTTCAGCCATTGGATTTAGGGATTCCCCAAAAGTCACTTAGGGTTAGGTTAAAGGAGGAAAAGGAGGAAAAGGTCATTCATTCTTTCATGAGCAGATTGGGAGAAGGAGAGCAAGAGAGCAAAGGAGATTTCTGGGTAGTGAGAAGAAGGAGGCAGCATCTTGGCACGCATTCCGAGGCAGCATTTCAGCAAGACATTTCAGCAAGACAAGTACAGCAGATTTAGCAAACAGCAGGCAGATTTTTGGCATGGTTTTCTAGGCAGGGAGGTCGTACAGCAAGGCCGTACAGCAGGGCCGTACAGCAGGCCGTACAGTAGGCCGTACAGCAATATTGGGCACGGAAATTGAGGCAGCAAGGGGCTGTACTGTACAGCAGAGTTTTGCAGCAGTTTTGGCACAGATTTCGAGGTGGCCATACAACTGCATTTATTGCAGATTTCTAGGCACGCAAATCGAGGAGAACGTACAGCATTTATTGTTGTTATGTTTTTTATGTTTGTACATTTTCCGAGGCGGTGGTTAAGCACGGAAAAAGAGATAAGTTGTAAAAGTCTGTTTGCTGATTTTTATTTTGCTGAATATTTCTCTCACTGTCAAAAGCATTTTTCCAGAAATAAAAAGGAGCTTTCGAACTGGTTTTCCCCAAGAGTTGTAGGGGGTTTTTCCAGGGTCACCTTGACCAAAAATTACTGTGTTATGATGTGTTGAATGGCTGTTTGTTATTGCTGTTTTTTATTTCTGCATTTTCCAGCATTCTGAAAAATTTCCAGAATTTGTGTTTTCAGCAAAATTTATTTTTCCAGTTGTTGAATGTATGGTTATGGGAAAGGGCATTTAACTATTTTGGAGTAATAAGGTGAAAACTGAAAACCAGGGTGGGAAAATATAAATTTATACAACCATCACAATTATGAACAACATTTCACTTTGAAATATGTTTTTAAGTTTTATATTCCACCTCAAAAAGTTCCATTAAAAAATGAGATATATCTATATCTTCAGTTATTTTAAATTTTTTGAATTTTAGGTTTTTGGAGATTTTCTTTCTGAGCCACTCTTACGAGATGTGCCAAATCCACCAGCACAAGTATTCAATTTTTCACCTAAATATATATATTTTTAAGTTATAAGTTATAAATTGAAGTTTAAAAGTTTTATATAAATTGAGATCTAGAGATCTTGAGTTATTTTAAATTTTTTGAATTTTAGGTTTTTGGAGATTTCGTTTTGGAGCCTCTCTTAGGAGATGTGCCAAATCCATCAGCACAAGTATTCAATTTTTCACTTAAATATATGTTTTTAATTTATAAGCTATTAATTGAAGTTCAAAAGTTTTATTAGAAATTGAGATCTACATCTTGAGTTATTTTATAGTTTTAATTTTTTTGAATTTTAGGTTCCTATAGAGTATTTCCTTTCTCCACGGACTCTAGCGATGGAGATAGGAACATCCACACCATTTCAACCATTTGAACAAATTTCCTAACATTATTTTTAATATTATTGAAAATAAGTTTATATATTCATTCTCATTTGTAAATTTAATATATATATATATATATATATATATATATATATATATATATATATATATATATATATATATACTTGTACATGTTTATTGTACAATTTACTATTGAAGATGTCTAGTGGGTAAAGTTTTAGTCGATGAGCAACAAATGGAGAGGAAACTTCATGAGGTATTGCATGATTTTTATTTTTTTTACAATTTTTTTTTTACATGAAGTTATACATATTCTCATTCAATTTTAAAACATTAAAATTTATTTTTTTTACAAATTGTGTACAGGTTCCCCATGCTTCAACCTCGTGGAACAGCTCGAGGATCATGACTTTGGTGGGAGAGACACTACATCCATCTATATTTTATGGATGATGCACATGCACGTGCAACATTATATTTTCAATAGATAAAGTCTTAAATTTAATTTTTTATATATAGTGTTATCTATATGTAGTGATAATTAACTTGATACCTGATAGTTGTGAGATACAAATTTTGGACATATTTTATCTGAAGTACATTTGGTACATGTGAATGTGATATTTAATGTTTTGTTTTTATTGGATAGTTGAACTACATTTGGCACGTGAAGTAATGTTGTGATCTATAATTTTTTGTTTTTAAAACTCAAGTTTTGGATGGTTGAACTACATTTGGCATGTGAATTAATGTTGTGTTATAATTTGTTTTGTTTTTAAAACTTAAGTTTTGGATGATTGAACTGCATTTCACATGTGAAGTAATGTTGTGTTATAATTTGTTTTTTTTTTTAACTTAAGTTTTGGATGGTTGAATTACATTCGGAATGTGATTGCCGGATATAATGTTTTGTTTTTATTGGATAGTGCAACTAAATTTGGCATGATATAATGTTTTTTTTTTATTGGATAGTTTAACTACATTTTGCATGTGAAGTAATGTTGTGATATAATTTGTTTTGTTTTTAAACCTCAAGTTTTGGATGGTTGAACTACATTTGGCATGTGATTGTAATATTTAATGTTTTTTTTTTATTCGATAGTTGAACTACACTTGGCATGTGAAGTAATGTTGTGATATAATGTTTTTTTTTTTAAACTCAAGTTTTGGATGGTTGACCTACATTTGGCATTTGTTTTTACAATTCAAGTTGTCGTTTCCCAAAAATAAAAGTTTACATGAATATATATGTACATGTAGAAATGATTTAAGTACATGTTTGAATATATATGTTAAAACAATTGAAGTACAATACATACCGAAATATATATATATATAAACAATCATAAGATTCTAGGTCTTCTTAGATGTGTCAAACAATCATAAAATTTTAAAATTGCATTCTATAATGTATATATATCCAGTATGTGCAACATTTTTCATCAATGCGTTAATAGAAAATCTACTTTCAGTTAATTGCATTCTAGAACATATATATCTAGTACATGCAACGTTTTTCATCAATGCACATAGAAAAGCTACTTTTAGTTAATTGCATTCTAGAACATATATATTATCCATTACTTGCAACATTTTTCATCAATGCATCTATAGAAAAGCTACTTTGAGTTAACTTCATTCTAGAACATATATATCTGGTACGTGCAACATTTTTCATCAATTGAAATAGAAAAGATACCTTCAATTAATTACATTCTAGAACATATATACTATCCAGTACTTGCAACATTTTTCACCAATGTAAATAGAAAAGCTACTTTCAGTTAATTGCATTCTAGAACATATATATCCAGTACGTGAAGCATTTTTCATCAATGCACATAGAAAAGCTACTTTCAATTAATTGCATTCTAGAACTTATATATCCAGTACTTGGAACATGTTTCATCAATGAAAATAGAAAACCTAATTTTAGTTAATTTCATTCTAGAACATCTATATCTAGTACATGAAACATTTTTCATCAATGCAAATAGTAAAAATACTTTCAGTTAACTGCATTCTATAATATATATATATATATATATATATATATATATATATATATCCAATACATGCAAAATTTTTCATCAATGCACATAGAAAATCTAATTTCAGTTAATTTCCTAGAACATGTATATATCCAGTATGTGCAACATTCTTCATCAATGCACATAGAAAATCCAATTTCAGTTAATTTCATTCTAGAACATATATATCCAATACTTGCAAAATTTTTCATCAATACATGTATAGAAAAGCTACTTTCATTTAATTGCATTCTAGAACATATATATCCAATACATGCAACGTTTTTCATCAATGCAAATAGAAAAGCTACTTTCAATTGATACTAGTTTGCATGTACGAAAACAATATACATGTGCAAACACTTGCACAAATAACATAACAAGGTAGTTCAATTTTTAGTTGAGTTCTGGAAGTTCTAAAATATGAATCTAAAGAGAAGAAATTGTTGGGCAGTTCAATCAAAAAAATTCGAATGGAATGCCATGTTCAATGATCCATTCATGATCGGATTTTTACATTTTCCATTTCTTAATTTTTCATTTTTTTTTTATTGAACCACTATCAAAATTATGCGTGCTACACACAGTAAGTGACTATATTGAAAACTTATGACATCAGGTTGATAGTCTTCAAAATAAACAAAATCTCCACTTTGATTATTTTGTCTGAAAAACAACCTTTCAGTATAATAGATCCTCTGTCATATGGAAATCCGTGATCATTTTAGTTTTCTAATAATTTCATCTTTCATTTAGTTCAACGCATCAAATAATACTTCACATTTTCATCATTGTCAGTAGGTTCAATTACAACAAAAAAATCTCCTACACAATAAAACAAACTTATGTATTTAAATTTAGATCATAATTAACATGAAAAATTAACTTTAAAATCATTTTAGTTTCTATTTCTAGATCTCTATCATTTAAAAGCAATTCAAATGTTACCTTCTCTAACAATATTAGAAACTCGATCACCATCAGATGATATTGTAGTCTCCTCTGACTGCATTTATTTAAACATTGTAATGGACATTTTCCCCTTTGTATTTAGCAATGTATGTTTCCAATATTTTACATACATTTTGTTTTCACAAACATCATTGGATTCTGTGTTGTTTATGCAAACATGACAAAAACAAGAATATTTTCTTTTATCCAATGCAAACACATTTTTGGAAAACTTTGTTTTAATGGAATGTAATTTTTGAGTCCCTTTTATTGTTTCAACATCATTTCCAATCGATCTATCTACATCTTCAACCCCAATATGCCAAAAAAACCTATATATGGAAAATTCAAAGAAGAATGTAAATATGATATCAAAATACCATCAAAGATAATCATTGTGATAAATGTACACTGTTTAAAATTAGATATCCAATAAAAATTAAATTTAATGTACCTTCACACTTCCCTTGATTAGTTAGTCGCATGGCTTAGTGTAGTAATGCACCATTGAACAACTTCTTTATCATCAACAAGTCGGTTTGTAGAGGGGTTCATTTGATATCTTCAAATTTCTCGTTTTATGCATGCTCCTGCACTGTCATGTTATCCTTTTCCATAGCCAGTCTCAAAGAAATTCCAATAATGTTTAATGCAGGTTTTCTTATGAAGACAACACAACCAAAAGAATGATCGTGAAGATTTGAATTGACCTGCGTAGCCATCTGACCATATCCAATGTTCATTGAATTTTATTCCAAAACTTTTCAAGGAGTCATAAATCTTTCCAAAAAAAATGTTGTACAAAATATGTATCATGTGTATGATCGTCACTGATATAAAAGTGATATTCTTTAATAACATGCTGATTTTCACTGGTTCTTTATATATGATCAATGTTTTTTTCAGCATGTCTATATAGAATATGGATGAGCATGGAGACGTGGTCAGAATGATAGTATTCACTCTAAATTTCTTTTTGTGGAACAAATGTGTAGTTTTTTACAAAATCAATTATTGACAAAATGGTCCTTGGTGGAAACAAATCATGGGATTTTTTGAATTGCAAGTCCTGGCATCGAGCTCTATGGGAATTCTTGGTGTATCTATAAATTTCTGCCTTAAACTTTCTCAAAAAATCTATCACAAAAATTTCTTCTTCTTGTAATTCAATTCATTTAGCACTATTTGAACCTTGAGTCGATGTATGGATATATTTATATCTCTTCCATTTCACTTTAATGTTGGACAATGATTGATCATTTATATCAATATGATTTTTTTTTGAAATTAGTAAAATTTCCACAATCATCGCATTTTTTTACCACCAACACATTTATTTTCGTAAAATAATTCATTGTTTTCTCTTCCACATAGAATTTGAGATATGAAATCATGGATAGTGGAAGGAGGAGGTGAATTTTTCCAAAATGTTCTACCATAATTAAGGAATGTGTCATAATATAACTGAAATTCCACATGATAATGATAACAACAAGTGTCACGTATGGTGATAGGTTTTACATACCATGGTTTTTGTTGAACAAAAGCATTGATTCAGACATCAATTTCACGATTCTCTTCTTTGAACTTGTTGAACAACTCTATATGAGTGGTGTCCAAGAAATGTTTTGAATGTTCTTCGTACTGATTTTGTGCAATTCTTCTTCACATCACATCCCTTTCATTTGGTGAAACATGTGAATTTTTCTTCCAATATTCATATATTGTTTTTCTTACATTTTCTCCAAGTCCATCTTTTTATGGTTGCCTACAAATAGCTCTCCAGCAAGCGAGTTCATCATTTACATTTATTTGCAACCAAAATTTCTGATGTTTGTGCAAAGTTTTTCATGAGGTTCCTAATACTCGTGCCATAGATTTTACCAAGTGATTCTCTTTAGTACTTGATGAAACCACTTCCATATGTATTTCTCTATGTGAAACTGGAACATTTTTTCATATAGATCTTCTAATTGAATTTATAGCACTATTTATATTTTGTATCACATTTTCCTTCATTTTTTAATCTTTTGTTGATTTTCAAATACCCAATAAAGTCGTAGCTTCTTTTAATTTCCTTAATGATAGGAGATATTTCAACAATTGCACTTGAACTGCCATATTTTCCTTTATGAATTACGTATCAAAAATGTGTTTAACACGATATCGTATAACATGGTCAGCTCTTTTATCTCCATATGTGTGATTTTTAACATTTTCTAACATTTCATCATCGACATTGATTTCATCTGTACATATTCGAATTAATAGTACATAATATTTTTTCATATTAAATAAATAACTAAATTAATAAATATGTATAATTTCAATAATACGTGCATGTGTTCAACACACACACACACACACACACACACACACACACACACACACACACAGATATATATATATATATATATATATATATATATATATATATATACCTTGTGATTCAATTTCTTCACTTGAATTTCTTTCAACATTTTCACCATCTTCAATCATGGTTCAATATCTCTTTCACTTTCTCTTCCAAAATTTTGTATCTCATCATCAATGTTTTGAGGAATATCTCTCTGTTTACATTGCAAAATATTTTTCAAATTGGTTCTTCAAATAAAAATTAAAATTCACATTTTACACTAGCAAAATTTTAAATATCAAATTCATAATATTTACATTTACATATCTGCTTCAACTTCTAGTTGAGGTTGATTTACCCTTTCAATATTTGAGAGTCATTCTCTCTTTCTTTTGTGAGATTCTCTCCCCTCTTCTCTAGATTCCTCAGGGTCTCTTGTTCGATCATATTTTCTCGTGAAATTCCTTCGATATCTGATGATAATAGAGTATGAAGTTCAAAAAATTTCCTTCAAAAGTTTAGACAAAATCTCAATTAAGAAAAAAAAACATCACAAAAGATTTAATTTAAAAAAAAAAACTCATTTTAAAATTTTTGGAAAAAATACATACTTCAATCCAAAATACTTACTTTAAAAAATCTGAGAAAAAAATGTCTTATAAAAATGAAATGAAGCTCAAAATATTTCATTCCAAGTCCTGCAAAAAAAATTCATTTAAAAAGTTCGACAAAAACTCATATTAAAAAATCATTATAAAAGATTTACTTCAACCTAAAACACGTACTCTAAAAAAATGTCACTTCAAAAAATACCTCCAAAAAATTTCCATTGAAAATTAAGTCCAACTCCTTAAAAAATGCCACTTTAAAAAATACCTCCAAAAAGCCTCTAAAAAAATATCACTTCAAAAAATACCTCCAAAAAATTTCCTTCTAATATTAAACCTAGATAGGGTCATTTCGAAATTAAGTCCAAAAAATGTCTTCTAGAAATTAAGCCCAAAAACCTCTAAAAATAAAATACATCCAAAAAAATGTCCTTTGAAAATTAAGCCCAAAACCTCTAAAAACAATGAAAATTAAGCCCAAAACTTCTAAAAACATAATACATCCAAAAAAAGTGCTTTGAAAATTAAGCCCAAGACTTCTAAAAACAAAATACCTTAAAAAAAACCAATGAAAATTAAGCCCGAAACTTCTAAAAACATAATACTTTAAAAAAATAAAAACAATGAAAAATAAGCCCAAAACCTCTAAAAACAAAATACCTTCAAAAAAATGAAGCCCAAAAAACATCCAAAAAATGTATCACGTACCTCCAAGGAATTTCCTTTGAATGTTATGCCAAAAAGTCCTTAAACCCAAAAAATTCCTTTGCAAAATCAGACCAAATGAAGAAATGTTCAAAATTATGCAAAAATAATGAATGCTTTTACGTCAATCTATATTGCTACAAGATGTTTTTCTTGGAGGGGATTTGTGGTATTTTCCGGCCGATGGAAATTCAAGTAAAAGTTTGGCCAAACTTTAGTAAGAAATTCGGCCGAACTTTTGTGTCGTTAGACTTAACGGGTCGTTGGCGCAAAAAACAATTCGACCGAACTTTTTTTAGAAGTTCGACCGAACTAATATGTCTGCAATTACATAGAGCCAAGCTCTGAATACATTTCTTCAACTTTGGACTAACTAAACTCCATGAAACATTCTAAATTAATTGTCGGAACCACGACAAGAATTTGCAGAATTCAATCTACTTTCAGGAAATATAACTTTTATGGAATTTCATAAATATTTAATAATTTTAATTAATTTTGTAATAAAATGGGTGCAAAAAAATTCTGAAGTTCATTATGATTCAGTGAAATCAATATTATGTATCTTCCAAAATACACTGTAAAAAAAATTGAAAAAATTATAGTGCATTACATCGGTCCATCGTTTGTAATGGGTAGTTTTTATATTTTTAGTCTATAACTTATATGTTGAGAAATTTCATGCGTCACGAAAAATATTCAAAATATGAAGTTTTTTCATATTGGATCAATTCAAAAAAATTTAGTAATTATGATATGCATCAGTTGGTTTTGTAAATAACGAAACAGAAGTAGACTCTGTCTCGATTGTTCAAATACATTTTCTTTCTCAAAAACACAAATTTTTCAAAGAATACGCCAATGCGTATTAACATGAATTTTTATGAATCCTTTGACTGTTAAAAAAAAACACTCAAAGAAACGCTAAGTTGACATATCAAATGTGCATAAAAAAATCCAAAAAATAAGTGATGGAAAAAAGCTAATAAATTTCTAGCAACTTTTATTTTTATTGCAAAATTAAATTCTAAACAAAAAAATTGTTTTGGCTTGCAGAAAGTTGAAGAACAGAAAAAAAAAATGATTTTTTTTTCAAAAAAAGGAAAAAAGTGTAACCGAACTTCACATTTTCACCCAAGAGCCATCACTAGTATGACAAAGGGGTTGTCTATACTGGGGAATATTGGTCTCTTCTAAGGGGAGAGATGAGGAAAGCTCGAGGTTGGGAGGAAAATCCGTCTTTACACATTGGTATGTGCTTACTGTGGTTTTCTAATAAAGTCCTAAAGTTATAGAATTGTTGTATGTATTATAACTAGTCTAAAATCATAGGAAAAATTTTCTCTTGAAGGCTTGATTTGATATGTAGTTAAATGTACATGTCTTATTAGACAAGGGGTCAAGTTCTATTATGAGTGGTTAACATGTAAATGTTATTACAGTATTTACTAAGTTCTTATGTGTATTTTACATTGTCATTTTTTTCATGTGCATTCTACAGTGTCATATTTGTACTTAAATATAGTGAAGTATTTTTTTATGCTACACAGACTCAAAAAAACTCATAGTAGATAAAATCAGAATTGATATAAACCGAGGGAAGGGTCATATTTTGATAATTATTAATAAGTGTAAATGCATGAGAGATTTCCATAAAGTAATATAGTCAGTAAACTCCAATGAGTATCAATGCATATAGAAGTTAAAGATAGATTTTCATATGCAACAAGATGAATATATGTAGAAGTAAAAGCTTTCATATGAAACTTCAAGAATTCATACAAAAGTAAAAGGATTTCATATTTGCTAATCGAATGCATATCAAAGAAAAATGGATTTCATCTTTGATGTGTATTTGCAAGCGAAAAGAAAGAAATTACATGTTCAAAATATGTTAAGTACTAATTGGAAAAGGTTATCTAAGAAAAATCTGCTAATAAAGTACCAATTGGAACAACTTATATAAACCAGAATACTGTAGACAAATACTGTGTTTATATTTCATAGTGAAAATCTAGAAGAGGAAATACATGACAGAGAAATAGATTTGAAATATAATTTTCAAAAAAACAGTGTCCAAATATTTGAATGTACTGAGAGTCTCACTTTCATCTACATATATGTGTGAATGGTATAAAGCCAAATAGTTTATGGCTAAAGGAAAATCATGGCCTTGACCCATAAATTCTAAACATACCAGATTAGATCAAGTGACAGTAGAACCATGATGAAATACCTGGTAACCGACCTATGAAATAAAAATTAAAACTATCACCCTGAGCTTGAAGGGTGAGAGTTGAAACCTTTAACTCAATTCAAAGACTTGAGAGAAAACTGGCAAAAGCAAAGTCTAGAGTTAGAAAAAAATTTGACTAATTAATAAAAATAAGTTATATTGTCAAGATATGAATACATGTAGTGAGAGTTGGACTACCTGAGTATCCTCTTTATGACTTTGTTCTTACCCTGTACCTACAATTATGGAATGTTGTGAGTAAGGATGACTTGATACATAAATAGAAGAGTATAAATAGTAAATAAATGGAAATTAATTACGTGGACTAACCTCGATAGGGAAGCATGTATGCATGCTAGAATACTCATCCAAGTCTGAGAAAAAGGAGCAACCTGGGTAGTGGGAACCCATATTAAAATATAGAAATTATTTTGAAAATAAATATAGAACAATGAAACAATATACTATTATTTTATGTGTTGCATAACAGAGAAGGCACTCATAAATGGAAAGGGGTATTGTACCAAACCTCCATCCAGGAATAGGCCTGTGTTAGCATACTAGATAACCCCATTATTTCTAAGAAACTCAAATAACAAGAATAAAATGCAGAAATACCAATGTATTAATATGAATTATATGAGTAAGCAGAACTCATAATTCGTATAAGAAAACCATACCTAAATACTAAAATATTTACAACTGATGAAGAGTTAGGATTGCGAGTTAATTCATGAATAGAGAAACAAGTTGAATTAGCCATGTAACTTAGAAATTCTCAAGTAAGATACTCAAGAATTGATTAGAAAAGACCATAAGAGTAAGATGAGAACACATATATAATATAATGAAAAAGAACAGAGGATATGCCTATTGCCATCGAAATACAATATCCTTACTGAATTAAGATTAAATAAATCTGGAAACTATGCTATGAAGAATTCAATAAATAATTCTGAAACTTACAATGAAAACCTATAAGTATAAGTAAGCAAATAAGGAGAACAATAAACAACTAATACTTAGAATAATATGTTTAGTATATAAGTCTGAATTCCATATTGTTATACGAGTAGACCCTATGCTGACAAGGTCACGTTGACCCTGTAAGTCATGTGAACTAAGTGCATTAGGGTCAAGATGAAGTAAATATGACAATGAAATTAAATAGGAAAACCTACAACATAGTAAACTAAAAGGGGTTTCTGGCGAGTTGGCTGTATATACTTATGACAGAGAAACAATAACATCACAACTAGAATTTAAAATACAATTCCACTCAATAGGAATTTCTCTGCAAATAGACAAAGTAATATACTGAACCAGTGGTATGTAAATACATAAAGTTGTCACAATATATCCTGAAGTCATGTTGATAAAATTCACAATAGTCACGCTAACTCAAAGAGTCACATAGACTAAATATAATAAAGCCCATGCAGGGGTTATGTTTAGACAATGACCTACTATAAAGTCTGTAATAAAATAAATATTGAAGCATTCTCACAGAGGAGAAATTGGGATATAGAAATTACGCAACAAGTACAGAATTCAAACTTAACAAATTTCCACAGGAGGGAAAAGCCACTAAAATCAAAACCCAGTAACAACTTATAGAGGAATGGAGTCACGCAAGTAAACATTAAGAGGGATTAAGTGGACTTACCTCTCTACACGATGAAAAATAGCCACAGACAGTGGTTTCAGGATTGTCATCGTACAGATTGAAAGGAAAAGCGTACTCCAGACCTTTGTGCATTGGACAAAGGAAAATCCCTAAGAAATACAAATAGAGCCATGAGTAAATAGCTCGAAAATTATAAACTAACATGCAGTAATAAAGACAAAGTTAGTGATAAATGGTTACCTGAAGGGTTGATGAGGGATAATGTTAGATCCATGTGAAACCTCTCCACAGAAGACATCCTCTCTGCAAAAATGTCACACATAAATAGTTAGAACTGAACTAGAGAGAGGATTAAATGATAAACCAAACTTCAAAATCATCAAATTTCTTACCAGTTACAAGGTGGAGGCGAAACACTTTAGTATGCCACATTAAAACCAATTCTCACATAACCAGTGATGAAAATAATGCACACCACCTCCGCAATGTGGGTTTCCAAGTCTAAACTCTGAGGCAGAGTTCTCACCATGACAATGAAGAAGAGTTAAAGGGCCAAGCCCTTAGAAAATCTATTACACACGGGCCATGGAGACTGAAAAAAAATGAGAGATCCAGACGACCGCAAGCCCACACAGCCAAATGCGAAATGATGTGAAGGAACCTAGGGTAAACCCCTTAGGGTTTCCACAGAATATCACCACTCTTGATCTCTCTCAAATGATCTCCATCGAATAGGTGTCCTCAAAAAGTGCGAGAGGGCCATGTGAGGCCACAAGAAAGTGCAACTTGGGAGCACATGAGTGGGACAAGTCAACAAGTGGGTCATGGTTATGAATTCGAATGACTATTATGGTAGAGCATGGGTTTAATAAATTTGAAATAGATATTGCAACAAAACTTTAGGTTCATAATTGTGAAATAACTAGGGTGATAAAGTATATAGCCTATCATAATTATTATAAAAACTATATCATTCATGGGTCGAACCATGTGTAATTAGACCATAGACTTAAGGATATAGGTTAGATTTCCTAATGTATAAATGGGTGAATAATATGACATAAGGTTAAGGGAGTACTTTGTGATAAACTTATAATGATTTAATAGAAATTAGGGGTGGAAACATGTATATGGGAAAACATGTTAACTATGATCAAATTAATTAAAGATAAAATGAAATGAGAAGCATAGACCAATAAACCAATAACAAAGATGTCATGAGGGAAATGTGTTAAGAAGACCAATAATGGTTAAGCGCGAAAATAGTATAAATAAATAAATAAATAATTGGATTTTTTACAATTTTAGTTCAATTACAAATATCCCATTTAATACAGTAACAAAAGTAGAGATGCCTTCTTATACTAAATTATTATCACGAAACATCTTAAATCAACTTTAATATGTATCCTAAACCTATTCTAGTCTCACTCAGTGAAGTATATTTACGACTAATTTCTATCCTTGATTCTTTTTTTTTTGGTAGTTTAGACTAATCCTAAAACCACAAGTTTCTAACCGGTGACCTTGCGTAGAGAGTGTCTTAACAGTGCACCCCATCACCCACTGCTCTACACCACGTAGGTTGTATCTTTAATTCTTATAAAAATTATAAAAATTCTTTTAGTTTAATTACAAATATCTTATTTAATATAATTTTTTAAAAAATTACATAGATCACTTATATAAAATTATTAATATTATACATCTTAAATAATTAAGCTTTAATTATGTCAATATGTATATAAATTTTCAAACAAGTTTTTAGATTTTTTTTCCAAGAAGATTTTTACCCATGAGAGTTATTTATTAAAGCTTATTTCAGAGTTTATAATAAAAAATTTCATAATTCTAATTTAATTATTAATAAACATAAATGATAAAGTTTGAACTCCCACACGATATTTTTAGTAATAATCACTAATAAAAAAATTAAAATTGATCTCATTAATTATTATTTAATAAGATTCATTCTAAAAATATGGGAAAAAACTTAATGATATAGTTAATCAGAAAAACTTCTATATAAACCGTAAACCACTTATACTTAAATTATCAAATTATCAACTTACCTAATCTTTTTTCCTAAATAGAATATCAAATATCACGTATAATCTTACTGCCAAAACAATTTTAAACTTCTCCATTATAAACGATATCTTTACATACTTCAACCCCACAATCTAATACTTTCTATTAAAATTATTTTAATTTAATGTTATAAATGTTTTTTTTATATGAACGGTTTTAGTCTTAAATATATAGTTATTATAATTTTTTTAATTTAATGTTATAAATATTTTTTATATTAATTTTTTTTTTTTTAGTATAATTGTTATAGTTTCTTTTAGGTGTAATCTATTTGACAATAGTCATGAAATAATGTGTAAACTAAGAATTTGAAGGTTCAAACCTTTTAAATAATCTAGTAAATTTGAAGGTTCAAATATCTAAACTAGTGTGGTTTTCCATAGATGTGAATGGTTAGTTATTTTTTTTATTTAAAAAAATTATATTATTCGAAATATTAAATGTTTTTTATAATATATTAATAATAAAAATATATATTTTCTTTCATAAGATTATATATTCAAATTAAGGTATATAATTATTATCAAATTTTAAATCATTATTAAGTGAGATACTAAATTGGTGTATAATATCATCTTGTTTGTGAGATAAATGACTCATTTCCTGACATTTATTTGACTTAAGTTTATAAAAGAATATATACTCTACTCCATATGATTTACCTCCCACTGAGGATTTGACTGCTAAATCTAACTAAGACATACATACTCTACCACTATAATTTTAAACCTATAAATTTTTAGGAATAAACACATGCTTTTAACCATTAAGCTTACAATAAATAACAGTAAATAAATTATTCTTAAAAAAATATATCATAATGTTTAAGTTAATAATAAACATAAAACTAAATTATAGTTATTATAATTTTCAATAAATATTTTTATTTTTTGAAAAAATCATTTTCTTTTTTATATATATATTCTGTGATATAAATAATATATGATCATTTAATTCATATTCTTTATTATATATAATACGTATCCCATTTGGAGACTCTAAAAAAATTCAAAAGAAAAGAGAAATCCATTTCCACATGAGAAGATTCTATGCATGGATGATTGACGATCCAAAATAAATTTTCACTTTAAATTTATAATAACCTTACTCAATTTGGAAATTCATGAATCCAAAGTTTTATAATATTGTTTTTTGATTATATTTCATATTATATTTTATTTATTTATTTATTTTTATATTTATAGAATGGTTGGTGATGGAGTGTATTTTTAGGTTTTTACGTGACAAGTTATTATTTCAAAAATTATGAACAAAAATATAGCTATATTAAGTGTTGGTATGATTCAGTTCTAGTAAAAGACCCAAATTGAGTCCAAATGAAATACCCCTAAATTGTAGTTTCTCAAGCCACGATTCAAGTCTGCAATAATCTCAAAAAAAAATTAAAAACTTGAAAAACAAAATAAATCCTTTCCTATATCTATATTTTAATTAAAAAATAATAATATATATATATATATATATGAAATACATTTGAAATGTTCCTAATAAACAATTAGGATTTAAACAACTTGTATGTTTGTTTTACGTTCATCCGGCTAAACCATATTCCAATGGGGAGATATTAATTAGAATATATTATAAATAATGAATATATAATATATCAATGTATTTTTAAATAAACATAAATAAATAATATATTTAGCTTTTTAAAAATAATAATAAGAAATATATGTGTGTGTTTGTAATGATGGGTTAATACTTGTTTAAATTATATGAAATTTTAAAAGATAAAGGTTTATTTAATGTTTCTATAAAAGTAATATAATTAATATAAATATAATTAGCCATCACTATGCTATGAAGTATTATTTAAAACACAAGAATTCTAAGAAGGTTGGTAACTCAAGAAATCATTTGAAATTGAGATTTGAACTAGGTATATGTTGGACATTTTAACATGTCTAAACCTCTTAGTGTCACAAATTATGATAAATTATTCCATTCTATGATATTTTGGCAACTGACCAACATCCAATTTCACTATAAAGTTACTTAGAATTTGTTTCCATTTTAACAATGCTCATTTTATTCTTTAGACTAGTTAAAATAGAGAAATATTTTGGATATTGTAAATTAGGGTTAATCGCCTCCTTATAATATCTTAATTTATTTTGTCTCATCATAAGATATTTTGTTGAGATCCACACATTATCTCTATGGATTTGAGATGAATTATGTACATATGGACTTCACGTTAAGGATAAAAATAATTACACCTATGTTATATTGAAGAACATATTATAAAAATGTTGTAACTTACATATATATATCTGCGTGTGTGAGAATATTTTATTTAGTGGAATCAGTAACTTCGTACATACTACTGCTAGTATTTCACAAAGTATAATGACTTTTTCATCAATTCCATAAGGGTCACCTTACATCTTATTTTCGAGGACCTGAACCCATGTAGCTAGAAACCCAAAAATTATTGAACACATAAAACACACCTCTCGTTGACCAAATGATGTTACATATAAGCACATGAAGTGTTCTCTTAAGATAGACAAACTAACTTGCATACATAATGACTTAGTTAAGAGAATATCTCAACCACACAAAAATATAGGAGTAATAGTTGGATGGAATATCTCAACCTACCAACTAGGTCTAAAAAAGAACTTAGATAATAGAAACACTCTCATACATGGAGACAAGTGTGAATTAAAAATTCTAATGCTCCCCGTTAATGACTACATGTCTCATTCTCAATCAGAACAATGTCTACATCAAGTACAACATGGTGTTTACAAATAATATCATAATTTTTACATTCATATAAAGAAATAACCATCCACATCAATGCATGGAATCCAAAGAATTGCATTCACGTGTACACTAGTATGTCCCTTCATGTAGATGGTTCATTCAACAAACATTTCTTTATACCTCTACCTCCCTATTTATCAATATCACCATCTCAAGTTTTGCAGCCATGTTTAGGGTTTTCTAGGCTAATCCTCAACCATCTTGAAGGTATTCTCAGATGGCCCTCCATAAATTTCTTTTTGGGTAACCAAAAACCTACACTACATGCCAATTAAAATTACAAAATTTATTCATGGAGATACCAGGTACTCCATCAACTCAAACATAACTATGTAGACTTTTTTTCATAAAAATATTAACTTTGACTCTGCATTTATTCAACACATGTCTACCTACTTTTGTATACCTTTCAATCATAGCTACTAATCCAACCTCTATCATTATAGTTCCTTGGAAAAGAATTCTCTTGAGTTGTTCTCATCTTCCTCTGGCATTTTTTCACAATGGAAATTCTGCTTCTCTCCCTTGTACATGCATACAATTAATTATTGATTTCCATATAAAAATAAATCCATGTACCAAGATGCATGGGTATCATCCCTTGTATTTTCTAGTTCTTAATGAGTCCTTTTTGCCTACATGGTTCATTAATCATGTTGAACTCTCTCTCACTTGGTCCATTACATTCTAACTCCATCTTCTGTTTTGCGTCTTTTAATGAAATCCATTTATTATATTACTCATAAAACTTAGATACGAGTACACCTGCCACCCTCATACCTACCTACCGGTTAATTCAAAAACTTCATGTCATGTCCTCTCTCTACATAAAATACTACATGCTTGTCTCAACAGGGCTTACAACATACATTGGGAAATCAAATTGGACCAATAGTTTGGTGTGTCAATTACAATTGATCATATATTCCTTATAATGCATAGACATCATTACAACATTCTAAATTCAGGTACAACAGGCATTGAGAAACATAAAGATTTAACAACATTCCTATTTAACAATCATCTAAAAAAACATATAAGCCCATTTAAACTTCACCAAATTGAATCACTTTGTACTTTTCTTTTACTTCCTTCTCTCCATTTTTCACATGTTTGGCATCTTTGTCTTTTTCAAATGCATATTGGAACTCCATGCTTAACTTGTCATTTGTTAGAGTTGTGAATTCTAATAAAAATAACCATACCTAAAGTGAGTTAGCTGGGCTCATAAGATCCAATACCTTTACTAATGATTCCAATACATAATAATAAACTTTCATATTACTAAGAACATCCATGTTCTCCATATTTTCACACAAAAATCTAGAACTTTAGGCAACTGATCGAAACCTGTCACACCACATATCTTCAAAATAGCTCACATGGATCAAACATAGAGTACCTTCTCACATGGCTCACTCACATTTCACTGTTGCGTGCAGGAAAGATAAAATATGAAGAAGAACTATCATTAATGCGGTGACACACTAGGTCTACCTTTCCTTAATAAATGCAAAAAAATATGGTGCACCACAACTAACACAATTTCACAATCATTAGAATTTTTAGGATAAATAATTTTACCCATATGTAGTCATCGATCACATACAAGTAGACCAGGGTCCTCTTCGAAACAACCACTATATAAATATTTATGAGGAGGGACAAAAATTTATCATATACAGGATTAGAGAGTTCGTCACCAAATTGGATAACTATCAATTTTCCCTGCACCTTCCAAATCAACCATTTTATTTCACATTTTCTCTCAGAAACTCCCTCCTAAATGTCAACCAACTTTGCACAAAGTGAAAATGTCTTATAAATATCGAACAAACTTTGCACAAAGTGATGAATTTGAGATCTTCCATTTCAATCACTTTTAGAAGATGGAAATGAGATAAAATTAAGAAGTTGATTATATAGAAATGATAATTTTACATCAAATATGAATCCATCTACTCAGGCACTCTGATGGCCAGCATTTTGAATCCTGGCTCTACCTTATGCAAAATAATTGGTGTAATACAGGGAACGTGATACACGAACAAGAAAACTTCTATAGTGTGCTCACTTAAGATTTTGCAGCTTACAACATACCAAAAATGGAGATGGTAAACATGATTGTAGCCATTAACGCCTCTCGTCTCTCTACATAGCATACAAATAAAAAGTACATAGTAAACTTAACAAACAGTCTAGTCTCTCTGATTATGGGTGCTTTCTCATGGGAGTAGGCCTAGAATAAATTTCATACAACAAGGAAATTATTGAACACACACAATACACTTTTCATTGATCAAATAAGGGTGCATATAAATACATGAAATGTTGGTTTAATATAGAAAAAGCAATTTTCACACATAATCACTACTTATTTGAGAGAATATCTCAACCACACACCAATATAGGAATAATAGTTGAAGGGAATTGTCAACCAATCAAATAGACCTAAACAACCTCCTAGATAATAGAAACTAACTCATACACTGAAAAAAATGGAAACTACAACAAATTTGTATTGTACCGCTCTAAACAAATTCCTTGAATCATAATATAATTATATTTTATTACAAATTTGGTGATATAATTTTTAGTGAAATCATCATATTTTTTTATTTAAATTATATTTATAAATATAAATGAGTTCATTATCTCATAATTAATATCTTTTAAATATAAATATTAATTCATTTACTTAAAAATTAATAAAATTACATAAATTCAACCATTTAAAACTATAACTTCGAAAAATATCAACCACCCAAAGATGTTGAGATATTAATCTTGTTGTCTACTAGGTATCATCACATATGATTCTCTTGTCTACTAGGTGTCATAGACATTTCATGTTTACTTCATTTTAGTTTTAATCTGGTCATTTATTGTTTATTTTATCTATAATATATTATATCTACCTCTTTTTAATATTGAGAAGAGAAATCTCTAGTCCATGATTTCTCTTCTTCTTTTTCATGGTATCAGAGCTTCAAGTCGCATAAGACTCTAGAGAGAACATATTTTTTCTAGAGGTTGTGGGTGAGTGGAGCTAGAGAATTAAAAATATAAATTATGGAGAAGTTGCTCATGGGGAAGCTGGGAAAGAGAGCCAATTAAAAAAAAAAAAGCTACCAATGCACCTGATCTCTCTGATTAATTGTGTTGATCTCTATAAAGTTAGAAAAAAAAATGACTCAACGCATATAAACACCCTCAGGAATTGCGTTGAATAATTAATGTTATCGGGAACTGCATTGGGTGGATATGGTTCGTAAGCAGAGCCCGCAAAAGACATTTTTGAAGGTTCATGTTTTTTTTTTGTAACCTTGGTAGGACTCCCTTTTCATTGATTTTTATAATAATAATACAGCCATATTTCTCAATTTAGTGGCCTCAACTCACCCTGAGTGGGAAATCGAGTCTGTTGGCCACCTGATGTTGTGGTATGCCATCCAAAAATAAAAGGTTCTTAGTATGTCATACCAAGAAATCAAGGCCTCAATATTCACACATATACCATTTTTCACATACTTACTGCCATTTTTTCTTAACAGTGGAAATATAAATGGTAACCGCATATAGAAAAAATAAAAAAACTACCATATTTAAAAATCCTAAGACTATTATGCCTCCTGAGGTGTGGAGGTGGATTCCATAGGCACTAGATCCTGAACCAAAGTGCTAGCCTGCTCAGATGGCTTGGATATGCACCGAAGGTGTTACTCGAAGCACTCGAAGTGCCCATCCTGATTTCTCAGATGGAATTTTATTTTATGAAACTCACTCCTCTAGTCTGGGAAGTCTTGGGCTAAGGTTGCCATACACATAGAAATATGCTCCAAAGATTTTCCAATGATACCCTTCATGGACGAGTAGAGATATAGTGTGTGCTTTAATTGTGTCAGTTTTCATATTGTTTGCCCCGGATCAAGGACAAGGGCCCTCCATTACTTTGTATCCATTTATGTTCCTTCCTCTCTATTTATTTCAGCTTGCCATTTTTCAATTAGCTTCTAAATTTCTTCTATTTTGTTTTCATCATACGCTTTTATTACCTCCTCAATGACTCCCACTGCCATACTCCTTCCCCTAGGCTTGCTCGGGGGTGAGCTGGGTTGAGATTCAACCTCCTTACCCTTATCTTTCCGGCCACAGCATCAAGCTGCTCGTCTCTATGGATGGGACATCATCGTAGACGTCTCTGCCTAGTAGCTATGAGCACTATGTGCTCATGTATTGGGTTGAGAATTCCAACAGTCTCGAGAAATATTTTCAGGAATGTTACCCATATTTCACCATCGTTGAAGGCTGATGGAGTTTTGTCTTCCTGTGTTCATTCCTGCACTAGAGTCTACCTTCGTAACAAAACCCCCACATCTTCCTCCACCATGAGGGCACGTACTAATTTTTACAGACTATAGCTTCATGAACTGACTCTTTCCTGACCAGAGCATCTAGACTCAGCTCACATTTAATGCTTACTACTCGACCCATACTGAACCTCGATGGGAGGGGGAAGCCCCAGTCCTATGAAGATTACCGTAGTAGGTATACGGGATGGATATGTGGTCACCGATACCATCCCTCGAACCTAAGGATAAGGACTAATCTGTATTGGGCTCACTTATTTTTTGCGTGGGCCACCGTCTCGCCACCTAACCTCCCAATGCATGCACTAGTACTGCCTACCACCCTTACCAGTCATGTAGAAGGAGGTGGGATTCAATCCCAAAGCCACTACCATAATTATTGATGGGAGAGTCGATCATCTTCATTTCACCCCGATCGGGGAGAAGGTTCATATTTTATAAGTCATAACAAAGGCACGTATTATCAAAAATTGGTTGAAGGTCAAAGGTTCATACGAAGCCTCCATAAATTTTAAAGAGAGAAAAGTGAAGTTCAAAGGTTCATTCTTTGTCATTAAAGTCTCACATTAAACGACAAACCTCAAAACTTTTTTCTAATTCATGAAATTTGTTCTAAAAGTACACATTTGGTGAAAGGCTCTATTTAAAGAATTTTTTTATCAAAGACAAAAAAAAAAAAATCAAAAGGATTTTTTTGAAGGTCCTTTTATATATTTAATAAAAGGGGTTTCTAATTTAATTTAATTATTTTTTAAGATATTTTAAAATTTGGAGCTTGTCTTATTGAGAAAAAGAGGATTTTTTTTTTTTAAATAAGTGTTTCCTTATTCAAATTTTTAATAAAAATTCAAAAAGGGGATTTAAAAAAAAGCTCGCACATTTGTATTTGAAGAGATGGATTCCTCTAGTGCATTGCCACAGACCCCAACTCTGCATGTCAGAAAATTACGAGTTTTTCTCTTTAAGAATGAAGACAATTCTGGAAGCCCAAGAATGTTGGGATACCCTGTTGAACAGTTATGTAGAGCTGACCCAAGAACAACTAGCAGTCTTGAACAACCATCAGAGGAATATTTCTACAAAACTAAGAAAGAAAGAGCACAAATCCAAATTTCGGATAAAAAACTCACTCAATGACTCTATCTTCAAAAAATTAACTATCACATCAACAACAAAAGAAGCTTGGGATATTTTGAAAGTTTCCTATGAAGGTAATGATACAATGAGTAGTGTTAAATGGCAGACATTGAGAGCTTAGTTTGAAACCCTAAACTTGATTGACGGAGAGAATGTGGATCAGTGCATGACTAGAGTCATGAGAATAGTCAATCAAATCAAACTCATTAGTGAAACCATTACAGGTCAAAATATTTTTGAAAAAGTCCTTCAAATTATATCTAAGAAATATAACATGATTGTGATAACATTCTCGAATCCAAATATTTTACAACTTTCTCAGTAGAAAGTTGACTATATCACTTATGAAAAACGAAACAAGACTCAACTTGGAAGAAGGCTCCATGGAACAAGATTTTAATGCACAAATCTCTCTTGGAGAGGTAGAGATGTAGGATATAGAGGTGACAATAAGCAAGGAAGAGGCTGAGGGATAGGAATATCAAAACATCATCATGCAATAGAGAAGTGAAGACCTCTACAAAACCAAACACAGAAAAGCATAACATGGAACAAATTTAATGTTGAATGTTATTACTACAAGAAATTTGGGCATTATGAACATGAATGCAGAAAGAAACAATCATATCAACAAAGGGGCAGTGTCCATCTCTCTATCAATGTAACAGAATCCTATGAGGAAATGTTTCTTTCTTTCCATATTTCTAAAGACACACACAACAAGCACCTTTGGTTGTTTCACAGTGGTTGTATAAATCATATGACACGTAACAAAAATATGCTTTCTTATATTGATTCTTCCATGGCATCAAAAATCACTCTTGGATATCATTCGTGCATTAAAGTTGAAGGGAAAGGTATTGTCCCTATTTCTACTAGACATAATCATAAAAAATATGTTTCTGACGTTTATTATGTTCTACATCTGAAGAATAACCTTATTAGTGTAGGTTAATTGATGGAACATGGTTATAATGTAATATTCCAAGGGAACACATATTATATTTATGACAAACCTTTCAATAGAAGACTGATAGAAAAGGTTGAAAAAACCAAGAATAGGATGTTTCCATTGACTCTTAGAAGCCGAAAACTTTCATAGTATTTTGCCCACAATTTGTTCAGAATAGATGAGTCCCGGCTATGGAATTATATATATTTCCACATCACATTCAAGAGTTTAATTCTTCTTCATAAAATTTCAAGGGTGATTGGTCTCCCTATTATGAATGGAAAATATTATAATAGTGAAATTTGTGTTCTATCCAAGAACAAAAATGACAGTTTTCCCACATTTTCCTCTAGAGCCAAAAGGCCTTTAGATATAGTTCATACAGATATATGTGGTCCAATGCAAAGACATTCCATTGGTGGTTGTCTTTATTTTCTAACCTTATTTGATAATTAGAGTAAGAAGATATAGGTGTATTTTCTCAAAAATAAATCAGAAACGTTCTCAAGGTTCAAAGAATTTAAGGCAAAAGCACAAAAGAAAAGTGGAAATCCTTTGAAAATACTCAGGTTAGATAAAGGAGAATAAAACTCCAATGACTTCAATGTTTTTTTTCAACAACAAGGAATCATAATGCATAACACAACCAGATATACTCTAGAGAAAAATAGAGTAGCAGAAAGGAAAAATCAGTCAATCATGAACATGAGCAAATGTATGCTTTGTGAGAATAAATTTTCAAGTGAGTATGGGGTTGAAGTAGTTTCAACAATAGTGCACATTCTCAACAAATCTCCAAAAACTAGTCTCCAAGATACAGTGCCTCAAGAAGAATGGGATGGTAAGAAGGTAAATGTATCTCACTTTCACATGTTCCTTAGAAACTAAGAAATAATATTTATGGTAGAAGTAAAATATGTATTTTCGTAGGCTATAGTGAGTAGTGAAAAGGCTATATACTCTATAATCCAGTTACCGAGAATTTATTTTAAGAACAAATGTTAAATTTTGTGAAAATAAATATTGGTCTCCTCATGTTGTTGAAGTTTCAAATCAATATTTTTATCCAGCACAACTACCAATATTGCAAGTTCAAGAAGAGCCATACCATTCTTAAAACAATACATCTTCAAGCAGTGACTCCACTAGTGATTCAACAACTTCATAAGATAATGAGAAAACAAGAAGCATCAGAGAAATATATTTTCCTTGACTTCAGAATATGTTTGCCTTTCTTTCATCACAACCAACCCATTTTGAATAAGCATTTAAATAAAAACACTGAGTTGATGCAATCAGCGAAAAATTGTTTCCATATAGAAGAACCATACTTGGGAATTATTTGATCTCCCAAGAGAAAAACCAAATAGTGTAAAATTCGTATATGAGACCAATCTAAATGAAAAAGGATAAATTGAGAAGCATAAGGCAAGGTTGGTTTCCAAAGGATTCTCACAACAGTTTTGGTGTCAACTACGGTGAAACCTTTGCTCCAATAACAAGGTTAGACACTATCAAAACCATTTTATCCACAACATATCAATACAAATGGAAAGTTTATCAACTTGATGTAAAATATGCTTTCTTAAATGGTATATTGCACGAAGCGTTTATGTACCAAATCCTCCCCATTTTGAATTTCAAGGATAGGAGCATAAGGTATACAGATTGAAGGAAGCCTTGTATCTCTTGAAGTAATCTCCAAGATCTCGGTACAGTCACATCGTCACCTATATCATCAAAATTGGGTTTAGCAAAAGCATCCATGAGCCAATTTTGTATAGCAAAACACATGAAGGTAAAATCTTGATTGCATGTATTTATTATTTATACCTGAAATATGATGTTAGAAGAGGTCATGATATACTTCTTAGGCATTGAAATTGAAGAATCTTCTAATGAGATTTTAGTTGGTCAAAACAAATATGCACTAAAATCATCCAAAAGTTTAGAATGACCAATTAAAAACAAGTTCATATGCCAATTTCTTGAAGAACAAAGATGACCAAAGAAGATGTAGCACCACTAGTTGATCTCACATTATATAAAAGTCCAGGTGGCTGCTGGTTGTATCTCTATGCAACTAAACCTGATATCATTTTTGTTGCTAGTTTTGTCTCTAGGTTTATGAAGCCAACTAATATTACCCATTGGAAGGTTGAAAAAAAATATCTTAAGATATATTGTAGGGACCATAGACTATGGCTTTTCTAGACACATTCGAAAATTGTTCACTTTCAGGTTATAGAGACAACAATTATGCAGGCATTCTAGATGATCCCAAAATCACCTCAGGGTATCTTTGTTACCTTCGAACCAATGTGATATCATGGGCATCCAAGAAATAGTCAATTGTTTCAATCTATTTTGTAGAGGAGAAACATGTAGCAGCAAATTCAGGAACTTGTCAATCAGTGTGGTTGAGAATATTATTAAAAGATATCTCAAAATTGCAAAAGGAGCCAACTAATATTTACTGTGACAACAATTCAACAATTTCTTTATCTAAAAATAATGTTTTTCACAAAAAAACAAAAAGCACAATGAAACACGTTTTCATTTCATCCTGGACTTTATCAATGATAGGGAGATAGTACTTTCTTTTTGTCGTTCCAAAGATCAACTTACAGATATTTTAACAAATCCTTGGAAAAAATATATTTGAATTTCAAAGAGAGAAATTAGGCATTGTACATGCCTCTACTTGTAACATTTCATCCGGGACTTTATCAATGATAGGGACATAGTACCTTCTTTTTTTCGTTCCAAAGATCAACTTACAGATATTTTCACAGATCATTGGAAAAAATATATTTGAATTTCAAAGAAATAAATTAGGCATTGTGCATGCGGCTACTTGTAACAGTTTATATTATATTAGGAGGGAATGTTGAGATATTAATCTCAGTGTCTCAGATGTGTCATCATTTATGATTCTATTAACTATTTCTAATATTGAGAAAACAAATCTATGCTCAATGATTTATCTTCATTCTTTTTCAAAAGAACATAAAAAAATAAAAAAACTACTGAGAAATTATCCAAAACCTCAGCCCCTTAAATTATTATTTTTACTTACCTTATACAAGCTATTTCCCACAATTTAATTAAAAAACAAACAATTTAATAAAAAAATAAATGAACACATTATTCTCTATAACTTGTGAACACATTAAACTCATAACCATCATAGATCCATCTTAAGAACTGGATCTAACGTGAACTTAGAGGGATCAAATTTCTTCATGTGCAAACTTCTTTAGAGTGCAAAATACGATATGTTAATTTTCATTATTTAAATTGTATTCTTGAATGTTGTTTCATATATATATATATATATATGATTGAGATTAAAATATTTTAAACATGTATATAGAGACATTTTATCACGGAAATTAAAATGTTTTTTTCATTATTAATATATTTTTAGGTATATGTCAATATTAATTCCTATTAAAATATTTTATTGTTAACTCACATTGAATTGAAAAAGTTTCCCTAATGATATGGACATAAATTCATTAATAAAAATTTTCAAATAGTTTATTTAAATCTTTTGTTGAAATGTTTTTGAAAAGTATAAGTTTTAAACATTTGTCTCTCAATTTTTTTTAAACATGTTTATTTTTATAAATATAACTTACATTATTCTTCTATTTATAACATATTTTTTTCTTTTTATTTTTATTTTAAAAAAACATGATATACTTAACAATCCCATCCTCATTAACTATATAATTAACATCTCGGCTCAATGCCCCGACTAAATAATTCCCATAAACAATGACAGTCAACCTGAAGGCTATGCTAGCGGGGACGAAAAATTCTCGAAGGCTCATATTCATTTGACAACTTGAACTTGAGGCCTGGGATTTGGGATTTCATTTTTCACTTGAAGCTCGTCAAAGATTTCTTTGTTCAGTGTAGAATGCCTTTGATATGATGTGCCTAATCCACCGTCGTAGGTATCTGCCATTTCTGTCTTGCCTTCTTTTGAGGATCCACCTGAGCTTAATGATTTCAGCTGGGCATGATTGGGTGGAGACCTACAAAATCCGCAGTGTGAACTATAGCTTTTGGCTGTAGCTTCCCTTTTAGCCAGCAAGGTGAACACATGTAATGTTTAATAAGAAATTTGAAAGATGAACGATTAAATATTTGACGGAAGAGTAGGGGTTTTATGCCATCGTCTAAGGGATTGAAGAAGTGTACGGACTACCTATTGTCTAAGAATTTATCTTTGACAGAATTTATTAGGAACTGCAGTATATAAAGTTTCAAGCACAGATGAACTAAAATCATATAAAATGGGAGTAATTCTTGTATAGATGTTTATTGTTGTAGTTATATAGATATTAAAATAACAAACAGAATTGTCAATGGAGCAGAAAAACAACATTGTTACGTATACCATTACCGTGCAGATGCAATAGAACTGTAAGAAATACAGTATAAAAAGACAAATGCACATTTCGTTAAAAGAAAGGAAGTGAAGAAATAAACTAGAAACCTAAATCAAAATCTATATCTACATTTCTTGATTCAAAATGAGTTTCCAAACTGAAATTAGCAAATCTGAGTCCAAAGGGACCATTGAGAGAACCTCATAAAAGAGAAATATAAGTGGCTTAAGTTGAAGATGAACATTTATTAGTTTCAACATTAAAGATATCAGGAAAAGGGTTATTTTTATTTTATTTTAAAGTTATTAGTGTTCAAGAGGGAGAAGCCAAAACATTAGATTTTATCAGTTATTGATAGTGCAATTCAACATAGATTTTAGGTTAGGACGGAAAAAATTCCAGAGAAATAAAATGTTTTCGTATAAACAATTACTGAATAGGTTTCTGGCAGTAATGCATTTCCTGGTTGTGAATGAAAGATCACCTAGAAAATTACTTAATAAAACTAAGATAATTCAAATGTACCATCGTTGTAAAGCATAACCATCCAATTATTTAGACAGATTTCATAGGAAAAGACACGAAAATGGATTCCAGGAAATGGGCTGGGCGTTAGCGCATATGCAGAACAAGAGGTTGAAAAGAGGAACATGTAATAAGATGAAAATGAAAAAGAATACAATCTTGTAAAGTTTTAAAAAAAATTACAGAATATCTATACTATGGAATTATTGAAAGGTTTAAATTCATGTCAACATTCAACGTGACAGACTTGCCTGATAACCATTAAGGTGTCGTGGATGTAGTTAAATTTGGTTATAGTTTGAAAATCAGATTTCAAAATGAGAGAAAAAAAAATAGTGAGAACATGTTTGGGCAGCAAATTTTTTTTTTTTTGGGGTAAGATTATGTCTTTTGGTTTAAAATATATTTTTGAATATTTAAAAATTTCAGAATTTTGAAAAACAAATAAAAATGGATACTAAAATTGTATAGAGCTCCTAAATCAACAGTGTGATTTCCACCAATTATGTAGAAAAATATATATATTAAACTAGTGAAAAGACAAAACTGTTGAAGAATTAATCTCAACCACAGCCTTAAATCCATATCTCAATGAATGCTTTGCACTTTGGTGAAGGACATCACATAGATGAAGTGAAGTTGTGAGGAGAGTACATTTTACCGCAACATAGTAAAATAATTAAAAGTCAAATTGAAATTTATTAATGGTTAGTATAAAAGCATGGTAAAACATTTACGAGTCATGATGTTCACCCATCAAGTTGTATTAAATGATGTCTCTCATGAATTAGTGTGTTAGATATATATATGTTTTAAATTATCAAGTATAGGGCAGTCGTGTGTAATGTGGGGATGTAAGTCTGAGAAGACTGTTGGCACGTCAAAAGAGTCTCTTACTGTGTGAAAACAGTGTGTTATTGTGTTTCACTGTATCAATTTTGCAAGCCTTTGTTTTACTAGTGAAGAGAGCCTCCATATGAATTATCTCTTGTGTTTTTGAATCATAACATAAAATTATTGTTAGTTGAGATATGGTTCTGGAAATTTAATGTGTAAATGTTATCACCACTACTCTGTCTTACTCTCTTTCACCGTGAGTAAATGTGTTTGATTTTATTAGTTCCACTATAGTTGCATTTTAATCTTTGCCACTCTCTACTGAAAGGAATTCCATTATAATATTTTCCACTCTGTATTGAAAGGAACTCCGTTATAGTTGCATTTTAGTCTCTGCCACTTTGTATTGCAAGGAAGTCTGTCATGATTTGATTTCACCAAGTGTGTTTTCTTGTTTAAGATCGGCAACTTTGTGTGAACTCTATGTGTTGAGGAAACACCCTCAATATGTCTTTAAATTTTAACATGGTATCAGAACCCGTTTAAAAGTGTTCTTACTAAGGAGTTAAAAGGTGTTCTGAAATTGTTTGTGGAACGTATTGACCAGAAATGACAAAGTTTTTACACAGTGAGATTTTTTTTTTTTTTTTTTACACAATGAAAATGACAACAACAAGCACAAGCTTGAATAATCCAAAAATACCTCATTTTAATATAAAAAACTACGATTATTGGGCTATAACAATGAATTCTTTATTTTCCTCACAAGACATTTGGGAATTGGTGGAGAATGGTTTCCAAGAACCAAAAAGGGCGATAGCATACAATGCTTTGACACCAGCAGAAAATGATGTGTTGAGAGACAACAGGAAGAAGAACTCTGAAGCCCCCTTCTACATTTTTCAAGCATTTCATGAAACTATATTCCCAAGGATTGCAGCACCAACAATGTCCAAGCAAGCATGGAATACCCTCCAAACAGCCTAGCATGGCATGGAAAAAGTGAAGACAACAAAGCTACAAAGGCCGAGAAGAGATTTTGAGACAATTTTCATGAAAGAGTCTGAGAATATACTCATTTTTTACACATGTAATTAGGTTGGTTACTCAAATTAGGTCTCATGGTGACACACTTGAGGAAAGGAGAATGGTTGAGAAAATCTTGAGAATTCTACCAGCAAGATTTGATTCCATTGTTGTAGCCATAGAAGATACAAAGGATCTGTCATAATTTTCAGTGGAGGAGCTTCATGCATCATTGTTCTCTCATGAAAATAGAATGAACAAAGCAACAATATACTCATTGGAGCATGCTTTCAAGACACAAGTTTCATTTTGTCAAGGTAGACGTTGAGGAAGATCAAATAATAGAGGAAGAGGCGGAAGCCCACACTAAGGTTGAAGAAGAAGCCATTGAAGCTCAAGTTGAAGGGACAACAATCAAAATTCAAGTCAATGCTCAAGCCAAAATCAATCACAAGGTCAGAGGTATGATAAAACTCAAGTTCAATGTCATTATTGTAAGAAGTATGGTCATTATGCAAATGAATGTAGAAAGAAGCAATATGACATAAGTAACAAACCAAGTTTGAATTTCATAAAGGAAAATCAGAACCATGATAGAATGTTTTTAGCTTGTACTGTAGCACATGAAAAATAAAGAGATGTATGGTTTCTAAATTCAGGCTATAGCAACTACATGACACTGAACATAGAAATGTTTTCAAATTTAGACGAAAGTGTGAAATTTGAAGTGACATTAGGGACTAATAGGAAAGTCTCAATCTGTTAATCTAGGTTGTCATTGATGTAAATATGGCAATAGGATGCTAGATGATGATCGAAGAGTACATGAAGACATACATCACTATGGCACGGTAACCTTACGATGAAGGAAGTTATGATGAAGAACCAAAGAAGCCCAAGAAACTCTGCCCTACCCCCATTTCTACACCAATACATGACTAGTCACATTGAAAATTATTTTTCACTACTGTGAAGGAAAAATTTCTCTATGAAACCTTCACCATCATCTAGAGAATAATTTTCCCTTTCCAATGAGCTATTACTTGGCCCGAAACTCCAAGTATTCTAGGAGAAATTAATTTTTGAATATTATATATCCTATTTTTGACATATAGCCGACCTATACCCTATCCCTAATGTAGGCCTTCCACCAAGGACCACATCCCCTCATTTCACATCATAATGCATATAAATAAGACCTCAGATCTCACTTCTTTTCAAGGTAATTCAGTGAAAATCCAGAGAACAAAAGATCACAATTCAAAACTCGTGAACTTAAAGACACCGAAGAGAAGGAGCCAAGGAAAAAGGGTTACGGGTGGTTCTGGAAACTTTTATTTGGGAATAATCTTGATTTTCGGACTTCTATCATAGCACCTTGATTCAGTATCACAAAACCTTCAGACCAGCATAAGGATATAAGGTCTTGCAACCTTCAAAATAGATCCTTGTGATAGGTAGCTACACCTTGGAGTATCCCACACTTAATCACAAAACTCACACACCTTTAACACCTTAGAATTGTGTCACAGTTGGGAACTCAGTCACTTACAACATATCTACAGTATATTCTCTGTGGACAAGTTTAGTATCTCTATGCCTCAGACCAACGGACAGCTCAAGATTTTGGCTATTTATGTAGACACCTTTAGTTCAAGCGACAATTATCACCACGGACATCACAAAACTAAATATTATTAATATACCCTCAGACCTGGTACAATGGCTTTATTGGAGTTAAGTTTGGTGCAAAATTACAGTTGTAAAACTCGGTATAGTAGTCTCAATGAAGCTTTTGATCTGTGGAGTGTTTACACCTTTAGCACTCTACATGTTGCAGCCTCAGGCCTGTGTTATGTATAAGAAGATTTGGAGGTTGGGACAGTGATGAAATCGATGGCATAACTCTGAACAGTGAAGTAACAATTAATGAGGCATTAAGTGTTATGAAGCTATAGGATATGTGAAGCGTTGAACAGTGCAGAACCTTGTGAATATATTTAAGTAGCCAAGTAAGTAGATTACTCATTTTATCAAGACTAAATGATTGGTTTCCTAGAGGTTGGAGCCTCTAAAAGTCAAGGTTGGTGCCTTGAGAATATATGGTCGAAGCCCTAGAGGTTGGAGCCTCATCAAAGTCCAAGTTGGTGCTTGGCAAACAGGTTGGTGCTTGTTTCATTAAAAGGGTTGGTGCCCTTCTCTCATATATTGGATACTATTATTAAAAAGGTATTGAAGTTCTCTTTAATTCTTAATATCATTATTATATATATCTCTCTGTCTTTATTTGTGAAGAATCTAACTGGAAATAATTAACAATTGAGAAGTAATATTGATTCACCCCCCTCTTAGTATTTCCAACACAGTCATGGGAAAGGAAGAGTAGAAATTACAACAAAGAGGGGGGAGAAGAAATACATTTCAGATGTTTATTTTGTTCCTTTTTTGAAACATAACCTCAAAAGCATTGTACAGCTCATGCAAAATGGCTACAATGTCTTCTTCAAGAATAATGTTTCCACAATTTTGGATAAGTCTCCAAGCACACAACTGATTGCAAAAGTTCATATGCAATAGAATGTTTCCTGTCAAGATAAAATCATATTTGATGGTAGAAGGTACACAAGCACAACTATCAATGAATTAACAAGAGGATGAAAGAAATGTAGCAGTTGTCACACAAAAAAACTTTCAAGAAGAATTTAAAGATGAAAATTAGTTATGGAATTGAGATTTGTTCACCTCAACATTGGAGGTTTGATTTTTTTGCATAGGAAAGACATGGTGAAAGGATTGCCACTCATATAAAAACTGGACAGCCAATGTGAAGGATGCATCTTTCGCAAAGGAAATAGAGAATCATTTTGAGGAGGAAAGTCAATAAGGGAAAAAGGAACCCTTGGAGATTGTCCACTCAGATTTATGTGGACCAATGCAAACACCATCAATTGGGGGAATCTATTATATTCTGACCTTCATAGATGATTACACAAATAATAAGTGGGTCTACTTCATAAAACATAAAAATGAAGTGTTTGAGCACTTCTGCCAATACCAAGCTCTTCTTGAGAAGCAAAGTGGACACTACATCAAAGTGTTGAGGACTGACAGAGGTGTCGAATACATCTCAAGTGACATCCTACGTTTTTGCAGGGAGTGTGGAATTCACAAGAAATTTACAACAAGGTATACACTTCAACAAAATGGTGTCGTGGAAAGGAATAATCAGACCATTATCAAAATGGGAAGGAGTATGTTGAAGGCAATGAATTTTCCAAATGATTATTGGGCTGAAGCTGTTTCTTGTGCACCATATATTATTAATAGGTGTCCAACCAAAAGTGTTATGAATATAGTTCTTGAAGAGGCATGGAGTGGAAGAAAGCATAGTGTCACTCACATGAGAGTGTTTGGGTTTGTGACATATTCACATGTCCTGGATGAGTTGAGAAAGAGGTCAGACAACAAGGGAGGGAAATGTATATTTGTTGGATACAGTGATGAATCCAAAGCATAAAAGCTCTACAATCCACAAACCAAGAAGGTAATAATCAGAAGAGATGTTCAGTTCATAGAAGAGAAATCATGGGACGTAATTTTATAAAATACAATCAAAATGAAGATATGTGTACCACATGAAGATAAAGAGGAATTGATTGCAGCAAGTAGTTCCTCAATGATGGCTCCTCCTTCACCTACACAAGCTCAGCAAAGCATTCAACATGTGACACCATAAAGAAAAAAGGACAGTGTTGCGCAACCAAGCAACTGATTCTCCAAGCACACCACAAATATCCGCAACTCCATCTACTTCAAGCGCAACACCAAACCCATGTTCCAAAAACATTAGAGGACAAAAATTCAGAAATTTAAGTGAGCTTTATGAGCAAAATGAAGTTGAAAATATCGTTCGTCTGAATTCCTTATTTGCATTGTTTTGTCATGTAGATGACCAAATTCATTTTGAGGATTCAGTTAAAGAAGAAAAATGGGTTCCAGCAATGGATGAAGAAATAGGAGTAATAGAAAAGAATGACACATGGGAGTTAGTGAAGCTTATGGAAGGAAAAAAAATCATTAGAGTGAAGTGGGTCTATAAGACCAAAAGCAACATTAAAGGAAAGACTGAAAGGCATAAATCAAGGCTAGTTGTCAAAGTATACACGTAGCAGCATGGAAGATATTACGTGAAGACGTTAACGGAAGTCGCGAGAACATAGACAGTGTGTTCAGTGTTTTCAATAGCAACACAACATAAATGGAAAGTGTATCAAATGGATGTAAAATCAACGTTGTTGAAAGGAGTGCTAAAACAGGAGGTGTATGTTGTGAAACCTCCTGGTTATAAGGTAGAAGGCAAATAAGGAATGGTGTGTAAGTCGAGGAAATATATTTGTGGGCTGAAGCAAGCGCCGTGTGCATGGTATAGAAGGATAAATTCTTACTTGATGGAAAATAGGTTCAAAAAATGTGACAGTGAGCCTACTCTCTACATCAAAGAAAGTGACAATAAGCTTCTTATTGTCGTTTTGTATGTAGATGATTTGATTTTTACAGGGAGTGATGATTTCATCATCATTGATCTCAATGAACTCATGGAAAGTTATTTTGAAATGACTGACTTGGGGTTGTTAAGATATATTTTTTGCATAGAACTGAAACAAATAGAAAATGGCATTTTTATCTCTCAAGCAAAGTATGTTGCAGACATTTTAGATAGGTTTAATATGAATAACAACAAGCTAGCACCAACTCCAACAGTCATAGGGTTGAAGTTGAGCAAGGAATATTGCAGCAGGAATGTCAATCCGACATTATACGGAAGTATGGTCAGCAGCCTAATGTATTTGAACACAACAGGGCCTAACATAATGTATGCATTGATTTTGCTGTCGAAGTTCATGGATACATACAAAGACACACATTGGTAAGTAGCGAAAATAATTTTAAGGTATGACAATGGGACAAAGGAGTATGGCGTTTTGTACACCGCAACAGAGGATTTTAGGTTGGTTGGTTACACTGATAGTGACTGGGGAGGAAGTGTTGATGACAGAAAGAGCACGCCAGGATATGTTTTTCATTTTGGGTTTCGGAACCATGTCATGGGCTTCCATGAAGCAAGTGATAGTGTCATTGTCAATAGTAGGATCTGAATATGTCGCCGCAATAGCATAAACGTGTCAAGCAGTTTGGATGAGAAGGATATTGTGGGATTTATGTCAGGAAAAAGATGGAACAACCACTATTTTCTGTGACAACAATTTACCAATTGCACTATTAAAGAATTTTGTCTTTCACAAGAGGACAAAGCGCATTGATGCTAAATATCATTTCATAAGAGAATTAGTTAACAATAATGAAATTGTGTTGTAACATTGCGGGTTAGAGGAACAATTTGTAGACATCTTCACAAAGACATTAGCATGTGGAAAATTTGTTTATCTCAGAGATTGTTTGGGAATCCTCAATGGCCACAGTTGCGATAAACGGGGAGTGTTGAAAATTTAATCCCATCTATCGTGTTAAATATACTGATAACAACAATACCTCAGTGAATGTTTTGCAGGGTGTAGATTGTTTTTTCATGCAAGGACATCCCATAAACGAAGTTGTGAGCAAAGTATATTTTACCCATACTGCAATAGAGTAAATTAATTTAAATTCAAATTGAAATTCTGCAACCAATAAGAACATTTGTGTCACTAGTGAAGTTGCTATGGTCTTGGAAATTTCAGGTGTGAATTTTAGCACCACCACTCTATTTCACCGTGAGTAAATTTATTTGATTTTATTTGGTTCATTATAATTGCATTTTAATCTCCGCTACTTTGTATTAAAAGAAAGTTGATCATAATTTGATTTCCACAACTATATTTGAAACCTTTTAGAAATTTTGTGTGAACGTTGTGAGTTGACGAAGCTGCCTCCGTGTTCTTTAAATTTTAACAAAAACAGATGAGAGTTGTACAAAAAAAACCAGAATTCAAAAAATAGAAAGTATATTATTTGTTGATAAGGTAAAGGCTAAAAAGAGATGACCTCATTTTCGAAGAAGGGACCACGTGTATTCCAGAATTCAAAAAATAGAAAGTATATGATTCATTGATGAGATAGACGCTTAAAAGAGATGACCTCATTTTTCTAATGAGGGAACACGCCTTTGACCTTTCCATTTTTATTTGTCTTGGCAAGAATGGACAAAAATGAAGGGAATGCGCCAGCCGTCCATTCCTTTCACGATCAACGGTATGCACACCTTTGACGGCTTAAGAAGGCATGCGTGAGGTTGGTGCATATGTTGTTGGATTCCATTTAATCCATGCCTTGGGGTATAGAGTAATTGATTGAAGCGGTGAGGGGCGTTGGGCATTTGAAGGTCGGTGGTTTCAAAATATTTGTAACGGTGAGGTCAGTTGAGTATAGATCGATTATGTATTTTGGAATGTTTTGGAGATACCAGGCATGAGTGAAATAAAATATAAGTGGTTGACTGTGTCGTTATAGTTTCAGAATTTGTAATTTATAAAACAATACGTTCTAAGAAAATAAGAAAAAAATCATAAACACTTCAAAATGAGTTAATGATTGCTTTATTATTGTTACATTTTATTGGTTAAAAATCATATGATTATTGTTAGCGTATTATCATTAATTAAATAAAATAAAAATTAATTTGGTAACTATTAATCTATTACAACATATTTATTATTTATGAAAAATAAAAATAAAAAAGCAATTTAATAAGTCAAATATTTGTTGATATTTAATAATTTAGTGGATGAAAATATTCATTGATATTTAATTTGGTAATTATTAATCTATTACAACATATTTATTATTTATGAAAAATAAAAAATAAAAAGTAGTTTAATAAGTCAAATATTTGTTGATATTTAATAATTTAGTGGATGAAAATATTTATTAATATTTAATAATTGAGTAAGTGAATAAGTTTTAGAAAAAAAATACATTAAAAAAATAATTTATGGGTTCATTAGAAGATATGAAAAAAAATTAAAGGTTGTGATTTAGAAAAAGAAGAAGCTAAAGGATTTCATGGAACTTATCATGTTTGCTATGGTTGTCAAAATTTACATCCATTTTCATTTCTTAGTATGGTTATAGATTTTATTTTGGTTGATAAGAAGATTTTAGATTTATTGGAATATGTAATTATTGGTTGTTTTATAGGGGTGATCATATTTGTTTGTTGAGATTAATGGAAATTATTCAGTAAATTTATATTTTAAGATAAGAGTATGTTTCTAGTTTGTAAGAAGCTGTGAGGTTTGATTTGATGTAAAATATTGTCTCTATACAATTACTTTCCTATATTAGTGTGTGATTGAGATATTATTTCAACTTAGTGATTGTGTAAACAACATTTTTTGTATTTATAAGCACTTATCACAATTTTGTCTATAATAATATCTACTCTCGTGCATTTCATGCATTTCAACAAAAACAATTATGTTTGTAAATGCTTTTCTTCAACAAACAAATGTATTTATTTATCTACATATGTAGTATACTCAAAACAATTTTTTTTTGTATAATAATGTCTACTCTCAAACATTTTAACAATAACAATTATGCTTACACACACTTTACTTTATAAAAATAACTATGTTTCTTTCCTGCAATCTAATGTGCCAACTCTACTTACAACTAAATTATTATGTTTTGAATAAAAAATGAGTATCCTTTATTTTCTTCCAATTCCACTCACAGCTAACTCTAAGTCTAAATCTACCTAAAAACACTTATACTTTTTTTTATCTACAAAATTGAAATATATATTTTCTATATATTAATAATTATAATTAAATTAACATTATTAATTGAAAACCTTAAAACTATCTTACACATCTTTCAATACAAATATTCATCTAAAGAAAAATTCTAAACACCCTATTTAGAGCTAAACACCTCCATCCATAAAGCTTCAGGAACCTTGATCAATAATGATAAATCCAATGTTTACTTTTTCAACACCAATAATGTCACTCAACGATTCCTTGCAAGGACTCTGGGATTTAAAATTGGAACCTTTCCAGTGAAATACCTGGGATTCCCAATGAATCATTCCTCCCTCAAGGTTGCAGGATGGGTAGATTTGCTCAATAGTCTCCACAAACGTCTTCAGAATTGGGCTTTTAGAGCACTTAATGCTCCAAGTCGGATCATTCTGCTCAAATATGTTCTTCAAGCAATTCGAATCTATCAATTGTTAGGCAGAGTGGCACCAAAAACTGTTTCGAATAATATGGTTAAAATATTCAAAAAACTTATTTGGCAAGGAGCGCAAGATGTGACGAAATGGGCACTCTTAGCTTGGGAGAAACTCATAAAAACAAAAAAAACAGGGGGACTAGGACTTCGTAATCCTTAATTCCTCAATCAAGTCATGGGTGCTAAGTTATGGTGGAGATGGTTACAAGAAGGCACAGATCTCTAGAAACGTATTTGGGAAAATAAGCATGATATGCCAAGAATAATTGTTGCAAAAATGAAAGTAGATATCACCCCTAAAGGTTCAAATATATGGAATTTAACAGCTAATAATAGAGAATTAATAAGACAACATAGTTTCTGGGAAATGCGTGGCAATAGAACAACACTTTTTTGGGAGGATTCGTGGCAACCAAGAGAGAATTTTTCAGTCAGCTGGATCTAGGTGAAATTTTTCTGTTTACAAACATCCCAAACCAAAGATCTTTAAGAAATTACTGGAATAGTGATGAGGAAGGCCAATGGAAAATTTGGAAAGGAAAACAACAATGGAGAAATGCCCCAGAAACGACTCAATGGAATAATTTTGAAAAAGAAATGAAAACCAGAACATTGGTAGCTACAAATGGGGAAGATATTCTAAGATGGGGTTATAGATCGAAAGGTATGTTCACAATAGAAGAAGGCTATTATCTGAAACCAAATAATCAACAGGATATTGCAGTGCCAATTTGGAATAAAATCTGGAGAATGAAATTCTAGCCCAAAGTAGAATACTTCGTGTGGTTACTAAGCCATTATAAGACTTTAACATGCGACCAATTGCAACATAGAGGGATTCAGGGTCCTTCGTACTGTACGATGTGTAAAAAGGAGGAGGAAACTATTGAACACCTATTTAATAAATCCAACTTCGCAAATGAAATCTGGCAGCTTAATGAAATGATATTTGAACAAACAGATAGGGATAATGCCAGCATCAATGTAACTATTTGTAACTAGCAGAAAGGAGGGTATAAAAGTGAAGTCATCAATCGTGTTTGGAGATTATCTATTGGATTCATACTTTGGGGGATATGGAAAGAACGAAACCACAAAATTTTTAGAGGTGAAGAGAGGCAAGTAGCTCAGATATGGCAGGTCATAGTGGAAAATATTCGCAAATCAATATTGGTAGAACATTGGTCTGAGGAGGATAGGGGAGTAAATTCTAGGGAGGCAATAATTATATCAAAACTAAATCTAAAGCCACAAATGCTAGCATTAGCATTATAGAAATTCAAGGCCATTCCGCAGAGTATATTAACAACTTTTCAACCACCTCCAATAGGGTTCTTAAAATTAAATTATGATGGTGCTTCCAAAGGAGATCCTGGATAGGCAAGGATAGGTGACATATTCAGAAATTCTCAAGGCTCTGTTTGTAGAATATATTCATTTCTGATTGGATTTTCCACAAATAATGAAGCTGAACTAATGGCGGTCAAACAGGGCCTGGTAATAGCAGTTCGGGAAGATTACCAAAGAATCATAATAGAAGGTGACACTGCAATGACAGCAGGGATATTACAAAAACTCCAGTAAGGTACTCAATGAGTTAAAATTAGTAAAAATTGGAGAACAGTCAGACTTATTAAAGGAATTTGACAACTCCTTCGTCAAATAGGATATGTCATTCCCAAACATGTGCGCCAAGAAGGTAACGAGGCTACTGATTATTTGGCAAATTGGGCTGGCAAGAATGAAGGTCATCAGCTAGATATAAATCAAAATTACCAGGCCTGGAATTTTGAACTTCATTCGCTACAAATTATCTTAGAAAAAGATCGATCTCAACCCCGATCGGGGTGCCAAGCTAAAGCTGGAGGTGGTGGGTGTCGGAATATGCCACGTGGTGGCATAACTCTGATTGACCATTGAGTTTAATGTTAAGCATGATGGTGCAGGTCCCGTCCCATGAACTTCCGTTAAGACGCATGAAGGGAGCCGTTCAACACCTCTTAAGGGAAACTTGGAAACTGTGTCGAGAGCGGGGAGGGAATTTTCATAAGGCGAGTTTCCATATTGGTAAGGGTATTGTTTCTGTGCAGCGTCTTCGGCTTAGCCCCGGGAAGGAGAACTTGCAAGAGGAAGGTATTTGGCATCATTGGTGGAAGACATCTCGATATGTTATGGGCCTTGTGACTCTCATCTCACATTTAGCATTGCCTCTTCCCATTCTGCAAACTAATAATGATGGTCCTCCCTGTCCCTCTGTTAATTACAATGCTTTTTATGATGTGAATTGGTCTCAATTTAGGTCTTTCTATTTCTCTGATTGTAAAATAATGACAGAGGGTGTAAGTCAGGAGATAGAGCCCTATTTTCGCAGCCGTCCCTTGTCCCATCATCGCAATCTCTGCAATGATCTTTATGAATTGTATGGTCATCTGTCTTTTATTTTTTCTGTCATTAAAGACCTAGTCCTGGTTCTTAATTTATTACAAATTATTAGGTATGTTCAGGACTACATGTACTATTTGAACTCTCAGTTGATTTCTTGTATGTCTAACTGCATGCAGCCCTGTGACTGCTGCCATACCCAGTCTTTGATAAATTTTCTGTGGGTTGTTGATAGTAATAGGCCTTGTAAGAATGGTATTGTCTCAATGTTGTTTTAGTGTCTTTTCATTCATAGGGATAGTTGCAATAACTTCCATGCTTGGGTCTATATGAAATACTTGCATTTTTTATTCATTTCGTGTAGGCATGGTTTGTTTAATTGCATGCTCTATGTCTGCTATCAAACCCGGCCCTTTATGAACTATTTCTGGACTAGTAAACGGCATAGCATTGGTATAAATTCTTTTGTTCATCTCATGATTTTGTCTCGGTATCATGGGGTTCATATGGGTAGTAGGGATGAGGGCTAAAGTTGGATTAATATCTGTCAATGGGTGTTAAACAATTCTAAATGGTGGAAAAGTCTTTATAGTCAGTTTTGGTTTTTCATATCTCATTTCTGGAAAGGGATTGGAGAGCCACAATCTGCAAATAAGCTTCTCTTGGTACTGGAGATTCCTGAGGTATCCCACACAAAGCATATGGTTCATCTAGTTGACATATATCTATACACAGGGTTCCTATTCACGGTCTTAAGAAACATTCTCTATCAGGCCATCATGGTTAAAGGACAAAATAGAGGTAAGAAACAGAAAATCAACCCGATGGTTGGCCCCAATAAAAGAAGTAGGAAGAGCAACAAGCAATTCTCGGAGAATATTATTGTTGTATATCAGGCTAGAAATTCAGTTCATATCTGAAATACCATTCAGGGATGGGAGAGACAGAGTGATGATGAAGATGATGATCAGAAAGAGCAGGAGGCTAAAATGGACTTTATATCAGACCCTAGTAGTACAAGAGGTTGTGTATCTTTGTTTTAGAAAATAGTAAAGACTTATTGGAAAATGAGATGCGTCTTGGCAAAGGCAACGACAAGCAGGGAAGTTAGAGAAGGCAACTTATCAGTGCTTTTTGAAATCCAATAGATAAAACAAGACATTCATGAGATGGCTAAGGCACAGATCCAAACAAATGCCAGAATTGGGAAAATTGATCGTCAGCTCCAAACCATGCAGCAAGTGGAATTGTTGGGTTCCACTGCAAAGGACCTAGCCCCTGTGGAATCTTTGGATGGAAAATTTTATTAGTATATAGTTTCATTTCATGTTTTTTGCAGTTATTAGGTATAGTTTTTGTTTCAGTTGTAATTGTTATGGACATAGTAAAGTGATAAAAGAAGTTACGAGAGGGAAAAAAACAATTTCAGTTTTGGTTAGCCTTTAAGTCTCTCTGGTGGCCAACAGACCTGGTTTCCTTCGGACAGGTTGAGGCTACCGTAAATGATTGAATATGTAAAGCAACTTGCTCTATAAATTTTTGAAAATAAAAAAGTACTACGAAGTTTACCAAAAAAAAAACATCTCCATCCATATAAATATACTTCGAAAATATCAAAACGTATATCTCCCTGTGTGACATAAGACAACTTTTACAAACAACAATACGTAAAACATATCTATATGGATATGAAATCGTGATCCCGAATTATTCACCGCGAGCTGGTATGGAGACAAAAAAACACATAAACAAAACGACGGAACCCGAGAAGAGGAGAAAAGGAATTTGTTGGTTCATTGAGAGAGATTGAAAATAAAGCATAAGGGTGCCGAAAGAGAAGGGAAGAAAGGCGCTGATAGAAGTCACAGCGGAGATACCTGAGCTTATGTCGGTAGCAGGTTTAGGCATATATCTTATGTTGTAATATGAGGATGTCCTATAAAACCTAGCACCTACTTACAGTTTTAGTGTGCAAAAAGAATATAAACATATTAATATAAAGATGCCCAATAAAAACCAGCACCTACTTATTCATATAAGCATGCTCCGTAAAAATGCCCTGTAAAACCAACACCCACCTACTGTTTTAGGTCTAGTGCACAGGAAGAGTCTAAACTTTCTATTTTTACTTTTTGGATTTCTATTTAGAACAATAATGCTTCGGTGTTCTCTCTTCATAGTAGTATATGGGTTTGCTTCGATATATATGCGGTACGCTAAGACATCTAAATCTTACGTTTAAAATAAAGAAGAACACATATAATGTATATCTATATTAAATCAATTTAATATATTTTCAATTCAATTTAGTTATTTACCTGCATTTTTTTAACACATTTTCGAAAAATCTCAATAATAATATTAAATTATTAAACTAAAATATAGCTATTTGGTTTTACTATTTCAGTCAATTTTCAAAGTTCTTTTTTATCTTTTTTCTGAAATTCTATTTCCCTTATCACTTTATATATCATGGTCTTGCTCTCTTTTTTTTATTATTAGATAAGCTTGGTGCCTTTGAAAATAGATAAAATGTTCACCCTAAACATTAAACTTTTCATACACAACACACAGATCTCCAGAAATTCACATCAATATTATAATTCTACATATAGAAATCTACATACCATAAAACATATGTCCCTTTCACAAAACATATATCCTTTTCACAAGTATGGAATTTCCAAAACAAAATTCGAATTCCTATCAAATATATCCCAAAGTCTATATCCTTTTAATAATAAATCATTCTTACACACTAATAAACACAACATAGAAATTGCACATTATTCTCTATAACTTGTAAACATATTATCTAACATGAACTCAGAGCGATTGGGTAAATTTTCATTGTTTAAATTATATTTTTGAATACTAAATAAAATATATATGACTGAAATAAACGTTTTAACCATCAAACATAATTATTTGATATATATATATAGATATATATATAATTGACATTAAAATATTTTAAACATATACATTAAAACATTTTTATCATTATATAACAATAATAATTTTTATTAAAATATTTTATCTATAACATAGATTTAATATTTTTTTATACTTACACAATTTTCTCATACTAACTGTAAAAATGCTGATTATGGAATGAAATACTAATTATAGAATAAACTTCCCGGCTCAATAATTCCCTATAAGCAATGAGGATTTGTCAACTCGCAGGCTAAGGTTGATCGGACAACGGGATTATTGCAAGGGACTAAAAATTCTCGAAGGCTCATATTCATTTAACAACTTTAGCGTGAGGCATGGGATTTCATTCGTCACTTGAAGCTCGTCAAAGAGTTCTTTGTTCCGTGCAGAATGCCATTGATATGGTTCGCCTAATCCACCGTCGTCCGTATCTGCCATTTCTTTCTATCCTTCTTTTTAGGATCCACATGAGCATAATGATTTCAGCTGGTCATGATTGGGTGGTGACCTACAAAACCCGCAGTGTGAACTATAGTTATTCGTTGTAGGTTCCCTTTTAGCCAGCATGGTGAACACATTGCAATGTTTAGTAAGAAATTGAAAGATAAAAAAATAAATATTTGAGAAAAGAGTGGTGGTTTTATGCCATCGTTAAGGCGTTGAAGCATATCTTTGACAGAAATCAGTAAGCACTGCAGTATATAAAGTTTCTCTTAAATTTAAGGGAGAGGAAATCTTCAACCACAGAGAAAGTTGCGGAATGATCTTAGTAGAGACAATATAGTCTGGGAAATTAAATCACATGAGACATACTTTTAATACAGATTTGCAGAGATTAAAACATGTTGATTTGCCTAACAAAATCAAACAAATTTATTCACAGTAAAACAGAGTTGTTGTTGCAGTAAAACTCACACTTGAAATTTCCATAAACATATCACAACTAACAATATTTTATATTATGATTCCAAAACACAAGAAGTAATTCATATGGAGGTTTGTTTTCACTCACCCACCACAATTTTATCCAAGACTTCCTCATCCCCCACAATACTAAAGATTTATACTCATTTATACTAACTTGTTATATCTAAACATACATTTTCAGCACATTAATTTCACGACAAAATAAAAGAAAATTACCCTCCCACTACAATTTGCTCCACCATTTTCTCCATTTCCTCCACGATTTTCTCCAAGAATTCTTCATCAACCACAATACTAAATATTTATACTAACTTATACTAACTTGTTATATCAAAACATACATTTTCAACACATTTATTTCATGACACCATCAAAAAAAAAATAATACACCAACCATAAATTAAAATTCCATTTTCCTTATTTATGATGTCTTTGCTTGCAATGAAAATCTGCTACCTATAAAATATTTACTTGAAGTATGGTTGTAATCACTGCAATGCTGCAACTCAATCTCATCATTCTTAACTAATTATTTTATACAATGATATTTAAAATCAATGTGCTTTATCCTCTTGTGAAAAACAAAATTCTTTGATATTGAAATTGTTGGACTCTTGTCATAGAAAATAGTGTTTGTTCCCTCTTGTTCATGGCATAAATCCCTCAACATTATTCTCATCCAAACTGCTTGACACGCTATTGTTTTTGCAGTGACATATTCAACGTTTGTTGTTGACAATGATGCTATAGCCTGCTTGTTGAAAGCTCATGAAATGGGTCCCAAAACCAAATGAAAAAAAATCCTCACATGCTCTTTCTGTCATCAAAAATTACTGCCCAGTTAGTGTGAGTATAACCAACTAGCCTAAAATCATCTCTTGTTGTGTGCAAAATACCATACTCCTTTGTCTTATTGAGATACATTAAAATCCTATTGGCTGGTTGTTAATGTGTCTCTTTGGGTGTCTCCATGAACCTTGACATGAAACTCACTGCATACATTATGTTAGGCCTACTTACGGTCAAATAAATTAGACTTCCCATCACACTTTTGTATAATTTGGGATTGACAATATTGTTGCGATCATCCATTCTCAACTTCAACCCCATCACTCTTGGAGTTGTTGTTGGCTTGTTGTTCTTCATATTAAACCTCTCTAAAATGTCTGGAACATACTTTTCTTGAGAGATAAAAATGCCTTTTTTTTGTTTGCTTCACTTATATGCCCAGAAAATACCTTAACAACCCTAAGTTAGTCATTTCAAACTTAGTTTTCATGACTTCTTTGAAATCAACGAGGAGGAAATCATCACTCCATGTAAAAATCAAATCATATGCATACAAAACAATAATAATAAGGATATTGTCACTTTCTTTGGTGTAGAGAGTAGGCTCATTGTCACACTTGTCGAACCCATTGTCCATCAAGTAAGCATCTATCCTACTATAGCATGCAGATTGTGCTTGCTTCAGCCCATAGAGAGATTTTCTCAACCTATACACCTTGTCTTATTGTCTGTCTACCACATAACCAAGAGTTTTCGAAAAATACACCTCCTCCTTCTGCACTTCATTTAAGAATGGTTATTTTACCTCCATTTAATACACTTTCCATTTATGTTGCCATGCAATTGACAACATTGAACGCATTGTCTCCATCCTCATGCCTATTGAAAATTTCTCTGCATAATCTCTTACATGTTGTTGCTTGTATCCTCTAACAACTAACCTTACCTTATGTCTTTCAATCTTGTAGAAATTGTACAAGATGCACGGACATCTTGGATTCACCTGATCTAACAATGTACTAAAGTTAAATATTGAATCGCTTCTACAAATATTTTGCGGAATTAAAAACACAATCGCTAATCACATGAAGTAAAGAAGAATCAAATCACACATAACACATAGAATTTCCTGGGGAAATCTTATAGCTAAAAGACCCACTATCTTCTATTGCATATTCAGCATGGATTATGAAATAATTACATACAAAAATCTTCTGACAAGAGCCCTCCCGTTTTCAGCTAATTGTCTCACACTGTCATACATAAAAATGACCAATACTTAGCCAATGTACTACCTCTAGACAACCTCCCTTCCTTGCGCAATCCCTAATGAATGAAATCCCTAAAAGATAGGAATTTTGGCCTTCCTTGACCACACAAGTATCATGGGAACTCAAATGTGTGTTTGGTTGCATGGGTGCAAGCGAATAATCCTATAACTGATAGTCAAATTCCCTTTCACCTAGATCTCAACTGGGTCTCCACTAGATCTGACATGTATGCAAATAATAATAGTAAATCCTTAGTTGCATGTGAGATCATTGATTGTGAATGAATTAATATTTAATTCACTTGATCTCTCACTAGTGTATCTTCAGTTACAACTAGAAGAAATAAGTTTAACACACTTAACTGAGTTAAAATGGTTACAACCTACATTAACTAATGCACCACTCAAGTTCGAACTCTATTACAACTAGAATTACTCTGAATGCCTCACCAACTACCTCTAACTCAAAATCCACTAGCTAACTGAGTCGCTATCAGTTAACTATTTCAATTTTTCATTGAGAATAGATTAAAATTTATTGTTCATCCTAATTAAGGGATAACTAAAATAGACATGCACCCAAAAATAGCGCTGTGGGCCCCACCCTAGTGTAGGTGCTTAATGCACTAAGCGTGGGTGCTAAAATTTTCTTGTTGAATCTCAACACTCAGTCTCAAGAAGAAAGAGATTATCCTTCACCCCCATCTTGTCTCTATGGTATTCGAATTTTCTCTTGGTGAGCACCTTCCTCATAATATCTGCATCCTGGTCTTCCGTGGGAATGTATCGAAGCAACATTATCTTTCTCTGCACACAATATCTGGGATGATGGTACCAGATATCTATATGCGTTGACCTATTATGAAAAACAACATTAATCGAGAGTTTTATGCGACTTTGACCATCACAATGAATCACTTTCGGATCCATGTGAGAGCCAAACAAACCAACCAAGATCTGTCTCATTGATATGCCTCACATGCAGCTTGAATTGCTGCCATGTATTCCACTTCCTCTGAACTGACTGCCACATATCATTGTTTCCTGTTGTGCCAAGAAACTGTTGTCGATCCTATGCTAAAGATCCCTCATGATGTTCTCTTTTTGTCTGATGGACTGCCCACCCAATCTGCATCTATACCATAGATGATACTCTGATGTACCCCTTAGGTATCTCAAGACATGCCTCCCCGCCTTCCAAAATAGCTTGGTCTCATGCTGACGAAATACATTAGTGAAACAACTAACTGCCTATAGATAGTAGCATCCACTACCTATCCAAAAGTAGCATCCTCTTTCCTCTAATTTCTTGGAAGAGGAGTATCCATGGTTTTGTACCTCTCCATGTGAAACTTACCTAGTATCTCCTTTTTATAATTTCCTTGAGACACAAAAATTTCACCATCCGACTTCCATATTTCCAGTCCAAGGAAATAATGAAGGAGTCCCATGTCCTTCATTTTGAACGCCCTTGCAAGATCCTCCTTATATGAGTGTATCAGCTGCTCATCAGCAGTCAAAATTAGATCATCAACATAAAGAACAATAATCAATATCTTACCCTCGACCATATTCTGGTACAAGTTTTCATCCGCTTCACTTTTGGTGAAGTCCAGTCTGGTGAAATAGTTGTCTATCTGAGTGTACCAAGCACGAGGTGCTTGCTTCAACCCATACAATTCTCTTTTGAGTCAGCACACATGTGACTCACTATTGAATATTTTGAAACCTTCAAGTTGCTCTATGTACACCTCTTCCGCAATGATCCCATTGAGAAATGCAATTTTCACATCCATTTGATGAATGTGCAAGCCCATCTCCATTGAGAGTGCAAGGATGGATCTTATGGAAGAGTACCTTTCCATAGGTGAAAAAGTCTCATCATAATCTATCCCCTCGATCTGTGAGAATCCGCGGGCCACAAATTTGGCCTTTTATTTCTCCACACTCCCATTAGTAGCTTGCTTTACCTTTTAGATCCATCATGAACCAACCAATGATTTATCAACCAGTCTTGGGACTATCTCCCATGCAATGTCCTTGAAAATGGAGTCATACTCCTCCACCATTGATTCAACGCAAGTTGGTTGATGTATTGCTTTCTGAAAGGAAGATGGTTCAATCACAATACATTTGCTCATAAGAGCCATGTATCCAGTAAATTAGTCAAGAGACTTTCTCTGTCTGCGTTGTGAAGTAGGGTCTCCTACTTCCTCTGCATCATCAAGTCTCAATATATTAGCTTTCGTGGTTCTCCTTATGCCATTTCTGATGGATGGCTCTGCATGAGTGTTTTCCTCCACTCTATGAACCTCATTATGTGGTTGATCCACATATTGAGACTCATCCTTGGGAACCAACAGTTCCTCCTCTGCATGCAATTTTAGCTCTCTTTCAAGGAACAACTGCATTGCTTTCTCCTCATCAAATTTTATATCCCGTCGCACAGCAATCATTTTGTTGTTTGGGAAATACACATGATAATTATGGGGTGTTATAGTGTACCCAACAAAAATCTCGATCTCAGTTATCAGTTCCATCTTCTTCCCAGCGTCCGTGGTCACATGCACATAAATATATGAGCCAAATATCTTAAAGTGTGAAACATCAGATTTCTTACCAGTGAAAGCCTCTTCAGGTGTACTCATGCCAAGTATCCTATGATGACAATGGTTCTGCAAAAATACTGCAGTGTTGCATGCTTGTGCCCAGAGATGGATCAGTAGGCCTTGATCATGCAACATCGATTTTGCTGCACCCACAATATTTGTGTTCTTCCTCTCCACGACTCCATTCTGTTGTGGGTTATGAGGCGCTATGAGTTCACTTCAAATTCTTTCTTTTCTGCAGAATTTCTTGAATTCGTTAGTGATGTATTCTCCACCATTATCACTCCTAAGAGCCTTCACTTTCTTCCCCGACTCTTTCTCCACCAACGCCTTAAACTCAAAGAACTTAGAGAATGTATGATCTTTATTCTACATGAAAAAGATCCAACACTTATGAGAAAATTCATTAACAAATATTACATAATACTTATGTTTTGTTTTTGAAGCAACATACAGTGGTCTACAAACGCCTGTGTGAACTCTCTCAAGGATCCCCAAAGTCCGGTTCTCCTTCTCATGAAAGGTGGCCTTTACATATTTTCCCATATTACATCCCTTGCATATGTATAACTGCACAAGTTTACCCCTAGGAAGACCAGTAAAAATATGTTGCATGACTTTCAAGGCTCCATGGTGAATATGGCCCAATATCTTGTGCCATAATTCAACATCATCCTGGCTCACCACTTGATCGGCCTTGCCCATCATTGTTGCACAACCATATACCTCCAACTTTTAGAGATTCTTAACTCGAATCTCTATCCTCTTGGCTTGTCCTATTGTTTCGTGTCTTAGGAAGGCTTTTCCTTCACTAAAAACAACATAATAGCCTCTATCCTCCAACATTGCAACTGAGACTAAATTTTTCTTTAGACCTTGCACATGCATTACATATTTTAATTGAAAGGGTTTACCTAACTGCATCTAGAAGGTAATGGTACCAATCCCAGTAGCATTGTACTGCCCGTCGTCACCGATTTCAATATGCATCTAGATATTTTTCTCCTCCAAGACACTGAAAAGTTCCTTTTCTCCCGTCACGTGAAAGGAAGTACCACTATCAAAATACCACACATATCCCAATGCACTGAACACCATGTGATGCAAGAGCATGAGGCTAGAGGAAAAAAATACTTCATTTTATTCCAAAAATACAAAAAAAAATTACAAGCAAAGGAGTGGGTTCCTTTAACTGGCAATTACAATTTTAGTAAATAAGATTTGACTAGTATTTAGGGGATTTGAGTTGTTTTGAATTCAATGTATTTAGTTTTAGTTGAGGATTTTAGGGAAAATATCATGTAATAGGATTTTTATCTAATATTGGGCAAATCCGATTCAAAGGAATCGGATTGAAAGGATTGTGTGAACATTATACATTGTAAGTTGCAATGCAATTGAAGTAGAGGTTTGGATAGAGAGTTAATAAAATAGAAGAAAATGGCAGATCCTCTGTACCTTTGAAATTGTATGCGAAATTGACAATTCCCAGAAGTCTTATTTCTTTCGAAAATTTTCTGAGTTTATTTTATTCAATTCAAGCTCTGTTGATTTAATTTATGTGTTTAATGTTTAATTAAATATTATGCATCCACTGTGGAGAAGGAATGGGTTGTTTTTTTTGTGAAATTGAAAGAATGTTAGTTGTTGGAGTATGGAAGCCGTGATTTCTTGAAGGAGTAGTGAATGTAATAGAACTGAAGCAAATGGAATCACGGTAGCGCGTAAGAAAAAAAAAATATATCGCATCTCAAACTGCTCAGAGTTCAACATTTCAAGGAATCGAATTATATTGAAACAGAGTTTGGAGGTTATGGTATTGTGGTTGTCCCTTCACCTGGTGAATCAACGACCTATGCATGAAGATCGTTGATCCAAAGAAAATCACAATTTTATTTGCATGGAGTTTAAAATCTCAAACGCACCCAATATTTTATAAGTCATATTTAAGGAATTACATTTACCATTCAACACTTCATTTAATCTAACGGCATTTTCATATTGGTTGAAGATCCAACGAATATCACATTTTAATATGAAAAACATTTAAGTTGAAGTATGTATGCGATAATTTATGAAATGGGGTTTAAAAAGGTTTGAAGTCTGTTATTAAATAATTTAATGGAAAGGAAATGTGATTATTAGTTAATTTGTATTTCCATCATTTACATGAAGGCTATGAATTGGGTTTAATGCAATTTAAAATTTGCGTAACAAATTTTTAAGGAATTACAATTCTGTGTTTTAAATTTGGAGGTTGATGACTGATATAGAAAAGAAATTAGAAGAATTTCCACCAGAACTTGAAGAAATTATTTCGAGATTTGAGATTTTATCCTTGACTCCTGCATCTTGACCACCATTAGTGGTATCAGAGAAACATTTAGACACTGAACAAGATCTCAAAGTTTAAGAAAATAAATCCAACATGGCTTACACAGTTGGAAGAGGAGGTTGTGTTGGTCAAAGACAAGGAATAATAGTTGAAAATGCTGAAGTGATGGAAGTTATGCAACATATGGAAGCCAGATTAGAAGCAATGGAAATGGGAAATCAAAGAGATGGAGATGCCGAAGATTTCAGCAAACCTGAAGTTGAATCTGCAGAAGAGGAAGAACCTGCAGAAGTTACTCCTTAAATCATATTTTTTAAATCAGTGTTGGGATCCACATCTAAACCCAAACTTGAAGTTTCAGTTTTTACAGGAGGCTTTAACCCAGAGGAGTTGATAGATTGGGTTATTGACATGGATAATTTCTTTGATTATGAAGAAATGGAAGAAGGAAGAAGAGTGAAATTTGTTGTCACAAAAATGAAAGGACATGTAGTGCTTCGGTGTGATGGAGTGCAGGTAGAAAGAAGGAGACTCAATAAGGAGCCAATAAAGAATTGGAACATGATGGTGGAAAAATTGAGAGGTAGGTTTTTGCCAAGAGATTATCAACTTTCATTATTTAGACAAATGCAAAATCTTAGACAGAGATCAATGACAGTCAAAGAATACACAGATGAATTTCACAAAGTAAGCATAAGAGCGGGAAAAATTCAAGATACAACAAAGAAGATTGAAAGATATATAAATGGTCTCAGAATGGAGATCTAAGATGAGATAAGTTTGTTGTCTCCTAAAACAGTGGAAGAGGCTTATCAGATGGCCTTAAAGGATGAAGAAAAACTCATAAGGAAGAAATTTTCCAGAAGTAGAGGTACTTTCCAGGGAAAAGGAAGTCAACGTGGTAGAGGAATATCTATAGCACCTAGAGAAGGAGCTAGCAGTAGCTCAAGTCAGCATACATCCACAGAAGGTGATGCACGTGGAAGAAGGAGTTTTTCCAGAGGAAGATGAGGCAGAGGCAGAGGAAGAGAAATCAGATCTTATAGAATTAATACGCTAGGACACAGAGCTTATGAATGTCCAGAGAATGTGGGGACAAATTGGAAAAATGTGATTTTTGCTCAAAATGAAGAGGAAGAAGCAAAAATTCTAGAAGCAGTAAAAGTGCCAGAAGAAGAAAATATACCAGAGAAAGGATAATATTTGTTAGTTAACAAAGTTTTATTAAAATTAACAAAGGAATTTGTTGAACCAGCACAGAGGGAAAATTTGTTTAGAAGTGTGTGCAAAGTTCAAGGAAAATGTTGTCAAACGGTAATTTATAGTGGCAGCACTAATAATTTGGTCTCTACAGAAGTGGTGGATAAATTTAAATTGAAAACAAAGAAACATCCAACACCCTACAAGGTGTCATGGCTTCAGAAAGGACATCAACTATTAGTGAAAGAATAGTGTGGAGTGAAATTCCAGTTGGGTAGCTACAAAGATAAGATTATGTGTGATCTAATTCCTATTGATGTATGTCACATATTTCTAGGTAGACCTTGGTAGTCTGACAGAGGACATATGAACGATGGGAAAAAGAACACATACAAGTTTTGTAAAGATAGTGTCAACCATACATTTTTCTTGATAGAAGAAGAAGATGCATCGAAAAGAAGACCTGATCCGAAAGCTTTGTTGCTGAGTGGAAAATAATATTTGCAGCAGATTGAAGATGATGAGGTAAACTTTGCATTAATTTCGAAACCCAAGTAGTAATTACTTCCACTAAAATTTTTGACTTACCAGTTGAAATTCAAGAGATGTTGGAAAATTACTGTGATATCATTGTAGATGATTTTTCGGATGAATTACCACCTATTACAAAAATTATCCATCATATATATTTAATTCCAGGATAAAATTTTATAAATAAAGCAGCATACAAGATTACTCCTATAGAAAATGAAGAAATCAGGAAGTAGGTGCAGGAGCTGTTAGATAAATAACTGATCAGAGAAAGTTTGAGTCCTTATGCAGTACCAGCAGTGTTGAGTCCAAAAAAATATGGAGGCTGCAGAATGTGCATTGATTCAAGAGAAATCAATAAAATAACAATCAGCTATAGATTTCCTTTACCCAGAATTGAAGATTTGATGGATTGTTTAAGTGGTGAAAGATATTTTACAAAACTAGATTTAAAAAGTGGTTATTATCAAATTAGGATAAGGGAAAGAGATGAATGGAAAACAACCTTTAAAACAAATGAAGGATTGTATGAATGGATAGTAATGTTGTGTGGATTATCAAATGCTCCTAGTACATTTATGAGGCTTATGAATGAAGTGTTAAAATAATTTATTGGGAAATTTGTAATAGGATATCTGGATGATATATTAATTTACAACAAATCTAAAGAAGAACACATGAGACATCTGAATTATGTCTTAAGGAAGTTGCATCAGGAAAATTTGCTGGTAAATTTAAAAAAATGTTCATTCATGAAGGAAGAGTTAGTATACATAGGCTTTGTTGTTTCTCCTGATGGATTGAAAATGGATCCAGAGAAGATAAAGGCAATCATAGAGTGGCCTTCACCCAATAGTGTTTTCGAGGTAATAAGCTTCCATTTTCTTGCTAGTTTTTATAGAAAATTCATAAGGAGTTTTAGTAAGATCAATGCTCCTATTATTGAAACCATAAATAAGGACAAATAACCATTTAAATGGACTGATGAAGCAAAAAAAAAATTCCAATTGTTGAAAATAAAGATAACAGGAAAACCCATCTTATTTTTTCCTGACTTTAATAAACCTTTTCAAGTGAAATGTGATGCCAGTGGAGAAGCTATTGGAGCTATGTTAAGTCAAGAACATGGAATTGTAGCTTATTTCAGTGAAAAACTAAATGAGACGAGAATGAAATATTATTCTTATGACAAAGAATTTTATGCAGTTGTGCAGTCATTAAAGAAATGGAGACATTACTTGATGTCTAAAGAGTTTGTGCTTTATTTATATAATCATGCATTGCAATACATTATGCAGTAGCCAAAACTGAGTCAGAAACATGCAAAATGGGTAGAGTATCTTCAAAGTTTCAATTTTGTATTGAAACATATAACTCGCCAAGAAAACAAAGTAGTAGATGCCTTAAGTAGAAAAATCATTTTAGTTCAAGAAAGTCAAATTCGAGAGTTGAGTTTTGATTTTATTAAAGAATTGTACAAAATAGATTTGGATTTTAAAGAGGCATTTGAAGCATGCAGTAATATTTTTTTGTTGGATAGAAGTAAGTGGCTGGATTTTTTCTTGCGAGAAGGTTTGCTATTTAAAATAAATCTGTTAGCCTCTCTCAAGTAACAATAATAAATCCAAAATAATAAATTAATTAATTAAATATTCCAAGTTAGGAATATGTGCCTAACTCTTGGGTTGTTCCTCAAATATTGGAGTTTGTTTAGTAACTCCTATCTTGGTGGGTTTTTGGTGAGAAATTATCTCAACCAAAGGAGTCTAAGATAGCACGGACTATCTTAGACATTGTCTCTCATCTATTTAAATTGTAAAAAAAATTATTTTAATAAGAGAGAATGATGAGAATACCATAAGGCTGAAGCCTCTTTTCCGCCATTGTTTTGTTTGGTTCTGTCTCTGTGTTTTCTGCGATCTTCTTCTGAGTTATTTCATTTCTAATATGTGGTATCGGAGTAATTAAAAAGATTGGGGATCATCATCGATGGGAACATTGTGAAAATAAAATCATAGTAACGAAAATGGCACTTTGATCCATAACCATATATTATGAGCGATGGTGTAGATCAATTTCGTGAAAGTGACAGGCCTGTGATAAGAAAATTTTCATGGGGAAGTTTTATTGCAGAAAGTAAAGATTGAGAATTGAATGAGGCAGTTGTTGTTTTGTTGCACAAAGCAGTGTGATCTGCTAAGACATCATTTGTGATATAATTCTAGGCTACCATATGTTGTAAAACAATTTTTTTCCATTGGAGCATTGAGAAACACTATGCATGGCCTGGAATTGTATGAGGAGTGTAGTTGTTGCAGAGAAGTGAAGGAAGTGATCCGTGGCTAGAATATGAGATTGGAACCTAAAGAAAGAAGACAGATATTTGAAATGTGTATGAATGTTAAGGAGTGCGTTGGAGATCCATGGAGAGCTGACAGGGAGGTGCATCATCAACTGAGATGAGAGGGCCTTAATGGAGTTTGATCGCTTCTAAAACACTAAAATTTTCTTTTATCTGATGCGTGATTTTAAATCATCGGTGAATAACCTTATGTGTTGGCTCGCGTTTTGTCTTATTTTTCACACAAATTCAGTTTATTATATATATGTATATTCTACCTCCATAAAATATCTGTAAGGGTTTTCATGCATTCTTCCTTTAAATAATGAGGTCATTGGTCCTCTTACTGGAGGAAAGTGTTCCGATTTAAGCTGCATTGGGGATGACGGTCTTAAATATTCGTTGATGAGCTTCAAATCACTCAACATTTCAACTATGGTAGGAGCAATTTTGTTTCTCTAGCAACCAGATCGGCCTCTGCCATGGTTGGGGGATATTTAATAGTGCGAGGCTTTGTACCATTATTAATAATGGAACAAAGTACTCTGGTTCACGCACTTTTTTGTAGTGCGAGAGGGCTTGAGTTTGAATTCCTTGCCGCATATCAGATTTGCCTGTAACTTCCTTATGTCAAGCTATGTGGAGCATGTTTGCAAGTGTGAGCGAAGTTAAGATCAATGTCTGGAGAGGTTGAGAAGATTTTTGTGTGTAATCCTGTGTAGACTGTATTTAGATTACGTAGAAGTTTAACAATGGGGTTGATAGTTGTTTGAATGCTAAATTGTAAAGCCACCAGTGTCCAGACTTGATTGATTCATGTGCAAAGCCAAAGTTAATTAAAGAAGTCGTGTGACAATTTCTCATTCCTTTTTTTGTGATGCATAAGGCGAACTGTGTTAGTGATTGCACTAGCGTTAAAAGGGAGGAAACATTACATTTGAAGAGCTAGATCTGAACGTGTGTGAGCTGATGGGGACAATCAAGTTTTTTTTTTTATCAACTTCCATGCAGCAACATCTAGTTGCCGCATCTAGGGTCGTTGGCAATGCAGACCATGATAGCATTACATATTTCCGTAAGCAAGTACGAGAGGTAAATCTGCATGTTAAATAGAGTAATTTCGATAGCTGAAACCACTTATGGAGAAGATATTCTCGCAGTCTGTCTGTTGTGACGGGACATCTATAGCCAAGGCACGGATAACAGCAAGTGCAGCTTCATGCGATCCATCTTTCAGCCATGGTGTTGCATTGGTAAATGCACATTGCTATGTAAGAAATTGCATCAGTTTTGAAGGAGCGAAATATAAGTAACTACTACCACTGTGAAATTGAGTAGACAATACTATGGGGCTTTTATGCAAGAACCAACACTGAGCCAAGAGAACGCTGGCGTAAGTGAAGCGGTCAGGCCAGAGAATCGATCTCTGCGCAGCTGTTAAAAGAGTTTTTTCAAGAGCACTTTGGAGGTGAGATTTTTCTTTTTGTTCCTTAAACACTGACCATATGCTTTGGTATGAAGACAATGTATCTGTGATTCTTTGGAATTTGAATGGCTGGTAGGGGATGATCTTCAATTAAGTTGTCTGCTTGCCTCTCCATTGCTGCTAGTAGACAGAACATGGGAAGCCAATTTTCCTACTAGTTTCTGCATCAATCTGTATTATATTAAGATCCCATGAGGTCCACACTTAGTATTCTCTACTTCATGTTGTTGTCTAAAACGTTTTGCAGGCGAATCTATTGAACTTCGTCAATTGAAGGAATTTGAAAGCAAACTTGTTATAGGAATTTTTTAGAGAAATTTCTTGTTGTAATTCAAAGTATTGGTTTACTTTGAGAGAGATTGAGTCGGTGAATATCCAAATTTTGAAGATGAATTGCTTCTAAAGGTTGTGAGCTTGGCATATTCATTACTTGAAAGTGGTCATTTTTTATGTACTCCAAATTTTAATAAAGATATCATTTTTTTGGTATTGATGTGTCCTAGATCCACCCAAAATTGAATAAGGGGATCTTAGGTACACCATGTGTGTTTGTGATGATGCATGTTTTTTATGGCTTCATGTTGTTGCTTTTTTATTTGTGTCTAGTTGTGACACATCAATAATTTCATTTAATATCACATACATAAAGTTTAATATCAGCAAGCACAACACATAGCTACAAGATCAACACATGCATTTACGCCACTATAACATATAATCAAAGATTGTCTACATCAGCATTCTACATAAACAATCAAATTCACTTAGTTAAGTTAATGCATTTCAAAGCAAAATCTACATCAACATTCTTGCAAATCCATTTCATAACATGTAATCAAATTCATTGTTAATGAATTTTTAAGAGAACAAGTGAATCATTAAAATCATTGTAAACTTTCTTGGGTGCATTGTCGATAGTGTTATAGGAATTTTTTAGAGAAATTTCTTGTTGTAATTCAAAGTATTGGTTTACTTTGAGAGAGATTGAGTCGGTGAATATCCAAATTTTGAAGATGAATTGCTTCTAAAGGTTGTGAGCTTGGCATATTCATTACTTGAAAGTGGTCATTTTTTATGTACTCCAAATTTTAATAAAGATATCATTTTTTTGGTATTGATGTGTCCTAGATCCACCCAAAATTGAATAAGGGGATCTTAGGTACACCATGTGTGTTTGTGATGATGCATGTTTTTTATGGCTTCATGTTGTTGCTTTTTTATTTGTGTCTAGTTGTGACACATCAATAATTTCATTTAATATCACATACATAAAGTTTAATATCAGCAAGCACAACACATAGCTACAAGATCAACACATGCATTTACGCCACTATAACATATAATCAAAGATTGTCTACATCAGCATTCTACATAAACAATCAAATTCACTTAGTCAAGTTAATGCATTTCAAAGCAAAATCTACATCAACATTCTTGCAAATCCATTTCATAACATGTAATCAAATTCATTGTTAATGAATTTTTAAGAGAACAAGTGAATCATTAAAATCATTGTAAACTTTCTTGGGTGCATTGTCGATAGTGTTCGAAACCCTTCCTTTAATAAAAATCAAGTGAATGCACGAGTTTTTACCTCTAAAACAAAAAAGCAACAAGTTCAAATCTCCTACAAACGAGCGTGAGTATTCATTCAAGAAATTTTCATCAAGTCAGTCCAAAGATCAAACCTTCAAGCGAGCCAGAGTGAAGTTCATTGCAGCAACCATTAAATCCACCAAACAAGTTCAACTCTAACACGAATCAAGCAAGTTGCGATTGACATCAAGTGAGCGTGGCTATTCATTCAAGTGAGCATGAAGTCATCAAGTAAGTCAAGTGAGCAATTAAACAAATGCGATCGCCATCAAGCGAGCGTGAATTCCAGAGTTTAAGCAAGAAAATTCTACAATTCTAGCAAGTGTTCCAAGCAAGCGCAATAAGCCACAAATCAAGCGAGCATGCCATTCAAGCCACATAGCAAGCGAGCCTGTCCTTCAAGTACCAAAATCAAGTGAAACATTTCAAAGCACGACATCTCCGACAAGAGAGCCTAATTTCAAGTGAGCAAGTTCAGATAGCGCAACATCTTCAGTTGTTAAACATTCTTCACAGATTGATCATCTCCAGTGATGAATACATGGTGCATATCAGCAAAGAAACTCTTGTTGATCTTTCATGGTATCTACAGCAAACACATGAAACTATTGAGTTTCTTCAACTCGAGTCGGAACTTCAAAGGATTGAATTGCAAGAAAATTGTGATACTTTCAATTTTTTGAACCATCGAGATGATAAGTCATTCATCCCAACAGCTTCAAGTGTCGAAGTTGTTCCAGTTCCAATTTCTTCCAAGCCCATCATCAAGCCTTGGGAAGAAATTCACAATAACAAGAATCGACAAGGCTTAGGATATGTCAACAATGACACCAACCTGCATATCCCAGATTATTCCAATCCAATTAAGTTCATCAATGGAGGATTTCTTGCACAACTCACCTCAGTAGATTTTGAGAAAGTTGCAGACAACCAGCAATGCACACAACCCAAAGTTATAGACCAATAGAATTGCACGCAACCTGAAGTTGAAGTCTAACCGAAATGTTCTCATTGTCAAAGAACCAGTCATATGGAAGATCAGTGTTTTGATCTCCATCCTTGTCACCATCATGGCAAGCCCAATAATTCCTCAGAAAAATGTCGCAACCAACAAAAATCAGCCAGATTGAAGATACATTATGAATGGATCGACTCTTGGAAATGGTCACCGATAGTCAAAATATTGTCTCAGTTCTACAATCGAATACAATCACATATAGTGTAGCCAAAAGTGAAAAGATGATGGTACTCTCATGCAGTTGAATGGGGGAGTACACCAATGTAAAAATCCTACACTTAAAGGGGGGGAGTACAGGAAAACTTTCCAGAGATTTGTCTCTCCTTTCAGCTGATAAAGGGGGGAAAATGTCAATGAAATTGACAGTGGTTGTCAGACTGAATGTCTCGACAAAACCAACAAAAGTAGCCAGTGGGCATTAAAAATTTTTCCAGTGGGCAGTCAATAGCAAAGAAGTAGTCAACAAGTTTCAGCATAGCAAAAGCAATAGTGAGTTGTCTTTGACATCTTCAGCCAGTGGGCTTTGAACAAATTTTGTCAGTGGAAAAAGGATGTTTATTTCATGCAAATGACAGATGGATCCTTTTTCAACTTGGCACTTGATGGAGTTGTCAAGAAAAATTCAGGGATGAATCAGACATGCAACTGACTTATGGTCTCTTCAGATTGCAGTTTTTCAGCATCCAGCTTTGGCAGTTTTTCAAGCAATGTTTTTGAGGATCAACATGAGAACTTGGAAGATCGTTCCTCGTTATTATTTTGGATTTTTCATTGAAGGGGGGAATGTTAGCCTCTCTCAAGTAACAATAATAAATCCAAAATAATAAATAAATTAGTTAAATATTCCAAGTTAGGAATATGTGCCTAACTCTTGGTTTGTTCCTCAAATATTGGATTTTGTTTAGTAACTCCTATCTTGGTGGGTTTTTGGTGAGAAATTATCTCAACCAAAGGAGTCTAAGATAGCACAGACTATCTTATAAATTTTCTCTCATCTATTTAAATTGTAAACAAAATTCTTTTAATAACAGAGAATGATGAGAATTCCATGAGGCTGAAGCCTCTTTTTTGCCATTGTTTTCTCTGGTTCTGTATCTGTGTTTTCTGCAATCTATTTTTGAGTTATTTCATTTCTAATAAAATCTACTGTGCATACCAAATTATTCTATGAGAGAAAATTTAATTAAAGAGAAACATAGTGGTGGACTTGGTGGACATTTTGGTGCAGACAATACTTATGAACAATTAAGTCATTTTTATTTTTGGCCAAATATGAGATCTGAAGTGGAAAAGTTTGTGTGAAATTGTAAATTTTCTCAGTATTCAAAAGGAAGGAGTCAAAACACAGGTTTTTATGTTCCATTACCTATTCCAGATAGACCTTGGGATATGGTAAGTATGGATTTTACTTTTGGTTTACCAAAAACACAGAGAGGAATGATGAAATTTATGTTGTAGTTGACAGATTTTCTAAAATGGCACATTTTATTCCTTGTTATAAAACCAGTGATGCTAGTCATGTTGCTAATTTGTTTGTCAAAGAGATTGTATGGTTGCATGGGTTACCCAAAAGAATTGTCTCTCATAGGGACACCAGATTTGTTTGTCATTTTTGGAGGACATTGTGGAAAAATCTTGGTACTAAACTGAGTTTTAGCTCATCTTATTACCCTTAGACTGATGTACAGACTAAGTTGATGAACATAAGCTTGGGTAATATTTTGAGAAGTCTTTCAAGTCAACATCCTAAACAGCGGGATCAGATTTTGGCACAAGTTTAATATGCTTATAATGACTCTCCTAAAATTAGTACAGGGCAGAGTCCATTCCATATAGTTTATGGAATGCATCGAACAGGAGTGTATGAACTAAGAAATTTTGGAAAAGAAGTGATGAGAAGTTCTAAAGGAGAATAATTTTCTTCATAAATTCGAGCAATACATGAACAGGTAAAACAGCAGTTACAGGACAACAACATCAAGTACAAGAGCATAGCAGATTTGCAGAAAAGAGAAGTTAATTTTGAGGTTGGAAATTTGGTTCTAGCACACCTGAGGAAGGAAATATTTCCGAAAAGGGCGTATAATAAATTGAAATTTAAGAAAATTGGGCCATGCAGACTACTGAGAAAATTTTCTGCAAATGCATATGAGATTGAATTACCCCCTGAGATTGGAATATCTCCAATTTTCAATGTTGCTGATTTGTACAGGTATGAAGACAGAGACGCAGAGGATATAGTTGAAAACAAGGAAGAGATTGATTGGTTGAAACAACTACCCACAGCAAAAATATTGCAACCATAGAATATTTTAGACAAAATATTGTCTAAGAAGACAAGAGGATGAGAATACTTTGAGTATTTGATCAAGTGGAAAGATCAACCAGTTGCAGAAGCTGCTTGGATGACATATAACATGCTACAGAAATTGGGCAGTTTTGTGGAGGAACTGATGGACAGGAGCCCATGAAGAATTTTGTCCTCAAGAGTCTGATGCAAGAGCATGAGGCTAGAGGAAAAAAATACTTCATTTTATTCCAAAAATACAAAAAAAAAAATTACAAGCAAAGGAGTGGGTTCCTTTAGCTAGCAATTACAGTTTTAGTAGATAATATTTGACTAGTATTTAAGGGATTTGATTTTTTTTTAATTCCATTTATTTAGTTTTAGTTGACGAATTTAGGGCAAATATCATGTCATAGGATTTTTATCCAAGATTGGGAAAATCCGATTCAAAAGAAACAGATTGAAAGAATTGCGCGAACATTATATATTTGTAAGTTGCAATGTAATTGAAGTAGAGGATTGGATAGAGAGTTAATCAAACAGAGGAACATGGTCGATCCTCTGTACCTTGAAATTGTATGCGGAATTGACAATTACAAGAAGTCTTATTTCTTTCGAAACATTTCTGAGTTTATTTTATTCAATTCAAGCTTTGTTGATTTAATTTTTGTGTGTAATATTTAATTAAATATTCCGCGTCCACTGTGGAGAAAGAATGGGTTGTTTGTATTTTCAAATTGAAATACTATTAGTTTTTGAAGTAAGGAAGCCATGATTTCTTGAAGGAGTAGCAAATCTGATAGAGCTGAAGCAAATGGAATCACCATAGCGCGTAAGAAAAAATAAATATATCGCATTTCAAACTGGTGAGAGTTCAACATTTCAAGGAATTGAATTATATTGAAACAAAGTTTGGAGATTGTGGTATTGTGGTTGTCCCTTCGCCTGCTGAATCAATGACCTACGTAGGAAGATCGTTGATCCAATGAAAATCACAATTTTAGTTGCACGGAGTTTAAAATCTCAAACGAACATGATATTTTATAATTCAGATTTAAGGAATTACATTGACCGTTCAACACTTCATTTAATCTGACAGCATTCACATATTCGTTAAAGGTCCAATGAATATCGCATTTTAACATGCACAACATTTAAGTTGGAGTATGTATGTGATATTTTATGAAATGGGTGTTAAAAAGGTTTGAAGTCCATTATTAAATCATTTAATGGAAAAGAAATGTGATTATTAGTTAATTTGTATTTCCTTCATTTACGTGAAGGCTTTGAATTGGGTCTAATGCAATTTAAATTTTGTGTAACAAATTTTTAAGGAATTTCAATTTTGTGTTTTAAATTTGGAGGTTGATGACTGATATAGAAAAGGAATTAGAAGAAGTTCCACTAAAACTTGAAGAAATTGTTTTGAGATTTGAGAGTTTATCCTTGACTCCTGCATCCAGACCACCACCATGCATGCGATCAATGAGAAGAAAAGCTAAAATTTCGAGGCAAAGGCCTCACTAGCTAATGATCCTCCATACTTATTGTTCTTCTTCTTTTGTGGATAGTTAGTAGAAAAATTCCCATGTTCGTGACAGTGAAAACACTTCACCTTCAACTTGTCCTGCTTCTTTCCATTCTTGGACTCATATTTAGAATGAAATTTCTTCCTGTTCCCCTTCCTCTTCCTGGAAGCCAAAGCACAATCCTCTTCATATTCATTCTTAGATGAAGATCTATCTCTGGTGTTTCGTCTGAACTCCTCCTACACCAAATCTGACCACAGTTGTTCCCAATCTCGTAATTTTTCCCTTCCATTGATAGATTCTTAATAACTGTGCCCACTCTTGGGAAGCCATATGAGATTCAAGCTCACCAGATCATCATCAGTGACTGTTATTCCAACGCTCCCCAGTTCATCCTGACATTGGACAAAACTTTTTAGATATTCTAGAATGGTGTCGCCTTTTTCCATCTTGATCTTCCTGAGTTCATCTTTGAGCACCAATTTCCTATGGTCTTTACTACTCTAGAATAGATTCGTCAAAGGCTTCCACATTGCATATTGTGTACTTTCACATAGAGGATTGAAACAATGTGGTCTCGTACTCCCTCCAACAGGATCCTCCTCGCCTTTGCCACTTTATTTTTCCATGCATCACAATTTGCAGCATTTGTCACAGTGGGTTTAAGAACATCATTGTCAATGAATTCCTTCAAGCCATTGTCTTCAAGGAATACCTCCATCCTATCATTTTAAGTAATATAGTTTGAGTTTCCCTCAAGTGCATACTTCAACCTCAAGTCATTGAAATCCATTTCAATCTTGAATCAGTTATAGCACCAAGAAAGTCTTTCTGCAAGTTCAAATTCTATCTAGTCACATAGTCAACTCATGCTTCACTTCTGCAATTTCTTGTGCTTTCATACCATGTATAAATTATACAACATGCATGTATATCATGGATTCATCCAATATAAAAATGTACTAAATTTAAATATTGAATCACTTCTACAAATATTTTGTAGAATTAAAAATATAATCGCTAATCACATGAAGTAAAGAAGTATCAAATAACACACAACACATATAATTTATCGAGGAAAGATTACAACTAAAGACCCCACTATCTTCTATTGTATATTCAAAATGTATCATGAAACAGTTACGTACAAAAATATTCTCAAAATATCCCTCCGGTACTCAGCTAATTGTCTCAGATCGTCATACATAAAGTTGGCCAATACTTAGCCAATTTACTATATAAAGACATCCTCCCTTGCTTGCGCAATCCCTAAAAGGTAGGAAGTTTGGCCTTCCTTGACGGCGCAAGTATCATGGGCACTCCCATGGATGTTTGGTTTCATGTGTGCAACCCAATAATCCGACAACTGATATTCAACTTCCCTTTCACCTAGATCTCAACTAGGTCTCCACTGGATCTGACATGAATGTAGCTAATAATAGTAAATCCTTAGTTGCATTTGAGATCATTGATTGTGAATTAATTAATATCTAATTCACTTAATATCTCACTAGTGTAACTTCAGTTACAACTAGCACAACTAATTTTAACTAACTTAACTGATTTAAACTGATTACAACCTGCATTTAACTAATGCACCACTGCACTTCAAACTTTGTTACAACTAGAATTACTATGCATGCCTTGCCAAATACCTCTAACTCGAAATCCACTAGATAACTGAGTTTATCACACTTAGTTAACTATTTCAAGTCATCATTGAGAATATATTACAGTTTATTGTTCATATTAATTAAGGGATAACTAAAATAGGCATGCATCCAAAAATAGCACCGTGGGCCCCACCCTAGTGTAGGTGTTGAATGCACTAGGTGTGGGTGCTGAAATTTTCTTGCTGAATCTCAAGAAATATTTCCTTCAATGTTGTCCTTGGTCTTATTGACCCACTTCATTCCAATAACTTATATTCCTTTCAGAAGGTCCACTAATCCCATGTGTTGTTCTTTTCGATTGCTCCTATTTCTTCATTGATTGTCGCAACCCATTTTTATTCTTTTACTGCATCCTCAAAATGAATTGGGTCATCTAGATGACAAAATAATGCAAATAAGGAATTTAGATCAATGTTAATATAACCATCATTTTTCTCATAAATTTCACTTAAATTTCTTAAATTTTGTCTTCTTATGATTGTTGAATATGGGCTTGACAGGTCACTTGTTGTTGTGCTTGAAGTAGATTGCATTGTGTATCTTTGTAATGTGCATGGAGAAGCACTTTCTTGACTCTGCGGAAATGTCCTATTATTTATTAACGGTTTCTCTTGTTGATTACATTGTTGAGCTTGAGTAGGTGTAGGAGGAGTCACAGTTGTGGAATTACTTGCTGCAGTAAATTCCTCTTTGTCTTCTTGTGGTGTACAATTTTTCACATTGACTGTCTTCTCTAAACTTCAATCTGATGCTTCCACTTCTATGAATTGAACATCTATGTTGATTATAACTTTCTTGGTTGATGGATTGTAGAGATTTTTTGCCTTGGATTCATCACTGTATCCAACAAATATACATTTCTCCCCCTTATTGTCTAACTTATTCCTCAACTCATCCAAGACATGTGCATAAGCCACACATCCAAACACTCTCATGTGAGTGACGATATGCTTTCTTCCACTCCATGCCTCTTCAGGAACTATATTCATAACACTTTTGGTTGGACACCTATTAAGTATATATGTTGCAGAAGTGACAACTTCAGCCCAATAATCATTTGGAAAATCCTTTGCCTTGAACAAACTCCTTTCCATTTCCATAATGGCCATATTATACCTTTTTGCAACACCATTTTGTTTTGGTGTAGACCTTGTTGTAAATTTTTTGTGAATTCCATGCTCCATGCGAAAAATTAGGAAGTTATTTGAGATGTATTTGCCACCTCTTTCAGTCCTCAAGACTTTGATGTAGTATCCACTTTTCTTCTCGGCAAGAGATTTGTACTGGCAGAAGTGCTCCAAAACTTCACTTTTCTATTTTATGAAAGCCATATCTTCGTTGTATAGTAAATTAGGAAAGCCAACATATATTAACTACCCTCAATTCATGGTGTCTTAATTGGTCCACATAAATATGAATGGACAATATCCAAAGGTTCATTTTCACTTATTGATTTTTTTGCTGAAAATTATTCTCTATGTTGTTTTCCCAAGATGCATCCTTTACATAGGCTGTCTAGTGGTTTTATGAGTGGAAATCCCTTCACTATGCCTTTCCTATGCAAAAAATTCAAACCTTCAAAGTTCATATGACCACATCTCAAATTCCATAACTATTTCTCATCTTTAATTTCTTCTTGAAAGTTTTCTTGTGTGACAGGTGCTACATTTCTTTCATTCTCTTGTGAATTCATTGATAGTTTTGCTTGAGCACCTTCTTCCTTCGAATTTTGTATTAGCTTGAGAGGAAAAATTCTATTGTGTGTCATATGAACTTTTACAACTAGCTGTCTCTTTGGAGACTTATCCAAAAGTGTGTACAGATCATTTTTATAAAAGACATTGTAGCCCTTTTGCATGATTTCTCCAATGCTTATGACGTTATGGTTCAATCCAGGAACAAAATAAACATCTAAAATGTATTTCTTCTCCCCTTTATTTGTTATATTGTATACTCTTCCTTTTCCCTTGACAAAGACTTTTCTATCAGTCCCTAATGTCACTACAGATTTCATACTTTCATCTAGATCTAAAAACATTTCTATGTTTCAAGTCTTGTGGTTGCTACACCCTGAATCTAAAATCCATACATCCCCTTTTTTTCTTGTGCTACATTACAAGCTCAAAAAATTCTATCATGGATCTGATTTTCCTTTATGAAAATTTCATTTGGATTTCTAATTATGTCATGTTGATTCTCTCTACATTCATTTGCATAATGACCATATTTCTTAAAATAATGACGTTTAACTCTATATTTATCATGCCTCTGATCTTGTGTTTGATTCTGGATTGAGCCTTGACAGGTATTTTGATTATTTCCCCTTCCAATTTAGCTTCAAGGGTTGCTTATCCCACCTCTGTGTGGACTTCTGCATCTTCCTCTATAATTTGATCTTTGTTGACCTCTACCTTGACCAGATGAAACTTATGTCTTGAAGGCATGAAAAAATGTGTATTTTGTTGCTATGTTCAGTATATTTTCATGATAAATGAGTGATGCATGAATCTAATCCACTTAAAACTATGAGAAATCCTTTGTCTCTTCTATGGCCAGAATAATGATACCAAATCTTGCTGGCAAAATTCTCAAAACTTTCTCATCTATTATGCTTTCTTCAACTGTCTCACCATGAGACCTTATTTGGGTAACCAACCCAATTACATGTGTAAGAAATGAGTCTACATTCTCGGACACTTTCATACAAATTGTTTCAAAATCCCTTCTCAGTATTTTTAGTTTTTCTATCTTCACCTTTGCCATGCCTTGGTAGGATGTCTAGAGGATATCCCATGCTTGCTTGGACTTTGTTGCTTCTGCAATCCTTGAGAAAATACATGCATGAAATTCTTGAAAAAAGTAGAAGAGGGCTTTGGAGTCCTTCTTCCTATTTTCCCTTAACAAATCCTTCTCTACTTGTGTCAAAGAATTGTATGCTACTACATCTACTCGGAAACCATTATGCACCAACTCTCAAATGTCTTGAGAAGAAAACAGAGTATTCATTGTAATAACCCAATAATATTATTTTTTTCCATTAAACTGAAGTATTTTTGGATTAGTCAAACTTGTGCTTGTAGCTGCAGTTTTCTTGAATACCGTGCAAATAGAATGCCTTCAAAAACAAATTTTAACTCCCTTTAAAAAAACTATCTTATAGTCATAAATTTTTCATCTCTATAATACCATGTTAAAAAATTCAAGGCACGAGAAATCTTCCACCACACATATAGTTGTGAAAAGATCTTAATGGAGATTAAATCACATGAGACTTATTTTTAATACAAAATCACATGAGTCTTCCTTTTAATATGGAGCAAATAAAATCAAACAAATTTACTCACAGTAAAACAAAGTTGTTGGGGCGGGGTAAAAATCATAAGTGAAATTTCCATAAACATATCACAACTAATAATACTTTATATTATGATTCCAAAACATAAGAAGTAATTCATATGGAGGTTGGGGCTCTGTCACTAGTAGTTCTTACTAAGATTTACACGCATGAGGAGTTGAGAAATAACTCATTGTTTACATTCAAGAGGAGTTGGGGAATGACAAATTGTAAAACCCTTAACTATTGTTTTTCATGGGCCCACCACAATTTGCTCCACAATTTTATCCAACACTTCTAAGACTTTCATGGCCACAATACAAGAGTTTCCTACAAACTTGTTATATCAAAACATAAATTTTCAACACATTAATTTCTTAACAGATTAAAAAAAAAAGTAGTACACATCATGGGCAATTATACAAAATTTGCTCCACAACTTTCTCCAAAACTTCTAAAACTTTCATGACCACAATACTAGAGTTTCCTACTAACTTGTTATATCAAAACATACATTTTCAACATTGAACAAAAAAAAATAATACACGGCGTGGGCAATTATACAAAAATGATTTTCCATGTTGGGAAGTTCATGTTTGACTATAGGCTATCTTCCTTTTAATTTATCTGATATGTTGCGGAATGGGGGAGTTACTCCTAGTGATAACTTCATTTACGATGTCCTTTCCTACAACCAAAATCAGCTACCTCCAAAATTTAAGGGGGTGGATGAGATTAATTTTCAAACACTTTCCAACTAAGTTGAACTAAATCATATAAAATGAGAGGAATTCTTGTATAGCCGTTTATGGTTTTAGTAATATAGATTTTAAAATAACAAACAAAATTGTGATGGAGCCAAAATAAAAAACAACATTGTAAGTAAGATGCATAATAACTGTAAGAAATACAGTATAAAAAGACAAATCCACGTCTCGTTAAAAGAGAGGAAGTGATGAAATAAACTAGAAACAGAAATTAACATCTATAGCTACATTTATTGATTCAACAGGAGTTTTCAATCAGAAATTAGCAAATATGCGTCCAAAGGGACCATTGAGAGAACCTCATAAAAGAGCGATATAAGTGACTTAAGTTGAAGGCGAACGTTTATTAGTTTCAACATCTAAAGATCCAAGGAAAAACGTCTTTTTTTTAGAAGTTATTAGTGTTCAAAAAGGAAAAAAAAAAAAAAAGCCAAAACACTGGATTTTATCAGTTATTGATAGTGCAATTCAACATAGATTTTAGGTTAGGACAGCAAAAATTCGAGAGAAATAAGTTTTATCGTATAACAATTACTGAATAGGTTTCTGGCAGTAATGCATTACCAGGTTGTGAATGAAATATCACCTAGAAAATGTACCATCGTTGTAAAGCATGCGGAGGAAGAGAACGAAAATGTAAACCTTCCTACAGTAAAGAAGCCAAGCATATAGACAGATTTCATAGGAAAAGACACGAAAAGGGATTGCAGGAAAGGGGCTTGGCGTTAGGGCATATGTAGAACAAGAGGTTGCAAAGAGGAACATGTAATAAGATGAAGATGAAAAATAATACAATCTTGTAAAGTTATAAACTCTTTTTAGAGAATATCTATAGTATGAAATTATTGAAAGGTTAAATTCTTGTCAACAATCAACGTGACAGAATTGCATGATAACCATTAAGGTGTTGTGGATATAGTTAAATTTGGTTGTAGTTTGAACATCAGATTTCAAAATGAGAGGAAAAAAATAGTGAGAATATGTTTGGGAGATTTTTTTTTTAGGAATTGAGCAAAATAGTTTTTTTGAGCCGGATTATGCTTTTAGGGTTTAAAATTTATTTTTGAATATTAAAAATTTTAATATTTTGAAAAACAAATAAAAGTAGATACTAAAATTGTATAGAGATCATAAATCAAACTTGGTGATTTCAACCAAATCTGTAGAAATATATATATATATATATATATATATATATATATATAACTATCCGGAAAGACAAAAGAGATAAACCAGAGCTCTACCGAAAAAAGAAGAATTCAAAAAAGAGAAAGTATATTATTCATTGATAAGGTAGACGTTTAAAACAGATGACCTCATTTTTCGAAGAAGGGAACAAGTGTATACAGAATTCAAAAAATAGAAAGTATATCATTCATTGATAAGATAGATGCTTAAAAGAGATGACCTGATTTTTCGAAGGAGGGACCACACCTTAGACCTTTCCATTTTTTTGTCTTGGCAAGGATGGACAAAAATGAAGGGAATGCGTCAGCCGTCCATTCCTTTCACGATCAACGGTATGCACACCCTTTAGGGCTTAAGAAGGCATGCGTGAAGGTAGTACATATGTTTTTGGATTCCATTTGATCCATGAGTCGGAGTATAGACTAATTGCTTGAAGCAGTGAGGGGTGTTGGGTATTTGAAGGTCTGTGGTTTAGATAAAATAGCACACAGCAAACTCAAATCAAATTCTATATTATGAATCATTGAAAATACACACATATTTATACAAGCAATAGTCTCAAGATAGGAATTCTATCTTGGACGTACAATAATGTGGTTGAGAGATTCTCTCAACCACACACTAAACTACGAGAAACTATATTCTAGCTATTTCCTATTATGTAGGAACAAACTCCTCAAATGGAGAATTAAAACCATAGACAAGTAGGAATTAATAATTTCTAACTCCCCCCCTTAATGACTACTTGTCATGATAGTGATTCAAAAAGTCTCGTTGTGGTCAAACATAACAAAAAATATGTCGACATCCATATAAAAGAGCAACCATCCACCGGAATGCATGGGTACCAACCGCTGCAACCACTAGTCCTGTAGGATGTTCTTCGCATACATGATTCTGTCGACCATTATCACTGCATATATGTACCTGCAAATCCACCACCATCAGGCGAATTGCATGTGTAGAATCTCAAAAAACACAATCTGCCTCTCTCGGATAGATCCGCAACTTCTCCGATCTGCTCCTCTCGCAAATTGTCCAGCAAAGTTGAGGCTTCCCGCGGATCTTCCAATCTTCCTGTCCCGGATAGATCCGCAACTTCTCCGATCTGCTCCTCTCGCAAATCGTCAAACGAAGATGAGGTTTCTCGCGGATCCCCATGAAGTTGAGTTGGCGTCTTCCTGAATAAAAAATCCGCGCCCAGAATGAAAACCCTAGCGCGAGTTTATCGTGCGCTTCCGCGCCATTCTCGTGAATTGGCGCGTTGGCACGAGTATGTATTGAACAGTTGCACCAATTGTGCTTCTCAGCACGACTGTCAGTTAAGAAAGCACACCAACCCCCTTCTTCTCAAAGATTAATGAATCATCTGACACTGAGCCAGGTGTTACTGCAGTTTACCTACTCGATTGAGCACAAAGCTCTGCTAAGCACACAACTCTCATGTACACGCGGCCATTCATGTACATGCGGCCACAAAGACACCTCAAGCCACAAAGGCAACCAGCCACAAAGGCTCTACAACGTGGTTTTAAGATCACCACGAACTTTCAAATGGATTTAAAAGCTTACATTTCATACTTCAACATTTTGGAGTTTCTGGATACATACAATGACCATTACAACAACTGGACTTGCTTATATGATGCTAGGGAGTCTATTCCACAAACCACACTAACTCAAACAAACATCTACTTTGTTGTCCACCATAAACATTGTTGCTGCTACTTTACCTCATCTTTTCATTGTTCACATCTTGGGCATCTTTGTCGTTATCAAGCAAATTCTTGGAACTCCACGTTTCACCTTTCATTTGTTAGAGTAGCTGATTCTAAAAAAATAACGTTACCTACATTGAGTTAGTTAGGCTCAATAAGGCTCAATAATCTTTAAACATTATTCCAAGAAACTAAATAAAAAACATAAACTCTTTACATTAATTTTTTTGTCTCTACCCGAAGATGATTATTTCCCAACCATAACAGCAACTATTTAGAGTCCGGAACACTGCTCATTCTATGAAATGCCAGATTTGTGCCTAGCTTCCACTGCCATCAAGGTAACTACCATCGTTGCCCTTCCTTTGACACGGCCAAGTATCTTCCTTCACTATCTACTGTGGAGTGGACTGCCGGCCGTCGAATCTCCAAAAAAGTAACACATTCGCTCAACTCCCACTCGGCTCATCAAGGCATACATAACACACAAATATTATGTCATGATAGAAAGAACTAAAATCACTCAATTACTACACAACATGACTCAAAGCAATCTGCAACATGGAAACCATCTCCTCCTCAATGTTCTTGTACCTCATCAATTCAAGGTCAAACACTTCAGCAGTCCATTCTTCCCGGACAATAGACTGAACCCATCTCGGAAGATCAACACCTTCTTCTTGAAAATGATAGTACATGGGATATTTTCCAGTCAAGACCTCAAGGAGTAACACACCAAAGTTGTACACATCGACCTTTTGGGACAATTTCTTGACAGCAACAACACAACCATCATCAAGAATGACTTTATAAGCAGTCCCAAAACTCCCCTTCCCCAACAGTTCGGCAGACGCCCTCAGCAGATCCTCCAAATCAAACTACTTCTTCCTATCAAAGAACACAAGTTTACTCCTCTCCATCTCTGGTGTCTGCGCGCCACCGGAGAAATCCATCTTCTCGGAGGACGCTTTTCCAGCAACCTCGGCCTCCCCAACGTATTTTCTCCAGTAATACACCAGAAAAAAAAATGAGCATTATCAAAATCAGAACGACAGCATCCCCGACCACAATGGCAATGATGACCCCCACGCTGAGAGCCCTGGTTTTGGATCTCGGTTCCACGGGAGTACTCGATCCCAGGTCGAAGCTCGGATACGACGGCACCACCCAAACGCTGAAGAAATAATTCATAAGAGAACAGGACTTCACACTTTCTGCCAGCCTTATATGTCTACACGTCTCATAAATAACTCATTACCACAACCTTCAGCAGCAAATGTACATCTCCATTCAATACACACAACACATGGTTCAACTCTTACAGGCAGGGGATCTGAATTTCTCCATCCACGATGTCTAGCAATTTACACAATGCTCATAACAGGCGGGGCTAAATATCGTGATGGTGTAGAACACAGTACACCAGATTGCAAGCCATGGGCTAGCAACCCTTCAAGCCAATGTCGATGCCAAAGACGAGGATCTTGCAATGGTGTCCACCTGTTGGCATACAACACTGCTACTTGCTCCATGAGCAATCAAAATCTGGCTAACAATGAATGTTGCCACCACAAGCAGCACTTGACGATATACCCACCAGCAAACTTGAATCGAGGTCTCGTTCTCTCTGAGGGAAAGCGTAAATAATTCATGATCCACCAAAAATCTTCCACCAGCCACCGATCTCATATGGCAGCCAACCTGTTGCATGTGATATTTTCTGCCAGCAACCTCCGCCTCTCTTCTCAGCAAGGGATCTCCAACCCTTCCACCGAACCTCCAAGGAGAATGCCGAAGCACCAACACCGCCAACGCAGCAAGGCGTATCCGTGTGCTTACACTTACGATAGATTCTATGCATCTCGTCGAGCGGATCAAGACAATCCAACAAAATTAGAAAGAACTGAAATGGTGTTCTTTGTGGCAGAGAATAACTTCCCCATCCACTTCTTTGCAACTGTTGTATTCATTATCACTTCTGAGAAATCTCAACCACAAAATTTTGAACTTGTATCTATGTAACTTGTCTAATTTGCCCTATAACACCTACCCAGTTCTCTAATTCTGATAAATCAATTACCCAGCAGATGTATTAGCATGGCAACAGTATATTAGGCAATCCAATCGTAAAATTTAAGTGACCCAACTGCTCTGATCAACTCATAAACACTGTCCTGTGTTTCGGCTGAAATACCCAATTCAAAATTGCGTCACGAAGTCATGGGTAACCAATTCTCAATAATTAACAATCCTTTGTGAGCAATTCTCCGTATAATTTTTTCAAATTCAGCAGGCTTTTGAATTTATTTATTTTTTACAAAATTTTCTCTGTGAGCACAATCCACAAAATTGAATTTTAACCTTCAAAGTGCCATTTCTGATAGTTCTCTGAGAAACTCTAACCTCTGTAGCTTTATAGCAATTTCCCACTGCCACGGCCTCTGTCACAGCTCGCGGCTTTCAAAATACTCCAGTGACGATGTACTTTCCCTCAACTCAGCGTACAACGTACAGGCCTCCTTTTTTTCATGACCTCTGTCACGCTTCACCAACAGCGCTCCATCTTCGTGCAAAGGACAAAAAAAAAAAAAAAAGTTAATGAAACTAATACAAAAAATACAGTTATTTATTTTCCTAAGCCCAAGAAGGGCCAGAGGCCCTTATGGGCTCGGACGCTCCGATACCAAGATAAAATAGCACACAACAAACTCAAATCAAATTCTATATTATGAATCACTGAAATTACACACATATTTATACAAGCAATAGTCTCAAGATAGGAATTCTATCTTGGACGTACAGTAATGTGGTTGAGAGATTCTCTCAACCACACACTAAACTAGGAGAAACTATATTCTAGCTATTTCCTATTATGTAGGAACAAACTCCTCAAATGGAGAATTACAACCATAGACAAGTAGGAATTAATTATTTCTAACTGGTTTCAAAATATTTGTGAATGTGAGTTGAGTGTAGATCAATTATGTATTCTGGAATGTTTTGGAAATACCAAGCATGAGTGAAGTAAAAGTTAACTGGTTGATTTTAAAGTAAAATTTAACTGGTTGATTTTGGTTATAGTTTCAGAATTAAGTGGTTGATTTTGTCGTTATAGTTTAAGAAAAAAAAAAAATTAATAAACACTTCATAAGTGAGTTAATGACTTATTTATTATGATTACATTTTATTTGTTAAATATCATATTATTAATAGGGTATTATCATTCATTAAATAAATAAAAAACATATTGAAAATATAATATGTTAATTTTTAATTTATTACATGATATATATTATTTAAGAAAATTTAAAAGAAAAAGTAATTTAATAAGTCAAATACTGGTTAATATTTAATAATTTAGTGCATGAAAATATTCATTGATATTTAATAATTGAATAGGTGGATAAGTTTTATGAAAAAAACACATTTATAAAAAATAAACAAAACAGTAGAAGAAAGACAAGAATGTATGGGTTCATGAGAAGATATGAAAAAAATTAGACATTATGTTTTAGAAAAAGAAGAAGTGAAAAGATTTCACAAAAAGGAGTGAAAAGATTTCCTTGAACTTACTAGGTTTCTTATACTTGTCAAGGAATTAAGATCCATTTTCATTTCTTAATAGGGGTTATAGATATTATTTTGGTTGATAAAAAGATTTTAAATTTATTGGAATATGTAAATATTGGTTGATTTTATAGGGATGATCATATTTGTTTGTTGAGATTAATGGAAATTATTCACTAAATTTATCCTCGAAGATAAGAGTAAGTTTCTAGTTTGTAAGAAGTTGTGAAGTCTAATTTGATGTAAAATATTCTGTCTAACAAGTTAGTTTGCTATATTAGTGTGTGATTGACATATTATTTCAACTTAGTGATTATGTCCATGATATTTTGTCTTCTTGAAAACAATATTTTGTGTATTTATATTTATACTATCACAATGGTTAATGTAGAACATTGACCACAATTTTGTCTATAATAATATCTACTCTCATGCATTTTATGCATTTTAAATAGAATGATTATACTTGTAAATGTTTTTCTTCATCAAACAAATATATTTCTTTATCATACATATGTAGTATACTCAACACAATTTTTTTGTATAATATTGTCTACTCTCAAACATTTTATCAAATAACTTTTATGCTTAAAAACACTTTTCTTTATAAAAATAGATGTGTTTCTTTCCTCCAATATGGTGTGCCAACTCTACATACAACTAAATATTATATTTTGAATAAAAAATGAGTATCTTTTTCTTTCTCTTTTTCTTTTATTCCAATTCCACTTACAGCCAAGTCTAAGTCTAAGTCTAAATCCACCCTAAAAACACATATACTTCTTTTTTAACTACAAAATTTAATTCTCTATTTTCTATATATTAATTATTATAATTAAATTAAAAATATTAATTAAAAACCTTAAAACCATCTTTCAATACAAAGATTTATCTAAACAAAATTCTAAACACCCTATTTAAAACTAAACACCTCCATCCATATAAATATACTTCGAAAATATCAAAAGGTATATCTCTACAAACAACAAACAACTTTTAGAAACAACAATATCTATATGGATATGAAACCGTGATCTCGGCTTATTCACCACGAGCTGGTATGGAGACAAAAAAAACTTATAAACAAACCGACGGAACCCGAGAAGAGGAGAAAAGAAATTTATCGGTTCATTCACAGAGATTGAAAATAAAGCAGCAGACTGTCGAAAGAGAAGGGAGAAAGGGGTTGATGGAAGTCACAGTGGATTTGGATTTCTTTTTTCCAACCATACCTAGAGACACCTGAGCTTATGTCCGTAGCAGGTTTAGGCATATATGTTATATTGTAATATGAAGATGCCCTATGAAACCTACCACCTACTTAGAGTTTTAGTGTGAAAAAAGAATATAAACATATTAATATAAAGATGCCCAACAAAAACCAACATCTACTTATGCATATAAGCATGCCCTGTAAAAACCAACACCTACTTACTTTCTCTTTTAGGTCTATTGCACAGGAAGAGTCTAGACATACTATTTTTACTTTTTGGATTTCTATAATGCTTCGGTGTCCTTTCTCTGCATAATATTATATGGGTTTGCTTCGATATATATGCGGTGCGCTAAGACATCTAATTTAATATATTTTTAATTCAAATCTGTTATTTATACTTTTTTTTCCCAAACAATTTAAAAAAAAATCTCAATAATAATATTAAATGATTAAACCAAATTATAGTTATCTATTTTTACCATTCAATCAATTTTCAACATTCTTTCTTATTTCTTTTTCTCCAAAGTTTATCTTCCTCATCCCTTTATATATCATGGCCTTGTTTTTTCTATATCATGATCGTGCTTTCTTTTTCCTATAATCAAATAAGCTTGGTGCCTCTGAAAATGAGTGAAATGTTTACCCTAAAAGTTTTTTCCAGAAATTCTCATCAACATTATGATTCTGTCTATGGAAATCTACATAACTTAAAACATATATCCTTTCTTCACAACTATGAAATGTTCAAAACAAAATTCAAATTCCTATCAAATATATCTCAAAGTGTATATCCTTTTAATAACTAATTATCCTTACACATTAGTAAACACAACAGAAAAATCTTCCACAAATGTTTGCTTATGTCATTATAAAACTAGTATAATTCTGATTTAGATGAAGATAGGTGAAGTGTTCACTCTAAAAATTGAACTTTTCATATACAACAAACAAGTCTCCAAAAATTCTCATCAAAATTATGGTTCTGCATAATAAAATCTACATACCATAAGACATATATCATTTCATTTCTTCCCGAGTATGGAATGTCCAGAACAAAATTCAAATTCTTCTGAAAGTGTATAACCTTTTAATAATAAATCATCCTTACACAATAGTAAACACAACACAAGAAACTTTTACATACTGTTATACTCCACAGATGCCTGCCTATGTGGATATGAAACTAGTACAATTCTGATTAGTAAACACAACACAAGAAACTTTTACATACTGTTATACTCCACAGATGCCTGCCTATGTGGATATCAAACTAGTACAATTCTGATTTATACTCCACGAACTGTTATGGCAACGTAAACTTTAACATATGGAAAGAAAAAGCGAATCACAAAGATTGTATGCAGGACACTCTTAAAGTATGATGCTATTTATTAATGGATACAATTTAACTTAGAAAATAGACGTATGAAGACGTTAACGCCATAATCATTAGCTATTGGCAAATGACGGACAAACTAATGTAGTTCAGAAAGCGGACTTATTGCAGTAGATCAAAAATTCCAATGTATGCTGGCGAATTACTCATTCTTACTGTGGATGACACGTACTCATTTGATGTCGTAATGGTTGGAATTTCTTCATTGACGTGAGGTTCTTCAAAGATTTCATTGTTCCACACTGGCTGCCTTTTTTCATATGATATCTCTGATCCACTCTTGTACGCACTCGCCATTGCCATGGAATCTTCACTGCAAGATTCGCTTAGGTTTGATGAATCCAGGTGGGCATGACAAGGAGGACAACTACAAAAATTGCAGTGTGAACTACATATATTACTTGTGGCTGCAGAATGATGAAAATGGTCAGGAGTTACACGAAAACCCTCTGGTTCTAGGACCGACAATGCCGCTGTTGATTGAATACCGATGCCTTCCTTTTGTGTTGAAGGGTAGAGGACATGGCTCGAGAGAGACGATTGAAGTTTTGGTGGTGGACAACTTATGCATAGGTTTGAACGACTACACAAAATTGAAGCTTTGGGAAACATTAAACAGTGTAGAAAATCGTCTGTGTTCCTATTGGGGCTCATGGTTTCATGAATCCTATCGAGGGAGCAAGCTGAGGTGCTGTTGTCATGTAAAGAGAGTGTAGGGGATTGGGTAGGCAAAGATGATGATTGAACTAAACCATATATTGCAGCATTTTTGTTGCATAGTTTCTCCTTCTGTTTCGTTCTCTCACGGGCCCTTTCTCTTGCCTTTGCTCTAAACTCCTTTCGGTGTACACCGTTGGCTGCTGTTCTTAATGAACGGCTGGAAACTAAGCTGACTGCCATTGGTGTCTGTTCTCTCTTTTCTTCCCAAATTATGGAGCCTCTGCTGTTGCTTTCGGTTGAAGTTGCTAGAGAGCACATTTGCCCTAGGTAGGTACTTTCCTCTAAACTTTTTTCGGAGCGATTCACAAGACAATCCACAGCGGCACTGTTGTAATCTACATATGGCGATATGTCCGAACAAAAGATAGAAGGGACTTGAGATAACTCCCGAATAGCAGCCTGGGACTTTTCAATGAGCCATTCAACAGCTTTACTCGGTTGGTCGAGGCCGAGTCGATCTTGGAGCCCATATAAGTTGATAGCTGTTCCCACAGATAATCTTATTCTGCGGTCCCTAGGACCTCTTGAAGTAAGTACCTTACTGTGCCGATCTATCCTTCCTGAAGGTCCAGAAATCCGAGATCCCTTGAAATCTCTTGTTGTCCTTTTAACTTTAAATTCGATATGCGCTATCTGTGCACCCTTCTTTGATATTTTAGGTTTTCTCTTACCCTTTTTATTGACTGGGCTGAAACTGTAAGACTTTTCATCCTGGACATCTAAAAGGGTTTTATCTCCTCCTGCGTCCAGGTTGAGCTCTGATGGATCGCTTTGCTTGCTAGGATACGGCACAGGATTTATTTCTAGGCTATTATTTTCACTCTTTCCAGACCCACTTGCATGATGAGTCGAGAATGAATTAGGGAGAACGCTCACAGCGTTTAGTGGGGAAGCATATGCACTAGGACCAGATTCCTCCTCGAATATTATATTGTCATCTATAGGAGAGCACTGGGATTCATACACACAGTAGCTCGAAGGAAGGGAGGAATAAAAGCTAGATCTCCCCTCTGCGCATGTCTCGCAAATGCTATAAGGGTATTTAATTTCAGAACAGTCATGCTTTTCGACAAATCTAGGTGATCCTTCCAAGCAATTATTGTTTTGATCTCCGCAATAGAATTCGGGAAAAAGCATAATTCTGATACTTGGAAAGAATGCCTGAAATCCTATGTGGCAACGCCTTTCTTGACTTATAGGCTACTGGTTGGAGCTTCAGATCCGTTTCATTAGAGAAGTACCCCTCAATGATGGCATTTATCCTCTCAACCCATTGGATTCTCAACGCTGCCTTTAGCCGTTGATGTAATTTCAATAATGTTCCAATGCGTTTGATATTCCTGAGAACCAAGGGTTTTGACCGAGCCGTTTGATAATGTAGCAAACTTGAACCAAGGGTCTGAATCTCAGTAGACTTCTTATTCACTTTTTGATGTTCCCAATCCAGCTACTTCAAATCTGGCCATTATTCAAACTTCAAATTTCTGCACAATTCAAAACTAAATTCGTGACATGAAAAAAAATCCTTTTGGTACAACCCTCTTCTTGACCTCTGCAAATAAACGCACTTTTAACAACTCTTATGGCTGTTGCTGGTTGATCTCCGGTCAAGCGGTTATCTTACTCCGGTTGTCGACCTCTGCAGATAAACATAACTGAAACTGTCATTCCTGTGAATGACGCACAAGCTATATGTGCATATAATTGTACACAGCTAAATCTGGCTTCCAGCTGTTTGTTAGCAAGTTATCTTCCGACAGCGATGGACGGTGACAGGACTAATTCTAGCTCCCTTCTGAAACCTGCCAACAAACCAAAATGACATTAACATAAGGAATACATAGAACGGTGCACTTCATGTTCCAAACATTCACCTCTTCAAGCGGTCGCTCCATATATTTGGCCTTAACCAATTGAAGGCCTCAATAAACTCCGACCTTTTTTTGTAAATAGGTTGCACGCTTAATAAGCATACATTCTAGTTTGTTCAGGATAAATTGTGCCTAGAGCAGCTCTCGGGTATATATAGTCTTGCTCGAAATTATGCCACAAGGCTTACAGAGACTTGAAACTAAACTTCTTCACTTAACATTGAACCACATCGTCCAGACTAAAGCATACTCTCTAGTTCAAAATATATAAAGTGATGAAACAAATATGGGTCTGTTTTGATATAGGCTTGGATCAAAGAATAAAAAGGAATCAAACTAATACTATCAATTAACTGGTTAGACTGCCTGTTGTGTGCATAATCTTTTGCCTGGTTAATGGAAAGATGATGGGTTTTTCGACTGAAAAAAATTATTTTTTCCTTGTTGAATAGTATATCTCTCGAAGAGATCAAGAATTTCTTAAATGTATTCACATAATGTAACTTTCAATCCATACGAATAAAATCAATATTTTTGCAAAACGGTATATATTCATGTAAATCTAAGGTTGATGAAGCAGCAAAAATGGCCGAGAATGACAGAATGATCAAGCTACAATTTCTTTTATAAAATTTTAAATGCAAGGCGAAGGTGTTACGCTAAACATGATAACGATCCGAGATTTTCTACTATGTACAGTCTACATCCTGAATTAGACATCCTCCTCACTGCAAGTCCGTACGAATCAGATCAATCGAACCTGTGGATGTTATTTCAGCTGCAAAGATATTGGGTCATTATAGATGGTCATCTTTAAGCTATTCTACAGCTTATTTCGCAACGAGCTGTCTCGTAAACCGCTTCAACTCGTCCGGTAGTATGCATAATTGTCGTTGTGTTACATGGTTACATGATTTCTTGTTGAGGTTTAAGGAAGAACAACAACTGAATCAACGATTAATTAACTATCATCATTAATCTGAATAAAAAACACAACAATAAGTTTTACATGATCTTCTAATTCGTCCGTACTTAATTATGTGACTTAGTTTTTGCAGCATCCCATATGATCTCACCTGTACTAGAAGAAAGAGTGAATAAAAAAGAACAAAGAATTAAGCAGGGGAAGCTTTTAACATAAGAAAATTACCTGATTTTTCAAAACGCAAAAACAGCCCTAACGTTCTTCGTAAGAATGTGCCACGAATCTATTGCGCGAACCAAGGTATAGCAGGCTGCAGGTGGGGATTGTCAAAATTAGAAGATTTTGGGAGGCGATGCTATCTCATTCTATCCTAAGGACATCAGTATTGGTCAGTCAGATCACATCTACTTTAGGGTTAGACCACGATTCTTAACACAAATATATAATGGGCGACAGTAAGTGGGCCTATCTATCCGATAAGGTTGGAGTAGGGGAGGAAAATATTCGATGACAGATACTTTCCACTTTCACTGGCCCTCGTAAGTACATAGCCCTATTCAATAATGCCCCCTCCTTAGAATCTGGTGGATGGAGAAAGACCATTGTACCGAAAGAGATGTTATATGTTATGTTATGTTGGTCTTAAATAAGATGTTCATGCACATGGGTTGAAAATAATTGGCTTGCCAATGGGTGGTAGCAAATACACGGGACTAGTTTGCTCACCCTTCTACTTTTAGTTTATTCAAGAGTGGGGATATATAGCTTTTCACATATACTGTCTATTTGCAAGCTAGTTATTTGTTCCTAGGCACATAATCACCGAGCTGCTCACACAAGCACGGCATTAGGAGGAGACATTTCTGTTACATATAGCTTTATTCGGTACTTCTACTAATATCAAAATGGAAGTTTGCAGAGTCCAGACGCTATTCCAGATTAAATGAAGCCTTCCCAGCTGCGTGCAATTCTGTTTTTGGTATGCCTAATTTCAAAGATTGAATTTGACTGGATTCATTGTCACATTACTTATTATTGGAGTTATACTCACACCCAACATCCATATGCATCCCCTCTTTATTACAACACGTGTACTTGCCCACGCATCTGTGTGCAACCTTGGTATCTTCTCTTTTATGATACAAATGGAATACCCTTGTTGGTTCACCCTTGTTGGTTCAAAATCAATCCACAAACGTGAAAAAGTGGACTCTGCATGGTATACTTAAAGAAGATTAGACAGATACTAGAACCCATTGGAAGCAAGGAAACGGAAGGAAGCAGGACACTGCTATGAATGAAGAATAAAATTATTTTTCTGATTTTGAAGCATATTTTTAATGTTAGATCTAAGGTTTTTGTGATCTATAATTTAACAAAATATCTTTTGGATTAATTTTATTGAAAAGAGAATTATATTAAATTGTTCAAAAAATCTACTAAATCATAATGTGATTAATTGAAAAGATATTTTTCAAGATATTTTTCTAAACATTTCCAATGCTATTTTTTTTTCTTAAAATGTAAGTTACTTTATTTTACATTTTATCAATATATATTAAATCCAGTTCTTGTCTTGAATATATCTAAATGTTTTGAGAAGAAGAAATTGAAATATTCAAGTTGGAAAAAAATGAAAGTTCAGAATCATTCCCATGTTTTAATTTAAATGATCATTACAATAATGCAATAATAAAATTGATAAAATTATATTATACATTATTAAAAAAAATAATTTAAAATTAATTTATGAATCGCCGAATTTTTTATTTTCAAATTTTGATGTAATAAATTTTGGAATTTATTACCTTTTAATATATTTTATACGAGTTTTAAATTTTATTATATAAGTGATAAATTAGTAGTAGAATGGATATGCGTCAAGTCCGAGGGAAAATGAAAATATATTTTTCGTTCCATTTTTATATTGAAAATCTTTGAAGGGTAATATCTTTTAAATTATGTGGTATATTAATAAAAACAAATCAATCAATTAAATATAAAGAAGTTTAACTTTAACTTTTTATATGATTATTTATGTTCAATTAAATAGTTATTTTTTTCATAAAATATCTTTTACATTATGTTACATATTAATAAAAAAAAAATTAATTAATTAAATATAAAGAACTTTATCTTTGTATTTTTATATGATAATTAAATTTATATATAGTGATTTATGTTTAATTAATTAAATAGCTATTTTTTTTTATAAAATTTATAATAAATAATTTGAATTTAAATTATTTTTATTGTATTTTTTGAATTTATAATAATAGAAATTAATTTTTTTTTATTTTTTTATTTTTCAATATTTTTATAATATTATTAATTTAATTATATTTTATGTTAGATCTAACACTTCTGTGATCCATAATGTAGATAAAAATGTTTTCGGATTAATCACATTGTTAGGATTAGTTCAACGTTTTGAACCAGTTAATATTGTTCAGGATTAGTTCAATGTTTTGAACTAGTTAATATTGTTCATCTGGATTAGTTCAACGTGTTAAGATTAGTTCAATTTTTTCAACCAACTAATGTGGTTCATCCGGATTAGTTCAACGTTTTTGAACCAGCTAATGTGGTTCATCCTCAGGACAAGGTTTAATTTTAATTTATCCTATTATAATTTTAGAATGATGATGTTTAGTCGGAAACGATCACATAGTTATTGTTTTTTAATTAGTTAAATTGTTACACAGGGATAACAAGAGTGATGGGCCACACCAACCCTTACAAGGTTGGATTTTTGGGTACAGATAGGATGACCTTCATAACTAGAAACAATCACATAGTTATTGTATTTTATTTGTTAATTTCTTATCCAACCCTTACATGGCTTGATTTTTTCCTACCACCTTCACAGCTAGAAACAATCACATAGTTATTGACTTTTTCCTACTGATATGACCTTCATAGCATGAAGTTCGTTAACAATACACCCCTTCACAATTATTGTTCATTTGAATATTTTACCTTATTTATTTTTTTAACCAAAAATTATAAAATTAATTTTACTTAGTTATATTTTACAAATTTATTTGTTAATTTATTTATTTTTGTTGGCCTCACTCACACAGATTTGAACCTTAAATATCATCATTTTCACAATTTTTTATATGATGGTAATAGACCATTGAACTTCCCTTGAAAACCTAATTTTGAATTTGTAAATTATAAAATTTAGATAATTTTATTGTAAGTTCTAGAAAAATATTATCAATTTAATTTTTTTTTTAATTGAAAACATTCTATTAACTTAGAATGCTTTTATTTTTCCTAGCTTGCTTTATCAAAATTATTTTGACCTCACTCTTACTGGATTTGTTGGCCATAAGGAAAAAAAACATCCAAAAAGTTTAAGATGGATGATCTACCACAAAAAAAATATACATATAGCCAATAAAAACCATAACGAACCCAAAATCCACATGCTTATAATGTACATCCAGGATTATAGGAATACATTGTTGTCAAGTAGGCTGATGCAGTTTCAAGTGAAAGAGGTAGACTAAAATCACAGAGGAGATGTTTCTCCATGTGCTCAAATCTGCCCTCCATTCCCTCAAGTTTGTCAAATAGGCTTCACTTTCCCCTTTAGAAGGAATCCATTATCTCCTACATTCTCCATTGAATACGCTGAATTTCATTTAGGAGCATGAATGTCAGGTTTTTTAACTCTACCCTATTTGTGGTCAACTTCTTCAGACAGGCTTAAATGTCCAACAAACGGCCATCCAAGGAGTCAAAATGAGGGGGGAGTACCATGCAGCCTGGGGACTAACATATTGGAGGATTGATAGCTTCCCCCAATTTTGCATCTCCTTTTTCAAACAATCGTCCCTGGATTAGAGAACGACCTAACTAATGGGGTGTACCGTGTTGGTGCAACATCATGACAAGCAACTCAACAAAACTCTAGAGTCTCCCCTTCACCCCCAAATTCCTACTCACGAAATGCCACCCATAGAAGCTTACTTATTGTTAGAAAAATGTATAAACCTTCTTGCACTATAAGCCACTTGTCACCCATAGAGGAGGAGGGAAACACACCACGAGTTGAAATTCACACAAGCCCCCTAAACTTGAGAAGACATGAATTTATGAAAACCCCCAAAAGCATAAAACATTGCATCAACACAGAACCATGCAAAGGAAAGCAAAAATGCTTGCAATGAATCAAGCTCTCCTTGGGACCACACATAGTGGCTCACCTTCATTTTTTGACTACCAAACGCACCCCTAGAAATCATAGAAATATACTGTATGTCCCAAAGCGAAAACATTGATGGGAAGGATGACAAATTTGAACTAGAGAGTAGATAATTAACCTCCAAAACAAGAAACACAAGAATAAGACCAAATTTGGACGGAAAGCTTAGCTTATTTGAATCTTGTGCAACATGAGTAATGTCCCAACCAAGCAAACCCTTACCATACAGACCTGCGGCTTCATTCCCTCCATGTCAACTCCAACAAGGATGCTCGAAGTCATAGATCCCTACGGGAATAATGGGTGGATGCCAATACACCTCTCTCACATTATCACTAGGATCCCACACCTAGACTACATCTACCTCACTAACTTTGATAGCATTAACCAAAACGTAAGCTCACCAATTACTGTCGCTAGGGAAGCCCCAGTGAAGGAACGCACTATACGCCTCCTAAGATGAAAAGAGGTTTAGAATCTTCACCAATAATATACCCTACCATAACCCTAAAAATCGAAATATTCCCTTATGTAGCGCTCCCAACCAAAATAAGCACTAATATATTTAGATAACACATACTTGACCTAACACCTAATGCATAGAGGACATGTGTTCTGATCACTGAGTCGAGGTGTAGGCATTCAAACGAGCTCCCACAAACCCACTATTGTCTTGTATTTCCATCCCCATCAGGGTGCACCTATCTTTGTCTATGCGCTCACGCAATGATTCCATGTCGCCCTTCTCCATATGAGGTGTCCAAGAAGAATTCACCCCCTATCCAACTCTTCGAGGCTTTAGTTGGATACCAATTAGTGTATTTATTCCCTCTTTGCAAAGTATGAGAAGCAATGACATCAAGGAAAGTGCTAACCATCAAATGAATATTTTATATGAGGAGCTTCACCCACCAACTCCTTATAAAATTCAAAGTTGATGAACCTTTCATAATTTTTTGTAGGGCCCAAGTAGCCACCTGTGAGTCTCCAGTTATTTGTAGTCTAATTATCCATAGTTTTTGTGTCAACTGTAATCCTTTTCAAGGGCTAAGGATTTTGGCACAATATTTATAGTTTCTCCACACAACCTTACTATCATTCATATTAGATACACATGATGATGTCTGAGGACTACCCCAAATGTTGGAATACCCAAACTTCCCCTCGAGGACCTCTAAAATTTAAGCATAATAAAAAATTAAAGTGGTAACTTCAAGGAGAACTCTCAAGGGACTAAAGTTTGAGTCTTTGTGCATCTTGTTTCCCCCTGGAACTTAGTGTGCACTTGATCCAAGATCTTTAGCTTCGAGATGGAATAAAAATTACATGTAAAATCACATCTTAACCATGTAGCTTAAAAAGCATGAAACAAGAAGAGAGAAGCACATAAAATCATGCAAAGAAGAGAAGAAATTTATATCGGAGTTTGTCCAGGAGGACTACATCTCCGAGCCCTACTCAATTAGTGGGGAGAAACTCTTTCATTAAGTAGAAAATAAAATGAAAGTACAAGAATCAATTCAAAATTACACCCTTATACCTCCATAGCTGAAAGTGGAAAAAAATGGAGACCTTTGATGAAGAAACAGATATCATTGTTGGATTCCTGTCACCGAGAGGTGTAGGACCCATATAAAATTTGCCTAATTCTGACTTCGAACAATTATGGGCCCTCTGGAAATGAGCTCAGTTTATGGTTCTACCCCCCTCCTAAAAGGTGCTAATGGTTTTGCCTTTTCCTCGTTCTTCGTGACACTCCTCGTCTTCCTGGGTGTACTTCCGAAATGAGAGTTTATAATGGTGTGGGTTGGGTGGACTCCCCAAGGGAGCCACTGGGTGAATTGGTTAGCATCCAAAATATGTGGGAGGAGGTCCGTCAGTCAAACCTTCCCCCCCTCCCCCACTAAATGGCTGCATTTGCTTTAGCCCAATAAAAAAATGTTTTTTTTTAGAACCTAGTTGCATTCATTTGGTGGGGGGATGGGGGGGGGGACCTCCATTGGGTGGCCCACCCACCAATCCTCTGCCACATGTAGTGGTAACGGGTAGGGGCGGTGGGGTTGACAACCCAAGCCCCTCCCTTTTTAATGAATTTTTTTTATGTTTGTCCCGGTGGTTGCGTGGGTCCGGCAGGGTCATGGTCGCCGACCCATAATTATATGTATGTTGTTATACAGTTGGAGGGAGGGCGGGGATCATGGCCTGCCATCCAAAATTTTAAATATATATATATATATATATATATATATATATATATATATATATATATATATACATACATTTTTTATTTGTTTAACCAACATGCCCTTTTTAAAACTTCTGGAAATTGACCAAATGAGTCAATTTAATGGTACCACAAATTTTCCCAGAATCCATCCGGAGTTGGCCGAAAACCCATGGATGGATTTTTTCAAATTTGTTGCCTCCTTAAGTTGCCACATCACCAAGTCAACCCATAAACTTTTATTGCTTCTAACTTTCACATACGAGCTTAGTTTGAAAAACCGTTCACACCGTTGCGATCAGGACAACGAGATCTTCAACTTGACACTGAGTTTGCAACATTCCTACCACTTTGAATTTGAGCCTTTTATACTTGTGAGATAAATCCTCCCCACTAACGAGATTTTGGACCACCAAAAGAATTAGCACACCTAGCGTAATGTTTTTCCATTCAAAACCACATTTTCAATCACCTGCATGAAAATCTGGTACATCATTGGCAACCATGCACAAACCACACATGACTCAACAACCCCTCACTTGCCAAGAGTTTATAGCACAAAATCATTAGCCAAGGATTACATAAAAATAATCAGTACCTCAGTACTCATAAGAAAAGGCCAAAAAATCATTGTTGCATTTCAAAGTGATGGAAAACACCATCACATTTACATTTACTTGAAATGCATGATTTACAATTGTGGCCATCCAAGATACTACCTCTAAAAACCCAAACTTAATAAAGCAAATCACCATGAATGTGGTGGATTCATTTGTTGAATATTTTCACCTTTTGTCTCCTCTATAGATGCTTTTGGGGCATGGATCATCAGACACGCAGCTTGTTCCCGGCCCACTTCGTTGCAGGGACTACAATGATTATTTTTCCTCCAAACTTTCTAGGTCGCCTTCGAGAACATTCCCCTCGTGTTCCTCTGATAAGTTTCCATGGAACCCTCACTATCGTTGGACTCTGAGGAAGTGATTTATTCATTTTTCACTGGCTGGTCACTAGCTATGTTGGAGCTTTCTCCTACTTACTTCCTGGTGTATCCGAGTCCTACATGATGTGGAAATTCCTTGAATTTGATGGGATTTCCGATGAATTTTCCATGGATGACAAGGCCCTTTCCCTAATACCCCATCTTCTTTAGCATTTTGGATCATATCCTCGTAGTATGTTTTTCAAAAGCAGTGAATTCATCATCATGAAAAGTACATGAAATTGAAGGGTTTCTTCTTAGAACGGATTGGTTATGGCGCAAATTTTCTAAGGCCTCATCCTTGGCTTGCAACTGGCATAGTAACCTTTGTTTTTCTTCCTTTGATTCATGTAGGAACCTCCTTATCTCAGTATTCTCTTCTCGGATGATTTGGTTATCCTCCTCTAGTTCTTGGAACCCTCCGTAGGGAGTGTCCTTTTCATATTTGGTACGATGTTTGTTGAAATTTTTGTTTCATCTCCCGAATCGGAACCCAAGTCTATGGGTCATCCTACTGTGATCTGAAAGGCTACAAGCTTCATTTCATCACTGAAATCAGACCCCATATCAATTGGTCTACCTTGTAAAAATCATGCAGTTGTGACCTTCTCATATTCCTCTAATTCAAAATCTTGGTTTTGCTGCATGATGGTCGCAGTCTTCTACTTCCCCTTTTTGTCATTCCTCTGAGGTCTCAACTCAAGGTGTGGCTACCAGCAATTTTCTTCGTCATGTCCCTCTTTCTCAAAATGTGTGCAAGAGGGGTTTTCTCCCCTTATCTTGGTTGTTGCAGTCCTTTTTGGGTGGTCATCGTCGTCCATGTTTCTTCCTCGATGTGCACATCTCGCTTCGGGATCAAAAGACTTTAGTTTTCCTTCACCTCTTCATGGCCTGTTTTGGGTTAGCATACAAACATACAATTCACATCTACAAATACATTCTATGATACCACTTGATCCAATATATTTAGCTTCAAGATGGAATAAACAATTACATGTAAAATTTCTTCTTAACCGTGTAACTTAAAAGGCATGAAACAAGAAGAGAGAAGAACATAGAATCATGCAAAGAAGAAAACAACTTGATATCATATTTTGTTCCAGGAGGGGTTACGTCTCTGTGCCCTTCTAAGTTAGTGGGTATGCCTTCTTTCACTAAGTGGAGAATAAAATGAAAGTACAGGAATCAATGCAAAATTACCTCCATTGTTGAAAGTGGCCGAAAAATGGAGACCTCTGTTGAAGAAACAGACAACATTGTTGGAGTCCTGTCGCTGAGAGGTGAAAAATCCATATAAAATTTTCCTGATTTTGACTCCGGACAATTATGGGCCCTCCGGAAATGAGCTCAATTCATGGTTCCACCCCCTTCGTGAAATATGCTCATGGTTCCACCTCTGCCTCATACTTCGTTCCTCTCTTGATTTGCCTAGGCACACTTCTAAAATGAGAGTTTATAATGTTGTGTGTTGGGAAAATTCCCCAAGGGAGCCGCTATGAAAATTGGTTAAGATCCAAAATAGGTCGGAGGAGTTCGGGTGGTCAAACCCCATCCCCTCCCAAAAGGCTGCATTTTTTTTAACCCAACGAACAAATGTTTTTTTTAAAACCAAGTTGCATTCATTTGGGGGGAGGGAAGACCCGCATTGGGCGGCCCTCCCACCAATCCTCCGCCACATGTAATTTTAACAGGTAGGGGCGGAGGGGTCGACAATCCGTGCCCCTCCCTTTTCAATTCATTTTGTTACGACAACTGTGATGGTTGCGTGCGTCTAGTGGGGTCATGGCTTCCAATGCATAATTATATGTATGTTTTTATATAGTTGGAGGGGGGGGGGGAGTCATGGCCTGCCCTCCAAAATTATATATATATTTTTGATATTTTTAAGAAACATGCCCTTTTTAAAATTTCTAGAAATTGATCGAAGGAGTAAATTTAGTTGTCCCACAAATTCGCCAAGAATCCAATTGGAGTTGGCCAAAATCCGGTGGTCGGATTTCTGCAAATTTGTTTCCTCCTTTAGGTGCCACATCACCAAGTCAACCCATAAACTTTGAAAGCCTATAACTTGCGCACACAAGCTCGGTTTGATGAATCATTCACACCATTACGATTAGGACAACGCGATATTCAACTAGACACTAGTTTGCCACATTCCTGCCACTTTGAATTTTGAGCCTTTTGTACTTGAAAATGGTGTGTAGATCCACCTGGATCAACACTTCTAGTGGATACAAAATTCTAATCTCCTCCCCCTCCACCTTCTATTACTATGACGACCACACCTCTACCAAGATTGTTTCCTTAATATTTATTAGATTTATCACCCATAGGTGCCTTGCTAATGTGTGAATATCTTTCAAAATTAAGCAGTTCCTTCCCTTCCAAATATTCCATAGAAGGAATCTCAATGACAAGACCCAATCTTGATGTATTATCGGGTTCTTAAACATCTTTGATATCCAGTGATATATGGAGATATTGATTCCTTGAGGGGAGTAATCCAACTGACCAAACATGGCTTCAATTTTATTCCATAGCTCGTGTGCCACATTACATGCCCATAATAAGTGATGGGAAGCTTCCTCGTATTCTCAACACATGGGAAAATGTGAAGGGCTAGTGGAGCCTTTGCAATGTATCTGGTCCCATGTGAGTAATTGGTTCTGCCCAATAAGCCATGATAAATAGGTAAATTTTGGCCAAATAATATATTACCATATTTTCTTCCATAAAGATTAATGGGGCACCTCTCTGAACGCTTCTGCCAAACTGTACACTTATTTGATGTTGAACTACCCTATTTTCTTATATCCCCACCAAAGTTGGTCTAAAACCTATGATATTTTTATCCATATTTTCTACAAATGTTTGGGAAGGCCCAAACAATTTACATCATCATCTTAATCATCCAATATTTCACATGAATTACATTCCCTCCACTACTAACTATATCTCTCCCTTTTCCATAAATACACCACCGCTAGTGCTCCTTGATCCCATGAAGCTTACATTATGTTTGAAAAGTCAATTTCTCTATGGAGACGAGGTATTTTTGGCAATGAATATTACCAAAACTGTGTCTTTATACCATTTTTAATTTCCTAGAATTTATGTTCATGTGCACGATCTTTATTGTGATTTATAAGCTTCCATATGAGAGAGACTATGGGTCGGGTGTATGAACGAATTAATTCAACTTAGTCTCGACCACCCTCGTACTTGTAATTCCAATATATTTTCCATAACTCAAATCCTCGTTGAACACATCGCCACTGTAAATTACCCTACATAATTTTATTCAACATATCTGGATCTCATATTGCTAAACCCGCCCCCACCACAATTGTAGGTAGAAATTTTTCCATAATACCAACACCCATTTCATCCTTGTATAGGCTCCTTCCCATAATAAACATCAGAAACATGTAAAAATCTCTTTGTATACCTCCTTCAGAATTAGAAGTATAGATAATTGTTACACTGTGAGCAGTTGGAGGACTAATTTCAAAAGGTTAGTTCTCCCCACAAGGTTTAATTCCCTGAAGGACCAGCTCTGAAGTCACTTAGTCATTTTCATGATGAACCCTCCCAAGATGATTTCCTTAGGGGAATTTTTACCGAGGGAGCCCCTAAATATTTTGAAGGTAGTTCTCCAATCCAGAAGAACAATGTTCTAAATATATTCTTTGAACCTAGGGTTTGGTATTGAAAATATTTATATTTCCTTTATCTCCATTCACTAGTGTACTTGAAGCATCCTGGAAGTTTGAAAGAATAATTTCCGAGGCTCTTTCCTCTTACACCAAGGTTTCTCCAAATGTCATAACATCGCCCATCAACTATTTCTCGAAACTTGAGAGAGAGTGAGATATTTTTCACACAACACAAGTCACACACTCATTGTATTATTGGTCACACCAATTATAAATATATATAGGATACATAGTACTGACTTTGAGATAACTAGATGACGACTACAACTCATACTTAGGAAACATTATCTTTTACACTAATGCCTAGAGACTCACACTCACAACTACACATGACATGGAAGCATGAACTCAAACACCCTCCCTTAATGATTACATTGAAAACATTACAATGGTAATATGATATTTATGTGACTCGTCTTCATCAACACTCACATCCACTCTGGAATATCTCAAACAACGTTCTTTCTTCATCACCACATCTTCAAGCTATCACTTGACCTTCATTTAAAACTTAACTACTTTAGACCATCATTGACAAACTTTGCAGAATTGACGCTTCTCGACCAGTCGGAGCATGACAGGTCAGTCTCAATACTGAGCCATCCTATGGACATACCTCCATCTATTGAATACATGGTTTTCTATTGTGTTCCTCGGTTATCTAACAACGTTTTCTGGGTACTGGATGTATTCATAAGTCAATTTTACAATATGACCTCTTAAACACATAATCAAATTAAGCTATAATTTAATGTTCATGACTCCGCATGATGCCACCAGCGCATAGAAAATTATAAATAATAAAATTAGTGATATGTTATTGTGTCACTGTATGCAGCACGAACCAAAAATTTTAAATTACACTAATCTAATCTATGATTAGTTCTTCATTTTATTTTTACACTTTGACAATAACACACTATAATAAATATGCAACATAAAAATTTAAACTAGCAAATCCTCTTTCTTTTTTTATTTTTACACACACAACTTAAATCACGCTACAAACATCAACAACTTTTAACTCACATGAAATCTAAAAAATAGTTTGTACACCCAAAAAAATCAAAACATTCACTCACCCATAGAAGACATTAGAAAAAACATTGGTTGTTGGTATTGTTGCAAGTTTTACTACTTCCTCCTAACGAGTTGTATTTTATTTGGCCCTCTATCAGTAGAGACTTATGTTCCCAAACCCAGATGAAAGGATTGGATGACAAGCCATCACTTGATGGTAAGTGTCATAATGGAACCAAATTCACTAGCACACCCCCTTTACGACAATGGTTGATTTAAAACCATGGAAATAGGGTCGAGAATGATCCCTTCATTCCTTCCCAAGTGTTGACTACATAATAATTCGTTAGTGAGATGAATAATATTCATGGGTGTAAGATTCATAGGCATCCTTGAGCTTCCAACTTTTCTCATGAAAGGCATCCTTATAGATTATGTGCAGTGCAACAGTTTGAGAAACTATGGAAATTTGATTAAACTAAAGATTTCGTAGATCCCTAGAGATACTCGTATGATTTGATTATTTAATCTACGGCCTGAGCACAGTTAAACAAATGCTATTGATTGTAAGTGAAAATGAGAGAACTTGTAGAACTAGTTGTAGAGAATCTCGAATACTAGGAACTCATATCTAGATCTTCCCTAAACACGTCGTTTTTGCATAGATCTATCTCCTAGGGCAAAGAAAAATTATCTCCCACAACAACAACAAAAATTTGTTGCATTCTCCTTCATGTAGCTTAATTCTTTGAAAAATAAAATGATTGATCTCCATTCTGCAAGCACCGCCCTAAAAAAGCATTATACTTTCTAGTTTTCGAGCCTTTGGATTCGAACTTTGCACCCTACACACCATGAAAAGAGATAAAAATTAAAAATATTATTAATATACACATAGATATTTGGCCTCTCTAGCTTAAGAAAATAAATGTATTTATTCACATGCCCATTCTATTTGAACCCGTCATACATATTATGCACTATCAAATGAGGATCACAACAAAACATGTCGAAAATTTAAGGGAGACAAACCATGAGAATGGAAACTAGGTATTCAAAATTGAGAAAAAATATATGTCTGTGCTCTCCCAAAATAGAAGAGCAAGCCACTCAAGTCTTTGACGCAGCAACATATCACCTAATGTAGTCTTGGAAACCATTCCATCCCCTGTTAAATGAAAAATGATTTGTGGGCTCTATGGAGATTGCACCAAGTAATCACTCTGCATATCTGCATAGATCAACTATTCACGCAAGGCACAACAACATATAAAACACATAAATTTCACACACTAAATTGATTTTACCTCACACACTCTATCCTAATTTATTTACAAAGAAATAAAACTCAGGGCTCTGTCACATTTTCCTAATCTTCCTACAAGGGAATCAAGCAAGAACGGGCTCTGATACCATGATATAAATTTGAGAGAGAACAAGATATTTTCAACACAACACGAATCACAAACTCACTGTATTATGAGCCATATACGTTACAAATATATACAGGATACATGGCCCTGACTTTGATATAATAGATCATGACTACAACTCATACTTAGGAAACAATAGATTTTATGTTAACACCTAGAGACTCACACTCACAACTACACATGACATGGAAGAATTACCTCCAACATTGTTGATGAGAAATTGTAAATTCTAGATAGATTATTATAAGTCCCTGAAGGTGTCCTTCACACACATCTTCCTTGATGTACCGAATTAGGAATTTTGCAACATCAATGAACAAAAAAGGGGATAGTGGGTTTCCCAGTCTAAGCCCGCGAGAGGAATGAAATGTACCCATTGGATATCCATTGAGCAGGATAAAAAATAAGGGCATCGAGATGAGACATCTAACCCATCTAATACAAGGGCATGAAAATCCCATGGCTTTAGGAGTTTTGAGTAGAATATTCCAGTTCAAGTATTCATAGGCCTTAGAGAGGTCTAATTTAAGGATCATCCTTAGAGTCCTACTGTGATGAAATGAATGAATCACTTCGTGGGCGATGATAATCTTGTTTAAAATATGCCTTTTTTTAATAGAACCAGACAATATTGGGCTTATAATGTAGTGAATAAGGGGTTTTAGTCGATGAACTATGACTAGAGAAATTATTTTATAAATAAAATTACACATCAAAATGGGTTGGAATCCACTAGGACCATTGGAAGCACCAGGTTTAGAAACCAAAGTCGAGAAGGTTGCATTAATTCCAAGCCATACCTAATTTAGATTTCTTCCACCAAGTCATTGTTGATTTTTCTACCATTAGATGTGCTCTAGCCTTGATATTTTGTAAAGCGGCTAAGACACATGTATTCTCCAAGACCCATCAATAGTTTGCATAAATTCCACCTAAATATGACTTAATTAAAATAATTAATCCTTTTTTAATATTTCCAAAGTCTAAACTTGGGAAATATGATTAATTAAAAGAAATCATTTAAGTCAAGTGTGAATGTTTTACAAAAAATGTGTGGATCAAGTTTTAGTTAATATTATCCATCGATTATGTTTTAATCATGGTCGTTGATGTCTCAATGAGACATTATAAGAAGAAACTCATTGATGGGCACCTAGAGAACTTACTTGAGTATATCGAACTCATTGGCAGATTGATTTCCTCACCAGCATCCCCGAGTTGCTGGAGAGAGAGTCAATGAGATCATTGCAGTGAGAGAGGGGAAGGGATAGTAAGGCCTGATGAATATTTTCCAGATCTAGTGAGTGCAAGGAAGAGAGGAAGCGAGTGCCACAAAGAGGCATCACAAAGCCTCAAAGGAGATTCATATTTTAGTTGGGAGACATAATTCAATTAGAGATAGAGGAGGGAGTGAGAGACCAAAAATCTAAGAGGGTCATGTTTTGAGACAACGATTGATCAGATAGTGAAGGGGGCGCAATTACTAGATGTGTTATGTAGTACTACGTAGGATGATGCAGTGACTGCATAGAGGTAGCACAAAGTGGCTCATCCAAATCCCAAATCAGTCTCAGATCGTTAGTTGTAGAGTGAAATTTTTCTCACTAACTTGTTTCCAGATTTACTTAGTATCATTTGCTAGATTAAGAGAAATCATAGACTTGTAATTAGAATTTACTATTGTATAACATACAAATCTTGATTTGTTGCACTGGTTTTCAAAAGTTGGGTTTTTCTATGGACTTTGTCCAAAAATAACTGAGTTATTTGTGTGTGTGTTTCTAGCTTTCGAACATTGTATTTGTTCTACCATATTTATTTTTTGATGTATGTAGAGTATTGATTTTGATATTTACGATACAAGACCGTAAATAATGTAAATATAATCAGTTGCTGCAATAGGATTCCAATTTTTGAAATTTTCACATGGCATTAGAGCGGAATTACAAAGTAGAGGAGCTTATTTCAAGAAAGAAAGAGGGATTTTGAAGGCACTGCATAGGAAGTTTCTCAAAACCCCACAAGGTTGTGCATTCCATTAGTTAGTAGGGAAATTTTCGAGGAAAGTTTCTTTCTCTCAGTGAGTAAACAAAGAAAAAAAAATCCAGATCAAAGATTGTCAGAGGTAGAGGGAGAAGAAATGTTTTTATTAGAGAGAAGATATACAGCTGGGATGTAGTTATTTTGGAGTAGTTACTAGCAGAATAGTGTTAAAAGGGATGAAGAGAACAAACTAAGGGAATTATTTCCTCTCAGACCTTGTAGCCAAGAAGTTCAAATTCTCCACACAGAGAAGAAATAGTTTTGCGAATATTTTCCCAGTACAGTAGGGAGTGCGTAGAGCCTGTCAGTAGTTGTGCAAAGGGTAAGATGTAGAATTTCACATTTCAGGTGAGATGGAATTAGCAGGGCTGAGAAATAAGGAACGATTGGATGGTTCAAAAAACTATGTCATCTGGAAGGCTAGGATTTCTCATCTTCTAGATGCATATGATATAAAAAGCTATATCAGTTAAGTGGTAGTTGTACCCACGAACCCAGATCAACATAAGACCTACAAAAATTAGATGGAGAAATAAAATAGGTTGATCCTCAATGGTGTTATACATCACTTAGTATCACACATAACTGGCAAAGATAACACCAAGCATATGTCATATTCCTTTGCTACGTTATACCACGGATCTTCCGAGTGGTGGAATATGTATTTGGAGGAGATGTTGAGGTGTACCGGGATATAGAAATGGTAGTGTATAGACCAATTCCTTACTAAAATATTGGATATATGGGATCAAATTTCTATATTTGGTTCACTGGAAGCTACAGAGTTTGTAGGATTTTCCATGAATAGAGTTTCAGAGGAGTGGAAAGTATTCAACCAGAGTATCCTAGGTAGAGAGAAATTTCCATACTTGGACAAAATGTGGGAAGATATGTAGAAGTAGGATATGACGTGAGACTTGGTGAGAAGAACCATAGGAAGCAAAAAAAATAGGGGGATGAAGGAAGTAAAGGAGGAGGAGAACACATCCCTTGCTTCAAAGGGGTGACAAGAGCAATGCAGAAGAAAGAAGGACATATCCAAGGTGAAATGCTTCAGATTTGGTGAACTTGGTCACTACAGCACCCAGCTTCTACGAAGAAAGAGGGATAGAGAGGAGAAGTAGAATTAGTAGGTTGCATTCGTTAAGATAGATAGGTTTTCCTCCAGACACGAGGAAGAGTTTCCCACAATCACTGATACACCTCCATGGTGAGGTGGGGTGATTTGGTTTTATACCCGCAAAGTGTTATAGGATGGGAATGATTCATGAGGACATCCACCTCTTAAATAATTACCTTGCTACGAGACCACATAGTTAGCAGTAGCAGGATGGACCAGTGACAATTGGTGTAGTCATGTGCAAGAGTGGCATATCTAGTAGCTAGTAGCAGTCATGACTAAGAAATGTAGAGTAGATTTGGTAGTAATTTAGTGGTCATAGTGAAGATTCAACAACAATGCACAGGCTTCAGTGAGAACATAGAGAGTAGAATTAGTCAAGACTCAAGTGGAAGATGCATCAGACTGAACACAATTGGTTCATGATGATGTACATCTCTAAGTTGTAACATCATTAGATGAGAGGGTGTTGCAGATGTTGTACTGGAAACAAAATTAGAGTTAGAGTAGTTGGCAACAATATGCAGGGACAGTAGCAACATGGATGCAACATAGAATCAGATTTGCAGAGTAGTTGGTGGGAAACAATAGCCAAAAATTAGCAATGCAGTAGGAGATGGTACATAATCATAGTATTTCTATTAAGCAGGGAAACAATACTAGAGCACATTGCTTGCCAAGAGGGAGTGCTGATTTTTGTAGCATTGGATATGATCTATCCTTGAGATTTTGGAGAGAGGCTAAGACAAATGTATTATCCAAGGCCTGGAAATATTTTGGGGAAATTCCACCTAGAGATGGATTAATTAAAATAATTAATTAGTTTTTAGTATTTCCTAAGTCTCAACTTAGGAAATATGATTAATTAAATGTATTAATTAAGTCAGGTGTGAATCTTCTAGTAAAAAGTGTGGATCGAGTCTTACTTAATCTTAGCCATCGATTAAGTTTTAATCATGGTCGTTCATATCTCAACAAGATATTATAAGAAGGAACTTGATGGGCACTTGGAGAAAGTACTTGAGCAGATCAAATTCACCAGAAGATCGATTTCCTGAGTGGTAGCGCTGAGTTGGCCCGCGAGAGAGAGAGTCAGTGAGATCATTTCAGTGAGAGAGGGGAAGGGATAGTAAGGCTAAAGGAATATTTTCTAGATCCGGTGAGTGCAAAGCAGAGTGGCATCAAGTGCCATAGAATGGAAGCACAGAGGCCACACAGAGGTAGACTAGAGCCTCATAGGAGATTGGTAGTTTTGGTGGGAGATAGAGTTGGTTCCGTGCCATATGCTAGAGAAAGATACCAAAGGTCCATGAGGGTAAATTTTCCAGGAAATTCCTGATCACATACCGAAGGGGACATAGTTCCTAGTTGTGTGATGCAATACTGTGTAGGCTAACGGAGTATCTCTGTAGAGGAAGCACAAAGTAGCTCATCCGGAGCCAAGATCTGTGTTAGATGACCAGTTGCAGAGTGAGATTTTTCTCACTAACTTGTTTCTAGATTTTCTCTGTATGGTTTGCTATATTTAGAGAAACCATAGACTTGTACTTGAAATTTACTACTGCATAATATACAAAACTATAGTTCTTGCACATCAAAATTTTCCCACATTCTCAGGAAACCAATCATTATTTTTTCATCGATGCCAAGGTTCTCCTGTCATTACTTGCTTCCAAATGTTTTTCCATTTTAGTCAAGGTTTCTTTGAGCTCTCTATATACTTCCACATGTTCAAGTGATTCATTCTTCAACTTGGGTCTCTCCTACATTCATGTATCCAAGATCACTATTTCGATGGGTTAACTACTTTTGTTCCCTCTGACTCACTTGTTTCATCATTCATATTCATTTGTTCTAGGCCCTCGAATTTATTTTCACGAAGATCCTTCTTGCACTGTGCCGCTTTTGTTGTTGTTTCTGAGGGTTATTGCGGGGAATTCTTTGTCGAATGTTTTTCCTAGCTGCAACCTCTTGGAAACCCTCATTTGAATCCTTCTCGGCTTGTCTTTTTTTCAACAATGGTTAGTGGAAAATCATGAAACATATGGCCGTATTCATGACACCTACGACACTTAAAAGGAACCTGCTCATAATAAAATGACTTGATCCAAGGGTGATCATCGTATTTTGACTCCACTAATTCATGAAAGGTTTTAGAGATGTCCATATAGACAAAAATCCTTGCATAGCAGGCATATATTCTTATTTTTGTAATATCTAAAATTTGGACAAATGTACTGATAAAATTACTTATAGCTTCGAGGATATCAGGTTCAAAAAATCGTATGGGAGAGAGAATAGATGCACTCACACTGGGGCTTCTTAGAATTGTTTTCTCTCTAGTTTGTAACATTCTTCCCAAAATCTCACGAATTACCATGCATTATTCATGAATTATGACCTATTCTTAAACATTCGTTCGATATCTTCCAAATCTTCAAAAAGTAAAAAAAACATTTTTCTTTCAATCTCAACTCTACTACTTCTTGCGGCTTCCATTTGAGCTGGATGTAATGGACTATACCTTTCTCTCGAGACCAAATGCATATAAATTTGCATATCCGTGCATGATATTTCATAGATTTTTGATATTTATCCAACTATTTGTGCGGATTACCACTTTTGGACTTGTGGTGGCTTTTGGTAAACGTGTATTCTACAACCATGCTTTCCATTCTAGACCAAGAATTGGTGATTCATCTCCAACTTTCCCACCTATTCTTTATGTGATCCAGAAGATTTATGGCCTCCAATCAGACAATTTCAGTAGGAGAGGGTTTCACCCCTCCCTAGGGGATTGGACAATGGACCAATCACAATGATAACCCAAGGGAAATGATTCTCAAGATGTCAAATTCATATCAAATATGAAACCTTAAAGAAATTAGAAAAAGTTGCTACAAAACCCTAATGAAACTTTAATAGAGCTCTTCATTTAAATTAATTATAAAAAAATGAAAATGATAAAAACAAATTTTAAGAAAAAATATATTATAAAATAATAATAAGTATAATTGTTAAATATGAAAAATCTATTTTTACACATTAAGATTATCCACCATTATTATCTTTCCCATTTCTTTTCAAATATTCATTAATGACACAATCAGCTTTAATGCTTTCATGCTTATTTTGTAAGAAATGTAAATGTGAGGTGTCTTGGTACTCTTCCAATATCAATGAAAATAACACTTTAAAAAAAATATATTAACTTAACAGATATTACATGAATGATTGATAAATACTATACACTATTTTAAAATTTGAAAATAATGAAAAGTTCAATTAAAAAAAATATTTCATAAAAAAAAAAACCTTCAAGTTTAGGTAATTAAGATTACTAATCTTAATTATGATTTTAATATTTAACTATTATTAATATTATTAATGATTTTAATATTAAATTACTATTAATATTATTAATATTATGGTGTTAATATTCTTTCAATTTTACTTAAATTAACTACAATTTTATTTTATATTTAATCGCATTATCTATTTTTAGCCTCACAAAGGTACCTCCATCTATAACGACAGGATCACCAACTTCTCTCAGCAATTTTTGGCCTCACTAGGGTGCCTCCATTTACAGCGACAGGACCACCAACTTCTCTGCACAACTTGTCACCGTTTCCCTCAATTACTGCAACATAGATAACCTAGATTCTTGGAATCGAGTCTCTCCATGGAGGGCATTAAGGCCATGGCCTCACACAATGAAGAAGGTTATTGGAAGGTACAAAATTAATTACGACTGAGCTGAGGAGGCTCGCTTCAAGGTGATGGAGAAGTTGATGGTTACTTCGAAAGATTATATTAAATTTTAAATAAGCTTTGTTCTTTTATAATTTCTTTTCCTATTTAGGGTATGTTTTCATTATATTATTTAGTTTCTTCCTTTATTTTATATATAAGAATTAATTGTTGTAAGGTTTAGTGTGATAAGAATTGAAAACTGAAAAGAATTTGAGGAGAGAATTTCTCTTCTGAGTATTATGAATTAGGTAAATAAGATTATATTGGAAATATCAGCAATAAATGACTTGAGTGAAACTCGACTAAACTAGACTAACTGAAACTGAACTGGGACACTTAGATCGATGGTTTCGACACCTAGCAGGTTGTTGGAATTAGATTCTCCAACACTCTCCCTTAGCTACAACTACATAAAAATTTAATTAACATACCTGCTGGTCTATGTCTCAGTGAGGCTTACAATTTAAAAGAAATTGACTTCAACTAGATTTAGTTTTCTTCTTCTCTTCTTCCATATTTTGTAGTCTCTAAATTGATTCAGCTTTTTCACTTTGTTGTATGCTTCAAACCTATGTTTCTTCACTTGCTGGTGCAGGTATTATATTGTTTTAGTCTCTCTAAGAATGTCCTGGACTTCCTCAATAAATGACTTGTATGTGGCTTATTGCCACATATTGTCTTATGTATTGAATTTTTCATCATGAATCTATTGAGACATAAGATCGCAATAATATTTTATCTCCTCAAAACTCCAATACCTGAAAATTTCATTGACATGTTTGTCATGGATGTTGTCTTGAACATACATATCTACAACTTTTGTGTAGACCTCATCTAGACATGGTGTTGCAAGCCACGTTTCAAGGAACTTTCACTCTTCTTCATAATCGATCTGTTTACCTGCACATTGGAAATCAATGATAAGTGTAAAAACATCTCCAAAACCACATTAGTTTTATTCCTTCTTCTTTGCAATGTACGCTTTCCCCTGTTGTGCTTCCTTCTCTACTTCTACCCCTATTTTTGTTTATGTTTTCCCTTTGCACACTTCTTTCTTTGCATTTGTTTTTATCTCTATTTTTGTATGTGTCTTTATCTCTGTCTTTGTATTTGTCTCTATCTTTTTATCACTAACCTTTGTTGTTGCAAACAAGCTGTATTCCACTAATTGTATTGGGTTTACCTCACCAAATAGCGTCATGTTGATATCATGTTTTTGTTGCATCACTTGCAACCAGTCATCATTAGACAACAATTCTTGATCAAAATTTTCATCAACAATATTAATCGTTGGATTTACCATAGCATTGACTATTTCAATAACATTTTCACTCTCATCGGCAAGCTGTGTTGCTGGATTCACCAAATATTCATCAGCGAGCTCCATTGTTGGATTCACCATATCATCATTAGTAAGATCTGTTGTTGGAATCAACAATCATCATTAGCAGGCTCTGTTACTGAAATCACCAAGGCGTCATCAGCAAGATGTGTTGTTGGATTCAAATTTCTATCAGCAAGCTCTGTTTCTATAATCAAGAAATCTTCGTCCACTTTTGGCTATGAACATTGGGGTTCACGAGCATCTTTGTGTTTTTTCTGTGCTTCCTCTGCAATTTCTTCACAGCCATCATCCATTTGTGGTTGAACACAGTGGGATTCAAAAAAATCTTCATCTCGTTGTAGATCTTCTAGTTTAGATCCACCTTCATCTTCAACTTCAATGTTCCCCTTGCACCAAAACACCTCTCAAGGGTATCACAAGCCTCCATGGTTGTCTTGGGATTTGTAATCAGGGGAAGACTATTGTCATTCATTGATTATTTAAGGCATTCTAATGCAAAGGCATCATTTTTCCTTTTCACTTCCAGATCTAAAAAGATCTCAAACATCTTGTGTTGTCGCTTTAGTCTCTTAGCTTTTCCCATTTGTTGAGTGTTGGCTCATTACACCTCAACAAGTAACACAAATTGTAGACATGACATCGCTCTTGGCTTACACAAGAAAGAAAAAACTTATTGCAAAACTTATTTTAAATATTAAAATGCCCACAATCAATTTTAAACTTTTTAAACCATACCTTGAAGCGGCATGACTCCATAACACTGCTTCCGTGTTGGTCACGCTAAAAGTCTTTACGATATCGACACAGGTATCTAGCTCAAAAGTGTGTTGATCGACCCTATTATCAGGCTCAAAGTAGAGTTGATTGGCCATAGTATTAGCCTCAAACTAGGACTGGTGGCTGATCGGCCCACTTTTTACTTCAAAAAGAGCGCTGATAAAAAAAAATTAAAAAAAAAATCACTCAACTCTTAGGGGCTTCTTCTTCGGATGCTTCTTTGTTCTTATTTTTCTTTTAGATCTCTGCACCTCAACAATATTCCTTTGGATCTCGTGCTCACCTCGCACTCACCTCACGCTCACTTTACGCTCACGTTGCTGCTCTGGAGTCTTACTCAACGTAGCTTCTATCTCTATTTCGATCTCTATTTCCCTCAAGGAGTCTGTCATGTGAAGATTATTCATCAATTTGTTTCGTCTGTACCTTTACTAGCTTAGCGGTCACTGGCTTCTTCATTCTCATGCTGCTTCTTCGTAGGAGCCATCTTCAAAATTCTTCAAACTTCTGATGCTCTCTCAAAGAGTCGTATGTAGGCTCGCCTTTTCTCACTACTGCTCCAACCTCCCTCTCGTTGTTTCTCTCATAGGAATCTTATGAAAACCAGCTTTGATACCATGACAAGAATTGAAAACTAAAAAGAACTGGAGTAGAGGATGGCTCTTCTGAGTATTAGAAATTAGTCAAAGAAGACTACATTATAAATATCAGCAATAAATGACTTGAGTGAAACTCGACTAAACTATACTAACTTAAATTGAATAGGGACACTTGGATGGATGGTTTCGACACCTAGTAAGTGGTTGGAATTAGGTTCTCCAACATAGTCAGCAAAACATTCTTCGTATTATATGTTTATCTCAAGTTTTTGCATTTTTCTCTATTCTATTCTATCCTTCAAATTATTAGTGGTAAATAGAGTTCAAATTATTAGTGGTAAATAGAGTTCTTCAAGTGAAATTCCGCTTGTTACATATGTATGTTAGGATGGCAGTTTATGTCTAATTGGTTACTCTTACAAGCTCTTTCCCATGGCCACTCTGGCCCTTTTCCCCGCTCGTCATTTCTTTATACATAATTCCCACTCTTCAAAAACTTGGTTCTCTCATGGCCCTCACAGAAGCAAAGGTCAAGGATTCTCCTACCCTATGAAAGCCCAACAAAAAAAATGGCGTTGGTAACGTGCTCTTGGGAACAAACCTCCGGTGCAACTAGGGGGGAGATGAAATTGCAGAAGAGTTGAAAAAATATGTTTTACCACACACACAAAGGTTGAAGAAAATATTGAATAACGGATTCGTAAATTGGGTTAATTGAAATTACAGAAAATAAAGTAATGGTTGAAAGAATATTTTAATCAAACATAGAGGGAGGAGATGGAAATTGCTAAAAATATATATTTATCAAGCATAAAGGGTGTAGAAAGTATCAAATAACGGATTCCTATATTGGGTTCATGGAAATTGCATAAAATAAAGAGTTGAAAGAATACTTTTATTAAATACAGAAGTTGATAATGGATTCCTAAAATGGGCTGTACTCGCTAAAGACTAAGCCATTATATGCAGACAACTAGCAAACTAAAAATATTATGAACAAAGTCTGGATAGATGTTTCTCTATTCATAGATTCTATGCAATTATAGACAACTAACATAGTTCCGACGATGACAACTCTTTCGAAGAACGTAGTTGACCTAAAATTATAAAATTTGAAGGAGGAGGAGGTGTTGAACCCTCATCCCAATACCAATTCCACCCCCTCCCTTCTAAATATATGGTAATGATATCAATTTATATATTTAATTCTGAGGGTAGAGCATGCGTCTTTCTTATGGGATATAATATTAGGCCTTTGGTATATTTTTTGAAAATGTTACGTTATATGATTTAGTGGTAATTTCATCAAAATTAATATATTTATGTTGTTTGTTTACTAATAATTATAAAATTATCTATTTATAAATTAAAATAATTAAAAAATTAATTTTTAAAAAATATTTTTTTAATTTCTTATCAAAATATTTATCATTCAACTAATTTTCACTTTTAAACCAAACATATTTTTGTTTATATGATAATGGTATCTATTTTGATCACAAATATTCATCAAACAAAATATTCTCGACTTTCCATCAACTCAAACATAATAATATTATATATTATATTCTTTTGGGAAATGGCATCCAATTTATTCTAAATTGTATTTAACTAATATGTAAGACGATATTTTCTTAATAATTTTCTTATAAAATTTAGTACGAGAATTACATTATTTATTTGGTTTTATTAAGTGTATCATATATATATATATATATATATATATATATATATATATTGGTTTAAGAATTTAAATTACATATCTTTAATCATTTTGGAGGGAGTGGCTCTCCACCCCATTCATTTTTCATAGGAGTTAAGGTCGTATGGTTCATGTTACAAGCCCAAGGTGATCCTTCTAGAGAAGGACAGAGATATATGTGCTGGAATAAGCTCTACAGGACGATGTTGGATGTATAAAGGTATGGGAGTTAAGGTGGTGAGAGAGCTTGTATGTATTGATGCATAGGATAGTAGTATTCTTGTGGCTATTCCTTTGTCTCAAACCACTGCAAAGAAAGGAAAAGATCAAGGAGAGTCCGATGACATTGCTAATTTCTCTACTATGGATAAGAACACGTGAATTTTCGAAACACGTGAGTTTTGGATCTGGGTTCATGGTGCTCTCCTCAATCTACTTTTGGAATTGCAGCGGGTTTGTTAAGGTGGTCGATGCGGGCTTGAGAAAATGGGCAGAAGTGCTGGAAAATTTACTGGCTTTCAATTTTCAGGTAAGATTTTGTGCTTTATTTTAAGGTTGGTTTTCCTTGATCCCTAGAATTGGTCTTCTTGCATGTATGTTGGATTTGTTGGTTAGCTTTTTGATTTTATAGCCATGCATGGTGTCAAATTTTAGAGGGTCTTGACATCCCAGGAAAAGTATGCTCTCTACATATTTTGCGATGGTGTTTGAAACTACAACAGAGCCTGTTCGTGGGCCTTATTAATTTGATTCTGATATAAAATCTTCCTTTTGGTGCGAAGGGTTAATATAGTAAGCTATGAGCTATTTCTGAACTCTAGTTTTATCTTCATATTATTTAGAAATGCACCGATTTTAGGCATTTTAATACGTGTCATTGCACTTGATGACACATAATGAAAGAAAAAAAGTGGAGTATAGATTTCTCTTCTCAATAATTAAAATAGCTAAGTAGATTATATTGTAAACATCAATAATAAATAACTGGAGTAGAACTTTTCTAAACTGAAGTAAAATTTAACTGTCTATGACACCTACGAGACAATGGGATTAATATCTCAACATCTCGTCCTAATATCAACTGTTACAAGTAGAGGTACTTCCATTGCCTAATTGTTATCTTTGAATTTCAAATACATTATTGCCCAAGGAATTTGTGAAAATATCCGCAAGATAATATTTAGAACTACAAAAATGAAGTACTATGTCCCCATCATTAACAAGCTCATGAATAAAATGAAAATGTGTCTCAATGTGCTTTCTCTTTTCCTAGAAAACATGATTTTTTATAAAGAAATTGTTGAAATGTTATCAAAATCAATTGGAACTAGCTCCTTCTGAATATTTGAAATAAATTTCAATAATATTCTCAACCACATTTCTTGACAAGCTGTTGAATTCGTTGCTACATATTCTTCCTCTGCTGAAGATATTGACACGGCTGACTGTTTCTAGGATTCCCATGAAATCATATTGGTTTGAAGATGAAAAAAATACCCTTAGATTTTTTACGGTCATCCAAACTTCCTCCATAATTGTTGTCTATATAACATGTAAGTGAAAAATTTTAAAAATGTATATAAAACAAACCATAGTCTATTGTCCCTGCAATATACCTTAAGATCCTTTTTGAAACCTTCCAATGAGTAATCTTTGATGACTGCATATACCTGGAGAAAAAAATTGCTACAAACATGATATCAGGTGTAGTTGCAGTGAGATACAACAAACTACCAACTAGACTTTTATACAATGTGGGATCTATGGGTAGTGCTACAACTTATTTACTAAGTTTCGTGCCTTGAGAAATTGGTCTATTAAATTATTTGCAATTGGTCATTCTAAACTTTTGGATGATGTAACTGGAATATTTTTTTTTACCAAAAAAAATTCCATTAGCAGATTGGTGAATTTAAATTCCTAAGAAATATTTCGTGACTCCTATATATGTCATATCGAACTCTATTTGCATTTCTGATTTTAGGTCTTCTAACATCACATTTCCTATATAAAGAAGATCATATACATAGAGACATACAATAAGAATATTATCTTCATGAGATTCGGTATACAAAAAGTGGCTCATGGTTGCTTCTGTAAAAACCACTTTTGATGAGATAGGTGTCTATGTGACTATACCAAGCTCTTGGAATTTGTTTCAAACCATAAAAATATTTCTTCAATCTATATACCTTATGCTCCTATCCTATAACTTAAAAACCAAGAGGTTTCTCTACATAAACTTCTTCTCGTAATATACAATTTAGGAAGGTAGATTTTACATCAAGTTGATAGAATTTCCGTTTGTGTTGAGTTGTTGTGGACAAAATGGTTCTAAAAGTGTCTAAACTTGTTACTGAAGAAAACGTTTCACCATAGTCGACACCAAACTATTGTGAGAATCCTTTGGAATCCAACATTTCCTTATGTTTCTCATTTTTTCTTTTTCATCTAGCTTGGTCTTATATACCCATTTTACACCAATTTTGGTTTTGCCTCTTGGGAGATCAACTAATTCCCAAGTCTGATTCTTCTCTATGGCATCAATTTCTTGGTTCATTTCATCAACCCAAGTATTTTCTTTAACTTCTTCTTCAAAATGGGTTGGTTGAGTTGAAATAAATTCAAACATATTTTTCTAGTCAAAATCATGCTCCTGTTAATATATTTTTCTAACGCTTCTTGTTTTCTAACCATCTTGTGAAGATTTTGAATCACATGCAGATTCACTGCTTGATGGCATACCCTTTTTTGAATCGTATGGATCTTCTTGAATTTCCAATATTGGTGGCTATGGTGGCTAAAACAACTGATTGGAATCTTCATCAGTATGATCAAACCAAGATTTGTGTTTGAATAATTTGACATCTCTGCTTAAAATAAACATTTTGGTAACTGAATTGTAAATTCTATAGGACTTTGACTATTCACTATAACCGATGAATATACATCTTTCACTAATATCATAAATATTCTTTGTTAGTTTTTGAGGAACATGTGAAAAAACTATTGATCCAAAAATTATAAAGTGAGATACATTTACCTTTTTACCATCCCATGCTTCTTGAGGTACTGTATCTTGGAGACTGGTTGTTGGTGATATGTTGAGGACATACACTGCTATCGAAACCACTTCAACCCAATAGTTATTTGAAAAATTCTTCTCACGTAGCATACATCTGGCCATGTTCATGATCGACTGATTTACTCATTCTACTACTCCATTCTATTCATTATGCCTCTGCCTTGCTTATTTCTGCCTCTATATTCTCTATCTCTACCTTTTCCAAATGAGATTTGTGCTTTGAAATCTTGTTCGATGGAGTCTTCTTCCAAGTTGAGTCTTGTTTCGTGTGTGAGAAGTGATCCAATAAACTGTTCTGGTGAAAAATTTGTAAAATTCCAAAATGGCTATTACAATCATGTCATATTTCTTGGGTAGGATTCAAAGGACACTTTCAACAATTTTCTAATATATAATGGTTTCACCAATGAGTTTCCTATGATTGACTATTTCCATGATTCTAGTCATGAACTGATCCACATTCTCTATGTGATTCATCTTTGGGGTTTCAATCTGTGCTCTCAATGTTTTCAATTTAACTATATTAATTGTATAATTTCATTGATATGTAGGTTTCAAAATATCCGAGGCTTCTTTTTTTGTTGATACGCCAGTTATCTTGTCGAATATAGAGTCATCAAAAAAAATTTGTATCCAATGTTTGGCTCTGTGCTCCTCTTTTATGGGTTCAATAGTTGCATTCATCTGATTATTTGTCATGGTCACCCATGCTTCTTGGGTCACCTTTACATAGGTAATCTAAAGTGTATTCCAACACTCTTGAGCTTGCAGAACTCATAAACTCCAAAACTCATAATTTTTTCCAAGCAAAGTTTGGGTCTGTGGAAAAACGTTAGAAGAAGCCATTTCTTCAAATAAAAAACGTGCCCTTTCTTCTTTTAAATCTCATTTCAAGACTTAATGAAAATCCATTTTTAAAAAAATGCAACCTTTCTCTTTTCTTTAACCTTTACAAATTCAAAATTTTAATTTTTTTTTTAATAAAAATCATTTTTCATCATAAAAATGGGCTTCCTTAATTTTAAAATCCTTTGTATACACCTTTTAAAATTCTTTGTATAGTAATGGAAATATGTTGAATTCTTTTAAGGCAAGTACAAAGTGTTTTTCATGAAATTAAACAAGGATAATACCTTCATGCATTCTTGGTATATATATTATTTCATAAATTACTTTAAAAAATATCAATGGTCCTGTTGGAATTTCTGAATATTCCGAACACACAGGGAGAATAAAATTCTCCTCCTTTAACACAGAGAAATATATCAGCAGTAACACATTTTGGAGGAGGCATAATCTTTGATCCTTTGTGATGTGCGATGTGCGATATCGCACCATCGCATCGCATCGGACGCTTCATATCAACAAGACACTTAAAAGAAATATTTGCGATGGGTGGTGAATGTGGGGACCATTGATGACGTGGCCCATTCAAAAGTTAAAAACTTGGCCCGTTTGAACAAAAAACTCCTTTGTTTGGTTGTTGAGGGCTTTTATGCCCAAAATGACTTTTTTTAATAAAACCTGTTGTTGCGTAGTTGAACCACGATTTTGTTCAATTCCTCTACAAGGTCGGCTGTGGCCATACAAAATTTAATTTCTCCTTTGCAATGGTGGCTGCGGCCCATAAACATTAAAAAATTCCTTACGGTCTCATTTAAACTCCTGTTAAATGCACAGAGCTGTGCACTCAACCTTCTGCCCCTGTTTGTACTATGTTTCTACCTACACGGGGTTTGCAGGTGAATTTAATATTTTCAACACTCCCCCTTAAATTCAGCTGTTGGGTTATCTGTCATACCCAAGCATTTTCTTAAATATTCAAAACTCTTTTGCACCAATGGCTTTGTTAGAATGTCTACAAACTACTCCCCTATTCTACAATGTTGTAAAATGATTTCTTCATTCTTCACTAATTCTTTGATGTAGTGAAACTTTGCATCTATGTGTTTATTTCCCTTATGGAACACATAATTCTTTGAAAATGATATGGCTGAGCTATTGTCACAATAAATCACTGTCCCTTTTACTTGTTCTTGACAGAAACTCCTCAACATTCTACTCATCCACACTACTTGACATGCTACTATTGTAGCTGCCACATACTCTGCCTCTGCTGTAGATAATGCTACAGTAGGTTGTTTCTTAGAAGCCCATGAAATGGCTGTTAAACCCATATGAAAAACATAACCAGAAGTACTTTTCCGATCATCAATACTTCCAGCCCAATCACTATTAGTATATCCAATCAATTCAGAATTTTCTGAAGTAGTATACAAAATACCATACCCTTTAGTTCCTTTCACATACCTCAAAATTCTTTTTGTTGCTTGCCAATGTGACTCCTTTGGCCTTTCCATAAATCTGGAAATCAAACTAACAGCATGCATAATATCGGGCCTAGTTGCAGTCAAATACATTAGGCTGCCAACTATGCTATTGTACAAACTAGGATCAAAATTCTTGCTGCTGTCATCTTTGCTAAGTTTCAATCCCATTATTGTGGGAGTAATTGTTGCCCTGCACTCCTGCATATTAAATCTTTCCAAAACTTCATTAACATACTTTGCCTGAGAGATAAAAATCCCATTTTAATTTTTCTCTACTTCTATTCCTATGAAGTATCTCAGCAGTCCCATATCAGTCATTTCAAATTCATCTTTCGTGACTGTTTTAAAATTCTCAATGAGGTAATTATCATTACCTGTGAATACCACATCATCAACATATAAAACAACAATGAGCATCTTACCATCTTTCTCCTTGATGTATAATGTGGGTTCTCCTTCACATTTTTCAAACCCATTTTCCAGTAGATAGGAATCTATCGTACTGTACCATGCTCTTGGTGCTTGCTTCAGCCCATAAAGATCTTTTTTCAATCTGCAAACTTTGTGCTCTTGGCCCTTTTTCTCATAGCGTAGAGGTTTTTCAACATAAAAATATTCCATTAAAACTCCATTTAGGAATGTTGATTTTACATCCATTTGATAAACCTTCCATTTTTTTTGTGCTGCTATGGACAAGACTACTCTCACTATCTCCATTCTTGCGACCGGAGCAAAATTTTCTTCATAACCTCTTCCATGTTGCTGTTTGTAGCCTTCGACAAAAAGTCTGTCCTTGTGCCTTTCAATCTTAGCTTCATCATTGCTTTTGGTCTCGTAGACCCACTTTACTCCAATGACTTCTTTACCTTCTGGGAGATCAACCAATTCCCATGTATCGTTTTTCTCTATGGAATTAATTTCTTCATCCATACCTTCTATCCATTTCTTGTCTTTTATAGCTTCCTCAAAACGAATAGGATCATAAACATGACAATACAATTCAAATAAAGAGTTCATACCTTCATTTGGTGTCTCTTGCTCATATATTTCATTTAAATTTATGAATCTTGTTCCTCTTTCATTTTGTGTAGTTGTGCTTGAAGAGGCACTCAAGTCTGCTCCATGTGGTGTGCTTGGAGAAGCACTCTCATTTCTTCTCAAGGGTGTTCTTACTCCTTCTTGAGGTGTCCCTTGCTTTCCTTGTGTTGGTGGAGGTGGTGCTACCGATGAGGTGTTCTTTTCAGCCACATCTTCCTCATCTTCATCATGAGACAAACAACTTTTAACATTCACTGTTTTCTCAATGCTTCCATCCCATGCTTCTTCTTCAATGAATTGAACATCTTTGCTTATAAAATATTTCTTTGTGGATGGGTTATACAATATATATCCCTTGGACTCTTCACAGTATCCAAGGAAGATGCACTTCTCCCCCTTACCATCCAACTTCTTTCTCTGCTGATCTAGAATATGTGCATAAGCCACACATCCAAAAAATCTCATGTGGCTGACTCCCTATTTTCTGCCACTCCATGATTCTTCTGGAACTCTGTTCATTACTACTTTTGTTGGGCATCTATTTAAAATATGCACTGCACAATTTGTATCTTCTGCCCAATAATCATCTAGCAATTTTTTTTCCTTTAGCATACTCCTCACCATTTCCATGATGGTTCGATTCTTCCTTTCAGCAACTCCATTTTGTTGTGGTGTGTACCTTGTTGTAATCTGCTTGTGTATGCCATTTTATTTGCAAAAACGCAAAAATTATTTTGAGATATACTCACCTCCTCTGTCAGTTCTTATAACTTTGATATGACACCCACTTTGTTTCTCTACAAGAGCTTTAAAGTGGCAAAATTTCTCAAACACTTCACTTTCATATTTCAAGAAATAAACCCATATTTTTCTAGTGAAATCGTGAATTAAAGTCAACATATAATTGTTTCCTGATACTGATGATGTTTGCATCGGTCAACACAAATCTGAATGGATAATTTCTAAGGGTGCTTTTGCCCTTATGTTCTTTCCTGATGGAAATTTTTCTCTGTGTTGTTTGCCCAAGATGCAGTCTTCACATAGGTTGTTTGGTTTCTCAATCAATGGTAGTCCTCTTACCATTCCTTTTTTGTGCAACAAATTTAGACCTCTGAAATTGAGATGTCCAAATCTCAAGTGCCACAACCAATTCTCATCTTTCACTTCCTTTTGAAAGACCTCTTGAGTTACAGCTGCTACATTCTTTCTCTTTCCCTTCAAATCAACATTCATCTCGAGTGGAAACATTATATTGCTGGTCATTTGTACTTCAACAATAATCTTCTCGCTTGGAGGTATGTCCATTATTGTGCACACATAATTTTTGAAAAATACATTGTAAGCTTTGTTAATGAGCTGCCCAACGCTCAAAAGATTACATTTCAAGCCAGGAACATAGTATACATCTGGGACGAACTTCTGCTCTCCATTTTTTGCACGAATACTTACTCTTCCTTTTCCCTTGACAGATATCTTAGTATCAATTCGTGTTGTTACTTCAGATTTAACATCTTCATCAAGATTGGAAAACATTGCTATGTTTCCAGTCATGTGATTATTGTAGCCCGAATCTAAGAACCATATATCATCCTGCCTATCTTGTGCTACATTACATGTTAACAACAAATTCTTTGGGTTCTTTTCTTCTTTTGCTACATTTGAATTCTACCTATTATTCATGTCATTTTTCTTTTTCCTACATTCATTGGCATAGTGCCCATATTTTTTGCAATAATGACATTGGACATTGGATTTTTCATACCCTTGTCAATGTGCATGTTTGTGTCCACCTTGCTGGCTACTTCTTTGGCCTTGGTTGTGATTCTGACTGTTTCTCCTTCCATGTGAATGAGAAGAGTTGTTTCTTCCTCCTTTGTTTTCGCTTCTGCCTCTTCCTCTTCCTCTACCTTGACCTCTTCCTTTTCCAAAAGGCATCTGGGTCTTAAAGGAATGCTCCAAAGATGGGTTTACTGATCTTCCCAATATCTGTTCATGATTCATCAGTGATGCATGAAGTTCATCAACTGTGAACTTTGAGAGATCCTTTGTCTCTTCAATGGTAGTTACAATAACATCAAACCTTGAGGGTAGGCTCCTCAATAATTTCTCTACTATCCTTATTTCTTCACGTTTTTCTCCATGGGGCCTTATCTGTGTGACCATCCCAGTCACATGTGTGAAGAATGAATCTATGTTATCATGCTCTTTCATACAGAGAGTTTCAAAATCTCTCCTGAGAAATTGTAGTTTTGTTGTCTTCACTTTCTCCAAACCTTGATAGCCTGTTTTAAGAGTATCCCATGCATCCTTGGATTTCTTAGCTACTGCTATCCTTGGAAACACACTCTCATGTACTGCTTGATAGAGATAGAAGAGGTATTTAGAGTCATTCTTCCTATTTCTCTTCAATAAATCCTTCTCTGCCTGTGTTAAGGCATTAAACTCTTGTTCATCAACTGGTTCATCGAAACCATCTTCAAAAAATTCCCATAAGTCCTGGGAGGCAAACAGGTCTCTCATGGTAATGGCCCAATAATCATAGTTTTTCCCATTAAATTGTGGAAGCTGAGTATTACCAATAATCATACTGGTACTTGGTCCAGCCATTACTTATAAACTGAAATTTGCAATAAACTTGACATTTTTTTTCTTAAACAAATTGTCTTTCCTTCTTTAAAAGACAAACTCTATCTCTGAGAACTGCACACTTTTGAAAAAGAACAAAACTCTCTTTTTTTTGAGAAATACCTAGACTTAAAATTCTTGCTGAGCCTTCACACTACTGGAGAATTGCAGCAACAAATTTCCTTCTTCCTTCAGCTTATTTGACACCTTTAAAGAGCTTGGATTAGCTCTGATACCATGTTGGAATTTCTGAATATTTCGAACACAGAGGGAGAATAAAATTCTCCTCCTTTAACACAGAGAAATATATCAGCAGTAACACATTTCGAAGGAGGCATAATCTTTGATCCTTTTCGATGTGTGATGTGTGATATCGCACCATTGCATCGCATCGAGTGCTTCATATCAACAAGAAAATTAAAAAAAAATATTCACAATGGGCGATGAATGTGGGGACCACTGATAACGTGGCCCATTCTAAAGTTAAAAACTTGGCGCGTTTGAACAAAAAACTCCTTTGTTTGGTTGTTGAGGGCTTTTACACCCAAAAGGACTTTTCTTTAATAAAAACTGATGTTGTGTGGTTGAACCACGATTTTCTTCAATTCCTTTGCAAAGTCGGTTGCGACCATACGAAATTTAATTTCTCCTCTGCAATGGTGGCTGCGGCCCATAAACAATAAAAAATTCCTTATGATCTCATTTAAACTCTTGTTAAATGCACAGAGCTGTGCACTCGACCTTCTGCCCCTGTTGGTACTTTGTTTCTACCTGCACGTGGTTTGCAGGTAAATTTAATATTTTCAACAAGGCCAGACCTGCGTGCAATTGGAATCAATGTAAGTGATGTGAACTGACGCTTCTCTTTGTTCTGGACTAGTGCATTAGTAACACTGATTGAAATAAAGCATATCTGATAGGGCTAATGAGAACCTAAAGAGATATGTATGCGTTAATAATGCTACTCTTCACAGCTGTAGGGTGTGTTACTTCGTCTACCCTTCACGCAAAAAAAATCTTCAATCTTATTAAATGCATATTTTTTATATTCGTTTTTCCCTCGCCTTTGTTGACTTCTTCATTCTTCCTTCGTTGGCTTCTTTGTTCTTCCTTTGGCTGGCTTTTCATCTCTATGCTTCAACAATATTTAAATATTTCTCTCACTTTGTTCATATTGTTGCTCTGGAGTCTTATACAATGTCAGCTCATATCTTTGTTGCTCTCAAGGAGTCTTACACAGGCTCAGCTATGATACAATGAAAAAGAATGAAGGAGAAAAAGTGGAGCATAGATTGCAATAGTTAAACAGATTACATTGAAAACATGAATAATAAACGACTGGAGTAGAACTCGACTAAAATAAAGTAAAAATGAAAATTCTACGATCCCTAGCAGACAAGAGAATCAAATGTGCTAACACCTAGCACACAATGAGATTAATATCTCAACACTTGTTTGGCCGATTTCTCTAGAGGTTTGCAAAGTTTTCAGTCTTACATATTTTTCATTTACGGGCATGGTTTATTGAGTCCTTTCGTGGGGAAAAGTGGTTGTCTTGTTGGTGAAATGAGTGATCCACTATAGAATTCAATTGGGACTATGAATATGATAATATTGACACCATATATTTTATGAATAATATCGAACATAACATGTGTGAGATGAAGAATAGACTAGTGAGAATTTTTAGAGGGAAACAATGAATCTAGGAACAAATTTACCATTTTTCCCACATGAAGGGTCAGATGCATTAGGGATTTAAACTTCTCCCAACCCTTAACATAGGGAGAGATAAATTTTCTCCAGGTATTTTTGATGATGTTTAGTCTCTCTTGATTGTATTTTTATTTTTTTGGTATTTTGGCATTTTATTCATGTAATCCTATGTAAAGCATTCCCATTTCAAAAGTTTTCTATGTATCTTAGCATGCTACTATTGACCAAAAAAATATAGTAAGAGTAAGGCAAACAAATTTTTTAGTCACAACACAATGCAATCTCTTTAGTTAATAGGAAAACCTTATTCTAAGAAAAAAAGTTATAAATTATTACTAATATTAATAAATCAATCTTTTGTAATATAGTTTAATTTAAAATATTATTTTATTATGGTGACAACTTTTTATTGTTTACTAATTTATGTAAGATGTGAGTAATTGTATGACTAAGTTCTTCAGTAATCTAGACCCATGGGGTATATAAGTTATCGAAAATATCTAAGTAATTGTATGACTAACTTGTGGCTTGAGTAAAACTACAATGCAATGGTTGGATTTTCATTGAGCAAATTTCCATCTAGTAGCCTTTACCCTATATAATACCTTAACAAAATACACTATAATCATCTAATTTTAAACTTAAGAAAATTTATAAAAATACTATTAAAATATCTTAAAAATAAATAATTTTAAATTAAATTTTAAAAAATTAAAAATTAATAAAACATTTAATATAATTTCAAATAAAATTACTAATTAAAATGTAATTTTAAAATAAAAACTTAATTTAATATATATAGCTTCGGTATCGATATGTTTTTTAAGAAATTTATTATGATAGTTGAAATAAAATTCAAAAAATCCAAATAAATTAACTTAAGGTTAAGATTAGATGTATTTGTTTATAAATCTTAAAGAATAATTAGATATTTAGAAAAAAAATGTAATTTAAAGAAATAAATATTAATTTTTTATTATAAATTAAAATTGTATGTAATGAAAAAAGTTAGTCTAAAATTTAAGAAATTGTATTAAATTTTATATAAATAAATATTAAATTTTTATTATTAATTAAAATTATTATGCAATGAAAATAACTTAGGCTAAAAAGTAAGAAACTATATTAAATTTTATATTTGTAGGTGAAGTTTTCTAGGGTTTTTTTACCATTTACCTATTTAAAAAAAAAAAAACATTTAAAATTCCTTTATCACTTCTATTTTTGGATTATTAAATGATTCATTAACATTTGTGTAATAAAATTAGTTTTTTACTTTATAAAATTTTAAAAAAAATGAAAGTAAATAAACTTTCAAAATTTACACTTCGCAAAATAATGTAATTAAACATCATTTTAACTTATCATTTCATATATAGATTTTAAATTATTTTATAATTTTTATTCATATTAATTTTGTATCTTTTTTTCAAAAAAAAAATGTATATTTATGAAAATAAGCATTACATAATCGAAACATTGAGATTTGTATATATATGATGAGGAGCCAATATGTATCACCATCACATAAAAGATAACCTTTAAAAGATAAATATTATCTTTATCGCGACAGACCATGTAAATATTTCGTCTTCCCAATACTTTTTTTTTTTTTTTTTGTAAGTTCTGTGTGTCCATACCATTTCCATTTATATTTTCAGACAGGTTACAAAATATAAAGTCGTTCTTGGCCTCAACCTGCCCAGGAGGGAAACCAGGTTTATTGGCCTTCTAAAAACATGGTTTGCATCCCAAAATTGGAATTGTCTCTTGCGTCTATGACTAGCCTGTACTATCTGAGTTTCTACTTTAATATTTACAAACATAATCAGTAATTTAAAAACAAAATTTACAAACACCCATGAAAGAAAACATCATTTAAACTTCAGATGATGAGACAGGGGCAGGGTCTTTGACAGTTGACCCTGGCATTTCTGCTTGGTTCAGCTGCTGAAGGATCTGCTGAAGAGTTTTCTCCATACGCCCCACTTTTTCATCTAATCTGCTGACCCTATCTGCAGTTTGATATTGTGTGATCTTTAGGTGCTGCTGATTATCCTGAATCTCCAGGAGAAGACTCTTGTTGCATTGATCCGGTTGCATTGTTTCTGTCTTTTCTTGAGCAGGGTGGTTATTCTGGATTGCTTTTGCAAGCAGGCATTTTACAATCCAATAGGTATGGACTGTCTGGTTAAACAAAGTGAGCCTGCCTCTTGTGTGCCCTGGATCTGTTATAAAGTTCAGAATTTCTGCTTCAGTCTCTGTTTCCTCTTGTTTCGTCTTCCCAATACTATAACATGGTCGTCACAACATAAAATATCGTATAAACCTTATATTTTTATGTATATATGGAGTCCGATATTGTGCTCTTTTCCATGTTTTCAGACACTATTATGCCCTCACACTCAAAATATTCTCTATTTCCATCAACAATTAATGGAGTGTCACGTCATACTCTTTCCTATATATGTAACATTTGCATCATTCTTACCTTCTTATAAATTCAAACATAAATAATGTCGGTGAGGTTTTTAAATTCCAAGGGAAGATTGATTAGTTTTTTCTTGCATATATTATGAAAAAATAATATTGCAATTAATAAAAAAATTTAATTAATTTTTTTAAATATTTGTAAAAAATAAAATAATTGTATATGGGAGATACTTAAATATAATATAACAATACTCAGATATTTATAGAAAGATAAAATAAATTGAAAATAATATTTTTAATTTAGTCTATAATTGTTTTTTATTTTTTTAATATAAGATAAATGCTTTTTTTTAATTCTCAATATATAAATTACATGAAATGTAAAAATAATACTATTTATATTTCTCTCCAATATAAATATAATTTTATTAAAATATATTTTTTAAAAATATATGTTAATAACAAAAAAATATTTTAGTGTTATTTATAAATAAAATATGTTAATATATTTATTAAGCAACTTAATATTATATCAATTTTGCATAGAGTATGATAAAGTAATTAAAATTAGAATTGTTATTATTATTATTATTATTATTATTTATTCATTTTCAAGTGAGAAAAATGTACAGTTTATTCCATTTTTAATATGAGGTTGATATATAACACTTAAAAAATATTAATTAAAAAAATAAATATGGTTATAACTATAATATTTCAACATTTAATTTATATATAGATAGAATGGGTGCATGTTGTTATTCCATTGATTTTTAATTTAGATTTTTTATGATTTATTTTAGTGTCTAATTTAGAGTTCACATGTAACATTATAATAAAAAATATAATAACAAAAATAATTCAATATATGTGTGCATGGCTAGAAAGAGAGAGAGAATGAAGAAGATTATATTCCATTGATATATATTTTATATTTTTTAAATAAAAGGAACATGTATTTAAAATACAATAATATTTTAATGTAGATAATGTTGGTCATAAATAAAATATTTTAAAGACAAGAATATTTGAATGTCAACTACCTATATGTATCATAAAAATTGTAATAGTTCAATTCTTTTTTTATTGTACTGCTCAAAATGAAAGTGATATGTAAATTCTTTTGATGTTCAACATGGTATATATATATATATATATATATATATATATATATATATATATATATATATTAAATTAATTTTAATCTTATATTAATTAAGCTCCATGAGGGATTAAATCACTTGAGGTGAAAACCTTATCTCAAGAGATTTAATCTCTCTTTGTTCTTAATAGATCTGGAGTTAATATGGCCCATGCTAGTAAATAAAATAACTACTCTATTTAGAAATTGTCATGATAGAAACTTTGTAATCCAATGTTGTCTTAACACTTACATTAACACATGAAAAATTATTAATAATTTGAGAGAGGTTTGCAATTTCTTCATGACTCAATATGAAGTTGATCGATATCCATGTCTTTATATTTTAAAATAATTAATTAACGCTTACATTAACACATGAAAAAATATTATTAATTTGAGATACCTTTGCAATTTCTTGATGACTCAATATGAAGTTGATGGGTATCCATGTCCTTATTCTTTTTCTTTTTTTTCTAGAAGTTTAGATACCCTGACTATGTGTGTGTGGTGGTAATTTGGTCCCTATAAATCTCATAGTAGTCACAGTAGGACTATGTATGCCTCTATGTCTTTTTGGAATAGAACTTCCCTAATTTTAATTTAATTATTAATAATTATTAGGTGGATGGTTGGAATTCAACCTCCCTATGATGTTTTAGAATATTCTCAATAATATTTACAAATAAAAAGTTAAGATTTATCTATAAAGAGGTTATGACTTTTTTCCCTTTCAATTAGATTGATTAATAATAATAATAATAAAATATATATATAGACAAGTGTCATATGAAATGAGTTATAGGTTTTATTTGCATGTGGTTTTGATAATCCATGATATTTGCACATTGTATTGTAGAAAAGATTAAATTTATAGATTAAGAATGTCCATGATAAAGAGGGGATGAATCTCAATGGTTAATAATATTTTTATATGTTAATATATGTGTTTGTGTTTATCTAATATAAGAATTATCTTTATCATTAATAATAATAATAATAATAATAATAATAATAATAATAATAAATACTTTCTAATTTAGCATTTTTTTTTTCATTTTTTATTAATGGAAGATTATTATGAAGCAATTATTTTTTTATGTTTATTATGGATTGATGCTTCTGAACCATTTAATTTTCTTCACATGATGAAAAATCCTATCGTAACTCAATTCTTAGACCTACATTGAGGACAAATATCATTAGCTTTTATCTATAAATGTAAGTTAACTCATCACTATTATTCAAATAAAATCCCTCTGCTTGGAAATAACAAATTGGTGGTCCATAACTCGGTAGGAAAAATATTGGATTCAGATCTATATAGAAACCCGTTTAAAAAGAGTGTTTTTACATGCTCGATGGGATTGATCGTTGGGATCGATGTTAGCTGGTGAGCCTTTCAAGCTGGGGAGGGAGCAATTGCATTCGGGAGGGAGAAATTGAATTTTGTTCATTAGTAACTAGTATTGAGAATATTTTAGAAAAATAGATTGATTTCACTCATGCTTGTAGGCTTTAGGCCACAAACATGTTTTCTTACCTTGAGGAAGAGTACTCTCACCCAAACAATTTTCAATTATTTAACTATTTAATTTATATTTCTATGCTAATATAAAAAAACATTAGTTTAATTTTATATTATATATATATATATATATATATATATATATATATATATATATATATATATATATATATATTTTGTGGCAGGACTATATCTTCATCGTGTCTAATATATCACCTCGAAATAGTGGCTTCACATCAAGGAGCGTCTTAATAGAATACCCGGTCACCGTCTATCTAAGACCCGATGGAAAAAAATAGATAAACCTGAATTTAAGGATAATATTGTGTGATTACATCAGTTTGACTTGTGGTTTGAGAAACTTTAACCCTAGGGGAATCTAAGCTATCAAAATCACTAGGGGTAACACCTTGCATAGGCCACACCATCTATGAGTGTATTTTTTTTCATTGAGTTTAGAACGGATTAGTCACATAATGGATTAACAATACTTCCCATCACCGATTCATGGGAGCTAGCACTCTACATAGGCCACACCAACCATGACTATTTTTTTTGCTATTGATTTAATTTTTTTCTCATTGATTTTAGAACAGATGTGTCACAAAATGGCTTAAAAATGCATCCCATAACCCTCTACTTTATACAGAATGAGAAATAATATTATGTATTTAGAAACAAACACTTAAAATAGTTATTTAATTTCAACTATTTTAGAAACAAACACTTAAAATGGCTATTTAATTTGAACTATTTATGTTCATAATGGCATGAATATTTACTTAATTTTTAAATCATAGATTATAGAATTTGGCTTTATTTAATTATATCCTAAAAACAATTTATTCATTTTTAGCTTTTTAAATTATAAATTTTTAATACCAAATAAAATTGAAAATTGCAAAAAAATATTTAAAAAAAAAATATTTTGAAAATAATAATAAATATAATTAATAAATATGAAAAAATTATAATCCTCTTTATTAATTAATTATAACTTGATATTAGTTTTTATTATTTTAATAATTAATTATAACTTGATATTAGTTTTTGTTATTTTAAGTGGCTTGATAGAACTATTATATTTTATGCACCTAAAATCAAATTCTCATAATTATGAGATAGTATGATATGTACAACTCCACTCTTTCCTTAATATTACATCTTAATAAAATAGAAAATGTATTCTTCAAAAATGCTAAAACAAAATCATTAAACATATTTTTTAACTATTAAAAATAATAGAAAATTTCAATAAAAATGATTTTATTTAAATATATGGAAAATAACATTTCAAATTTTTTTAATAAGTTTTCAATTTAAAAAAAAAACTCTTTTAACATTTTCGAGTGTTGCACATCTCTATATAATTTTTAATTTTTAAGAATATATATTTCTTTGCAAATTTAAAATGTTACTTAAATAAAATATCAGTTAATTTCAAAAAAATATCATATATCAGTATGGTATTTAATTTTAATAAGGATCATAAAAATAAATTATTATTGTTATTTGCCTTTTACTTAAATAAAATATAGTTTTCTTTTATATATAATAATGTTATATATTTGGATCCCATTATATTTAAAACTTATTTTTCGCCAACTTTTTTAAAAATCTATAACGATTGCACTCCATTATTTCATGTGACCTGGGATAACATAATTCTTGGAACTCAATGACTGAAGAGCAAATTTCATGTCACATGGGGTAACATAATTCCTCGATCTCAACGACTACATGAAAGAGAAAATTTCATGTCACATGGGATAACATAATTCCTGGAGCTCAATGACTACATGAAAGAGAAAATTTCATGTCACACGGGATAACATAATTCTTGGAACTCAATGACTACATGAAGAGAAATAACGGAAATGTTCTCACATAATGAAGATATTTTTCTAAGGTTATTGCAACACATAAATGTAAATATGGCCTAGTTGAGGATCCTCCCGTCATGATGATGGAGATGATCATAGTTTCTTTGCAAGATGAAATAAAAAACCAAGATTGTTTGTTTTTTAATGAAGTATTGAAAGGTATGTTTTTACGGCATTACCTAGTATATAGATAAATCCATTAGATAGAAACCACCATCCTAAGAAATAGAATAAAGATGCTTTGAGTTGACAACCTGTATGTAATACTGAAATTTGAAGGACAAAACAAAATGAAGAAAAATGCATAGTCAACATAAAAATATAACATAAAGGAAAATACTTTCTAAAAGAAACCTTTAATAAAATCATATATATATACTTTATTAAAGGTTTCTTTTAGAAAGTATTTTCCTTTATGTTATATTTTTATGTTGACTATGCATTTTTCTTCATTTTGTTTTGTCCTTCAAATTTCAGTATTACATACAGGTTGTCAACTCAAAGCATCTTTATTCTATTTCTTAGGATGGTGGTTTCTATCTAATGGATTTATCTCATGGGTTCTCTCCGATGTGCACTTAACCCCTTTCCCCATCCCGGACTCAACCCCTTTCCCATCCCCACATTCTCTCATGGGCTCTCTGCCATACGCATTCAACCACTTTCTCCATCCCCGCACTCAACCCCTTTCCGCATCCCCACATTCCTTTATACACTATGGCATGACTTCCATAATTCAAGGTTGACGAGTCTCCTACCGCATGAAAGTGTAGGCACAAACAGAGGCCTATATAATGTGCTATTAGCAACATATCTTCAAGAAGCTGGAATTTGCATAAAATAATGTAATAATTGAAAGAATATTTTTATCATACCTAGAGGATGAGTTAAATATTACAGAGTGGATTTCTAACCTAGGTAATACTCACTTAAAAAAAAAAATTGAATATATTGAAATAGTAGACTTCTACTAGAAAATTAAACCTAGCATGTTAAAAGTCTTGGTATAGACAAGTGAAGCACAATAAAATATATTTTTATTTATAAATTCTATTTAGCTATATGTGACTAATTTGGCTCACAAGATGTCACTCTTATTAAGAAAGTGACACACCTAGAAGTCTAAGACACCAAAGAGAAAGTGATGGCTGAATCTTCATTTGAGCATCCTAATTCCCCTTTAAATAGATGATTAAAATATTCATTTATATCTTCACTTGTCACAATAAGCTATACATGCTTCTCATTATTATATTATCAAGCACTTCAATATATATTTTTGAAAGTTTTATATTATATAATTTATAATTTTTTTATAATGATAATCAATCTAAAAGACATTATATTTGTGTCAGTAGTTTAGACACCTTAATAACAAATCAATAATTGCATAAATGTTTTCTCTAAAATAAAATAACCCAAAAAGCTAACTAACTTAAAGAAAATCTTCTGTATTTTTTATTATTATCAATATATTTCTCATATTAAAAATACTCTTCACGTTTTAATACAAACACAATTTTGTTATGCATAATAATATTATCTACTTTATTGTATTGATAAGAATAATTTATAGCACAAAAGATTCTCGACTTTCTATCCACACAAACATAATAATTGTAAAAATAAAATCGTTATATGCTATGGGATCCAACGCGTTTTAAACTAAAATTGGTTATTTAACTTAATTGTAATTGGATATTTTCATAATATTTTTGCTATATAATTTACTATAAAGCAATAGAAATCATATATGCTGTTTTATTGGGCATTGTTTTTAAATATAATAATTTTTAATTATATAATTTTCTTATATTATTATTTTAATAACATAAATTACAAATTAATTTAATAACATAAATTACGAATTTATTATTTATATTTTTTTATGATGATTAATGCTCATTAAGAGCAATGTTGTTTATGGGACCTTAAAAGGAAGAAGAATCTAATTGTAATTCTTGAGAATCTTATTTCTTTGTTAAAAAACAAGGGAAAGAAGCATACCAAGATCACTATAGTTGACTTGACTTAACAAGTCAGTAAGATTGGAAAGTGACCGATGTTAGGGAAATGAGAGTGGATGTGAGTAAGGGTATGTCAATCTAATTTAGGGTTCTTTTCATCCTCCACCCTCTTGATATCGCAAAGCTGACAAATTTTATCGTACCAAGGAGTCTTGGGAGTAGACCACCACCCGATTTCACTTCAAAGTTCATGAAAATTAGTTCTATTCTTAGCGATGTTCATCTTTTTCTTCGAGTTTGTCATAATAAAAAGATAATTTTAGTTTTCAAGGGTGGGGTTGATCACTTCCTTATAATATCTAAGCTTCCTTTTACCCTCTACCTCCTTATCATCTCATAACGTATCCTTAAATTTGGAGTTGCTAGTATCTTTGACCCTATCCTTGCTTCCCAGGATGATAGTATCATTTATCCCCCAATGGTTGAGCCAACACTAGGCATCCTTATTCAACCCATGCTTGAGGTGAAGCTGGGGGTTTTGACTAAAATCAGAAGCATTTTTAGGAAGCCTCTTGCATTCGATGTTGAAAATATTCTTCTTATACATTATATACCTAAACATAAACCTTCTTTCAATAAGGGAGTGGCCAACTTTGATCAAGAGGATAGGATAGGGGGAATTTTCCTTGATCTTGAGATTGTAGGTTATGAATTTATTTTGAATCATCTCAATATTTCTCAATGAATATATGGATATACTACAACCCCAAAATTCACAACTATAAATGAGAGTAGGGGTGATGAATCTCTGACCTAGGGAACCTTTTTGCACTCCAAATACAATTATCGACATCCTTACAATTATTCTCAAGCTCATAATAAGCTTTCTAGCCTTTAATAATTTTTTTCTCAATGTTGTAATTCTAGTTGAGCTGATAAGGAATGTCAATACCTAAATATTTATAAGAAGAGACTTGTTCCAAGTGATTTTTATCATAAACAAAATTTCAATCGGTGATATTTTTGGATTTAATTATCATTATTTTAGTCTTGTCGGTATTGACTTTCATACCCATCTTGTAGCAATATTCATGAAGAGTCTTAATTTTCTTTCCCATGTCCTCGTGCCTTCTAGAAAGAAGAAATATATCATCAGCATATAGGAGAATAGTAATGATAATACCAGCAAGCTCGCTCCCCTTTCACCCCACGATTTCCAAACATTCCTCTTGCCTATCGATGTGAATACCAAAAAGGGTAGGGGAAAGGGGACAACCTTGCTTAACCCCAATATTGCATTTAATATATGTATACAACCACTAGTTGTTATTAATCTTGGAAACAACCGTCTCGTAAAGACGAATCACAACAATATTCAACTCACAAGGAATCATTATCTCATAAAGTCTTTTACAAAGTGTATCCCAAGGATAAATGTCAAAGGATTTTCTAGAGTCCACAAAGAAATAGAAGGGATCAACTTTACTATTGCAACATTCCTCGACAATGATTCTAAGAGTGACCATATTGTCGATAGTCGAGGGGCATATCATAAAACCAATGTTACCTTTAGCTCTTTTGCCAAGAATTTCAAGCCAATGGTTAACCTTCTTTTCCAAAATGAAACCATAAAGCTTGGATAAAATGTGGCTAATCATAATGGTCATCTAATTATACGGAATAGTTTTGTCCCCATTTTTAACGATAGGAACAATAAGGCTTTTCATCCAAGCCTTAGGGAATCCATGATTTATATCCAAATTGAGAAGCTTGTGGAGATGCATAATGAGGATAGATCTTCTAAGATTTAAGATGTGAGCTTCGTATCCTTCAATATATTTACCTCTCCCACTACTGGGATTATTACTCCTAGAATCAACATCCTCAAGAGAAAATATATCTTCCTTAATAGGAGTGTTAACGATGTTTTTCATGGTGTCCGGGGAGTCATACAACTACTTAATATGGATGTCCCACTTTTCTAAGGGGATCAAATTATTGTATTTAGATTTATCAACCAACACATTCAGCCATAAATTTATGCAAAAAAATTTAGAAACATGAAGAAGATGCTATTTTCTCTTATTAATGTATGATCTCTTCTTCTCTTTAATGAAGGTTTCATATATACTAATATTTCGGAGCTTTAGAGTTCTTTTAGGAGTGTCTCGAATATTTTTCCTTGCGCTTTTACAGTATTCATCATACCATGGTTGGGAAGTTCTATTAAGCTTCCTATGTGAAACCCCTGTAGAGAATTTTTTAATGGTAGTGGAAAGGGTAGTACTAAAATTGTGATAAATTTGATCAGTATTGTTATTATAAGTTCAGAAACTTAAATCAATTTTTAACAATGTTAAGAAAGGGTCTATATTACCCTGATTGAAACTATTAAGTTTTTGGATTTTACTAGTATCCTGCATGTGGCTATTATACATATCAAGATTGATGGTTAAAGACAAAGGCTTGTGGTCAAATTCAAGCTCAAAATATTTAATAATCTCAAATTTGGTAATACAATTAATCAAACTAATAAAAATATATAAATTTAATCGTTGCCAAACACTAATATACATTAAAACATTTAATTTACAGTTCACGTTACTAAAATTATAAAAATTCATAAAAATTAACTAAATAGTCATAATTAACTATTTTAATGTCGGTATTGATCTTAGTGGGTGTTACTCATTATCATCATTTATGAAGTGAATTGATATATATATAGCAAGTTACATGTTTATTAATAATAAATATTCACTTCTTATTTAGTATGGACATTCTTACCTCATAAATAGACTACGTTACAATGTCAATATTCAACCTTACTAATAATATGTGCATAAAAACCATAATTGATGTTCATACGAAACATTCATTTGATATTTTTTTTAGTTAATAAATTTAATTAAAATGGAAAACAAAAAAATATTTTTAAAATAAAGCCTAGTTTTTAATATGTCAATACTACTAAGAATATTTTAAAATATTCTATTTAGACTGAATTCATAAAATCCACTTAATAATTAGAAATAATTATAGATAAATAAAATATTATTTTTTTATTTTTATTCTAAATAGACATACCTATGTCATATGTAAGTATACTTATTAACATAAATACAATTTTACAAAATAAATTAAAAAATAATAATTTTAATCTAATTTTAAATTTTAAATTATAGATTTAGTGATTAATAATAAAATTCTTATCATTTTCAAAACCAATAAAAATATCTAGTATTTTTTGGAGATAAGAAGGATAAATGATATTCTACATTGTGATTTCTTTATGGTCAAGATATTTTTGTGAGAAATATTTTATGATAGTCAAAAGAAACAAAAAAAAAATACATATAAGTGCACTTGATTCATGTATTTTATTTACAAATTGTTTATTATATGTAAAGTAATACTATTTTATTAAAGAGAATAATTTTGATATTTGACTTTGAAGGGATATGTTTTTGTCTCAAATTCTAGCTCCAACATTCTAAGTCTCAACCACTCCACTCTTCCTATGGATAATGCTAGTGGAGAGAGTGGAACCCCTCTTATAAAATAATTTTTGCATGATGTAATAATTTGGGAAAAATATTTGCAAAAATATGACCTCTTTTGGATCCATCCCAAATGGAGATTAACTTATCCTCCATAACCCTATTACCTAACCAGGGAAACAATGACCCAAATATTCCTATGGAAAAGAGAAACAAGCCCTAATTTTTAGGTTCACTCAAGCCACACTGGAAAATATATTCAATCTATATGTGATGATGTGATCATTGGGAAATTTCTTGGGATATAACCCTTAGAAAAAATCCCCTCTCAATTGGTCCAAATAAAGATGAAACTAAAAGGACAAACCAAGCTCAAACTTGGCAGCAAGGTGTTTTTCACTATTTTCTTTAATAGTTTAAAGGATCAAACACAATTTTTCAAGAATGGGAAATATTTAATCAATTCAGTTGGGTTATATTTGCATTTCCAGACAAAATATTTTCTTCCATATGAGGAAGACTTCAGAGTGGCTCCAATATGGATTTCGATGTACTCATGGCAACATGACATTTCATATGAAGAAACCCTCACTAGTATTGTAAATTCTCTTGGCCACTGCATCAAAGTTATTTAAGTGATAAATATAGTTAGTTTTATCTCCTATAATCATATTTGTGTTGATATGAACATTTCTTAACCACTCCTAAAATCTAGTGACATTTATTACTAGGAAAATATATAGAAATAGTTTCTCACATATCCAAATATCCCCTTATATTGTTCTAGGTACCATGAATATGGCCACCTCCATCACAACATATTTTTAATATTTTCTTTTGTAACTCCTAAAATTCCTCTTTATTCTAAAATTGATGGCTTTACTAAAGTCAAAAATAAGATAAATATCCCTAAAGTGCCCCCACAGACCCCAAAATCTATTGCAAAATTAGCTCGTTCAAATAATTTCAATATATTCTCTTGTCTCGAACCCTCTATTTCCCCCTCCATCTTACCAACCACCAAAAATTTTCATAGAATAATTATCCATGCCTCCTTTATCCTCCATCTCCCCCCACCCCCGCCCCTCATCTTTTCACCCATTTCCACCCCTACTAGACAACCCCACTCACTAATACATGCCACTGCCCTCCTCCTCTATTTATATATCTCTACTACCATTTATTCTCTCTTGAGTACTAAATGAGACATATTAGGCCTAGACCCAAAGTGAATACATGGACCTTCATTCGCTCAACCTGCACGAATTAGCCAAAGCATGGAAAGGTAAATATCCCTTCACCTTACTAGAACATAAAGTCTGTGTGTTGGGCCATGCATACCTAAAACCTCGTCATGCATATTTTCAATCAAACTCCAGAGTCACAAATTTCATACCACTAGGAGTTTAATCACACTCACTAGAAGATATGCCCAAATGTTATATAGATGAGAAAAAGTGAGGAAGGAAAATAAATTTTAAACTCATAGATTATTTGGTAGGCATGTTCGTCAATTCAAGGTAAATTAGGGTAATATCAAAAGTATTTTGTCACTACAATGCATCGCCAACATGAAAATAATCTGTTGGAATATTATGGGCCTCAACCTTAAGGGAAAATAAAGGCTTCTTAAAAAAAATTGGAGCTCAGAAAATCCTGCAATAATGATGATACAAGAAATCAAATATTCTAGTGATACATTATCTAGTATGATAAGAAAATGGGGAATAAGATTCCAAGTAGTAGCCATCAATGTGCATAGTCTAGTCAGAGACCTTGCCATTGTATGGATAGACCAATACATTCAAATTCTCAATATATTTTACCCTTTCTGTATTTTCACTATTCAATTTCAAATCATTTGCTTTGTTAACTCCTCATTACCTATCTAGTGTCTATGGTCTCTACACCTCCAAACATAAACCGCTCTTTATATATTCCATTATTAACACTCACGATCTCTTCTCTTTTGTGTCATGGATACTTGGGTGTGATTTCAACCTCATCGTGACCTTAGATGAGTAGTGGGGTACCATTAATGGATTAGATGAAAATGGGATCCTTTTTTAGGAAGAAATTTTCATGTGTCAACTAATTTACATTGAAACAAAAAATGGTACTTTCACCTCGAATAATAGGCGAGGAGAATCTCAATAGGTGGCTTCAAAACTATACCAATTCTTAATTTCATAACATACAATGAGGTGGGATATATTCTTGGAATACACTAGCCTCCAAATTCATCAATCAAACTATTGAGCCATTTTCTTGAATATATATTTCAAATCCAGACCCATGATAGGAATTTTTACTTTGAAAAGTTTTTTTTCCAGCATCTAGATTTTCGAGAAAATGTCCTATAATGGTTAGACACACTAGTAATCTCAAATGGCTCAACAATGTTTGCATTCCACCAAAATATTAAACACATCAAACAGAGACTCAACGGTTGGAATAAATATCAGTTAGGAAACATATTATAAAAAAAGGGTAGGTTAGAGAAAAAATGGAAGTGATGCAACATGCATCTATTCTATTTGGTATACTAGGGAAATTAATCAAGGAAGAGGTGGCCATACTCAAGGAAATAGAAGAAACAAGGAAGCAAGAAAGAATAACTCTTATGGAAACAAAAATGAAAAATTTAATGGTTGAAATAAGGGGAGAATAACACTTCCTTTTTCCACAAGTCCACACTCCTACATCACCATCACAATTGTATATCTTCCATTAAACATTTAGAATGTGAATTTTTTTTAACCCACCAGGATATCGCCTCTGAACTCAATTACTTATTCCAAAATATTATGGCTAATCCCTCAAATTATTGATGAATGGTGACCTGCAGCATACTCAGCCACATACTTAATATGATCACTTCAAAAAAGAATGAAGCTTTTCTTAGAGTTATCTCCCTAATTGAAGTTGAGGCTACAATGTGATATATGCCTAGTAATAAAGAAACTGGCCAGGATGGATTCATCATCAAATTATTTTATGCATTTTTTCCAACCATTCGGCATGATCTCTCATAGGCGAGGGTGAGTCATGACAATATCAATCCATTCTCGAAACCTTCATGATACATTTCTAACATTGGTGCCCAATAGAAACAAGCTAGAGGACCCAAATGGATACAAGTTGATAACATTATACAATTTTGTTTAAAAATTATCAATAAATTTATAGAGAATAGGCTCAAGACATTCCTCCCAAATCTCACCTCAATAGAAAAAACAAACTTTGTTGAAGGTAGGAAAATCCTGGATGGGATTATGGTAGCCCATGAAACCATACATTCTCTAAAAATTACAAACAATCTTGGTATAATGCTTAACCTTTATATTTCTAAAACACTTACTAAGTTATATTATCAATATTTAGGTAGCATCTTGAAGTTTTTTATTTCTCTAATAAATGGGCCAGTGAGATCAACAATATTCTCTCCTCTCCTTCATTTTATATTATTTTTAATGGATCAAACTCTATGGATTTCATAGTATCTAAGGGGATTCAACACAGGGACCTATTATCACCATTCTTCTTAATAATTACAATGTAAGGGTTGGGTGCTTCACTCAAAGTTATAGCTACACAAAAAAGGATTTAGGGCATTGGAGGAAATTTCATCCTAAAATTTCCCATGAAATTTTCATGTATTTTCCATCTCATAATATGTAAACCAATCAAAATACTCTAAACTTAAAAATATGTAAATGTAAATATTTTGGATGGAAAAGAAGAAAAGTTATTATTGTTAATTTTATTTTTGGCTTATCTCCTTATGTGTTTACTCAACTTTTGAAATCATATGCTCATTGGATGCAGAATTAAATTCCACATCCAATGAGTACTAATTATGCAAACTTTTGAGAAGACTCGCATTGATAAAAATTGAAGATACATTAAAAACATGTGTTCCACACACTTTTTTAATGTACCTTGGTTTTTTTTTATCAATGTGAGTCTTCTAAAAAGTATGCAAAGTGAGTACTCATTGGACGTGGAATTTAATTGTTCATCTAACGAGTGTCTAAAATTGTAATTTGAGTAAACCTATAAGGAGATATGTCAAAAATACAATTAAAAAAAAAGTAGTTTTCTTCTTTTCCCTCCAATATTCATAACTCGAATTATAGTATTTTAACTATTATTTTATTATTTTTTCTTAGTAGTCCACTTTTAGGCTGAAATTTCCTCTAATGGTCTTTGGTTGTTTCAATATTATCTTCAACTCACCAACCAATATTTTTTTGATGACACGATGGTCATGGTAACCACAATGATACATGAAGCACTGGAATTTACAAAATTCTTGAAGAAATTTTCTTTGGCCTTAGGTGTGGATTTAAGTAAGACAAAATCTCATGTCTATTTTTTCAACACCCCCATTGTTATCTAATGAAATATCACTCATATTTTTGGCTTCCATATCTACCAAACCTGCTAAAAATATCTAGGAGCTCCCTTGGTTCCAATTTATGTCAAATGGAGTCTATTGGAGGAATTAATATCCAAATTTAGTATCAAATTATCAATATGGGAATTCTAATCTCTCAACATACCTGGTTGACTATTTCTTCTAAAATTTGTCCTCCAATAACTACCTATTTATTTATGATCATCAATAATGGCCCCAGCATTGATATTGTAGGATATTTTTTGAATCCAGAGAAAATTATTGTATAGAGGAACTTCCTTGGAAAAAAATTGGTCATTAGTCACATGGGAAAATATCTACAAACTAAAGCTAAAGGGAGGAGATGGGTTGAGAGACCTTGATATCATGACAATTGACTTGGGAGAAAAATATTTTTTTCGATGTCTCAAGGGAGGCCCAACATTGTGGAAAATAATTTGGTGTCACTTATGTGCCCCATAGACATATTTCAAGCACCCCATTCACATGAAAACTGTGGCCATCGGTTCCTCTATATTATATATCACAAAAAAAAAATCTAGCAACATTTCGTATGAGAAGTTAAATATGGCCAATCTTCACTATTATGGAATGACCCATAGTAGAAAATTCCCGAAATAGGTGACCAACAATATCTCGATAGGTTGATAATATAGGTGATATATCGAGGCCATACGAGGATTTTTGACTACTAGGTGCAACCATATTCTAGTTCATGAACGTGCTAATGACTCCAACGAGGGGTATGAAAATTGAAACCAAATTCTAATTCATGGAAAACCTTTTGAAAAAACATATAGAAAATATGCATTCCCTTCTCACCCTAAACAAACAACTTCCATTCAAGGGCTATATATCCAAAGGGATCTTCTTTATTCGTGAATCATACCACCTAGAAGTGAGGCATCAATATCTTCAGATAGAATAAATCTAAATCAAGATATGGAAGTAGAAATCATGGCTGAAGGTATGCTTATCTATATGGTTGTTGATGTAGAAAATCCATTATATTTCGAAAACATCAAATAGAGCCACTACCAAGGGCCATCACAATTTTCGTTATGTCTACTACAACCAAAAAATATGGAACATCATTTCAACAATTGTACCTTCTTGACGGGTATATGGATTAAGATAGTTTAAATACTCACTTGTTGTAATCAAGACCCCTCTAATACTATCAAAATTATTACCAATGAGCACTCACAAGCCTTCTGACACTCAATTTTAACCTGCATCTAGACACTTTCCTTATTTTTCCTTCTTTGGGAAATTCAGAAAGAGCGTAATAGAAGAATTTTCAAGTAATCCTCCATTCCATCTAACTCCCTCTACGATTCCATCCCCTATAATACCAAGGAGTCTTTCCTCGCTCTCTTTTGGTATCCCCAACACTAGGAAACATCTCCAAATGAGGAAAGAATCCTTCACAGTTATTTTTCCTCTCCTCCCCCATCCTCTTTATGAACCCAACCTTTTATCCCCCTTAAGCTAGCCATTTTGTATGGCTCCCTCCTTGTCCATCCTTCCAAAATTTGAACTTTGATGGGCTATAAGGAAATATTTTCCCCTCGAGATATGGCAGTATCATTGATGACCATGAAGGTCAGACCATCTATATCTACACTGACACGCATGGAACAAATAATAACAATGTTGTTGAGTTAATGGCCCTCATCTCATTGCTAGAAATATCATGCTCTGAGGGATGACCAAGCTCCTTATGGAAGGCTACTCCCACCTTGTTGTGAACATGCTTTGAAAAATTCAAAATGGCACTGTGATATAGAAAATATCAATAAGGTGGAACATTAAATAAATCCTCAGCCAAATCTAGAATCACTTTACCAATATTATTTTTTTCATTCTCATATCTAGCAATATGGAAACAAAATTGTTAACCTATTTACCAATTGTGATTAGAAGTATTCCTCTTCAAATACATATTCCATCTGGAGCCATCTTCTATATTCCTCACTTAGAACATGTTTCGGGAATGTATTCAAAAAGACCTTTTAGACCAGTAGGAGGTTTTTTTTTAGACAAAAGGGGGTGGGGGCAGGCTATGACTATCTGACCTAGCCCAAGGATTAGGGGATGTGGTAGCATTCCCCCCATGATATGTTTTATATATTTGATTTTAAACCTGTTGGAAGTCACTTAGTTCAGCATGAAATAATCCCATTGGGGTCCCTCAAATGTTTTATTTTCCATTCAGGAGCTCACTCGTTTTCTCGAACGAGACAAATGTTTAATAATGGAGTCAATTTTTTTAGACCATTGTTTATTAAGCATTGTAGTTCCTAGAGGGGGATGTATTATACATATTTTGGTAACTAGGAGATGTAGTAGCTACATTCACAACCTACCTATGGCTGCTTTTCAAAGCTTTGGTATGGGAAAAATAAATTTTCCCAATTGAAAAATCACTATCATGAGGAAGTTCTATAGTATCTAGTTTAATAACACTAAAGTGCGGATGTAATATTTCTTTTTCACTACCTTCATTTTTATAATTTCAATTTATTTGGACTCTGCAAATTGGTGAGGTTATCAATATCTCACGTTATCAGGACTATCCACTTTCATATTCATCCTCTGTGTCAAAGAAACCAATCCTTGGGATTTCTCTTATTGTTTCTCGTATGGATCATTGACCTCTTCTATGATTTCATCCTTGTATCCATCCAAAAATCTTCTTTTGACCCTGGTGCACTTCTTTTCATTGACTCCAAGTCTCATCTATATGTTTAACTAGTGCTCCCACATACGCCCATTTCCATTGGACTACACTCTGGTATCATCTTCATTTGGTGTTCTTATCGCTTTCCCATCATTGTCCAACATGTAATTGGTGGGAAAGGTAGATGACTCCCTATAGTAAAATTTTTATTAGTGTTGACCCTCCTATTTGTGTATTCACATCATGGCTTTTCTTGAGAGCCTATGTTTCTTCTTTCTCCCCCTCTTTGGTGACTGTCTAATTCAATATCCCTGACCCCTCCCCAATGCTGCATCAGTGAGCTTGGGTATGTATAGGACTGGGATATTACCAAGAGAGTGCTCATAGGTGCATCATAGGTATGACTATCACTTAGAATATGTTGCCTCCTCTTATCGTGACCTCACTCCAACGCTCATCCATGAAGATATATCCCATGCTGAGGGTGAAGAATCTTCCCATATATTTCACCTATTGGACATAAAGGTCCTTGCTGAGATGGAAAATTGTGTACCAAACTGTTAACAAAATCGACGTAGATTTAATTAGTAAATGAAGATAATTGATCTTTATTGTCATATGAATTTCCTCCTAGGAATAACTCTATTGGATGAACATGAACATTATGCAGACATCTTGCATTATCTCGAGTATCTGCATCGTTGTATGAAGGGCCTAGATTGCATGATGGAGTGGATAAAAATATAGATCAAAATACCTCCTTCACTGGGGTAATTACTACAAACAAAAAATGCCCCATCCAAGTTGTTTTGACGAAATCTAATCCTTCTTCTAGATTATATTTCATGTTCTTACTATATTGGTTTTTATTTCTGCCATTTCCTATTTGTCGAGTCACTTAGTTATCTCGTATCTCTTTACAAATAGTTTAACTTTTGTTGTAGTTAAGTGTACCCAATAAGAGATTGACCTAATACTTTCTACTATAATTTTTTCAATTCCAAGTTTTCAAAGGGTTTGGCGGTATGTGTTGGATCATATTTTTTTTCCAAGAGTAGAGACAAGTAGATCATTTTTATTGTGTGTTTAAATAATATATTTAATTTAATTATAAGAATATTTTATTGTGATTAACGGATACATTTTATTAAATAGATTAATTTTGTAAAGGTACAAACTAATTTTTTGTTTGGAATACCACCACCTATAATGATAGTTATGCTAAGGTACTTAGGAATGAAATAATTTTTATGATTAATGAATTTGATAATAATTCATACCATAACTGGTGAATTCTATTCCATGAATTTTTTTTGTATAAAATAGAGAAGAAGATAATATTCTATGGAGCAGAGAAAATTTCTTACACGGTTAATCACAAATAAATACAACCATGTATATAAGTATAACCAAATTTCTAGAGTTACATATCATTATGTTGTTAAAGAGTAAAAACATAGGAGCAATAGAATAAACAATAAGTTCTAGATAGTTAACTAGAAATCATTAATTATATATATATATATATATATATATATATATATATATATATAATATATATATATATATATATATAATTCAAATAGTAAACAAAGTATCAAATCTAGTTGTTCAAAATTGTTTTTAGTGAGTCATTTGAATATTGATAGGTTGAATAAGAGAAAGGATATTGATGCATATATTTTGGCACATAAGTTGAAAAGTGTTAAATTTGAAATTTTTATTAGAAAAGTATAAATTTATATGAAATATGGATACCTTTTATCGTTGCAGTATGTTGTAGATATTGATGGAATGTGGGTTATATGTATTAGGTAAAATTTAATCTAATGAATAAGTATCCATTATATTTGTTTCTTCTGGGATATATTACTTATTAAAATTACTTCTAATTCATAATTGCAGGACCAACAGGCATCGATGTCTTACGTTCTGATAAAGAGAAAGACGAGGTATGACATAACTTGGAATTAAGATATTCAATGACTAGAGAGTTAAAAGGATATGTATGGTTACATAAGCACTGATAATATCAATTAGAGAGATATGGAATGATCAAAAAAATTTCATGGATATTCGATTAGATAATTCATCTCAAGAGATCTAATAAATATATACTTAAAAATCTAAAATCTACATTATTAATGTTTATTTCTCTTTATATTTATGGATATGTAGATTACTATTAATTTCATATGCATGTAATTTAAAATTATGTAGGAAATAGAGAAAAGTGAAATAAAAAATCACAAACCTTGATTTGACACAAGATATGACCAGGGAAACCCTTCTAGGAGAAAACACAGTTGGATGTGAGGTTGCTTTTCTCTCTTTATCTGAATAGAAAATGGTTGCAGGTACAAGTAAGTATGTCATGTGGCGTGTGGGATGCTACAATGCAAAAATACTCTTTATGTGCTATATCTCCTATACCCCTAAAAAAAAATTCTCATCCATGAAAAAAATGTACTCAAAATAATGCAACCCTTTTCATCCTAGTAGGTTTGTTATAACACATCCCGATAACCTACAAGTTGTTAGGTTTGAATTCCTCAAAACTTAACTAGAGTTATAATATGGAATATCCTAGAGTATTATTTTTCATAATTGCATAGATATCCCCTTTTATATGAACAAAGAGGTATAATGTGGAATCCTCTCGAATTATGGTGGTGAAAATAGGAAGGTCAACTTTTGTGTGACATAAATTTTCCACATAGACTCTGAATGAGGTGATTCTTGTATTATTTGAAAGGTATATGTGTGTAGAATATTAAAAACATTGTTGCACTAGAATGGAATTTTATTACCCCCAAAAGACATCATTTAGAGCCTCAAAGTCCCCCTAGAATGTTTGAGATCCCGATTTTCAAAACTATGCCCCGCTAGTAAAAATCGTCTTATGAGTTGATTCCTCCAAGAAAATCAATATGGATGAAAAAATATATAATTATCCAATATAGATCACACCTCCCCATTTTGGGAGAATTTTTGTCCCTAAAATATTTTATCGAATAAGGTGAGGAAATGTTTCCTCCACCTTCTCTTAGGTGTACCATTTATATTTTCCTAGAAGTTGTTCTTTCAAAGAAATCAACCATAGATCATGTTTCCCATGTATTCTAGTTCTGGACCTATTTTAAAAATTGTATCTTCTTTCAAATTTTCCTAATCATCTGGTGCGAAATCCTACACAGAAGGTATGACCTTTTCCTATTCCTAATCTAGCATAGAAGGCTCATATATTTTCTTATTCTCTGTATTCAGAACTGATTAAATGCACATGCATAGTGGTATACTAAATTTATAGGAAATATCAAACATATTTTCTAGTATCTGAAAGGGACCATACCACAAAACCTTTATTTTCATAGTAGGACCCTATATACTCTCCTTGTTCAACTATATCCCTACTTTTTCTCGTGTTTATGTCCAGCCTTTAATGACTTCTCTATTTTTTGTTGATCATTCCTAGCATTATATTCTTCCTCTGACTTCTACAATGGCTCTTGTACCTGTATATGGGTCTTCCTAATCTTCTCAACAATTTTTTTAATCCCTCAAGGAATCTGCTATAAGATCCTCCCTTACTCATCTATTTTGGTCATATGAAATATCTAGAGGCAAAGGTGTAATATATCCAAAATAAATTTCAAATTGGGACTCATCAGTAGAAGTGTGGATTTATATATTATATGAGTGTTGTATATATACTATATTTTCATCTTATGTCTTAAAATAATTCTAATTATAGCCCTCAAAAGTTATACCAAAGTCGAGTTGACAGTTTTTTTTCCCCATCTCTCTAAGGAAGGGATGTTTTAGACCTCTTCAACATTATTTCCATCTTCTCCCAAAACGTAGTCCAAAATCAATTAAGAAATCTCATGTCCCTGTCTGAAAATATGCTCCTTGGAATCCCAAAGTGCACCCAGACTCGTCCAAGGAACAATTTTTCTTATTCTTTAGATTTGAGTGTATTTTTACAAGGAATTAAAACAAACACGTTGTTGAACTTCTAAACTACCACAAACTTAGTCATGCCCTTTCCTTGTTGCTGGTAAACCTCCCATAAATTCCATGGAAATGTTTTTTCAAGGATGAATGGGTATAGGTAAGGGATGATATGGACCATGTTTCCTGTTACTAGGCATGGTGGCAGAACTAAGCTTGCATCATCTTATGAAACTTACTGCTTGTTCTTGGATTTTGGGAAAATAAACATACCTATACAAGTTGGCCATTGTCTTCCCTACACGAAAGTGCCCTGCAACCTTGGAGGTGTGAGACTCTCAAATTAGTAAAAATCAACCACATTTAAGAATACACATCTTATCCATCCTATATACTAACCCACCATAGAGATGTTAGTCAATGGATTTGTCATTGTCACGGACATCGATCGGACTCTACAACTATGGAACACCTCCTTCAAGTCCTTATTATCTGAATATTCCACTCTATATGTATCATGAGTAAATGACTCCGTGTGTATAAGTGTTACCAATGCTATTATATTTGATGTGGGTGGCCTTGAAATAATGTTTGGAAACATATTTTTGTTGTCCTTATGGTACTTGAAAACTAAATGAAATTAATGTAGAAACCTTGTTGACTTATAATTCATATTATATTGTATATTAATATACGATTTCAAGTATTTTAGTTCATCATGATTTGTGTGGATTTCTATCTCCTTTTCCATTAGATAGTGCTTCCACTTATGTATAACTTACGCCATGCCATAGAGCTCCTTATCATAGGTCAGTTAGTCAATAACTAGTCAATGAAATACCTCATAATGGTAGCATACAAGACATCCTCCCTACACTAATACCACTCCCATAGCATACCCACTCACATCTGTCTCCACTTAGAAGGGATGTTGTGAGTTCGATAATGCCAGAAATGAGGCTTCACTAATATTCTTCTTTAACTCTTCAAATTCCCATTATTGACACTTTCCTCACTTGAAACTCTTGCCACTTATTGTTATGTGATGGAGTGGTTCTAGTACTTTTAAAAATTATGCTATGAATCTCTTCAGGTACTATGATTCCCCAATGAAACTCCTAACCTCAAAAACATTAATAGGAACTAGAAATTTCATGATGGCCTCCATATTGGCAGAATATATCTTAATCTCTACTCCATATATGACATACATCAAGTAAACCAAATATTTCTAGCAACTGGTGCTTATTTAATGTTTTCAACACTTATGTAAAATGTGAAATGTTCTTCTCCCAAGTAACAGTGTATACCTACATATAATACTAATAAACAATAACAAATGAATATAATAAAGGTTGAAATATATTATCAATTAAACTCATAAATGTAGTTGGTGCATTTAATTAGTCGAATGCCATGAATAGCCACTCATACAAACCTTGACTTGTTCTTAGAGTGGTCTAATAGGTATCTTCTTATTTGAGTCGAACTTCATGATATCCAAACATTAAGTCCAACTTCGTGAACCACTTTGGTTGTTGAAACTGATCTAGTAGATTATCTATCCTGGGAAGAGGGTACCTATTCTTGATCTTTGTGAAACAAACTCTAATAAATACACATATGCTAAGTCCCATCCTTATTTGGTACAATGATGATGGGTGACCCACATGGTTATGTTATTGTTCAAATGACACAATGTTATAGTAGTTGCCGCAATTTTTTGTTCACCTCGGTTGCTTCTATAATAGACAGTCTATACAACCCAATGTTTGGCAATGGGGAGTCCGACAATAATTGGATCTTTTGCTCCAATTCCCTCTTGGGTGGTAACCCCTTACGCTCCTAAAACACATCCCCATATGTTTTTAAAACACTTCTAATCATTGTTTCTTTTTCTCAGTACACCCTTCCTTGGATGCCTTTCCTCTTATAGAATCTTCTACAAGCTTATTTTCTCGTAAAAACAACAAAACATACTTATTGTTAAAACTGATCAATTTCTTAGCTTAGTTGGCACTTATCTTCAAAATTTTTGACTTTCCTTTTGGCACAATGATAGTGAACAATTCTCCATCCTTGACAAGTTAGTACTAGTTGGATATCTTGATGAATATTGCATCTCATATTTTCATGTAGGGAATTCTAAATATGAATCCAGATACATCCAGTGGAGCTACATCTAGCCCTACTTCATCAATACAATCAACAATCATAGAAAATCTTATTTTTCATCATTTTTTTACCTTCAAATATGCTTTATTATTTAACCATCCCAATGGATAAGGCTTAGATGATAAAGAGCTTCCAATCCCAATTTTTTGAACAAATTCTCTGCAATGAGATTCACCTAAAATCCTAAGTAAAATAGAGCATCAATATATCTCTTCTTGACTTATATATTTATGTGGAAGAGTTTAGTCATTTCTTTATCTTCTTGTTGTTTAACAATACTCAAATTCACCTATGTTTTCACTAGTTTACATACAACCTTGTCATCCACATACGCGTTTCTTGAAAATTGGCTATTTTAATAAGTGGCCACGAGATTCTTCTTCTAATTTTCTTTATTTTTGTTTTTTTGGTTAAGTTATGGATGAAAATTCCAACACTTCTCCTTTGTGTGGTTTTCAATCTTGGGGTGGTTGTAGTGATTGTTTTTATATATGAATTGTCGTATTTTGGCTACTATAATTTTATATTTTCCCACTTTCCCCTTCTTCTTGACCTCCATAGAAGCATATTATTTATCCTTATGCTTTTTTCACTTCATTTTCCTTACTTTCGACATATGTGATTTAGGTTTTGTACCTCTACGCATGCCCCGTCCACTGATATGGGATTGAGAAACATAAGTTGATTTCACATATGGATATGTAAAAGCCCCATAATCTAAAGGAATATATTAGGGTTCTTTGGGATGATACCTAACACTATGGCCATCTTTCTAAAAAAAATTGTGTACTCTTATACACATTTCCATTTCTTTAGCGTGAAGTAGTCGCACCAAATACATTGGTCCTTTGCATAAAAAATAGTGTAATAATATGAATTTAAAAGTGTTTTGAAGTTATCCCACTTAGTCACTGGAGGATCTCTATCAAACCTAAAGGTCTCCATGTGGCTTTCCAAGCAGGTTATAATGTGGTCCTCTAAATTTAGTCATGAAAATTAAATCTTATGTTCTTCCTCAATGTGATGGACAAAGGGATACACTTCTAATTTTTGAAACCATTGATTTAGCTTGAAAGTTTCAATATCACCTTAATAAGCCCTAATATTGACATTAAATTTGATTTCGGATAGGGGTTTTTAATTATTCAAGAAAGTTGAATCGATTTCATCTTTTTCAGTTCATCTCTTCGACTAGTTCTTTGTTTCTTCCTCATATCGTGATATCCCCCATAACTTTTCTTCAATATTAGAACCCAAAAATTATCTAAATATCACAAGCTTATTTCTTAAGGAAAACATGGGGATATTCATATTAGAAGTTATATGTTCAACATTTGTTTCCATCTACAAAACCATCTCATCTACAAGATCATGAGGATCACTTAGAGATTCGTCGTCCATGATTAGGGTTTTATGAATTTTGTCCTAGCCGATATTTATCCCTGACCAATCTCCACAATATAGCCAAAGAAGCGTTCTTTGATACGAATATGATTCATAAAATACTATCACAATAGATCTCATAAAACTACCTAAAAATATATAATCTACACTATTAGGTTTTTATTTCTCTTTATATTTTTGGATCTATTATGTATGAATGTAAATTAAAATTATTAATAAAATAGAGAAAAATAAAATAAAATCTCACAAACCATGATTTGACACAAGATTTGACCTTAGAAACCCTTTCAATAGAAAATCCAGCTCGAAGGTGAGGTCGCTCTGCTCTCTTTATCTAAATATAAAACACATTTGAGTATAAAGAAGAATGGAATATGGTCTGTGGGATACTAAAGTGCACAAATCCACTATGTATTCTCTATATTTTATCCATCTCTATTATTTTTTCCCATCTTTCGAGAAAATGTTCTTAAAGGAATGGAACCCCTTTTCTTTAGATTGGCATGGTTATAACTTAGCCCGATAACCTAATAGTGGTTTGGTTTGAATTCATTAACTCTTAATGAGAGTTAAAATATGGACTCTTATAGAGAATTTTCTATCACAATCATTTTCCTAGCCCATTTTCCATGAATAATGGTGGTTTAAATCACATCCTCTCGAATTATGGTGGTGAAAACAATACGATGAACTTCTGAGTGGCATAACTTTTGCATATGAACTTTGATTAAGGTGATTTTTCACTGCTGGAAAAATATTTTTGTTTAAAATATGATAGTAAGATGTTGCACCAAAGTGAAAAAATTTAACCCTAAAATACATCATTTAATGCATCAAAATGCTCGTGGAAGGTTTTATACCCTGATTTTCAAAATGAGCCCCACTTATAAAAATGTTCTATTAAGTTGATTGTTCCACTTTTTCCACTATAAAAGCATTGATATGTATGACACAAATTATAACGATCCAATCTAGATCACACCTGTTAGGTCCCTATATTACTAGTGTAGTCCCTTATTGTTGTAGTGTAGCTCCCATTATTATTATTTGTGTACCCCTGTAGTCCCCATATTGTTATTATTGTGCCCCATAAAACCCCACTATTGCTATTGTTAGCCCTTAGATTATTATTTTTAGGTCCTCTTGGATTATATTGTGACCCCATGGAATCCTATATATAGAAAAGAGGTTTTTCCATTTCAATCATCCAAGAATTTTTCATTTATTTAATGTAAAGGACATTTCCCCCTTGAAGTGGTTGATTTCTAAGGCATTGATCTCTCTTTTCTTCTATTTTTGGAGCTGATTCCATAACATTTGGTATCACAACTTTGGATTCTAGGGTATTGTTTCTTCAAATAGGTCATCGTGGAAGTTTCACTATACCTTTGTTTCTACGAAGGTTCAGATGCTAAAAAAAAAACAATTTGCGAATAAATCCAGAGGAAGTGCGTGTAAAAATTTCAGATCTTAGTTCGCAATATTTTCAGAGATTTTATATGTGGAAGCTATGGTTTTTTCAGCCTCCCTAATTTCATCTTAAAGAGGTGATTTTGGGAAAAATGTCATAACTCTCTCTCTGAGCATCAGATTGGAATTCTCTAAAAGGTAGCCAAAATTGCATGAGTGGTAGTTTTCTCTGTATCAATTTCATGGCTGAAGGAGGAAACAGGGACACATGGAACACCATACAAGTTCACTATACTGAACCAGTCCATAGTTTTTTCATTGTGGGAGATTGGGAATAACTTTGCCTTGAAGAACCCAAATCAGGTCAGACCTGTGAAATTGGAAAGAAGACTGAGAGAGCTATTACAGTACCAAATCTTAAATCTAGGGGATCTAAAATTACAGAGATACATTAGTTTCAATATCAAGTTCCTCAAAAGCAAGAAAAAGGTGTGTATTTTTTTTTCAAATTTCATGAGTGTTGTTGGAAAAATCATTTTGAAGTGATTCCAAGGGCATATTGAACCATAGATGTCGGTATTGGGTTCTAAAATGCCCCCCTTAAAATAATTCAATGCCCATAAAGCACTCAAAAGGCTCTACTATGACTCATGAAGAGGAATAAATGCAACATGATATATCAAAATTACAAGATAAAGTGCACCAAATTTAGTTCTCGCAAAGAGCAACAAAAAATGAAATAGGTATTTTGAAGAAAGGCATGCAAGCCAGGATGGATGGTTTGAAGAGAGGTGTGGAAGCTAATATGGATGGAATGGAAGCTAAGATTGATGGCATTGAAGCTAACATGGAAGACATGAATAATGATATAAAATCAGACATGGAAGGTTTGACAAAGTTGATACAAGAAATTACTCCTAATGGCGAAAAGGTAGTACAGGAAACTCATGATGAGAACAAAAAAAATGTCAATCATGATTTCATAAAATCTAATGTTGGATTGAAGACCCACCATATTCAAAATATGGATAGGAGGAAGTTTTATGGCAAGGATCCCATAACATGGATATTGCAAATGGAGCAATATTTTGATCTCCATAATATGAAAAACACACAAAATGTACACATTGCAACTTTACATTTAGAACAAAATACATTTGTATGGTAGCGATGGATTTTCTCTCTTAATTTTTTTTTCACTTGGTCAATTTTTACAAAGGAAATGATAGCACATTATGAGGATACAAAGAGAAACACCTTCTTTAGCCAATTGATAAATATCAGAAAAAAGGGTTCAATGGTGGAGCACATTGAGGACTTCCAAAAATTGAATATAGGGGTAACTCATATTCTATAGGAAAACAGGATTGATGTCTTCATAGGGACTTTAGAGGATAACATCCAACATGAGGTTCACCTTTGGGAACCTGGTTCATTGGAGAAGGTATTCAGGTCAGAAATACAAATTAAAAGTAAATTTATGGTGACAAGGAAGCCTAATACTAATAGATATAAATATGGAAGTATTGCTACTACTAGACTTCCACAACCTATAAGGTTGAAACCACGAAAATTAGAAGAAAAAAGAGCAAAAGGGCTTTGCTACAGTTGTGATAGCAAACACACTAAAGGTCATAAATGTGCTAAGAAGAAATTATTTTACATATATTGTGAAGAGGAGGAAGAAAATAAAAAAGAAGAGGATATACACCAGGAACCAACCCTAGATAAAGAAGAAATGAGTCCAACCATATCCTGTAATGCATTGGTAGGAATTACCACTCCTTAGACTCTCAATATAAAAGGACATATCAGGAAGAAAAATGTAATAGTTTTGACTAACTGAGGTAGTACCCATAATTTTATTTATTGTAAGGTGGCCAAGGAATTGAATTTCTTCCTATACCTAGCAATAGAGTGTCAATTGATGGTTGCAAATGGAGGGACTATAAATTTCTCTGGAAAAGGATATAGTAATCCACACAAACCACCACGAGTTATTCATCCAGAATTTTGATGTAGGAGGACATGAAAAACCCTCGATGTGGGGAAATGTTGAAGTATGAAATTTTTTTCTTTTTGACACCCATTTTTCCTTTCTTCTCGTCATTTTCCATAAACGTTTTGTTGTATTTTCAAGAAAAAATTTCATCCTAGACATGCTCAAACAAGCAAAAATGTATTAATTATCCGTGATTTATAATATGTTGTTTCTTTATGAAATTTAATTTAAACAATACTATAGCTACCAAATCACATTCATTCTGTAGCTAACCAAGAAATATTAAGCTATCTTCCTAATTAGAGATGTTCCAATACATCTGAAAACCTTTAAAAGGTATAAGAACATGGAAAACGGTCAATACATGGATATCCACTTATCTTGGTGATCTAGCAAGTTACATGGCTCAAGGTATATAGAAGTCAAACAAGAAGTCAACTCTTGTTATGACACTCCAATGATGAACAAATTTTGAAGGTGGTTCATAGAAAGATAAAGTAAGAATGGAAGTGATCAAGTAGAGTTTGAAGTTAATGTGTTCTAGTGAATCCCTCATGATTTTCTATTTTAGTAGAAAATCATGAGAATAAATATTTTATTTTGACTTACTTCTTAGTTATTGAACTAGTTTGATTACCTGTCATCTTATGAATCTCAATCAATTATTTAATAAAACAGTATAAAAATCCTTGAGGTGAGGAAATAAACATCCATATTTTTTTGGTAAGCTATTCTAAATTCTATTATTTAGTAAAATATGTTACATTCCATGGTCTGAGCTGAGGAATTTATCTTATTCCTACTCGCAATTCTCTCGGAAATAGAAAAATAAGGGGCTACCCATGATAGGGAAACCAACCCTTTAATTATCTAGAAAAGTATAAAGAATCTTATATTTGCTAAAACACTAAAGAAAACTCAAAAAACTACATATTAGAATCACTCTTTTCGCCCAAAAATATATATTAGTTGTCCAGAAATTGGCATTCATTCGTGATTAATGTAAAACTGTAGAATATTTGGTCATCCAACTTTCATATATTAGGAATTATTTTGAGTAAGTAGAGGAGAAGATTTATGGTTTCCTGAATTGGTAGGAAAGTGAGGAAGAAACACCATCCAACTTGCCAAATATTGAGGAAAATTAGAAGGAAATTATCTCCTGAGAATGTGACATCTTCCTTAAGCAAGCATAACCTTTTTTTATTATCAAGCTTGGGACATTTCAAATAGCGTAATTGAAGCAATTACTGATAATATGCTTCAATAAAAGCTAATCCCAATTTTTTCCGAAGGCATATTATGAGATATTAAATTCTTGACAATGATATGGCAACAATCAATATATTAAATTCCAAGAAGGCAACCAATATTATAGATCAACCGACCAAAATTGATTTGGAATCATCTTGGAAATTCTTGGTTAAGACTCATAGCGAGTGGATCGTTATCCAATGTTTATCAACTGCCACCACTGAAATACTACCATCATTTAGGGATGATTTTTTCACCAGTCATATGTGGATTCAGCCCATCACTCCTCCTGAATTGAAAAATCTGATGGACATCTTCGAATTGAGGCAGCGCTTTGGAGGACAGACATCCTCCTAAGCTTGGAAATTTATTGTAATTACATTCTAATGTTTTCCTTTATTTTTTCTGCTATTAATAACTATTTGTAAAAAAAATTTACTTTTCTATATTTATAATTTTGTAAAAAAACTATATATTTTCTGTCAGCAATAGAGACTGAGTTCTGATTTTTGTAACAAATAAATATTAAGTTTCACTATTGTATCTTAATTTTTCTTAATTGAAACTAAACCACCACCTTTCTATCATGAGCAGAGAAATGGTATATTGGGTAGTGCTATTATCCCTTGTCTATTTATTTTCTTAGAATATAATGGTAATTTTCATATTATTCACGATATATATTTTGAAACAATCACTCATAATCACTATTGATGTTTCTGATTGGAATAGGTTAAATATATGTGAATAAAGAGATATATGTATTTCTTATGATTAAATAACTAATTTAAGTAACTATTTAATTAAATTAGTTTTCTTTCTTTGAGTTATACTTATAATTTTATGATAATCTACATTGTCATTTTAATTGGGAAATATTTCTAAAACACATATTTTATCATCTTTTCTGGGATGGATAGATAGATAGGTAGCAATAGTTTCTATTTCATTCTTTAGTCATATTACATAAACACATCCTTAGTCACTTTATTTTTCATTACCTTAAAGGGAAACTCTTCCCATAATTCTACTAAGTTCCATCATCCCAAATGGTTAAGGATTTGTTTTATGTTCCCGACTGGATGTTTTCCCTAATGTTGATGCATTCATTTAAGGCCATCAACATTCTTGGTGTAGAAGGATGGCCATCCTACTATGAATGGAAACAAATTATTCTCCTAAAACTAAAGGAAATACAAAGAGTTTTTCGTAATCAAATCACCACCAACTTCAAGATGAAACTCCAAATATATGAATTCTAGATGTGACGTTGTTCAATCAACCATTAAATATCCTATCTCACTTCCAAAACAAATCAAACAAACTTCTACTCAGACATAACGAGCTACAAAATCCCCTGCGTCGCAAAATTTAATTCAAATATTGGAAGGAATTTTCATATCTGAAGAAAAAGTTGCCCAGTTTTATTTATCTGAAGGAAGTGTTACTTCAACCCTTCGAACTTTTGGATGTTTAACTAGATCTGAAAGTGAAAATATTGGAGTCAAGCCATGTGAATTTCCATTTCCCAATCATTGAAGAAAAATAAATACTTCAGAAACATAGTCTTCTGCTAGTGGAATTAGCCCATCTTCTCCACCTCATACTCCTTCTATCAATCCCATTTCTTCTCAATCTCCTTTAAATTCTTCCTATTTTCCTTTATCTCCTACTCCCACTCACATTCCCCTCTATAGGGGAAAATTATTCAACTGTAAAATTTTCTACAACCTCTACATCAAGTAAAAATTCTTTTGGACCTAATACTCAAAGACTAGAAAATCAGCCTAATCAGCCTAATAGGCCATGAAATAATCTAGTAGAAGTTGCAATGACACCACCTTTACATCCTATTCCCAAGCATCCAAAAAAATGGTTGCCTAAATATAACCCAAATGATGGTTTACCTACATAGCAACACCTTCAAAACTTTATGATGGAAATAAATCTTAAGTGAGTTTCAGTGGAAGATGTAGTTTGTAGAATTTTACCTTATAAATTTAAAGGATAAATAGGGTCTTGGTACTACCCTTTACCAGTTGGATCAATCATAAACTAGGACACATTTGAAGAAAAATTCTTCATAAAATTTGGTGATGATTGAACTATTGCCACTTTGAATAAATATTTGTCGAATATTAAAAATACACCTAATGAAAAAATTAAAGACTTCAATTCGAGATTCAATAAACCATTAAATAAAATTTGAGCTACTTATTGAACTAGTGTATATATTCATATTTTATTGTATATCAGTATTATTTGTTCAAATATTTCGATGTTCGTAGATAAGGCTCATAAAATAATACTTCTATACAACATGAAATAAGATCTATCTTTTGAGAAGAGATTTCTAACCCTTTAAAAGAAATCTGCCATTGAACAAAGGAAACAAACAAAGAAAGTCACCTTCAAAGAATATCCCAAGAAAAAGGTTTCTAAATACCCCTTTGACTTGCAAGGATTAAATAAATTTCATAATACAATGTCTAAGGAGATGGTTGAAACTAGGAAATGAGTGTTTGAATCCTCTAGAAAATATTTTAGACATTTTAAAAGGAATCAACCTTCATAATCTCCACCAATAGCTAAAATATCGAATGCAAAGTATGCCGATTATGAAGAAGAGGATGAAGCATTTTCTTTTGTTGATGGGCAAGAAGAGGAAGTAGTTGAGGCACATGCCTTATGGGACATTATTCTAACCACTTCAGAGAATGAATCAGAAGAATAAGCACTATGAGTGAGTACTAGAAGTAAAGGATTAGTTGAAGCTACTTCATCAAGCAAGAATAAAAAAATAATTGTTTCCCAAATTAAAGAGAAAGGAACATCTACGAAGACTCCTTATTAGTGTTCTAATTCTTCTCAAGGTAATTATAAGTCTCTTCCAATTATACCTACATCCTCAAAAACTTTGATAGTTTCTTATAACATCGAATATAATATCGTTGAGGAGATGAAAAGAGCTAAAGAAAATACTTAGTTTTATGAGGTCAACAAACTTAAACAACAATATATACTATTACTTAATTAATTGAATGTAGTTCCTTCATCTCTATTTCCTTAAACTGTTGTTACCCTAAGAGCCTCATAAAGATGACATAAACCTTTGACTATCCCTGTAGATAAAATTGATCATTCAAGTGAAATTTTAATTGGATATAGATCTAATTCTCACACACCTCCTGTCTTTTTGAATTTTGAAATATTTAATAAGAATGTTCACAATTTTTTAGCAGAATTAGGTGCCTCTTCAAATATTATTCCCTATTTCATTTGTTTGAAATGGAATGTTACACCTCAAAATTTTGTTGTGCCAGTTGTCCAGCTTGATAGAACAAAAATAAAATTCTTAGGAGAAATGAATGTTGTTCTAATCAGACTCTCTTTAAACTCAAATATTTTTCTAATAATCGATACATTGGTTGTTGATTTCCTTCATTTTTATGGTTTTATCCTAAGAAGGAATTTTTCAGGGAAAAAATATGGTTACTTTGCAATATATTGGTTACATATGTGGCTTACTTATAGTGGAATACCCAACTAAATCTGTGTGGATAGGGAAAATCACACAAAATATTATGTGACTTATTTGGATGAGGAAAATGAACCAGTAGTTTTCACTAATGATATCCTCAGAAATTACTATTCATAATCATTCTTTGGTAGTTCCCCAACATTGAACTCTCCTTTTCAAGTTCATTATGTTTTATCACAAGGTGAAATTTTCTCTCAAAAATATTCATTAAAATGTATTAATATTTTAGACAATATTGCAAATAAGAGTGATGAATTGTTTTGGACTCTTTATTTTGATGGATAAAAGTCATGTGATGGTGTAAAAGGTTAGATGCATATCAATTAATCCCAACGGAGAAACAATTATGTTGGCATGCAGATTTGAATTTTATTGCATAAATAACGTCATTGAATACTAAGCACTAGTACAGGGTTTGCAAAAGGCTATTAGTGTTGATGTCAAATTTCTTAAGGTTTATGATAATTCAGAAATTGTTATAAAACAACTGAGGAACAATATACATTGTGTTTCCAATCACCTGAAACTTTATCAAACTTTTCTTTCTTTCTTTCTTTCTTTTTTTGTTTTTTGTTTTTTGTAACTAGAGAAATCGACAACTGCGGAGGTATCGTACTCGCGTGACACGGGGTCGAATCCCCCCGGCTACCACTATATACTCTAGGGGAGACGCAATACCCCCAGGCACGCCTCCTGGGTAATCGACTAAGCCTTTTGAGCCTCACGATCGGGGATTGAACTCGTGACCTGCGTATCAGCACGAACGTCTTAGCAGTACGTCCGCTGGCCATTAGACCAAGCCCCAGGGGCCGAAACTTTATCAAACTTTTATTCAAGATTTGATCAGCAATTTCACAACAATTCACATAATTCCAATTCCAATATTGCAAAATGCTAGTGTTGATCTCTTAGCTAGTTATACATAAAAGGTTATTCCACTAGAATATTTTAGTCCTAAGACATTTTCAATTGAATCGATATTTTAACCCTCCTTTTCGGATAATATAAATGATTGGAAAGTATTCAATGATGATAAGTACATCATTAATTTCTTAACTCATGAAGTTTATTTTTCATATCAGATGATAGATGAGGATGAACATGATAAGAAGCTTAATAATTTTTCTGAAGAGAATTATTTTCCTAAGCCTGTTATGAAATTGGAGCGCTTATATGATTTGAAATATATATTCAACAAAGTTAAAAATTGAAAAATCTGCAGTGGTACCTTAATATTTGAATTGGTTTATCTAGGATCTAATGAAAAACCCCAAAATATCAATATACGCCTTGGACTTTAACCTACTGAAAGATTTTCTTTCATTCATTTGTTAACCAAATAAAATCATATATTTTCCTCGAGCTACGATGATTTGAAAACATATGAAACATCTATCATTAAACACACTATACCAATTTTTTCGGATGCAAAACTTTTCCAACAAAAACTTAGGAAGATTCATCCTAATCTCGAAGCTCATATTAATATCGAATTAAACAAGCTACTAAAAGAAAAAATTATTTTTCCGATTATACATTCAAAATGAGTTTCAGATCTTCTTCTAGATAGGAAAAAGAATTGATGCATTAGAATTTATTTATTTTTTAGGATTTTAAAAAGAGAAATTTAAAGATACAATTTTACTTTACAACCAATGGAGAAAATTTTACAGTTTGTTGTAGGTTCTAAATTGATGTCACTACTAGATGGATTTTCAAGATATAATGAAAATCTTGTGCATCCTAAACACAGATTAAATACAACGTTCAAGACCAAGTGGGGAACATATGCATATCAGAATATGTCTTTCAGATTGATAAATGCTGGAGCTACCTTCCAACGAGCCATGGATGTAGCTTTCATAGGTTTTATTAATAAATTAGTTGTGGTTTATACATATTACATGACCATCTATTCAGACAACAACAATAGTCATATTAATTATCAAAAACAAATCTTTGGAAGGTGCATAAAGTTTGGGATTTCTTTAAATCCTAAAAAGTCAGTCTTTGCTCTTAATGTGCGAATAATTTTAGGATTTATTGTTCCTAAGGAAGGAATTAGTAGAGATCTAGAAATATTTAGGGCTATTTCTGAAATTCCACTACCTCGTAATAAAAAGCCTATGGAATCCTTTCTTTTCCAAATAAATATTGTGAAACATTTTGTCCCAATTTTTTCATGGATTGTTATCCATTTACAAAGCATGATTAAAAAGAAGGAAATATACAAATGTGGAAAAAATGAAAGAAATTCTTTTGAATAAATAAATAAGGCCATAATTGATTATCCTTCATTATCATCGCCTAATATTTCTAAGGAATTTGTCTTATACAATTTTTTGTCAGAGAAATCTTATGTAGTAGTTTTAACACAACCTAATGATGAACAAGTTGAATTTCCCATTGCCTTTTTCAGCTCCAATCTAAAAGGTGCAGAATTGAATTATTTCAATTTAGAAAAATAAGCTTTATCATTCTTTAACTCTGGGAAACACTTTAGACCTTTTCTTTTGAAAAAACATACTAGATTGATTGTATCTTTTATAGCACTAACACAAGTTCCTATCAAAAGAGAACTAGGAGAAGAGCGAGCTATTTGAGTTATAGCCTTGTAAGAATATGAATTAGAAATTAAGCCTCCTAAAATAGTTAGAGGTCATGGTTTTTGAAGGATCATAACACAAGCATCATATAGTTCAGTTGAAGTAGATTCAGGTAGTAATTTTTAAGTCTTAGAGTTAGGTCCCCCTCATACTGAATATGAATATCTTGATTTGATTATTTTTTGTAAAATGGTTATGCACCAGCTAAACTCGATTAAAATAAAATGAGAGCCATAAGACTTAAATGTAGTCCACTGTTGGCAATATTGAGAGGGGGGGGGGGGGGGTGGGGGGGATGAATCAGTATTTAAAACTCATAAAAACTTTTAATTTTCTTTTCTGAATTTTTTATGTGACCTTAATGAAGAAAGCTAGCATATGTATGCGATTGTTATTAAGGAAACTAGTGTATACCCAGTAAAATTATAATTCAGAAAAATATTAAATTACTTGACATATGCCAATGAGTCATTGATTCATCAGACATTTAATAAAAAGTAAGCATGTGAACTAAGAAAATATTAAACCATCACATATAAGTAACACACATGAATACTAGGATTTTAGGTCAAAACCCAATGTGGGAAAGAACCACTGATGTTGTCATATTAGTCTTAAATATTATTATTATGAATAAATACATACATTCATGTTATGGTATAGACCCATACCAGCATGCAGGCACCCACCTGCTAAAGGATACAACCTTCACTCATTCTCCAGCTCCTACTGGAAAGGAGCTCCAACCTCCAGATATTGTTTACCAACATCCATTGGAAGGGAGCTTCAACCACTTGATCTGATCACCAACTATAGCTGGTAGGAAGCCTCAAATTTCTCATTGAAGTATCTAACCCTAAGCACTATCCATGTTCTATGTTTCATAAATTTTCACACTAGATCCACATGGTCCAACACATCATAACTTGTAGGTGAATTTTCATCAAATATTCATATTGAACCAACTAACATCATTTCAGATAAAATTCTAAAACTTAAATAGATAACTATACCAAACCAATCACTTAAAATAACCACTGAACCAATCAATTACTATTAAATTTAGATAAATATGGTGTTTTATGTTTGATGCACTTTTACTCCAATCTTTCTTAGGCCCAATACAAAATATCAATCACATAAAAGTGAAAGTAGAATGATCATAGAACACAAAAATAGATCAATATAAGACAAGCCAAATATATATCAGATTTATAATTCCTTTTATACAGCAAAGATATGAGATATTGTGGTGTCACGACGGTCAGCAAGGTGCTTCAACCAACAAAGTCTTTCTCTGTCAGTGATGTAGCCCAAGGCTACAAAACCCACATCTCCATGTAAAAGTTTCCTGTCACATTCATTTTCCAAAATTATCCCGAATTTGGGACCAAGTCTAATTCATATCCACATGCATGTCAACCAAAACAGTGATAATTACTCATGCGGAAGCTTACCTTATTTAATCTTCAAATGAAGATTCCCTCTCTTTTTATATCAAGGTTATAAAACCTAACATATGTGGAAGTTGTGTTTCAAGTTTATAAACCATAGGCCAAAACTCACTTTATTCGAATAAATATTCAAACTTTGGATTAAAACCCAAAATAAATATTCATATGCAAAAATTGTTCCAAATGCTATTCTCGATCCTTAATCGAAGTTTAAAACCTTTATATACATTTTAAGTGGAAATAAAATCTCTCTTTAACCACACTTTGACTTTGATTAAAACCCCAAAAATTCCAACAATAAACTTTCGGCCAAAGCATAACAATTCACCATATATTCAATCTCGTGTGAACATTTCATTTATTTGAAAGTGCGACTTTGGGTAAAAGCCAGGCACTACATACATTAACCATTGGCCCACATATAGTTCAACCTTTAACATAAACTTCTTCAAAACATAAACTTTATGTTATAAAGTTTCTTTGTAACTTACCATTCCCACAGGTGCACACATCTCGATGCTCCATTGTATATCAAATCATATATGGCCCACATATGTCAACCATACATACCTTTTCACTGTCCATCCATTCATCAACGGTCATCGCATTGCATCTATTAATCTTACGGCTATCAACCAACCGATTCACCGTCCATATTTTATCATATCTGATGGTAGACGCTTCATCGCACTCCAACCCAATGATCCGATGATCATCGCATAACAAACTTGCACGGGTTTTAATTCTTCAAAATCACATGAAAGAAATGGTTTTGGGATAACACCGATGCAACATGTCACTATGCTATTTTCATATGCAAAAATTGTTCCAAATGCTATTCTCGATCCTTAATCGAAGTTGAAAACCTTTATATACATTTTAAGTGGAAATAAAATATCTCTTTAACCACACTTTGACTTTGATTAAAACCCCAAAAATTCCAACAATAAACTTTCGGCCAAAGCATAACAATTCACCATATATTCAATCCCGTGTGAACATTTCATTTATTTGAAATTGCAACTTTGGGTAAAAGCCAGGAACTACATACATTAACCATTGGCCCACATATAATTCAACCTTTAACATAAAATTCTTCAAAACATAAACTTTATGTTATAAATTTTCTTTATAACTTACCAGTCTCGCAGTTGCACACATCTAGATGCTCCATTGTATATCAAATCATATATGGCCCACGTATGTCAACCATACATACCTTTTCACTATCCATCCATTCATGAATGGTCATTGCATTGCATCTATTAATCCGATGGCTATCAACCAACCCATTCACCGTCCATATTTTATCAAATTTGATGGCGGACGCTTCATCGCGCTCCAACCCAATGATCCGATGATCATCGCATAACAAACTTGCATGGGTTTTAATTATTCAAACTCATGAGAAAGAAATGGTTTTGAAATACCACCGATGCAACATGTCACTCAATGAATGCTATCTATTTAGATCAAGACTTTACCGCTTATCATCCAAGAGCTACATGAAAACCATTAATGGTTTTCAAAACTGCCTTTACTGTTCATTGCTTCCGATTACATTTATTCATGGTTCCACTTCAATTCTTCAATGTGGTCTTCTGTAAACTTAAATGAAACACTCATTTCATCATCTTATGGTTCCACATGTGCACGGTTCCATACTCCATCTCGATTCATGGTTCTGTCCTTCCTTTGATTTCGAATTTTGCATGAAATTCTTCAATGTAGCTCCTCTGCTTATTCTTTTCAGAACTGTGCCTTCGAAGTTCCAATACTCTGTGCCTTCGAAGTTCCACTCCAACTCATGATTCCGCAAATTAATCACTTCTTGTCATATGCTTAAATCTGTAGCTCAAAATAAGGTATTGATCTGCATTCATTTTTCAATCAGATATAATTATGATACATATATTCCAATGCATCTGAATATCGAGTAATGAATCGAAAATTCAGTTCCTCTGTTGTGTTATCGATCCTTTCAGTGATTGATAACAGAATTTAATACACATCAACTAATAAATCTTCTCAGACGTGTGTACAACCTTCTTATACACCTCAGCTCAATTCATAATTGTAACTGTATCTCATTTCAACTAAAAATCACAATATTTCCATCATACATGTCTCAACATTTACCTTCAAATGTTCAATGGTATATAGAAAACCATTTCAAACACTTATCATAGAGTTTTATTCACACACCTGTTCATAAACCCTGAGTATTTAAGCTCTGATTATTCCTCACACATAGTTCAATCAATCAATGCACACATATTTCAGAAACAATCTATTTATATATAAAACAAGTATTTACACAGCCTTCTTCTTCCCTCAAGCCTGATTTTCTGATAAATGGCCTTTCTTTCAATTTTCCCGTAGGCTTAGAACAAACCTATGTTGGTCCAAAACCATAGTTTCTACTGCTCTATCTATTGTTACTGTTTTTCTACCTTTAAGGCTTTACAATTTATACAAAAGATGATGAACCAATTTAGGTTCAGATCCCTTATTATTTCAACAAAATCCTCCAAATCCTCATAGTCCTAAAATCTATCCTTTATCCCTAAGGATCCTCATTAATCCCATAAAATCATGAAACTAATTTTAACTTAATATTTACAATCAATTCTCAAATCTCTCATTCCCTATGGAATCTAAACTATCTTAATTCTCTCATGTTCTCCAATCATTCGGGATAATTTACAAAATCCTCACAATACTTAATATCTCTCATTATAATCACTCAAAAATGTTAATAATTACATAAGAAACCAGTATTCTCTTGAAAACACAAGAACCCTATGTTTATTAAAATACAAAGTATTTTCTGAACTTAATGCCCCGGCATTAGACTCCCAAGTTTAAAAATAATCATGACCTCCTGATCATGTGATTTTAGTCCTTGCCTTCCTGGATCCCATACTTTGTTTTGTAATTTTTCATCTATTTCTGCTGTTGTTTGTTTCTTTTCTCCAGGTATCCATAATTTATGCTGCTTTTCTCCACTAGTTGTACTTTCACAGTCTATTACTATCTTCCTTTTGCTGCTGCTGCTTCTTTTCTTTCTTGCTGATATCTTCCTCTGAGACACTTTCATCATTATCCTTATTATCAGTTCAATTTATTTGTCCAATAAATCTCCTGTTTGTTGATTTCTTTCATCTCTTGATTGTTGAACTTCCATTCTTACTTCTACTTTTACTTACTGAACTCTTACTTCCACCCTGTCATCCTTACCCTCTTGTTTTCTGCAATTACCAATTTCTTCTAGATTGTCACTTATGGAAATTTCTTTGTCTTCTCCCTTCAAAAATTCATTGGACTGATACATAGTATGATCTTTACTTATATCTTCATTACCTTGCATCTTCACATTCTGAATTTCCCAATATTGAAATTGATATTTCTCTTCCTGTATTGAATCCTGATTATTCAGCATAATTTCCAGCAGTTTAATTTCTTTATTCCATGGATTAAATATTTCCATAGAATTTTCTTCCTTCTCCTTTATTTGACTGTCCAACTGTGTCAAATTTTCTCCAACATCTGCAATAAAAACTGCATTCATAAAACAATGATTAAAATAAAAATCATAAGGCCTCAGTGCCTTTCTTTCCTTTGCCAACATTTTAGTATGCTTCTCTGAAATTTCCTCCTCGTTCAGCACATTAGTATGCTGATTCATTCTCCTTAAAGAATTCTTTGAAGAATTATCTAAACTATCAACAAGTCTTTATACATCATCTTCACTCATGATGTCTCTCTGTTCTTTTCCACTGTAGTGAACTCTGCCTTCTGCAATTTCCCTGTCATACTCTGAGTTTTCCAACAAATATTCCAGCAATGCAATTTATTTTTTTCATTTCTGAAGTATTTCATCATCACTTACAATCCCTGCATTTATATACAAATTTTTAGTTTGAAAATTACTAGGTTCAACAGTCTCAACTGTTGTTTCACATATCAATTCTTTAGACTAAATCTCTTCTTCTTCTTTCACAAGAAATTTTTCCTGTGCTGTAACAACTTAAAATATAAAAGAATCACTTCTTCTCTCATTCAAAATACATTCTTCATCATTGATTTCTGCTTCAGAGTATTTATCTTTTGAAATACACTCTTCCATAATTTTTCTAGCTTCAAAATATTTCTCATCTTCCTCTGCAAAACCTGTAATCACATCACAATTATTAGATTAAAAAATACAAGGCTTTACATCCTCCTGTTGATCTGAACTTTCCCAATAGCTCAGGAAATCATCAATAATTCCCTTTTGAGCAAGGTAAACTTCTTGTTGTCTTAAATCTTCACCATGATTCATAAGCTCTTTCACAAATCTCCCTTCTTCATCTGTACCCATGATTTCACTCTGTTCTGCTTCACAAATGGAAACTTCCACTTTCAACTCAGCTTCTTTGAGTTTTTCACATCCCAATTGTACACTCATCCTCTGTTCAAACTTTCTTAGCTCTTCTGCTAACTACATATTCATTTGTTATTCTCTCTTCTGTTGTAGCCTCTGCCACTTCACTTTCTTCTTCATGAGCCAACCAATTCTCTGGTTTTCTTCTAGCATTATTTTCAATTTATTAAATTGTTCTCTTATCTCAACTAACTCTTTATCATATTATTCATCAATCAACTGCTTTCTTATGCCATTTACCTTGGCATCTTCTTTCTCCTTTCTTCTGTTGTGGTCTCTCTCCGAACATCTGCTATCTCTTCTATGACTATCAATAGTCATCTTCTTCTCCATCTCTATCTTCATGAATTCCTCACTCATTCACCATGATCTGTACTAAAGCCTCTACAATAACAAGTCCTCCTTGTTACAACTTACCTCACCAATCCTTTTCTCTAGATTTGGTCTTTTTGCAATCATTGGTTCTCTATCTTCTGGAACCTCTTGAGCATTCATCTCTGCTCCTTTTAGGCTTCAACTCATATGCACCTTTTAAGAACACAATTTTTATTTTTATCCAATCTCTGTTGGAATTCCTCAATGTTCTGCAACATTCTTCTTCCACTTAGAATCCTTTACTATATTCTTTCATCACTGCTCCTAAAGTTGTGATCTTATTTTGCTGAGATTTTCTTCAACTACCTGCAACCTGAATTCTGCAAAAATAACCTTCAAACCATAGTTAAATAACATTTATCAACTCATATTCAAGATCTTTGTATGATCTTGTTTCACCTTTCACCTGCACTGTATCTCTATGTGCTGCAATCTATCAGTTTCAAAATCTGATCTCTTTTTAATTTCTCCATCACATATGCATTCAATTTAATTAAAAAAAACTTCAAATTTCAAAAAGAGCTATTTCCAGCTCTGATACCACTTGATGCAGCCCAAGGCTACAAAACCCATATCTCCATGTAAAAGTTTCTTGTCACATTCATTTTCCAAAATGATCCCCAATTTTGGACCAACTCTAATGCATATCCACATGCATGTCAACCCAAACAGTGATAATTACTCATGCGAAAGCTTACCTTATTTAATATTCAAATGAAGATTCCCTCACTTTTTATAACAAGGTTATAAAAACTAACATATGTGGAAGTTTTCTTTTACACTCAAGGTTATAAACCATAGGCGAAAACTCACTTTATTCGAATAAATATTCGAACTTTGGATTAAAACCCAAAATAAATCTTCATATGCGGAAATTGTTCCAAATTCTATTCTTGATCCTTAATAAAAGTTGAAACCCTTTATATACCTTTGAAGCAGAAATAAAATCTTGCTTTAACCACACTTTGACTTTGATTAAAACCTCAAAAATTCCAACAATAAACTTTCGGCCAAAGCATAAAAATTCACCATATATTCAATCCCGCGTGAACATTTCATTTATTTGAAAGTGTGACTTTGGGTAAAATCCAATAACTACATACATTAACCATTGGCCCACATATAATTCAACCTTTAACATAAAATTCTTCAAAACATAAACTTTATGTTATAAATTTTCTTTATAACTTACCAGTCTCACAGTTGCACACATCTAGATGCTCCATTGTATATCAAATCATATATGGCCCACGTATGTCAACAATACATACATTTTCATTGTCCATCCATTCATGAATGGTCATCGCATTGCATCTATTAATCCGATGGCTATCAACCAACCCATTCACCATCCATCTTTTATCAAATCTGATGGCGGACGCTTCATCGCGCTCCAACCCAATGATCCGACGATCATCGCATAAAAAACTTGCACGGGTTTTAATTCTTCAAAATCACGAGAAAGAAATGGTTTTGAAATACCACCGATGCAACGTGTCACTCAATGAATGCTATCGATTTAGATCAAGACTTTACCTCTTATCGTCCAAGAGCTACATGAAAACCATTAATGGTTTTCAAAACTGCCTTTACTATTCATTGCTTCTGATTACATTTATTCATGGTTCCACTTCAATTCTTCAATGTGGTCTTCTATAAACTTAAATGAAACACTCATTTCATCATCTTATGGTTCCATATGTGCATGGTTCCATACTCCATCTCGATTCATGGTTCCGTCCTTCCTTTGATTCCGAATTTCGCATGAAATTATTCAATGTAGCTCCTCTGCTTATTCTTTTCAAAACTGTGCCTTCGAATTTCCACTCCTCTGCACCTTCGAAGTTCCACTCCAACTCATGATTCCTCAAATTAATCACTGCTTGTCATATTCTTAAATCTTTAGCTCGAAACAAGGTCCTGAGCTGCATTCATTGTTTAATCAGATATAATACCGATACATATATTCCAATGCATCTGAATACTAAGTACTGAATCAAAAATTTAGTTCTTCTGCTATGTGATTGATCCTTTTAGTTATTGATAACAAAATTTAACACGCATCAACTAATAAATCTTCTCATATGTGTGTACGACCTTCTTATACACCTCGGCTCAATTCATAATTGTAACCCTATCTCATTTCAGCTAAAAATCACAATATTTCCATCATACCTGTCTTGAAATTTACCTTAAACTATTCAATGGTATACAAAACACCATTTCAAACCCTTATCACAAATTTTTATCCACACACCTATTCATAAACCTTGAGTATTTAAACTCTGAGTATTCCTCACAAATTTTTCAATCAATCAATGCACACATATTTAAGAAACATTCTCTATATATATAAAACAAGTATTTACACATGCTTCTTCTTCCCTCAGTCTTGATTTTCTGATAAATGGTCTTTCTGTCAATTTTCCCGTAGGCTTACAACAAACCTATGTTTGTCCAAAACCCTACTTTATACTACTCCATCTACTGTTACTGTTTTTTTTCCTTTAAGGCTTTACAATTTATACAAAATATGATGAACCAATTTAGGTTCAGATCCTCTATTATTTCAACAAAATCCTCCAAATCCTCAAAGTCCTAAAATCTATCCTTTATCCCTAAGGATCCTCTTTAATCCCATAAAATCATGAAACTAATTCTAACTTAAAATTTACAATCAATTCTCAAATCTCTCATTCCCTATGGAATATAAACTATCTTAATTCTCTCATGTTCTCCAATCATTCGAGAACATTTAAAAAATCCTCACAATACTTAATATCTCTCATTAAAATCACTCAAAAACATTAATAATTACATAAGAAACCAATATTCTCTTGAAAACACAAGACCCCTATGTTTATTAAAATACAAAGTATTTTCTGAACCTAATGCCCCTACATCAGTCAGCCAACATTTTAATGTGTCACACCCACATCCCTCAAAGAGAGATCATTACAAGTCAACGCAAGTCAAACCAAGGAAAAGGAAGGCAGCTTCAGAAAAATCAACGCAACAAACTAGGGCTTTGTTTAAACAGCCCAAAATTCCTCAATTTTAGTGCCCAGATATACAGCCTCCTAAAATCGAAATTTCTGCAGAATATTGGGGTCAAATAACCAAGGGTTGACCATGGTCAATGGTGGTCAACACTCTAGCAGAAAAGCCCTAAATAGATCAGCGCAAAAAAAAAATTTCCCTAAACATATCAACTTAGAAAACAACAACTTCGCTCCACATGTGTGAGGGAAAAAGGGGCCTCCAACTACTATCGAACCAATCAGATCCCAATGAGAGAATGTGTGGTGAGATGATGATAAAATTACCTCTAATACTCTCCAATTTATATTCATCGATGAGGGTGTGTGACACATGTCTTAGGCATGTGGGATAAATCTGGTCGACCTTGAACATGTGGAAAATAAATTCAAAATCAATGTTCCGGCCTTCCTATCAAGATGATCTTTAGATCAATATTTCACCTCTCTGAAAGAGGAAAATAACAAAAATATGACCATATTCATATGAGCAATGCACCATGGATTTTGGACCTATTTTCCAAAAATTAACAGTTAATGACAACAATCATTGAAGTAATCAATCACTGTACCAACCAATCACTGAATAAAAAAGTCACTTAACTAATCATGTTGGAGCCCAGATTCCCCGTGAAGTAAACACTCCACAGATTGAGGAGCAGAGTACGCAATGCGAAGTATATTTTTGGTGTTAGGGGCTTTCGGGTTGGTCAAATCCCCTTAACCATGTAAAGAGTTGGGATTTTTGGTGAACGTTGGACTCTGCCCATGGTTTTGGACCATGGTTTTATAAAATCAAAATATATATAAGGATTATAAATAGATGTTATAGGTAGGATTTTGATTGATGATATGCAATGAATTTGGATGTAATACTGAGTTAGAGTTTGTGGTTTGGGTTAGAGAAAAAGGCTCCTGCAACTGTGTGCACATAGACGTTAGGAAACACTGCAACTGTGAGTGTAGGCCCTTGAAGCTGTGTGTGCATGGTGGAAAGAGATTGTATGAGAAAAATCTGGATGTTAACGAAGGAATCATTGAGTAGTTATTAGTTATATTGATGCGTTTGTATTTTCTTTTTGTTTATGAAAGAATGTGCTAAGTTATGGTTTGGTTTTGTAACTAAATAAAGCAACTCATTTTATGGTTATTTACTGTTTCTAGTACTCATAAGTAATATCACGCAGTCCTTGAGTAACGTCAAAATTTGTGTTAAACAACGCTAGTAATTTTGATAAATCTAACCTTCAGAGCTCTCATAAGAAGGAAAGTCCATAAAACCATAGTCCAATGTCCATTTCGATGTAGAAACAAGTTATAGCATCCCCCTATATTGCCTCGGGTGAGACTTTGGTCTGTAAAAGTACATCCTTGCCGAAAGGGATGGTAATAGTGGGTTGTGTTGGACTACGTAGTCAATTTAAATCTGGGTCTAGGCCCCATAAAGCCAAAAAATGGTTTCTTTGTCGAGACTGAGATCTAGCTAAGGGATAGCTAGGTGTGTCATTTGTCTAAGAGAGAGACCTGCTATTGGACAAATCTGAAGGAACATGAGTTTTCTATGCAAGGAATAAGAAATTCATGTATCTATGTTGAGACCTGGTTACAAAAGAATATATATACAAATCAGTACGAGATTTTCTTCTTATACTTCTCTAGCGAGTTGCACGACTGGATATAAAGGCTACATATAGAAACAGGGTTTTTTAATAATATACCTACTGTTTGGACCCCAAATATTATTGAGAAGCTTAAAAATACTGATAACGAGATCAAGAGATTTGTTGATTACTCGGTTGATAGTATCCTTGGAGGATTCATTACTGAGTTCGTGATTGAGACATTGTGTCCTATAGTGAAGCAGAGGGAAAAATTTTCAAAGGCATGCAAGGTAAGTACCTAAATTCATTGAATTTCAAAAGGGTATACTGTGATTGTTCCAAAATTGATGGTTGAAGAAAAAGAACCTGGTGCTAGGCGAGGTGGTAAGCGATTCTACTCCTTGAAGTCTATCATAGAGATCTGAAAGTCAGAAAAGTGCTGAGGAAATTCACCAACCTTCAACCCCCATCATCACTCTATCTCATTTTGTCCCTCCACCTCCACCTTCCCGATTCACCATGGCCTAACCCTCGAAGATGCTTGTGTTCAAGGGGAAAGATGAACCTAATTTTCCTGGTTTGTAGTAGAAGCGATTTTGAGTTCGTAGAATGTTAGAAACGAAGATATGATGAAAGAAAAATCAGATACTATGTTGCAAGATTGAGCATTTTCTTGGTACATGAAGTTTTTTACAATGAATACACATGCTTCATTAGCCGAAAAAAATACTACGTTGAACATTGGGTTCAAGAAATGGAAGTCGCAATCCTAGTGTATTACTAAGATCAAAGAGATTAAGAAGCTGACTACTGAGACAGTTTAGGAGGTAGACGAAAGAATAGGACATTGTTGAGTCAGATTAGCTTTAAGATCCCAGCCAAACATCATAAAGAGTGGTTTATTACTATGTTTTTAACACATCTTAGATTTCCATTGTCACAATAGAAGATCACAACTTAGGATTAAGCATTGGAGATCATGATGAAGGTGGAGGATTCACCAATAGTTTATGCAAGCATAGGGGTGCAATGAATTCAAAATCAGTTGGAATGTTTTCACATGGAGCTCCAGGATCTAAAGAAGGGAAAGGAGGTTTTTCTAGAAATCTGGTGTATCAAGTACAATACTAAGGATCACTATAAGGAGAAGTGTCATTTTTTTAGAGACTATGTGGGTGTTGGTATGTCTAATAAATTAAAACTTGGATCGAGTGGAGGGCCAATTGCACGGTCTAATATATGGTGTAGTATCTGCAAATTTACATGCCAATGTTCCACATATTTTTGTCACTTATTGCAAAACTTAGTTAGATCACCGAATCAATTCTTCTGCAACTTTTTTAGTTCAGTTGGCGATGATGAACAACATTTTAGGAGCTATAATATAATGCTACAGAATAACCTGGGCACATATCGAATGTAAGTAGAAGGTCGCGAAGCTATGGGTTCACCAACTACGTAAGGAGGTTCCAAGTACTAGGGCATGGCTAGGGAGGAAGCGTTGGTCGAGGGCGAGATAGATCGTTTGTTAAAACTGTGAACAACCTGAATTATTTCTCAATATTTCTAGAATGATAATGCTATGTCCTGGAAGTATTGTCAGGAATTCGGTCATGAAATAGAATATCATCTCATTTTTTTATCTAAAATATAGGATAATTGCAACGAGCAGCTAATACAAAACATATCGATGATGAAGGTTGAACCATGCCAAAGACATATAATTGCTAATATAGTAATGTGCAGTGGTATGCATAATGGAGGAAACTGTGAAAATGGGCTGAGGTTTGTGCCAGAGACATGGGTAACAAAGGCTAAAGATGATATTGTTGGGTTTGATGTACAATGCAAAAAGGAGAGATTGATGGAAGTGAAGAAATGTTTTATGACTCCTAAGGCTACAACATCAGCTTCACAGAGATATTTTTTCGTGGTATAAAAGAAGCCTGAAGAGAATTTTGAAGTGAAGGAAATTGATCCGTTAATCCTAGCATCTTTCCTACAGACATGCATGAAGTTGTTAAGGGACCATAACATTGTAGAAGGATTACAGGAGCTTATTGATAATCGCGCTGGAAAGGAAACATTGCAACTGGAGCACTGCACAGTCAATAAGTGTACAAAAATAAGAAGAGAAATAACTAGGAGATGTGATTAACTGTGCACATGAGAGACTATCTAATGGATCAAGTCATTCTATATCTAGGATCATATGTCAATGTTTTGCCAAAACCGACATGGGAGTGGATGGTAAATTCGAAGTTCCAATGGTCGCCTATTCAATTGAGGATGGAAAATCAGCTAAAGGTTATTCCTATGGGGCACTTGTAGGGAATCAACATAAATATCTATGGTGCAAGTGTGTTGGTAGACTTTGAGGTTATCGATATTGTTGATGATAGTAATCCTTACCCCGCACTGTTAGGATTTGATTGGGTGCATGAAATGGCTGTTATAATAAACTTGAAGAATAGGGAAATTGTGTTTGAGAAGGATGGTACCCAATTTTTTTTCCATTATATCCTTCTGAAGGTGTGAGTTAGACAGAGCCTATCTAGAATGGGTATGATGATGCTACGATTAATCAGATTTATCAACTTACTACGCAGGATCAAGACTGGATTAATCGCACCACAGATGGAAGAATATGTTGGGAGCATGATATTTCATGTATGTCTGATTCCTATGAGGAGCTAGAGCATTAGTAGAATAGAATGCACAAAGTTACAATGAAGCGCTGTAACCAAGTTACAAAATTTCTGCGTTGTGTCATGTCAGAAGTACGCGACTTGCCTTTTCCGATGGAATGGTGAACGTTGTCTTGTTCTTGGAGGAATTTGAGAGGAAAGTTATCGCGGAACAAAGGTATGAGGCTCTAGACTTCACATTAAGTTCCATTCTAGCCCGATGGTGGGATGCACATAAAGAAAATCTAGGAGGTTGGTCGAAATTATGAAAATTAATAAGGATAAGGTTTGGTCAGGTTGACACAAGAATTTTGGAGAAGTATGATGGCAAGAAGAATCCACACGATTATTTTTCTTGCTCGACCACATCTTTTGGAGTAGAACCTCAGCCAAAATGAGTGCACATGTTCTTTCATTCTTTGGAGATGATGGCTTAGCAATGGTATCCTTAAATAGAATAGTGCCATGGAATGATGTATTGGAGTGATATGGTATAAGGGTTCTTGTTTACATATAGCTTCGTGGATCGATGTAAATGCATTAATGAGGCTCTCCAAGAAGTGAAGGTAGGTTTATTTCATATTAATAAGGAACTGAGGACTTTGGTACAACATGATTTGGCCGCACAAATGGTACAGGCCCGAGAGTGTTACAATTTTACCGTGGAAGAAGGCAAGGAGGGTCCATGCGACATTCATATCCCTCAGTCTGAAGGACAATGCACGATTTCAGGGCATGATATAGCAATGTCAGATGTAGCACAACTATTCATAACGCGACAAGTGAACATAGGCTTAGAGGCAGAGCCCATGTTTTCTAAGATAGGGGAGTATTGGGATGATGACACAGTCAGCAAGGTCATTGAGCTCCTGTATGAATATCATGAATATTTCACTAAAAAATTCTTAGAATTAAAAGTTATTATGGATGATATATGTGTAATGCGCATCACATTGAATCGGATGCCAAACAAGTTAATCAACACCTATATTGGTTGAACCCAAAGGAGAAGGAGAAAGTAAGGGTAGAACTAGACAAAATGCTTGACGTTGGAAACGTTGAACTAGTTAAAAAGTCTAAGTGGGTTAGCCCTATGGTGGTCTAGGATAAGAAGACTAAAGGAAAGATAAGGATATTTGTTGATATTTGCAAGTTGAATCACACATGCATCCATGATCCATTCCCCACGCCATTCACCGATGAATTTTTAGAGAATGTTGGTGGACAGGAAGCTTACTCCATTTCAAATGTATTTTCCACCTTTGCTACTGAGTGGGGGTCCTTTCAATACACCGTCATGCCATTTGGGTTGAAGAACCCAACAGCTATATTCTCCAGGGTTGTTGTTGCAGCGTTCAAATAATATATCCAAAAATTCCTGGAAGTATATTTTGATGAATCGACAGTGTTTGGCCTATTAAAGAAGCATGTCTCTAGTCTATGCTTAATGTTGGATACTTGTAGGAAGTATCAAATCTCCTTAAACATGAATAACTGCATTGTTTCTATACCATATGGTATTTTTTTGGGACACATTGTGTGAAAACATGGATTTATAGTAGACCCTACAAATATTGTCGTGATTATCATTTTAAAACCCCCAACAAATGTCAGTTAGTTATGCATGATGCTTGGATATGCATGCTACTATAGGATTTGATTAAGGTGTACGCACATATTACTGCGCCCATGGAGAATTTATTGAAGAAGGATGTCAATTTATTTTTTAATGATGATTATCAGGAAAGTCTAGATATCCTCAAAGAAAAAATGGTGATTGCACCTATTCTTGTCTTCCCTTATTGGAAGAAGGTGTTCCATGTACATGTCAATGTGTCCTACATAGACCTAGGAGTCATGTTAGCACAACGCAAAGAAAGAGATATTTATCACCCTGTAGTCTTTGCTAGCAGGATGTTTTCTAAAGCATAAAGGAACTATGCCACCATAGAGCATGAAGGGTTGGCAATGGTATATGCCTTACAAAAATATAGGGACTATCTATTGGGGGCACACTTCAAAATGTTTATGGATCATTCTACTTTAAAGTACCTAGTCAACAAGCATGTGTTAGGAGGGAAGATTTGTCGATGATTACTATTGTTACAAGAATATGATTTAGAGGTAATTATCAAGCTAGGTCGTCTGAATGTCAAACCGGACCATCTGTCTAGGATTGAGATAGGGGAAAAACCAAAAAATATTGAGGAATAATTACCTAATGCGCATTTTCTCGCTATCAAGGTTGTAGATGAGAATTTCTTGGATATAATTTAATTTCTCTAAACAAGAATCACACCTCTAGAATACACTACGCAATAGAAGGACCTAGTCGTAAGGGCAGTAGACTTTACTCTAATTGCAGGACACCTGTATAAAATGGGGGTTGATGAAATTTTGCAAAGATATGTTCCTGAGCATGAACGACACAATAGATTGGTTAAAGAACATGGAAAATTTTCTAGAGGTCACTACGCAGGAAAATCCGTTGCGAAAAATATTTGTGCATCGAGTTAAGGTGACCTATGGTACGTAAATATTCAAAGGCGTATTGCAACACATGAATTTTTTTTCAAAGGACTCAAATAACATCGTGAAAAGACAAAATGGTGTTGAAACCACATGTAACATTGCAAGCTTTCAAAAAATGGGAGGTTGTCTTTGTAGGTCTAATTAACCCGCTGAGAAAGAAGACATCTGCGTGATACATTATTACTACAACTTCGTACCTCACTTGGTGGGCCGAGGTACAACTAGTAAATCATTGCACTACATATACGATAGAATAATTCATTTTCCAACATATTGTGTCATGGTTTGGCTATCAAAATCATTTGATGAGCGACTTAGGAACACATTTCCTGAATAGTACTATCAAATCCTTGACTGAAGAATTCCAAGTTAGTCAGCAAAAGAGTATGCCATACAACCCCAAAGCGAATGGCATAATAAAATCTTTCAACAAAATATTGGAGACTGTACTAACAAAAGTATGCAATGTTAATAGAAATGGCAAGGACCTACAAATTTTTTTTTTTTTAAGGGCCTATGGAACTACCTGCAAGAAGCTGACTGGACAGAACTTGTTTCGATTAGTACATGGAAAACAAGTAGTAATGTAAATGGAATCTATTTTTCCTAGAATACACATTTATGCAGTAATGAATATGGACGATAGAGACATCATGGAGCATATTTTGGCATAGTTTCTCGAGCTCGAAGAGGATCGCTTAATCGTCATATTTCATCAGCATGTTCAGAAGGAAAGAGAGAATGCATGGAATGATTGACATATTAAGAAAAATACATTCAAAGGGGGTAAAATTTGAATGGACTGAAAAATTCCAGAATAGCTCTGAGCAATTAAAACTGAAACTTACTACAACACCAATTCTAAAGATTGCTGATCCGGAACAGGAGTTTGTAGTATGCACAGATGCTTGTGGAGAAGGAATTGGGGGAGTATTATTGCAATAAAATTTTGTTATAGCTTATGAATCTAGAAAACTTAAGAAACATGAAAAAAATTACAGTGTGTATGATCTTGAGTTAGCTATTGTAATACACGCCCTCAAGATGTGAAGACACTATCTTCTCTAGGAAAGAAATTTGTGTTGATGATAGATCACATTAGTCTAAAGTATTTCTTCACTCAACCAGACTTAAATGATAAGAAAGCTAGGTCGTTGTATTTCCTAAGTGAGTTTGACATGGAAATAAAATATATCAAAGGTAAAGAAAACAAGATTGTAGATGCCTTAAGAAAAAATGCTTGGTAAGGGGTAAGTAAAATTGGAAGTAGTGTTAACTTTGACTTGGAATAACTGGTTCAAAGAGTAGTGGATCAAGATGAAGACTATGAAAATATTTAGACACAAATGTTGAAAGAATAAATGCAAGGGTATACACAAATCAGAATGGATTGATTTTCTACAGAGATAGATCGTACATTCCTAATGTAGATTCTTTAAAGAAAGAAATTCTAGATGAATATCATAAAAATCCATATTCTGGACATCCGGGATACCATAAATTACTCATAGCTTTCAGAAAGAACTTATCTTGGCCTAGAATAAAAAAATATGTAGCAAGTTACTTGGCTAGATGCATTGAATGTCAACAGGTAAAAGTTGAACATCAACATCCGGTTGGGTTGTTGAACTCTTTACCTATTTCAGAATGGAAATGGGAAACTATTTCTATGGACTTTATAACTGGTCTACCAGGAACCAAATATCAGCATGACTCTGTGATGGTTGTAGTGGACACTTTAACTAAAGCTGCTCATTATATACTAGTTCAGTCCACCTTTGGGACAACCCAGGTAGCAAATGTGTTCATGAAAGAGATTTTGAGGCTACATGGGGTTCCTAAAGTGATAATTTTAGATAGAGATGCAAATTTCACTGCAGCTTTTTGGAGGAGTTTATTTGGAGGCATGGGTGCTAAGCAAAATTTTAGTATTGCCTACCACCCCCAAACTGATGGTCAAATCAAAAGGACAAACCAAATTCTCGAGGATATGTTAAGGATGTATGTGATAGATAGGGAAACCAAATGGGAAGACTATTTACACTTAGTAGAATTTTTCTATAACAACAACTACTAAAGCTCCATAAAGATGAGTCTGTTTGAAGCACCGTATGGTAGAAAAAGCCATACTCCCTTAAGTTGGAGCAAACCTAAAGATAAACTGGTACTTGGCCTAGAAGCTTTGCAAGAAATGGAAATAATTGTAAAACAGATTCAAAAAAATATCAAGACATCTCAGGACAGACAGAAAAGTTATGCAAACAAAAAGAGAGTTCACCGAGAATTCAGTGTGGGTGATCATGTATATCTGAGGATTAAGCCTAAGAAGAGCACTTTGCACACCAGAAACTGTGCAAAATTAGCTCCAAGATACTATGGACCATTTGAAGTGCTGGAAAGAATGGGGCCAGTGGCCTATAAATTGGCGTTACCCATGCATATTAAGGTTCATGATGTGTTTCATGTTTCTTTATTAAAAAAATATGTACATGAATCTTCTCACGTTATTTATTGGAATGTGATTCAGGTGGAAACAGAAGGGGAATTCCTTCCAGAGCCACTTCAAATATTGGAGCAGGAAGAAATTAAAATTCAGAACCGAACAGTAGCTAGAGTAAAAGAGAGGTGGAGGCACTTTACGCCCGAAGAGGCTACTTAGGAGCGAGAATCTAAAATGATGGAAAAATATACATCACTATTTTCACAGTGAATTTTTAAGTTTATTTGACAACACCGAGGACGGTGTTTGTTTTTAGAGGGGGAATATGTAACACCCCAAGTTGCTATGCTTTTTAAACTTGAAAATTGAATAAGTCCAAAGGGGAAGTGGACCCCAATGGAGAACTAATGTGTTTATTTATTTTACATATTAATAAAAATAAATAAAAAAATTATGTGTGCAATGACTAGTTGAGAAGTGAGATCTGAAACCTAGATCCATGAGGACGTGGATAAGGTGATAAGACTTTCCCACCCCTTCCACAAATCCTTGGGAGGAATATTTCTAATATTAGATTTGGAGATAAATATCTAATTTTCCCAATGAAGAGGAAAGTAATTTGGAAGAGGAATAAAAAGCCGAAAAAGAGGAAAATATAGCTTTAAAGTACCTCTAAGAGGGAAAGCCTAGACAAAATAGGAAGAAAGCATCCTGAAATTTCTGGACGCAGAAATTGGAAACAGGCTTGGGAAATCACTGCTTAAATAAGCTGCTCCAAGATAGAGAAGGGGTTGTCTATCACTGGGAGCTAGGGTCTGAGCTCGGGGGTGAGTTATGGAGAGAGAACTATAAGGTTGGGAGGAAATACTCATAGCAATTGGTATGCATGTTAACATAGTTTATTTCAGTTGTATATGAACTTAGTATATCCGTAATTCAATTCTTGATTTTAACAAGTTAGTTATTCTCTGAATATACTAAATTCACATATACCCATACCTTTAACAGATTTTGATAAGACATAATTTTTGTCATCTATATAGTTGTATGGGAATAATCTAATGAGACCATCTACCAAAATTTCTAAACCTATGATAGGTTTAAATCAGGAGATCGGTATCTCTTAGAGAAGTTATTATTATTATTTCTGGTTAGTATGTGGAAATGTTACTAATAACTGATTTTATTATATGTATATCCTCAAAATAAATTTAAATTAAGTTGCAGAAAAGAAGTAATAATTCTGGAAGTTATAATTCGCATGTTATGTATTATTATACTACTGTAATGGTTTCAATAGAGGAAGCTTAGAATTAAATAAATGAAGTACATTTAAAATCTATTACAACATATCAAGAGTAAACAAAGATCTAAGATAGAGTTTAAATTTAAAAGTAGCATTATACGTGAACCTTCAGAAATAATCCATGTATGAATGAAATTAAAGAGAAATAACAGGAACTATACAATCTATTTTATTCCTAATTAAATCCTTTGATTTTTACACTGGATTTATTTAGCTGATTGCAAAAATCTATGTTTAGAGATGACATGAGCTTTATAACATAGTACTAAATAGCATATAAGATTCTGCAAGAATTTATTAATTTCTCTGTTGCAGTTGTTAAGTGAAATGAAGAAATAAAACACAAGATATAGATATATATATATATATATATATATATATCCAACAGAAAGAAACTACACATTTTCCTTAGACTGTTGTTAATATTTTTAAATAATAGAAATTAAAGGATAGGAGATAAACTACTAAGGAAAATATAGTTATGTTCATAATTAAAAACTGGAAGGATCAACAACAAAATCCTATATAGTATGAATTGACACACAAAAAATGTATACTAATTTAGGAGAAGAACTAGATCTGGTAAAAAATGTATGATAATAAGTGATTCCTTGTTTTAGGAACATATTATATTCAAAATTTCAATAGTGGCATTTATAAAATAAAAAAGTACAATGGAAACTGAGAGTAAGCCAATATAGGCAGGTAATGGTATAACCATGGAAATTAATGTCACAGTTCATATAAGTACTGAGAAGAAAAAAAGTCCAAATTTCAAGTATAAATTACATTTCTAAACCTCCAAATAGCCAATACAGGAAAACTGTTTAGAATCAAGTTTTAATATACGTTGATATAAATAAAAACGAAATCCAACTAGATTTGAGTTAGAACAATGAACTTCTCCAAAACGTTGAAGACCAACCTGGATGGCAAGAGGAAGTCACAGTATAAGTTGGATAAATTCCAAATGAGAAATGTGAAGTTCGAATTGAATAAATTAGCCAAGCTTCTTACCTGCATATTCACAAAAACCATAGGATTAGTCTTAAATCCTAAATTTTAATTGATAATAAGAAAACACAGTCACGATAAAATGGGAGGAAAATGGTAAGCGAGAAAATGGAAATTTGACAATATAGATGAGTTACTTGTGGAAATGTAGGTTTGAAAAGTTTAGTCAAAATTTAAGTGATTCGATTCCCCAAGGCCGTGAATCCAGATACTGGCCCTAAGTTACGTTTTCCCTCAAAAAATTGACAGTTAGAAAATGTATGATAGCATGAGTGCTACTGTAAATAACATTTTAAACCAGAGCTAAAGAGTGGAGACCTTCACGATTCGGCGTAGCTGGGAAACCAACAACATTAAGGGTTGATGGGTGGAGAGACCTGATATCCACGTCATACTCAAAACCATTGTCAACATTTTCTTCCAAGCACAAATCTGAAGTAGAGTATGCAATAGAAAGAAAATTGAATAAATGTGAAATCGTTTGATGGTGAGAAAGAACTATAACCAATTGAAATATCACACAAACTGGTTCACAAAATGGAATAAGACACAAACGTTGTTATATTTTAACCAAAGGAGGTAACACCTACATCTTATTGTCATATAATCATAAAACTTGAAATTCTGCAAATAATGAAAACCAGGAAACGTTATCTTACCAGTGTGACAAATGAAAAAATGTTGTGTTGCGAGGTATGATGGAAATTTTATGCTATCAAAATCATAGCACTTTGTAAAAATTAGTTTGGAGGATGGACATAACTCTTGGTAGCAGAGAAGACAAGGATTTTCATACAGTGAGAAAATTTCCGATTAATAAACCCAAAACCCTTGTGAAACCCTAATTCATCTCGTCCTTACAAGTGTCACCAGATTGATGCATCCTTTGGATCGACAATTCAAGTGTGAGAAACCTGAGGAACAGATCAACCGTATCATATGAAAAAATTTAAAAAATCCCAGTTGCGTAAATGCGAGACACATTCGTGAGTACCATCGAAATCCATTTGGGGTTTGCACTGGGCTCAAGGTCGTTTTCGTACACTGGTTTCATTACTAATAATCCCCTCCGTAAAAGTGTTAGGTGTATATTAAATTTGAACTACGTGAACGAGGAAACTTTTTACCAAATGACCATACGTTCGATGTTATCGAGTTTTATATTATGACGTAACAATACAGTGGTCTAAACAATACTTACGAGTGAATTTAGTACCTAAGTTAGTAAAAAAAGTATTACAAGTGGATGGCTATTGTGCTAAAAGTGAAAATAATACGATCCATGTTTTAATATAAAGGTTACAAGAAGAAATACCCTTCTCATGGAAAAATTAAATCAGGGAAGGGTATAGAGGTAGACTATAATGTCAAATGAAATGTGTAATTTGAGGTGGGTTAAAATAAAATAATTTAGTTATAAAATCCTAGGATATATATATATATATATATATATATATATATATATATATATATATATATATATATATATATATATATGAAATTACATACATATATATATGCATTCCATAACTCTAATTAGGGTAAAAGTGTATAAAAATATCATTTAATTAAAATGTTGAGTTGTGTTAGAGTATGGTGGCATAGAAATAGGATCATAGTGATTCTGTGATTGATAACCTTAAAAAGAAGGAACCAATAGTATTATCAGTAAGATAATTGGTATGTTCACAAGGAAGGAAGGATAAATTAATTGTATGGATAGAAATTCGTCAAAGTGTGATGATTAATCATGAATAATAAAAGTAACAAGACAAAATAATTTATTTATTTATTTTGTTGAAATTGAGAGGCATTACAGACATAAACAAAAATAATTATCAGTTTATCATCCTCTATTTTTTTTTTTACAGGTTTTTGTGTAGGGATCCTTTTATGAAACCTTGTTGGTGAAGATACTTTTCAAGGCGATAATAGTGTGCTCGAGGGGCTCGTTTTATCCCATATAAAGCCTTTTTTAGTTTGCATACAAGGTTTTCATCGTTTCCTAGAATGAATCCTTCTGATTGTTCAATATATACTTATTCTTCTAGATCTCCATTAAGGAACTTTACTTTTACATCCATTTGATAAAATTTGAAATGGTGGAAGCATGAAGAAGTAAGAAACATTATTATGGCCTTAAGTTTGGCTACAGGTGTAAATGTTTCTTCAAATTCTATAACTTCTTTTTGGGCATAACCTTTGCAGCCATGTCTAGCCTTGCTTCTAATGGCTTCCCCATTTTCATTCATTTTATTTTTGAATATCCATTTTGTCCTAATAATTTTTTTATCATGGGGCCTTGGAACCAATTACCATGTCTTATTCTTCTTAATTTTGATCAAGTTCTTCATCCATGGCCTTAACCCAACATTCATCTTTACTATCTTGATTTACATTTTGTGGTTCAATAGTGGATAGTAAATCTAGATAGCTAGGAGCTCCTACAAGAGATCTTCTTGTTTGTAACCTAGATTCCTTTTCTCCTATAATTTTAGTTTCTGGGTGATTCTTTTGAACACACGTGGATGGATCCTTTTCTTTATCTGTTGTGTCTTCTTCTATTTTTTCATTAGTTTCTTTTTCTATATCATTTTGATTTGATGTGGGAAATAATGCATCATCATCCTCTTTTTTTGTTGTTACCCTTTTGCGATATGGGCACGCTTCATTAATCACAACATCAATAGATTCAACAATATTTCGATGTCTCTTACTATAAAATTTGTATCCTTTATCTTTAGATGAGTAACCAACAAAAATTCCTTCATCTGCCCAAGGTTAAAACTTACCATGTTTTTCCTCATTAACTTTTATTAAACGTTTACTTTTGAAGACTCTAAAATTATTTAATTGTAGGAGGCTTACCATACCAAAGTTTGTAAGGAGTTTTATCAAAATTTACTCGAACATGAGCTTTGTTGAGAATATTTACTATAGCATTTTCTACTTCACCGAAGAAGGTGTTAGGTGTTCCATAATCATCAAGCATAGCACGAGCCATTTGTTGAATTGTTTTATTCATCCTTTCTTCCACTCCATTCTGTTCAGGAGTTCTAGATACAAAATACTGAATTTTGATGCCATCTTGTTCACAGAAATTAAAAAAAAATCATCTGATATGTATTATCCTCCTCTCTTACATATCAGACATTTGATTTTTAGATCTAACTCATTTTAAACTAATGTTTTAAAGCCTCTCAGTTTATCAAATGATTAAATTTTTTATTTCAATAAAGCAATCCAAAAAATTATAGAAAAGTCATCAATCAATAAGACGTAGTATTGTTCTCCTCAAGCTGACTTTTTCCCTACTCACCAACATAAATCAGTATGTATAAGTTCAAGAGGCTTACTTGCTTATCCTTATTTTTCATTAAATTGAACCCTAGTTTTCTTACTTAATTGACATGACTTGCATATGGTACTTTATCAAAATTTGGTGTTGGGAAATTTACAAGCAAACTTGAGCATGCTTTATTTATGTAGTTGAGAGAAACTTATATGTCCCAACCTTATGTGCCATAAACACTTTTCCTCTACTTTTCCTAAGTAATGTTTTTCTTGGCCACCTTTCAATACATAAAGATTACTTGGAGTTCTTGTTCCCTTTATTATGGTCTTCCATGTGTTAAGTTCACGAACCACACATTCTTTTGATCTTAAAACAACCTCATTTCCTTGGTCACACATTTTGCTAACACTTAACAAGTTATTATTTAATCCATCAACAAACATAACATTACCAGCTTTAACATTTTATTTTAGAAAAAAATATCCCTTACCTATAATGACAACAGATGAGTCATTTCCAAAAGTAACATTATTTTCTTTCTCTAATGCATTACATGAACTGATTTTATCTTTATAACCTCTCATGTGTCTTGATCATCCACTATCAATGTACCATTGGTTTTCCTGACCTTCGACATACAATGATATGCCACAACTTTCAGATTCTAAATTATTTCTTTTCCATAACTTAGAAGTTGTTGATATTCTCTCCTTTTGAGATGTTGGCTATAATTTCCTCCTGCATTCATATTCCGCATGTCTAACATTATTACAGAATGAGCATTCAATTTCATCTTTCAGAGGTGAGAAATTATTATAGGTGTTTTTCTTGATTCATATCTGATTTATTTATTTTCATGCTTCTCTACTCATGATGGTTCACATGTGAATTATATTCATTATTTGGTTGAAGGTTGGAGTTTTAATGACTGGTTTTCGTTGCATCTAGATAGATTCCGGTTGTGACAGAGAATTTTACTGTCTTTGATGATTCTCCATTATATCCAAGACCTTTCTTCATAAGAGGAGAGTGTTGAGGCTTGATAATTTCATCTAAGGTTTCAGATCCTTTAGCAAATCTATGATTTAGATTTTTTTATCATGTTAGTTATTAAGCTTCTGTGGTTATCATTCGTAATAGAATTATCAGGATTATCTATTGTGTTATAAGAATTATGTCAATGTTTTGAATCCCAACAAGGATCCATCTTCATGACTTATTTCTAATGAAGGATTGAAAGAGGAATAAAATGAGGGATAAATAGTGAATGGGGCAAAAAACAAAAAATAAAGAGCCGACTAAAACGTAAATTATGAAGATAAATTTAATTGATTAATTATTATAATTATTTTAAAAGAAATAAATTATTATTACCAATAATTATTAATGATAATTCTTAATTTACATAAATATTAATGACAATATTTTTATTATTAATAATAATTATTACTTAAAAGAATTATTAGTGATAAATACTCATTATTACTAAACATTATTAATAATAAATGTTCTCTACAATTAATAATTATTTTTAATTTTAATAATTATTAAATTATTAATGGGGTTAATGGTAATTCATTTATTAATAAGTGATAATTAATAATCATTATTAAAATATTTTTTTTAATAATTATTATTATTATTATTATTATTAATTACTAAAAATAATTGTTATAAATAACAATTAATAATAATAGCTATTGTTGTTTTCTCTTTTTAGATTTTTATTCTTTATTAAAAATAGCTAATATGTTACTATTATAAAAAAAAATATTTAAAGGTTTTATTGTTAATAATAACTAATTTAATTTAAATTAAATATTAATTACAATTTTTATTTCTATAATAATAATTGTTAAATTAAAAATACGGTTAAGTGTAGCGTAAGGAATGATTTAATTAATTCTTAATTTATTAAAAATAATAATTATTATTGTTATATTATATTATTAAACACTAATTCCAAAGAGATAAATGAAGAGAGGGAAAGAAAAAACATAACTGAGATATTATACCTGGGATGAAGAACCCGAAGAACCAACTTTCTTGATCAGAGGAAGCTAGCTACCACTCATTTCACTCCCTCCATCCCCGTTGAGATTATAAGGATGCCTAATAATCTCAATAGCTTCTTTGATATTCCTTTTCTCATAGTGCTCCTCTCTCGTGATAATCTTGGAATTTTCTATACAGACATGGTGCTCAGTTTTCAAGGAGTGAATTGCAAGGTTGAGGTATGATATCTCCCATTATTAATATCGGCTTCATGCTCTTTTAATATCTTTTTAAAAGAGCACCCTGTTTCCCCAATATAACTTTTCCCAGACGAATAATCAATATTATAAACTCATTTAAGTTTTTTGTGATTGATATTATCCTTAACTCTCTACATTCTTTGTCTGATAATTCTTGATGTTGTAAATTGTGTGGTTATGTCCTTCTTTCCCAAACCTTCATGATATTATCCATAAAACATTGAGTATATTGTACGAAAACTCTAGCACAGGAAGCTTGGGGTTCTTGGTGTACCCTGGAAAGAACCACACACTCAAATATTTGTATGGTCTTCTTAATATCATTATATTTGTATCCTATTCATTCAAATACAAAGGTCAAGTGTTTTATTTCCTCCATAAGGTGCTCAACGTTTAATATTATGAGCGCCCTAGAAACAATAGTATTTAGGACATCACATTTTGAGTCAGGTGATGGTACGAATCAACATGAACATAGATATCCATGTGATTTTTCTTACTAAATACCTGATGCCCTACTATTAGATCCTCATTCTTGGTAACAACAACATCCAAAACTGGAATTCTTTTTTTTTCTTTAAATTCCATAGTAAACTTAATTTCTGTTGAAATACACTTAAGGTGATTAAAAAATCTCTCAAGATTATCCTTTCCATGAGTTCACTTTATGTTGGTGTCGTCAACAAACCTCTTCCACCAAGTTGGTTTCAAGGGAAACGAATCAAGAGCCTCCTTTTCAAAGTATTCCATGTATATGTTAGTGACAGTGGGTGAGAATGGTGATCCCATTACAACACAAGATACTTGCTCATAGTAACCACCTTCGAAGCTCAAAAAAATGGAATGTAAACAGATTTCTACAAGATTATTTGTTTCATGATCAATGACTTCATTTATAACATGAAAAACCTCATCCAAGGGAATTTTAGTAAATAATGACACAACGTCGAAACTCACGAAAATGTCATTCTCCTTTACCTTCTCATTTTTTATATGATTTACGAAAATATTAGAGTATTTTATGAATGAGTCAGTGTTACCAACTAAGGGCTTGAGAATCTTGGAAACATACTTTTGAAATTCATAGGTGGGGGACCCTATGGTATTAACAATTTGTCTAAAGGGAGAACCATCCTTGTCAGTTTTAGGTAGTCCATAAGTTCTATGGATAATTTAACAGGAAGGGATCAACTTCTTCTTCAACTTATCATCAAGACAATATTCCATGACTTCCTTTTTGACAACTTTAATAGCCCTAGACATGGGATTAGAGCTAATTTTTTTATAGCTACTACAGTTCAGTTGTGTTGATATTTTTTGTATTTGGGGTAGCATCAGTTGTGCTATAGGTACCAAATTTTGAGGAAGGAGTAGAGTTCACCTAATCTACAAGACCTAGAAATGGATTTGGGAAATTTCATTTGTTTTAAGATATATTAAATTAATTAATTATTTTAATGTATTTCCTAAGTTAAAACTTAGGAAAATAAAATAATTAAAGTGAATTTAATTAAACATGTGATGAAATTGTGCTAAGTCACATCTCAAACCTTCTTTTAATCTGAGCCATTGATTAAATATTTAATCTTTCCCGTTGATTTTTCAACGAGAAAAGTATAAAGGAAAGGCTTGGGGTCATTTGTAAGACACACAGAGGTAGAGCACTGAAGCTACGATGAGATTATAGGGTGCGGTTGCTAAGAATTCTCAATTTTTTCAGTTGTAGAGAGGGGAATTTAGACCAAGGGGATGATCTGATCCCAGGGTCTATAATAAAAAATAAGCATAGAAGAGATCACGAAAGACATCATAGAGGAAGGAAACAGTAGCAAAAATAGATGACAGCAACAACAACAGTAGACGGCAGCTGCAGTAGTAGCAGTAGCAGACGGCAACTCCAATAGTAGCAGACAACAACAGTAGTAGTAGTAGTAGCTGCAGCAAGGACAGCTTGATTTTTAGGAGACCCTTCAGGGGTTACGCAGAGACCCTTAGGGGAAGCATAGTGAGTATGTCACCCAGTCTAGGGTAACGTAGTCCCTTCCAGTGAAAACGTTGAACATTTGGAGGCCTTAAGAGGCTGACACAGTGTCTTTAAAAGGAATATTTGGGGTTTCTAGGCCTAGATCTGGGTGAGTTCTATAAATCCCATTTGAGGGTGTGGATCAGTCAGTATTGTTGGTCTTAGATCAGTGAGGTGTTGCAGATCTAGAGTTTTCTCTGTACGTTTTTCCATATCTAGCACCGAGCGTTACGTATTCAAGAAATATTCTTAATAATAGAGCCCTCCAGCAGCCAAAGACTGGTTTTACCACATTGGGTTTTTCTGAGGATAGTTTTTCCAGAAATAACTGTGTTACTTTGTCTATGTGTGCATGTGCTTATTCTAGATCTGAATTGGTAGATATCTATTATGTGTTTTTCTTTGATGTTGACTTGAATTTATTCCATTGATAACTTATATAAGTAGGAGAAGCTTAACTGGATTAACAGAAATAATTTCTGCATAAGAATTAAGAGTCAAAAATTTCTACATGGTATTAGAGAAATTACAAATCTTGAAGGGTCACCAGTTGAAGAATCTGAAGGATCTAGCTGCAGAAAATAGCTGGAAAGCCAGCAGAAAAGTAGATCTGAAGGGACAACGCAGTTTTCAAGAGCAGACTCACACAGAGGGAAGGGTGACGCTATCCAGCGTTGTGCCCTAGTAAGCCCACAAAATTAGCGTGCGGAGGCAGCTCAGAAACAACATTGGTTAGGTCTGAAGCTAGCTAGTGTGACTCAAATCTGAATCTGTCAGATCCAGAAAAAGTCTGCAGAAAATTTGTAGAAATTCATAAGTGCTGGTGGGGTTAAAGTTTTGAAGTTTTCAGATTTTTAACCTTAGCACAAGTGACAAATTTTGGCAAGAGATCAACTTCTTAGAGAGTTTCCTGCCAAAGGAAACTTGCAATTTGATCAGAGGATCAAAGAAGAAGCTGAGTCATAGTTGATTTGGTAGATTTCCAAGGATGGAAATCAAGTGTCAGAGGGAGCAGAGGGTGCCCTGTTCGAAAAGGACCCTAGATCCATATTTATAGCATAGAGAAGAGGAGCTCTGACACATTCTAAGCATATGACTCCTCATGGACTGCATCATCAAGATAGGCTAGAGGGCCTCTCAAACTTTTCGGTGTGGAAAGAAACGATCCTGATTGTGCTTGAGGCATACGGTATAAGATACCATGTAGAGCAGATCCTAGCCACAACGATAGATGCAAATCTCTTATGGAAGCATAGAGAAGCTATTGGGCATGCCAAGTGACTGATAATGGATATTATCAAGGATCATATTGTGCCACACATAGCTAAGAAGAGGAAAACCAATGAGATGTGGAAAGCCTTGACTTCCCTATATGAGGGAAAATCAGTCCAAAGAAAGCTGTTGTTGGAGGCCCAAATAAGGTCATTCATGATGACTAAGGGAGAAGACATCGAGCATTTCCTCTTCGGACTGTAGTCCATCACGGATCAATTGACTACAATGGGTGCAATCGTAGATGATGCTGTGATAGTTAGGACTACCCTCAATGTAGTCACGGATGAGTGGGAAACCTTTGTCCAAAGTATATTGGGCAGAGCGGGCCTCCCAAATTGGGACAACTTGTGGTCCATCCTGCGGCAAGAAGAACTACTAAGGTTCACCAAGAAGCAGCATAGCCCTGTGTTGAGCAGGGTTAATAAGGAAGAGGAGGAAGAAGCAACCTTGGTATCAAAGAAGCAGCCAAAGAAGAAGAAGGATCTTTCAAAGATCAAGTGCTTCTAGTGTGGCGAAATGGGACATTTTACTAGCCATTTGTTGGTTCACAAAGGTGGCTTATTGTAGGCAACCTCTAAGTTCCTCATTCAATTGTCAACCCAGGGTAAGCCTTTTTATTTCAAGGGTGTAAGCATAATATATGCAAGTGAGGTCAAATGATAGCTACTCTATGATGCTTACGAAATAGATTCTCTAATTCTCGAAGTTCAATCAACTCAAAGAGACATGAAAATGGCATAATGCAACTAACTACTCTGCCTAGCTTAGAGGAGATAAAATTTATAATTGAACATCGTAATGATAGATTGAACAACAACTTATCGAACTGAACATAAACTTAAGTGAATTGAATAGAAATTTATCGAGTTTAACAACAACTTAAGTGAATTGAACAACAACCTGAATAAACTAAATCAAAAATTACTTATATAATTTTCCAATGGAATTGTCTTTACAAACTGACTAATTGGCATCTTACTATGCATAATCAAGAATTGGACATCTTATCGTACTTAAAGGAAAAATCTAATCTATGAATATGAATAACATTGACCAGTAATTATTCTAGGATTTGTAAATCGACTACAAGGCATTGCGAGAGAATGAAAGCATCTAACAATGATAAAGCATTATTACAAATCCGAAAGCATGAATGAAGTAAAATATTAAATCAAGAAACATGAATGTTACTACTCTGACGAAAGAAAAACCACAACTTTATTGCATGGAGAAGTAATTTACAACTTCATCAGGTAACTGGAGATTGATTATGTAATTAATGCACAACACTAAGACTATCAAAGAACTACCAGAGGTTGGGCCCAGACCACCGGAAGATCTAACGTAATGGAAAAATAAAAATATGATTGTTCAAAACATCAAGACTCTTTATTGAATCAGAAGATAATACAGGGGTACAATCGAGTAGTTCGGTCCTGGAGCATTCATTACAGAAGGGGAAAACTTTATTTCTTTCTTGTTTATCTTTCCTCCTTTTAAAGGTGTTTTCACGTAGTGAGTCAGTATTCTCTAGACGACAGCCCGCTGCGCATGGCTGTCAATTGGGCTCTCAATCTTGGACCCGTATTTTTGTCTTCTGCCAGTTCCTGAAAGCTATTATGATTCCATAAGTCCGTGCCTACCAGTTGTCTTCCATTTAACGTTGGTTCAGATGCTCTGTTTTCCTGTATATAGAGATAAAATAAGTCAAATTTCCGTTATAAAAGTGTTTTCTTTTGTTGTTAGCCCACTTTCCCCGATTTTCATAAACCTTTTCTATCTTTATTGTTAGAAATGAGAAAGAAATACCAAAACTATGTCACAATTAAAAGGGATTATAGGTGAAAACATACCTTAATTCTAGCCCAACATACTCCCCTGCTTACCTATTTTCAATTCCTCATCCAAACAGATGGTTGAGATGTAGCTGTGTTAAGGAGTAGGTAGGGTAGACCTTTTCCTTGTATACTTTGAAACCTTGCTTCTGTCTAATTCTTGCAAAGGTAATGGTTGTGTGCCCTTATTGAAATTCTTAGTCATGATCATAGCCCTCATGAGGGTACCAGATAAGAGAGCATCTATATCTACATCCTAACCATGCAGGACCCATGCTAAAGACCATGTTACTATATGAGAGGAATCTGGAGGCAGATGCCTTGAAATTTCTATATCCAAACAACTCCCTATTCTTCACACTATTAGTGGAGGCCATCCATCTATGTTTGGTTGATGCCAAGGCTACTTCCTGAATCTCCTCAAAATATTCTCGTCCATTTTCTATGATGTCTTTAGGGATGGGCCCCAACCTGGTCCTTACACCTTCCCTTTTCATGAATTTCTTGTGTTGGATAAATAGTTGCATGGGTTTTGTAGGTTCTCCTTTGACCCATAGATCTAAGCCATGTTCTCTCTTTTGGAAGATATTATAAGCTTTGGCCCACCTAATCTTATTTTTAGTGAATGAGAGTAAGGCTTGAAACTGAACATCCCATATAAAGGGACTACGATTGCTGTCTGTGTCCTCTTCTAAAAAGAAACTATGCATGTAGACTTCACATAAAAGGCGTTGGACCTATTCATCTGGATCATTGCAGTAGTGGAAAAACTCTTCTATGGTTCTAAAAGTTGTGGACTTCCCTGCCCTGACGGCCTTGACTTTCAGCAGTAAATATTCTTCTATTAATAATAGGGCATAGTTGGTGGCCAGTGCCCTACATGTTAATGCATCATTATAAAAAGAACAAATCTTAGGGATTTGTTTCTTGTCTTGCTCCACCTATTCTTGTGCCCTTTTTACCTTTGCATGTTCCTCTCTGAGCTAGGAAAATGTCTCGTCTTTGGTGGAGGAGAGGTCTATGAATTTCTTTAGTAGTGCTTGATATTCTTGTGCTAGGACCACCTCCTTCCTACATTGTGCTAGCTCATGTTGTGTTTTTACCAGTTCATCATGCAATTTCTGATTAACATCTTTCTCTACCAAGCAGGCATAGGCAAGATCTTCCTTTATTTGGGTCTCCTTCTCTTCTATAATTTTCTGCTCAGTTTGTGTAGAGGCTTCAATGATGTTTGCTAGTTCTGTCTAAAATTCGGCCTCAGTAATACCTTCTTGGTCAGTCTGTATCCCAGTCTCAGCAGTGTTGGTTAAGTTGGTATGCACCTCAACCTCTATAGTAGCTACCAAGTCTATTTGAATCTCAGCCTCAACGATGTCAGCTAAGTCAGTCTGCATCTCGACTTTAACAATTTTTATCAAGTTGGCGACTAATCCTTTCTGAGTTCCTGTGGTGGTGCTTTCCTTCTTTGGCTTTCAGGCCCATTTTTCCTCCTTCAGATGTTTTCTCAAATATTTCACCATTTTCTTTATATTTTGCAGACCCTGCTTAGTTTCTTAATCTTCTTTTCAGCTTAATTCTCACCTGACTTGATTTCAGCAGGTGGTGGAGTAGTAGCGTTCTCTTTTTCAGGGACGGTACTGCCAACCTCAAGGTGGCCTGTGGTGGTGTTTTCTATTTGGGCTTCTGAATTTACTTCTGTATGAAGGTCCTGACTGGGCAGGACAATGCTACCTTCAAGTGTTAAAAGTATTGTTTCTATGCTTGTGCTTTTCTCTATAGGGACAGTGTCTCTTGGCTAATTTTTTGATTCTACTCTCCCCCCTATCTTCGCTTCAATAATTGTCTCGTAATTCTCGAGAGGGGACATATCCCCAAAAGCTTGTGATTCATCTTGGTAGGTTAGGATTTTGGTATGTCTAGAACTGCTAGCAGTGGAAGACTTTTCTATAGGTTCCCCTTGTTCTTCTTCTTCTGATAGGCTTCTCGATTCATGGTCTGCCCTTAATTGCTCTAGGACTCTAGCCATCTCTTCCTCGAAGTCCTGTAAGGATGCATTTTTGGGGCTTGAGGGTAGTGAACGGGATGGCCCTACCTTCTCTATGAAGTTTGAGGTTCCCTAAAGTGTTTTGGACCTCTTTTTCCTGCTTGGTTTTGAGATTTCAGTGCGGGTCCTTTTTCTTCTAGGTATGTTTACCCTGGGGAGCTCAATTTTAATTTCGCCTGGGTTTTCCTCAAGTATCTATGAGGCAAGGTTAAAAAAAAATTCCTAGGCTTTCTACTGCTTGTTCAACTGATGTATGGTGATTATTGTGATGATTCCATGGTGACTGAAAAATTCTTGGGGGTTTTTAGCCCTTCTTATTCGAACAAAAATGTTATGAAATATGGAATTTAAGAAAGCAAGCATATTAACTGAAACATTTTTATTAACTATGCTAAAATTTTAAGTTGATGGGGTTTTACAACGTCTTGGTGTCCATCACATGTAATTAATCTTTGAATGAATGTTGTCAATTCCTGCCATGGTTGGTGTAGAGAGATAGGGTTGATCCCTTTTCCTTTTCGCTCCAATGGCTCTTCCAGATCCTAATATGTCACAACTGCCTCTCACAAGAGAGGGTGTTTCTCTGTCCATCTCTCTCCTTCTACTGGTATTCCAGAGAATTTGGCAATAATCTCCTCTATGACTAGTATAACTCTTCCCCTGATTCTGGTCTGCCGTTCTTGCAGGTTTTGCAGAAACTCAATTGCTACTTCTGTATCAAATCCCTGTAATCGATGTACATATATCAGCCAGCCAACTTGCTAGAGGGTAGCACTAGCATTATTTGAAATTTGGAAGTTCAAAGGTTCATTCTGAAGAGAATTTCCTCCCATGGCTCATATACTTCCCTGTGTTTTTTCTTCTTCTCATTATATTCTCTTTTAGCTCTGTTTTTTCGAATGAATGTTGTATGTAAGAGAAAGAGTGATTGTGGTCCTGCGCAGGGAACTTCATACCTTAATTGCGATGCTCTTCTAGTCTTATCGGTATATCTAATGGGATTTGTGCATAATTTCTGGATGCTTGCTAATTTATGACTAATTACACCCCTTACATCGAAGTAAGGGCACCCACGTCCTCAAGTGAAAGAGGGGTCTGGAAAATCATGAATGCAAACAGGGAATGTCAGGATTTGATAATCATGGTTTGTACATGAGAGAAGAGGTCATGGCTTTCAAATTTTTAGGGGATGAGGAGTAATTGAGTAATTATTAGCATTCGCAGTGTAAAGGTAAAATTTGGAAGTTTTGACATGAATGCATCTCGTGTGGAAGTGACTGGAGAGGGAGAGACAAGGGTATAACTATTATTATGATATTATGTCCTTATTTAATGATAAGTGTGATGGATGCAAGACTGATATGGGTAATGATTGGAACTGCCATCCCGAGGGTCAAAAATGTAGCCATACCTCCCTTATAGTTATTTATGTAGTAGATTAGAATCATCAATAATTCGAGTAGTGGATTATGGAAGGATAATGGTATAGAAGGATAAGAGTATTTGGTTATTGAGGACACATACTCTCATACCACAAGCAGAGCCGCTGCTGCTAGCAGGCATTCATAGCCTCAACAGGTTTGTTATTTAAACCCAAAATAATCAGCCAGGATCCTCGTGTAGAAGTAATTGTTCTGCTAATTTTTTGAAGAGATCACCATGTTGGTATGATAGCCAGATAACCATAGTGCCACTCACCAGAGCTATAGAAAAGTGATCAATTCGGCTCGTGATGATACCTCCTGTCCTTCAAGTAGTTGAGAAGGTCATTAACCTAGTTTTCTAGCCATTGTGGGCATGTCACTTGCTAGGTTTTTATGAACATGGTAGGCTGGCTCGTAATTAGACCCCCTATCCTCTTTTGAAAATTTTCATGTAAGCATAGTTTGAAACATAAGAATTTTGATTTATAAGGAGGTCACTGTGCTAGTGTGATGGCTAGATAGTCACAGTTCCATTCAATAGGATTGCAACATAGTGATCAGGTCGGCTCGTGATGATACCTCCTATCCTTCAGGTAGATGAGAAGGTCATTACCCTGGTGTGGTGGCCATTATGGGAATGTCAGTTGTTAGACCCTTATGATCATGGTAAGCTAGCTCATGATGAGACCCCTTATCCTCTCTTAAAATTTGTAAGAAAACATAATAGTTATTCTTTATACATGAAGGGAGGCTCATTAACTCCTTAAGAGTTAGGGATGGTGCGAGAAGTAAAAGAATTTCAAGACAATTAATATCCCCTATTACCATTCCTTCATATTGAAGGGAAATACTACTCGAAAGTGTAGAAATATGTACCATCATAAGATCATGTATTGTATGATAACATAATTGAGCTGGGAATAACTTAGCCTTTCATTTCATATATGTGCACTGTCAGCTTCCAATTTAAAGATTATAATGTACTGGTAAGTTTTATTATTATCCTCCTTTCTTCCACTACCACTTCCTCCTGTGAGATGCCTTTCATAGTTGAGGTGCGGATGAAGAGAAATATAGACAAAAGAAGGAAGTAAGGTTGCTTGAACAGCAACCATTCAATTAGATTGGACATCAGTCATTGAAGGAGTTTTAACAAAACAATAATAAAAATAGAAAAACACAACTTTTCAATCTGATTGAATAGCAGTTCTTCAATTATATTGAACAACAACTGTTCAAAGAGTTTGAACAAAATAATAATAAAAAACACCAAAACACAGATGTTCATTCTGATTGAACAGTAGTTGTTCAATCCTATTGAACAATAGATGTTCAATTAGATTAAAAAACAGTCGTTTAAAGAGTTTGAACAACAAAATAATAAAAAATGAAAAAACACGGATTTTTAATCCGATTGAACAACAACTGTTCAATTAGATTGAACAGCAGTCGTTCAAAGAGTTTGAAGAGAAAAATAATAAAAAATGAAAAAACACAGTTGTTCAAGCCGATTGAAAAACAGTTGCTCAATTAGATTGAACAGAAGTCATTCAAAGAGTTTGAACAGAAAAAAAAAAAATGAAAAATACAACTATTCCATCCGATTGAACAGTAGTCGTTCAAAGCATTTTAACAGAAAAATAATAAAAATGCAAAAACGTGATTGTTCAATCTGACTGAATAGTAGTTGTTCAATTAGATTGAAAAACGGTCGTTAAAAGAGCCTGAACAGCAAAATAAAAAATAAAAAAATGTAAAAACATGGTTGTTCAATCTGATTGAACAACATTTGTTCAATTAGATTGAACAGCAGTTGTCCAAAGAGTTTGAATAGCGACAGAAAAATAAAAGAGAGAGAGAAAATATGTTTTCAGGTATGAATAAAGTACAATAAAATAGGAACTAGTAATTGTAAATAAATTACATACATTATCTACAAATGATGGTATAAAAATTCTCATGTAATTGAGGTTGTGGGGTTATCACCCCCTCCAGCCATAACTCGGATGGTAGGATCATTTCGTACCTGCTAGAAAAAATATTCCTTCGTGAGAGGTTTGCGATATAGGCGCACTCTATGTCCATTTATGTGAAATGTAGAACCAGACCCATATATGGTTGTCAAGGTGAGTGTACCATTATTTTGTACTTCTTGAATTTCGTATGGACCGCACCATCTTATTTGCAATTTTCCCAGAAAATATTCGAATCTGGAATCATAGATAAGTGCCCAATCTTCTTTTTGAAATATATTCTTCTTGATGAGGTTATCATGCCACTTAGCTCGCTACTGTTGGATGATCGTTGTTCGTTGTAGAGCTAGTAGAAAATTTTTGTCTAGCTTGTTTATTTGTTGGAGCCTTTTAATCTGGGCTTATGCTATGTCCAACCATACCTCCTGGGATATTCTTAGAGTCTTGATATAGAACTCAATAAGGAAGACAGGATCTCTCCCAAATAATATATGATATGGGGAGCATCTAGTGGTGTTCTTCCAGGTTGTGCGATAGGCCCATAAGGCTTCTAGTAATCTGGCAGCCCAATCCCTGCGATGTGTTGATATAGTTTTGGTAAGAATTGCTTCCAGAACTTTTTTGGTGCTTGCCACTTACCCGTTTTCCTACGGGTGGTAAGGAGATGTAACTTTGTGGAGGATATGATGATTTTTTAGGGTGTCTATAATTTTATTACCTACGAACTGTGCCCCCCCATTGATTATTACTTCCCGTGACAAACCATATCAATGAACAACTCAAAAAGGAAATTAATCACATATTCCTCCGTGGCTCTTGATAAGGCCACTGCTTCTACCCACTTTTTTACGTAATTAGTGGCAACCAATATGTAGGCTTTCTGGTTTGATGGTGGGTTGAATGGCGCAACAAAATCTAGTGCCCACCTTTCGAATGGTTCCATTTCCATTTGTGGCTGTAGTGGAATTTCATCTGCCTGACCTGGGCGACCCATTATTTGGAAGCTATCATAGGCTTGGACATATTTTTTTGCGTCTCTGAAAATCGCAGGCCAATATTAGCCTAATTGTAACACTTTTTTCCCTGTTCTGCAATCTGCAAAATTGCCACCAAAAGGTTCATCATGATAGGCCCATAAGATGTCATAGATTTCTTCATCACTAATGCATCTGCGTATGTGTATATCGGCCCCGTATGAAAGAAGTATCCACCTACCTAGGAGAACCTTGCGTTGCGCTGTACAATTAGCTTCCGTTCTCTTGATGTTAAGTGTCTGGGAAACTTTCCTACTGCCAAATAATTCGCCACATCCGCATACCAAAGCATTTTTACCGCTACCGCAAATAGATGTTCGTTAGGAAACTAGTCATCAACTACTAGCATATTGTCCATCTTTGGAACCCTGAATAGGAAGTCAGCGATCACATTTTATTTTCCTGGAGGATCCTTGATAGTTATGTCAAATTCATGCAGCAGCAGCAACCAACGAGTTATTATTCCATTCGTGATAGGTTTATTAGCTAAATATTTAATGGCAGAGTGATCAATATATAGGAGTACTTGATAGCTAGTTATATAATGTCTAAATTTATTAATAGAATAGATGACATCCAAGAAATCCTTCTTGGTCACTGTATAATTTAACTCGGTAGTAGTGAGATTTTTGCTAATATAATAAATAGCATAAGTCTTTTTTTCTTCTTCTTGGCCAATAACTACCCCTATTTCAGTGTCAGATGCATCTGAAGAGATGTGGAAAGGTAGTTTCCAGTTGGGTCCTTGTAGAATTGGTGTTGTTGACGCCATTTTATTTAAATCTGTAAAAGTGGTGTCACATTTATCAATCTAGTGGAATTCAACATTTCCAGTCAATGCATACAAAGGTGCAGCTATTTGTGATTTTTTTTTATAAATCTATGATAATATCCTACATATCCCAAAAAACTGCATACCTCTGTTTGTGTACAAGGTGTGGCTAATAGAAGGATTACTTCTATTTTTGCTGGATCTACCTGTATTCTCACTGCAAAGATGTAGTGACCTAGGATCACTGCCTGAGTCATCATCATGTGACACTTTTCATTGCTTAAACATAATCTAGTAGCGATGCATCTCTCCAACAGTTTTCTAATGTTTCTAAAGCTTGATCGAAGTCTTCACCATATGGTGTGAAGTCATCGATATAGATTTCAAGTCCTTCATTTATTCAGTCAGAAAAAATGTTGATTCTGACCCTTTCAAATGTTGCTAGGGCGTTACATAACCCAAATGGTAAAAATTTGTAAGCAAAAGTACCCCATGGGCAGGTAAAGGTTGTCTTCTCCTAGTCTTTGGGGGCTATCTAGATTTTATTGTAGCCACTGAACCCATCAAGAAAGGAGAAGAACCACTTCCATGCCAATGTGTGAAGGACTTGGTCAATGAAAGGGAGGTTAAAGTGGTATTTCTGTGTTGCTTTATTCAGTTCTTTGTAATCCACACAGATTCTCCATTTCCCATTCTTTTTAGGGATGACTACTAGAGGTGAGACCCATTTGCTATCCAAAATAGGATAGATGAAATTTACATCCAACAGTTTTTGTAGCTCGTCTTTTGAAACATCCTTCAAGTGTGGGTTCAACCTCCGCTAAGGTTGTCTAATGGGTCAAGCTTCCTTATCTGTATAAATGTGATGGGTGCAAAGTTTGGGATCTAAACCCTTCATGTCTAGGTAGTCCCAAGCAAATGCCGCTTTATGCTTCTGTAGAAATTTTATGAACCTTTGCTTTTGGTTGTTATCCAAATTTTTATTGATGTTCAGGATCTTCCCTAGCTTAATCTCAATGGGTGTGTTGTTACTCACGGTGGTTGTGGGAATATATTGATCGTCAAGGTCCGTCAAGGGGTCCTCTTGAACTCCATATTCAAGAACTATTTTCAACATTTGGAATTTTAAGTTTTTAGATGAGGGTGGTTGGTTAATAAAATTATTGATTACATCGTCTTTGGTTTGATTTTTAAATTCGAGAGCTTCTACTATTGATTACATTTTCTTTGGTTCGATTTTTAAATTCAAGAGCTTATACTAATGTCATAGGTGGACGAATGTATTTGACCCAATATGCATATGGATTTTTGTGAATTTTTACCGTGGGTAAGCTAGGTTTGCCCGAAGGATAAATAATGATGTTTTTTATGGAATCTACTCTAGTGATGGTCATTCTACCTATTCGGAATCCTATGTAAGCATTGATTGTTGCCAGCCAAGGTCGCCCCAAAATCAATGGTTGCCCATCCATCCTATTCTTTAGGTTAATAACTAATAAATCGACTGCATATTCCCATGAGTCTACTGAGACCAGGATGTCCTACACTATTCCTTCTGGTCTGGTGACAGACCGTTCGACAAGCTCTAGCAACGTAGTCGTTGGTTGTAACACTGATATGCCTAGATTTTTGTAGGTTTCATAGTTAGGATGTTAATGGCCGCCCCTAAGTCAATCAATGTGTTTGGAAAGGAATTTCCAGTGATCTGCACAGTTACTATGGGATTTCCTAGGTCTTCATATTTTACGGGTGGTTCCATACCCAGTAATAAGTTAGAAAGTGTCCCTGCCACATGAACGGTGGGTGCAGCCTTCATTGTTTTTACTTGATTTTTCCTGCATAGCTCTTTAATTGTTTTGGCATAGATGGGAATGTATTTTATGGCCTAGAGAAGAGGAATTTTGATACAAATGTTTCTTAACTCTCCCAGGATGTCAAAATCTATAGCGGCTATAGGTCTACGCAGATTTAATATTTCAGGGAATGGAGGTGAAAATACCCTAAGTTATTTAGGCCTCCCTTGGTCACTCATTTTATTCTTTTGCCCTCACTCTATTTCTATTATATTTTCCTAGCTAGGTTTCGCTGAAATCCCAGGGTTGGATTGAGGTGGGATTGCGACTTCTGTTGGTGATATAGTACATCCTAATATCAGCCTTAGTTCATTACATTGCCTTAGTCTATTTTCAGGGTGTGGATCTTCTATTATTTGTTGAACCAGTCTGTTATTGGGATTAGGATTGGATTGATCTGGTAATTGAGGACGTAGGTTAGGTTGGGGGTTGTGCTGAACTGGATATGGAGCCGGAAGTGTAGGTTGATTTTGTGCCCCTACTCCTATTGGTATGTTGGCCATTCCCAGGGGTCGCTGCCAATTCTCAGGCCAATTAGTGGTTTGGGAAGGGGATGCTGGCGACTGGGCTTGGTATGGAGTGTTTTTCCAATAAGGAGGGGAACAAGGAAAGCTTGCCCAATTATTCCCTGGTGAAGGTTGTGTTGGCCAGGGTGGTATAGGGAATGACTGGGTCGACCAAGTAGAGAAATGGTTTTGATTTTGCCATGCTGCTGAAGGGTTTTGTTGGTTAAACTGCTGAGGAGAAAATAACTGGGGTGGGTCTTGAGGCATACCTGGTCGTGCCTACCATTAGCGACGTTGATTCATTAGGTAGACTAGTTCTATTTCTTCTTTCTCTTCATTTAAAACCGCTTTCAGCCCCGATAATGAAGGGAAATGGTCTGTAGCATGGTCCTTAGTGCAGATGGAACATGTTTGAACAACGTCAAAGGGGCATTCGCTTTGGCTATGCTTCTTTCGACAGTGTGGGCAATGTGGGAAAAATATAGCCAAATTCTTCTTTGCTATAGCTTGCTTCTACTTGGCCTGTAAGACATCAAGATGCGTTGTTAAAGTACCCAAAATGTTAGTTTTAAAATTTTCTAAGAGATTTCCAAACTTAGCTCTAGTTACGTTGCCACTAGGCCAGCTAAGGTCCCTTTTTATTTAGTCATGTTCACTTGGCTTATTATGCATATTTCCCCTAGAGAACCTGATGCACAGGGGAATAATCTCATCATATCCTTCCTGGGAAATATCCCCTTTTCCCATTATGTTAACTGTTTCAACCCATTATTCTTTCATTCCCTTAATCAGTCTAGATTTTAAGATGCCTTGGGATAGTGTAGTATATGGAGACCTTTGTATATAGTATTGAAATATTTCTACATATTCGTCTAATGTTTCATTTTACCCTGTAGGAATATTGAAGATTTCATTTTTTATTTCTCGAGTCCAGAAATAGTCTTGATATTTATTAAGAAAAATGTTCTTCATCTGGTCCCAGTTATTGATGGTTCCCCCACCTAGCCCCATGAATCAGCGTAAGGCCTCTCCGTTTAAAGTAGAGGGGAATAGATTTAATTTATGAGGGTCGATGGTGTAGTCATACCCCCTACATAGGACATCAAATTCAAATAATAATGCATCAGGATCTTCTCTGGTCAGCCCATGGAAGGTGGGGATGCTTTGTAAGGGGATAGTTTTCATGGGGGCATTTTAAGCATGATCAACGATGGGATACTCCAACGTTGATGTCTACCTCTGATTTTGGTTTTGATTGTTTTCCATTTGATCAAAGATGTGCCAGTAATATTGAGGAATTTCTTGTTCTAGAGGAGTAATTCTGGGGGGATTGGAAGGTGAATACAGAGGAAATTTTATAGCACTCCCTAGTCTGGGATACCGAGTATTTCTGTCTTGAACACTCCTTTAGGATAATTAGGCTTGGAAGCTTCTATTTGTATTGCATCGATAGTTTCTCCCCCCCTTCCTGTAAGTTACAAGAACCTCCCTATCTCCAAGGGTCAGTACCTATATGATGGGCAGTTTGAAGGCTTAGCTCTAATCCTTCTGTCTTACTGTGAATCTCGGCAAGGGCTGCAGACGATGAGGCTGCCACCTGAGGGAGAGTAGTAGGAATTTGAGTGGAAATGATTCTGGGTCCTATTAGTGTCAGTCTATTCATACTACCATTAGTGATCAAAATTTATCTTGTGCATTTGCATATTAGGAGTCCCATATCAATAAATTCCACCATTCCGCTAGGTCATGGATTCATTGATGGTAGTGATTTTTCATTAGTTTTCACTCATGTGAAACTTGTTGTTTCTCCTATATATGGTATTTATTCAAGGGTTACTTTCACTTTGTAAGTCATGTTAGTAGGTCATGGGATGGGTCTCATTATGTTCTAGGATCTCACCATGGTCAAATTAATGAGTCAAGTGTCAAATACATATCAGCAAGGTCATGAGGATGTCAATAAAGTATAAGTCACAGAACCTGGAAGATCAAAGATATATTTTATTCATTTTGATGTAATTTTCACCTCAAAACCATGTTTTGAGGTGAAAACATGATACTTTACTTTAAATTGTCATCATTATGTAATTTCATGTCAGCATATGTAATAAGCCACAATTCAGAAGTTGTTTTCTCCACAAAGTCATCACCCTGCCTGCAGAGAAGGTTTCCATAGCATGTTTAGCACCAAATCATCTTCCAAGTAGATCCATCAGAAAGAGCCCAGAAAGATCTTTCCAACGGTATACTACACTCTCAAAACAGACTTCTGGATTGAAATTTATGCCTAAGTGAAGTAAAAAGTCCTCTATATCCTAACCCTTCCCCTTTCCCATTTTTCCCTTAAACTTTATATTATTAAAGTTTAATATTTTATTTTTATAAAACCATTTTCCCCTTCCGATTTACAAAATCGCATTATAAATCATTTAAATACATATGTGATTCATTCATTAACCACTTCCCCTCCATGTTTTGAAACTTTATAATAAAAATTAAAGTTTCATATTATAAGTACCGCCCCCCGTCGTTCCCAAAACCACTTCCCCGCCATGCCTTATAAACCTTACAAAAAATATTAAAGGTTTATTATTATAAACCCTGCTAACCCAAGTTCATTCCCTTTCTATTGCAATCAAAACATTTTATCAATGCACCCCGATTGGCCCGTCGCCCAAACCTCTGATGCGATTGTGTTGAGTGACTCCCAATTATATAACCCCCAATGAAACTTCACCCGATTAAATTTTGGCCATCAATCTTATCATTCAATCCGACGGCTCATATTGAATCACTGTGTTCCCATCAGCAATTTCCCTTTGCACTATATGTTTCACCTCGGCTCTCTTCCGATTCTGATTGACTTTCGGGCCCACCATATAATCCCCGCCCATTTCATGATAAAAGAGTTTCTCCCTTTGTAAAACTTAAATTTTATTTTAATTAATTTTACAAACATTTTTCCCCGCATCACTTATCCCCATCGGCATCGGCATTTTTTACATAACGCTTTGACCCTGCCCTCCTCCGATCTCTGATGCAGATGGACTTTGGGTTCCGCCATTTAAATATTCTCCGCCTGTCCATTATAAAGGGCCTTCCCTTTGTATAAATCAAATTTTTAGTTTTATTCATTTATACAAAGATCTCTCCCCAAATCGCATCGAAAAAGTTTCAATGTGTAATGTGCCTGCCCCCATAGCTCGATTCCGATTACGATTCATACTCGGTCCTACCTTGCCAGCCTTCCGCCCTTTCATATAAAAATTATTCCTTCCTTTGGAAAAAGTGAAAAATCATTTTTATTTATTTACAAAGGAATTCCTCATTCCCTTATTGATTTCCCCATCAGGCCTTCACTATCACATTGGAATTTTTTTCCCTTCACCATTCCTTCGATCCCGATTGCGATGATACCATCGCCATGCACATTTTTCAAATGCTTTATTTTATATTGTATCTCCCTTCCTCCATCCATTTCCGATTGCGATTATAATGCGGGTCCCACCTCCCTTCCCTTTTTCCCATTCAAAAAATTAATTTTTCCCTTCACAAAGGTATATAATTTCATTCTATTTTATTTCGACGGCATTTTAATAAAGTCAGTTTTATTCAAATGAATAATGGAAAGCAACAGTCAGCTGGCCGCAAGCTTAAATAAAACAAAGATTTCTACAACAACATAAGGATAGGGATTTGCTCCTCAAATTGCCTATTTATCATTCAACAACGAAATTGTGAATCTGCCCAAGTAATCAAATGTAATATTGTTCCTTCTTTGGGGTAGATTGTTGGATTTCTTTTCTATGATTATTTTTCAGTTCTTCAGCTGTTAGAACAACTCCCTTTTTCTGTGGATCTATGCTCCCACATTTCAGCCATATTATTGTAATCGTAAATCATTTGTAAAGTATTCTGTAACTCAGAAGTAGGGGAATAGTGTGGAAAAACGCTCTACGTTCCATTGTACAGTTTGATAGGGAATTAATAAGAGATGCAGCTCTGAATTGTGGGATCCATGTGGTATGAGTTTTAGCATTTGTTCCTCTCTTTTTGTTTCATATGTAAAATTGTTATGTGTTCCACCCATTCATAAAAATCTCTTTTGAATGCTTTCAAGATAGAAAGGTAGAATCCATATTTATGCTCTGCCTTGGGAAATCATTCATACTTTGTGTTTTTCTCTTCTATTTGAAAAGGATCCATTTTATTATGCCCTTTTCAGCTCCTCACCAATATTTCCATTCCATCTTATTTCAACTTGATTTCTAAATATCTTGCCTATATTGCCCCATGAAATACCCTATATCCTGATTTAATTCCTCAATTTCAAACTGTCCCATTTGTCCCATACATCCTTGAAATTTTCATTCATTTTATTAAAAAAAATTTCCCATCATTTTACCTAGCCTAATATCAATCCATTATTGTACTTTATTGAATATCATTTCCTGGAGAGAGGCCTCTCCTGACCTTGTAGGGCTAGCTACAAGGCAGAGCGTGGTTTAGATGTTGCCCTGATTTCCCTTTTTTAGCCTGGGGTCCAGATCGGGTGCTAACATCTCTGGCGACCATACTGGGGAGCCGATCTGACTGTCATCAAGCTTGCACTCTCAGTGCTCATTGACTGTGTTTACTCTGTTTGGAGAAGATCATATTCAGGCCGTATGAATAAATAAGTATTGAAAACCTTTGGCTAAGGTTAAACCTTGGTTACATAAAATGCGATGGTTCTTTACAAATATTTTCTATCAGAGTAAAAGGCTTTGTTTTGTTACCGATGGAATAATACAAGTGGGACCTAGCCCTTTGAGTTAGCGCGTGGGTTGAGTGCCAAACCACAGTGCCAAATCACAGTTAAGCATGGTTTAAATTACCACCGGTGGGTTTGAGAAACCAAAACCACCTTCATCGTACTGCTTTTTCCCTGGAGCAAAACTACTTCAAAAAAACGTGATCCAGTGAGATTAAGGCACGTCATCTCCCAAATACCACCCATATCGCACAACTTTCTAGGGTTAAATTTCGGCCTTTCAAAAAACATGAAATCAACGTCGATCGTCCGATCTAGTGAGCCTTGGATCTGATGGCAATTGCGTAGTGAAGTGCACACGAAATAATTCAAGGTACGATCTATCGATTTTATATGATTCAATGTTATTTTATTCATAAAAAGGTGAAATATTGGATGCGTGGGCCCCCATTGAATGAAATATATGTCGTCCTGGTAGTATAAATGTGTTTTATGGTATAAAGTTCGAATTTGGTGATCTTTAAAAGAGAGAGGACCATTGTTATAACATTTCGATCGGAGTGATAAGGTCGCTTAAGTATTTTTAAGTGTATCATATGAAAGATTAAACTGTAAAGAGGTCTGAAATATTATTGCAAGAGGACATTGTTAAAGTGTTGTTGGAAAGAAATATAACTACAACCACTTATTCCGAAATCATAATATTTCTGCTATCAGAGTATAAAGTCAGATCACCCCAGTAATATGTTTCCTTCTAAATTTTCGGATTCTGGAAGATAAGTTTCTGAGTCTGTTAGGCTGAAACATAATTTTTGTATAGTAGAAATTACACACACTGGCTTCAAGAAGATACACAAGGGCTAATCCAAATCCAAATCCTACCCCTGTGTTCGAAAATCCTAATCTAATTCCAAAATTTGTTAGAAGACAAGAGGGGTCACTAAATTCCAGACCTGTCTTCAGATCCCATACTTGGCCCAGTGAGTGGTTTCTTGTAGAAGATCCTTCTTTTGATGAGAGTTTTAAGCTTTCTTTATTTAGAAATAAGTTTGAAACTGTACTTGAGGACACATTTTTAGATCCAGAATTCCTTGTAGATATTGAAGTTCAAAGAGAAAATTCCTCAATTGATGATTATATTTTGAATTCCCCTCAGTCATCTATCACTGTAACTAATATTCCTGAGCCTTCAGAGTCATCAGGAACAACATTCCCTCCTCCTAATACATCAACATTCCCATCAATTAATTCTCAGCTTTCATCTCCTCCATCAATACCTCCCTTGAATCCTTCTACTACAAACACTGTTGTAAATCGACCCAGATTCATGGCTGCCCGGTATGCACCCCTGGTTTTTCCTCAGGTTTTTAATGATATGCCTGCTGACTATCAAAGTAAAATTCCTATTTTCGATGCCACTCAAAGCATTACAGCCCAGCAGCATGTTGATAAGACGAATGAATTTTTTGATCTAGATGAGGTAGAGGAAGAGAATGTAACTACCAGGTTGTATGTTCAGAGACTTACTAGCAGGCTCAATTCGCACTTTACAGGAGTTGCACACATAGATTTTAGACCGGTGGGAGTTAAGGAAAAACCCACTTCAAATTTTTTCTGAATATGAAAATATTAAGAGAAATGTGGGTGAAACTGTAGAGGATTATTGTTTGAGATTCAATGTTGTATACAATGCTATTCCAGCTAACCTGAAACCTCCAGCGGATTTAACCTTGGTTAAATTTCCAGATGGTTTCAATGCTGATATGGCATATCAGCTATGTGAAAGAGATATTTCTTCACTTGAATACATGCAGAATATAGCGATAAGTGTAGAAGCGAATCTGCTAGCTAAAAGAGCACGAACCAGAGCTAAAAAGAGATTCACAGTGAAAGAGGAAGCCTCTCCTTCAGACAGAAAAATGGACACTCTGATCAGAACAATTAAAAATATGGTTGATCGATTAACCATTTCAGATAGACCCGAAACTCAAATAATAAATCCGAATTTCAGAGGGTAGTAGCTGTAATTCAGAATCAAGCAGAGAGAGTAGAGAGCGCAGCACCAAGCACCACCACAACAAAAAATAAAAACTCCATTGCAACAGAACTACGTTCAAGGAATAGAGAAAAATGAGGATGATGATCCTCTGATTGAAGCCAATCACTTTTTCACAGCTGATGGTGCAGCAATTTTCCTCATAGAAGACGAAGAATACACAGTGGTGACTCTAGACCATCAAGGGGACGAAAATTTCATTCTGGCTAATGATGCAGTGTTAGAAGATGAATCTGATGATTACTAGAGAGGGTACATGAACGCCTTATCAGCGCAACAAAAGCAATATTCTTTGAGGAACAAAAAATTTCCGATTAGTCCCATTCAGAAGCGAAAAGAGCTCCAAATGAAGAATTGTGCTCAAAAGAAAGAGAAAGAGCCAGCTGACCCTTCCTCTAGCAAAGCACCTTCATCAATTAAAACAACAAATGAAAAGAATCAGCAGAACGCAGCAGAAGAGAAAACAGAGAAGAAATATCGTCCAATTAAAGAGGTAGAAAAAGCCCCTTCTTTTAGTTTGGAGAATGAAATTTCTAAGCTAAAAGTGTCTATGCCCCTGACTGAGTTGGTGAAAAATAGTGCATATAAAAACCAGGTGTCTATAATTTTACAAATAGACTCTATTTCTGATATGGTTAATGTTGAGGATGACTATCTAGAACTTATCTTTGGTACAGCCACAGAAGAATCTGAAGAAAATGAAGTCCCTCCCTTTTACCTGAGTCTTAGAGTACATGAGTTCATATTTCATAATGCTATGTTGGACTCTGGAGCCTCACGTAATTTGATGCCCAAGGCCATATGGAAAAGTTAGGACTTGATATTACTCGAAAACACCATGATTTGTATTCTTTTGACTCAGGTAGGGTCCATTGTATTGGTATTATTAAAGATTTGGTAGTGTCTTTAGATCAAAACCTAGCCAAGAATGTCTTTATGGATGTAGTTGTTGTTGATGTCCCACCATGGTTTGGAATGCTTCTATCTAGGTCTTGGGGTGTAAAACTTAAAGGAACCATGCAGCTTGACTTCTGTTATGCCACCATTCCCATGTTTGGCCAGTTGAGAAAACTATATAGGGAAAAGAAAATGAAATATATGATCACTAGCAAAGAGAAGCTGGTAAATCATCCCATTAATGTAGTCCACACAGATTTAGAGTCTGTTTTCTTGTATTCAGATGGTGGTTTAAATGATGAGAGTGTTCAGTTGGTACAAGTAGATGAAATACCTGAGATTTTAGAGAATTTCAAGGAATTTCTTAAACAGGAAAAGGATAAATCAACAAGCACTTCTGAGCCCCCTCCCTGCTAGTAGCAAAATGATAGTGAATAGCACAAATATGCAAAAGTCAGCCAAGGTAAAGCAGAGAAAGAAACAAAATTTCAGCATCTACAAGAAGAAGAAGAAGGTCTTTGGAGCATGGAATTTGATGGAGTTTTTGGTAAGGATGGAGCTGGTATTGGAATATGGATTCGGAGCCCTGTTTTCCAGCCTGAAAAGGTTCCTAGTAATGTTAGAGTATGTGCTTATAAGTTAGCTTTTGATTGCTCTAAAAATGAAGCAGAATATGAAGCTTTGATTGCAGGTCTGAAAATTTTAAAGAAGCTGAATGCAAAAAAAAATTTTGTGTATGGAGATTCAGAGCTAATAATTAAACAGGTTAAAGGAGAGTACCAAGAAAAGAATCCGAGATTGAAGGCATACCAAAATGTAGTCCTGGATATCTTGAAGACCTTCCCTGAGTACACTTTGACAGTAGTATCCAGGATGAAAAACATTATTGTTGATTCTCTTGCCACTACAGCAAGCAACTTGAAGATTCTGATGAACTCAAACAACAAGTTTGAGATCTATGTCAAACATAGGCCTACTGTTCTGGACAATTTAAGGTATCGGCAAGTGTTTTTGGATGACAATAAGATTAATTCTTTTTGCAGAGTGATGGAAAATTCAAAGACACTCCAATAGAAGGTGAGTATGAGGTAGATGATCAAGAAATTGAATCCAATCAGATGGACATATTGCAGCTAAAGGATAATGTAATTCCTAGAGGTCTCATACCTTTAGAGGATATTTTTGATCATGATGATGTTGGAAAGAAACCGAGCCTGGTTCCTACTGAGAAAGGAGTTGAAGATGTGAATCTTGGAACAGCTGACAAGCCCAATTTTGTGAAGTTTTCAAAGGCATTTTCCCCTGAGGTAAAGGAAAAATATGTTAAATTTCTTTCTGAATTTTCTGATGTGTTTGCCTGGGATTATTCATATTTGAAGGTGTATGATAAGAACATAATCCAACATACTATTCCCATCAAGCCGAATCAAAAGCCATTTAGATAGAAGTTCAGAAGAATCAATCCAAAGCTATTGCCATCCATTCAAAAAGAGGTAAATAGGTTGTACAAAGCTGGTATCATTGCTCCTATTATATTTTCTAACTGGATTTCAAATTTGGTCCTGGTACGTAAGAAGACGGGAGAGATAATATTGTGCATATATTTTCAGAATTTTAATAAGGAATCCTTAAAGGATAATTATCCACTTCTGAAAATGGACCATATTCTGCAGAGAGTGGTTGGAGCATCTAGGATGTCACTACTTGATGGCTACTCAGGCTACAACCAGATCTTGGTGCATGAGAAAGATCAAGGCAAAACTGCCTTCACAACGTCCTGGGGAACCTTCCAGTATGCTAAAATGCCATTCGGATTGAAGAACGCTGGAGCCACTTTCCAGCGAGCAATGGACATTGATTTTGAAAATGAAAAGGATGTTTTCCTTGTTGTTTATTTGGGTGATTTCATAGTATTTTCTGGTTCTGATGATGAGCATTTGCGCCATTTGAGATTTGTTTTTCAGTGATGCAGAAAGTTTGGGATTTCTCTCAATCCCAAGAAGAGTCTTTTTGCCATGGATGAAGGCAAGTCGTTGGGGAATATCATCTCTAATGATGATATCCACATTGATCCATCTAGAGTGGAGGAAATTCAGCACATAGACCTTCCATGGAATAAAAATTAAATCCAAGCATTTAAAGGTAAGATGAAATTCTTACGCAGATTTATACCCAATCTAGCTGAACATCTAAGAGAAATTACTAACATTTTGAAGAAGGATAGCACTATTATATGGAGTGAGGAAGCTATCAAATCATTTAATCTGGTAAAGTTTGCTTTTTCCAATGCCCTAGTTTTGATTAGTACGGATTATACTCAAGATTTTATCATATTTTCATTTTCTTTGGAGCATAATATGGTTGTTCTTTTAATGAAAAAGAGAGATCAGGTTGAAAATCCAATTGCATTTTTCAGTAGGACTATTAGAGATGCTGCTTTAAGATATAATATTATTGAAAAGTAGGCATTGGCTCTCATAAAGGCATTGAAGGATTTTAGGGTCTATATTCTGCATTCACATACAATAGCTTATGTTCCTAACGCAGTAGTGAAGGATGTGTTAATGCAAACTAATCCATAAGGTCGAAGAGGTAAATGGATAGCAGCTATGTTTGAGTACGACTTGGATATCAAACCCACAAAGTTGATCAAAGGCCAAGGCCTGGCAAAATTGATGGCCCAATCAAATCTGCATGCCTTGGATATAAACCTCATAACAGCAATTTCAGAGGATGAAGATGAAGTTTTTCTTGTTCCAATTTCAGATATTTTTCTACAATCCCCTTGGTATTCAGATATTCTTTATGTTCTTCAGCATCTGTCACCTCCTCCAGGAATATCTAATAGTAAAGGTAGATATTTGAAACTTAAATCTGCTAAATATTGTATTTTAGACAATGCTTTGTATTGGAAGGATCTAGGAGGTATTCTGATCAATTGTTTGGTTGAAGAAGAAGCTCAGAAGGTAATGCATGATTTCCACAAAGGTGATTGTGGGGGTCATTTATTTTAGAAGACTAAAACTAACAAGGTACTGAGAGCAGGGTATTATTGGCCCATGTTATTTTATGATTTATACAAAACAGTGATGAATTGTCATGAATGCCAAATTTTCCAAGGGAAGAAGAAATTGCTTCCTCTTCCTTTGAAACTAGTTTCAGTGAACACACCCTTTCAGCAGTGGGGTCTCGATTTCATAGGAGAAATACAGCTCGCATCATCCACACAGCATCGATGGATATTGATAGGAACAGATTACTTTACTAAATGGATCCAGTCTATTCTATCAAGGCAAGCTACAGACACGGTAATTATTCAATTCCTTGGATCGAATATTTTATCTCGTTTTGGTTGCCCTTATAAAATTATAACGGAAAACGCAGCAGCGTTCAAGTATAAGAAGATGGTGGAGTTCTGAGATAAGTATAATATTTTCATGGGCCATTCAACGACATATTATCCACAAGGAAACGACCTGGCAGAATCATTGAACAAATCGCTGATAAATATAATCAGGAAAATGCTAGAGGCAAACAAAAGAAACTGGCATCGAAATCTCATCAATGCACTGTGGGAAGAAAGAGTTAGCAGTAAGAAATACATAGGTATGTCACCTTTTAAATTGGTTTATGGTACTGATGTTGTCTTTCCTACATCTCTTACAGTCCCAGTTATGAGATTATTGCAAGAAGTTGGAAGCGAAGATGATGACAATCAGTGAAGGATAAATCAGATGATCCACCTTCAAAAAAAAAGAGAGGAAGTGTCACAAAATGCTATTCAGTTGCAGGAGAATATTAAAAATATCTATGATGAAAAGACTAAAGCAGAAAAATTTCAGCTGGATGATGTAGTGTTGAGATGGGATGCAAGAGATGAAGATAAAGGGAAGCACGGTAAGTTTGAAAACCTCTGGAAAGGACCATACAGGATTTCAGCATACAGGGGACAAAATGCCTTCTTTCTTTCAGAAATGGATGGCCAATATTTCCCTGGAGGAGCAGTGAATGGTAGGATTTTAAAGCACTATCATTGTTGAAGACAATGGATCGGAAACTATGTCACCATCATTGTATATACCATGTTATTTTTTATCACAGTTGAAGTACACAGTCATTGAAGTTTGGGGCCTGAGGTGAAGGCTATAAAACTTAAATGATATGTGTATGGTTTGGTTTTATTTCAGTTTTCAGTCTTATTTTTCAGTCAGATTCAGTCTGCATTGTGTCAGTTTTCAGCATTTTTGACTCCATGACCAATGGATAAGGCTACTTGGTCTACCGTTTTCTTGGCATACAGTTTTCTTGGCACCTCCAAGGAGCTACCATCCCCATTGGAGCCAATGTTAGTGTCAGTCTAGTCATACTGCCATCAATGATTAAAATTTCTCTTTTGCATTTTCATATTAGAAGTCCCATACCAATAAATTCCACCATTCTGCTAGGTCATGGATTCATTGATGGTAGTGATTTTTCATCAGCTTTCACTGATTTGAAACTTGTTGATTCTCCTCTCTATGGTCTTTAGTCATGGGTTAATTTCACTTTGCAAGTCATGTTAGTAGGTCATGGGATTGGTCTCATTACGTTCTAGAATCTCACCATGGTAAAATTAAAGATTCAAGTGTCAAATAAATATCAGCAAGGTCATGAGGATGTCAATAAACTCAAAGTCACAACACCTAGAAGATCAAAGATATATTTTATTCAATTTGATGTAATTTTCACCTCAAAACCATGTTTTGAGGTGAAAACATGATACTTTACTTTAAATTGTCATCATTATGTAATCTCATGTCAGCATATGTAATAAGTCACAATTTAGAAGCTGTTTTCTCCACAAAGTCATCACCCTGAATCTAGAGAAGTTTTCGACGACATGTTCAATGCCAAATCATCTTCCAAGTAGATCCATCAGAAAGATCCTGGAAAGAGCTTTCCAACGGTATACTACACTCTCAAAACTGACTTCTAGATTGAAATTTATGCCTAAGTGAAGTAAAAAGTCCTCTATATCCTAACCCTTCCCCTTTCCCATTTTTCACTTAAACTTTATATTATAAAATTTTAATATTTTATTTTTATAAAACCCTTTTTCCCCTTTTGATTTACAAATTCGCATTATAAATCATTTAAATACACATGTGATTCATTCATTAACCACTTCCCCTCCATGCTGTGAAAATTTATAATAAAAATGAAATTTTCATATTATAAGTACCGTCCCTCGTCGTTCCCAAAACTACCTCCCCTCCATGCCTTATAAAAATTATAACAAAGTTTAAATGTTTATTATTATAAACCCCACCGACCCAAGTTCATTCCCTTTATATTGCAATCGCAACATTTTATCAATGCACCCCGATTGGCCCCTCGCCCAAACCTTCGATGCGATTGTGTTGAGCGACTCCCAATTATATAACCCCCGATGAAACTTTGCCCGATTACATTTTGGTCGTCAATCTCATCATTCAATCTGATGGTTCATATTGCATCACTGTGTTCCCATCGACGATTTCCCTTTGCGCTATATGTTTCACCTCCGCTCTCTCCCGATGCCGATTGACTTTCGGGCCCACCATATAATTCCCGCCCATTTCATGATAAAAGATTTTGTCCCCTTGTAAAACTTAAATTTGATTTTAATTAGTTTTACAAAGGTTTTTTGCCCCATCACTTATCCCCATCGGCATTGGTGTTTTTTACATAACGCTTTGACCCTGCCCTCCTCCGATCTCCGATGCCGATGGACTTTGGGTCCCACCATTTAAATATTCTCTGCCTGTCCATTATAAAGGGACTTCCCTTTGTATAAATCAAATTTTTGGTTTTATTCATTTATACAAAGAGCTCTCCCCAAATCGCATCAGCAAAGTTTCAATGTGTAATTTTCCTGCCCCCATAGCTCGATTCTGATTGTGATTCATACCCGATCCCATCTTGCCAGCCCTCTGCCCTTTCATATAAAAATTATTCCTTCCTTTGGAAAAAGTGAAAAATCATTTTTATTTATTTACAAAGGAATTCCCCATTCCATTATTGATTTCCCCATCGGGCCTTCCCAATCGCATCAGAATTTTTTTCTGTTCACCATTCCTCTGATCCCGATTGCGATGATACCATCGCCATGTGCATTTCTCAAATGTTTTATTTTATATTGTATCTCCCTTCCTCCATCCATTTCTGATTGCGATTATAATGTGGGTCCCACCTCCCTTCCCTTTTTCCCATTCAAAAATTTATTATTTTCCTTCACAAAGGTATAAAATTTCATTCTATTTTATTTCGACATCATTTTATTAAATTCAATTTTATTCAAATGAATAATGGAAAGAAACATTCAGTTGGTCGCAAGCTAAAATAAAACAAAGATTTCTACAGTAGCATAAAGATATGGATTTGCTCCTCAAATTTCCTATTTATCATTCAACAGCGAAATTGTGAATCTGCCCAAGTAATCAAATGTAATATTGTTCCTTCTTTGGGGCAGATTGTTGGATTTATTTTCTATGATTAGTTTTCAGTTCTTTAGCTGTTAGAACAGCTCCCTTTTTCTGTGGATCTATGTTCTGACATTTCAGCCTATCTATTTTAATTTTAAATCAGTTTGTAACTCAGAAGTAGTGGAATAGTGTGGAAAAACTCTTTGCACTCCATTGTACAGTTTGACAGGGAATTAATAAGAGATGCAACTCTGATTTGTGGGATCCATGTGGTATGAGTTTTAGCATTTTTTCCTCTCTTTTTGTTTCATATGTAAAATTTTTATGTGTTCGATCCATTCATAAACATCTCTTTTGAATGCTTTCAAGATAGAAAGGTAAAATCCATCTTTATGATCTGCCTTGGGAAATCATTCATACTTTGTGTTTTTCTCTTCTGTTTGAAAAGGATCCATTTTCTTATTCCCTTTTCAGCTCCTCACTAGTCTTTCCAATTCATATTATTTCAACTTGATTGTTAAATATCTTGCCTATCTTTCCCCATGAAATACCCTGAATCCTGATTTAATTCCTCAGTTTCATACTGTTCCATTTGTCCCATACATCCGTGAAATTTGCATTCATTTTATTAAAAAAAAAATCCCATCATTTTACCTAGCCTAATATCAGTCCATTATTGTACTTTATTGAATATCCTTTCATGAAGAGATCCCTCTCCTGACCTTGTAGGGCTAGCTACAAGGCTGAGCGTGGTTTAGAAGTTGCCCTGATTTCCCTTTTTCAGCCCGGGGTCCAGATCAGGTGCTAACAGGTCCTACGAATGCCTGGGATTCAACTTTCTTAATGATTTCATCTATATATGTTGTTCTTCCAAGGATCACTAGTCCTTTGGATTTTGGGGATTTTTGCGGATGTTTTTGATCTCTTTCAATATTTTTCTTCCTAGTCATAAAACAAGGGTACCTATTCTACCAATATTTACAAAATTTGCTGAGAAGCGACTATGGAGCAAGAGTTTTGCTTACTGGTACACATGTTCTTAACTCTCATTTTTAATACCTATTTCTTCGCATCAGTGGAGAAAGGTAAAAGATATCACTCCTAAAACCCTCCCCGACAACGACGCCAAAAATGTCGATTCACAAAGGTGGCTTATTGTAGGTAACCTCTAAGTTCCTCATTCAATTTTCAACCTAGGGTAAGTATTTTTATTTCAAGGGTGTAAGCACAATATATGCAAGTGAGATTGATGATAGCTACTCTATGATTCTTACGAAAGGGATTCTCTAATTCTCGAATTTCATTTAACTCAAAGAGACATGAAAATGGCATAATGCAGCTAACTACTCTGCCTAGCTTGGAGGAGAGAAACTTTATAATTGAACAACGCATGATGGATTGAACATCAACTTATCGAACTGAACATCAAATTGAGTGAATTGAATATCAATTTATTGAGTTTAACAACAACTTAAGTGAATTGAACAACAACCTGAATAAACTAAATCCACAATTACTTATATAATTTTGCAATGGAATTCTCTTTACAAACTGACTAATTGACATCTTACTGTGCATAATCAAGAATTGGACGTCTTATCATACTTAAAGGAACATTCTAATCTATGAAGATGAATAACACTGACCAGTAATTATTCTACGATTCGTAAATCGACTGCAAGGCGCTGAGAGAGAATGAAATCGTCTAACAATGATAAAGCATTATTACAAATCCAAAAGCATGAATGCAGTAAAATATTAAATCAAGAAGCATGAATTTTACTACTCTAAAGAAAGAAAAACCACAACTTTATTGCATAGAGAAGTAATTTACAACTGCATCAGGTAATTGGAGATTGATTCTATAATTAATGCACAACACGAAAAATATCAAAGAACTCCTGGAGGTTGGGCTGAGATCACCGAAAGATCTAATGTAATGAAAAACTCAAAATATGACTGTTCAAAACATCAAGACTCTTTATTGAATCATAAGATAATATAGGGGTACAATCAAGTAGTTCGGTCCTGGAGCGTTGATTATAGAAGGGGAAGAAATTGTTTCTTTCTTGTTTATCCTTCCTCCTTTTAAAGGTGGTTTCACACAATGAGTCAGTATTCTCCAAACGATAGCCCGTTGTGCGTGGCTATCGTTTGGGCTCTCGAGCTTAGACCTGTTTTTATATCTTCTTCCAGTTCCTGAAAGCTATTGCGATTTCATAAGTCTGTGCCTACCAGTTGTCTTCCGTCTAACGTTGGTTCAGATGCTCTATTTTCCTGTATACAGAGATAAAATAAGTCAAATTTATGTTATAAAAGTGTTTCCTTTTATTGTTAACCCACTTGCCCTAATTTTCATAAACCTTTTCTATATTTATTGTTAAAAATGAGAGAGAACTACCAAAACTATGTCACAATTCTAAGGGATTATAGGTGAAAATATACCTTAATTCCAACCCAACACCATTGTCCAGAAAATAAGAAGGACAAGGAAACATCTTCTTCCAAAGCAGTGATGGCAGATGATGGGTCCGGAGATGATGTGGACATTAGTGTTCATGAACTATGGAGTTGGGGTGACATGGACATGTAGAGGAGCTACATGGAAGTAAGGTGGGATCCTCGACCAACTAATCTCTTGGATCGCAAGCGAGCTACAACAACCTTAAGATAGTAGCGGGATAAGTGGAGCAGTGGGTGCATAGATCACAGATGAGGCATAGGCAGAGGGAGATATGGAGGCTAGGAGGAGCAACACAGAGCATAGCAGCAACAATGTAGAAGCAGTAGCAGCGCAGAGGCTGATGTGACTTCAGAAACGCAGTGAAGTACTACTTATGCAGTGCAAAGTTGCAGCAGTGTAGAGAGCTTCAGAGGAACAGCACAGTGCATCAACATCGTGATAGATTTCATCACAAGGAGTTGGTGTGACTTTAGTACTGCAGAGGGACTCTGATTACGCAGGAAGAGTTGTAGCTGTGTATTGTTCTTTAGATGCCAGCACAATTCTGTAGCCTATGGAGCTTCAGTGATGAGGATGTAGCACATATGACATGTCTTTCAAGATTGGGTAGGAGATTAAGTTATTTCTTTCAACAACTGAAGTTGCAGTGCAATATATTAGCAGTGGCAGTGCTATGAGCATTATAGATGCAACATATTCAGAGGGAGTTGTAGTACAATGGTTGCAATGGAAGTGGCAGAGTCATGGGTAGCAGTACAAAATGGCAACAACAGTGCAGACTTGAGTGGCAAGAGGCCAAGCTTCAACAGCACAGAACCAGTGCCCAAAATCTTCTGATGCATAAGTGTGATGTATTGCTAGAGCACACCCTTGATGCTAAGAGGGAGTGTTGAGATTTTGTGTATTTGGGGTAGCATTAGTTGTGCTCTAGGTCGCAAATTTTTAGGAAGGACTAGATTTCACCTGATCTAAAAGACACAGAAATGGATTTGGAAAATTTCATCTGGTTTAAGAGATATTAGATTTATTTTTATTTTAATGTATTTCCTATGTTAAAACTTAGGAAAATAAAAAAATTAAAGTGAATTGAATTAAACATGTGATGAAATTGTATTAATTCACATAAATCAAGATTTCTTTTAATCTTAGCCAGTGATTAAAGATTTAATCTTGGCCGCTGATTTATCAAAGAGAAAATTATAAAGGAAAGGCTTGGGGTCATTTGTAAGACACACAGAGGCAGAGTGTTGAAGCTAAGCTGAGATTCTAGGGCGGGGTTGCTAAGAATTTTCAAGTGTTTCAGTTGCAAGGATGGTAATTTAGACTAAGGGGTGATCTGATCCCGGGGTCTAGAATACACAAGAAGAAGAGAAGAGATCAGGAAAGAAATCGCAGAGGAAGGCAGCAGCAGCAGACGGCAGCAACAGCAGTAGATGACAGCAGTAGCAGTAGTAGACGGTAGTAGCAGCAAAAACATACGGTAGCAGTAAAAGACGGCAACAGCAGCAACAACAGTAGACGACAGCAGAAAAAGGTAGCAGCAGCAGTAGCAGACGGTAGCTGCAGCAACAGCGGACGACAGCGGCAGTAGCAGTAGTAGCAGCAACAACAAGGACAACATGACTTTTAGGAAACCGTTCAGGGGTTACGCAGAGACCCTTATGCGAAATGTAGTGACTGCGTCACCTAGTCTAGGATAATGCAGTCCCTTCCAGTGATAGCATTGAGCATTTGGAGGCCTTTAGAGGCTAACACATTTTATTTCAGGGGAAGATCTAGGGTTTCTAGTCTTAGATCTATTTGAGTTCTGTAAATCCCGTTTGAGGGTGTGGATCAGTCATTATTGTTGGTCTTAGATCAACCAGGTGTTGCACTGCTAGAGTTTTCTCTGTAGGGTTTTCCATATCTGGAACCCATAGTTGTGTATTCAGAAATATTCTTCATAATAGAGCCCTCCAGTAGCTGGTGACCAGTTTTCCCAGATTGGGTTTTTTCGGGGACAGTTTGTCCAGAAATAACTATCACTTTGTCTCCGTCTACATGTGCTTATTCTAGATCTGAATTGGTAGAGATATGTTATGTTTTTTCCTTTCACGTTGACTTGAATTTATTCATTTGATAACTTGTATAAGTAGGAGAAGCTTAACCGGATTAACAGAAATAATTTCTACATAAGAATTAAGATTCAGAATTTCTTCAAGTTTCTCATACATTTTTTTTACATAATCATCCTTATCTAGAACCACAATATCTCCTCCTTTATCTACTTTGAGGAAAAAAAAAAAAATCATTATTGCGTAGAGACCTAAGAGAAATGTACTCATCTTTGCTTAATTACTCTTAGGGACTTTTGATTTCCTCATTATAAGGGAAAATAATTGTCTTAATGCCTCATTTTCATGCACGGATAAACCTTGAATCCCATCCTCAATGTTTGAGATGATTCTTTCTTTTGGAATGTTCTTGGGGGAAACCGAGAATCCTAGACCTTTTCTTATTATTTTTAATTTTTCAGGATTCAAACTTAAGGAAGAAAAGTTAACCACCTTATTATTTATAGGCACAACCTTTGAAAACGAGTTTTTAACAATGCTGCTATCATTTTTTCCTATGTTCTTGTTTGTTGTGATGGCCCGAAGAGAACTATGATTAGTAGTATTGTTAAAACCAAGGCACGTGCTTTCAGTATAGTTACAATTACAATAGAGGCACAATTTTCCAACCTTTCTACCCTCTCTTTAACCAATTCAAGTTTTGTCCTTTACGCTCATCAAGTTACATCCTAAAAATTCCATATCGTTGGAAACATTACTGCTGATGCCAATGCTCTTGTTACTTACATTGTTTTCAACTGGGATAACATCATCAATGCCGATTGCATAATATGCATGGAAGCTCGAATTTTATGAATGGAAAGTGAGTTATTAACCTCATGGCAGCTCATTTTCCTCTTAACTTCTATTGTTGGAACTGCAAAGGAGGAAGGGTACTAACCAAAAAATAACAAATCATTTTGTTTTTCAACCCCACCTCTGATGTCTTCTACGCTGCCTAAGTTACATTCCAAAACGTTTTGTTTTTCAACCTTGCATCCTACGTCTTCTATGCTCCATGAGTTACAGGTCAACAATACCTCCTCGTTGGATACAACATTTTTCTCTGCCTTGCTTCTAATGCTAAAGTTGTTGTTACTGATACAACCTATGTTGTTATCAACCATGATAACATCCTCGATGTTGTTTGCAAAATCTGCAGGGAAGTTCGATTTTATTATAGGTTGTGAATGGGGAAGTGAGTGATTAATCATCTAGCACATTGATGTCCTCTTAAATTCCGTTACTGGAATTTCATAGGAGGAATGGGAGTTTCTAAATCTTAATAAACCATTTTTCTCATAGGTACTTGGCTTTTGTTTTTAACCTCCTCATCGATTTAATATTATCCTTTACAGTAGTTATTTCCATAGTGTAAATGCTGCCTCCTATATGTTTAAGCCTTCATTCTGCATCCATAACTCTCCTACTTATAAAAGCCTTACCATACTCGTTACTCCTCAATATCTGTCCTCTAGGTATGGTAGTTGCGATTCTTGCGTTATCGCTACCTTCTAGATAGTCTATTACGTATGGACTGTCCATCTCACGCTCTGAATCACCTCTCAAAATTTCTACCATATCTCCAACCACTCTTATCATATCACCATCATTTTCTAATATCGCTAATGAGATACTTCCACAACCCTTTCAGAAGCCCTCTACTCCTACTATGGAATGCACACGATTTTTCTTAACATCGCTTCTAGTTGTTCAAGCAGGAAAACTTGTTTTGGACCGACATATGGACGTGGTTAAGTACTTGAAACTAGAAATTACGCTAGATAATTGGTTAGAAGAGTCAATCAAATCATCAGTGGAACAAGTTTTCTTTTAACTTCAAAATTTCCGTAGGCTTTCTTTCTTAAGTAATCTAACTCTCTCTCTAAGCTTTGATTGCAACATTCACATCAATCGTTTTCCATAGCTCATGATCAATGGAGTTTGAAAATTTTAAAGGAGCTAAGGGAGCCACATGCCTAAGATTATTTAAAATAACGGGATTCCTCCTTATCTCTCCATGGATAAGGGCTAAAATTATTTTCAAAAATATCTATCATGCCTCCGTAAGTGAAATTTATGCCTAATGCAAGAAAAATAAGGGATAAGGTTACTTTCACACATTCTTAAGAAATTGCAGTTCTGTGACCCTTCTTTCAATCTTCATTCTTTAGTTTTCTAAAGAACAAATATCATCCCACGCATCCCCTCTGTATAGGGAAATGATATTATTTTTTATTATTCCATGGTTATCATTTGTAACTGTCGTGAAACTAGCTCCAGAAATAATTTCTTCTTAGCACACTTATGACCTTTAGTGTATTTGCTATCACAACTGTAGCAAATCCCTTTTGCTCTTTTTTCTTCCAATTTTTGTGGTGTCAACCTTCTGGGTTGTTGAAATCTAGGAGTAGCAACACTTCCCTCTTTATAGAAGTGAATGGTAGGCTTTCTTGTCGCCATAATTTTACATTCATTTTTTCTTTCCAACCTGAATGCCTTCTCCAATGAATCGGGTTCCAAAACGCGAACTTCATGTTGGATGTTATCAATTAAAGTACCTATGAAGAGGTCAATCATGTGTTCCTCTGTAATATCGGTTACCCTTATATTCAATTTTTGGAAGTCCTCAATGTGCTCCCCCACTAAACCCTTTTGTTTAAGATTTATCAATTGGCTAAAGAAGGTGTTTCTCTTTGTATCCTCATAATGTGCTATAATTTCGTCCGTAAAAATTGACCAAGTGACAATTTTTTTATGGGAGCAAAGACATCGATACAATAGAAATGTATTTTGTTCTAGATGTAAAGCTGCAATGTGTACCTTTTGTGTGTTTTTCACATTATTGAGATCAAAATATTGCTCCATTTGTAGTATCCATGTTACGGGATCCTTGCCATCAAACTTCCTCATATCCATATTTGGAATATGGTGGTTCTTCCTACCAATGTTAGAGTTTATGAAATCACGATTATCATTTATTTTGTTCTCATCATTAGTTTACTCTACTATCTTTTCACCATTAGGAAACATTTGTTGTATCAACTTTGCCAAACCTTCCATGTTTGCTTTTAGATCATTCTTCATGTTTTCCATTTTAGCTTCCATCTCATCCATCTTATCTTCCATGCCAAATTCCATGCCATCCATCTTAGCTTCCAAACCATTCATCTTAGCTTCCATGCCTTTCTTCAAACCATCCATTTCAATTTTTGTTGCTCTTTGCGATAGCGAAATTTGGTGCATTTGCTCATGGACTTTTGATATCTCATGTTGCATTTATTCGTCTTCATGATTCGTGGTAGAGCCTTCTGAAGGCTTAATGGGTGTTGAGCTATTTTTAGGAGGCATTTTAAAACCCAATACTGACAGCTATGCTCAATAGGCCTTTGGAATCAACTAGAACTGATTTTTCACACAAGACTTATGCAATTTGAAAAAAAATACACACCTTTTTCTTGATTTTGAGGAACTCGATATTGAAACTGAATTATCTCTATGATTTTGGATCTTCAATATCTGGAATTTGGCCCTAAAGTCACCCTCTAAATCTTCTTTCGAATGCCACAGGTCTGACCTGATTTGGATTCTTCAAGGAAAATTTATGTACAATCTCCCACAATGACCCAATTATGTACTGGTTCAGTATAGTGCAATTTTACAGCTTGCCACATGTCGCTATTTCCTCCTTTGGCTCTGAAATTGATAGACAAGAAACTAAATTCTGTGTACTTGCAGCCACTTTTTACAACATTCCAATCTGAAGCTCAGAGAGAGAGTTATGAAGGTTTTCCCACAATAACCTCTTTGAGATGAAATTCGGGAGCCTAAAACAGACCTAACTTCCACATATAATATCTCCGAAAATATTGTGAACCAAGCTTTGAATTTTTTTGATGTTGTTCCTCAGGCATTCGAATTCACTCTCTAAAATTTTCATCTTCTGGACCTTCGTAGGGAAAACTTTATAGCGAAAATTCCGCGATGAACTATTTAAGTGAAATTCAGGAGCCTACAAAAAGCCCTACTTTCCATAGATCATATCTCCGAAAATATTGCAAAGGAAGCTCTAAAATTTTGCGATGATGTTCCTCAAGATTTTTTCTTAGCACCCTCAAAATTTCCGCTTCTGAACCTTCGTAGAAAAAAAGTTATATCGCAAAATTCCACGATGTCCTGTTTGGAGCAGCGAAACCCTAGAATCCAAAGCTCTAATACCAAATGTTGTGAAACCAGCTCCAGAAATAGAAGAAAAGAGACATCAACGCCTTATAAATAAGCCACTTCAACGACGAAACCTCCAATACATTACATGAATGAACAATTCTTGGATGATACAAATCACAAAACCTCCTTTCTATATATAGGAGTCCATAGGGCCATAATGAAATCCTAGTGGGGCCACAATGTAATCCTAGCCAACCTAACAATAACAATTTAAGGACACAACAATAAAAATATGGGGTTTACAAGGGTACAATAATAACAATAAGGGGGTTACACTAACAACAATAAGGGACTATACTAGTAATATACGTGTTGGGTATGTGTTATATTCTTTCCATGACTATTTTGGTCCTTAATTTCCGGTGGGTAGTCCGCGTCCATGGTTTTGTGCATGGTTTTGCACATGGTTTTGGGGTACGATGGTTTTCGGCCCCTGGTATTTTTGTAGATCCGGTCAAGGGAACTACGGTTATGTTCTAATCCAGGGTTTATGGATTGGGGTTTATGTGTGCTTCGACATGTATATATATGTGTTGTAACACTAAAAGGAATATAATGAAAAATCAAGCTGGTCGTCCCGATTTGGGATCCAGGGGAAAATCTCTGTGTTTATCTGTTTTATGTTTTATGATCTCGCTATTGTTTATTTTCTGTTATAAGATTCGTGTGTAGATAATTTCTGTTCAGGGTTAAAACCTACAATAAGTATCGGTATTTGACTTCAAGAGACGCCTTTATTTCTTTGAGGTTTTTAGTTAAGACCTACGGTGAGCCGTGTTCGATGGAGAGATGCGGATCGATTCTTGCGGTGAAGAAGATGGCGGCGGTGGAAAATGAAGCCAGAGGGACATAGTCGAGTTTTGAGTTGTTAGAGCTCAAAATGGAGGAATCTTGTGGGTGGATAAAGATCGATGAATCGCGATGAATCCGAGTACTAAGCCAGCCAGAATGTCGGGATGAAGAAGCTGGAAGAAACTAGATCGGAAGAACTAAAGAAAAATATGGTTGTGTCTGATTAGGTGTTGTTGAATGTATCTGGGGAAGCTATGGCGAAGACCTTGTGGGAAAATCTAGGGACTTTGTACCAATCTAAGTCTCTGGTGAATAAGTTGTTCCTGCGGAAAAAGCTATATAACCCGAGGATGAAGGATGGAGACTCGGTGACAGAGCATCTGAACGCCTTCAATACTGTGGTAAGTCAGCTGTCATCTGTTGATATTAAAGTCTTAGATGAAGATAAGTGCATCAGTTTGTTGTGCTCTCTACCAGACTCGTGGGACAGTCTGGTTATTGCAATAGGTAGCAATGCAACTACCTTGAATTTTGATGACATTGTCTCAGCCTTGCTGTCGGAGGAAATGAGACGGAGAAATATAGAGGTTAGAATGAAGGATATCTTATTTGTACGAGAATGTACGGAAGCAGGCAAGAATAATGTTTTGAGTGGGAGATCCAAATCTAGAGAGAGATCTAAATCTCCTGGAAAGTTTGTAAAGGTATGCTGGAAATGCGGAAAGGAAGGGCACTACAAAAAGGACTGCAGATCTAAAGCTCCTGAGAAAGGAAAGGGATCTGATGATGCTCCTTCTGCAGAGGCAAAAACCACCTCGGATGAAGGTGGGGATGTGTATTTGGCTTCTTATTCAAATACACATGTAGATAATGAGTCATGGTTGATTGACTCAGGTGCATCCTTTCACTTCACTCCCCATAGGGAGTGGTTCTGCGAGTATGAGAAATATGATGGTGGTGATGTCTTCCTAGGGGATGATAGGAAGGCTAGAATCGTCGGACGTGGAAAAGTCAAGCTGAAGCTGCAAGGTGGAAGGATTAGAACACTTCCTGGTGTTCTGCATATTCCTACATTGGCCAGAAATCTGATTTCTGTAAGCAAGATGGATGATGCAGGTGTTAAAATAGTGTTCGAGAAAGATGCCTGCAAGATGGTTCGGGGAGCACTGGTATTAATGCGGGGAGTTTGGACTGGAACTCTGTACAAGCTACAAGGTAGCACTGTTATTGATGGGTGTGACAGTTCTATGGTTCCTGAAAGTGGAGCGGAAAGCCTAGCTGTCTCTGGAGAAAATACCATGCTATGGCATCAAAGGCTTGGACATATTGGAGAGAAGGGCCTTCGGATACTGCATAGAGATGGTATGGTAGAATGTATGTCTAATTGTTCTCTGGATTTCGATTTCTGTGAACATTGTGTATATGGGAAGCAGAATCGGGTGAGTTTTCCTTCTGGTGCTAAGAGGGCAAACAAGATGTTAGAACTTGTGCACAGTGATGTGTTTGGGCCTGTGTCAGTTCCATCACTGGGAAAGTCTGTGTACTATGTTTCATTCATAGATGACTTCTCAAGGAATACATGGATATATTTCTTGAGGAAGAAATCTGAAGTCTTTGACAAATTTAAAGAATTTAAGGCTCTGGTGGAAAACCAGACAAAGAAGAAGATAAAGGCGTTGAGGACAGATAATGGTGGGGAGTTCTGCAAGAAGGAATTTGAAGAGTTCTGTAAGAAGTGTGGTATAGCACGGTAGAATACTACTCCATACACACCTCAGCAAAACAGAGTTGCAGAAAGAATGAATAGAAAGCTGATGGAAAAGGCAAGAAGCATGCTCAGTGGTATCGGGTTAGGACAAGAATTCTGGGCAGAGGCAGTGGAGACTGCATGTTACTTAGTTAACAGATCACCTTCATTAGCGTTGGAGGATAAGACTCCACATGAGGTATGGACTGGTAAGAAACCCTCTCTTTCACATCTAAGGGTATTTGTATGTGATGCATATGTACATGTTCCAAAGGAGAAAAGGACCAAGTTGGATAATAAATCTGAAAGGTGCATCTTTATTGGGTATAAGGATGGTTTAAAGGGTTGCAAGCTTTGGAACCCAGAAACAAGGAAGGTTGTGTACAGCCGAGATGTGGTGTTTAGAGAAGTGAAAGATGTTGTTAAACATGAAGTCCTACCAAAGGAACATGAGAAGATAGAGTTTGAGCTAAAGGAGGATGAATCAGACTCTACAACAGAAGAAGACTCAGAAGATGAAGAGCCACAAACTCCAGCTTTGAGAAGATCAGTTCGGGAAAGAAGGCAACCAGAAAGGTATAGTCCATCTGCTTTCTATTCAGGTTTTTCCTTAACTATAACTAATGATGAACCCAGAACTGTCAGGGAGGCAGTAGATTTAGAGGATGGAAAACTCTGGAAGGAGGCCATGGTTGATGAAATAGCATCCTTGCACAAAAACGATGCATGGGATCTGGTGGAGTTGCCGGCTGGAAGGAAGCCCATTGGGAGAAAATGGGTGTTTAAGAAGAAGATGAATGTAGAAGGCAAGGTGGAGAAATACAAAGCTCGGTTGGTAGAAAAAGGTTATTCCCAAGTGCCAGGAATTGATTTTGGTGATATTTTCTCTCCTGTTGCCAAAGTTACTTCTATTAGATTAATTTTATCTGTTGCTGCTGCATTTGATTTTGAGATAGAACAGATGGATGTGAAGACAACATTTCTTCACGGGGATCTAGAAGAGGAGATCTACAGGAAGCAACCTGAAGGCTTTATGGTGAAGGGTAAGAAAGAACTAGTATGCAGGTTGAAGAAGTCTCTGTATGGGTTAAAACAGTCACCAAGGATGTGGTATCAGAAACTTGATACCTATATACGGGGACTTGGCTTCACCAGAAGCAAGGAAGATCACTGTGTTTATTTTAAATTAATTGGTGACCGTGTTATTTATTTGGTCTTGTATGTGGATGATATGTTGTCGATTGGAAATGACAAAGAAATTATCCAAGATTTGAAGACCCAACTGTTCTCCAAATTCGACATGAAGGATCTTGGTGCTGCAAACTATATTTTAGGCATGGAAATTAAGAGAGATCGGGCAAGAAATACATGGTTAAACACGGATAAAGTATGTCGAGACATAATTGTAGATCAATATACGGCACTTCGATTAGAGTGAATATTCCTATTCTGTGGGTGTAAGGCTAATACTGTTGGTGTCCCAAGACACGAAGAAAGAGGTATATGTCCGTGTTCCTATGCAAGTGCGATGGGTAGCCTAATGTGTACAATGGTACGTACTGAACCGGACATTGCACATGCGGTGGGGTATTAATGAGTTTATGTAAACCCGGAAAGAGCATTGGACAATAGTGAAGCGGGTTTTCAGATATTTACGTGGCACTAGTGATTATGGCTTGTGCTACTAGGGAAGACCAGGATTGGAAAGAATGTTGGACATTCGTGGTTTTGTTGATGCAGACTGGGCTGGAGATCTGGACCAAAGAATATCTACAAGTGGGTATGTGTTTAGCTTATTTGGAGGCGCAGTCAGTTGGATGAGTAAAAGACAGTCTGTAGTGGCTCTTTCAACTACAGAGGCAGAATACATAGCAGCCACTCATGCAAGAAAGGAAGCAATTTGGTTGCAGAGATTGTGTTCAAGTATGGGGTTGGTACAACAAGATATATGGATAGACTGTGATAGCCAAAGTGAAATTTTCTTGGCTAAGAACCCTGCTTATCATTCAAATACAAAGCACATTGATGTTCAATATCACTTTATTAGAGATATGGTTGAGGCTAAAAGGGTGTTTCTAGTAAAGGTGGACACTTTGGAGAATGTTGCAGATGCATTAACAAAGTCTGTGAGCACTCAGAAGTTCTCTTGGTGTAGAGGAACAATGGGTGTTGAAGAATTGGGCCAATGACTAAGCTCTCTTGTGACCCCATGTGGAAAGAAAACAACAAGTGGGAGAATGTTGGGTATGTGTTATATTCTTTCCATGACTAGCCCCATGCGCTGTACGTTGCGTCGGGCGCAGTAGGGGGGTCACAAGGGGGGAGGCAGCCCCCACTGTTGGGGCCCTGGGCAGCGCCCGGGCAAAAATTGTTTTGGTGTGCGGACCCACTCATAGGCAGACCCACCCATGTTTTGTGCATGATGTTGCACATGGTTTTGGGGTATAATGGTTTTCGTCCCCTGGTATTTTTGTAGATCCGGTCAAGGGAACTATGATTATGTTCTAATCCAGGGTTTATGGATTGGGGTTTATGTATGCTTCGGCATGTATATATATGTGTTGTAACACTAAAAGGAATATAATGAAAAATCAAGCTGGTTGTCCCGATTTGGGATCCAAGGGAAAATATCTATGTTTATCTGTTTTATGCTTTATGATCTCACTATTGTTTATTTTCTGTTATAAGATTCGTGTGTAGATAATTTCTGTTCAGGGTTAAAACCTACAATACGGACCTAATAGTAACAGAATTATTTCGATTATCCATAGTGCTCTAAAAATTAGGTCGATGTTTCGAATCCGACCGGGGTCCATCTTTAGGACTTATTTCGAATGAATGATTGAAAGAGGAATCAAACCAGTGATAATAGTGAAAAGGAAAAAAAACCAAAAACAAAGAATAGACTAAAACCGAAATTATGAAGATAAATTTAATTGGTTAGTTATTATAATTATTTTAAAAGAAATAAATTATTATGGTCAATAATTATTAATGATAATTCTTACTTTAAATAAATATTAATGATAATATTTTCATTACCAATAATAATTATTACTTAAAATAATTATTAGTGATCAATACTAATTGTTACTAATAACTATTAACATTATTAGTAATAAAATTATTAATAATAAATGTTATTTCCCATTAATATTGATTTCTAACTTTAATAATTATTAAAGTATTAATAGGGTTAAGATAAATTCATTTATTAATAAGTGATAATTAGTAATCATTATTAAAAATAATAATTAATAATAATAATAATTAATAATTACTAAAAATAATTATTATTAATAGTAATTGTTGTTATTTCTTCTTTTTAGCGTTTTATTCTTTATTTAAAATAAATAATATGTTATTATTGCAATATAAATATTTAAGTCTTTTATTGTTAATAATAACTAATAATAACCAATTTAATTTTAAGTAAATATGAATTATAATTTTTATTTCTATAATAATAATTGTTAACTTAAAAATAGGGCTAAGTGTAACATAGTTAATGGTTTAATTATTTATCAGTTTTAGTGATATATTTGATTAATTATTAATTTATTAAAATTAATTATTGCGATTGCTTATATCATATTATTAAACCCTAATTCCGAAGAGATAAATGAAGAGAGGGAAAAAAAACATACCTGAGATATTATACCTAGGACGAAGAACCGAAAGAACCAATTTTCTTGATCAGAGGAAGCTAGCTACCATTGATTTCAATCCCTCCATCGATGTTGAGATTATTAGAATTCTTATTAATATAAAGAGCTTATGTGATCTTCCTTTTTCGATAGTGCTCCTCTCTTGCGATAATATTTGAATTTTATATACAGACATAGTGCTTAGTTTTCGAGGAGTGCTCTGTAAGAGCTGAGGTATGGGATATCCCATTTTTAGTATCGGCTTCGTGCTCTTTTAATATATTTTTCAAAGAGCACCCAGTCTCCCCAATATAACTTTCCCCACACGAACGATGAATCTTATAAACTCCTTTAAGCTTCTTATGATTGATATTATCCTTAACTGAACGCATTATTTGACTTATAGTTCCTGATGTTGTAAATTGCGTGAATATCTCCTTCTTTCCAAAAACCATAGCAATATTCTCTGTAACACATTGAATATATGGTATGAAAACCCTATCACATGAAGCTTTATGTTCTTGGTGTTATTTCGAAAGAACCACACCCTCAGATCTTTTTATGGCCTTCTTAATACCCTTAGGTTTGTACCCTATTCCTTAAAATACAAAGTTCAAGTTCTTGATTTCGTCCCTAAGGAGCTTAGTGTCTGATATTATGAGGGCCCTAATAGCAAGAGTATTTAGGACACCAAATTTATGAGTTGGGTGATGGTACGAATCCGAATGAAGATAGCTATCCCTTTGAGTTTTCTTCCTAAATACCTAACGCCCTAATGTTCCATCTTCTTTCTTGGTAACAAGGACATCCAAAAATAGAATGCTGTCATTTCCTTAAACTTCCACGTTAAACTTAACTTCTGTTGAAATAGAGTTAGGGTGATTAAAAAATATCTAAATATTCTCCTTTCCATGAGTCCACTTTATGTTTGTGTCATCAACAAGCCTCTTCCACCAATATGGTTTCAAGTAAAAGGAATAAAGGGCCTTCTTTTCAAATTCCCCTATGTATAAGAGTGACAATGGGTGAGAGCAATGATCCCATCGTGACACTAGATACTTGCTCATAGTAACCACCTTGGAAGCTGAAAAAATGGAATGTAAACAAACTTCTGCAAGCTTTTCTATGTCAAGATCAATGACTTAATTTATAACATGAAAAACCTCATCTAAGGGAATTTTGGTAAGTAATGACAAAAAATCGAAACTCACCAAAGTTTCATTCTCCTTTACCCTCTCATTTTTAATAATATTTACAAAATCATCAATCTTTTATTAATGAGTCAATGTTACCAACTAAGGGCTTAAGAATCTTGGTAATATACTTTTCCAATTCATAGGTGGGGGACCCTATGGTATTAAAAAAAAATTTGAGGGGAGCACCCTCCTTGTGAATTTTAGGTAATCCATAAATTCTAGGGATAATTTCACAAGAAGGGATTAACTTCTTCTTCAACTTATCATTAAGGCAAGATTCTATGACTTCATTTTTTACATCTTTTATAACACTAGGGATGGGATTGGAGCTATGTTTTTTATAAATATTATAGTTCATATGCTCTTACATTTTTTTTACATAATAATCCTTATCCAAAATCACAATAGCTTGTCCTTTATCTACCTTCAGGACCACAATTTTGTCGCTATTGTGTAGAGACTTAAGAGCAATAATCTCATATATGCTTAGATTACTATTAGGGACATTTTCCTTCCTCATTATAAGGGAACATTTTTTTCTTAATTCCTCTCTTTCAACCATGGATTAAGCCCTAAATCCCATCCTCAGTGTTGCATAGGATTCTTTCTTTTGGAATGTTCCTGGGGGAAACTGCGAATCATATACCTTTTCTAATTATTTTTAAAGTATGAGGATTCAAACATAAGGAAGATAGGTTAACCACCTTATTATTTCTAGGCACAACCTTTGAAAATAAGTTTTTTACAATGCTTCTATAATTGTTTCCTATATTGTTGTTTGTTTCGATGGCCTGAAGAGTATTGTGATTAGCAGTATTCTTACAACTAGAGCGATTGACATTTACAACAGAGGCACAAGTTTTGAACCTTGCTACCCTCACTTTCAACCATAGGGGCTTCACTCAATGAACCTATAACATATCACGTGTGATCATAGAACATTAAACAATACCCTTAATTTGAGTAAATATTGGAAAACACCTCTAAATATCACATTTTTTAACCCCTTACCAATATAAACCCAATACACCTTCCCAATATAAAAATCCCCTACTTTCACAATATATTGTAGGTATACATTTTTTCATTAACATTTTTTATACCCCTTTATTTTTTTCCATTAACTTTGAGATCTGTTTTTTTATACCTGCCAATATAAAAACCCTTTACCCCCTATATATCCCCCAATATTATGTTATTTTTTTCCTCATTATATATGATCCGGGTAGATTTTTGATACCCTTTTTACATGGACCTTTTACTTCGGCTGATGTGTTAGAATTTCATTTTATAAAAAGAATTAATGAACTCATGTAGATATAATCAAGAGGACCACATGTCAACAAACATACGACAAAAATGAAAGAGTTTTAATAATGGAGTTCATCCATTATGAACTACCTCTCCGTGCCTCGGTGTATCGATGGTGTTGGCTACTTCATTTAGTGTTGTAAATTTGAATATGTACACGAACATTTTTTTCTTATCATACAAGGAAATAAGCCATGAAAATGAGTAGGAAAGTCTCTCCGCGAGACATTTCAGTGCAAGGAACTCTCACTCATAGCATACATCCTATCAGCATGACATAAACTCGCACATAACGAATATGAGTATCCCGCCAACATGGAAACATAGGGATCTAAATTAAACAAACATGTGACAATGAGTAACCCGCCAACATGGCATAAAAGGGATCTCAAACATAAATGAAAATCCATGATAGAAATTACATCTCACGTCAAAAACATAAACAAGATACCGCATCAAACATCAAGCAAGGATCTATACAGCACAAATCCTCCCATAGAAAAGAGACAAATAAGTACATGATCACACTGCATATACCTCACACTGAAGATGACTGAAGAATAGGCTTCTCCGTTGCTAGATCTGAAATCACCATTACAATTATGGCATCGGAAGGCATGAGATTGACTTCTCACTCTCTGAATGCTGACACCTGTAACTCCACTTTGAAAAGTGGCCTAAAAACATAAGGCTCAGATAGAAAATCTGACTTCCCCGTTGAACTCGTGTCGCCAAGAGGTGTAGGATCGACCGTCAATTTGTTGAATTCTGACACTTTCAAAATCTGTGCCTTAGGGAATCTTTTAGATTCTCCCTAGATTCCTCAAAGATGTTGCTCCACATGGAATCTAGAAAACTGGTGCTCAGATGGAAAATTTGGGTGCACCATCATGCTCCCTACAAAATTATGGCTAAAATACATATAAATTTTAATACATTATGAAATAGGAAAATTTTACCTCCTTGGAATCAAAATATTCCCTTAGCATCAAAAAAATTCGCCTCGAATTGTGTGCACCATCCTTCCTCAAACTACGTGTTCGTCTACCATCCGACCTGCCTTCTCTTCGCGCACGACTCCATTGGTCTCCTTGTGCCCACATATCTCATGTATTCTCCACCATTCTCCATGGTTTCCTTGAACCATTTGAATGCCATCCTATAATAAAGTGTGAGACTGAATAAGACAAAGTGTGAGGTTGGCACACTAGTTGGAATAATCATATTAAGACAGTTGTTGTTGGGAGGTGTTGATTTTAAATCCCATTGAGTGAAAATATTGTTTTAAACCCCAATTTTAGTTCTAATATAGTTTTTTCAAAGTATATAATATATGGAATTTGTATCTCCATATTATAACGACTCCGGAAAACAAAAATGGAGGTTTTGTTTGATATGTAATCTCATGATTTTTAATATTATTTTTGTTACATAAAAATTTACCATATTTAAATTGATTTTGATTTTTTAATAAGTATATTTAATATATAGCTATTTTTTTAATGATATGTATATATATATATTGTGCGGGAAATTAAATATCATTTTATTTTTTCTTTTTTGCAAGGGAAAAGGGCTAATGGAGGAGCTCCATGTGTGAAGAGCTAAGGAGCTTTCCATCTGGGTCCCACATGCTTACTAGGATGCCATGTGGCATCGTGTGGGCCCAACTTCCCTTGCCTTAAAAAAGCTTGAAACTGCTCTAACTTTCTTATACGAGCTCGGATTGACATATCGTTCACACCATTGTGATTAGGGTGAAAAATTCTTTAAATTGAACCTATTTAGAGAGAAATATGAACACTTTTATTTTTTAGCTTTCATCAACCCTGTTTATCTTGTGTGTGTCTTTGGGGCCACCTTGATCAATATATCCCCCAATATGAACCCACATTCTATGGTATTACCCTTGCAGTGAAGCCCTTCTGATTTCAACACTGCCACCTACATCCTTTATTCTCCTCGAGTTACATTCCAAAAGTGTCATATCAAAGGAAATGTTATTACTAATGCTAACATTGTTTTTACATACGTTGTTTTCAACTCAGATATCGTCATCAATATTGATTACATAATCTTCAAGGAAGCTCATATTGTCCGAAGGGGAAAGTGATTTATTGACCACTGGAAGCTCTCTATCCTCCTCACATCCGTTGTTGGAACTGTAAAGGAGGAAAGATACTAACAAAACAACAACAAATCGTTTTTTTTTCAACCCTGCCTTCTACATCTTCTACTCTCTGTTAGGGTCCTATAATAATAGGGTTCATCAATTATGAATTGACTTTGATAGTCTTGTAAATATGTACATAGCTTTCTTTCTACAAGTTGTTTTCCCATATTTTGAAAAAATTAAAAATAATAAAAAGCCAAAAAGAGGGTAAAAGGTTCTAAAATAAATATCAAAGGACTTATTAAAATATAGACCCCAAAAGAAAAATAAATAAGACCTGAAAGTGAGAAAATCAAAATGCCACTACTTTACTTTTGCTACAAGAATAATGATTATGTGCAGAGTGTCAATAAACGTCATAATCCATGATCAGTTAAAAAATTTAATCTTAACTTTTCATGCTTTCAATTTCATGTTTTAGATAAGAGAATAAAGATTTGTCAAACAGTTTAAAGTTGACAAATCAGTAGATCGGTAGAGAATAATGAGGAGCTCAACAGTTTAATCTGAGCCCTCAGATGAAATAAGGTAAATTTAGATAGTTTTATTCTTTGAGAGAAAAATGTTTTAAGGTTGCAAGCCTAAATGCACCTACAAAATGAAGACAAAAAATGTTATAAATAAAGTTGGGTAGGTAGAAAGCAGTTGATAAATCATGTAATAAAGCATCATCAGGAAAAAATCACTAATTTCCCCTCCCCTAAAACTATTAAGTACTCTAAACTATCAGTTAAACAGGCTCAGAGAATTTCTCTGACTTTTGTTGGGACCGAACCCAAGGCTCGATGACTGATTAGTTAAAATATTGAATTCCTACACAAAACCCAAATTCATCAACATTTATCCTTCATTTCATAATCCTAATCCATTTTCGTAAGTAAAAACCCATTTTTACTTAGTAAAATTAAAACCCTAAATAACTAATTCCATTCCCTTTCAAAAAATCATTCATAAATCCTAAAAAATACAATTATCCTAAGTTAAAGTGTGAAGTAATACAACAAAGACAAACTATGTTATTTACACTTTATTTTAGAGTTAAACATGTGTTTTTCATATCCCCTACACTTCACCCTTTTATTTCATATTAACTACTAACTATATATATTAATTCCCTAAAAGAAGTGCACTCGTATAGTATTAAATCCCTTTTATCTTAAATAGACCCACAAAACCATTTATTTTACTTTAAACCAATGTTTTAAATACTCCATGTGCACAATATTAAAACCCCGCCCTATCCCATTGGTTTAAACCTATCTATAATATAAATATCGCGCCCCCTATAGTTTTAAGAAAACTGTCAAAAGTTGAAAAAATATATAATATTAACACCTATGCCCATATGAATGATTTAAACATTCACTAAATGTTTAAATTAAATACATAAACCTTATCCCATCACATATCATTTAAACCTAAGGTTATAAACTTATTAAAACGTTCATTTCTAAAGTTTAAAACCCGTCCTCGCCACTTATATTAGGCCCCGATCCCACTCTCCACCCAATGCAACTTCCATAGGAGATTTGGGCAGTTCGAAATCAAACCCCAAGATCCGACGGTTGAAACCCAATATCGTAAATAAACTTGCACGTATTTCCCCATTTCATTTTTGCCTCAAATAGGCGGTATTTGGATTTCCTCTCTCCTCCACGTGCTCGATTCTTATTGGATCGCGTGGGTTTGCTCCAAAACTACTTACCACTGAGGTGGCATGTGATAACCACACTAGTTTTAAACCCTTTAAAGCCCAAAACAACCATTTCCCGCCCGATGTGACCATTATTCATTGCAAATTAAATGTAACCCTAATTTGCCTAAATAACTTTGGAAATGCACTGATTTACTATGATTTTGCTCGTAACCACTGTATAAGCCTTTACAAATTAAAAACAAGCATTTTACACCATGTTCGAGCCAAAATCATGTAAATTTCAAACTACAACCATTGAAGATTTCCAAGAAGCCCTGAATTGTTTCAAAGACCCGAAAAGTACCAGAAACCTGTATTACGCCCAGAGGACCTGAAAAAATCCATTGGAGTTGATGTTAAAACCACTTAAAGCTTCCAATTTACTTCCAAAGACTTCAAAAGCCATCAGAAAACCTCCGCTATCCTAGACAAATCCTCCGTGCAGCTAAGGTTTCATTTAAAAAATTGTTTTATTGTTGCAAGTTATTAGAAAAAGGACAATTTGGATAAAAAAATTTAAATACTAGTTAAAGATCAGTTTTACTCCAAGAATTCACAAGGAAATGATTTTGAATGGTTTTCATAAAACAATAAGATTTCATACAGTAAACAGAGCAGTAAGAGTTTGCAGTGAAAACAGAGACAGTTAAAGTGTATCAGTAAAATTGAGAGTGAAAGTCAAATCAGTAAAAACAAAACAATCAAGGTAAAATAGTAAAAGTAAATACAGACAATAATGGTTAAACAAATATGAAAATAATTTCACCAACAAAAATGAATTTTATCCAAAGTGAAAGTAAAAACAATTAAAAGAACAGTAAGATTAAAAGATGAAAACAAAGAAAGAAGGGAAATTTTTGCAGAAATCTCATGTTTAAGTCATAGTTTTGTAGAAACTATTGTGGACAATCCAAGATGAATTTTGCAAAATGAAGGAGGTTTATGTTCCCAAGATATCCAACTGTTCACAAGGAAATGAGTTTGAATGGTTTTCCTAAAACAAAAATATTTCATATAGTAAACAGAGCAGTAACAGTTTGCAGTGAAAATAAAGAGTTAAAGTGTATCAATAAAAGTCAAGAGTAAAAGTCAAATCAATAAAAAATAACCAGGCAAGGTAAAATTGTAAAAGTAAATACAGAGACAGTAATGGTTAAACAAATATGAAAATAATTTCATCAACAACATTTAAGTTTATCCAAAGTGAAAGTAAAAACAGTTAAAAGAACAGTAAGGTTAAAACATGAAAACAAAGCAAGAAGGGACATTTTTGCAGAAATTTCCTGTTAAGTTATAGTTTTGCAGAAGCTATTGTTGACAATCCAAGATGCATTTTTCAAAATGAAAGGAGAATTATGTTCCTAAGATGTCCAATTACAAAAAATTCTCTCACTTTTATAACAACCATTATGGATCTTGAAATATTAAACAATATTTGAAAGCACTTTTTACAGAAAATTCATGTTAAGTCATCATGTTTCAGAGAATATTTTGGTCAATAAGAAATACCTCTTACAAAACTAGAGGAGTTTTTTGTTTGTAAGAGAATCATCTAAAAAAACCGATCTCACTTTTGGCACAGGTATTATATAATGTGAGATACATGCACATATTTACAACCTATTTTTTAGACTGTGCAAAGCTCTATTTTACACATCGTTTTGAAGAGATTATTGTGAACATTTGGAATTATGTTTGGGAAATAGAGTGATGTTTTTCTTAGTAACATATTTATCTACAAAAAACTCTTTCACATTTTACATATCTATTTCGAATTGAGATATACAAAGCTATCATTGGACCCAAATTTTGCCGAAATGCTGGAGCAGAATGCACAAAGAAAGGAGACAGTACTGACTTGGATGCCTCATCATCAACTAAGAGTTGAGATCAAATTCGAATTCTCTTCTTTGTCACCATCAATCCATAAGTATAGTGCCAAATAAATTCATTAGTTATGAGTTTCCTTTTATTGAGTTCTATTTATGTAAAACAATTTGAGATATTTGTAAAACAATATTGATATTTTTTCAAGATATTCTAGTTTAGAATTTGTATATATACTTCATATTTTGAAGTATTTTTGGTGGAATAAAATTTTTGGGATTGTTATAGTCATTTCTTCTTGGACTTCAAATTTTTTTTGTGTCAAAATTCCAGTAGCAAGGCTGGATCAAAAAAAATTGGCATCATACTTCAGGATTCGTATGATGAGCTATTTTGAGTGAAGTATTTGCTCACTTATCATTGTTTTTTTTTCTTTGTTCCATGCATCCATTTATGTTTATGATAAATATGAATGTATAACTAGGAGAACTACTACACGATTTGTTAAAAGCACCATGTTTTTAACTAGTTATCATTTACATGTTTTCCTCTGATTTCCAATGTAGGGAACCCTTAATTTCTCCCTCTCTCGTTTGACCGCTTCCTACTACTTAATTTTCTAGATCAAAGGATTCTTAAGTGCCCTTTATCCTGATCATACCATTTCATAAAAATAACTTTCCAAGATCTCCAAGGGTTATCTATCTTTCCCTGAAAAAATTTGACCTTTTTTCCCTTGATCCTAGTCCTATTTGCTTGATTTTAACTCCTTAGCCCAATGCATAAATAGATTTCCCACTATCCTTCCTTTCAAGTAATTTTTCCCACCAAAGCTGCACTTTCATAACTGGCCTAATATTTACAAATTGAAACAAAGTTAAACTTTAGAGAGAGAGCCCTCTATGAACCCTAGGAAGGCTAGATCCTAGAGTTTGAAGTTGGTTTGTGGTTACCTATAGAATTATTTGACTAAAAACCATAATCCCACAACTTTAGAATTACTAGAGTGATAACATTACTTGCGACCATACTGGGGAACTAACCAATCCTCAGTCATAAAATTAGTCTTAAAGAAAATCATTTTATACATCCTTTTACTTTAATATTTCTTTTATAAGTTGTGGGTATTGAAAACAGTAATTTTGGCTTCTAGGAAAGTTTATTATACTAGTTATAACTCGGATCCTAAGCCTGTTTTTATAGTAGACAACCCAGACCAAATTGGTAAAAAGAAAAAATAGTTAGAAGATTTAAAAGTTGAAGTATCATTAAAAATATTCAATTCATTACCACAAGAGTCAGTAAGTATGTAAGATATTGATTTTGATCTGAAATTTGAGCATTCTTTATTTAGAAGAAAATCAGAAAGTGATTTGAAAACTATTTTTTTAGACCCTGTTTTCATTTCATTCTTGAAATCAAAACAGAAAAATATTACAGTAAATTCTAAACCAAATAAAGTTGAAGATCATATCAAAATTGAAGAACTTAATGTTACTATTCTCAAAGATATTGATGAAGCTATTGAATTAGCTCAATTTTTGACCTATGCAAATGAACCTCCAATTTCTTAGTTACATACCACAATAATACCAGCTAGAGATTCATCTCTGTATGTTGTTACATCATATATAAATTCCACTACCAACTCATCTACAGATCCATTTATCCCTAGATTACCTTTACAACCTAGAGTACTATTTCCACCACTCACTTCATCCACTATATCCATTAGCTCACCTTTTAATTTTTTAAACACATCATCCTCATTCCCTAGTAGTTCCATATACATTACAGTAAATTCATTTCCCAGCACTTCAACTACAACTTTTAGTTCATTAGCTATCATTTCCAGCATAGCTACTAGCAGTTCTACTTTACCTCCTAGCCAAGCCAAACTTCAAGCAATGACTGCCAGATATGCTCCCGTAGTCTTACCACAACAGCTTCATGACATGCATCAAGACTATCAGAGTAAGATACTACATTTTGATGCAACTACCCACTATACATCTCAGCAACACATAAATAAAATGACTGATTTCCTTGAACTTCATGAGATTGATGATTCTGATGTTGAAATGAGGTTACTTGCACAAAATTTAACAGGAGAAGTTAAGAAGTTGTTAAGAGGTCTTGTTGTTGGTAGTGTAACTGATTTAGTTTTTTCTCATAGATTGTTTTTAAGTAAATGGGAAAAGAAAAAGAATCCACTCCAGATATTGTCTGAATTTTATGCCATGAGAAGAGCTCCAAATGAGTCAATCCAAGACTATTGCACTAGATATAACAATGTTTACAATTCCATCCCTGCAAATATTAAACCCACCCGCGATAATGTCTTACTCAAATTTCTTGATGGATTTGACATGGACTTGGCTTATCAATTGAGGGAAAGAAATGCAGAAACCTTAGAGAGAATGAAAACAAATGTTGTTAGTGTAGAAGTAAACATTTTAGCCAGAAAATATAGACTAAGAAATGAGAGAAGAGTGACCATTAAAGAATAAACTTCCAATTCAGACTAAAAAATAGACATGTTAGCTAAAAATTTATACAGGATGATGGATATATTAGACAACATAGAGAGGAAACCTCAGTGGGATAACCAACAACAAATAAGAAATCCCAATTTTAGAAAAAACACAAATTCAGGAAAAGAAAAAGAAACAGCCCCAAACCAAACAATAAGGCCCCCATTCCAAGAGAACTACGTTGAAAGTTCTCAGAATAATGACGATGATGAGGATGCAATAAATCTAATGGGAATAGATGATAATAATACTATCATTCTCACTCTGGAAGATCGTGAATTATTTGAACTCCAACAACTCAAATTAGATTCAAGTGATTCCTTTGATTATAAACAAGGTTATGGTTATGCTATAAATGAAATACACAGTCAGTATAACCTTAGAAATAAGAAAAACAATGGGTCTACTACCAAGAAAACTTCCCAAACTCAGAATAAGAAAAGATTAGATGCTCCCAAAACAAAATTTCTACAAATTCTCCCAAGGGAAAATAAGCAAAACTCTAGTTCTTCCCAAAACATTTCTAGTCCTAAAAATGCATCAAGCCCTAAAATTGTTGATATTATTGATGAAGTTTCTCAAACTACAAAAGATTCACAGAAATGTATTGTTGGTAAAGCTTCTAATTCTATTAAAACAAAAAATTTAGATCCTAAAATACCCTCTGCTTATCCTAAATCAATAGATCCAAAAACTACTACTTCAAAAACATTCGTTGATAATTCTAAGTCTGAAATAACATCTACTACTTCACAAACAATCCCTGAAAAAAAAGTTAGGAGCAGTAAAACTCAAGAAACTCAAACAGAGAATGTCAAACCACTTGAAAATAAAAAAATAACTGTAGAAAAACAAGACAAACCAACACAAACTACAATTACCAAGGAAGAATTGATTCAAATTAGTAAATCTCAACCTACATTCAACATACAGTCTGAAATTGCAAAGCTAAAAATACCAATTACTCTGACAGAATTCGTAAAACATGACTTGTATAAATCAACCATAACTAAAAAATTAAACATGAATGATGGAGAAGATTCTATAAATCTAAATGAGGATCAGCCATAGTTGATTTTTGGCCTAGATGTGAATGGAAAAAATGCAGATGGAGGAGTTCCTCCATTTTATATTAGTCTTACCATTCATGATCAAATTTTACATAATGTTATGCTAGATTCAGGAGCTTACCATAATCTAATGCCTAAAGATATAATGGAAACTCTCAATCTAGAAATCACAAAGGCCTACAAAGATTTGTTCTCATTTGATTCAAGTAAAGTTAAATGCCTTGGTTTAGTCAAATATTTGTATGTAACACTAGTTCAATATCCTGGTAAGAGTATATTAATGGACATTGTAGTAGCTGATATCCCACCTAAATATGGAATGATACTTTCTCACTCATGGGGAGCAAAGTTATAGGGATCTTTACAATTGCACATGTCTTATGCTACTATATTAGTTTTTTCCCAGCCTAAAAATTTATATAGGGAAACATTGATGAAGTACATGGTCAGTAGTGCTGAAAGATCTATAAATTACCCAATTTACTCTACACTAACTGACCTTCATTTTTTTATCTTATGTAACGCTGAAACCAATGAAATCCAAACTAAACTAATAGAGAAAAAGAAAGCACCAAACAATGATAATATTTTTCATGAATATCTATGGCATTTAGACTTTGATGGTTCGCTAAATAAGTTAGGAGCAGGAGCAGGAGTTTGGATAACCAACATGGAGACTAATCACTCAGAAGGCCATTCTTTCAGGCTCAATTTCAAATGTACGAACAATATGCCTGAGTATGAATCCCTTATCCTAGGACTCCAAATCATTAGGAACTCGGGAGGAAAAAGAATATTAATCATGGGAGATTCAGAGTTGATCATAAAACAAGTAAATGGAGTACATTTTATTTACAATCCTAGACTAAGAAAATATAGAGACACTCTGATAGATTTAACCGATGATTTATTGGAATGTAATTTTTTTGCTATATCTAGAAAACAAAATATACAAGCTCACTGTCTAGAAACCTTTTCTAGTACATGCAATTTACCATTCCAACCTAATCACAAATATACTGCTGAAGTCAAACATAGGCCAATAATTCCAGACAATCTTAAGTATTGGAAAATTGTTTCTCAGGATGAACAGATTTACAAATTTATGAACAATGATGGTGAATTTTATAACTGTAAGATAGACACAGATTGTACTATAGGTCAATATTTAGATTGTGAAATAGATTTGAATAACTTAGATGTAAATAGAATAAAGTTTGATAAACCAACTAGATTTAGTCAATATGATATAGATAGATTAGAGAAAGTAGAGATTGAATAAATTATTGAAGATGAATCAGATATATTGAATCTTAAGGATAATTTCTCTCCCTTAGAAGATCTTTTTGACTCAAATGACATAGCTAGAAAACCCAAAGTGGAGCCCGTTAGATCTGATATAGAAGAATGCAATATTGGTATAGAGTTAAAATCCAAAATAGTCAAACTTTCCAAAACATTACCTCAACAAGAAAATGAAAAATATATTACTCTTTTAAAGGAACATCAAGATGTTTTTGCATGGAGTTATGAGGATCTCAAATCCTATGATACTAGCATAATCCAACATAAAATTCCAATAAAAGAAGACCAAAATCCATTTAAACAAAATTTTAGAAGGATTAAACCTATTTTATTACCTTTGATAGAAAAAGAATTGAAAAGAATGTATGATGCATAGATAATTGCACCAATCAAATATTCTGATTGAGTTTCCAACCTAGTTCCAACAAGAAAGAAAATAGGAGAGATTAGATTATGCGTCGACTTTAAGAATCTAAACAAAGTGTCCTTGAAATATAATTACCCCTTACCTAAAATGGATCATATATGAAAAAGGTAGTTGGCTCTTCTAGGATGTCACTTTTAGATGGTTTTTCAGGATACAACCAGATCTTAGTCCAAAAGGAAGATCAAGCCAAAACATCATTTACTACTCCTTGGGGCACTTTTTTGTATGTAAAAATGCCTTTTGGTATAATGGATGTAGGGGAAAACTTTCAAAGGGCTATGGGCATAGATTTTTCAAACGAAATACATGATTTCTTAGTAATTTACTTAGATGACATTACTTTGTTTTCCAAAACTGATAATGAACACTTGGATCATCTGAGACAAGTTTTTATTAAATGCAAGAAATTTGGCATCTCTTTAAACCCTAAGAAAATTTTATTTGGATTAGAAGAAGGCAAGTTACTTGGACACATAATTTCTAAATAAGGAATCATAATAGATCCCGCTAGGATAGAAGCAATTCTTAGCATCAGTCCACCAAGAAACATCAAATAATTACAAGCCTTTTTAGCTAAGATTATTTTTTTAAGAAGATTCATATCTAATTTAGCTGAGATAATTAGAGAACTAAATAACATGCTTAAAAAATATTCAGTTCTTAAATGGACTATTGAGGCCAAATAGTCATTTGACTCCATCAAACAAGCCTTAACCAAAACTACAGTCCTAATAAGTCCCGAATTTAAGAAAGATTTCATAATTTTTTCATTTGCTTTAGAACACACCATTTCTGCGGTTTTACTACAGAAAAATGACCAAGGATTTGAACAACCCATAGATTTTTTCAGTAAGACCCTTAGAGATGCCACTTTTAAGTACAAAATTATGGAGAAACAAGCCCTATAGTTCGTTAATGTCATTAAAGACTTCATAGTTTATATTCTCTACTCTCATATCATTGCCTATGTCCCAAATTCTATAGTAAAAGACATTTTTACTCAAGATGGTCATGATGGAAGAAGAGGTAAGTATATTGCAACTATCTTAGAATATGACATAGAGATAAAACACACAAAACTCATCAAAGGTCAAGGATTAGCCAGAATTATGGCTGAATCTAATTGCAATGCCCTAGACATAAATTTTATTGCCCAAGTAGATGATCAGGAAGAGATGGTGACTCCAAAAATTAGTGAAGCCTTCTCAGACTCACCTCGGTATACAGATATCATATTTGTACTCCTAAACTTACAATCTCCTCCTGGATTGTCAAGAACCAAAGCCAGATTCTTAAAACTAAAGGCAGTAAGATTTTGTATTTTAGACAATGTACTTTTTTGGAGAGATCATAGTGGGATTTCATTAAATTATTTATTAAAGGAAGAAGCTAACAAAATACTTGAATAATTTCATGCAGGTGACTATGGAGGACATCTAAATTATAAAACTACAGCAGACAAGATCCCGAGAGCTATTTTTTACTGCCTTACTTTGTTTTCTGATGTCATAAAGTATGTAACTTCCTGTCATAAGTGCCAAATTTTTTAGGGTAAAAATAAATTATTACCCCTCCCCTTAAAGCCTATTTCAACTGAAATTCCATTTGAACAATGGGGTTTAGACTTCATTGGTGAAATTCACCCTCTATCAGGCCAACATAAGTGGATTTTGACAGCCACTGATTATTTTACCAAGTGGATTGAAGCCATACCCTCCAGAAAAGCCACAGATACAATCATTATTTCCTTCCTAGAAAAAAACATTCTTACCAGAATTGGATGTCCCCAAAATATAATTATTGACAATGCAACAGCATTCAAATCCAAGAAAATAATTGACTTTTTCTACAAATATCATATTACCCTCGGTCACTCTACTGCATATTACCCCCAAGGTAATGGCCTAGATGAATCCTCAAACAAGAGCCTTGTAAACATCATAAAAGAGTTACTTGAAGAAAATAAAAAGAATTTGAATAAGAAGTTAGTCAATGTCTTATGGGCAAATAGACTTACTACTAAAAAATCCATTAGTACTTCCCCTTATCAACTTTTTTATGGAATGGATGCTCTTTTTCCATCCTCCCTAGTTGTACGAGTGATGAAAATTATACAAGAGTTAGAAGTTGAAACAAATAACATTCAAAGAAGGAACAATCAAACTATTCACTTGCAACAAACAAGGGAAGAATTTTATATCAAATCTCAAGTCATTCAGGATAAAACCAAGAAATTTTTTTGATAAAAAGAGTAAAGAGGATGATTTATACATTGGAGATAAAGTATTAAAATGGGATTCCAGAAGAGAAGACAAAGGAAAAGATGGAAAATTTGATTTTGTTTGGAAAGGACCTTATGTGATTTATGGATATAGAGGTAATAATGATTTCTTTTTGAAAGAAATTGATGGAATAGAGTAGTTGAAGCACTACTACTCTCCTGAGTTAACAAATAGTTAGTTTTTATTCACATAAATTCATCATTGTACATATACATTGCAGAGTTTAGATTGGAATGGATGTTTCTCTAACAAATTTGAAGCTGGGAGAGAGGGTCCTAAGCTTTGAGAGGAAAATATCATAAGTATGAATAAATTGCAGATATCAAAAGACATTTACAGGGTCATCACAGTCAAATTCCAAAGGCTACAAGTCTCAAAGTACTTGATATTTCACCAGGAAATGTCATCCCCATGTGGAGCCACTATTAGGGTCCTATAATAATAGGGTTCATAAATTTTGAATTGAATTTGATAGACTTGTAAATACGTACATACCTTGATTTCTGCAAGTTGTTTTCCCATATTTTGAAAAAATGAAAAATAATAAAAATCCAAAAAGAGGGTAAAGAGTTCTAAAATAAAGATCAAAGGATTTAGAAAAATATAGACCCCAAAAGAAAAATAAATAAGACCTGAAAGTAAGCAAATCCAAATGCCACTACTTTGCTTTTACTTCAAGAATAATGGTTATGTGCAGAGTGTCAATAAATGCCATAATCCATGATCAGTTAAACAATTAATCTTAACTTTTCATGCTTTCAATTTCATGTTTTAGATAAGAGAATAAATATTTGTCAAATGGTTTAAACTTGAAAAATTAGTAGATAGGTAGAGAATAATGAGGAGCTCAACAGTTTAATCTGAGGCCTCAAATGAAAAGAGGTAGATTTAGATAGTTTTATGCTTTGAAAGAAAAATAGTTTAAGGTTGCAAGCCTAAATGCATCTACAAAATGAATAAAAAATGTTAGAAATAAATTTGGGTAGGTAGAAAGTAGTTGAGAAATCATATAATAAAGCATCATCAGGAAAAAATCACTAATTTCCCCTCCTCTAAAATTATTCAGTAGTCTAAACTATCAGTTAAAGAGGCTCAGAGAATTTCTCTGACTTTTGTTGGGACCAGACCCAAGGCTCCGTGACTGATTAGTTAAAAATATTGAATTCCTACACAAAACCCACATTCATCAGCATTTATCCTTCATTTCATAATACTAATCCATTTTCTTAAGTAAAAACCCATTTTTACTTAGTAAAATTAAAACCCTAAATAACTAATTCCATTCCCTTTCAAAAAATAATTCATAAACCCTAAAAGATACAGTTATCCTAAGTTAAAGTGTGAAGTAATACAACAAAGACAAACTATGTTATTTACATTTTATTTTAGAGTTAAACATGTGTTTTTCATATCCTCTACACTTCACCCTTTTATTTCATATTAACTACTAACTATATATATTAATTCCCTAAAAGAAACCCACCCGTATAGTATTAAATCCATTTTATCTTAAATAGACCCACAAAAAACCTTTATTTTACTTTAAACCAATGTTTTAAATACTCCATGTGTGGAATATTAAAACCCCACCCTATCCCATTGGTTTAAAGCTATCTATAATATAAATATCCCGCCCCCTATAGTTTTAAAACAATAGTCAAAAGTTGAAAAACTATATAATATTAACACCTGCACCCATACAAATGATTTGAACATTGGCTAAATATTTAAATTAAGCACATAAACCTTATATAGTCGCATATAATTTAAACCTAAGGTTATAAACTTATTAAAACGTTCATTTCTAAAGTTTAAAACCCGTCCCCACCACTTATATTAGGCCCCGGTCCCACTCTCCACCTGATGCAACTTCCGTAGGAGATCTGGGCCATTCGCAATCGAACCCCAAGATTCGACAGTTGAAACCCAATATCGCAAATAAACTCGTGCGTATTTCCCCGTTTCATTTTTGTGCGAGATAGGTGGTATTTGGATTTCCTCTCTCCTCCATGAGCTCGATTCTCATTGGATCGCATGGGTTTGCTCCAAAACTACTTACCACCCAAATGGCGGGAGATAACCACTCCATTTTTAGACCCTTCGAAGCTCGAAACCACCATTTCCTGTCTGATGTGACCGTTATTCATTGTAGAGTAAATGTAACGCTAATTTTCCTAAATAATTTTGGAAATGCACTGATTTCCTATCATTCTGCGCATAACCACTGTATAAGCCTTTCCAACTTGGAAACAAGAATTTTACATCGTTTTTGAACCAAAATCCTGCAAATTTAAAACTGCAGGCATTGAAGTTTGCCAAGAAGCCTTTAATTTCTTCAAAGAAGCGAAAAGAACCAGAAACCTGTTTTACGCCCAGAGGACCTGAAAAAAGCCATTGCAGCTACTGTTAAAACCTCTTAAAGCTTCCAATTTACTGACAAAGACTTCAACAACCCTCAGAAAACCTCTGTTGTCCCAGAAAAATCCTCCGTGCAGCTAAGGTTTCATTTAACAAATTGTTTTATTGTTGCAGGTTATTAGAAAAATGAGAATTTGGATAAAACAATCTAAATAATAGTTAAAGATCATTTTTACTCCAATAATTCACAAGGAAATGAGTTTTAATGGTTTTCCTAAAACAAGAAGATTTCATACAGTAAACAGAGCAGTAACAGTCTGCAGTGAAAATAGAGACAGTTAAAGTGTATCAGTAAAACTCTGAGTGAAATTCAAATCAGTAAAAACAAAGCAGTCAAGGTGAAACAGTAAAAGTATACAGAGACAGTAATGTTTAAACAATGATGAAAATACTTTCACCAACAAAAATGAATTTTATCCAAAGTGAAAGTAAAAACTGTTAAAAGAACAGTAAGGTTAAAAGATGAAAACAGAGCAAGAAGGGACATTTTTGCAGAAATTTCCTGTTTAAGTCATAGTTTTGCAGAAACTATTACGGACAATACAAGATGAATTTTGCAAAAATGAAAGAGGTTTATGTTCCCAAAATATCCAACTAAAAAAAATTCTCTCACTTTTCTAATAGCCATTATGGATTTAGAAATATTAAACAATATTTGAAATAACGTTTTACAGAAAGATCCTGTTAAGTCATCATTTTGGCGAGAAGATTTTGGTCAATCAGAAATACATCTTATAAAAAAGAAGGAGTTTTTTGTTCCTACGAGACTCATCTACAAAAAACTATCTCACTTTTTTCACAGGTATTACAGAATGAGAGATACATGCACATATTTACAACCTATTTTTCAGACTGTGTAAAGATATATTTTACGCATATTTTTGAAGAGCCTATTGTGAACAGTTGGAATTGAATTTTCGGACACGGAGAGAGTTTTATATTATTAACGTAGTTATCTACAAAAACCTCTTTCAATTTGTACATATCTATTTCAGATTGAGATATACAAAGGTATCATTGGACCCTAATGTTTCATAATTGTTGGAGCAGAATGCACAAAGAAAGGAGACAGTTAGTTACTTGGATGCCTCATCATCAACTAATAGTTGAGATCAAATTATAATTCTCTTCTTTGTAACCATCAATCCATAAGTATAGTGCCAAATAGATTCATGAGTTTTGAGTGTCCTTTTATTGAGTTCTATTTATGTAAAACAATTTGAGATATTTGTAAAACAATCTTGATATTTTTTCAAGATATGATAGTTTATAATTTGTATATATACTTCATCTTTTGAAGTATTTTTGGTGGAATAAAATTGTTCGGATTGTTATAGTCATTTATTCTTGGAATTCAAAGCTTTTGTGTGTCAAAATTTGAGTATCAAGTCTATATCATAACAAATTGGCACCATACTTCAGGATTCCTTTGATGAGCTATTTGGAGTGAAGTATTTCCTCACTTATCATTTTTTTCTTTTTTTGTTACATGCATCCATTTATGTTTATGCTAAATCTAAATGTATAACCAGGATCATTACTACACGATTTGTTAAAAGCACCCTATTTTTAACTAGTTATCGTTTATGTGTTTTCCTCTTATTTCCAGTGTAGGGAACCCTTAATTACTCCCTCTCCCATTTGACCTCTTCCAACTACTTCATTTTATAGATCAAAGGATTCTTAAGTGCCCTTTATCCTGATCATACCATTTCATAAAAACAACTTTCCAAGATCTCCAAGGGTTATCTATCTTTCCCTGAAAACATTTGATCTTTTTTCCCTCGATCCCACTCCTGTTTGCTTGATTTTGACTCCTTAGCCCAATGGATAAATAGATTTCCCACTATCCTTCCTTTCAAGTAATTTTTCCCACCAAATCTATCAAAACAAAACCAAAGCTACACTTTCATAACTAGCCTAATATTTACAAATTAAAACAAAGTTAAACTTTAAAGAGAGAGCCCTCTCTGAACCCTAGGAATGATAGATCCTAGATTTTGAAGTTGGTTTGTGGCTAACTATAGAATTCTTTGACTAAAAACCATAATCCTACAACTTTAGAATTACTAGAGTGATAACACTCTCCATGAGTTACAGTCCAAAAAGCTTTGTTTTTAAACTCCTTCTCCTACGTCTTCTATGTTCCACGAGTTACAGTCCAACAACGCCTCAACACTGGATACAACATTGTTCTCACCATTTTGCTAATTCTAACGATGTTTTTACTGATACAACTTACGTTGCTATCAACCGGGATAACATCCTCACTACTATTTTAAACTTTGTAGGGAAGTTCGAATTTCTTACAGGTTTTGAAGGGGCCAATGAGTTATTAATCATATGGCATATCAATGAACTCTTATCTTCTCAAGTTCCTTTCTTAGACTTACTATTTCACATTGTAACTTCTCATTAGGCTTCTCCTTTTCTATGATTTGATTCTTTAAATTATCTATGGCTATTTTGTTTTCTTCTAAACATACTTTAAGCTTAGTGATTTCTTCAGAAAATGCATTTTCCTCTAAAGCATCCATGAGTTTGTCATCAAACTCATTAGTACTTCTTTCAAGTGCCATGAGTAATTTAACATCTTCATCTGACTCTCCTTCTTCACTATTTGACCAACCATCACTATCTTCATGAGTACAATAAATTTTCTTATTTTCAAATTGTTTCCTATTTCCTTTTTCAATTTCCTTCCCTTTTTCAAGGTTTTCTTTATAAGGACACTTAGAAGCATAATGACCAACTCTACCACAAGAAAATAACTTGAATGGAATCTTACATCTGAACCTTCCAGTCCATAGTTGCATTTTCTTTAGAAAATTTACCTTATCTTCTTGTGATATATAACAAGACTCCTTGTGTTCTTACTTTTCCTTTCCTCTTGTTGATGCTTTGAATGCAGCTTCTCTGATTTCTAAGGGACCTCCTTTTCTCATTTCAAAGGAAATTAAGATCACGTAAAGTTGAACAACTGTAAGGTTCTCTAGAACTAGATTTCATTTAATGGCGGACCCTTTTGATTCGAATTTAGGAGTTATAGATCTCAATATTTTCTCTACTAAAATTGGGTCCTTTATATCTTCACCCAAATTTCTCATACGATTCACAAACTCATCTATTCGTAGAAAGAAACTTGCAATAATTTCATCATTATGCATTTTGAGAGTTTCATATTGAATCCTAAGAGTTTAGAATTTAGAATTTTTTACCTTGTCATGGCCTTCATATCTATGGATGATCCTTTACCATATTTACTTTGTTGAATTTAGCTACATAAATTTAAAAAAAATCGATTCTATTAGGCTTCCAAATAAGGCATTGACAAATTTTTCATTGTTTTCATATTTCTTCTTTTATGCTGCATATGTGGGGATTACGACTCAATAATGGTAACCTCCTTCAACAATTTCTCATGCATATGCTTTAAGAGACTGACGATATGATGTTGTTCTTGTCTTTCAGAAAAGTAAATTACTTTCGTTGAAGAGTGGTGGTCTGGTAGATGTTGTTCCCTCTTGATTTCTCATCTTGGTAGATCTTCCTTCAAGCGATCAAGATTCTTCTGAAGGACCTTCTCTGATATCAATTGTTGGGAAAAATACTAAGAGGGCAGGGGGGTCAATCAGTATTTAAAACTCACACAAATATTTACTTTTATTTTGTAAATTTTGTATGCGACTTGAATGAAGAAAACTAGTGTATACCTATCAAAATTGTAATTCAGATAAATAATCAATTTATGATGGTTTTCAAATTGAAGAATAGAAAATGGAATTATGCACAATATTAAGAAACCTTTGTTGTCATTTCAAATCCCAATGGGAATCCATACTCAGGACGGAATGTGAATGAGAGCTTGAGAGGAGAACAAACCATGATAAATCGTGAAAGAAAACCGAAAAAGACTAAGAGAGTCGACCATTCAATTAATTTATTTTTCAAATTTTTAATTAAAATAAAATAATATTATCAGTATTTCTTATTAATTTATGATTTGAAAATAATTAATATTATTTTTTTTTTCCTAAATCACTATTAATAATGATTATAATTTTTAATAAATAATAATAATAATAATTAATAATCTCATTAAGAAGTTTTTTAGCATACTAATTAATAATTAATTTTAATAATAATAATAGTTATTATTATTAAAAAAAATTAAGAATTTTAATTTTAAAACAATAATTGTATAATTAGTCTATTAAATAATTGAATTCCATATTTATTCTTTCTAATTAATAAAATTAATATTATTAATCTAAAATTAATATAAATATTTCAAATATTTTCAAAATATCATTCTAATTTTTTTTTATTAATGATTATAGTGAATAAATAAATAAAAATTATAGTGAATATTAAGAATAATTAGTAAGTTTTTTTAATTAATATTAATATTTTTTAAGTATGATACTAATGATTTTTTATAAATTATTAATATTACTTTTATCATTTACACTATTATGAAATAGTCTGATTTTAATTTAACCTAATTTATTTATAATTTAAAATTATTGATTAATATTAACTACTAATTATTTAATTAATTTATTTTTTATAAATAAATATTAGTAAATCAAATAATTTCTAATCTTTATCTAATAATGAATATTGATTAAAAACTAATAATAAAAATTTATTATTGATACTTATTTATAAATGAAATTTAGTCTAAGAGATTAATTAAAAAATTGTATATTATAGCAGGTCCTAGATGAGTAGCTTTAACCTCATTATTGTTTAAACCTTAAAAAAGGGGAAGAAATTTTACTTGAAATACTGTACCTGGGAGGGCGAGCTGGCGGAGAAATTTTGTCTGATCAGAAGTAGCCAACTATCAATGATTTTGTTGCCTCAATCCCTATTGAGATTATGATGATGCTTCATAATCTCAAGAGCTTCTCTGATTTTTCTTCTATGGTATTGCCCCTCTCTGGTGATGATTTTGGCATCTTCTAAACAAAATTTATGTTTCATATTTGAAGAGTGCTCTGTAAGGGTTGAGGTGCGAGATCTTCCAGTCTTAATATCGGTTGCATGCTCTTTCAATCTTATCTACAAGGAACATCCAGTTTCCCCAATATAAATTTTCCCACATGAATAGTCGATATTATAAACTCCTTTAAGCTGCCCTTGATTAATGTTATCTTTAACTATCTATGTATTATGTCTTATTGTTCATGCGGTCGTAAATTGTGCTATTATGTCCTTCTTTCCTAAAACCCTAGCGATATTATATGTAGCTCCTTGGATGTGCTATACAGACAAAAACCACTGAACCAACCAATCATTCTACCAATCAATCACTAAATCAAACAATCACTTAGCTTATCACCAACTCAAATCAAATAGAAAAGTGAAAACATTGTAACTAGAGATAAATCCAAAATACTGCATCAACATACTGAATCAAATGCACCCGTGATCATCCATAAAACAAAATATATACACTACTTCACTTAAGGAAAATCGTGTGATTATGCACTTTTCTGAATAGAAATCTACGTACATACATCAGCCTACCAAGTTGTGAAATTTTTTAATCATAATTAAAACAAAAAATTATCACAAACATACTGAAGTATTCTATCAGATTATAGATCTATGAAACCCCATATAGTTAGCTGCAACAAGGATATTCTCCAACCAATCTAAATTCAATCAATTCAACTTCAAACATTGCTACTAAACCTAGATCAACATAAAGACATTATTGATAGACAATAGAAATACAAGAGTAATGATTAGATTGATCAAACATATTTTCAATCGAAACCCTTCCTTTATGTACGCGATTTTTATGAAGAAAACACACATGTATATGAGCTCTCACCGAGACTAACATGCATACTCCTTAAGGAAACATAATCTTTTTCTTATCAAGCCCGAGACATTTCAAATAGGATAACAAAAAGGAATATTGATAATCTGCTTCAATCCAATATAACCATGGTTTGTATGAATTTTCTCTGTCGGATATTAAATTCCTGACAAAGACATAGTAAGATTCTTCCAAAAAGTGGGTCGATATTATAGGTGAACTCACAAAAATTGGTTTGGAATGACATTGGAAATTCTTGGTTAAGTCTCATAGTGAGTGGCTCATGCACCGATGTTTATTAAGAACCACCACTCAAATGCTTCCAACGTTGAGGAATTTTTTTCTCACCACTCAGATGCGGATGCATCCCACATCCCCTCCTGAATTGAAAAAGTTGATTGAGACGATGTTTTGAAGGATGTTCGTCCTCCTAAGCTTGGAATTTTGTTGAAATTACATTATAATTATTTCCTTTATTGTTTCTACTGTTAAGAACTATTTGGAATGATTTTTAGTTTTCTATATTTATTATTTTGTAAAGAAACTATATATTACCTCTTAAGGATAGAGATTGGGTTTTGAATTTTGTAAAAAATAAAGTTTAAGTTGCACTATTACATCTTAATTTTTCTTAATTTGAATCTGAACCACCACCATTCTACCATGAGCAGAGAAATGGTATATCAGGTACTATTATCCCTTTTCTGTTTATTTTCTTAGAGTAGAATGTTGATTTTTATATTATTCATGAAATATGTTCTAAAACAATATCTCATAATCATAATTGATGTGTCATATTGGAACCTGTTAAATTTATGTAAATAATGAGATCTCTATATGTGTTATGATTAAATAACTAATTTAATTAACTATTTAATTTAATTGGTTTTCTTTATATGAATTATATTCATAATTTTATAATAATCTACATTATCATGTTAATTGTGAAATCTTTCTAAAACACATATTTTATCATCTTTCATGGGATAGATAGATAGGTATCTAGTAATATATTCTATTTGAGTCTTTAGTCATATTACAGAAATAGATCCTTAGTCAATTTATTTTTCATTACCTTAAAGAGAAACAGGTTCCAGAACTCCAGTCAGATCCATCATCCCAAACGAATAAGGAGATTCCTTAAGTTCCCGACTGAATGGTTTCCCCAATATTGATGCAGTCATTTAGGGTCATCAACACTTGTATAATAGCCAATGAAACCAAGAAAACATATAACATCACATTGAAAAGTAGGAATTGAAATTTTATAAATTACTTCTACCTTAGATGTATCCATATTAATTTCATCACCTGAAATATGGTGGCCTAGAACAATTCCCTCAATAAACATCATAAATTACTTCTAATGACTTGATGAAAGACTTTCTTCTTTACACCTAAGGAGATTTTTTTCTAATGTTTCAAGAGTTTTTTCAAAATAATTTACATAGACATTAAAGGCATCCATGTAAATTTCCACACAATCATGAATTACTTTGGAAAAAACACCCAAAACTACTCTTTCAAATGTTGCAAGTGCATTACATAATCCAAAAGGAAGTACCGTATAGGCACATGTTCCCCATGGAGATGTGAACGTTTTTTTATCTTGATCTTCTAGTTCCAATTGGATTTAGTTATACCCTCTAAAACCATCAGGAAATGAAAAATATTTCTTCCTTGCTACGGTATTTAATACCTGATCTGTAAAAGGTATTGGAAAATTGTCTTTGAAAGTAGCTTTATTCAATTCTCTATAATCATGCACACTCTCAATTTGTCATTCTTCTTTGGAAAAATCACCAAAGATGACACCCATTGACTATCTGATATTGCATAAATAAAATTCAAACTGAGTAACTTTTTCAATCCTTTGTTAACATTTTCTCTCATATTAGGATTAATCCTTCTCTGACATTGTCTAAGTAGTTTGGAATTTTCCTGAATATAAATATGATGCATACAATTTTTGGGACCAATTACTTTCATATCATTGTATTGCCATGCATAAGCAGAGGAATTATTTTGTAGCATCTTTATAAATTTTCTCTTTTGTGATTATTCCAAGTTATTATTAATGTTTAATGTTTTTCCAAGATTTATACTAGATAATTTCCAAAAGTTTCCATATAATGGAAATCTATTTGATGAGATGATATATATTCAATATTACATTGTTCTTGGAAACTCTATTCTTTTTAATAGTATGAAGAAAAATCATTATTATTTATCAAATTTATTATTTTATCTTCTTCATCTATTTATGAAAGAGTAAATATTAGTTGAATATCATCAAATTCTTCATTACCATCATCTATCGATATTTTAATTTCTATTTATGTTATTGTTTTTCTATTTGGATACAATATGAATTTCTTAGTAGCCATTTCATCAAATATATACATGTCACCAGATATACACTTTATGAATGCGTCAGTTGCAACTAGCGAAGGTCCACCAAGGATCAATATATGGCCTCCTAAGTTATTCTTGGGAGTTTAAAAGATAAAATAAATAGGATATTCCCAAGAATATAAAGAGATAGATACATTTTCTAGTATACCATCTCATTTGATAAAAGATTTATTTGCTAATTGTAATAATGTACGAGTATATTTAAGGTTGGGAATCTTCAATTGATTCATAGTTTGTTCGCTCATGATATTGATGGTTGCTCCTAAATAAATAATAGTTTTTATATTTTCTATACCATTGATGTGAATTTGTACAATAAGGCTATATGGATCTAGATATTTTTGAACTACTGGTTTCCCCTTCATAATATCAACAAATTTTCCTAGAAGCTGGATTTTCTTGATATATTTTATTTTTCTTCCTAGTTTCCTAATGCACCACTCCTTAATGGTTTTTGAAAATATTGGCATTTTCTTTATAACATGGAGCAAAGGAATCTCGATGAAAACTTTTTTTAGTTCATCTAGCACATCATATTCTGGTAAAACAATTTACCTTTGTACTCCTTTACCAATTTCGAGCCTTTCAAGAAAAGGTGGGTCTTGTAAGGAAATAAAAGGTTGTTCTAATAGAGGAAATATAGGATCTGGATTTATTTGGTCATTTTCCAAATTTATAGCAACATATTCCCTTGGAGGAGTATTTTTTTGATCAAGAAGTGTTTTTTTTGAAGAACCTCATCTTTATATTTTTGGATGACATCTGGTGATGATTTTTTTTGTAAAACGCTATCATATCTAAGTTAAAGATAATTTAGAACTAATTTCACTATTATACAATATTTAAAATTTTGACGTTCTATATTGTATATAACTTTTTTATTTGTATTATTTGGATTTGGGAGTAGTTGAGCATGAAGCTGATTTTATTTTTCAGGAAGTGTAGTGGATGGTAGTGAAAGTGGTTAATTTGGTGGTTGGAATTGAAATTGAGGAGGTTGGTTTGGTTGAGGAGGATAGTATTGAAGTGAGTAAGGGGAATAAGGTTATTTTAAGTGATGATATTGAGGATTTATACCATAATAATTTTTTCAATCTTGTGCCCATGATGGATTTTGAGGTTCGTTTGGCCAAGGTTTCCAAGACATAGTTGAAGTCCAATTATTCTATGGTTTTTGATATTGAGTGTTAACACCTTGTATCATACCAAGTTGTTTGTTTTTCCATGGTATTTTAGCAACAAAGACAAGTGATTCAGCTTTCCTTGCCCCAACTTCATCCTGAAAAACAACTTTAAGACCAAGAATGAGGTGCATTCCCTTATATCACAATTTTCAACAAATATGACAAAAATTTATACACTATCAAGAGGAAATTCTCTTAGAGCGTGATTCCTCCTACACCTGGTACAAAACATAGATAATGAAACATTTATAGCTTTTTTCTTTTTTGTATTTTGATAGTATGTAGTTGTTCACTAAGATTCCCAACAATATTTATTTTAATGTTATCAAGCAATTTTCCTATTTCAACTCTACTCATTGTTCCGGTTTTATATTTACTAACTCTTGACATGATTGGGTCTCCTGTATTCTAACCAAATCTAGCCTTACCTATTGAAATACGTTTGCACAAATCACAAATTTCGCTAAATGAAAGTTGAGAGACATCTCCTTTTCCCATTAAGTTGATGAGGTCATTCCACTCATCTCTTATAGAATTTAACAAAAGATATTTTAATTTTTATTCATATAAATCATGAATATTAACCCTCTTAACATTATAGGAAAAAAATTCCACCAAGTAAAAAATTCATCTGTGAGGTTATGGGGAATACAATAGTCTTTAAATTTCTCTAGGAACATTCTTTTAATTTCTTCCCATGTTCTAATACTATGTGTCCTTAGACCCAAAACCATTTAAGGGATCCATCTTTTATGGTAGGTAGAAAAGGTTTTCTCTTTTTAATGTCACTTAATTAGTCATAGGACCTACACAATACATCAAACTCCAAAAGGAATCTGTCTGGATCCATGGTTCTTAGGCCATCAAAATAAGGAGGAATAGAAGGTGAGATATTTTTCATTGTGGTTGTGTTATATTCATAAAGTATAGGAAATCCATAAGGATTTTGTCCCCCCCAACTCCTCTACCACCTCGTCCTCCACCCCCTCCTCTATTTTCTCATTTACCTCACCCACCTATGATCCTAAGTGAATCATTTGCATTTCATACTTCTCCTTTTTCTTCCCCTACCATTGTAAATTATTTAGACCTAATATAAGGTTCAATAATATGATTATATATCTCTTCCTCTCGTTCCTCTACTAATTGTATCTTATAATAAATTCCTTCATCTTTGCTGGGTACCTATAACTATTTTCCGACGAGTTGTGATCATGTTGAAGAGATAAATATTAGTCCTTCTGTTGGGGATGTAGTTTCTTCAACTGTCGATTTAGTGCAATAAGTTGGAGAATTCATAGGTTGTATTTAATATCTATGCACCTTTTTAATTCTATGTATACCTTCTATTGATGGAATGCGAGTGTTGGTGGATAGTGTGGCACTATGTGGTCTAGCAGAAGTGAGTGGTGATGTTGGTATTCAACAATGTCCTCTACTTCAAATTTACAAATGTACCCTAAGATGATATAAAAACAAAGAAAAATGAGATCCTATATACACCTCCTTGGTAGCAGTGCCAAGATGTTGGGTAATTTTAATTGATCGTTAAATTATTTCATTAATTTTCAACCAAGGTTCATGTTTCTATGAAGTGCATGTGCACAATATATTATAGGAGTTCTATTTTTGGATATTTTTAAAAAATTAATTGATATAAATATTCATGAAATTAAATTGAATAAAAATGTTCCCACACATATTATTTGCAATAAAACTACTTCAACTCAAAATGAAATCATGATGATAATTACTGAAGTGAATTGAAAATTTGATCTATGAATTAGAAATCACAACTTATTCTAATTACATAATGGAAATTCTAATTATAATTGTGGAAAATGAAATTATAATTCTAGTTGCATAATGTAAACTACAATCCTAATTGTGAGGAATCAAAACATTATAACTACTTTTATAATTTCAAAATTCCTTGAAAATAAAAGATAAATTGAAACCAGTCTTCTTCAACAAATATCAAATCGAATTGTAACTTAAAAGAATTACTATTGTGCGTAGTTGTATTTGAAAATATCTTTTTCCATCATTCATGAAATCACTTAGAAAAATTAACTAAATTAAAATGGAAGTGTTGAATGAAACTAACTATGGAAAATAATTTTATTTTTATTTTTATGAGCACTTTTCCTATTAAAATAAACAAAAATGAAACTAAGAATATGAACAAAATAGCCATAAAATGCATCGACCAACTTCAGTGAAGGGAAAAATAACTACTTATGAAATGAGAATAATAAAAAACTATTCTAATTTTATAGCTCTCTAGGGTGGGCCCTCCTACTGAATGCAGGTATGAAATTAGATATCAAATAACTTAGCCACACATTGGTCGCAACAGATTATTTATATTAATTTTCTATGTCTTCAACACAAAATAAGTGCAGAAACTAGCAATGATAATAGATGTCTATTGCCTCACTTAATGGCTTTTTATACTCTTTTATACAATAATTGTTTGAGAGTCATAAGCTTAGAGGTAATCAAGCTAGTTGAACAACTGAGAAGCAAATAGAAATAAAATATGTCTCATCATGATTTGCTACTGAAAGAGTAAATCATGAAGGATTCTTTAGAAGGCATCAACTTCAAACTTTTCTCAATCATTTCCACATTTTCTTGATAATTCTACGAACTACCTTAAAAAAAATTCATCGTCAGAGTGTCATAACCAGAGTTGACATCTGATTTTACTTCCATATCACTCTAATTGTCTAAACTTCCATATCACCAAGATAGGCGAATATCCATTTATTGACCATTTACCATCTTCTTCTACCTTATATTCATTCTCATGTGTACTATAACCTCTCTAACCATGAAGATATCTACATAATTCTTGGTTAGTTTCAAAATGAATGTGATTCAGTAGCTATAGGATTATTTAAATTAAATTTCATAAAGAAATAACATATTATAAATCATGGATGATTAATACCATTTTAGATGTTTTAGCATATCTAGGATGACCTTTTAGCTTTAAACCACAACAAAAATATTATGGAAAATTATAAAAAGGATGGAAAAAGGGGCATAAAAAAGACGAAAATTTCGGACTCAAACACCCACCCAAGGATGGTGGTGAAGGGGGTCCAAATCTCTATGCTATTATAAGTCTTTCTATTCGATTGTGCGTTGAACCCATATTGTTTTAGAACAGCACTTGTATTTTGACGCATGCATATATGCCCCACAACTTGCTTGAGGGAAGGTCATGAGTGCCCCCTAACCAAAGAGCCTTCACCATACAAATATCACAACATATTGTTGATTGAGGTCGAAAGGAAGCTACATGAGCATATATTACATGGATTTAGGAACTTATTAACAAATGAAATGGAGATCCCTCAGTTACAGTTGGTATCCTTCATTATTAGACTCCCTTCCTAGTTAAGTTTTGTGTCATTTAGTCAAACGCAAGCAAGCCATGGATACTAATTTATGAAAGGGATAAGAATCTAGAAGAAAATATCTCTAGAATTCACTATTAATAAAAAAAGAGAGAACAAATTGGAAATGAAAGAGAAGTAATGGACGTAGGATTCATTGAAAGAATGTGCAGAAAACACCACATTTCTAGATATTAATATAATCAAAGTGAAGAAATTAAATATTAGTACAAAATTATATATCTTATTCTGGGTCATTTTAATATAATTTATTCATATCTTCACATCGATCTATAAGGATTACACATATTTGATAATTTCCCCAATATATGTCTAGATGAAACTTTCGTGATATAATCACCTTTGAATGCGAGGATTTACAATTGTTGCCACCAAGCTTATAATTTTCACCAACAACTTCCTTCAATTAGCACACTCGATGACGAGATTAATGTTGACGCAAGCAATCATGACACACTAGAATCACAAACCTTGTTTGTGGAATAGAATGCAGCTAAAAAAATTATTATGATCCTGGTGGATATTGGTGACCTTCCAAATACTCCATTTAGACCCCCACCATTGGTTGTTTCAGTTTTTCAATTTCACCACAACTTACTATTTTTAGCAATTTTTCGGGTCCTGAACTTCCGGAGTCATTTTGAGGCCCTAAACGACATTTTTTGGGAAAATCAGGAGCAACATGGAAGTTCCTTCGATGTTTCCCACATTGAAATTTGTATTCCTCGGATAGATATTTCTCACAAGGTATTGAGCACATCAAATAGATATCATATGCCAAAGTTACATCCTCGGGAAGATTGATGTACCAATTTACCCAAACGGGGCCCATAGTTTTGGTGCTTCATCTCCTAGGGTTAGGTTTTTGGATGTTTAGGGTTATCCATTGTTTCTCAACAATAAATAGGCCTTCGAGCCTCATTTTAACACAATTCAGAGGCTTGTAGCCACCACATATCTTCTCTGAGATAAGCTACCAGTGCCCTAGCTAGTTTATTTCCATTCTGTCTGTAAGCATTTCTCAATTATTTTTTATTAATGAAATGAAGTTTTATTTCCACTGCATCTCTATGTTTATGTTTATTTTTGTATATTATTGTGTTCCTGCATAAATTTAGATCAGTGGTATTAGAGTGGTATCCTCTTTCTTTGTTTTTCTTTGCATGTCCCCAACGAGTTCAAGGTATAAGGAGTTAGGGCTCGATCTGGTTGATCCCTTGCAAGATAAGCTTTGCAAACCCTGATGACCTCCCATGGTGGAATAAAATAAAGACAAGGGAGCATGATATTCTATCAAACTGTTACTTGAGGAGGCCCTCAAGAAACAAGGGAACGTGATGATGGACAAATTTGTTGAGTTCCTTCAACGGTTGCCACTGACGATGCATCTACATCCAGCAGCCACTTTGGAGCTGCCTCTTGTTTCAAGGTATAGGTCAATTCTAAAATTCCTATATTTGAAGGCCACATAGATGAAAACACTGTAGATATATGGTTGAATTTGTTGTGAGGATATTTCTTGGTCCATGATTTTTTCGACCAAGAAAATATTACTTGTGCACTCCTCAAAGTTTCCACCCATGTCAAAGACTAGTGGGAAACCTACTGTGAGCAGAAGGATGAGAGGGAACCCCCTCTGTTCTCTGTCGTACCCACTTTGAATTTTTTTCTAGATGGCATCAAGGAATAATATTACCCTGTGGGGAGCTATGAGAACAAGTACATCCAATGGACCACGCTGAGGCAACAAAGGGAGCAAGATGTGCATGAACTGATGAATTTGCTCCATACCCTATGCACAAAGTTGGGTTTTAAACATTAGAGAGACATTTGGTGCTCAAGTACCACTATTTTTTACACAGATACATTCAAGAGGTAATGGAGTTCCTTGACATTACCTCACCTACCACAACATATCACTTTGCCGCCAAGATAGAGCAGAAATTTAAGCAGAATAAATGAGATTTTCGATCTGTAATTCTGAAGCAGGGAAAGGTGCCCTCAAACCGTAGAACAAGGGGAAAAGCCAAAGTAGGGTGACTCATAACAATAAGAAAAATCCAAAGAAGAACACGTGGAAGTGGTGTGAATTTCATAACAGCCCCACTCACAGCACAAATGAGTGTCGGGCCAAACAGACGTTGGTGGCCGAACTAAAGCCACCTGAATCATATGCATGTTCTGATCCTTATTCAGAACCAGACAAGGGCGATGAAAAAGAGAGGAAGACAATTTATGTGGATCCTAGTGCCATTATTTCCACCACCAAGCTCTAGCGGGAGGATAATGATGATCGAGAGGAGAGGGAGCGCATATTCCATTCGCAGATGTGGGTGAAGGGTTCTCCACTGCAATTCCTTGTCAATAGCAGAAGCCAAAAGAACCTCATTTAAGTAGAGGTTATGAAGCGGCTTGGCCTACTGACCATAGCACACCCACAACCATATTCCATTGGGTGGCTTCACCAAGGAAGAGATCTTCATGCCTGCCAGTAGTGTCACCTTCCGTACAACATCAACCCATTACTGTTTGATGTTGCTCCTCCTGATGTGTCTGATGTATTATTAGGCCAACCATACTTGTGGAAGAAAAATGATGTGTATGATTTGAGGCCTCGTTCTATTGTTATTAATTTGGGAAATAAACTTTATAGTATAACATAGGTAGTATCGCCTCCTACCATCTCTTTGACTACTGCAAAACAACACAGTAAGATTGTTTCCCAAACCAGGAAATTTATTTTCTTTGCAATTTTCCCACAGGGAAAAAAGAATATTGTAGCCACAACCTCAAAACAGGGCTCCCCTACACAAAAATAGCATATGTACAAATTCATGTAGGAATACGAGGAAATTTTCTCCTCACCCACAGAGGTTCCTCTACATTGTCAGTTCAAGCACTCCATTGGTCTGCCTCCAAGCGTGCCACCGCCTGATATTTCCATACCTCACGTGACCACAGAAACATCATCCACACATGTAATATCTAAGGCTAATAAAGAAACCAAATTTATTGAACTCATCCAGTGCATCTGTCAACAGGTCCATGACATGTTCGACAAATCCAATACAAATTTCAACAGAATTTGCCTCATCCCGTGGACGAACTCAACACAATTGCTTCTTGAGGGGGGAAGAGTGATCCAGGTGGATATTGGTGGCCACCCACCTATTCCATTTGGACCTGAACCATAGGTTCTTTTATTTTTCCATTTTCAACACATCTTACTATTTTTAGCAGTTTTCAGGTCGTGAAATTCTGGAGCTGTTTTGAGGCGCTAAATGACGTGTTTTGGGAAAAATGAGAGCAACATATTATTTCCTTCGATGTTTCTCATGTCAAAATTTCTATTCCTTTGATAGATCTTTCTAACGAGGTATTGAGTGCATCGAACAGAGATCATATGCAAAAGTTACGTCCCCAGGAAGATTGAGATACCATTTTACCCAAACAGGGCCCATAGTACTCGTACTTCATCTCCTACAGTTATGTTTTTTTATTTTTAGGGTTTTGCAATATTTATCAACAATAAATAGGCCTTTGAGCCTCATTGTAACATAGTTCGGAGGCATGTAGCCACCACATCTCTTCGTAGGGATAAGCTACCAATGCCCTAGCTAGTTTATTTTCAGTTTGTTTGTAATTATATTTCAGTTATTTGTTATTAACTAAATGAAGTTTTATTTCTAGTGCATCTCTATGTTTGTGTTTATTTCTATTTATTATTGAGTTCCTACATAAATCCAGATTAGATTATCCAGTGCACGTTTCCTGAAGTTGGAAATAAGATCTTCACTATATGCACCAATAGGAACATTATAATTTTTTTTACTAATGTTAATGTTAATGTGTGTGTGTATATATATATATATATATATATATATAGTAAAATATTATAAAATATATTGGTAAAAGCTTAACTAATGTATATTCAAAAGCAAATTGATTGCTACGGTTTTGCCTTGCCAGGAACTATTAAGGAGTTTTAAGGTTAACATGATTGTAATTATTGATTTCCTATCATTTTAATATTGTAAGGTTTTATAAAAATATTACCAATATATCTAAAGTCCTTTTCTAAACATATCTTTACAATATAAAGTAAATTAATTGACAAATTTACATCCCTTTTATGGTAGGCATTCTTATAGAGATAAGAATTATTGAGTATTAATTCTATTTTTTTGGGCCAGATGCACTCTAAAACCCAATAAGAATGAGATGTTGTATAGCTCCTAAATCACTGTAAATATTTAAATGTTTACTCACAATAATAAAGATGTGATAATCTCTTAAAATAACAAGGATTACATGGAAGCGTAGTCTCTGCGACACAAATTTGGAAAAGGATATTACTTAATTGTTAGCCTAAATCAAGTGATTACTAAATATTTAATTCTATTTATATATTAATTGATATGAATTGAATCTTTATGACCTTATTTTCATTATTTTGTGTAGTTGATTTAGTGTAGAACTAAATAAATTTGAACCATGAACAAACTAATTTACTAGACAATTTTAGACTGTTTGTTTCATTACACTAGATTTAACTATAATTGAAATTTATCTAAAACATTATATATATATATATATATATATATATATATATATATATATATATATATATATATATAATATTTTGTATATTTAATATTCATAATGATTCAAGATTACGTTTCTATTCAAACCACAAGTTGTTTGATGGACAAATTTGTTTCAGCCATTTTATCGTTTGTTTATACATAATTTTTTTTTCTCCTCAGAGGAAAAATTAGAATAGAAGAAATAGACTAGGTAGTGATTAACTTAATAACTTTCGCACTATGAACACTACAAGGTTTACAAAATTTAATATGGAAAATGAAAATTAAAGGTTGACTTTGGATGCACCCACACACGAATCGGGATAGTTGTCAATATTATTAAAAAACATTGAATGATAATTTCTCATTTTCGGATATTCAGCCATACCTATTATACCACAATCGATATGACCTTTTGTGTTGCTATTTGACGGACCTGCGTCACTTGTGATTTTGAAATGTGAGTAGAAAGCATCTGGTTAAATGCTCTGTAAACGAGGATCATCGGATTTAAAGTTAGAACCATGGATTCAATCTTCTTTGCTAGTTCGTGAGCAATAAGTATCACGATGGATTTTATGTTATTTATCAATTTTTATCTATAGATTCAAAGATTACATATTTGATATTTCAAATTTCAAATTTAATATAGCATTTAATATTTTGTAATTGAATTTCATGTTTTCTAAGTGAATATCTTTTACTTGCATTTGTTAAAGTACAAATGCTTTGATGGTAAGACAATTGGTCTTAGGTAAGTATATTGAGATGGTCATCTTTTGATTATATTTTTTATTATTTTGAAAATGTGACTAATAGAATCTTAGAGATAAAATTGAAATTGGTTCATTTAATTTATATTTTTGAATTATTTTAAAATTAAAAAAATAAAATCAATGAAATTTTTAAATATTTTTAATTATAAGTTTACATCAATTTAGATTACGTAAACATATGAAATTGTACATTTATATTCAATAATATACAATCTCAAATCGCTGGATACCAATGAAAATTTCAACTTCCTATATAATTTCTAAAATTAATTGATATGATTGTGCCATGGAGTTATATATTCATTAATACACAATCTTAAATAACTAAATACAAATGCAAAATTCAACCTCGTATATAGTTTTTACAATGAATTGATGTGGTTATTCCATAGAGCTAGCTATGTATTTCTTGTTTTGAAGAATTTTGTACAAGGCATCTCTTGTACCAAGATATGGTTATTTATTTTTCTAAAATTAACTTATATTTAGGATCAACCATGTGCATGACTTAAAACCACAATTTTCACTATTTCAATTGAAAGTATAGTGTGCATTCCATATTCTCACATATTTTACAAAAGTATACTAATGGTATTTTCATAACAATGCCTCAGAAATACACCTATTATAATATTTTAGTTATAAATAAAATACAATGATGACATATAAATTTGTTGTTGCGGAAAAAATGGCTGGTAATGGCCATTCATAGTGACCTCTCCATGCATCTGGTTACTAAAATGTTAGATGATCTCATGGTGGTGTGGTACTGGATCCTGATGGGACTCTTCGGCGATCCCGATTATCTTGGGTTGGATCCACCTTCGCTTAGAGTTCTTTATCAGTCCTTTGATCGCATATTTCCTCCAAAGGAAGTAACCATGAGGTTGTGTAACACCCCTAGTTTTATGTTTCTTTCAAAGTTAGACATTTGAACTTTAATCCAAAGGGGAGTGAACCCTAATGGATAAGTATTTGTGGATGTAATTAAGTAATTGATTATGATAATTAAATAAAATTATGCAGATTGACCAAATGAGAATTATGAGATCACTTGCCAAATCCATGAGGATGGAAAGAGGCAAATACTTTCCCCAAAAATCTTTCAAAAATCCTTGAAAGAATTTATTTCCAAATTAGATTTTTGAGGAAAAATCTAGTTTTTCCCCAATGAGGTGGATAGTAGTTGGGAAGAGGTAAAAAAGCTGAGGAAAGCATAAAGCAGCTTTAAAAATCCCTAAATAAGGGAAGCCTAGGCAAACAGGAAGAAAAGCATCCTGATATTCTGGACGCAGAATTAGAAACAAGCTTTGGGGAGAAAAAACTTAAATAAGCTATTCCTGAACAGATTAGAGGTTGGTCTGTTCTAGGAGATGATCTTAGCTCGGGGGTGATTTTTGGGAGACAGAAGAACTCTAAGGTTGGGAGGTTGGTCAATTGCAACAGTGGTATGTCTCTAAGTTTTCTGAATGGCTTTAGTACCTATTCCTATACAAAATGGTTATACATAATTGTTTGATTAAAATATTGGATTTGTTAGTTCCTACATTTAACAGAATTGTATAGAAGGAATTAACCCTCTTAATTCTATAGATTTGTAGGAATAGAAATATGTGGGGGAGAATCCAACAGAGTCTCTAAACCAATGTTGGTTTAAATCTGAGGATACATGCTATTCCACAGATAAATTAGTGATTTAACTTTAATCTGCTTTTGCTTAAATAAAATGACTCTGATATGTATACCTAGGAGAAAGAAACATGAGATTACATGCACATATATCTCAAATAGAACTAGGAAAACTGTAATCTGAGTTGTGTAGGAGATGATAGAAAACACATGATGTCCTAGGGTAAATACACTGTCTGTACACAAACATAAGTAAAAGAGAAATTTATTTCCTGAACATATCAATCTATTTCTATAAAATAATGAAGTAAATATCAGAATAGTGGAGGGAATAGCCATGAGAGTAGACTGCCTAGTGATTAAAATAGTCAAATTTATATTAATAATATACATGTACCAATAGTTAAGTAACATAAGGCTGCAATCTAAGATTCAGCATGATTAGATAAACTTTTTATATGAAGTATAGACTACTAATTGAAAGAAGGATGAGTGACAATGGCCTTTATATTAGTTGGGTTGATTAGTAGTTAAATTTAATTTCATATAAATAATTGTTAGAAATTATTGAAGAAAGAGCACAAAAGGAAACATCTACTTGCAGTAGTAAAAACATAAAGTGACGCAGAAATATAAGATAATAATTGTAAGAAGAACCCTCCTATTTCCCAGAAGGAGACGAGGAAACAGTTGGAATACATCTTAAACCATGTTACAATTATAGAGCAATTAATTTGTGGGAATAAATACAAGAGATAAATTTCAAACTATGTCACAGTAACCGTGGAGAATCTGAAATAATGACAGAGACATAATGACTTCTATTATTAATACAACATGACTCTGTTAACAAATATTACATTCTTTCCAAAAATTTCAATGTGGGAGAATCATAAATTTATAATAAATATATCTAACTGGGAATCATCAAAGCTGTACAACTATATAGATATATTAGTAACCACGGTTTAGAAATGGGCGAACAAGTAAAGGAATAGAAGAAATAACCTTCGCGCACGAGTAAAACAAATTATACTACTCGTAGTCAAATTTAAATGACAAAGTGAAACCAAAAAAAAAAATTATATGTATCAGGGAAGTCCGACATGATAATGTTTGTTAGAGTTCTTCGTGAAGATATTAAATATAAATTTGAGCACTTAAATATTAATGTTCATATACAGTGATCCAAATGCATGTTCGGTACAAAAAAATATATGCAAAAGTGCTGAGAACCCATATTGGGTTTGAATCTACAAAAGGATAATTCAGTATAGAAACCGAGCCGGTGGGACAATAACCCTGTATATTTCAAAACGAAATTTTAGAGGTCAGAGGATAAACCTACCCTGACAGCCGAAGAGAGATTTCACGAAATGGTGCAACAAGGAGTACCTGCGTTCACATAATTTAAATGGAATTAAAATGGAAACAAATAACGCAAAATCTATACAGGAGTTAAATGAACCCCTATGCAAACTCAATCGCGAGAGAAACAGATTAAATCGAGAGAAAAGCGCGAAGGTTAGATACCTGGTTGAGGCCGAAAGCTTCGACACTGAATACATTCCTGTGAGGAATAACACAGTCCAAATAAAAAAACTCGAATATTAAATGAATGAGTTCAAGTATAAACCTGGGAGCAAGAAATTAGGACGACATTATAAATATTCCCAACGATATCAGAGTTGACAACTTACTCTTTCGACTTCCAAATGAGGATGTAGCAATCACGTCTTTTTGGGTGGGACAAAATGGAGCCAAGTGATAGCATTCTTCAGCAGGCCTGGAAGGCATCGACGTCATAGATGAAATCTATGTTCTCGGCCAGTAAGAAAAAAAAAATTTATATTAGTCGTGGGTGAAATCCATCTAACAAGTTTACCCCAATGCGAAACAACAATACAACGCAAACTAGAGATTACACCTCGATAGGATGCAAGTTGAATGACAATACTTGAAAGGTGAAATGATGATCTTCAGAGACAAAAAAAAATTTGATATTCATTTAAACTGGATGAAACCAAACGAATAGGAATGGCGCTAACATAAACTACAAACCAGGCGAGATCGCTCACTAAGATGTGGATTACCTGAAAGCTTGAATTAGTGCGACAATGTCGACATTCCTATGCTGAGGTCTAGGTCCTAATTTCTCTTTCTCGGCATGAGAGCACCATGCGGCCAAACAAAATGAAACACAGAAGATTTTCGTCAAGAGGAACGATTGATTTTAAACATGATATAAAACCCTAAGTCTCGAATGTGATTCACGGTCTATTTAGGGTTGCAGAGATCGAGGGTGAGAAATCTAAAAAGGGCAGCAAGGACGTTAAGAAAGCTCGAGAAGCATATCGACGGCGATCCAAAATTTAATTACCAGGTACAAAATTTATTGACCTCGAGGAGAGCTCAACCCTCGAATTAATAACTTTGAAAAAAAAAACGAATCGACGTGTACACCGAGTACCAGGACTAAATAGAAATATAATACCTGCATGTCGCATCCAAGGTACGAGTAGCCCGTTCATGAACGCTAAGTTGACTGAGGAAAATTAAATAGTTAATAAATACTATGTATTCTAACCATGTAGTGTGAGGAACAAGGTCACTCAACACATCAACCATACCACCGTACGCATGATCCACCCAAAGCGTAATCGTATCAATGATGGCGTATCATGCTTTTCATTAATTCATGAGCTGGGAGCAAAAATATTATAGTATTTCAACTATTCAATGGTTGGCATTAAGAGTGAGTTTCAGATCGGTAGAGTTAATTTAACATACAAAAGTAACCAAATCATTTACTCTACACGTATAGGAAATCGAAAACTCAAGTGGAAATTCGATATCACTTCATATGATAGGATCAAATTCACATACTACTTTTTGAAGCTATGTTAACTACAACCATATTGTAAGTATTGGAGGTCGAGACACATATGAAATGGATCTATTAGCAATAGTTAATTTAAAAGAGAACTCATGGAGTTAAAAACCATGGGAAGTAGTAACGAAAAGGGATTACATTTAAGATATATATATATGAAAAAAAAAAAAATATATATATATATATATATATATATATATATATATATATATAAAGAGAGAGAGAGAGAGAGAGAGAGAGAGAGAATAATGTATATGTATATTTTTATATATAGATAGAGAGTTAAATGGTTAATTAAAATTCATGTATAGGGTAGAAAATATGGTAATTTGAGAAGACACAATGCTAGTAAGAAAATAGAAGAGTCCCCAAAGTGGGACAACTAAGAGAATTCTGTGTAAGTAAAATGCCTGTATTGATAAGTCAACAAGAAAAATAAATAAATTTCAGTGGGGTTCAGGGAGAGATGTTACAGGTCGGTTAATTAAGTGGTGACAATATTCATCTCTTTTTGATGGATTTTTTAGACGATGTTCAAGTCGAGTATCTCCATATGTTGGTTGTTTACATTGGGCAGTTTGAAACTAGAAAAAATGCAACACCATGTTAGTTATATTATTATTTTCAACAAAGAAAAGAATAAAATAATTTGCAAAATTATTCTAAATTTTTGAAAAGGGATGAAGAGAATGAAAGTGAAATTAAATTTGGGTCTCACTTACTTGTAAACTCTTTTATCAACAATATGTTTGAAAATATATCTTTTCTTCCACAATTAGGGTCACTGGCATGCCAAGAATTCTCTAGCTCATATTGAATCTCACAATGGTAAACAAAACATTAGATGTGAGGACATGCTTTTCTTATGGTCATTTGATTCGTTACCTTCAAGCTTTGTGACAAGTGAGAAGAAATGGGTGGAATGAATCCTTGGAGTAATGATAGTGATTTAATTTGCACAATCTTCGGGGGTGAAATAGAATCTAGTTGAAAGAAAAATAATTTCACTATGCTCCATTGCACATGTGATGAAGGTGGAAATAAGACCTTCAAAATACGAGCCAATCTAACCATGACAAATTGGTTTTTTAATAATGTTCATATGTGTGTGTGTGTGTGTGTGCACACGCTCGTGTGCTTATGTGTGTATTTATTTATTACAAATTTAAACATTAGAGAACATATTGGCAGATGCTCAACTACTCCCTTGTCAAATGAAAATTGATTACTAGACTCATGTCTTCGCACTGACTAATAATCTATAAGTTATTACCAGCAACTATGTCAATCCATATGCAATGAGAACTAAATTTCTTCGATATTTTTTCTATTTTTTACTCATCTAATGTTTGGATCTCTTCATTTTTTGGAGGCCAGGGCCCACAATTAGGAGGACAATTTACCAAAACAAAAAGGGAAAAATAATCTTAAATTTCCTACTTTGATTCCAACTTTAAAAAATGATATAAAAAATATTTTAAAATGAGAATATCCATATAAAATGGTTATATATATATATATATATATATATAATTGTTTTTAAATAAGAATATTTATATAAAATACATTCATATAAAAAACGGATGTAAGCATATGGAAATAAACGGCTGTAAATGATATTAGCATTTAAGTACCACCACTTTCAATATTCCTCGACCTTCGTGGGAGAGGTATATCCATGTAGGAATTATTACTATGATAATCAGATTATTAACTCTTTGTTGGGAATAGAACTATAGGAAGGTTGATTGACATTTTGTCCGAATTAATTTCTTTCTAGCTACAAAACCATCAGAACTGTTACTGAATAAAATTAATGTAGCAGATTCTAGAGAATCAAATTCTACCTATACTTGTATATCTAAATGATGGCTATATGGGTTATATTTAAACTGTGCAGGGTTGTTTCCGTCCAACGCATTCCTTATTTTCATACATATAATTTTATGTGAAACGAACTATGGATATGAAGGCTCCAAAACGAACCTAATTGAAACTGTGCAGGGTTGTTTCCATTGTGAAGAGGAGGTTTCAAAATGACTTCACCAAATACAAATTCTTTTTCAAGAATGACCCAAATCAGTATAATTCTAGTTAAAGAAGGCGTTTGAGATTATTTAAGACATTATTAGGGAATTTAAACTTAGAAACTTACTGGGAAAACTGAAAAGGGTTAATAGATTCATATTCCACAAAGTAAAGAAATATTTCAAAATATATATATATTTTTAATTAATTTCTTCATGTCCAATAGTTGAGAATTGAGGCATTTTTGTGCAGTGTATTTATTGATCAAATTGATTTATATAAGAAAAGTATGAATCAAATATAAAAAGAGATATAATTCTCAATATAACTATTAAGAATTATCAATATCAAATGAAAAAGGAATAAATTAACTACTCACTTTGTTGTATAATCGAGCCGATAGGAGTTTCTTTGTTGGAATTGGCTACTTTAAATTTTTCTAATTTATCATCTCGATTCAATGATCTATGTTGAAAGAGTTGCTAGATTCTAGTTGTTGCCAGAAATCAAAAAATAAAATTGCAAATGATAACTTCTTTGCATATCTAAATGAGATGTTTAAACCTTGATTAAATTAATTTTTTAACAAAGTATGTTTAAAAATTTACTAGGATTTCCCTTTATGGCCACATATATTGATTAGGGAGAATGCAACCACGTATGAGTATCAAGGGAAAATAAAAATAAAAATAAAAAAATGTGTCGAAACGTGGTTGTGTGTTGATGTGTGCCTTTACATTAGAAAATCTGCAATTTAAAATTTGAAATGGTGGAATCGAAAGAGTTGGGTTTTAATGTGCCAAATGGAATTAGCGGTTATGTTTGCACCAACACTGTTAATAACCCCATGGCCACATGGTCACAATTATCAAATAAAAATAAAATCAATAGGTATGGCCACATGGATACCATATTTGTAATGACAATGATTAATTAATGAGAAATAAATTAAAAGTATATAAAACTATACATTGCAAGTTGGATTCATTTAATTAAGTGAGTGGTTTGCAATATTTTGGACTCATTTCATTAAGTGAGTGGTGTGCAATCGTCTTGTATCCAAAGGTTTGGACACATGTCAACCATATTTGTAATGAATATTTTTAATAAAGGGAAGCCATAACTAAAATTAATAATGAGCTCATACAATAAAATTTCATTTAATATTATATATATTTGAAACACCATGTTCCTAAAGCTCCCCAAAAATATTTTTACAAAAAAATTATATACGACGTTCTGAAGAGAAATTGAACATTTTCTCAAAGAACGCACCTTCCCCTTATTTAATTTTCCATTCAGGTAAGGTTGGTTTTTCGTTGTATATTTCTTTGATTTAATATTTATTGTTTTTTAATTTTATTATTCTTTTAATGTTATTAAGTTTTAATAATTCATTATCGTCAGTAGGTTCGTAGAGGTTCAATATGCTTAGAGAGGCTTTGCAGCTTCGATTTGATGCATAGATTTGGTTTCCAGTTTATTTCCAACATAAAAAGGTGTGTAGATATTTCAACCATTTAAAATTTTTCCAAAAATTAGGGATCCTGAGCGTTAGATCAATATTTTTTTCAACTAGAGAATAGTGTTTGAAGTCTGGAGCAGGCATACATAGTTTTCCCCTATACTAGACTAAAAAACCTATAAGAACCAAACATCCCTAAAATTATTAAAAACACTATACAATGTAACAATTGCATCATTCTGGAACTTTTCCCATAACCGACTGCTCAATCCTCCCATCCAGTTAACCAAATTACATAACCGACTACCCAATCCTCCCATCTTGTTCAGTGAATTAAAACTCTTTTGTAATTTCATCTAATTCCATGTTCTCTATTAATGGCATAAGAACATGGTTAATTATCCTTAGATTTTGTTTAAAGGGCTTTTAATTTTCTTTAATTGGTATCTTATTCTGGATAATGCTGGTATCATAAGACTTGAGGTCTTCATAACTCCAGGCAAAGATATCTCGGAACTCTTTAAACAAGCTAATGTACTTGGACTTTTCAACTAGAGGTAATTTCTTAGATATCTTGATAAGCTTGGTATTTTCCTTTGTTCCTATGTTGCATTCCTCTATATTTGACCTTAGAGGCTCCATTTTAGGTTTTCTCGTTACATCATTGGATTGAAAGAGATATTATATTGGAGCTAATCCCTTAGGAAAAATGTTATCTTTGAGTTTTAAAACTTCTGATTCATCATTTATTAATTCCTCAATTTCTATTGTTTCTAATTTTTCCATTTCTACTTAAGTGAATCTAGTTGGTTCTATCTTATTTAAATAATTTACATCTAGTTCATTATTCATGGTATAATCTAATGTACAATCAATGTCTATATTACATTTCTGAAATTCTCCTTCACAGTTCATAAAATCATAAATTTGTGAGTCTTATGAAAATATTTGCCAATACTTCAAATTATCAGGTATGGTTGGCCTATGTCTTACCTCAGCAGTGTACTAATGATTTGGCTGGAAAGGTAACATGCATGTGCTCGCAAAAGTGGCCAAGTTATGGGCTTGAATATTCTTCTTTCTTGAAATGACAACGAAGTTAGTCTCAAGAAAACATCTTACCAAGTCTAGGATGGTTTCTCTGTAACGGCTAAGTCTAGGATTATTAACAATTTAATCTCCTTCGATTTGTTTTATGATAATTTCTGAGTCTCCCATGATGGAGACTCTTTTAGCTCCAAAGTTTCTTACGATTTGAAGGCCTAGCACTAATGCTTCATACTCTTCCATATTATTAGTGCATTGGAAATTTGATCTGAAAGCATGTCCTTCTAAATGATCATTCTCTAAATTATAGATCCATACGCCAGCTCCTAATCCTAACCTATTCATAGAGCCATCAGAATCTAAATTCCACAAAGATTCATGTGTTCTATTTTCATAATCAACTTCTCTTTTTTTTTCTTCTACAACTGTGATTTTATCATTTCCATTGTCTGAATTACGTAAGATAAATGAGTCCAGATCAGAATGAATTGAGTATATAGGGAAATTTTATGGTCTTTCTGAACTACTTACCATGTATTTAATCAATGTTTCTCTATATAGCTTCCTTTTCTGACCAAAGACAAAAATGGTAGCATATGACATGTCTAATTGTAGGGATCCCTGTAATTTTTCTCCCCATGAGAGAGATAATAACATACCATATTTGGTAGGGATATCAGCAACTACTATGTCCATAATAATACTATTTGTTGGGAATTGCACTAGAGTTACACACAGATCTTTAACCAGACCAAGGAATTTGACTTGATTAGAATCAAAAGAGAAAAGGTATTTGTAGGGTATGGTGATGTCTAAATTTAATTTTTCCATGACTACTTTAGGCATTAATTTATGAGATGCTCCTGAATCCAACATAGAATTTTCTAAGATTTTATCATGAATTTTTAGGCTAATATAGAATGGAGGTACACCCCCTTGTTGATGTTTTCCATATACTTCAAGGCCAAATAATAACTCAGGTTGATCATCATTGAGGTTGACAACATATTCACCTTCAACTATGCTTAATGTTTCAATAATTTGTGCCTTGTGTGAGTCATTTTTCACTAGCTCTGTTAAAGGAACTGGTATTTTCAATTTTTCTATCTCACTTTTGATATTGAATGGAATTTGAGCTTTGTCTGATTTAATCATTTCATTTTTACCAACTCTGGTTTGTGTGTTTTTTTCTTCTTTATCAGCACTTGGTAATTCAATTTGTGTGTCAACTATTTTGTTTTCAACTTTCTTGTCTGGAACATTTTGAGTAGCAGTTGATGTGATGTCTACAATATTTGGGGTGGAAGTTTTCTGAGTTTCTCTAGGGAGAATTTATAGAACTTTGGTCACAAGAGTTTCTATTGTTTTCTTAGTTTGGGTTTGGACTAATTTCTTAATAGGAACCTCTGTGTTCTTTTTTCTTCTAAGGCTATATTGTTTATGAAATTCATAGATAGCAGATTCATAGCTTTGTTTGTAGTCAAAGGACTCTCCAGACTATAACTGTAATTGTTGTAACATGTACATCTTGTGCTCTTCTTGGGTCAAAAAAATGGCATCTTCATTGTTTATTCCCATCAAGTTTATCTGGGTGTCCCAATATTCTTCATGTTGTTGTGAATTCTCAGCATAATTTCCCTGGAAGGGTGGTATAATCTGTTGGCTGAGTACTACTTCTCTTGATTTACCAGTATTAGGATTTTTCCTAAAGTTGGGGTTTCTAATTTGAAGACCTTGTTGATTTTCCCACTGAGGTTTTATTTCCGTGCTCTCTAGTCCAACCATTATTCTTTCTACATTTTTAGATAAACTATCTATCTTATTATCTGAAGTGGATCGTTCTTCCTTAATGTTCGCTCTCCTTTCATTTCTCATCCTTGATCTTTTAGCTAGTAGGTTAGCTTATACACTATCTGCATTACTTTCCATATGTTCTAAATTTTCAGGGTTTCTTTCTCTTAATTGATAGGACATATCAGTGCCAATACCATCTGGAAATTTAACTAGGGCTAAGTCTGGTGGAGGTTTCATATTCGCGAGAATTGCGTTGTAAATATTGTTAAACCTAATACAGTAATCCTGAACATATTCATTAGGAGCTCTTCTAATGTTCTCATATTGAGATAATATCTAGAGAGGGTGTTTCTTTCTTTACCATCTATTGATAAACAACCAATGAAAAGAATCTAAATTAGCAATATGACTAGCAAGTAAAGCTTTAAACCATTTTTTAACATCTCCTACTAGTGTTTGTGCAAATAATCTCAATTGAACATCAACTTCATCAATTTCATGTAATTCAAAAAATTCTATTATTTTATCTACATGTTGTTGAGCAGTATACTGACCAGTACCATCAAACTGAAAAAATTTACTTAGGTAATCTTGTGGCATGGCATGTAAAGGGGCATGTAAGACTAATGGAGAAAATTTGGCTACCATTGCTAAGAATTTAGCTTGACTGAGAGGTAAATTAGTGGTGCTTGAAGATGGATTCGAGCTTTATGATGGACTCAAAACTTTAGGTTAGAGAGCAAGCTTAGGTATGAATGGTTTTGTTGAATGAACTATGGTGGATACTATAGATGATGTGGTATTGAATGGAGTTGTATTTACAGTTTCTGAAGATACTGTAGAGCGCTAACGGGTAGCAGAAGTTAGGGCAGTTAATTAAACTAACTGTTGAAAAAGGGATTTGTCCATATATTTTATCAAAGTTGAGGTTAAAGCATTAAGTTTTTCAAAAGTATCTAGAACCTGTTGATCTAAATCAAGTTGTATATTATCCTTATTTTCCATAAATTGAATAAAATTGGGATCTATTACAGTATCATTGACTGATTTTTCATATTTAGTACGAAATAAATAATTCTCAAATGATAAATCAAAATGAATATCCTCTACGCTTGATAACTCCTTAGGAAGTGAATTTGCTTTGATTAACTGACTACTACTTCCTTGATTCTCTAGTTTTTTAATTTTTCATAAAATTCTGTTAGGATCATCAAAAATTGTAGCAGGTTGAGAATCAGGATGAGCCCTGGTATAATATGTTCTTTTAGAAGCCACAATTTTAACTTTCTATGATAAATTCAAACAACCTTTTCAAATATTAATGCAAAAAATGAGAAGAATTATACTTTTAAGATCTGTTTAAACTAGGGACTGGTTTTCCCCTGTATGGTCATCAATATGTTATCACTCCGAATATTTCCAAAGGTTGTTCTAAGTGTTTAAAAGAAATATTAGAGGTAACTACTATCCAATTTTGGAGATCAGGATCTAGCATTCCTAATACTCATAGAGGACTCTCTCTCAATGATTTAACATTGTTTATTTTAATTGATTTTAGGCTAGTTATGTATGATTGATTAGGTTGGTTTTATGATAGGTGTTGGTTGGTTGGTGGAATTAATGATTTATATTAATAGGTGCTTATCATGTTTCCATTAGGCTATGGAGTCAAAGTTCTTTGAAACAGACCTGAATCAGATTATAAGGAAAGTGTTAATTGGTAAGATAGGTGAGAAAAATCAGATCTCAAGGCTGAATGGTGAAGTGGTTGTTCAATCGAGATCAAGGATCAATTAAGAATTCCTTAAAACAGATAATGAAGAGGGGTGAAGAGATCAATCGGGATCAGAGAGAAACTAATAATTCTCTAAACCGAATATCAGAAGAAAACATAGAAATGTACAACAGTTAAAAGCAAAGTGTAATTAATCAAATTCTACAGTAAAAATCTTGTTATAATATTCAAATTCAGAATACATTTAAGTTTATGGAATACTTAAAGAAATAACATGAACAATTGAAATTATATTTCACTAAGATGGCTCATCACAAGAATCCTGTAAAGAAGTTTCTTTATTACTGGTTCAGTGTGTCGACTGGAAATTGGTACACTAACCCTTTGGTAATAATATCAGTCAGCTAAAAAATTTTTTAGTAGTCCACACTTGACCGATGCTTAATACTTCAAATGATGAAGCATTTATACAAAATTTTACAAAAAATATCCTTTCAACTGACTAGGATTGATTCTAGGAAAATAAAATATCTTTGCAAAAGGATAGTGACACCTTCTAACTAACTAATATATGGCCCTGATTTCTTTGCCATTGTTGTTACCTGTTTGTTTCTTTCATCTTCTTTATTTCACCTTTCTCTTTCATTCTATGACTTGTGTGTTGTTTCATCCGTCAGCTCTTTTAATTTTTACAGTAAATCACACTAATTCTCATGCGTTCCTTCATCTGGAATTTTTTACTTTCATTATCCGGTGGTAAATTTCCTCTGTTTCTTTGTATTTAGTAAAAGTGAGGTTTATAAAAAAGACATATTTAAATTCATGAAAAATACAAAATGTGTGCTAGAGGGCACTTTGTATGAGCTTTACTTTTGCTGGTGTAGATGTATTATCCCTGGTAACAATAAATGTCTGTGTTTTAATTGTCTCTTTCTATTGTACATAACCTTTTGCTGAGTAAAAATCCTTCAAATTCATATCATGTGGGTCTGGAGTAAACAGGTTGGAACTAGTATCAAACTATTTATCCATCTCCTGGTTCTGTTAATCACTTTAAAAATAAAAAAACTATAAATGAAAACAAAGGTTTACAGGGAGGCAAGCGGGTTTTCAGGGAACTGGTGAGTCTATGGAAGGGGTCTAGATGGCAATGGAATTTGGTCTCTTTCAAAAATTAACTGAAATAGTGAATTAATGGTTAGGGCAAGATTTTATTATATTTTAAAACTGAGACTATATTGCTTGGCGCAGGGGTGGGTTATTTCAAATAGTGTCGGTTTATCGTATGCCATTGCAAGTGGTTTAGTGGTTTATCACACGGTGAAAAGTAGTTTGGAAGTTTGGGATAGGGGGTGCGATAAAATGTAGTGGTGCCGCGTGGCACGGGAGCAAGGGTATGAAACCACCCATTTCGCACCCCCCTTTCTATTTTAAAGTTCAAACAATAGGGAGTGAAAAAGAGGTTTTGGGCCATTAGATATGATAGTGGTGATCAGACGACTATTAGAGTTTCTTATTTCTACAAGGAGGTGGGGTCAGGGAAAGGGTTAAGCGGAGGTTTAAATGAAATTAGGGGGTTAAATGAAAGTTTAGGGGGGGGGGGGTGTAATGAAATACATTGTGAAATATATTAAGCAGGGGGGTTTATGTCAAAGGGAAAGTAGGGGCGACTTAAATATTTATTTCATGCTTTGAAACTTTGGATAAGCGGGTTTTATTTGTTTTATTCAAAAGGCGGAGTTTAGCAAGGGGAAGGTAATTTTCAAAGGGAAAAGGGTTTTTGGTAATGGAAAGGGTTTTTTTTTTCAAATGAAAAAAAAAGGATTTCAAAGGGAAAAGGGTTTTAGCAACGAAATTTAGGATAAGGGAAAATATTTTAGAAAGATATTTAAGAGATAAACCAAATGATGATTTCCATAACTTTTGAAAGTATCCTACCTACCCTTTTATTCATCCTAACATTTTTTATTTCTTTTATTGGGTGCATTTGAGCTTGCTGACCATATTATTTTATTTTGATAATCAAAATAACTTATTTCTAACTTTATAACCTCCAATGGCTCAAATTAAACTTATGAGCTCATTTTTATTCACTACCTAACTAATGATCTACCAATATTAAATGGTTTGGTCAGATCTTTATTCACTAACTATCATAGCATGAAATTTAAAGGCATGAATGACGAATATTAGATTTTATGATCATCATAAATTATGGAATTTTGGACAAGATGCACACAATTTTATTTACAAAATTAAAGTAAACTAAGAGTAGTGGCATTTGAATGTGCAAAACTTTTAGAATTTATTTTTGTTTCTTTTTTTGGGGTTCATATTTTATATCTTTTTTTTATCTTTATTTCTTTTGGTCTTTATATTATTCTTTTAGGACATACCTTCTTTTCATTTTTTAACATGGAAAACATTTGCAGAAAGAAAAGGTATGTACAATATTACAAGACTAAACATTGTCAATTCAAAATTATGACCCCTATTATTATAGGACCCTAACACAAGAAACCAAATGCTCCAACTCAACTCTCGATACAATATTCAAAAGGCTCTGGAAAGTATGCAACACCTTAGCCAAATTATGCATGTGGAGCTTCGGGAGGCCTAGTGATTATCTGGAACCCCCACTTGATCAACCTAGAGAACAGTTAGGGAAATCGACATTACATCCAAGCTTCATTCCACATGATTGGAACAAGCATTCATGGACATCTCACAAGGGTCTACTTCCCACAGTCAGTATAGCAAAAAAATAGAGTTTTTAAAAAACATAGCAGATCTCAAAAACCAATGAACTCGCCCTCTCTAGTTGATTGGAGGATACTTCAACATGATTACAACCCTTCAAGAGAAAAAATGAGCAATAAAAAATATTGACATGGACAACATCAAATTCATGGAATTCATCCAAGGAAATCATCTAATAGATCATCAAACTTCCAATGGCATCTTCACTTGGAATAACCGGAGGGGAGGATCCCATAAAAATTAATTAATATTGGATCGCTTCCTCATCACGGAAGGCTTCATCCACCTGGAAGGAGAGCTTCCAGCCAAAATCATTTCGACTTATGGTTCAAATCATGGTCGATCTAGCTTCAATGGCTTAGAGCTGGTATAGTGACACCCAAGCCTTTTCTCTTTGAAAAATTTTAGTTCAAGCATCAAGGGTTCAAAGACCTCACCTCAGATTGGTGGGCTACCCTAAATCTACCATTGGGCACAAAAATGTGTTACTTCTAGCAGAAGCTAAAGATTCTGAAATGGAAACGAAAACTGTGGAACAAGACCACCTTCGGCAATATCTTCAAGGACCAAAGAGAGCTGGAAATGCAAATGTGGCATCTCCAACATAAAATCGTCTCAAAATGCAGATAAAAATACTCATAGGCCAAGGAAAATACGTTAACATCCCTACTTGAAGAAAGAATAAGTCAAGAATAAATCCTATGAAAATAGAAATCATGGATTTGTTGGCTCAAGGAAGGAGAACGAAATACAAAATTCTTTCCCTGCTCCACAATCCAGCATAGGATGCACAATAGAATCACAGTCCTCAAGAATCAAAATGGGGAGCATATGGAAAACCATGAGGAAATCACAAAGGAACTGCTCAATCACTTCAAAGACATCCTCAAAGAATCCAACACCCAGCGACAGGAGGCCATTGAGAAAATCACACATTATATTCCAAAATTGGACAATGAGGATGACAACAGGATGTTGCTGAAATCCAAAACACTGATGGAAGTAAAAAAAGTGGTTTTCCAACTAAAATAAGGAAAATACTCAGGTCTGGATGGATTTACCACCAACTTCTTCCATTTCTCCTTGGGTACCATCAAAGAGGAGATATGGGGCATAGTGGAGGAATCGCACAATAATCACTAGATTATTTCAACTCTCAATGAAACTTTCCTCACTCTCATCCCAAAGGATGATAATGATTCCTCCCCAAGTAAGTATAGATGAATAGAACTCTGCAATGTTATTTACAAAATAATATCCAAAGTTATAACTAATAGATTGAATCAACTTCTTCCTATGCTCATCTCTCTGGAGAGAACGGGCTATGTTGAAGGCAGACATATCCTTGATGGAATTATTCTAGCCTGTGAAGTCATCCATTCTTTAAAAACATCAAAAAATCCTAACATGATTCTCAAAATTGACCTTTACAAGGCATTTGACAAGCTCAACCAGAAATACATAAAGAAAGTACTTCTAGAATTTGTCTTCAGTCATACTTGGGTTCGTGGATAATAAGCCTGATATCATATCCCTTCATGTTTATCCTAGTTAATGGCATCCCCTCAGCAACATTCAAACCCTCCAGGGGTATAAGGCAAGGAAATCCTCTCTGACCTTTACTCTCCGTAGTTATGGCGAAGGGTCTGGGCCACCTGCTCAAGAGCTCGATCTAATCTCATGACCTTCAAGGTAACCCCTTACACAATACTCCTCCCATTTCCCATCAACAATTTGTGGATGATAACATGATCATAGGCCACCCCTTTGTGCAGGAAGCTCACACCCTTAGAACCCTTCTTGACTATTTTTTTGAAGCCTATGGAACCATTGTTAACCCTGAGAAACCTCAAATATTATTCTTCAATACACCCCTTGTAACCCAGTGCAATATAACTTGCATCCTTGGCTTCACCATAGCCTCTCTGTCATCCAAGTACTTGGGGGCTCCTCTCACAGACTGAATTATCAAACACTCATCCTCGAGAGAGTTGTTGGTAGAATGGATACTAAATTGTCCACTTGGACTCACCACTCTCTCAAAATTATAGGATTTCTAGTTCTCATCAAATATGTTCTTCAATCTTTGCCCATATACCTCTTTTCCGTTATGGCTACACCAAAATGGGTCCTTAAAGCTCTTCAAAACCTTCAAAGAGATTTTATCTAGGGGGGTCCAAGGACAAGCACAAATGGGCACTATTCAAATGGAAAGAGTTAGGTATGCCAAAATCTAAGGGAGGACTTGGTCGAAGAGATCTGGAGCACAAAAACAACATCATGGGTGCCAGTATATGGTGGAAATGGGTCTACTTCCCATAAATATTGTGGGATACCTTAGGGGCAGCCAAATATGCAATAAGTTTGCCCAAGGAAGAACTAATCAAATTCAATGTTTCTCTTGGAGGATCCCAAATCTGAAATGTAGCCAGTGAACCAAAATATATGATCCAAACTGACAACTTCTGGGAACTGCATGATGGAGCTCAAGCTCGGTTCTGGGAGGATTCATGACAAAAAATTCCTAGCCTATCCTCGATCTTCTCTCACCCCATATGGTGTATGGTCTTACAGGCAAGAGAAAAAAACTGTGTACATGAATTTTGGACTAATGATGTAACTCAAGGTTATAGGAATTGGATCCACAGGTATAGATGGCAGGCAGACTGGAACAATGAACAACACAAATATATTTGGGAGGAATTGACAAAAATGAGAATCAGAGCTCAGCAAGGGCCAGACCCACTCCGTTGGGGCCATACTCCAAGTGGAAATTACTCAACCAAGGAAGTCTACCATCTCATTTAGCCTCTAAACACTGCCCCAAAAAATCATCTATGGAAGAAGATATGGACAGCTAAGATCTGGCCCAAATTAGCTACATTTTTATGGCTGCTAAGTAAAATACGCACCTCACATGGGAGAATCTTATGAAGAGAGGCTTTGTGGGTCCTTCGTGGTGTCCTCTATGTCAAAATAAAATCAAAACCATCGATCACCTACTGGACCATTGCCCCATATCCAACACTTTCTAGGACAGGATTGAGACCCTATGCAAAAGATCCAACCGAGACCGAGGAAACATCAACAACACCATTAGCAGGTGGTAGTATAACACCTACTCCAACAATATCCTAAATCATCTCTAGAAGCTCATTTCGAGCCTACTCATATGGAACCTCTGGAAAGAACGAAATAACAAGGATATTTAAAGATGCATATTTAAATCAAGAGCAGACCTAGGACAAGATACATAGCAACTTATAAGAAAATCTTTCCATGGAACATTGGGGGAAGGATGACTTCCCAACAAATACAGTTTAATGCACCATCTGGAATAGTTTCCACATGAGTATTGAACCCCCCGTGGAGAACTCCCCCCCACGCAGAGGTAGGATCAACGCTCCTGAACACTGGAATCCACCCCCAACTGGATTTTTCAAATGCAACTTTGATGGAGCCTCCAAAGGAAACCTAGGGGAAGTTGGATTTGGGGGCATCTTCATAGATTCCATTGGAAACCCCTTACATGCCTTCTAAATAAATTTAGGTTCAGATAGTAACAACTCTACGGAACTAGAGGAGCTTATCCAGGCTATCTCCATAGCCATTGAGCTTAATTTTTCCCACTAGAAATGGAAGGGCATTCTCAACTCATCATCCAAGTGGCCACCTGCATCCTCCTTGGCTCTTCTTCCATAAAGGTCTCCATCATCTCGTAGCTAGCCAACCACCTCAATAATCTGGAACAACTATTGCAGCATCACAAGGCCATTACATTCCACCATGTGCACAGGAAGGAAAACATCGTAGCAGACCCCCTGGCCAACAAAGGAGTTGAAAGCCACTCAACTCTCTACCACTCAACATTGGGTTGTAAACATTAGTTTTAAAAAAATGTGAGTTCTTTTTCACTACTATAATAACGTTCTTATCACTCATATTATTTTATAACATATGTATATGTGAATTTTACTATATCTATAGATGGAAAATTATGTATTTGTGTTAATTTTAACTCTATTTGACATTAAATGAAAATTGTTTTATTGATATCACTTGTGTTTTCTTCTATGCTAGGTGGTTTCCTTGTTTGATCATGGATCTAGATATTTGGAGTTGTCTTCCATTCAAAATTATTGAAATTGTCTTCCTCTAGCTCTCTTTATCAATTCTGATAAAATTTAGCACTATTTGTAAGCAATGGAAGAATGATTTTCAAAACCCTTATTTATTATAGTTTTTCAAGAATATCTCTGCAAATGAATTTTGATTTATGGTTCCTTTCCTAAATGATGAAGAAAATTATTTTGTTTTTGAATGCCTTAATTAGAATGGGCACATATCTCATTTTCATTTCCAATTCATATATTCAAAATATAAAGTAGATTCTACTGTTTGGCCAATAGTATTTTTATCCTTACCAAAAAAATGAGCCCATTAACACAACTATTTTGTAGTGAATCCATTTACAAAGACCTTTAAAAACATTAAGCCAATACCAATTGGAGATTAAGAATTATTTTCGTTATTGGAAAATGTAAGCGACAAAAAATATGACTAGGTTGTTCTAATACATATCTATGATAGAATGCAGTCTAACTTTAATGTTTATAGTAGTCTTGATAGGTTTTGGCAAAGGTTTTATATTCCATTTTGTGGCATTTCACCCGCTTAGAATCGAGTGTTTTATAAAAGTAAATTATTTTGGCTCTATCTAGACAAGGAGTATGAGTATTATCCTTGATATGGGTATACAATCTACTGGTTTGATGTAATAAAACACCAATGGGTTTTTTCATTTGTTCCAATAACTGACATACGGTCTATGTAATTACTAGTATATAGGAATTATTTGATATGCCATGTCAATTATGGCACCACATTTGTATGGTCAATTGAGGAAATAGATAATTTCCAATTTGGACACTCGTGTGTTGAAAGAAGGATTAATTACTTTGAAGATGATTGGGGATTCAAATGGAAGTTGTTGCAAGAAATTTCTGTAGATATAAATATCAAATTTCTTGGTTATCTCGCATTTCGGATAGTGCATGGTGTGGTTCTTATGTGCAACTACAGTGAATTTCCTTTCCTATTATATGACATGTTGACTGGACTCTATTTTACAACAGATATTCATAATTCAAATAATCAACAGATGTATGGGTTTTAGTCTCCAACGCTACATGACTGCAATGATTTGATTAAGTGTGGAAATGTTTTTGAAATTTCCCCCTGTATGCTATTGATGAGATTCCACCATTAGATATGGACATGAAGTATTAGTTTATTACTCTTGTTAGGATTTCTTATATATATTTTCATTATATATACTCTGTGTGGTTGCAGAAAATATTTCCATTTTTTTTTACTTTTCATACTTCTTGTTCTATATGTTAAGACTTTAAAATTACAGTTCTAAGTATATTTATATGGATCCTGCTTAAATTTCTTCAATATCTATATGTATCGGATATTGGATATTTAATCCCATTGCAATTTTCTGGAAAATATTTCTTATTGTTTCCCCTTTAGGGATCTTAATTGCATTTGAATGTTTTTGGATGCTATGCATTTTTCTTTGTTTTTATAATTATAATTTCTGAGTTATTATATACAAGGTATTTATATTAGTTTTTTCTCATTGGTCCTCAGGAAATGTTATATATTTATGTACATTTTAGTATTTACATTTATATTTTTCTGGTATATAGTTCCAAATATTTAGATATGCTTCCAAGTCTTATAATTCTTATGGTATTTTGTTCCAGTTATATGGGTTTCCCATTATGATTTCTAATATGAAGCATGGAAATTTAGCCTTTTTATTTTATCCATTTGGAAAAATCCTTTTACATTTTCATAAGTTAATATGGTTGGAAAAACACCATATACGTTTTTAATGTTTTTATAAGGTTGCAAAAAAATAAAACTTGTTTATTTTTCATTCTTTTTTATTTATTTATCTTGGATATATTATATGTTCCATGTTTATTATTTTATAATAAAGATTTTATTATTCATTTTAGACATGTCATCTAAAGGAACACGCAAGCATAGAAGAAAATGGAATCTGTCACTAGCATTGCGTGACAGGTCTAATGAAAGCTGCCGTTTACGGTATCAACAAAATAAGGAAACAATAAATGAGCATAAGGGAGCTGCATATCATAAAATAACTTGTGAAACTACTCTTCAAAATTATTTTATGATTCCTCATAACTATTGTACTATGAATGATATCATCAAAAGAAAATTTACCATTTTTATTTCATTGTCAGAATATTCTCCTCGCCGGCATAATTTTGTTGTTCGATACTCTCATGAAAATTTTGATAATATTGGCTAAACATTTCATAATTAGGAAGGACATCATATCAATAACATGGATGAAAATGTTCACCCTAACACTTCTGTCTCTGCAGTTGCATCTTCTTAGCAAGGCCAAAGGTTGCAAAACATCCATGGTGGAGGCAATGATGGCATTGTATGCGATGATTTGAATGATTTTTTAACTGGCCATTTGTTTGATAATTTGGAGCAATTTACAAGAAACATCAAATCTTCCAATCCCCCTTCTCAAAATATTTTTTCCCACCAATAGAATCACTCATCCCCGTGATCATTTCGCGTGAAGCAATGGAGGTAACACAATTATATTTTGACTATTTATGCAATAGTGGTAGTTTTATTGCATTTCTCTATTTACAATATTTTTTTAACTGAAATTATAAGGTATTTTCTTCCCTTGGAATAGGATACAACTCATTTTAATAAAGGTTTGGAAATTAACTCCCCAAGTGTTCCATCTACTAATCTGAGAAGTGGAGATGAAGCATGTCACAGCCTTCCATTGTATTCTCCTTGACAATCAAATTAGAGAAATAATGTAAATGTTCAATGCATTTGATTTTATTTTTCATTTTTTGAATTTTTAGTAGGTTGGATGATTTAATTTTATTGCATACTTTATTTTCTTCAAACAAGACACAACTCATTTTCATAGAGGCATATAAATTAACTTCATAGATGTTCCATCTGCTCATGTTAGAAGTGAAGAGGAATCATCTCATAATTTTCGTCCAGATCTCCAAACAAATGTAAGTGTTGAATGCATTTGATATTTTCCTCAATTTTTCATTTTTTATTAGTTATGCATTATATTTTATAATCTTATATGGAAAAAAACATGATTTCATCTTATGAGGTTGGAGAAATGGAATTTAAACCATAAAATTTTCAAAATAATTTAATGTTCAATGTATTTGATTTGTTTTCAATTTTTTAATATATATTGGTTGTACATTTAGTTTTATATTCTATTTTATTTTGTTGGAACACAAAACAACTCATTTGAATATAGGCTTAGAAACTAGCTCCCCTAATTTTCCATCCAATGATGTTAGAAGTGAAGAGAAGCCATCTCATAGCCTTCATCGACATCACCAAACAAATGTAAATATTGAATGCATTTGATTCTTTTTTCATTTTTTCATTTATAACTACTTTAACATTAAATTTTAAGGGATTGTATTCTGAAGACACCTTATCATCCTCTCAAGTTCCAGAAATGCATACCATAAATTTGGAAAGCCCCTGCCATAGATCCATTCCATATGTTTCTAATTTGGGAAGGGAGTCTCATGAAAATCAAGTACATTTTAGAAGAAATTTTATGCTTCTACATCATCCTCCACATGGTATGACTGATACAGATCATATTCATTTTGATGAAAACATGATTTCAGCGCATAAATTTTTTTGAGAAAATATAGATAGCTTTTCAGTTGTCCAAATGTGCCACATATGCCAAGAATCACATCCTGGAATCGAGGTTTTGAGAGATTCTGAAGGACCTGTTTGCAGATAATGTATGAATGAAAAAGGTTCCCATCGATTTCCTGGATATAATAACATGGATCCCGATGAGCAACCTCATATTTTAAGAGTTATTACTAAAGGTGAAGAAATTCTAATAGCACATGTGAATCCTATTTTGCAAGTGACACATGCTCAAGGTGGGCAATATAAGAATAGTGGTCACAAAATTACCATTCCTGAAGACATTTCTACAATTGCACAAAGTCTTCCCCAGCATGTTGAAGGTCTTGACCTTCTAATTGTGAGGAGACATGACGCTCAGTATGAATATTATGAATTTTTTTCCAAATTATCTAGAGTTATGGATGAATTTCTTTTCAAAATTGACTGTGATCAATATTATCGAGATGTTGTAATTGATTATGATTCAGTGAATTCTCTTCTCAAAAGATGAAAATATGTCTCATCTAGGCTTAAATTTTTTCATTGTGATATTGAATAATATGAGATCAATGAAAGTAATAATGAAGGGTTTCATGTTGATAATTCTCCCTTTCATCCTTCTTTTTTTGTTTCTCTCATACCTAATTAACAGAGAGAAGTGGAAGAAATTATATCATTTATTGATAATGTTGATTCTTCACATGTTCAAGAAATGGATTGGCTCAATATTGGAACCTCCCCAATGAGTGAATATAATACCGAGGGGTTATTAGATATGTCATTCCCCACATTTTTCCCCACTAGTGATGTTGATTGGTTGCAACCACATATTTTTAGTGTTGAACTTCATCAATATGCATTTCATATTCTTAGATACTATGATCAAAGGTTTGGAAGCCATCCTCGCTTTCGATATTACCTATTTAACATGATAATGTGACATCGGATCCAGGAAAATATTCCAATTTTTGTGAAGAAACATTTACATGATAACTCACCAACAACAATTGAAGACTTGCATCACCAACTTTCTGATTTACTATATAATAAGTTGGGTGAGCATCTTATGCGGTTTGGTTCTTGTTTGAGAGGTAAAAGAAAATACTAGACTAAATGTCGGGCTGAATTGACTGATATGATTACTCAGTTGGGATTTCAATCTTTGTTATTTACTTTGAGTGCAACTGACACAAATTGGCCACATTTTCATAACCTCATGCCTATACATTCACATTCTCGTTCCTTAAATGAGAATCATCGAAAATTGAGAATGTTGTCTAGTACCCTCATATTCTTTCCACATTTATGCACCGTATATTCAATATATTTTGAAAGGAAGTTATCGAAAAATATATAAAAGCAAAAGAATTTTGGTACAGGTTTGTGTTGTTGAATTTATTTTCTATTCGTTGTAAATTTTTTTATTATGGTTCTATTTATATTTTGTAGTAATTTCATATTGATTTTCTTCAAATATGAGTGCAAACATAGACGCTAAACACATATCCATGGTTTCTTATGGTTGCAAGGCGCCCCTGACATGGAAAGACTTGATTGGTTAAATGATTTTAATGTATAGCTTGCAAAGAGATTCTCTGAAAATTATGTAACTGCATGGAATCCACATGACATACATCCTCACAGCATAATGGTTCCAATAATCCTTAATGATGACCCTTTTGTATTGAATAATAATCAAATTTTCTCTTTCAATCCTCATAATGATTATGAATAATTGTGAAACTGCGTCCAAAAGCACACAAAATGTACTGTAGATTCTTGTTTGCGCAAAAAGGGCACTATTCTTATATATTGGTACAATTCTCCTAGGGATATTCTTAAGGAATAAATATTGTTCGTAGATGATCAAGGAAGAAAAAAATATAACCTGGCAAGAAATGATGATAGGCTAAATTCACATAAAATTGGCCTTCTAACAATGTGGCTTGCAAATGTTGGTTATCAACCAATCCTTTCACAGTATTCCCTCTGGAATTATATTGCTAAGTATGCATCAAAAGTAGGAAAAAGGTCTGAAAGTTATCATGATATGTTAACCAGAGTTTCAAATTCTATTTCCTCTGAGGATCATTCTTTGTGTGCTTACAGAAGGTTTCTTGCAGAAATGATTGTCGACTGTAACATTGGAGCACAAGAAACATGTCATGTGTTGCTTAAGCTACCTGTTGTTGTTTGTAATCGAAAATTTGTTTCCTTAAATGTTGGAAGAAAGGTTTTTAAGAAAATATCAAGGGATGGCATGGAATTTTCATTTGAGAATACTTTTGTTCTACATTATGAGAAGAAACATATTTTCCTTGAACATCTATCTTTGATAGAAACAACAAGGTTTTGGAAATTTTATAGAAAGCGCAAACAATATTCGTGGAAGCCTAGAGATATTCATTCTATTGTTCGGGTTTGGCCACAGTTTTATTGTATTACTAGTAAGGGTTAAAATTAATTTGAGACATTTTTTTGGACATAATCTCTCATGTACAAGCCATTTCGTGACATTAGTGTGGAAATTGGTCTTTCGAATGAAATTATTATTGAAAATTGGAGGAATTTCTGATATCGAGCATGACATGTTGATTGAAATCCACCAATTGTCGACAATAGTGAATATGAAAAGATGGTGATTTTGCTAACCAAGAAATGAATCTTGAAGTTTATTTTCAAGAATGACATATTTTCTCTCACTTGGTTCCACCAAATAATGTGAATGTTTTTTATCTTCACACCCTTGGTTGAAGGTATTTTGATATATCCTTAGACTCGAAAAGTGTAACTATTTCTAATGATGTGGTTTAAGAATCTATTAATTTTATAGGGAATGGACAATCAAGGGGTGATATTGATGACCTTTAAAATATAACATTTGAATCTCCATATTCATTGGCAGAAAGATAACAACTTTCTTTTGAAATTTTTTAAGGAATTTTTCTGAATATGCAATTTGTGAAGCTTTTCTTATGATTATTCAGGGAACTTCAAGCACTAGAAAGTCTTTTCTTATCCATTTTATTTTTAAATCTCTTGATAATTTGTCAAGTAATGGAAGAATTCCTTTGCTTCTTCTTTCCCCAACATGAATAGTTGCTTTTAATATACAAGAAAAAAAAATCCACTCAGCTCTAAAAATTCTAATTAAAGATATGAAAACACTATAGGGGAAATTGATAGCAGTATTCCAAGAAGAAATGCGGCATATTCGATATATATTGATTGATGAAATGATCTTTCTAGGATCAAGGTTATTCATGCAAATTGATGCTCGATTATGAGGAGGATTTCCATAGAAAAGGAATTATCCTTTTGGTGGCAGATCCATCATCCTTGTGGGTGACCTTGGCCACCTACCTCCTATGAGAGATAAGCCTTTGTATGGAGGTAATATAGTAGGGAAAGTCTTGGGGAAAAAAATCAATATTGTTGTTACTCTTGACCCAATATTTCACCAACAAGGGAATAATGAGAAATGGTATTGTTTTTGTAGAGTCCTCAAGAACAAAAGAAATGCAGAACTTGTTCTTGAATATTGGGAGTTTATTATGCCGTGGGATGATATGGGGTGGCATCTTAAAGAAAGGGATTTATGTAATGCAATAGTTCACATGTTTTCAACAAATCATTTGGTCTCCTTCCATAATAGGCACATGTTAAAATCATTAAATTCTATAATTTCATGATGTATTACTGAGAATTCAAGGTGTTCAGAAATCAGTGGTGTTGATGATGATCAATTGGACCGTAAAGTTTTGTTTTTTCGTGGTCAACGTGTTTTGTTGACATGTAGTTTGTGGGTTGAAGCTGGTTTGGTGAATGGTGCAGTTGGTTCTATGAAGGATATATTTTTTATGCCTGCCTCTAAGACACCTCATTGATGTAGGATAATTCTTCAAATTCCATAAGACTTAAGAGTATTATCACACATTTACTAAATGGAGTGGGTTCCCTTAATTATTTTGTTATTTTCATAAGTTTAATTAAGTTCTAAAGAGATTTAAATGTAATTTGATTAATATCTCGAAAGTTGCAGAGATCTTAGGGATAAGTGAGAAATCCTAGGAAGAGTGGGGATTTTAGAGATATAGAGGTATATTATATAATTTGGTTGATTAAAGAGTGGAATTGAGAGAAGCTTTAGGGAATATTGAGAGATTGTTGGATCTAAACTGTAATTGGTTCATGATTCCTTTTTGTATATATTTGTAAGCATTTTGAAACAATAGAGGTAGGTGAGGTTGGATAAAGAGGTTAGATCGAGGCTGGCTCGAGGTTGGCCTAAGGTTGGATATTGATGGATGTGAGAGTATGATGAGTGAGAGAGGTCATTTCTATATCTGTGTTCAGGCCCGCAGAGGCCATAGTATTGTAATCAGATTAGATTTAATCTAGATTGAATAATTTGTATTTATTAAAATTTGTTTATCCATGGTTTATAAACCTTGTGTGATTGTCGGGATTGTGGCGTGTTGTGTTGTTTAATTATAATTGTTGTGGATATTTGAAAGTGGATTGACCAGTAGGATGGGATCCGAAGTAGTGATTTTTAAGGAGTCCTGAGACTCTGTGTATTAAATTAACAATTTTACAGTTGAGAGAATGTCAACGTACAAATGAGAGGCGATGGAACACCTTGGAGCCGCATAATTTTATTGATGAGTCATGGACGAGAGTAGCAGGGGGGAATGGTTGGTCGCAGAGAGCACAGTTGTGCTTGTTTTCCAAAAATATCAGAGGATTCAAGACAAAGGTGAGAAGGAGGAAGGAACAGTCATGATTAGATCAAAGATCTAAAAGGGGAAAGTTGAACGGGTGAGATCATGTCGCAAGATCAGACGGTAATATGCAATGCGATGAAGGGATAGCCGGATGACCGTTATATCTGAGTACAAATCAACAACGGACAACAAATTGTAATATTTCAAACCGGAGGTTTAAATTTTAATACTAAGACATCATAAGTATGTTATTTTTTTTGTAATGTGGTAAGAATGAAATGTGCGATGTGGCGTGGGGAGACCATGTGTCAACATAGCACATGAGCACATACCGCAAGATTTATGGTTTAGCGTAATCAACAAAGAGATAAGTTTGCGCGCAAGAAATTATGATAAGACAGGAGGTATGGCAGACCGTTGTATCTAGTGAATATCTATCGTAGAGATTGTGTCGTAGCTTTGCATCAGTGATTGTGTTGGTTTCCGTTTAAGTTACAACTTAAGTTTTCTGAGATGCGATGAGCCCTGATTAGCTATCGTGATTTGGGACCCAAGAACCCTGTTCCATGTTTATGTAAAGTGATTTGGCTATGTGTAACCTATTTAAGGTGAGAATTGTTTGATCGTTAGCGTATGTATGTTAATAAACTCTGCAATTTTATTCTGTTGTGTCTATCAGGGAGTTTACGTGGGACCATAACCCACAAGGCTCATGGTGTTATGCTAAATTGAAATTTTAGCTGCATCAAGTGGTATTAGAGAGGGATTAGTGCTCTTTGTGGTTTTATTCAAGGATTGAATTTTATTCTCAGTTTGCGTAGAGTTACATTTGTAATTGTTCCAGATACAGGAGGATATGGTATGAAATAAATTGGGAGATAAAAATACAAAGGATTGTATGCATAGAAAAAGAATGAAATGTTACAGGTAATGGAGACTTCAGCCATTTCATTCAAGACAGACTGCGAAAAAAGGTTTGAGGAAGTCAAGATCATGAATGGATATTATAAGTTTTAAAAAATTTGATGATATATGTCTGTGAATGTAAGTAGTAACAATAAATTTCAGCGAGATAGAAGTGACAAAGGACAAGGGAGAAAGTGAATAAATTGCAACAAGATATATTGTAAGGAAATTAGTAGAGCATGGATGTTCTTAGAAGGAAAAGGAAATTAGTTGAAAAAGGAACTGAAGTGTAGAGAGTGGAAAGTAAAGAAACATGTTTAGTGTCCAAGCCAATGAAAGCTTAAGGAGATAAGATAATTGGAATATCTCTTAGGTATGAGTTATATTTTAATATTTGGTCTAATTTGATAGCAGCCAACACACAACAGAAGAATGTGTAAAGGGAAGAGAAGTTGTGTTAGTGGAAAAATCAACAAAGGAGATTGCTATAGAGAAGAAGAGAATAACATAGTTCTCAAACTGAGAGAGGGTCAGGTGAGCATTGGTTACAAAATCCTTACAACTATGGAAGCTGAGGAGAAGGAGTGCTCAAAAGAGGTTTTGTTGCAGAAACCCAAGGAAGTATACCAATATGATGACTTGGTGTAGGTGACAAGTAGAGAATTGTTACAAACGAATGAGAGAAGATTATTTTAAGCTCACAGTGGGTAAAGGGAGTCCACATAAAGAAGCCGAGATGACTATTAGGGGTCATGAGACAAGCCACAGCAGAAGAAATAAAGGTGCCAAGGAAAATGGCAAGGGAAAGAAGATGAGTCAAGAGGAACTTGACAAATACATTGTTGAATTGAAAGCAAGTATGGATTCAATAATAATGTTGCTTGAAGACTATGAAAGGGGCCAAAGATATGGTTGGACTATGAAAAGAAAGAAGATAAAATAGAATTTGTTGCAGAAACAGATAAAGAGGAGAATGTACATCAGATTAAGAGAATAACTCAAAGAGGTTGAGTTAAAGGTGAAAGAGGGTTATTGTAAACCTGAGAAAGAATTTTACCTTGTTGAGGAAGGACTTATTGATTATTCTTTGAAATGTTGGACAAGTTCAGATTAGGTAAGAGATGTGATGAAGGAGACATCAAAAGGAAGAGGAGCTCTGTATTTTTTAACCTATTGTTTTTTATATGTATGTAGGTGATGAACAACCTTTAGAGGATGTATCTATGCAGGTTGATGAAGAAATTAAACTGTTAGAGAAGATGGTCGTAATATAAAATTCCTTGATTGAACATGTGTTCAAAGACACTGGAGATGGACCATTTTTGAAGACTACTATGGAGGCTAGAATTGATGAATCTAGTAAGACTTGGCAAAATTATGGCAGACAATCTAAAGAAAAAAGGAAATTGCAAACTGCAGAAGAAGGAGAAGAAAAAAAGTATGAAGATAGCCTTATGACAGGATTAAATGAGAGTATATGTACAGTGAAAACACTTGAGGTAATGGGATTATGTATTCATTTTTTATTCAAAAATTATTCACCTGTATTGAATGGTTGATGGAAAAGAAATTATTTTGAAAATATATAATGGAGTTCCAACGGAAAGAGATCTTAATAAATATTACATTGTGGAAGATGGTAGAACATAAATTTATAAGGAGAATTGGGTCTGAGGAGGTACAGTTAATCTAGTAAAGACTCTGAAGAAAAAAGGAAAAGAGGACAGTCAGGAACTTAAGGATAGGTTGGTAGAGGCTAATGCACAATAGAAAATTGAAGACAGTGTTATCTGTAAAAATTGTGAAACGAGTAAAGGTGAATGTAATCAACAAACTGGAAGGAGACAAGAAATCTTAGAAGATGAAGGCAAGGATGCTTTCATGAACTGTGCATTTTCAGTGAACAGAAAAGGGGTTCAATGGAGTGTGATATTCATGATGTTAACAATAATGTTTACTGTTGTAAAAGGGACTTTACAGTGGAATTGGAAATTTGTTGTATATGGTGATTTTTTTTCTTGTACAGAAACAAAGAGAACTTTAGCTTCTAAAACTAGAGATTGGCAGATTTTGATTGAAAAGAAAGAGGGATGGAAAAAGAAACTTAGTGTCTTACAGATTTGTAAGGAAGAAAATGGAAGAATGAAAAGAAATGTGAAAGGAAGGAAGGCCAAAGGGAGGAACAATGGAAAAAATTCAGACATTAGACAACATTCAGAACATAGTAGAAACAAAGAAGACTTTTTCAAGACAAGAAGGTATGAAGGAGGATATGACAAGTCAGACATGTCATATGTACATCAAGGGGATAAAAAATGAGAGAAAACTTGGAGCAGAGGTAATGAGGAAAAAGGTGAAAAATGTAATATGTTTTCTGATTTCGAATTATTAACTGTTAAATGTGTTTTTCAAGATAGAAGACAAACTTATCTTGGAGTTATATTTGTTTATGCAAACATGAGGGAGCATGAAAGTTCTGGAGATGTAGAAATTCAGTTTTCCGTATGGAAACAAGAAGATGAGGAAAAACAACTAGTTGATTCAGAAGTTTGGAATGGAGGAAAGAGAGTTGATATAACTCTTACACAATTCATTGCAGAAGATAAAGAAGATTGTAGAAGATGTGAAATTACAGTCCATGAACAATTTTTTTTTTTTATCCAAAGAAGATTTGAATGTCAAGAGTTTATCTTGAGTTTGCAAATGAGAAATTGGGTGAACATTTCAGTTAAATTTAATGTGAATATGGAGCCAAATGAACAAGGTTCAATAACTAAACTTTTTGTAATTGATGGACAGTATATAGTGGGAAGGCCATATGTTCTTGTGTCAAAAAAGGAACAATATTCTTTTGAAATTGAGAAGACTCCACTGAAGATATTGGACAAGTGGATGATTAAAACAAAAAAGGTGATAGGTATGGAAAATTTTCAAAGTCAACAAGTCAAGAAGAGATGGAAAGATATGCAGGACAATATAAAGAAAAAGGGTTGGAAATAGAAGAGGATGTTGGCGATAGAGTCAGAAATTAAATATACAATCGATTATAAGACAATGGAACTAATGGAGAAGACATGAAGTTGAAGTTAAATAGTGTTGAGATGATGACAGGACAAAAACGCACAGAGGTACATAAATTATGTTTCCTGAAGAGATACTCATGTTGAATATCAGTATCAAAACACTATGCAGTGGGGATACTCATGATAGCAAAGAAAAAGGACATTCACAATACAACGTTTGGCATCTAGGAGAAGGGGAGAATGTAGCTAATACACCTGCGATTAGAAAAGGTCAGACAATTAGTTGGAATATGAAGTCTAAGGAAGTTTACAGCAGAGGAAATTGGAAGCCTCATGAAAAGGATTCCATCAATTATTTCAACATGTGGAGTCTGATACATGATCATTCTTCAAAGTCCATAAGACTTAAGAGTCTTATCACACATTTACTAAAGGGAGTGGGTTCCCTTAATTATTTTTTTATTTTCCTAAGCTTAGTTGAGCTCTAAAGAGATTTAAATGTAATTTTATTAATATCGTGAAAGTATAGAGATCTTAGGGATAAGTGAGCAATCCTAGGAGGAGTGAGGATTTTAGAGATCTAGAGGTCTAATATAGGATTTGGTTGAGTAAAGAGTATAATTTAGAGAAGCTTTAGGGAATATTGAGAGATTTTTGGATCTGAACTATACCTGGTTCATGATTCCTTTTTGTATATATTTGTAACAATTTTGAAACAACATAGGTAGGCGAGGTTGGCTCGAGGTTTGCCTAAGGTTGGCTAGTGATGGGTGTGAGAGTATGATGAGTTAGAGAGGTCATTTCAATGTTTGTGTTCAGGCCCGCAGCAGTCGTAGTATTCTAATCAGATTAGATTTAATAAAAAATGAATAATTTGTGTTTATTATAATTTGTTTAGCCATCGTATATAAATCCTGTGTGATTGTGGGGATTTTGGCATGTTGTGTCTTTTAATTAGAATTGTTGTTGAGATTTCAGAGTGGATTGACCAGTAGGATGGGATCTTAAGTAGTGACTGTTATGGAGTCTTGAGACTCTGTGTATTAAACCAACAATTTTACAGTCGAGAGAATGAAAATGTCCAAATGAGAGGCAATGGAGCACCTTGCAGCCGCATAAATTTATTCATAAGTCGTGGATGAGAGTAGCAGGGAAAAATTGTTGGTCACAATGAACACAATTGTGCTTGTTTTCCTAAAATCTCAAAGGATTCAGAACAGAGGCGAGAAGGAGGAATGAATGGTCACAACTAGATCGCAAATCTGAAAGGGGAAAGATGAACGGATGAGATCACGTCGCAATATTAGTTAGGAAGATGCGATGCCATTAAGGGTTAGCAGAATGACCATTAGATCTAAGTACAGATCAAGAACAGACAACGAATCAAAATATCGCAAACCAGAGGTTTAAATTTTAATACTAAGACATCACAAGTATGTTATTTTTCTTGCGATGCGGCAAAGAATGAAATGTTCAATGCGGCATGGGGTGACCATGTGTCGGCATAGCGCATGAGTGCATACTGCAAGATTTATGGTTTAGCATGATTGGTAAAGAATTAATTTTGCAGGCAAGATAAGACAAGAGGTATAGCAGACCGTTGGATCCGATGAATATCTATGGTACAGATTGTGTCGCAGCTTCACATCGGCGCTTGTGTTGGTTTCTGTTTAAGTTGCAACTTATGTTTGCCGAGATGCGATGAGCCCTGATTAGTAATCGTGATGTGGGACCCGAGAACCCTGTTCTATGCATATGTAAAGTGATTTGGATATGTGTAACCTTTTTAAGGTGAGTGTTGTTTGATTGTTAGCGTATGTATGTTAATAAACTCTGCAATTGTATTTCGTTGTGTCTATGAGGGAGTTTACGTGGGTTCATAACCCACACGGTTCATGCTGTTATATTAAATTGCAGTTTCGGCTACATCACTCAGCTTCCAATGTTCACAACTATTGTTTTTTATAAGTATGTTGGCATTCTATTTTATGCAAGAAATCTAAAAATTTTACCTATCAAACCAGTGATAATAGGAAATCGAAAAAAAAATCATTTAAATATGGCATGGGCTCTTACAATCCATAAGTGACATGGATTTACTTTAGAATGAACATTAATTGATATCAGGAATAAAGAGCAGCAAGGCCTAACCTAGATATCCATATCAAGAGTGAAACTAATAGATGGTTTATGCATTGCACCGCCTTTCTCTTTTCATCGTTATGTGAAGATGAAGTATAGTAAATATGTTACAATTAGGAATAAATAAGAGGATCTATTGAAGTCCATATCACTATGACATGCAACTATTAATACTTATAGCTATTTAGAGAATTTTTTTTGAATTTTTTTATTGTCCTCTTTATTTACTTTTAATATAATAACGATTTTCATATATTAATGAGATGAACACATTCATCATATTCATAGTAATATTTCAGAAACTTGTTTACATATCTTTTCATGTTGTTCAATTTACTTTTTTTTTTAAAAGTGGTTAGTGTTATATGAGCCAATCATTAAAATTCAATATTGAACTCCATATCACTGTGACATGCAACTAATAATCTTGTGACATATTTATACAACGTTTTTTTAATTTCTTTTATTGTCCTATTTATTTACATTTAGTATAATAATGATTTTCATATATTAATGAAATGAATACATTCATCATATTCATAGTAATATCTGAGAAATTTATTACATAATTTTTCATGTTGTTTAATTTACTTCCTTTTTAAAGTCATTATTTCCCTTTTGTTTATAATGAACCATTCAGACATATACAACCAGTTATATGAGAAAATCATTAAAAATCAAGATTGAAGGCCATATCCCTATGACATGCAACTAATAATATTGTGACGTATTTGTAGAATGTTTTTGAATTTATTTTATTGTCCTCTTTATTTAATTTTAATATAATATTGATTTTCATATATTAATGAGATGAATACATTCGTCGTATTCATAGTAATATTTGAGAAAGTTGCTTACATCATTTTTCATGTTCTTCAATTTACTTCTTTTTTTTAAGTGGCTATTGTTCTTTTTTTTACAATTAGACATTCACACATAAACAACAATTTATATGAGCCAACCATTAAAATTCAATTTAATAATTTGTTCATATTGGAATTAATATTGTGAATTCATATTATATCATGAATTACAAAATTAGGGGCTAAATTTTATTAATATTATCATTTCCAATGATATCGATCCGTAACCAAAATTTTTGCAACCATACCAAAATTACCAATATTAATATTGGTAATTAGTATGTCTATGAATTAATGTTAATGATTTTTATTATTAATATTAATCAAATATTGTGTCTATACATTAATATGAACATCAACACTAAACATCAATGTAAATATTTTGATTGAATAAGGTTTAATAAATTTAGGTTTATTTTGGTTAAATGACAACATATTTATATTTTTTATTAATATTAAACTAAAATTAATATATACATTAACATTAATTTAAATACAAATATATAATAACATTATTGATATTTGATTTTAAACATAATGTTTACAAAATTGTAAATTCTTGTTCACTATTGTAATAAGGGTCATATCACTCATTTCATGTGAACAATATGTATTAATAATGAGGTTTGTATTTGTAGAAATTTTTATATCATTTGGTTCATGTAGTGTTAGGATATTTCATATCGTAACATTTTGAAGATAAATTTTTTTAACAATGATAAAAATGGGGTGTTATGTTATGTGTGTGTGTGTGTGAATTAATTTTGATTTTGTTATTTTTCCTTTCAAATACAGATATGGATAATAATGATGGCATATATTATAATCAAGCAATGGAAAATATTTCTAGAGTGATAATTTTTCTTTTGCATCTTTGGAGAGTGTTTGATAGAGAACATGGCTTTGATCCTGCATTTAATGATGAGCATCTTCGTGTGCTAGATGAAATGAAAACGAATGTAAAATACTTGTTTCATGTGCACATGAGGGAGGTTGGGAGGAAAATAATAAGGGATTGGCTCGAAAGAATTACACATCATGATCATTATCCAGTTGATTTGAATTGGTGTTCCTTTTGTTGTCGATTCGGTTGTGTTTTGAAAGAGGTTATTTGATAACTCACTTTTGATGCATTGTTTCAAGTTCATTTTTGTAGTGGAATTTTTTTATGTAAAGACAAAAGATATATATATATTAATTTCAATGTTCTTTCTTTGGTTGCAATAATGGTGAAATTGAATATCCCTTTAGTTATTAATTTGTTTGGTTCATAATGTTAACAATCATTAAGGTTGATTGATCATTTGCGGTTTATAATATTAATAATAATGTGATTTTATCAAACCTTTGTGTTTAAAATATTAAGTCGTATTAAGCTCTTGTGTTTTTAATATTGATCCCTTGGCCTTATTGATCCCTTAGGTTACAAATATTTATCCATTTGGTTCACCCACTACTTTGGTTTTTAATATTAAACCATTGGGTTTATTAGCTCTTTAGGTTTATAATATTAATAATCGCCTCAGTTTATTAATCTCTTGAGTTTAAAATATTAATTCTTAGCGTTTATTAATTTCCTAGGTTTGAGTTTAAAATATTAGTTCTTAGGGTTTATTAATCCCTTGAGTTTAAATTATTAATTCTTAGCATTTATTAATTTCTTGGTTTATAATATTAATATTTATCCCTTAGGTTTATAAACCCTTGGTTTTGTAGTATTAATCCCTTGGGTTTATTATTTCATTGGGTTTTTAATATCGATCCATTGGGTTTATTGATTCTTTAGTTTATTAATTTGTCAGTTTTATAATATTAACAATCCCGAAGGTTGATTGACCGCTTCAGTTTATAATATTAATAATCATGAGATTTTATCATTCATTTGTATTTAAAATATTAATTCCTAGGATTTATTAATCTCTTGTGTTTCTAATATTGATCCTTTGGCATTATTGATCCCTTATGTATTTAATATTTTTCACTTGCATCCACCAATTCCTTTGGTTCACAACACTAAACCCTTGGGTTTACTAGCTCTTTTGGTTTCTATTATTAATAATCCGTTGTGTTTATTAATCTCTTCACTTTAATATATTAATTATTAGGTCTTATTAATTTCTTAAGTTTTTGGATTTAAAATATTAATTCTTAGGGTTTAATAATGTCTTGAGTTTAAAATATGTATTCTTAGGGTTTATTAATTTCTTGGCTTATAATATTAATATTTACCACTTAGGTTTATAATATTTTTCCGTTAGGTTTACTAATTTATTGGGTTCATAATATTAAATGCTTGGGTTTATTTGTTGCTTAAATTTATAATTTTAATAATTTCTTTCATTTATAATATGAAACCCTTAGTTTTATTAGTTATTTTGGTTTTCATTATTAATAATCAATTGGGTTTATTAATATCTTGAGTTAAAAATATGGATTCTTAGGTTTATAAATTTCTTAGTTTTTTTACTTTAAAATATTAATTCTTAGGGTTTATTAATCTCTCGTGTTTTTAATATTTGTCCCATCACCTTATTGAACCCTTAGGTTTTTAATATTTATCCCTTGGGTTCACCAATTCCTTTTGTTTTTAATATTAAAACCTTGGGTTTATTAGCTCTTTTGATTTATAATATTAATAACCCATTGGGTTTATTATTGTCTTGTGTTTAAAATATTAATTCTTAGGGTTTATTAATCTCTTGAGTTTAAAATATTAATTCTTAGGGTTTATTAATTTCTTGGTTTATAATATTAATATTTATCCCTATGGTTAACCAATTCCTTTGGTTTATAATATTAAACCCTTGGGTTTATTAGGTCTTTTGGTTTATAATATTACTAATATCTTGCTTTTATTAATCTCTTGAGTTTAAAATATTGATTCTTATGGTTTCCTAATTTCTTAGGTTTTTTATTTTAAAATATTAACTCTTAGGATTTATTAATTTCTTGTGTTTTCAATATTAATTCCTTGGCCTTATTGATCCCTTATTTTTTTAATATGTATCCCTTCGGTTCACCATTTCTTTTGGTTTATAACATCAACCCCTTGGGTTTATTAATTCTTTTGTTTTATAATATTAATAATCGCTTGGCTTTATTAATATCTTGATTTTGAAATATTGATTCTTATGGTTTATTAATTTCTTATGTTTTTAATTTAAAATATTAATTCTTAGGGGTTGTTACACTCTTTTCTTTTTAATATTAATCCCTTGGCCTTATTGATCCCTCAGATTTTTAATATTTATCCCTTGGCTTCACCAATTCCTTTGGTTTAAAATATTAAACCCTTGGGTTTATTAGTTATTTTGGTTTATAATATTAATAATATCTTGAGTTTATCAATCTCTTGAATTTAAAATATTAATTTTTAGGGTTTATTAATCCCTTGATTTTTCTAATTCTTTGGTTTGGTAATATTAGGCATTAAATATTCGTTGGACACTTTAATATTAATGCATGGTCCAATGTAATATTACGAAAAACATTGTCTCAATATGCAAATCAACCATGGGCGACCATTGTTGATCCTCGTTAGCCACAGTCGATCAAGGTCTTCATGGTCGAATGTCACATTGTGACAAAGTTTGTCTTAATATGAAAATCAACCATGGCCAGCTATGGTCATTCTTCATTCAATGTCACATTGTGACAACAATTGTCTTAATGTTTAAATCAAGCATGCTCAACCATGTTTATTTTATGGTTTGTAGTATTTATCCAAGGGTTTTTATATACTTTAGGTTTATAATATTCATATCTTAGGTTTAATATTATTCCCCTGGGTTTAAAATATTAATAGCAATGTGTGTTTATCAATGCTTTGTGTTTATCATATTAATTTATAGGCTTTATTAATCTCTCTTTTTTTAATATTGATCCCTTCCCACTATTGATCCCTTAGGTTTTTATTATTTATCCCTTCGGTTCAGCAATACCTTGGGCTTATTAGTTCTTTTGGTTTATCATATTAATAATCCCTTTGTTTTTTAAATTTGTTGAGTTAAAAATATTAATTCTTAGGGTTTATTAATTTCTTAGGTTTTTTAGTTTAAAATATTAGTTATTAGGGTTTATTAATGTCTCCTATTTTTAATATTGATCACTTGGCCTTATTCATACCTTAGGTTTTTAATATTTATCATTTGGTTTCACCAATTCCTTTGGTTTGTAATATTAAACCCTTGGGTTTTTTAGTTATTTTGGTTTATAATATTAAAAACCCCTCGGGGCTATTAATCTCTTGAGTTTAGAATATTAATTCTTAAGGTTTATTAATTTATTCGTTTATAATATTAATATTTATCCCTTGAGTTCACAAATTCCTTTGTTTTATAATATTAAACCCTTGGTTTTATTACTTCTTTTGGTTTATAATATTAATAATCGCTTGGGTTTATTAATCTCTTAAATTTAAAATATTAATTATTAGGGTTTATTAATTTCTTTGGTTTTTTAGTTTAAAATATTTATTCTTGGGGTTTATTAATCTCTTGTGTTGTTAATATTTCTATCCTTTGGCCTTATTGATCCCTTAGGTTTTTAATATTTATCCCTTGGGCTCACCAATTCCTTCGGTTTATAATATTAAACCCTTGGGTTTATTAGCTCTTTTGGTTTATAATATTACTAATCTCTGGCTTTTATTAATCTCTTGAGTTCAAAATATTGATTCTTATGGTTTACTAATTTCTTAGGTTTTTGAGTTTAAAATATTAATTCTTAGGGTTTATTAATTTGTTGTGTTTTTAATATTAATCCCTTGGCCTTATTGATCCCTTATGTTTTTAATATGTATCCCTTGGGTTCACCAATTATTTTGGTTTATAATATTAAAGCCTTGGGTTTATTAGTTCTTTTGGTTTATAATATTAATAATCCTTTGGGTTTATTAATATCTTGAGTTTAAAATATTAATTCTTAGGGTTGATTAATCCCTTGAGTTTTCTAATTCTTTGGGTTGGTAATATTAGGCATTAAATATTAGTCGTACACTTTAATATTAATGCATGTTCTAATGTCACATTATGAAAAACATTGTCGCAATATGCAAATCAACCATGGCCGATCATCGTTAATCATATTTTGTCATAGTCAACCAAGTTCTTCCATGGTCGAATGTCACATTGTGACAAAGTTTGTCTCAATTAAAAAACCAACTATGGCCAACCATTGTCATTATTTGTCCAACATCACATTCTGGCAATAATTGTCTCAATATTTAAATCAAGCATGTGCAATCATGTTTTTTTTATGGCTTATAGTATTTATATAAAGGTTTTTATTTACTTAAGGTTTATAATATTAATAGATTAGGTTTAATATTATTTCCTTGGGTTTATAATATTAATAATCATGTGAGCTTATCAATCCCTTATGTTTAAGATAATAATTTGTAGAATTTCTTAATCGCTTATGTTTTTAATATTGATCCGTTCGTCTTATGCATCCCTTAAGTTTTAAATATTTATGCCTTGGGTTCACCAATTCCTTGGGTTTATAATAGTAAAATCTTGGGTTTATTAGTTATTTTCATTTATAATATTACTAATCTCTTGGGTTTATTAAACTCTTGATCTTAAAATATTGATTCTTATGGGTTATTAATTTCTTAGGTATTTAGGTTTAAAATATTAATTCTTAGGGTTTATTAATCTCTTGTGTTTTTAATACTGATCGCTTGACCTTATTTATCCCTTAGGTTTTTAATATTTATCCCTTGATTTTATTAGTTATTTTTGTTTATAATATTAATAACACGTTGGGGTTATTAATCTCTTGAGTTTAAATTATGATTTGTTAGGGTTTATTAATTTCTCGGTTTATAATATTAATATTTATCCCATGGGTTCACCAATTCTTTTGGTTTGTAATATTAAACCATTGGTTTTATTACTTCTTTTGGTTTATAATATTAATAATCCCTTGGGTTTATTAATCTCTTGAATTTAAAATATTAATTATTAGGGTTTAATAATTTCTTTGGTTTTTGAGGTTAAAATATTTATTATTAGGGTTTCCTAATCTCTTGTTTTTTCAATATTGATCCCTTAGCCTTATTCATCCCTTAGATTTTTAATATTTATCCCTTGGGTTCACTGATTCCTTTGGTTTATAATATTAAACCCTTGGTTTTATTAGTTATTTTGGTTTATAATATTGCTAATCCCTTGGGTTTATTAATCCCTTGAGTTTAAAATATTGATTCTTATAGTTTACTAATTAATTACGTTTTTGAGTTTAAAATATTGATTCTTAGGGTTTATTAATTTCTTGTTTCTTTAGTACTAATCTCTTGGCCTTATTTTTTTTATAAATATGGCCACTTCTATTATGAAATAAAAAGCACAAAGATACATTCTTCATCCACCAGAATTGTTGCGTTAGTCAATTCCGATGGGAAATAGCAAGTTCACAAAAGAGGGACTGCCCCAAGAGGGGAAACCATCCCAAGAAACTAGTCCATGTAGCAGAGAAAATGTTTACCTTGTAGGGAACCTAGCTTTAAACAACATTATATAGTGTGAAAAATAAAAAGACAAGAAAAATAGATCATAACTAGACCATAGCAGAGAATAGTAACAAGTGGAAACCATGTGATTAATCTTGCTATTTTTTATCATCCTGCAACAACTGTTGAGGTGGCTCTTCCTCAATGAGGCACCTATACTAGGATATGTCATGCTCATTCTTGTACAACTAGGCATCCAACGTCGGAGGGGAGATCAAGCGGGTACCTGTCTCAAAATCCTTTTTCTCTTCATCAAAGCTGTAACTGCCATCACTTTTCGTGGCATCCTCAACTAACTTAACCAGAAATTCCATCATTTTGTGCGGAAGATTGAGGGAGGCAGGAGACATGGTGGACTTGCGCATATGCTTCCTTGAGCATGAGCCAAAGCTGCCGGATGTGGCTTCAAGAAGGTGCATGAATAAATGAGCATAGAGGCTGTGATGATCATGGACCTCAGGGGCCACCAAATTCAAATAAAAATCAACAATTCCCCCATCCATTGCGTGAATGGGTAGACGGGAAGGGGAGCCACAACCTCCACCTCTGGGGCATCGCATACAGTGGCGTCCTCGCATGGCACAAGTTGATCTACAGGATTGCGAAGGAAGCAGAGGAGGTGGATAGGCTGAGTGAGAGAGAGAATTTTGACACAATTGGGCTGAGGGATGGTGTAGGTCAACGACAAGAGCATAATTACCATAGGAGATGACAGAGCCAACACTGAGAATAACAGAAATTCCAAGGGAGAATGTCTAATGGACAACGCCATTGTCCATATACGGAAAAGGGTGGAGTAAATTCGCAATGGGTGGAATGAATGCACAGAGGATGGAGTCAATTCTCAACTGGTGCAGAGAGGATGCAAAAAACAGAGCATGGCTGGTGGAGTAAATAGCACCAACATCATGGTTATTAAAACCCACGACGGGGCCATGTGCCTCCTCGTGACGAGGATGGCTGTCAGGCGACGGAACTGCCAGGTGGATGATTGATAGGTCTCCGGAGAACACCTGCATCTGAGGAATCCCTTGGCCTTATTGATCCCTTATGTTTTAATATATATCCCTTGGGTTAACCAATTCCTTTGGTTTATAATATTAAGCCCTTGGGATTATTAGTTCTTTTGGTTTATAATATTGATTATCCCTTGGTTTTAGTAATCTCTTGAGTTTAAAATATTAATTATTAGGGTTTATTAATTTCTTAGGTATTTGAGTTTAAAATTTTAACTCTTAGGGTTTATTATTCCCTTGAGTTTTCTAATTATTTGGGTTGGTAATATTAGTCATACACTTTAGTATTAATGCATAGTCCAATAGCATATTATGAAAAACATTGTCTCAATTTGAAAATCAACCTTGAGTGGCCATTATTAATCATCGTTAGCCATAGTCAATCAAGGTCTTCCATTGTTTAATGTCATGTTGTGACAAATATTGTTTGAATATGAAAATCAACCATGGACAACCATGGTCATTCTTCGTCCAATGTCGCATTGTGACAACAATTGTCTCAATGTTTAAATCAAACATGGTCAACCACGCTTATTTTACAGTTTACAGTACTTATCTAAGGGTTTTTATATATACTTCAGTTTTATAATATTAATCTCTTAGGTTTAATATTATTCCCTTGAGTTTATAATATTAATAATCATGTGATGTTATCAATCCTTTGCGTTTAATATATTAATTTGTAGGATTTATTAATCTCTTATGTTTTTAATATTGATCCCTTCGCCTTATTGATCCCTTAAGTTTTTAATATTTATCCCTTGAGTTTATTAGTTCTTTTGGCTTATAATATTAATAATACCTTGATTTTTTAAATCTATAGAGTTTAAAATATTAATTATTAGGGTTTATTAATTTCTTAGGTTTTTGAGTTTAAAATATTAATTTCTAAGTTTATTAATCTCTTCACTTCAAAATATTAATTCTTAGGATTTATTAATTTCTTGGTTTATAATATTAATGTTTAGCCCTTGGGTTTATAATAATTTTCCTTTAGGTTTATTAATTTTTTGGTTTTATAGTATTAAAAGCTTTAATTTATTTGATCCTTAACTTTATTATATTAATAATTCCTTTGGTTTATCAGTCTATGCCTTCGATTTTTTAATGCCTTCACTTAAAATATTAATGTCTGTTTCTGTAACGCCTCCAGTTTAAGAAAAAAAAAAATTTCATATATATACTGGGGTTCCTTTTTTTTTTTTTTTTTTTTTATTATTCACCTGGTTGTTTGAGTAAGGTGTTCAGAAATTTACTTTAAAATTCCATCTTGTTAAAATTTCCTCTACTCATCTAGTATCTGTTACCAACTTCAGGAGTTCTTTCCCACTATCCCTTATTAGTAGCATTGAATGTTCCTCCTGGTATACATTACAACCATGTATATAACTTCCATAACCCTTTGTATTAACATAGGATATTCTCCCTAGACATAATATAAGCATAGACTCTATGGACATACCTATCTTTCAGTAACCTCTCATAACGCATATATATGTAACACATCTATATCACACATCATTTGACGATATTTTTGAATCCACATATATATATACCACATATATATATATAACACATATATAATTCATATATATATCTAAACCCTCTAATAATATGAATTGAAGGTACACATATAGATATATATGTTAAAAATTTAATAACACATATAATTAATTTTCCCTATTCATTAAGGTCGAGCGACCTTATCAAACCGTTGGGTGAATTTATCGTAGGCGGAAATCTACCTCTTATAGCAATATGGGTTCGATTTCCCCTCATGATATATATTTCCAAAGTTCAGATTGGTGATTTGATACACAACGAAAAGCATACGAGTGACTCTGTCCCATCCGTACTCGTGTGTATACAAGTTTATTTGTGATCGTTCAGCTGACTGTCAACAGCTGTCAATTAAATCACGATGTCAATTTACCAGTACCAAATTTAATGCTAGGGTTTTCGTGTTATTTTTCGCTGGCTATGGGATGAAGACTTGGCTCGAGCGTAGCCGAATGGCTCAGACTTCATATATCCACCATATGACACGAGAGTACTTACTGCCTGTGATTTCGCTGCAACCTTAATTGCTCGACCCTCGGGTGAGACGCCTCCACCGGTCACTCTGCTGAATTTACTCTATCGACTTGCTTGTTGAAACTCCGTGTGGTACATACTCATGTCAACAGCGTGGCGTTTTATTTGTTTATACATCTCATGAGTACTGATGCACTGTATGCAGAGGGTTTTAGAGTTCATAGGGATTCCTTCGAACTACCTGGCTGACAGATGGACGGTGATGGCGTTGAGTGTTCCTATGATTTTCCCGGAATGTTTTACATAAGATCGGTTCACTCCAAACCCTGCTAAGCTCTGGCGCCTATGGATGGGGTTTTTTTTTTTTTTTGTGTTGGATTTCACAGCCACTACCGTCCAGGTAAATCAACACTGCAGTTATGGTATCCAAGGATTCATGATCCTCTTTTTCTGGTATCTTTTCAAATTTCTGCGGTTGTATTTTGCGATTCTGTTAAGTAAATGTTGATTCGAACCAGAGAATTAGATAGCTCGACAATGCAGATGTTTAAATCACTAACTTAGTGTATGACAGATTCGTTATGCCAGACTTTTGTCTTGCCCGACCATACCGGACTGCCATCAACATAGGGAGAATGCAGTAGGTAAGCGTATTCTATTTCGAAATGTTCCCTCTATTCCTTTCGGGTTATCCTATTTTAGTTTTGATAATATGGTTCGAGCCTCTGTAAATTCTTCCGATTCTTTTATTTCCAGAGCTACGATGCTGGAAGGTCGGTGACCCAACTAGACTGACGGAACCCACTCAATACCCAATTCCTGTGTGCAGATTTGCTCGTGTTCGGAGGTGGCAAGGTAAGGGTTTCTAGCTCCTTGGCTCGCTTCGTTCTTGACTGGGTACGATTATCTATTGGTAATTGTCCCATTTCTTCATACAGGAAACAAAAAGGGATTCTGCAGTTGAGTTTAGCGATTGTGCTGGAAATCGTGACGCTGAGATTTTCAGCATGAGTGAGCCAACTCGACTCAGCCGTGAATGTTTCCTGAGCTCTTCAGATTTCCCGTCACGTTTCTACCGTGACGTTAACATTTTGGTTTCCGTTAACCACTGTGGGTAGCTAGCATATACATTGGTCCTGTATTTAAATTGTGGTTAGTATTGCGTGATAATGGAGATAACTCCGTCAGCCATTTTACAATATTTCTGGATCTACTTGTCATATTTGGTTTTGCGAAGGGGGTTTGAGATCATTTACACGCTTTTCTACTACCTGCATTTCTCATGATAACTATCCAGCGTAATGCTACCTATTTTTCTCATTTTACCATTTTGTTTATGTATCTATAGAAGTATTCTCAACTCTACGTTTAAATTTTGGGCTCGCTGCCTATGAACTTAAGTATTTATTCAGTCATATACAGTTAGAGTGAAATGGCCCCTTTTTTTTTTCTCACTGTACGGTTTTTACCTTTATTCCTCTGGCTCGAGTTTTCGATATATTGTGTACTCTTTAAATCATATAAGTTGTATAATGTTAACTTCCAGTTTAGTAGGGAATACGATGTCAGTTTCGTTTTTAATTAACCACTGTAATTAGTAACTCGCTGCTTATGCATTTACCTACACAATTTTTTCGTTGGCTGTTACAACCATTACTGGAATCCTGGCATGACCTTTTTCATGCTACTGGAATTCTCTGTTGAACCGTCTAGCTCGCTTCAACGCGAGTCATCACTGATAGTGAGATGTCATGCGTTACGATTTACTTGTTTATTTTTTTTTATATATATATCTGTGTGTTTATATGAGAACCGGATTTTGCATGGATGGCAGAGTACCATAACTGCTTCAAGTGTTTTCTTCGAATCTTCTTAAGATTAAAAACCGACTGTTATAACTGACTTGTATGGTGAGACGCGTGTTTATCTACCAATAGGTTTTGTACTTCTAGATGGTATCATAAGCCGAATATTGATATTGGAATTGTGATTCATAAACGACAGAACATAGATTTCTTATTTTGTATGAACATCCTATGCAGATGGCGTTTTCACTATTTTTTTTTACATAGGCACAATGCCTAGTAAATTAAATAACAACTATGATTTAGTATTAATCCCAGTGGCTATATAATTCCTTTACATGTTTCCTCCGCCCATCTACTCATTTATAATAGTTGTTAAAATGATCTCTTGTTTTAGCTCTCGGTGCGTATATATATATATATATTTCTTTTTTTTTTTGAATGCACATACGTATGTATTCAATAGTAATAGAGTAGAGAACCTTAATTGTAAGTTAAGTCTTTTGCTATGATACTTGGTTCAAGGATTAGATGTAGATTTTGAAATGCATTATATTCTATAAATGCTATAATTGAGATAACACTTCCAAAGAGTAGAACTTCTTCACGAACTAGCAAATCTCAATGCATCTTCTAATGTTTTTACTTCTCTTTTATTGTACCATGCACATTTCAGTTCTGCTACCATAGTTTTCTAACATACATATGAGCATATAATTTCACCTTTGTATATATATGTGAAACAATTTAATATTTAATTATCTATGGAGACTAAGTACCTTCAAATTTAGACCGTCTTTGGTTTAGAGTTTCTGTGGGTTTCTACTCTATGGATTACTAGTCTACAACTAAACAGAATCTAGTAGGTGAATGCCTTAAGATGGATTCTGTTAAATGTAGTACTAAAATCAATCATACAATTCCCTTAAATTTTATATGTAGTCAATTCATACCATAATAAATCAAAATAAACAAGAATTTTCAAAAACATACCACTATTGCAAATGACCAACCTCCCAACCTTAGAGTCCTCTTTGTCTCCCAGAACTCACCCCCGAGCTGAGATCACCTCCATCACAGATCAACCTCTGATCTGCTTAGGAGCAGCTTATTTAAGCTCATGTTTCCCCAAAGCATGTTTTTAATTCTGCGTCCAGAATAGCAGGATGCTTTCTTTCCTGTTTAGCCTAGGCTTCCCATTTTGGGACTCTTTAAAGCTGTTTTATGCTTTTCCTCAGCTTTTCCAGCTTTTCTTACCTCCTCCCAACTACTTTCCTCTTCATTGGGGAAATTTAGATTCCTCCTCAAATCTAAATTAATTTCTTTCAAGGATTTTTGAAAGATTGTGGGGATTTGTTGCCTTATCCATCCTCATGGATTTGGCAAGTGATCTCTAATTCTCATCTTGGTCAAAATGCATAATTAATTTATTTATTTCATCAATTTAAATATTAATGCATTCACACCATACTTATCCTTTGGGGTCCACTCCCCTTAGGATTAAAGTTCAAATGTCTAACTTTTTCAAATTCAACACAGAAATTGGGGGTGTTACATATTCCCCCTCTGAAAATAAACACCGTCCTCGGTGTTGTTATTCAACTACTAGAGTTCACTTAAACAAAAATGGATATTTTTCCATCATTTCAGCTTCCCTTTCCCAGGTAGCTTCTTCAGCAGTAAAGTGCTTCCACTGCACTTTTACTCTGGCCACTGTTCTGTTTCTCAATTCAATTTCTTCCTGCTCCAATATTTGAAGCGGTTCTGGCAGAAAATCCCCTTCTGGTTCCACCTGTACAACATTCCAATCAACTATGTGAGAAGCATCATGCACATATCTTTTTAATAATGAAATATGAAACACATCATGCACTCTAACATGGGGCGGTAAGGCCAGCTTGTAAGCCACTGGTCCCACCCTTTCTAAAATTTCAAAAGGCCCACAATATCTAGGAGCAAGTTTTGCACCACTTCCAGCATAAAGTGTGCTCTTTTTGGGTTTGATGCGCAAATACACATGATCCCCTTCTTTGAATTCCCGGTGCACTCTTTTCTTATCAGCATAGCTTTTCTGGTGATCTTGTGTTGTCTTGATATTCCTTTGTATCTGTTTAACAATTCTTTCCATTTCTTGTAAGGCATCAGGTCCCAGCATTAATTTATCTTCTGGTTGGATCCAGCTCAAAGGAGTACGACACTTTCTTCCATATAATGCCTCAAATGGACTCATTTTAATAGAATATTGGTAACTGTTATTATAGGCAAATTCAGCTAAATGCAGATACTCCTCCCACTTTTATGGTCTATCCATCACATACATTCTCGACATATCCTCCAAAATTTGATTCGTCCTTTCTGTTTGCCCGTCAGTTTGAGGGTGATAGGCAGTACTGAAATTCAGCTTAGTACCCATCCCTCCAAACAATCCTTTCCAAAACGCTGCTGTAAACTTAGCATCTCGGTCTGAAACAATTACCTTTGGCACCCCATGAAGCCTTACTACCTCCTTCAAGAATACATTTGCTACTTGAGTTGTCCCAAAGGTAGACTTTACTGGTATAAAGTGGGCAGCTTTTGTGAGAGTGTCTACTACTACCATTACAGAATCATGTTGATATTTAGTTTTGGGTAATCCTGTTATAAAATCCATGGAGACTGTGTCCCATTTCCATTCTGCAATTGGCAAAGGGTTTAAAAGCCCTGCTGGGTGTTGATGCTCAACTTTGACTAATTGACATTCCATACATCTACTTAAATACTCTGCCACATCTCTCTTCATTCCTGGCCAGAACAACTTCTTCTTCAAGGCTGTTAACATCTTTTGGTATCCTGGATGTCCTGCATAGGGCTGTTTGTGATATTCATCTAAAATTTCTCTTTTTAATGACTCTACATTTGGAATATACAATCTGTTTTTGTAATAGAGTAGCCCTTTTTGGTTTTGAGTGAAATCCGTTTTATCCCTTGTCTGTAGTTTCACCAAGAGTGTTTCATAGTTGGGATCTTGATTTGCTGCTTTTCTCACCAATTCCTCTACCTCCATCTGGGCACTACTCCCAATGCTGTTTAAATTTTGACAAGCATTTCTACTTAATGCATCAGCAACTTTATTTTCCTTTCCCTTGATATGCTTTATGTCCATATCAAATTCACTTAAAAAGGATAGCCATCTGGCTTGTCTTGCATTCAGGTCAGTTTGGGAAAAGAAATATTTGAGGCTAATATGATCAGTCATCAATGTGAACTTTTTCCCCAGAAGATAGTGCTGCCACATTTTCAGGGCATGGATAACAGCTGCAAATTCTAAATCATATGCACTATAATTCTGTTCATGTATTTTCAGCTTTCTAGATTCATATGCAATAACTGAATTTTCCTGCAATAGGACTCCTCCTAGCCCTTCTCTGCAAGCATCTGTACATACAACAAACTCTTTATCAAGATCAGCAATTTTTAATATAGGGGCTAAAATAAGTTTTTCTTTTAATTTTTCGAAACTTCTTTGACATTTCTCAATCCACACGAACTTGACACCCTTTCTTTGCAATGAAGTGATGGGATGTGCTATGGCAAAAAATCTCTCCACAAATCTACGATAATAGCCTGCTATTCCCATGAATGACCTTACTGCTGAAACGTCAGTTGGAACCGGCCATTCTTTAATTACTTTTATCTTTTCAGGGTCAACTGCAAGGCCTTTTTCAGAGATAATATGACCCAAATATTGAATCTTATCCTTGTAAAATTCACATTTACTGAACTTAGCATATATCTGATTTTCTTTCAAAGTTTGTAACACTATCCGCAAATGTTCTTTATGTTCCTCTTTGTTTTTGGAGTAGACTAAAATATCATCTATGAACACCAGAAAAATTTTATCCAAATACTTATTTAACACACTGTTCATCAGACACATAAAGGTGGCAGGGGCATTTGTCAATCCAAAAGGTAGGACTACAAATTCGTAGTGTCCATACCGGGTTCGAAAAGCTGTTTTGCTAATGTCTTCTTCCTTGATTCTGAGCTGGTGATACCCAGTTCTTAAGTCAATCTTGGAAAAGACTGAGGCCCCTCTCACTTGATCAAAAAGATCATCAATTCTAGGAAGTGGATATCTATTCTTAATGGTCAACTTGTTCAGTTGACGATAATCAATGCACATACTAAAAGTTCCATCCTTCTTTTTCACAAATAAGACCGGTGCTCCCCATGGAGACACACTTGGTCTAATGTAACCTTTATCCAGTAATTCTTGCAGTTGCATCTTCAGCTCCATAAGTTCAGGCGGACTCATTCGATAGGGGGCTCGAGAAATAGGTGTGGCTCCCGGCACCAAATCTATGGAAAAGTCAATTTCTCTTTTGGGGGGAAGATGGGGAATCTCATCTGGGAAAACCTCTTTGAAATCCCTTACCACAGGTAATTCACTCAGCAGATTTTCTTCAGTTCTTTTTTCTACCTCTTCCACATGTACTGCATAAACTTGGTATCCTTTTCTAGCTGTTATTTTTAATTGTAAGGCTGATATTTGTCTTACTGAAATGAATTTTGGTTTCCCTTTTAGTGTAAAAGGTTTCCCTTCTTCATCCACACAATGCAGGGTTTTATCCCAGCAGTTCATCAGAGCTTTCTTCTTTTCCAGCCAGTCCATTCCTATCAGCAAGTCATAGGATCTTAATGGCAATATGTTCAAATTTACTTCTGTTGGAAATCCATTTAATTGTATTGTTGTTTTGGGCAGTTTATGTGTGACTTTTCTTTTAGTTCCAGTGGCCAGCTGTACCAACCATGACTGCTGAAATTTTTCAGGTTTAATTTTACATTTTTCTACAATTCCAGGACTAATGTAACTCAAAGAAGCACCTGGATCAATCAAAACATTAATAGGTAGGTCAGAAATCTTACCCTCCATTTCCACCATGGTTGCTTGATGTTCTGCTTGCCGGTTTTCCAATGCTGCACTGATAGTTGGTATATTTCTGGCTATATCATTTACTGTTGTTGCCTCTCGCTCTCTGCTGATCATTTGAATATTTCGATGGGGGCAGTCCCTCATCATATGGGGTTCTCCACAGCCCCAACACTTCAAAGGTTCCTTCATTCTGACTGTCCCTTCCTTTTTATTTTTCCCTTCTACTTGTTTTGAAGCCACTTGGGACTGAGCAGTTTGGCTTTCTTTTGGTTTATTGAATTTTTTCCGCTGATGATCTCTGCCAAAATTCCTTAGATGTGCTGGTTTTTGTCTTTTCCCTTTGAACTCACCCTTGTTCAGCCAACTCTTCCCTTGTTCAGCCTTACCTTTAAACTACTGCTAGCATAATCTTGCTTTCCTAACCGCTTCGTCCATTGTCTTTGGGTTGTCAAACTCAATTTTCTCCTTGTACACAGTAGGCAAGCAATTCAAAAACCTTTGGACCTTTGCCTTTTCTTCCCTAATGTAAGGGACATATCTCAGTAAATTGGTAAACTTAGTGACAAACTCATCGATAGTGAGCTGTCCTAGTTGAAGTTCATGGAATTATTTAGCTTTATCATCATAATAACGTTCGTTCAAATAACAATTTTTGAACTTAGCCTGAAAATCTTCCCAAGTAACTGTCTTTTCATCAATGGCATGCACCATTTTCGTCTCTTCCCACCACAGTGTAGCCTTTCCTTGTAGCTGATACACAGCTAATCTGGCCTTCAGATTGCTCTCATATTCATAAACTTGGAAATACTTGATCATGTTTAGCAACCAAGCTTCAGCATATTCTTCCTTCTCCCCATCATAGGAGGGAGGTTTGATCTTTCGGAATTCCCCCTGCAATTCTCTTTTCTGTTTATGTTGATGTCTAGCAGCATCATCGTCATCAGACTCATCCATCTTTCTCTTTCCGGAACCTTCGCCTTCCTGGCTATTCCGGGAAGTTAGTTCTCTGATGAGCTTTTCCTGCTCCTTACTGGCTGATGACAACATGTCATTCTGGCTTCTTAGTTCAGCCAGTTCTCGTTGCAACAGGTGCAACATAGCCATTACCGGGGCATTGGGATCTGGAGTAGCAAATTCATCACGTAGATCCACATAAATTCCTCCCTCTTCAGCCATGTTTTCACCACTATACACACTCATAATATTGGTCAGTGAAATTGAAAGAAGTAACAACAATTTCTACAATGTTCATTTATAAGACTAGCATTCAGAATTCAGTGAGCACAGTAACAACAGCCCAGTTTTGTAACTTGGGCTCTGATACCATTTGTAACGCCTCCAGTTTAAGAAATTTTTTTTTGTTCATATATATACTGGCGTTCTCTTTTTTTATTTTTTTATTCACCTGGTTGTTTGAGTAAGGTGTTCAGAAATTTACTTTAAAATTCCATCTTGTTAAAATTTCCTCTACTCATCTAGTATCTGTTACCAACTTCAGGAGTTCTTTCCCACTATCCCTTATTAGTAGCATTGAATGTTCCTCCTGGTATACATTACAACCATGTATATAACTTCCATAACCCTTTGTATTAACATAGGATATTCTCCCTAGACATAATATAAGCATAGACTCTATGGACATACCTATCTTTCAGTAACATCTCATAACGCATATATATGTAACACATCTATATCACACATCATTTGAAAATATTTTTGAATCCACATATATATATATACCACATATATATATAACACATATAATTCATATATATATCTAAACCCTCTAATAATATGAATTGAAGGTACACATATAGATATATATGTTAACAATTTAATAACACATATAATTACTTTTCCCTATTCATTAAGGTCGAGCGACCTTATCAAACCGTTGGGTGAATTTATCGTAGGCGGAAATCTACCTCTTATAGCAATATGGGTTCGATTTCCCCTCATGATATATATTTTCAAAGTTCAGATTGGTGATTTGATACACAACGAAAAGCATACGAGTGACTCTATCCCATCCGTACTCGTGTGTATACAAGTTTATTTGTGATCGTTCGGCTGACTGTCAACAACTGTCAATTAAATCACGATGTCGATTTACCAGTACCGAATTTAATGATAGGGTTTTCGTGTTATTTTTCGCCGGCTATGGGATGAAGACTTGGCTCGAGCGTAGCCAAATGGCTCAGACTTCAGCTATCCACCATATGACACGAGAGTACTTACTGCCTGTGATTTCGCTGCAACCTTAATTGCTCGACCCTCGGGTGAGACGCCTCCACCGGTCACTCTGCTGAATTTACTCTATCGACTTGCTTGTTGAAACTCCGTGTGGTACATACTCATGTCAACAACGTGGCGTTTTATTTGTTTATACATCTCATGAGTACTGATGCGTTGTATGCAGAGGGTTTTAGAGTTCATAGGGATTCCTTCGAACTACCTGGCTGACAGATGGACGGTGATAGCGTTGAGTGTTCCTATGATTTTCCTGGAATGTTTTACATAAGATCGGTTCACTCCAAACCCTGCTAAGCTCTGGCGCCTATGGATGGGGTTTTCTTTTTTTTGTGTTGGATTTCATAGCCACTACCGGCCAGGTAAATCAACACTGCAGTTATGGTATCCAAGGATTCGTGATCCTCTTTTTCTGGTATCTTTTCAAATTTCTGTGGTTGTATTTTGTGATTCCGTTAAGTAAATGTTGATTCGAACAAGAGAATTAGATAGCTCGACAATGCAGATGTTTAAATCACTAACTTAGTGTATGACAGATGCGTTATGCCAGACTTATGTCTTGCCCAACCATACCGGACTGCCATCAACATAGGGAGAATGCAGTAGGTAAGCGTATTCTATTTCGAAATGTTCCCTCTATTCCTTTCAGGTTATCCTATTTTAGTTTTGATAATATGGTTCGAGCCTCTATAAATTCTTCCGATTCTTTTATTTCCAGAGCTATGATGCTGGATGGTCGGTGACCCAACTAGACTGACAGAACCCACTCAATACCCAGTTCCTGTGCGCAGATTTGCTCGTGTTCAGAGGTGGCAAGGTAAGGGTTTCTAGCTCCTTGGCTCGCTTCGTTCTTGACTGGATACGATTATCTATTCGTAATTGTCCCATTTCTTCATACAGGAAACAAAAAGGGATTCTGCAGTTGAGTTTAGCGATTGTGCTGGAACTCGTTACGCTGAGATTTTCGGCATGAGTGAGCCAACTCAACTCAGCCGTGAATGTTTCCTGAGCTCTTCAGATTTCTCGTCACGTTTCTACCGTGACGTTAACATTTTGGTTTCCGTTAACCACTGTGGGTAGCTGGCATATACATTGGTCCTATATTTAAATTGTGGTTAGTATCGCGTGATAATGGAGATAACTTCGTCAGCCATTTTACAATCTTTCCGGATCTACTTGTCATATTTGGTTTTGCGAAGGGGGTTTGAGATCATTTACACGCTTTTCTACTACCTGCATTTCTCATGATAACTATCCAGCGTAATGCTACCTATTTTTCTCGTTTTACCATTTTGTTTATGTATCTATAGAAGTATTCTCAACTCTACGTTTAAATTTTGGGCTCGCTGCCTATGAACTTAAGTATTTATTCAGTCATATACAGTTAGAGTGAAATGGCCCCTTTATTCCTCTGGCTCAAGTTTTCGGTATATGGTATACTCTTTAAATCATATAAGTTGTATAATGTTAACTTCCAGATTATTAGGGAATACGATGTCAGTTTCGTTTTTTTTTATTTAACCACTGTAATTAGTAACTCGCTGCTTATGCATTTACCTACACAATTTTTCGTTGGCTATTACAACCATTACTGGAATCCTGCTTGACCTTTCTCATGCTACTGGAAATTCTCTGTTGGACCTTCTAGCTCGCTTCAACGCGAGTCGTCACTGATAATGAGATGTCATGCGTTACGATTTACTTGTTTTTTTTTTATATCTGTGTGTTTATATGAGAACCGGACTTTGCAGGGATGGGCAGAGTATCATAACTGCTTCAAGTGTTTTCTTCGAATCTTCTTAAGATTAAAAACCGACTGTTATAACTGACTTGTATAGTGAGATGCGCGTTTATCTACCAGTAGGTTTTGTACTTCTAGGTAGTATCATAAGCAGAATACTGATATTGAAAATGTGATTCGTAAATGACAGAACGTTGATGTCTTATGTTGTATGAACGTCCTGTGCAGATGGCGATTTCACTATTTGGTTTGACATAGGCACAACTCCTAGTAGATTAAATAACAACTATGATTTCGTATTAATCCCAGTGGCTATATGGTTCATATATATATTTCTTCCGGCCAACTACTCATTTAAAATCGTTGTTACAATGAGTTATTGTTTTAGCTGCCGATGCGTATATATATATATATATATATATTTCTTTTTTTTTTGATGCACATACGTATGTATTCGATAGAAATTGGGCAGAGTACCTTAATTATAGGTTGAGTCTTTTGGCTATGATACTTATTTCAAGGATTAAAGGTAGATTTAGAAATGCAATATATACACTTATAAATGCTATAAATGATATAACACTTCTATAGAGTAGAATTTCTTCTCAAGTTATAAAATTTCGAAATACATATTCTAATGTCCTTGCTTCTCTTGTATTGTACCATGTAAATTTCAGATCTGCTACCATAGTTTTCTAACATATGGACATATAATTTCACCTTTGTATATATATATGAAACCATTAAATGTTTAATTATCTATGGAGACTAAGTACCTTCAAATTTAGACCTTCTTGGGTTTAGAGTTTCTGTGGGTTTCTACTCTATGGATTACTGGTCTACAACTAAACAGAATCTGGTAGGTGAATGCCTTAAGATGGATTCTGTTAAATGTAGTACTAAAATCAATCATACAATTCCCTTAAATTTTATATGTAGCCAATTCATACCATAATAAATCAAAATCAACAAGAATTTCAGAAACATACCACTATTGCAATTGACCAACCTCCCAACCTTAGAGTCCTCTTTGTCTCCCAGAACTCACCCTCGAGCTGAGATCAACTCCATCACAGATCCACCTCTGATCTTCCTAGGAGCAGCTTATTTAAGCTCATATTTCCCCAAAGCATGTTTCTAATTCTGCGTCCAGAATAGCAGGATGCTTTCTTTCCTGTTTAGCCTAGGCTTCCCATTTTGGGACTCTTTAAAGTTGTTTTATGCTTTTCCTCAGCTTTTCCAGCTTTTCTTACCTCTTCCCAACTACTTTCCTCTTCATTGGGGAAATTTAGATTCCTCCTTAGAATCTAAATTAATTTCTTTCAAGGATTTTTTGAAAGATTGTGGGGATTTGTTGCCTTATCCATCCTCATGGATTTGGCAAGTGATCTCTAGTTCTCATCTTGGTCAAAATGCACAATCATTTTATTTATTTCATCAATTTAAATATTAAATTACATTCACACCATACTTATCCTTTGGGGTCCACTCCCCTTAGGATTAAAGTTCAAATGTCTAACTTTTCAAATTCAACACATAAATTGGGGGTGTTACAGTTTCACTGTTTATAGTATTTATCCAAAGCTTTTATACTTAAGGGTTTATAATATTAATCTCTTAGGTTTAATATTATTCCCTTAGGTTTATAAACCCTTTATTTTTTAGTATTAATCCGTTGTGTGTATTATTTCCTTGGGTTTTTAGTGTCAATCCACTGGATTTATTGATCCTTCGTATTATTAGTTTATTGGGTTTATAATATTAACAATCCCTAAAGTTGAATGTTCTCTTCGGTTTATAATATTAATAATCATGTGATTTTATCATTCATTTGTATTTTAAAATATTAATTCCTAGGCTTTATAAATCTCTTCTCTTTTTAATATTGATCCATTGGTCTTCTTACTCTCTTAGGTTTTTAATATTTTTCTGTGGAGTTCACCAATTCTTTTGATTTAAAATATTAGACCCTTGATTTTATTAGTTCTTTTGACTTATTAATAATACATTGAGATATTGGTAAGAGATATATACTTATTATAAATAGTAATAAAATACTATTATTATGTTATATTTGAATTACAGTATACTTTGAGTTATAACTATTAATGTATTGAAAAAAAATAATAATATTGTATTGTTATATATTTTATTATTAAATAATATAATATTATATATTTTAATATATATATAGTTTCCATATAGTTAATATTATTATTATATTATAAGTAGATATATAGAATATATTTGTAATTATATTCATAAATATATAATGATTATTTTGGTAAAATACATGTGGTGGGTGATGGATATAGGGTATATCAAAAATATTGGTGAATGTGGTTGTAAATCTATTTCATATAGGCCTATCAACTTATATCAACCACATTGGTAAATATGGTTGTGCTAGTATTACTATCTTAAGCTATATTGTAATTTAATATGTAATATATTATATTTAGAAATAAACTGTTAGCTGGACAAAAACTAATAGAGTAGACAATAATTTTACCTTCTTTGGAGATTAAAATTGAACACAACATAGCACTCACATGATTCCAATTCTATGTTTGGATATTGGCCCATGAGCATGAAAAATGGTTGTGAAATACAAGTTTACCATGATCAATTGTGAATAATACAATAAATTAAGAGGGAGTGACATTGGAAAGAACCAAAAAAAAATTTGTTGGAGAATCTAATTGCAATCAATTGGTAGGTTTCAAAATTATCTATTCAAGTGTATTATTTCAGTTTCAGTTATATTAGTTTAGTTCAATCTCACTTCAGTCATTTATTGTTAATGTCTCCAATATAATATTATTTTACTAATTCTTAATATTCAAAATAGAAAACCTCTCCTCCACATTTTTCATTCTCTAACCTAGTATCATAATTCAATATACATAAGACTCTTTTAAGAGAGTAACAAATGCAGTCAACCAGCATCTCTGGAAGAAGTGTCTGCACTGTTTGAAGAAATGTGGTGAAGAAGTTGATTGCGTCGTTGAAAGAAATATTTTTTTCTTTTTCATTATGTTGCAGCAACGCTGCAAGCTAGCCCATGACATATTTTTTTTTTAAATTTGGAGCGTTCAGCGCATTCAAAATAGAGGAGAAGTGTGTTGATTGACCAGAACTTACAAAAGTAAAAAGAAAAAGCGGCTCAAAGCAGGCAGACTCTCTCGAAAGGAGTACTGGCCCGTTAACACAGTTGAAATTCATCTTGAAAGACTCCATCTTATCGTTTGTATGAGAAGGCTCCACGAAGTCTGTCCAAGAATCGTTGAATTTTTTTTCAAAGGTTGATTCGAAGCCTTCGTCGTATTAAATCCCTTCCTTGGACATTCGAAAGAACATGCAGCAGGAACTCTTCACTATGGGGACGTCAACCAAGAAAATAAAAAAAGGTACGAGAAATCAATTGTCAAAACCAATGCTTAAAGAGTGAAAAATTCAGGTGTTTTTTTGCTCAAGAGCACGAAGCAAACCTTTCTTTAAAACATAAACTCATGCCTGTTCGTAGAATTCTTCAAATTGTTAATTTTTTTGAAAAACCCCGAAGTTCTTTTCAAGAATCATAGAGCACATTAAAAGGTTCATTTTAGAAAAAAAGGTGTTTCATATTAAGAGGAAGTTTCGACTGTGAGTACGAAATTAGTTGGGAGAACAAATTTATATAGGTACGAGTACCTTTGAAATTCAATTGGCACTAGTAAGGCACAACTGACCATTTATTTTAAAAAGCCCTGAATGCAACTTCTAGAGTAAAATTTTTTGGCTAAATTTAATTTAGAAGAGTTATATTAAAAAGAGTTGGGGCTTTATCATATTCGTTTGGTATTCTTCAAATTATATAAAGGTATTTTTCAATTCTTTTTTGCTCCTCAAAATCCTTTTTAAAAGGAAAAGTAATTTTGAATGGTTACTGTTAAATTCTTGTTGAATTCATTTGAGTGCAATATTTGAGTCAAATAATTTAATCCATTTTGGATTCGTGATTTTTTTTTTAATGAGGTGAACTTGAATCCATTTTGGATTCTTAAGCCACTATTGCTAATGCTCCCATCGTGATCCATAACCACATTCATTAGTGTTAGAGCGAGAAGTTGAAATCAAAGAAGTCATTATGTTTGTTGTTTAATTTGTTTGTTGAGCCACAACAAATGGAAAAAGCCAAGAGATTAAGAAATTCAAAGCGACAACATTAAATGTTCGAGATATTTTTGAAATATTTGGAAACAAAAAATATTTTTGGTGTAAGTGAGAGTAATATAGTTGAAGATGGCAATTTGCTGAATCAACAAAGCTTGCTAATGACAGTTTTGTGAATAGAGTAAGAAAGTTTGGTGATGAAATTTTGGAGAGTCCAACAATAGAGATTGTTGATGAAAATATGGTGAATAGAGCAACAATGCTTGCTAATGAAAGTGAAGTTTACATTGCATCATTCAACGTTATGGTGAATCCAACAATTAATATTGTTGATGTAAATTTTGATGATCAATTATTGGCTAATAATGAATGGTTTTGGATGAAGAAACAAAAACATGATATAGACATGATGATATTTGATGAGAGAAGCCCAAAGAAGTCAAAGAGAGAGAGAGGGAGAGGAAAACAAGGAAGTCCACAAAGAGAAAACACAAACAGAGGCAAGGACAAACGAAGTGAAAGAGGAGACATCTCTCGTTCAAGAGCACAAGAAAGATAACAAATGTGGTTCTACAAATATTTTTAATTCTAACATTGATTTCCAGTTTGCAAGTATAGATAACGACTATGAAGAAGAGTTAAATTTCCTTGAGGCATGGCTTGCAACACCATGTCTAGATGATGTCTACATAGAAGATGCAAAAAAATGAATGTTGAAGACAACATGCATGATGAAAACATCAATGGAATTTTTTAGCTATTGGAGTTTTGAAGAGATAAAATTTTATTCTAATTTTATGTTGCAGATGAAAAACACACTACAAAAGATAATATGTGGAAGCAACCCAAATACAAGACATTTTTTGAAGAATTCTAGGACATGCTTACATAACCTTGAATTATGGAAGACTTGCATCAGCAAATGAATAATTTGAAATTTACAGCATAAAACAAAAAGAAAAATTTGAAACAATTTAGAGGGTATAGGATTTGGAACAAAAGAAAATACAGATTATCATGAATTTTTAAATTGTAAGACTAAGTGAGAAATAGACCAACAAACATCTTAGTTTAATTTTTTTTTTTTGTTGAAATTAAGGGTAAGTGTTGGAGAATCTAATTACAACCACCTGCTAGGTGTCAAAACCATCCATCCAAGTGTGGTAGTTTTGTTTCAATTAGTCTAGTTTAATTCAGTCTCACTATATTCATTTATCATTGATGTCTGCAATGTAATATTATTTAAATGATTCATAATATTGAGAAGAGAAAACCTCTACTCCACATTTCTTCACTCTCTAAGAGATATTGGTGGTGTGGTCTGTATATTTATTAGATTTTATCAATGTAACATTTAAGTCTTCGTATATCATAATTTAAGTCTTCGTATATCATAATTATTGAGAGGAATTTTGAAAGATCAATAGTGAATCAAAGATAAAAAGGTGCCTATGACTTTTCATGGTAGATAAGACAATCTAATGCACAATATAGGCATTTGTTTTAAATATTTGGACCATTTCTCGAGTTTCAACCTTGTGCACGGGACATGTTAATCTTTTCGCTGATTTATTATGTCTCATTTATTTTTAAAACGATTTAGCAATATTTGAGATATATTTTAGTATGATGAATGTTTTAGTTGGTTGTTTAATATAAACACAATAAATAAATAAATGAAATAAATAGATTCATTTTTTCTACAACGAATTTCTCTTTATTGTGTTATAAATTTATTGTGTTATAAATTTAAAGGAAGAAAATTAAAAAATTAAAATGAAATGGTATTTTAAATAACACTCCTCAAAAATTGAAGGCATATTCAAAGAAAACTTGAATGGATAGTTTTGCAGTAGATAATTCTATTTTTGGATTCTATCTTGAGACATGGTACTATGCAATTCAGACCAAATCCATGAAACTAGATTGGCAATTGATCCTATGACAAGACATTCTTCGCAACCCATATTTTGTTTCAAGTTATAACTTAGTAGCATATGAAGTAAAATTAATCCTTTTTTCATATCTTCACTTTTTCAAGTATATAGTCGCATGTATAAATGTTTAATGTTGTTAGAGGGGTGTTATTCATCACTGTTTCAATCCCAAAGCTCCGAGACAAGTAATTCTAACTATCTTTCAATTATAAATTAAATTATGTGAATTAAAAATTAACCCTGAAATATGCATGGAACTCCTAAATGGGCACCTTATAATTTTCTCATTAATGCTACAAGTCCTTAAACACATGACAAGTCATTTTTGAAATACCAAAGCATAGGTCTCAATTTCTTTATTTATACTGAATAATTGATGGTTGTAAGGGAATACAATGGTAGAGAATGAAACCAATTCATTTGCAGTCACATATCTCCACATAAAGAGTTCAATAAAATCAGCCCGAAACATTCACAGAGTATACCTCTTCACTAAAATAACTTCTATGAAAAGGAAAATGAATTCCTACACGTTTACTCCTTTAGATAATTATAACTTTTCTATAACTTATGATATATAATTAACTAGAAATTTTGAGGAGGATCAAGGTGGTTAGGGTTCCATGTGTTGTTCTAACTTAATCACTCGGATAAGGTTAAGCTAGTGGGCATATTAAGTTACTCTAGAATCACTTCAGAATAATTCTCTTCAAATTACCAATACCAATACTCATTTGAATGCGATGTTAAATCAAAGGTAAGCACATAGTAAGAATGAGAGTTTCTTTGTAAGATCCTATGTAGGGCATTGATGAATGTTGTGGGATGTCCTTATTCCTTGTGTGTTAGGTAGAGTTATCACTATTTTAGTTACACTTTATGGTTGTGTTAAATTTAGTTTCTATTTTAATCGGAGTTTTAGGTGGTAATATAATAGAAATATTAAAAAAAAAATTCAATAAGTTTTATAGTACAAGTTATATTATATTAGAATACTTAGAGAAATAAATTCCACATGTTATCTTGATAAAACATAGAGAGATGTATTTGTGGTAGAGATAGCATGGAAAGACTAAATAACATACTCATAAACATGATAAGGCTTCTGAAGTTGCATTCACAAGAAACATATATTTCTTATTTGTTCTTTTAAGTTCTTACTCATAATTGAGAATGTAAGTCTTGGTTGTCATTAAAAAGGAATGTGAACGAGAGAGAGTTCACAATAATGTTATATAATTATGTTGAATGTATAATATATTGGTGATAATATATTTCGTCTAGTATAATGAATTGAACAATGATTCTTGTCACTATATGCATCCTTTCTGGAAAATTTAAAGTTGAACAAGCATTATGTTTTTTTTGTGATATCTAACACATCTCTATTTTTGTGGGGATGCTGTTGTAGTTTCTTTTACCAATAAAAGATGATTATGAAATGTAATTTTATGACATCCCAATGCATTTTAATATCTTAAATGCTACATTTCAAAATACCATTAATATCTTGTTAATGGTGATGATATGGGGTTATGTTAAAAATTGCATTAGTTTTATACCTAAATAAATAATTGAGGGTGGAGTGAAAATTATAGGTTATGCTGATTTTGAATTTATGCAAAATAGTGCATTTAAATGGACAACCAATATTTGTAATGAAATTCGACACTTATTTAGTGGTCCCGAGCCCCAATTTTTCAAAACCTAGTTTTAAGGTTAAATTTGGTACAGCATTGCCATGAAGGAATATAGCAGTTATTGTGCTATATTGGTCATTTACATAATTAATATACTAGCGAGACTTATAGGTCTAGTTATCCGTTTAACTACAAATTAATAGATATTTTATATGATGCTCATCTATATGTTTAATGACATCACTTACAAGTTTATAGATACAAAATAAGACATATGGGGCAAATGAGATAGTAGCTCGTAATAACAATGGCTTATACCTTGTAGCATAATGTATCGATATGCACAAATAAGGAGGAATGTGATAACTTAGCTTGACCACTAAATCAAGTAAATGCATATGTACATGAAATGTAGTTCAATGAATTGTAACATGATAACAAGGGCAAGTGAACTAGGTTAAAGAGATTTATACGTATGGAAATATACTTGTACCAGGGCTCATGGACAGCGTTCAAGTTCAAAGTGTTTAAAGGTGATAGTCGTATGTGTTACGAGGCCAACAATGAGTCAGTAGATGTAAAGATTAAACAAATATATTAATAAATAATGACTACATACAAAAAGGGGATGTATATTAGACTGAGATACCAGACAGAAAATAATACGCAGAAGGTTTAATAGTGAGATTGTTATGAAACGATTATATTCTTAGCTAGGTGATAAAGGTGTAGCAACGTCCAACCTATAAGGTAATATGGGATTAATAAATAAAACAATAATTATTTTTGTTGTTGTTATTATTATTATTATTAATAGGTTCATTATACTATTATTATTATTATTAAAGGTAAATAATATAATATAATAATAAAGGAGAAGTAAATGATTCATATGTAAGTAAGTAGGTTCCGTAACCAAAATGTATGTTATATATTCTTCTTATCAAGAGTGGTGCAATAGGTAGGATTATAATATTTATATTTAGCGAGAATAATTTCACCTCTTCGCCTAAGATCCAAGGGATGTTCTATTAATGTACTCAATAAAATATTAACAGTTATAGCGGATGATCTCAGCTGTGAGTAAAATTTATCTTAATATCCCCAAGTAATAATTGCAATTTACAAACACAAAGCCTCAAAAACATCCATGCCTAAATTTTAATTTAGAAATCCTATAAGGTAGTAGCACAAACTCAAAGGATCTGCAATGTAGATATGGTGTAATGCGTATGAGTTGTGTTACTTATGGGTGATGTATTCTTTCATTTTCTTTATGACTGGTGTCTTTACACTATTCATGTTCAAAGATGTCTTCTATCGTAAAGAAGTTTTAGGTACTTGAGCCTATTGATTCATGTTCTCAGCTCTAAGGTGACCTACTTTAGAGATATTATGTGTACTAAATTACATTATTATGGAAAGGATTGAATGTATCAAGATGGTGGGTTTATAAAACATAAATTAGTCGTTTGCAAGTTAAATGTGTCATATACTTATGTTTGCATATGGTGAATAATATTTGCTTCTCATGTGTGTCCTGTGTTTTTGTGTGTGTGTGTGTATACCTGCATGTTTTATTTTTGTGAATATATAATAAAGCAGTCCTACCTGATTAATTTTTTTTATTATAATACTGTCATTATGAAACATATTAGTTTGAGGTATTAAATTATTTGTATATCTATATATGATTTAATAATTATTGTGACAGTATTTCTCCATTTTACAATATATTTATATGTATATGTACATGCTAACACACACACTGATTGAATATTAATTATTATTTATATATATATATATGTGGGGAACGTTATTATTTATTTATATATATCTGTTAAATGTAGCAAACCTATGTTCCTTCATAGGTACCATCCCAACCTGTGAGTCAGCATTCTCATACAACATATTAACTTAATTTTAGTAATAGCGATCATCCTCAATTTCTATTATTTGAAGATACCAGCCTGCAAAGCATCCATCATCAAATTCAGCTCAAATGGACAAACATATCGTAGGTGGTTATGGGTTCTCATGGTATGTCATTATTTGCAATAGTTTATTTTTGCAGATCAACCTAGGAATGTTCTTTTCACCTTCATGAAATTCCACATGAAACTTCCCTTTAGATTCCTAGAACTGTCATTAGCTATGTCTATACGAGTTCAATGATTATTTATCACTAAGAAGAACTATAAAATCGCAAGCTATAAAATTTACAAATGAACTTGACTGTTACTGAATGTTGTGACAATTTTTTTTTTTGTTAACAAAGGAGGAATGGTAGGTTCAATTTATTTTTAGATACACGTATTTAAGTATTCACAAAGTAATTTCTTTAATGAACCTTTACATACAAGTCCCACTTATTCTTTTAGCATCTTTTGTTTGTGTAAACCTACTAGGGTAAGGTGGGAGATATGCTGGCACATTCCTCCTTGTTCTTTTGAACTTGCTTAGACTATTTATTTAGCTTATTGACCTCCTATTTGTTAGGTATCATCCCATACTAGTTTTCATCCCCATGTTTCCTCATTCAATGTACCCACTTTCTCCACAAGGTATTTATAATTGTTGGTTGTTTGCCATTCTGTCAAGGCATATGTACTGAATGGTATCTTTACTCAATCGGCTTCATTTGAGAAAAATCTCATTCTAAAGGTATCATGTCCTATTTTTGTCTTCTCACGATTTTGATAGGTGACTTCAACTTCATAGCATTTTTATGTTCAAATGTTGAAGGGGTTCAAATCAATATACATCATATGTTTATTCTTCATATTTTTATTTTTCCAATAAATATAGATATAGAAATTTTCCAACCAGTTATCAACATGAGGCAACTTAAGAAAACAAATAGATTGCTCATAATTTGTTGAATGATCTTTAAATAAACCAATGATATTATACAGTGTTCAAATAACCACTTTCTACACTATTCAAAATTGAGTTGAAATGAGAACTTTCCTCCATTATGGTACAATCATTATGGTTTCAATATATTTTGTATACCATAGCTTGTTCTACACAGCATCACACTCCTTAGAGGAATTTGATTTCTTCCTTCATCGCAATAAGGTATTCATCAACATAAATATTAGATGGTTGTAATATATAGCAACATTGTAAACTATCAAACTTGAATTAATACACGCTTTTTTGAGTGAAAAAATTTATCCAATTTTGTGTTATTCATTTAGAATACCTTTCGCCATTTTTAATAATTTTTAAATTTTTCATATAGACAGTATGCACACTTTTTAAAAATCAATGTATTAAGTGTATAATTAATTGTAATTTTGCACTTTGTCATTATCTTTCTTCTTATTCTCTAAGATATTTATTTTTAAGTGTTTTTTTGTGTTTAGTTTTTTTTGTTTTTTTCTTTTCAATTTTTTTGTAATGAAATTTTTTTTGTAAAGCAGTAGGCAAGAGCTATTTTGTGTTATGATTTTGCATATTTATAAAGTCAGTATCAATATTTCAATGTACATAAAATACTTGCTACTAAAAAATAAATTTAAATAATGGAGGAGTAAATAATACATTTAACGCATAGATATAACAGCAATAACACATTTTATAATTTTGTGTCAATAGCGGTCAAATAACGATTTTAGGAAAATTTTTCAAGAAAAATAAAATACTTTTTATGAATTTTATGTCAAAACAGTAAATAATCATGTTTTTTTTTATCTAAAAAATATTATTTTATGAAAATAAATATCTAGACACGACAAATATTATTATATATACATAATTGAATATATATTTTTCTCATAATCCCGTGAGTTAAAATATTAGTAAAACTTAATGAATATTTTCAAACTGAAGCTTGACTATGTTATTAACTCAACGACCCCATATTATCATATAATAAGAAGGTTTCACTAATATTTGTTAATATTCTTCCATAGTATTTTTAATTCTGAATTACTATTGTTGTTGCGTTAATTTTGATGTCTCAAATATCTATATCCTTCAATCATTCATTCATGACATATGGTTCCATGTGCCATTTTACATACATGATTCATTAAACCTTCAAAAACCAACTTATTGCATTTCATCTTCAAGAAATTATCATTATTAATTGCAAAATAAACTGTATTGTAGTGATTATTTAATGGTAATGAAATTTCTTCTATTTTGTAGGAAAAATAATAGCGTTTTACCTAACTACTACGTACAAAGGTAATAAAGTAAATATGATGAAAATAATATATATATTGAAATTAATTGTTGTAATAAAACTTATATGAAATCCCATTAACAACTAAACCAACCTCCACCATTAAATCTATATGATTAATTATTGCATATTTAATAAATACGACTATCTTCCTTTTTTCTTCTTTATATTCATATGTTAGTTTTTTTACATTTAACAAGCACTATAATCTCCTTTCCATCTCTTATATCTGGTATAATATTATATCATAATACCACTTGTCCATTATTCAGTATCAATAGTCCAACTATCATTTATAATCAATATTCAAAACAAGACTTTGACTTTTTCTGTATGAAATAGTAAAAGTTAAATTAATTGCATAAATAATTTTTAATACATCAAACATGTTAATTTTCACGTTCATACAAGATATCCTTGAGGTTTTTTTTTTTATTTAATAATAATGGTTCCAAATTGTGTATCTAAATGAACAAAATATATCTTCAAAAAGTGATATGATTTTTCTCAAATACCATAATCAATTTATTAAAATATTCATGTGTTGAAGTACAGATATCATATCAACAAATGAAATTGAAACTATGAGAATATATACAATTAGAAAATACCTTTAGGCAACATGATTTTAATAATGTTTCACCATTAAATATTATCGATGATACCAGATCATCAAACATGATTAAGACTAGGATTAAGTTCATCATTTTGAAGAAGTTGCTTTTCAACCTTCTGCATTGATTTTTCAATAAAATATACCATAATTTCATTTGTATCATTTTTCAACATATTTAATGTGAAATAATAAAATATATGTATAAGTAATAACCAAAAATATTATATATGAATAAAAATTAATGCGAATGAACATAGTTTTTTAATAAAGATAAAATATTTTTAGTTTGATGAACTTAAATGTGTTTCTTGCAACATGATTCCAAATATATTCCAATTGTAACGAATACTGTATTGCAACCTTTGAATACAAATAAAGTAAAAATGTTACTATACTGACATGGCAAGAAATATTACTAACAACTATATGTTATATATTTTTTAAAGAAACTAATAATCCAAAAATAAGGAAAATAATTAAATAAAATCTCACTTTTAAAATTCTCTTTATATCTTCCATTTGTTAATGCACCATCATGATAATGATTCATATGTTCGTCATCTCAATTGAATTTTTCTCCAAGTAATATGATATTTCATCCAGATGTATGATTAAAGACACCATGTATACATATCAGTCATATTTTTTAACCTTTAGTTTCTGCGAAATGTTCCGCTACGTCAAAAACATTAACTAATTCTACATCTTCTTCAATAAATTCGAACCTAGAAAATGTTATCATTTTGAATAGTCCAACTGAATTTGTTCTTGAGTAATTTTTTCTAATTTTCATACTTATCTTGCATTCTTCTAAATTCAATGTTCGGTATTTGATCGTTCACGTCATATCGACTATGAATAAATTGGACCTCTTTCGATGAAATTCATAGAAATCCTATACTCATTATCTATATTAGGATCCCAAGGTTTAACGCCATGTATTAACCAATATAAATTATACTTTTCACTATTTTAAAAGCTATTTATTGGGATATCTTCATTAATTTAATTAAATCACTAAAATGGTTTCAACATAATATTTAATGTTAACTTGACTTACAAAATTTCTTCTTTGTTGGGAAATCCTGATTTAAATAATACGTTAACATAATCAACCACATGATATAGATTGTCCTTCATTGTCATTTTACTATAATCACGTAGGTGTGTGATTTATACCTAATAATATCCTTCATCTGTCTCAGAATGCCACCACAAAATGTACTACCATTCAATTAATTTTTTCTTTAACTATATTTTAATGGTATTTTTTTCACAATTCCATCACCTTCAACCAAGACCTAAAATAGATTTTCATTTTTCAACTTACCATATATCATTTCACCCGCGATTATTTATTTACAAACTTTTTTTTATTTTTACCTATCGCCATTTATTTTTCAGATACAACTGTATCATCAATTCAGAGGAACTTAGAATTTTTCTTTTGTCTTTTATGGTTTTTTTCATTTTAACAATTTAATCTCATCTTTAGTAAATTTGAAACATATTATTCAATTTAACCTTCTCATATTCAGGTGCCAATACAGGTCTACTGTTGTTGATTCATCATATTTTGTTGATCCCTTTTATGTACTTGTGCTTCATGAATTATTGTGCTTTTTTCTTCCTTCTTAGTAACATTTTTATTTTTAGGGGAAAAAATTATCAAATCCTTAGTATATCTTCACATAATAAATTTCTACAAAATGGCTAAACACAATATCTCTATCATCATAATGTATTTTTCTAGATGAAATTATGTTAAAGCGTATCGTAGTGCTGCTTTCACGTAAGAATACTATTATGATTATGTAACAAATACCTCATTAATAAATAAAAGAGGTTTGGGTGCTTAAAATGAAACACTTGAATATGATATGTTTGCCACAAGAACAACTATTGGTAATGAGATTAATAATTAATATATGATAGGATTAGATAAGGTTCTAGATAACGTTAATGAATGGAGAAAATTAATTATATCCTTTAAAGGAACAAATATGTTAAGCCTTAGATAAGAATAAAACGAATCACAAAAGAAAGGCGATATTTCAAAGAAAATCAACAGGTTAAAAAGAACAAAAATGTGGGACGCCGCTAAAGAAAATTATTCATAAAAGTTATTAAATACCTATGAGGATCGAGATATTATTATTGCCTGCAAGAAGTCTCAACTTAGTGAATCGAGTGAGGCTTAGGTTGCAGTAAACAAATTTAATTATGATCTTCACATCTTATCTCCGCCACATATTGGTTTGTTTTCTTTAATCAATTTTATAACACATGGAATTATAAAGGATGGTGTTGATTGAAGTTTTGCTCGTATTATTATTTAATTTGCTTGCAATTTTTTAATTTCATTTAGATGCGTTTAATTATTGGAGAATTAATAATTAAAGGGGAAATTTTAATTTGGTGAATATGTGAAATAACCATATTTGAATGTATGTGTTTACTTTTCTATCCTAAAATTACCTTAAATAAAAATAAATTTACTATACAGAGAAACTTATGTCATGTGATAAAGCATATGTGGTGGATGGACCATATTACTTAATAGATTAATTGTAACAATATTAGTGGAATACAAAAATTAATAATTAATGAAAGAGGGGAATTTATCACATTAAATAGTTATCGCACTGATGGAATTTACCTGTTAGAAGATACCATTAATATCCTTAAATTATTAGGAACTGTGTTCATGGAATACATGGGGAGTATTGAATATTTTCTATAGTATAAATTTGTTTAATGGTTAAATGCATAGAATTATTAAAACTTATATATTATTTCCAATTTAACTAATATAATAAAATGTTATACAGATTATAATCGTAGTATAATTTTGCCGGTATTCTATTATTATAATGGGAAATAAGTTTAAACAAGTTAAAACGCCTATGAAGACCAGATTTATAAGGTTAAATAATGAGTTCTTCTCGTTAGTATATCATGTATGTATATGGTGTATATAGTATTGAACATATAACTGTAGATAATAATTGTTATTAGAGATCGCATGATGAGTGAAAGGTTAAACAACCACTAAATTTCATATTACTTATGGTTCAATCAATAATATTTTACCTTAAAGAATTGAGATTATACTTAATATATATATTATATGTATACATGTATATGTCGAATAACTTGAAGAAATTTATATAACATAAGAATATTTTAGTTAGGTAACAATAAATTATTCTTTTTATTAACTATCAGAACTTCTTATTATGGTGTCATTAACTAAAAGCTACGACAGATCATAAATAACGGAAGAATAGGAGAGTTCATTGCTAGAAATTTGTAACACCATTATATGAACTATTATGCTACAATAGATACAACTAATATTACATGCATTCCGTATTAGTCAAAACTAACCCTATGATATTACATTGGAGACAATAAGAGAAGGAATTAAAATGTTCAAGAACTCCTAGAATGACAAATATAGATAATAGTTTCGGTAATATAATGGAAATTTATACATCAGATCACTAATCATATAGTTTATCAACAATACATGAATACAACCACCATAATATAACCATTGAAGAAGTCAGCGCTAAAAAATGTGATTCTTTCTAATGATTAATTGCATAAATGGCAAATATCACTTTGTGAGTTGCATCATATTTTGTCTTTAAAACACTTGTTACTTGGTCAATTTCACGAGGAAACGATATACGTTATGAGGATACAAAAGAGAAACACCTTTAGCCAATTCATAAATCTCTAAACAAAAGGGATGTCCAATGGAAAAGTACATTGAGACTTTCAAAATTGAATATTAGGTGGCATATGTCCTTATGAAAATAGGATTACAACATAGTAATTAAAGGACAACATCCAACATGAGAAGCCCAACTTAGAACTGATCCAATGAGAAGGTATTCGTGTACGGTGAAGAAAATTGAAAGAAAAAATTATGGTGATATGAAGTTTCACTACTTGTACATAAAGATGAAGTGCTTTTACCCAGTTTCAATAAACTTCAGAAGTTTAAGAATTGTCAACTCATGATTCATCGATCAAATTTTGTTCACAACAAATTTATCATAATGTAATGTAAATTATACCAGCATAGATACTACCTTTTGAATCTAATGCAACTTGCTCTCACGAAAGTTGATACACCGTATGATCTTTAATCACTTATTTTCGCTTGTGAAACAGAAAAAATTCATATGTTGAATGGCATGTTAACTGTAATTACATGACATCATGTTGAAGTCATCAAGATAATAAAATAAAGGTCTGACCCAGGGGTTTTATTATGTGGCAAGTCGAAATGAGGTTTCATTGCTTTGGATTTGTTGATATTTTTTTTTGTGACCAATGAGAGGGTTTACGGTACAACTGGGAGTTCTTAATCTTAAGATTAATGCAAAGATGCAACAAAAAAACACACATATAATAATAAATACAAAGATGTTATTAAATAACACTATTTCATTAATATCAAAGAGCTAAAATTTAGCTTATAGAAAATAAATAACCAACTATATGTTAGTAGTTTATTCTTTAAGAGATGTGATGTTTGAAGCGCCTTCAAATTATACAATGAGGTTTAAGGTCGATGACATTTACAAACAACGAAACCCAAATCCCTCCAAAACCTATCTCGAAGATGAAGGCGTCAAATTATGTCTTTTGCAATTACATATCCACTTTATCGCATCAGAATATGATCTTTGTTGATGGCACAAGACCTCGTAAGAAATATCTATTTGGCGACCACAAATTTTGATGAGAAACAACAAAGGACCTATAAGCGTTTTTTCCTAAAATAATGTTAGGCTCAAAACAAGTCCCAAGCTGGGACCCGTAAAAATGTTAAAATAGCAATTAAAGTACAATTAAGGAAATGAAAAAATGAAAGAAATGAACGGGGCCCTGGGCAGAATAGTCATGTGGTTTCAATAAGGCTCGTTAGTATGAATCTTAATTAAGCGTATTTAAAAAATACTAGTCACAAGATAACAAAACAACCCTAACCATGAAATGAATTAATATCTTCGACCGTAGTTAGTGACTGTAGATAGATGTCATAAAAATCTATCTCAGGCATTAGAAGACACAACAAAAAGAGAAAAAAGATTTACTCCATGCATCCAACATACAAGACAAGAATATATCAAATAATTTGTATTAATGGCACTTTGGAGGAAAACACACATCATGTTCTTGCCTCCTCTCAATGGGATGGGTTTCAAGTCCCCACTCGTATTTAGAATTTCGATGGTGTAGTGCTTTAAAAAGATGGTACCAGTGGACAAGTGATGTAGGATCATTGTTGCACCAAGAGTTGAGATCCAAGAGAGATATTTAGCCAACAAAAGGTGATAAATGAATGGAACCTTCTATTTATAAAATATTGAGTTAGTCTAGATATTATATAATAAAATATTAACCAAATCAAGATCCAACTTTATGAATATTATTATATTTGTTGAGGGGAAAGAACTTCTGACTTGGTCAAACTTTATTTAAACAATAAATAAATAAAATGATTTATTTGTTTATTTTATGATGTATATAATATTAAATAAATAGAAATGATTTATTTATCATTTGGTGATATGTTTTTATTAATAATCAACAAATAATTATTTATTTAATTATTTAAGGAGATTTAGTCATATTTAATAAAGAATATTATTTTTAAGTAATAAGTTTAAATAATTATTTTGTAGTAAAATAATAAGATAAATAATGACGTATCTAATTAATTTCCTGTTTTGTAAGTTACCCATAATCTAGACTAATTAAAAATGTTATTAACTAACTATTCCCGAGGAAAATCAACAAATATGAATTTATTTAATAAGCTCTGGTTTCCTTTATTTTTAGACATAAACAACTTAGTAAAGGTTATTTCTGCATCATGTATTATTTTCATAGCAATGCAATTATACTTAGGTAAAAATTGGCTTATTATCAGGTACTTGGGTCCATCTAATACCAATGGGTTAGATGACCAAAAAATGGTAACAAGATTTCAACAGACAGTTGCTAGGAGCTAATATGTTGTGTAAATCCGGTACCAAAAGAGAAGAAAGCAGATCCAGGGATATTGTACACTCGTCATTCCAATTGGGGTTCCCCACTATCGTCTTTCGGCTTTTTCTTCCGTTTAAGAAGAATCTCATTATTTTTAGCAATGCTGGTCCTCGAACTTCTCGAGTTGCTGAGGTCTTCAAACGCATGTTTTTGGTGCCTAGTGCTACGAATTTTCTGATAAAATCATTCCAATAAACGTAGTCCCTGACAGAGTTTTTCTAATGATGTATCATATGCGCTAAACGGAGATAGTATGTTGTGTTACGTTTCGGTTGAACACCAATTTACCCAAAACGGGGCCCAGTTTTATGCCTATCCTAGGGTTAGGTTTCGGGATGTTTAGGTTCTCTATTGTCAATAAATAGGCTTGCGCCTATCAGAAAGCAACAGGTTCGAGGCCACTCACATCTTTCTCGCATATACCAAGACTCAGTTGTTTTATTTCCATTGTCTGTGAAGGTAACTTCGCTGATAATAATGAAATGGTGTTATTTCCCCACGTATCCGTATTTATGGTTAGGTTATTCATATGCTTCCGTATAAATCCCATCAAAAAGAGATATCAATGTCTAGAAATATACCACTGAGTGGGGCAAACTTCCAATATTGTTAATAAAATGAAAATTTTGATGACATAAAATAAAAACCCTTTCTATATACATATAGGAGTCCATAAATAGTTAACATAATCTTCTAGGCCATAATGTAACTTAGTTGACCCAATAATAATGGTGGCACAATAATAAAAATATGAAGTTGTAACAACAAAAAATAAGTAAGTACACCAATAATAAGGGACTACACTATTAATAGGTAAGACTTAACATAACGTATGACCAAAGTATACAAACCTAATCACTATCATGTAACTAAAGGGAGAGAATGTAAGATAGACCAAGTGCTGAAAGAATTAGACCCTTTGAGATGGGGATTGCAAAAAGTATGTTATTTTGATGAGGATTATTGGGTTATAGGTGCATGGGGATAGTATACCTATGTTCGTCATGAAATGTGTAAACAATAAGGTTTAAAACTATGGGAAGAATAATATAGATATAAAGTTAATAAACATGAGCTATATAACATGGGATAATGAAACCATACATATTGTGCCTGGGATAACAACCAGACTTGTATAATAATATTCTAGTGTATGAGATATAAATGCAAACTCAGAAAGTTCTCAACATAGGAAAGGGAATATGAAATCAATCGATACGCAAACAAAGGGGCGCTTCGAAGATGAGGCCAACACTGGTCAGATGGGCGAGTTGCATCGTATACAGTAATGAATAGGTCATCCCAGTGTGTGGTGGTTGATCAGAGAAGTACCTCTTCATGAGGATGAGACATTCACACCAGAATCACCGATGTCGCTTATCGATCATCAACCATCGAAAGACGCGATTTTGATCGGCCGAAAGGAGCGAGTTTAGAATCAACTGAAGCCAAAGTGAAATAAGGAGTCCTTCTTATCCTAGGCACCGGTCATGAGTGGTTGGAACCATGTTATTATCGCCTTCAGACTTGCTCGGAATGAATGAGCGATGTTGACAAGAGTGAGTGTCCGCCGCATAAAGAGTGGCCGGCGATCCTCAACTATGCGGCTGAGAGAAATAGTAGATTTCATCGATGTAGACCACACCAATGATGATGATGAATGGGGGACCTAGAAAGTAGCGAATCGTAAAACTTTCATAGAGCATAAATGGCATGGATGATTCGGCAGTTGCATCGGACACAATATCATGAGGGGATAGGGACAGCGGGGATCAAGGTTATAGTGTACAAGGAGAGAGGGACCACGAATGAAGGATGGAAGACGAAAGAAGTAGATGCGTAGGGGACTTGGGATAGATTTATGAATGCAATTATGACTCATCTCGATGCTCTAAACAAGGGTGACTCAACGGTGCTACCACACGTAAAAAGGTCTAATGGGGACTCATAAATCATGAGTACAAGATGGTAACCTACTAGCGAAAGTCGACACGAAAGGCAGGACAAGTATGGAGGCAACATGGTGCCTCACATTAGTGTTATATGAAAAATTCAATTTTAGAAGGTGATGTGCTTCTTGAATGTGTCGTGTCTTATGTGAAGTATCAAATAACACAAATAAAATAGATACCTATTTGATGGCTTGGTGGAGATCTTTCCGCAATGAAGATATATGGTCTTTAAAACTTCCAAGATATGGTTTGGTCGTAGTAAGCGAAAGAAAAATCGGGGGGTTTTCAATAAGGTATGTTCCTTCGTATTCATTCATTTGTTTGGTGAGTTAAAGAATGTTGTGAGGAGAGGAGTGTCAATTGTTGGTTATGTAGTTTGGAGTAAAAAGTGAACATGCAAAGCAAAGTGTATTTAGAAAAAGTGTGAAACTAAACACTAATGATGGTGCTGCTCTGTTTTCGGTATGGTTATGTAGTAGTTTGAGAAAGGAAATGATTATCTTCCCAATCTTTTAGCCATATAGAAACTGGGGAACTGATTTCGCTTAAGTTGGTATCCATGGTGTTACTATCTCAAAGACAGATTTGGGAGAATGAATGACAAGCCTTCCTGAAAACCTACAGGTTGGTCAACCAAAACAGCTATGATACTGGGTTGTCAAGGAACATGAAGGAATCATGAGGGGTATCATCCTAGAGTGATCTGAAGTGATAAGGGACTTAGAGGCTCTTCAAATGTGGAAGAATAATGGGACCAGAGTTGACACGATCAGATCTACCAGAGTGGTGGTAATTTTTCTTGGTCTTCGAATATGGTGCCCCTTACCCAAACATTGGGTGTCAATGTACGAAGTATATGGTATGGTTAATGCATGAGTCTATGTAAGGGGGATAGAGTTAGGGAGTGGTGGTTACCTACATGAACAGACTGGAGGAGTAATACCTATGATGCGATTTAAGTTACTACTCCTCATCATGAGAGGAGGGGTTTATGTGCATGGTCACAAGGGTGTATATGTTATAAGCAGACACAGGGGATCAACCGGCAAGGAGACTAGAGAAAATTAAGGAGTGTTAGTGAACATCAGAGAGGTCTCATCGCGGGATCAGACTACGTCTTCGCTATTCCATTCTTCACATGTAGGGACCACGAACATCTATGTCCTCCGTGTTTCCGGCGATGAAAACAAGGGAGCGGTTGATCACGTTTCCGGCTCGAATTGAGCAGTTTTCTTTGAAGATATGGACACTGAAAATAGGACAAAGGTGAGGTGTTATAAATCACACAAAGTACAAGGTGATTAAAGTGCACGTGTTTGAGTTTTAGATTGAATCGGTATAGTGACATACCTCGATACTGGTCTTAAACGCCTTCATTGACTACGGACTTGAGAGTAACCTTACAGCATGGGTATGGTTTACACACCACAAAAGCACACCGGCGGCGTTTTGGAGGCCGAAGAAGGGGAAGGTTTTTGTCTTTGTCCTCACATGCCTTCGCGAAGCTTTTCTCTCACCCGGCTGCCTGCAATGGGAGGTGGTTCCTGCTGAGGCAAGATGGCATCATTGTCAGAGTGAAGTCATAGGGACCAACGCTGAACGAGGTCAAAGAAAAGGCTTAGGTTAATTAAATAGGTATGTGCTTGGAGGACTTAATAATGCATTTTAATCCCAAGACCAAAAGAAGAGAGAGGATGTCCATAACAGGCAATTGCTATGTGCACACCTCCTTGTGGTGAGCCAGAAACCATGATTCAATCAGAGAGTAATGACCATGTGGAATGGTTCCAAGATGGTTAAGGGCAGATGAACCATTCAGTATGATAAATGCAGCCTGCGAGCTCTGAATCGAAGTAAAAGTGGCCAGAGAAGAAGGTTAAGAAGGTCGATGGAGGAAATCACAGTAACTAGTAATTAGAACCAATGGAAGAGGTTGAGGGCCACCATCCTTCGTGGTTGGGTAGCCACAACTTCACAGAGGGAAGGATTATAAGTAACATGACTAGGTGACAGTGAGGAACAAAAGGACAATGGTGTCCCTCTCAATGTTAAGCTGATACCCCATAGTCACGTATCTTCTAGAAAAAGAGGACAATCATGCGAGTAATGGTTCATAAACACCACAAAATATAGTCTTGTTTATGAAGAGGTGCTTATTTCGCTAATGAGTTTTGTTATTGTTTATAGTAAATAGGATAATTACCTTGATGAACTAAAAATCATCAAAGGTACTTTGATTTAACCGCGCTTCTTCCTCCTTTTTGAGAGGAGGATTAGTCACGTCAGTAATAACCCAGCACCTAAGGGGGTGGTAGCGCGCGGGGTTGACAAGGTATGGCGATATAGTTCTACGTCGAGAGCCAGAGCACTAGACAGGATACTAACATAAAAAGGGGTTCCAGAATATATAACAGGAGTTAAAAGCGAGGAGGCATTATGTATCCTCGGATATGCCACCAGGAGGGGGGAAAAGCGTAGGTGTTGGCCCACCCCCTAGAGAAACGGTGTATAGCCCATTTTAGCATATGCGGATTAAAGAGAGTTCTACTTATATCAAGCGACAAGATGAGATGCTCCCAGTAGCAGAACGACCAAGTTTAGGAAGATCGTAGATCATATAAACATAACTCAATCGGTATAGATCGTGTCATATTTGAATCTAAATTTGGAGAGAAGTTTTCCTGTTTACGAAATCATGATGCTATCGCTCTTTCCCAATAGCGTAGGAGAGTCTCAAGGAACTGTGGCCCACGTAGACATGGTCTTCAAAGGTAGGCCTAGTACAGTTCTTCTTCTCTACCATTCCTAAACATGGTTTGATATGGTGGGTTTGCATTTACTGATGGAAAGAGGTCACGAGCCAGACTAGTGTCGTAACCAAGGAAGTCGAAATAAGACAAAGGTATGGGCAAGAGTTGCAAAGGTGCTATGGAGAGTAAGGGCTGATCAACATACCACTTAGTGCCCACCAAAAGAAGTTAGTTGAACAACCGAAGAGCAGAAATACTCAGAATGGAATTGCATTTAACACCATGGAAAGATCTACGATTTGAGGATATTTTTTCGAACAAGACCTCTTAAACTTTAGGATGTCTCCAAGGGAGTTTCTTTTCGCATAGCAATGCCAACCATCATCATGGTGTATAGGGTCTTTTATCAATCACAAAGTTTGAGAGGTCGAGGTATGCCAAGTAGTTGGCAGGTAGTTGTATTGTCCATGGCGGTCCACTAGTGGTAATCCCTTTTAGAGGGTCGGGTTATCACTAGGATAGGTCCTACACTAGACATGAAGGTGATAGGGGGAGAACCAAATGGGAGGAGAAAGGAGAAACTCCAAAGGACCGTATCAAGAGTCGAAAGTGCAGACTTGTTGAGGACTAATCAATCCTATGGAGAGTACCTTCTCACCAAAACTATGGATGAAGGCCAAGAAAATTTTGATGAATCACAAGCAGTGGCGCAATGGTGACGACATAAAAACACTATACAAAGGAAAAAGAGACCACAAGGGAAGAGGTGTACGATCAACCACTATAATGTCGAAACATGTAGAGAGGTGATCAATCGATTTCAATATTTTAGAGTCTTTTCATGCAAAGCACCAAGTTTTTCGCTAGGTGTGTGTAATAAAGGTAAATTTTTAATTTTTTAACCTTATCGCTTATAGAGAAAATAAAAAGTGTTGTTTTATAGCTATAAATAAACCTACAAATGACAACATATGTAATTAAAACAAAAATAAACACTAATAATGCAATAATCTAAACCCAAGGAGGTGGTCTTTAACAACTAGGTCAATAGTGAGTAAAAAACTAATCAAAACACACTAAAAAAGACTAATATATCTAGCAGTCAAGAGGGACACATTGATAAAATAGATAAAAATTGTTAGAAAGGTGTAAAATGAAGAAGCACCCAGGTAAGAAATTACAAAAGAGAAAGTAGCGTCATTCAGATGAAAGTGAGTGTACCCTAAAGGAAACCCAAACAAAGCAATGAGGAGACGGATGATAATGCTTATCTAAAAAGATTTAAGGTGAGAATAGATCCTAAAATGAGAAGATCAAATTTTGTCAAACCTACAATAAAACTTTTTCTGACAAAAAGTAGATGGTACCAGGTTTAGAAGAATTTTCACTTGTTTGATAAAAAATAACAAGTATAAGTTCAAAACTAAAAGAGATTATATTACACAAATCATCAGAACAACAAACTTAACATAAAACCCTTTAAAATCAAGAAACCAGGTCGCAACATTTAGCCAGAGAGTGTTGCACTTGGGTCGTAGCGCACCGGACATCCAAGTCACAGGTTTTAATAAAGTACCTACACCGGCACTCGTCATGAGCTAAAAATTGTCACTAACAGCAATGATGTTCCACACCATTAATACGCCCTGAAACACATGCAGTTTAATTTTATCGCTTTAGGTTTTATGGTTAAACAACATCAATAGTGCTAAAACATTAGCGTTTAAGAGAAACTATAGGTCGAAGAATTGATATGCAAAGATTTAAAACGTGCGGTCAATCATAAACTCGTAGAGCGCTGAAGCAGTTAAGAGGAATTTTAATTCCAAGAATACTAAAAGACCACTTTAGTTACATAACAAACAGCTTCTAATATTAAAGGATCGCTAATATCTTTCAGATCTACAATTAGTGATCAAGATAAATGTCATAAAAATTAGATACGGTATTAGAAGACATTAAATAAAGAGAAAAAACAAGATTTACTCCACAGCATCTAATAGACAAGATAACATATCAAATGAATTTTTAGACATGGTACCTGGAGGAAACACAAGAGGGTGTTCCTGGTTCTCTCAATGATGGGTTCTGTAAGTCCTCAACACTTCGCATTTAGAATTTCTTCGATGGTGTAGAAAACCCGTGCAAAATGGAAAAGTATGGCTATGAGTGATGATCAACAGTTGCAACAAGAGCGATCCGTAGTGACTTTTAGGCAACAAAGGTGATAAATGCAGCGAAAACCTTCTATTTACAACAAAATATTATTAGTTCAGATATTGGTACACCGTGCTATTATTAACCAAATCAAGATCCAACTTTTATGAATATTTATTATATTTGATAAAAGAATTTGACTTCTGGTCAAACTTTATTTTTAGTAAATAATAAATAAATAAATGATTTATTTATCATTTTAAGGATAAGTATATAATAATAAATAAAATAAATGATTTATTTATCATTTTATGATATGGTTATAATAATCAAATAAATACGATTTATTTAATTATTTAAGGAGATTTAGTCATATTTAACAAAGAATATTATTTAAGTAATGTTTAAATAATTATACTAAAAATAACAAGATAAATAATGATTTATCTAATTAATTTCCTTGTTTTTAAGTTAACATAACCAAGAATAATAATTAAATCGTTGTTTAACTAACTATTCCCGAGGAAAATCAAATAAATATGAATTTATTTAATGTTTCCTCATGGGTTTCCTATTTGCATTCATAAAAAACTTAATAAAGCAGATTTTTTCTAGTTATTTTTCATAGTGAATGTCATTATACTTAGGGTAAAATTTTTTCATATGGTATCAGTCCATTCAATACCAATTGTTAGATGACCAAAAAATGGTATAACAATAACATGATTATTCTTCAGGAATAAATGGTAACGGCCGCGCGAGTTCCTCCGCGAGATGAGAAATCATCAATGGTCATCAGAACCACCACAGTGTGAGGTGCCACGCTACAACCCGACACACCGGATCTTCGTCAATTTTTTCTGTACTTGTATGTCCATGACATAATTGCATGTTCCACGATCTACATTTAACCTGCTAGTGTGAGATGTCTTCGCATAATGTTGGAGGTGTCTAGTGTAGGGTTAGGGCTGACATATCTTTGTTACTGAATACCCAGTGATGAAGGAACGGTAAATACCAGCTCGTAAATTCATTGGACTCATAACCTTGGTGATGGCTAATGCACCTGTTACCTAAGCACGTAATCTTGGTGTCAAGTTTAATGAAAAGCCTTCGGGTAAATGAAGCCATACTTTGTTGCCCACCTAGAAGTTATAGCACCCAATGTTGACTGCGTTATTGGTTGTACCTAGTACGATTCTTTCCAATATTTCACAGAACCTATTAGTGGATGCGTGTTGAATTTTTCAACCAATTTGTTCTTTACCACCTTCAAACCAGATACGAGACAAATTGCTTGAGTAGTTAGAATGCGCGTATTATGTCAATGACATAGTGGCTGAATCAAGTTCACCCAAAGTGGCTTGTATTAGTTGAGTTGTGTGAGTATACTCAACAGCAATCGGCATATAAACAAGAAAGGTTTTACCGCTATTATGCTACGTGATGTTTTCAATTGTACATGCACATAATTCAGATGATCATCCCGGCGATTCACCTATGTTTCGTCATTAGTTTGGGATGAAAGTTAGGACTTATGAACTTATGTCTAGCAATGACCAAAGGCTGTACTAAAATTGTCCCTGAAATATGTTAACCATTTGAGATGATAGATTATGGGTCGTGCTAAACTTGTCGTTTGTTCAAAGAAGAGGTAGCGTTCTCAATATGATATTCTTCTTGCAATCCACCATAATTACCATCTTTAGAATCTATCGACAAGATCACTAAAACGCTTGTTTCATTAGTATAAAGGAAGGCTCTGACATGTAATCCATGGAGATGATTCCTGCTACCCACTAGGTAGGTCGCTAAGCATAGAGTGTTCTGCTTTAGATGGTCACGGAAATGCCGCAATAAATGAGACCTGATGTACTTAACTCGTCAGTTGTTGGAACCATTAGAAATACCAAAGATCGCCACCGTTTTCTCTACTCCAAAATTCCATGTATTCGGACCAGTAGTGCCTGGTAACAATTCGCACACCATCAAGGAACACAAAGGGTGTCCAGACATAGCAAAGCAGCATCACATGGAGGTGAAAATTTGGAACTTGTATACCCTCCAAGAGTGTCTTGTATGTGTACGGGGCCCCAGATCGCCTAGAGCATCGCCAATCGTATGTCTTATGCCCACAAGAGTTGAGAATAGTGGTGAACACCATGATCGGTAGTCAATTTATATGCTTGGCAACATTATGCTCTCTTCATAGTTGATGTTCAAATGAGACTATTGCGTATATGTGGACCATTTCTCATGGGGTGACCGTCCATTAATCCCTTGTGTACGCATGAACCGGAAGCAGGTCTATGTTGATGACCATTTCTTTCCCCAAACTAACAAGCTCATTGTCACAATACCTAATGTGGAATAAATTTCTTTGTCATAAGTGTGCACTTTCCGTATCAGGTCAGTTATGTCTTACTTTGATAAGCCACTTGATTCCCTATTGAGCAATAACTTCCTAACACCATAGTGAGATACTGTATTGATCTTTGTAAAATGGTTTTGGAAGCCCAAGAATGTGAGTACCTTATGCAGTGTAGGTGACGCCTTCCACCTCATTTAACACCTTCTATTGGAGATTTGAACCAAAAAAATTTACCCTCCTTGGTGACTTCAATCTAAGCGACTAAGTTATATGAAAATCCAACATTAACCTATGGTAGAAATTAGCAAGACCTAGAAAGTTGTGAAAGTCATACACCTTGTCGCTGGCCAATCCTAAATAACTTGGATATTGGTTGATCCATATGCACCCCCATTCATAAATAATGTCCTGCATTCCAACCTAGGTGATGCCAGCACACTTTCCAATTGGTACACCTATAAGCTAGTGTTTACATCTGTTGATGAAGATGTTTCAAAGTCTTCACTAAGATCAAGATGTCATCCAAGTAATACCAAATGAGTTGGTGAATGCATAAGACGTTCTTCCATCAACTTAATGAACATTAGAGCATTCCTCAACCAAAGGTACGACCATCCATTCAAAAGGCTCCTCTTGGTTTTCAAGGTAGTTTCTGCTACATCATATGGTTTGATTGGTAACGGCATACCTGCACCAAGTTTATTTCCACGTAAATATTACTTTCTTTGAGTTGTCCGCAGGTCATAAATATGGGATCAATGCATCATTCCAAATAATGTTTGTTCAACACCCAATATTTAATATGCATTCTAAGTCCCATCCTTCTTCTACAACATTTGTATCAGTTTCGCCTGGTGATGAACTAGCGACAGACCTTCTATGCCAGCCTTTAATCTGGCTCTGATTTCTATCTTCCGTTTATGTCAATATATCGTTGGGATGTGACACACCTGGGGTCAGACCGATGTATGACTATGGGTGTGATATGACTTATGCTCAATCACCTCAAGGCACCGTGCTGGAAATGAGAACATTTGCCCCACCGTCAACAATAAACTATGTGGGGAACCCTTATCGACATTCAGCAAAGGAAGAGATTCTCCTCCTCTCAGATCTTTCATTTCTTCCTTCAGATCTTCTGCGTTAGAAATGGTATCAGTTTCACCATTATTCTTCAGTCCCTACGAAGTTGACCTTAATTCATAAGTTTCGTCTCATCCTCTTCAAAGGACTATTTGGCCCAACACTCACTTTTTTCATGTAGATATATTATGAAATCACCTTACTTTTCACTGTCCTTCTTTCTATCACATACTTGTTGTTTTTCTGCGTCTTTGGAAATTTTTTCAAAGCAACCATGCCTTGGATTTTTCCTTTTGTTCTTGTGGTTTTAAATAATTTTTCCTTTACTTTTGATTCAAGGTCCAAAGTTCCATTGCTTGAATTTTTATTAATATCAGAAACATTACCATGTCGTGGTTGAAGTAGGAAGATGTAGAGGAATCTCCATTTTCATCCCCACTTATTTATGTACAAAACTCGTAGTAATTCAACAACACTGCATTATCAATCTTTTTAACACCAACTTTGTGTATATGTGAATGGATTCTTCATCTCACATATCTTGATCCATGTGTTGTTGTGCAACAGAACTATCAGATGTACTTGTCTCCATAGCTCTCATGGGATAATATTGTTCCTTGATGGTATCTTGCAACACCACTTGGTACATAAGTGAGAACAGGTAGGCTTCCGCCTCATCCTTTCTCAGGTTTCTGTCACTTTACATGGGGGGGGAGCTTAGGAGTGTGCAAAATAATTCTTCCTGCCGGAAAATTCATGAACCGAGAAATATCTCTAATAGATTCAACCATTCATTTATGATATTTTCTATCTATTTAAATTAAATACAATTAAAGTTTATTGTACCTCTTAAAAGGATTTATGCTTTATGGTTGTTTATTTTACGTGCACTATTTTGGTAAGCGCTACGATTCCAGAAAAGTATCCATCACGTATTCCTTGCTTTTTTAGTGTCCCTGCAATATTTATAGGATATCCTGCCCATCATACTTTTTTTCTCACGGGTATTGTTATGCTTTTCATGAATACCATGGTTGTTCAACCAAGACGTTTAACATTTTATACCTCTTAATTGCTATTACATAAGAAGGACTTCAGAAAGAAAGATAAATTGATCCCATCGATCCGTATTTATAAACACAACATAATACATATATAACCATAACATAAAGATGCAGCATAATAACATCATTTTCTTCTCATTAATATCATTAACCTAAATTTTTTTATAGACATAAAGAAATAACCTAGCTAGGCACCTAGCCCATCCCGAGCATGGTACACATGCTCTAAACTATGTTATAATGACGCTTATTACTTATTATTATTAAAACAATTAAAACTACAAACATATAAAACCTAACCTGCAGAAGATAAAGTGCCAAAACTATGGGTCGTGTTTAAGAATTACACATTAGCTTCCTTAGAGAATTACATAAGCACTTACTTGACGGGAAATAATTTTTAAAGAAATATCTACCGAGGACTAAAATTTCAGGAGAAACATCATAGAGGTTCAATATTGCTCTATTTTTCCTAATAAAAGTCATTTAGGCCTTAAAACTATTATGAAGTTCAAGACCTAAAAATGCTAAAATAGTAAAGTGTACTACACCATGAAACCTAAAATTGTATTAATAGTATGCCTTCGTTGGAATAGGTGGTACCACCAATATTCACCCATCACCGCCATATTATGCCTTCTGTTGGCTGCAAATATTGCAAGGTTCTGTTGAGGTTGAGGGGCTGAATAACAACCTCCTACTAGCAAGATAAGTGCTTCAACCATTACACCAAAACATGTGTCTTAATATTCATGTATGTAAACATTTTTTACCTCTGTAATGGTTTTTTTGGGGGTAGTCTTAGTCTATCTCACCCCTGTCACCACACCCACAAGAGATAAGGGTGGGATATGTCAGTAATAAGCCCAACCCACCCATATATTAATAAAATATTTTGTTCATAGCCGTTTATTAGGGAACTAATGAACCAACAAACCCATATAGCAGCTGGAAAATTCATCCATTAGAAGTACTGATGGATTTGTAAGACGTTAGAAGACAAGTCGAAATTGTAGGTAATGACTAGAGAAAAACTGGGAGGCTCATAACTTTCATTTTTTGGCATTTTTTAAAAGAAGAGGTTAGCATAGGTGTATTGTTTTAAGTCCTAAAGCTCATTAGATCTATCATCACATCTATTTGAGCACCGTAATTGATGTAGTAAGCACCATTTTTTATCATAATGAAAATTTCCCAACCATTGGAAGAACTAGGATATGTAGTTCAGAGCGATGTGAAGTCCTTCACTGCTTATTGGGTTTTTTATTTATTATTATGATATTTTTTCTTTTTCCTGCAAATATGTGTATTTTAACTAAATTATGTTTAATAATTTCATATAAAAGGCTTAAAACCCCCACTTAATCACTATAAAATTTTATATAATCTCACATTTACATATGACTATTTTGGCATCAAAGCTCGTGTTTTATTTTTATGTTGTGAGTATGCATTTTATATGATTTTACAAGGTTGAAGCTAAATAGAGTGAGTAACAAAAAGCTAGGTTGCAAGTCCCTTTAAAGAAGTTCAAATTAAGTGAGAGAAAGTTTTCCACAATATCCTCCACAAATTTAATTTTCAAATTAAAGCTAAAGCCCAACAAGTATGTCACATGTGAAGGGAGAGCCTGAACATGTTCAAGAATGTATGATTTTCCACAAAAGTATTTTTGACAGTGGAAAATGGTTAGAGTTTTTTATGAGAAGAGAAACACAAGGCAAGGAGAGCCCAATCCTCCAAAGGGCGATAAGCCTCAAATGATATAGACAAGGAGACATGAATCAGCATAAATGGAATGGTGACAGCTAACTTGACACCACTCCATTTTTTTCACTCTCCATCTCATAACCATATTCACCATCATCTTCTTCCACACAGCTCTTTCACAAACATCTCCACATTCTCCAAAATAGTCATGGTAAAAACTACATTTCTTGGCTTCGACACAAAGTTTGGATTTTCTCCTATGGAGGAGAGGCAATGTCAATATTATAATTTGGGTATGTGTCATATTGAAGTGTTTACAGGATAAAAGAACTTGCCGATGATGACACTAAGATTCAGCTTGTTTTATTAATATTTGAAAGGCATCCCTTATTTGGTGGGAAGCAAACTCAAGAGTGACATAATAAACATGTGTAAGATCTTTAACCTCTTGGAGTGATTTTTTTTTGTCATTCTCTGAGAAGAATTTTTTTCTATTAACATATATGTAGAAAGATAATGATGGGGCAAAACTTTGCTACAGATGGACAAAGGTGAAAAGTCACACTTAATAATTTAGTATATGAATTATTATTGGTGTAAATTTTGGAAACTTTCAGAAACTTTTTTGAAATATGTTAGAGGTTTTCCAAGAATATTCAAGAAATAATATTCTCATGTTTATCCTTCAAATTTATAAATTTTATGTGCACATGCTGTTGCTTACATAGAGGAAATATGGAAACATGTTTCAGATGAGACAATTGAGAATACCTTTGAGTCTGGAGAAAAAGGAAAGGGTAAGCACAAAGGAAAAGGTAAAATGAATGCTTCCATCAAGATGGAGAAGGATTAAATCAATTGAAATTTTTTTTTTAAATATTTTCATGATGAATATCATTTCTAGGAACTTTATCTAGAGATGAGACCCAACAAGCTTAAAAACAAGGAGAAGGAGAAAACAATTGCAACAATACAACATGATTTAGGTTTTTATTATGGACATGAAAACAAAAATCATATCGGCGGTTTGAAAAGTAAGGACATTGAAAGTAATCGTTTTCTTCGTTGTCTCAATAGCAAGATGATGTGAAACAAGAATTAAGTCGCATGTTAGAGTTATTTAAAGTACGACAAATATTGACACCCTATTTCGATAAAGTGTCTACAAGAAAATTCCTATTTAAAGACTTAGACAAGAATTTGAATTTAGACCATTCTCATCTAAGAACTTATCATTTAGGTTTGATATGCAAGAATGATAATTTTATATGAATGTACTTAGATTAACCACTAAACTTTCTTTATTAGTTGAACTTGATGTTGTTCCACTTGATATTTTCTGCAATGTTTGGGAAGCCCATGTCTTTATGAAAGAGAAATATTTCATCACCAATGTAATAAATATCACTTTTTTAAGATGAGATAGAGTAGATAGTTATAATTCCTAGTAAGAAGATGAAATCAGTTTCTAATTCAATGGTACCAGAGAAACTAGAATCAGTTAGAATTTTTTTCAATTAGCATGAAGATGTTGTGAATGAAGCTCAAGCGGAACTTCTATTAAATAAAAAATTTTATTTCATTGAGGTTACAATGGTCTTTCTAATATTTTCTTATACTATAAATATGCTTCCAAAATAGGCAAACAAGATGAGGCACACTAAGAACAACATGCATCATTATTGAGCAAAGAACAGAACAAGATGATAACAATGCAAGAGAGTGAAAAGGCTGGGAAGAAAAAGTGCCAAAGAAATTTGAAAAGGAGGAATTCTGTCCAAAATTTTTCTGCTTCAAAAGTTTTGTCTTTTTTGAAAATGAATGCTCATATGATTGATCACATTTCATCAAGAGTTTAGCCAAGCATAAGGGAGACATAAATGTAAGCATCCTGTACAACAAAAGGTTCGCGAGAAGAATTGAAGTTGTTTAAAGATTTCTTTAATTACGCCAGAGGGAATGCGTTTGTTCTTCCGTTGACAGCTTATTAGTGTACCTGGGAAATTAAATAAGATGGTATCAATAACAACAATTCAAGGTCTTGTGTTAGGGAAAATGATCAGCTTTGACATGAAAGCTCATAATACTTTACTAAGAAAATTTTAGTGACAGAAACTAGAAGGTATGACCGCTTGATCTATTTATTGACATATAAAGAGTCGACATCAAAATACATAGTGATGCGAATGATCCTGCGGATCAAAGTTGCTTCAAATTGAAATTATCGTAATGGAACTAAACCACTTTTCGTAGATCTCATGGTTTGAATCGCACAACCTGTTTACAGTGCAAACCAACACCAGGCGTTTCTTTCTAATCATGATATGTTCTTTTTGTGCAATCAAGCGTATTTTATACATGCTTCACTAAGGGCAATGATAGGTGATAAATACTTAACGTTAAAGATGATGACTGGGTGTACAAAGGCAAAATCTAAGATCAAAACATGGCAAAATACATAAAGCAGTTGCTTAGACTTTATTTGGCTGATGGTTTTTTGTTTGAAGGACCAATGAGAGGCCGCCACATAGCTCAATTTTAGGCCAACTATGTGCTCCTCCCCATCGTCGGTAAATATTTGAAAAGGTTCGTAGTTGAGGTTATGTGAAGAACCTACAACCCCACCACCAAGACCGATTCCCACATTACACCACAACATGTGCCTTAATATTCATATGTGAAAATGTTATTTAACTTTTGTATTTATTATTTAGAAGACTGTCAGCTTCTCCTTATCCCTCATCACTAAGCCTATGGGAAATAACACAAGACCATACAAGGCCTACCAATATCCCCCCACATATTAACAAAATATTTGTTCATATGTTGAAAATTAACAAACCGAATAAATTTTTCGCTAGTTATCAAAAGTCACTCCATTAGTGATTTTTGGGTAGATTTAAAGGTTTGTTACATATTGGTAAACAAAATTGTAGGACTTACCTTATAAAACTTGCAAGGCTCATAAGTTTTCTAAACCAGTGCCTCTTTGGAAGTACCAGAGGCCAGATTGGTTTTTTCTGAGCAGGCTTTATGCTATTGGAGCTACTATTACATCTACCGAGTACCGTAACATGATATAAACAAAATTTTTGGGCATAATTAAAGAGGCTCAAACTACTTGAAGTTGACCAGAGATGTATCCTTAGAGGGGTGAAACTCTTCGTCATTTTTTGTTGTAAGCGACTGTTGTGTGACATTTTCTCTTGCTTCCTCGGCAAAACTGAGCTTTAAATCTACAAGCTATTTGTTTAAGAATTGACATAAGAGGCTTAAAAACCCTATTTTAGTCACCTACAAAAATTTATATAATCCTCAAGAAATTTCGGGCACACAAATCAACAAAGAAGAGAAATGATAAGGCTTTAATAATATTTTTCACATAAAATAATACCAAAGGTCACAAGTGTGGTTTTCAGAGGAAGAAATTATTTTACAGATTGTGAAGATGATGAAGAAAGGACAAGAACTTCATAAGAAGAAGATATACAACAAAGAAAAATAGAGAAAGAACAAATGAATCAGACTATTATAATGCATTAGCAGAACTACCTACCCTAAACTCTCAACATGTATGAACATGAAGAAAAAAAGGTAATAATTTTTATTAATTCGCTTATTAATCATAATTTTATTCATTGAAAGACAGTTGGCGAATATAATTAATTCCTATATCCAACAATTTATATTTAAGCATGCTGTAAATGGTGTGAACAATAAATTTCTTCAGAAAGCCTTCCATAACACTAAACCAACAATGAGGAATGTATTAAATAGTCCAATTTTTTCCATTCAAAATGGTGGTATTGATGTTATACTAGGAGTCCAATGGTTAAAATATTTGGGTACAATCTTTAATTTTCCAGGACTTTATTGAATTTTTTTGTTACAGCGAAGAAGACGATACATCGTAGCGAAATATAATCAAATTTAACGGTACGAAAATCTTCAAAAAGAAAATGGGGTGTGATTTCATAATTATGCTCATTGCAGGTTCAAACATCGAAATCCTCATCTATTTCTCCATATCCGAAAAATATTGACAATCATTCAAGGTGTATTTGAGACCCCTGAGGCCTCCCCACCATTCGTGATCATGATCATGTTATTCATTTGACTTCCAGGAAGTGTTCCTTTAAACAACACCCCTTATAGATATCCCTATTCTCAAAAGAGTGAATTAAATGTATGGTTGCAGAAATGCTAGAAGCCAATATAAATCAACCTAGTCAAAATTATTTCTCTGCTCCAGTAGTATTGGTGCACAAGAAGGATGGATCGTGGCGCATGTGTAGGGATTATAGGGAGATCAACAAGATCAATATTAAATATTAATTTCCCATACTTGTTATTGATGAATTATTGGATGAATTACATGGAGAAATTTACTTCACCAATGTCGATCTTCATTCGGGATATCATCAAATTAGAATGAATACTGAATACATTCTGAAAACAAATTTTATCACTCATGAGGTTCATTATGTTTTTTTGGTCATTCCTTTTGGCCTGACCAATGCACCTTCTACATTTCAAGGTTTGATGAATTCCATTGTGAAACCCTTCCTTATAAATTTTTTGCTAGTATTTTTTTATGATATACTAATCTACAACAAGTTTTGGAAGGATCATGTTCAACATGTTTACAAGGTGCTCAAACTATTTGAGGAGAAAGAATTATATGAAAAAAAATCCAAATGTTACTTTGGAGTACAAGAGGTGGAATATTTGGGTCATATTGTATCTCATGAGGGTGTTAATGTAGACGCTAAAATAATTAAATCCACTAAGGAATGTAAAATCCCCATAACCATAAAGCTTATGCCAAGATTTATCACACTGAAAGGGTATTATCGCAATTTTCTTAATAATTATGGGAGAATAGCAACACCTCCAACAACATTACTGAAGAAATATGCATTTTCTTAGACTCCAAAAGAAACTAAGGTATTTGAACGTCTTAAAGAATAAATCTTCCACACACCAGTGTTAGCTATGCTAAACTTCACAAAATCCTTTATTATGGAATTCCTTAAGATATGGATTTGGTGTCATTTTAATGCAAGATGAAATAACTATGGCTTTTTAAAGTCGTCCAATCAAAGGAAAGTATTTACACAAATATATTTATGAGAAGGAAATATTACCAATACTACATGAACTAAAGCAATGGAAAACTTACCTAATGGGAAGACACTTTTAGGTAAAAACAGATCATGATAGTCTTAAATTATTTTTGGAATAATATTATCTTTAGAAGAGGAGAAAATATGGGTCATGAAGATGTTAGGTTATGACTTTGAAATCATCTACAAAAAAGGGAAGCAAAATTTAGTTGTAGATGCACTCTACAAAAAGGATGAGGATGTGGAAGAATCACTTTGTGCCTAGATTGGATAACCGGAGCAATGGATGAATGAAGAAGAAGTGTGGAAACTCATTAAAATTTTGTAGCAAGATCCCAGTACATCTGATATATTTAGCTGGAAAATTGATTCATTATGGTACAAATATTGTTTATATCTTTGTAAGAATTCCAAACTCAAACAAAATATTTTGTTGGAATTGCACACCTCTCCCTTAGGAGGGCACTCAAGATTTTTAAAACCTTACCACAAGGTCAAGAAGGATTTTTTTTGGGATGGCCTAAAATCTTATATTCAAACTTCTGTGGTGGAATTTTTGGTTTTCCAACAAAATAATGTTGAAACAAGTAAGACCCCTGGTGTGTTACAACGTTTCAATGGATTTTATCAGAGTTTTACCCAAGTCCGAAGGAAAAAAAGTCACCATGGTGATAGTTGGTAAACTTACTAAGTCTGCACTCTTTTGTGCACTATCTCATCCATTTATAGCCAACACAATTTCTACTGTATTTATGGACACAATTCAAAAGATACATGAAAACCCAAACATTATTGTAAGCAACATAGATCCCATTTTTACAGGAAATTTTTGGACAAAATTATTTTGTTGTCTCGGTGCTCAATTATCTCATAGCGCATCTTTTCATCCTTAAACTCATGGGAAAATTGGGATATTGAATAAATGTTTGGAAGGGTATCTTAGCTTCTTTGTATCTAATAAAAAAACACAATGGCTCAAGTGGTTACCTTTGGCTGAATGGTGGTATAAGACATCCTTCCATACTGCAACAAAAATGACCCAATTTATGGAACTTTATGGATATCATCCACCTTCCATCACATCATATTTAATAGAAATTATAAGGTTCAATCATTGGAAGATCACATCGAGCATAAAAAACAAGTTCTTCAAATCTTAAAGGATAACCTCACTTTGGCACACAATCGAATGAAACAACATGCTGATCATCATGACAGTGAAATAAATTTTGATGTGGGAAACTAGGTATTTTTATGAATACAAACATACAAACAAATGTCTCTCAAGTAAGCTAAGAAGGATAATATATTGTCACCTATGTGCTACGTTCCTTACAAGGTGTTACAAAATATTGGTACTATGACATACAAATTGGGGTTTCCTACATCTTCTCGAGTGCACCCAATTTTCCATGTTTCATGCTTAAAGAAGGTTATAGGTGAAAAGATTGCATTTCAAACAATATTTCCAGAACCTGACGAGAAATGAAAAATCATATTGGAACCTCGAGTTGTCATGGAAACAAGAACTCGACAGCTATGAAATCTATCAATTTCAAAGTATATCATCAAGTGGAAGAACTTAACCATTGAAGATTCGATGTGGTAGGATGAAAATTTTATACAGAAGCTTCCATAGCTACTCAAGTGTTGAGGAGAACACTCTTTTGAAGGATAGGGTCATGTTAGGTCCCTATAATACAATTGTATCCCCTTATTGTTGTTATTAGTGTATCCCCCTTATTGTTATCGTTGTGCCCATGTAGCCCCCATATTTCTGTTGTTGTGCCCCATAGAGGCTCACTATTGTTATTGTAGTGCTCTTACATTATTATTGTTATGTCATATTTGGTTATATTGTGACCCTTTAGAATCCTATATATAGAAAGGAGGTTGTGTCATTTGAACAAAACAAGAATATTTCATTTGTGTAATGTAAAGGAGGTTTCCCCAAGTGGATAATTTTTAAGTGGTTGTCTATATTTTCTTCTATTTAATGAGCTCATTACATAATAGTGATTGTCTAGAGGGTGGAGACCAAGATCTGTAAATTATTTTGGATTAAAAAGAAAAGCATGCATGGAGCAGGTCAAATGTTTAATAGTCTATAGGAGAAAACTACAAATGGTAAGCGTTAATTAACTAAAACAACCAAAAAAATTAATAATACCAATGGAATTTAACCCAGATTATATCAATGCCCTTATTGGTAAGGTGAAATTATACTATGAAATACAATAATCTAGGCATAACTCCAAGTAGGGAATGCAATGAATCCAACCTTGGAAAACCTGCAATGTGACTTCGCGATATGAGAGGAGGTCACAAGTCTGGCGCGCAAGGTTGCAACTCGAGAAGGAAAAATATTGTTGAGGTCGGGCCACATGGTTGCAGACAACTAAAAGACGCACACCTTTTTCCATGGTGTGAAATATTGTGACTTGCGACTTGAGGCCTCGTATTGTGACTTGTGAGTTGAGACGATGATCTTAGTGAAGGGTTTTGATGTGACCAGTCCAAATCGCATGTGATATTTTCCCAACGCCTTTCACTTCAAGTAGTATTTTGGTTATTTCTTTGATCGCGGCCTAGAAACGTAACCTATGGAGAGGTCTCACAGTCACACAATGAGCAAGTCGCAGAGTCTCACTGATGGTCCTTTCGAACACCCTCAATGCACGTCTGAGAAAAGTGGATGTGATTATGTGATCAAAGAGAGACTGCAACTTTTGAAAGTTGCATGTTCACCATTTAGAGGGGTCTCTTCCCCCTGCTACTGCTTTGCAGTGTTATTTCGCGGCCAGGGGAACGTGCGACTTACACAAGGTAAAATAATCGCAATAGAGGGTCAATTGAACTCCCCACTGGCCTTGTTGAGACTTTAACACATGAATTTGTGAATTCGAAGCTCTGCCAAAATATTTTCTACTATTCGGACGTTCCAAGCACAATGCATTTTCTAGGATCTTTAATGATGGGCCATTATCTTTCTATTGGCGTTCATTCTGAGAATCAACTCCAGCAGTAAAGAAAGCTTTGGTTTTACTCCCAAAGGGCTCCATCGCTAGTTTTCTACGACGTCCCTTTGGAATTATGGTGTTGCACTGATTAGTGGCACTGCACACATTTCTGTACATTGAGAGCGCTTGTCAATCTTCGAAATAATATTTTCTTGGACACTGACATTACCCTGCAGTCCGCATTTCTCCATCGCACCCCTGGAATTCAAGTTAGTTTTTCATGTGTGTCTAGTGACACAATCTGCATGCGGTGGATACAACCCATCCAATTTGACACAAGAAACAAGATAAGGGGCCCAATTGTTAATAATTATATAATATAGTATCGAGAAATCATGATGATGTTTTTTGGTTTGTAGAAAAGGGATGCTTCATTCCTTGTGGTTGACGTAGCTAGTAGCGCATCGAGGCAGTCGATTGGTTGGTGTGGTTTGGGAAAAAATGGGAAACATAAAATAGAGCAAAATAATGTTGGTGAGCAATATTTTGGTGTGTTCTTTTTAAGGTATTTATTCAAAGCAACACTCTCACACAACATCTGAGTGATTCCAAAGTCTCTAACCCTACACAAATGAGAGGATTTGAGAGGAGAGTGCTAAATGTTTGAGCCGTCAATGTGAGAGAGCAGGTATTACAAGGGGAAAATTGTATGCGTTGAGTCGCTGTGATATTAAAAAAATGACCATTACCAGAGATTAAAAGGACCATCATATATAAAGGCAACCTATGGACACGAAATTTGAGGGAGTTGTTTTCTAGCCCGGTGTGCCTATGTCACATTGTGCCCATCGATGCATGACTAATTATCCCTAGTGTGAGCTCTCGGGTAGCCTTCAGAACAATATTATGTCATCATTATGTATCGCATTTTGTGAAAAGGTATCATGACTATTGTGGGTGCCATTCTAACGCAGTGCCAGTGTATGTGAGGTCTAGAAGTGGGAGCTTCACATTGTTCTCCTTCTAAATTTGGTTGTATACGTATATATATAACATCCTCTTACTTGACATGATGTCTATTTGTGATTTCCAATGTAATTACGATGGGAAAAGACTGATACTGATTGTTGAAATTCCCTTCACAGCTTTAACTGGTATCCAGAGTTATAAAATGATACCCTGCTTTGGGAACAACGACATGAAGGTTTTATTTTTAAGGCATTGTTTCAAGGTACTGTTTAGGGTATATATGAATTGCTTAGTGTGAACTCATGCATACTTCATTCAATGCCTCGTTTAATTCTATGATCAAAAGGAAATCGAACAAGCTAGTTTATGATACCTTTCATACGGAGGTAAATAGAAAAATGACAAAATATAGACATTTGGGTATGATGTGTAACTACATTTGAGCGGGAAATTATGTGATATTTGATAAGATGTTTTAATTATAGTGTCAAATCCTCAAGGTAGTTTCTGAGAATGCATTCCATGGGTTGAAGGTGCACGCCAGGACACTCTAGGGTTTCATAACTGAAGTAGACATAATGACGGTTTCGAAAGCCTTACATGATTAAGAGAGTGAGAACCTAAAAATAATACCTTAGTCATTATCACAAGGTACTACCATAAAATTTCATGTATCATGAGGAATATATCTGGGACATGCATGCATCGTTAAAAAATAACCCTTGAAGATGACTTTGTGAATAGAATAGCCCCAAGTTGTCAAATATTTCCATGGAGGGTTGATATGTGAATTGATGTGCCAAGATATAACAACTTGAACTCTTATTTGAACATTGAATTCCGATGCCCGAGGATATGATTCACAGATAATGGGTTGCATTTCGGATTTGTGGAGTGGAAGTGAGAATCAAACTCTTCAATGTAAACTATGAGAATCTATGGTTCAATGCGGCATATGAATAGAAAAACATCATTTCCAAACCCTAAATCACTCTACGATATAAGAACATATGTGTAATATGACCAATTTCACGAACATACACCTCTCCCGTGCAAATGCATGTTGATGGCAAGATAACTCCTCACAACAACTACTTGCACAAACCTTAATGAAGTTGAAGGGGATGAGGACTAATGCAGTATGAGGTACCTTATAACCACTAATGCACATGAGTGATCAAGTTTCAAGGTAATATGATCATGTGAATATGATGACCACCCTAGGGAGTGATAATAATTCAACGCGGGTTTGTACCTTCAATTTCATACGTCTAGGGTTACAAGGATGCAGGAGGAGCATAAAATTCTTGCAAACCCTAATGCACATGTTGAGGGGTCGGAAAAGTCAAGAAATTAGGGGAATATGTTAGGCATTTAATCTCGCCAAGATTTCATGCAATGTCGATGGGAATTCACGCCTAGGGGCATGCAAATTAGGTTAACACAAGAAAGGGGATAACTGTTTTCCAATTTAGGGTTTCTACCAAACCCTAGCATGGTCAACATAATGATAGCTAGATTGAAACATTTTTTTTCAAGTATGATTCCCCCCACTAATTAGTGATGACTACTATGGACAATATAGATTTGAAATCGTAGACGAACTCTCAATTATCTTTGAAGAAGCATATCCCCAACCCTAATGCAATCATGAGACAACAAAACAAGTGAGTGCGGTGTGCAGGACATGAATGGGCAGAATGACAGGGTTTAGTAGAATAGGTCATGGGAATATTAACCAACAAGAGCTCGGATCGAAACCTTAATGGGCTTATCAAGCAAAGGGGGACCTTAAATTTTTAATATGCCCAAAATTTTGGGTGGTGTTGTAGCAACTACAACAATTGCTGAACCACTCATAGAATTTAGTATCTCTACCAACATCCCTACAATAGTTCAAGTTTGGATAATGATGCAAGCGAATATTGAACATGTACTATGGGTACATCTTGTGTTACCTTGACCTTTACTGATATGCCTTCCCTGTGTGCCTCGGCTAGGTACTACTAATGAGTAAACACCCAAGTAGAAATTCTCACATGATAGTAGTTGATAATGATGAAGAGAAAACAACAGAGGGCTTATTATATTCAAAATTTTAAAATAATTTTTTGGTGTTTCTCCACTTACAGCATGCCTAGACAGCACTCGAGTGGAGTCACTTCAAGAAATCAAAAATGTTACTCGGCTACCTGCGATCCTGGTCAGTACCCCGAAGGAGTCATTACAATACCTCTCTATGCAGGAAGCCTTTATTGATCCTTTACCCTTCATTTAATTAGCAGTTATTACTGGGAATTCATTATGCCAGGGAGGATGAGGGATCTCGACTTATTTTACGGGAAAGAGAGGTTGTTTATTATTTGATAAAAAATTTAAAGTATTTTTTTTAGGTTTTCCCTAATTCCAATTCTCCACATCCCATCTCCAGTTAACAAGTGAAACATGAAGAAAATTCATTAATATATCCATGACCATGTTGAGCACAAGGTTCAAGTTATGGAAATGGGTCACTCGAGTTGATTAGGTTTCCTCAAAAGAAACTTGTTCGTATTTCTATAGCTAATGAATTAGACTTATAGGAATGATGTCCAGGATCTGAATTTGATGACCAATTCTAAGAGAAGTTGCCTCTTGGAGTACCCATCAAAACCTCACACAATAACTAGGGTTAGGGTTTCAACATTAGGGAAAGGAAATCAAGGAGGCTCTTTTAGGGCTTTAAAATGTGTGAAGAGGCCAAAGAAATCCCTCATGGTTTGAGCACATGTGCAAGTAGGTGTAATAAATCTAGTTATGACACCAAAGGTTCGAAGGCTCAAGGTCCAATGAAGGCTCATGCAGTGGCATGCAACATATAGAAAAATTATAGGCTAGGTAAACGACCAATGAATTTTATGCAAGAAGACAAATGTATGATGTAATGAACCAAAAAATCCTTATGATGCAATGTGATTCTATGTGTGGGAGAAATCAACGAATTGCAGATAAAAAATAATGCAAAGTACATGTAGTGATCATATGATTTCCATGCAACAACGAGAAAATTCAAGAGTATGAGTGAAATCTAGTAGAAAATCATAATGCATAAAGCTAAACTACTTACAGTAAATAAAAGACATCATAACATACCTTAAACCATAAATCAAATCCTAGGAGGTAAACCCTAATTACCAAACTTAGACAAGTGAAACTTTAAACAACAAACCCTAGCTATCCTAAACCTAAAACCATAATTTAATGACAGAGGAGGTCGGTTCATGTGAAATTAGAAATTCAATGTAGCCAGTGTATCGATTCCCGACCTGCAAGAAAAAATATGTCTGCGATTACAATCTATAAAAAAAATTGCACAAAAACCAAAATACTCACATGTGAAACATGAACAATAGCTGGAAGGTCATGTCTTCTTATAGGAAAATGTGCCAGAAAATAATTTTCGAGCTGAAATGCAACCCAATCCTGATAAGCATAAATATGTACTTGAAAACTATTATCGTCCAGCCATGACACACATCCATTCATGCTTAACCCTAAATCTGGTGCAAGTGAGGCAAGATATTGTCTTCTTGTAGATACATTTTCTAGGTAGGATACCTCAAGCCATTCAAAAATCTTATCATGATGTTGAGGATGGTCTATTTGATGACATGGAGAAAATAAAATTTTGTCAAGTGAAATCTAGATGCAAGAAAATTCAAGTGCAGAAACCCTAGTTTGACATTACCCATGGGTTTTGTCGAGGACGTGAGCACCTAACGTAACCATCAACTCATGTTGAATTTCCTCACCACCTTGGAAAAACTCTGAACCTTCAAACAGGGAGTTATCGAACTTCAGTGGTTTCATGATATCAACTATCCAATGCATGTGGTCATCATTTATGGTAACTAGATAGATATCAGTGAGCATATTGTTAATTTTTTCACATGTTTGCACACTGATAGATTTCCAGTTCAACAGATCAGATTCTTTAGATTCCAAAGAATGAGATGATTTGACTAGAAAAGTTTCATGCAATAGAGATGTTAAGTGATTGGATTGTTAAAAATCATCTTCTTGTACCAGACTACTATTTGTACTGGCTGGGAAACCATAAAAAATATTTCAGACAATGACATGGGTCCTCCCTCTAGTAAACAAATTAGGGTATAGAGGTTGATGCATATTCGTTGTTAGAGAATGGAAAAAATTTCTTAGATAAACATCACTCCAATCAAGGGCTTTCCAAGATGAGTTGGCATCCGGAAACATTATGTCGAGAGAAGTGTGGTGTGCGAAAGCCCTAATTTGACTTGGTTCAAGGGTCTCATCAGGATCGTGAAAACCTGACATAACCATCAGTGGCAGCTGAAGTGCCTCAACTTCCTAATGAATCCATGAATATTTTAAATGTGAATCATCAAATTTTGGTGGCTTTGTAGGATGTACAGATAGATACAAATGAATATCACTATAGGTGTGAGTGAATATATTTTCAGAAAAAATACAATCATTGAAGCCGTCAATTTGATCAGGTTGGGTATCTGGTGCATTAGGCTCTTATGGGATTAAAAGTGAGGATGAATCAGTGGGAGAAACATCTTGAGGTTGTCGAGACATAAGGTATATTTATTTAATGGTTAAGGACCATGGATGGAAGAGAATATAAATAATAGATTCATCATTCTCATAGTGCAATCATGAAACATTAACCTCACATTCATCACTGCAACCAACACCAACAGGAGAAATTTCTAAATTATTTGTAGAAATCAATAGTGTGTCAAACTGAAGAAATGATTCAGGGAATAATAGATCACATGATTCAGATGAGGGGGTACCAATTGTACCAGGACCCTCATCCCGCACATTAGTGTTAGCCAGAGGGAGGGAAGAATTTGCATGTAAGTCACGGTCCATGAGTTTTATAGGACAATCAAATTCATCTGGGACAAGACCCAATTCATTCTCAATAGGTGAATGATATTTAGAAATAGTTATAGGTTAAACAGACTCAATATTGGTTTCATCGACATGGATAGATGTTAAATAAACTTGGTTTTTGAGTTTTTATTTAACAGGGTGTATGGAAGATCTTGAGGAGATACAACATGGTCATTTCCGGCAAGCATATTTCATCACCTAAACTATTCATGACCCAAAATTCATTAGGTAAAAAATCAGAAGGAGGAAGATAAATGTCACAAATATAAATTTCCTCCTTCGAGGCTTGAAGTTGTTCCAGGTTTAGAGATATATGAAAGACAATATTAAGGACCGAATATGGACAATTTGTAACTTGAATATTATCATGGAAATCATAAGTGTTGGGAATCGTTTCAGATTGAATTTGTTGTATAGAAACGAAAACAAATTGTTGAAATTCTTCAATTAAACATGCCCAATCGACATTTATTTTAGGCAACTCAAAACAAATTTGAACAAAACAAATAGAAAAATCCTCTAGAGATTCTTCAATTTTCATTCTGATCTCATTTATCCTTTATAACACATCTCCAAAATCGTACTTGTGAAAATATTGTTGAAGATCACCGATGAGTTGCTAAAACAAATCAATGGAAGTTGTTGGCAACGTGTGGCACCATTTCTTAACGTGGCCTTCAAGGGTGAGGGAGAAAAGTAGACAAGAAAAATCCTCATCATCAATTTCATAAGTTTCAAAAAACTCAAGAAAATCATAAAGGTGCTCGGTTATGGAAATTCCATTCTCACCATCGAACATTAACTGAGACAAGTGATAGAGAGGTTCATCAAGGATTAAGAATTTACAAATAGATAAATTTGACAAAAACCTTGGGAGAACGATTTGGGGACAATACATTTACATATATGAGACTAAACTACAGGCTCGAAGGGCTCATATTTTCATCTAGTGTGACTTATAGTGCCAATTTTGTTGACGGGATGGAATGTAACACCAACAAGAAGGGGTTCTCCCTAATGTGAAGTACCAATTAGAGCTCACAACATTCGGGATAGGAGCCCCATCCGATATGTAGGATCGGCTACCAACATAAGTTTTTTCACTCTTTTCTGTTATATGAGAAGGTGTTGAAGCAGGGATAACAGTGAAATGACTAGACATGGAAACAAAATTAGCGAAAGATTGACAAATTACAGAGAAATATAAAAGAAAATATAATCAACAATAAGAAGGGGCACACCATGAAAGGGATCAATGAGCCAAAACATAGTCAGACATACATGAACAATAACATGCCAAAATTTAATTGCAAAGTAGTTCACAATAAATCACTAACATGGAAAGGAACAAGTAAACACTAGTTCAAAAGAAAAAAATGCATGCATCAGTCCATAACATATTTTTATATGAAAGCACAAATATAAAAATAGCGAAATATCATACATCTAATAATACCGCCATGAGAAAGCATGTGAATAAGTGCCGGAAAAGGAAAATATATTATTAATGTTGTTGCAACTTCAATTACATATCTTGCAACTTTTCAAAACCAAACAGTGGAACGTGGGCTATTCATACCAATGTCTGATTCAAAACCTTAGCCTCACTACAACTCCCTCTACTAGCTACTAAGAGTTGAGTGCATTTAGCTCTCAAGCACAAGTCAACTATCTAATCCTAGCCTCAACTCAAGTGCTATAAGTCCCTCGAAATGAGGTATGAGAGAACACTTATAGATATGTGATGATTGTGCATCTACCATGACCCTTGGTCTTCCCTTTGACTCTTGAGCTTATTCACTTCTCTCTCAGGTGCAATGGCTGTTACATTCTCAAATCAACCTTAGTGCAGCCGCTTACATATGTATATAAGAATATTTGCAAGGACAGTGAGTAAGATTGTTGGAAACCCTAATTTTGTTGCATAGTAATGGAATAATATTAAATAGGGTTTTGATCCCCTGGTTGTGTTGCATTTTCATACTCCTACTATTACATAATTTATTGAGGTTGACCCAATTCTCTGGGAATCTAAATGAGTCCCACTATATTTTTTGTCAAAATATTAATTCCACAACTTCTTATCTATGCACATGAACATCCACCATCCTTGCATAATCCATTTCTTTGTCATAGAATCGTTAATTAATGTGACCTATTTGGGGTTTTTCACCAACGGATATAATGCTTTAAACTAAATGTTGTCTCTTCCTTGTTCATGTGCATCATTTGAATCCTACAAGCACACAAAACCATTCATAAGTAATCAATATGAACACACTTTCATAAACTTTAATGGAAAATATCACAAATAAGAATTGAATGAGAAATAATTTGTAGCCTTGAGATGTAGGTATCATGATTTCTTGGGCTAGTATCCCTTTATCGTTGGAAATTGTTACCTCCTCTGACTTTTTTTCCTCCTTAATATACTTTATTAAATTTAAGCCATGTCGATGCCTTATGTTAATTCCCCTCAGTTTCCCAAGGCTGAGAAAGGAAGCCAAAGGGGTAACCAGAAACCAGTCTTGATATGATATCTATCCCTACCAAATTACATCCTGGTTCTCTCAAAATTACAGTCATATCTGATGGAATTTACTCGAGGCTATTTAGAATTGTAGGCTAGTTAATAAGCTCATTAGTATGTGATTTAGGGTTTGTTGAATCAAGATCATAGATCTAGGAACTAGGTCAGGGTTTCGAATGATCAATTGTAGAGACGAAAATGAGGAAAAGTAGGTATTTTTAGTTACATATTTGGGCTATAATTTTGTTATAGGGTTGAAAAATGAAGGATCAAAATTATCATATGACTATTCATTCATTCATCAGAAGAAATGGAACACAAACATGAAGATCTCATCAAAACAGAGCATAAAACTTATGAATTATGTTTAAAAACTAATGATATGATCACATGAAATCATACATATGATTGTAAGGAGAAATAAACATTCAAATTGATGATTAAAGTGAGAGGAAACACTGTCAATAAGCATACCATAATAATCTCATGATAATTCTGCAATTGCCTTTGATATCACTGTAAAATGGTGTACATTAGCTCCACACTAAGATTACAAAGTATCGAACCCTCACAATGAGTTAAATTTGAGTACCTATAGAAAAATTAACAATATTCCACCTCTATGGGTCAAAGCCTGATCCAAAACAACTAATTGATTCACCTAATGACTCATAAACTAATTTCTATGGGATTTAGAAACAACTCCCCCTCTTTTAGCTAACAAGTTTGAGTCTTTGTCTCAAGTCATTAAACACAATATCCTTTAACAAAGATGAACATAAATAGGCTCATTAACCATCAAACAGCTCATGAGACAGATTTTACATCAAACATTTCGACTTTTTTACCTCCATGTGTCAAGAAACATCCTCAATCCTAGAAACACAGTGAATGTTACAGAATCACAATGAAACAATAGGGGTCAAAGCTGAACTGATATATTTTTAACCGCAACACATTTTACAAAAATGAGAGAGGTTTTTGTAGATAAGGTTGTTTTGGAGAAAAAAATATCTCATTTTTTGGAAATTCATTTCCATTTTCTCGGAGTCTGTGCCACAAAATAATGGCTAAAATAGACAAGAAAAATTGGAGAACTTGATTTTCTGAAATAGGCCTCCAAGAAAGTTGAATATCTCCCAATATACAATACCTGTGTAGAAATAGAAGGAGGTTAGTGTTATTTGGTCACTATTTAACAAAAAAATATTTTAATTTTCCCTAATTCATCTTCATTGTGTCAACCACTTCTTTTGTAAATGATGACCAAAAATGGAGTAAAAAGCGCAGCGAATTGCAAAGGAGGAAAATGGGAGGGAAGAGAGGTAGGAAAATTTATGAAAATTTGTGGAAGGTAGGGATAGATGTTAGGAAGACAATGGAGGAGTAATTTCTTCAAATTAGTGAGAAAAAATGGGTGAAAGGTTCAAAACACAAACCTAGGGTAAAAGCACAGCAAAAAAATGGGGTTCTTTGGGAAAATGGGGAAATGAGAGGGAAGAGGGGTATGATAAATCGCAAAAAAATTATACAGGGTATGTATGGGTGTTAGGAATATAGGGGTAGTAAATATTTTTATAGTGGATGAGGGAAGGAGGGGGGAAAGTTGAGAACAGAGGGAAAACCCATAAATGCAGCATAAGTGTTGCATGGGCTTGGGTTTTGGGGGAAAAATAGTGGGATGAAGGAAATTAGTGTGAGAAATTGTTGGGGAGGGTTTGATAAGTGTATACAAGGGTATTTGGGCAGAAATAATAGGTAAATTATCTCTGAGATGAAAAAAAAACCATGAAAACTAAAATCGTAGTGAAACCCTAGGAGAGGGATTCTATTCACTTTTTGTGAGAAATGACTGCATCAAAGAGTTGATGAAGGTATTTACTTAATTTATCAAGAGTCTTTGAGGCTTGTAGGGTAAGATATGAACCTTTTATTTTTTTATTTAACCTCCAAACCCAAAAACGCATCATGTTTTCCAGAAGCACAGCGTGCTGATGCAAAAACGTAGTGTGCTAATAGCAAGGGTTTGGTGATGAAAAATTCGAGGTTTTGATGGCTCAAAGGAAACAAAATGGTGGAGAAGTGTTCTTTGAGGATGGAATTAAGCTTTTTAATGCTTGGATGGTCCTTTTATTTCTTGAGAATCGGTTTTCTCTTTGGAAATGATGTGACATCACACGTCCTTTTGAGAAGTGACTTGATGACGTAGTGTACTACAACTTGATTTCTTTTTTTGGAAAGGTTAGAGCTCCATGTGGGTTGAATGTAAATTTGATAATTTTTTGACAAATTTATCCCTAATTACTAACTCCCATAATGGTGACAATGGTGATGACATGAATCCCACGTAGATTTTGATGACATGAGCAACTGATGACACCTAATGCATACCTTAACCCTGATTTCGAACTTCGAAGCATTTAAGTATGCATGTGAATAAATTAATGACCAAAACACTCATTTTATGACCTTGAAAATGGAGGGATTAGTAATGATACCTAGGACATGACTCAAGACTCATATGACAATAAAAATACATGTCAAATTTTATTTGAAAATGAAACAATTTGACCTAAGAGCCTATCAATCACATTGAAAGAGTACATTTGATCATTGGTGACTCATAAACACTAACACCTTGAATGCGATATGGTCATTTTATCATAGTCTTTTGTACACTATTGCATGCACTTCATCATAATCCATGCGCAAATTCATTTGGAAATAGCATGATTCCCTCATATTGTTTGCATAATCATCTATTGTTTAAATTTAGTGTAGTCATCAAGCTTTATTTATTAACTATACCACTAGAATATATAGCTCATGTCTCAATGTCATCAAAATTCACAACCTTCAAATTAATTATGGTCCTCCTTTACCACACTTTTCTTCATATGCATGGTCGTTACAGTCTATTATTGCGTTTATGTTGAAGTCAAAGGGAAATTATTATGAGCTAGGATAGTGTGTGTTTTATGCAAGTCACATAGTCATAGAACATATAGGGTCACGTCAGTCGCACTGGTCGCATGCATAGCTCACTTTGGAAGCTACTAGAGTGTGACTCTGTGACTTAGGTGGGGGTGAGACAAACCAGAAGTCGTGTGGTCATGTTTCACGTCTGGTCACATATTCAATTAAAATATGTGAGACCTACAATGTGACTTCGTGATATGAGCGGAGAACGTAAGTATGGAACGCTAGGTTGTGACTCAGGAAGGACAAATATTTTTTATTCCAAGTCAAATGGTCGCAGCATGCTGAAAGTCACGCACCTTTTTCCATGGTGTGTAATATTGCTATTTGAGACTTAAGGCCTCGTATTGCGACTTCTGGGTTGACACGGTGATCTTGGTGAAGTGTGCTGATGTGACCAATCTAAAATGCATGCGATATTATCCCAACGCCTTTCACTTCAAGCAATATTGTGGTTCTTGCTTTAGTCGCAACCTAGAAATGCGACATATGGAGAGGTCTCACAATCGCACAATGAGCAGGTTGGAGATTCGCGCTGAAGCTTCGGTCGCACTCCCTATATGCACTTCTAAGAAAATTGATGCGACTATTCGACCAGAGAGAGACTGCGACTTGTGAAAGTCACATGGTCACCATTTAGAGTGGTCACTTCCCCTTGCTACTTCCCTGGATTGCAATTTCACGGTACTTACTTGAGGTAGCATAGTCATAATAGAGTGTCAACCGAACTACCCACTAGCCTTGTTGAGACTTTAAGATGCAACTATGCGACTTCAAAGCTCTATCAAAATATTTGTTGTTGGGGGGACGTTCTAGGTAGAATGAATTTTCCAGGATATTTAATGTTGGGCCATTATCTTGCTCTTGGTGTTTAGTTTGAGCATCAAAGAGAGTAGCAAAGCAAGCTTTGGTTTTACTCCCAATGGACTCCATCGCTATTATTTTGCGACGTTCCTTTGGAATCCTGGTTTTTCAATGATCACTGGCACTAAACACATTGTGATACTTTGAGAGAGCTTTTAAATATTCGAAAGAATATTTTCTTGAAAAGTGATGTTGGCCTGCAGTTCACATTTCTGCATCTCACCCCTCGAATGTGAATTAATTTTTGAAGTGTGTCTAGTTGCACAATCTACGTGGGTAGGGAATTTTTAATACATTTGTTTAAGATAAAAGAAATCTTTTGTCTTAAAAAGTCACTTTTTATTTTAGTTATTTTACATTAAAATTTAATATCAATTGAATTGTATTAAATATAAAATTTAAGACAAAAGTAGTGTGAGACAAAAATAAGTTGAGACAAAACTTTATATTTAAGACAAAAATATTTTAAGACAAAAATAATTTAAGACAAAACTTTATATTGAAGACCAAAACATTTTGACACAAATATTTTAAGACAAAACTTTATATTTAAGATAAAAGTAGTTTGAGACAAAAATATTTTAAGACAAAAGTAGTTTGAGAGAAAAATATTTTAAGACAAAACTTTATATTTAAGACAAAAGTAGTTTGCGACAAAAATATTTTAATATAAAACTTTATATTTAAGACAATGGCAACTTAAGACAATGAAAATTAAGACGAAACCCATATAAGACAATTAGAAATTAAGACAAAACCATTGGCAATACTTCATAACAAGGTGATTGTCAAATGACTTACATTCTATGAACTAAAATTGTTTATTTTTTTAAATATGTGAAAAAATTTAAATTACTTCAACTAAACTTTGATATAAATTTTCATAAAATTAAATATAGTATAACGATAATTTTTATTTTTATTTTCTCAATTGTTATATATATATACATATATATCAAAACTATACATAAAGAAATAAATAAATAAATACAAATTCATCCATATATAGATTTTAAACTTTCATTATTTTCACTGAAATTCCATGAATGGATAGTGGATAATTATATTTTTAATTTTTGAAAATAGATATTCAAACCACATGAAATTTGATCATGTCAATTTGATTTCTTTTATATTTTATTTTTCCTTTTTCATTAAACCTCATTCTAAAAATATAATAAATAAATAGATAAAAAAAAATATTATTTTTTGGTTGGCCACTCAAGGGGATTTAACTTTGAATCTCATGTTTTAACATAATACTTCATAACAAGGTGATTGTCAAATGAGTTACATTCCATGAACTAAAATTGTTTATTTTTTTAAATATGTGAAAAAATTTAAATTACTTCAACTAAACTTCGATATAAATTTGCAAGAAATTAAATACAATATAACGATTAAAAAAATAAAAAATTCTCAATTGTTTGATATATATATATATATATATATATATATATATATATATATATATATATATATATAGAAACTACTCACATACATAAAGAAATAAAATTAAAAAATAAAAATTCATCCATATATGCATTTTCAACCTTCATTCTTTTCTTTCTAAATGAAAAATCAAAATTTTGATTCTTGTATATGTCTTATAGTCACATCTCAATTTTATTTTCACTGTTGAACAAATATATCAAAGAGATAAGTAACAATAAGTTAATTATTTCTTATATAAAATCTCTTCTAATATATATATATGAAAAATGAAGTTTAATATTTGTTTATATTAATTTATGATTAGGTATTAAGCTGTTGGTAAATATTTTCATCTCGTAATTTGAAAACTGTGAATGCATTATTAAGAAGCTAAGTAATATTAGTAATTGATATCATTACCATGAATACATTATTAAGAAACCAAATAATATTTTTAATTGATATCATTACCATGAATGCATTATTAAGAAACCAAGTAATATTAGTAATTGATATCATTACCATGAATGCATTATTAAGAAACCAAGTAAAATTAGTAATTGATATCATTTAAAACTAGGGAATAACGATTATATGGTTTATCTTCCTCACTTAATAGAGATATATGTGAATAAATTGTGAAGGAGTTTGAAAGAGTGCTCTAGCATAAACTTTAATTTAACCTAAAAATCCATTGTAAAGCCCATATCGGAGACTGACTTAGCGCATCCAGATGGCCCATCACTATAGGTTTGTGGCGCATATGACTCATTTCATCTCATCGATTATCTTAATCTGAAACTATGTGATTATATACTACACCTCACTTTTTAAATTTCACTATCATTAAAATTCATAAGTTTAACACTTATTGAAGTATGTAGATAATAATTCCATACAATTATGCCTTAGCATAACCAATATGCAAATGATATGAATTAAATTAATATTATAGAATCAATAACCTAATTGACCTAATAGTTTTCAAATATTCAAATCTCTTACAATCAAGTGAACTCTAGTCTCCTATAACAATTTAAATTATAAGAGCACACAAGTCATACAAACCTATCACCAAATTTCCTATTTCATTTACAATCATTGATCGAAACTTTGTCATAGATTAAAATTGTTTCACTTGATAGAAATAGTAAGTACTCTCATATGCATGCAACGTATGAAGAGTTAAATTAAGAGAAGGAAAGAAAGTTAAGTCTAAGTAAGTCTAATATTAGAAGTCAAGTGAGTCAAATTTAAAAATGTAATACCTTGTCAAGAAAATCTAAGTGAAGGAAAATAAAAATGTCAATTTATGTTAAAGTGAAGTTCAAAAAGTTTAGTTAAAGCGTCAAGTCATAGTTTGCATGAAGAAAATAAAGTTAGAGTTTGCATGATTCCATATTTAGAGAGTTCAATGCTTATATACCCATGGTTTGGTCATTTTAATGTGAAGTAAGAAGAGAGAATAACAACAATTCGGTGGATGTATATGAGAGAATAATTAATGAATATAACTTATTTATTCACGAATCTTGTGTACTTATTTGTCCTGTGTTTGCATGTTTATCTTTGCATATAAATAACAAGTTGTATCAGAGAAAGGTTTAGCAAGGTTTCAAAGCACCAAACAAGTTAAGAAGGTCATGACCTACTTCCACTAAGATCCTTGGTTATTGTGAGTAGTCTGCAAATCAAAGTTTGCATCCATTGGTCCATAAGTAGAAACTAGAGCACGTTGAGAGTTTGTAAACCCAACTACTAAAATATTAGGGTGAGTAGCCTATAGAGCCACCACCATTGACCAAAGAAGGAGTATCTATTTTAAGTTGTAGCCATGAGCCTCCATAAGAATATGCATAGAAGAGCTTAGAAAACTTGCTAGTAGGTGTTGGGAGCCACCGTTAAAGTGAAGGTTAAAAATTTTATTTCTAAATATAATCAAGTGTATGTGATGTTAATTTATAGAAGGCTAACACCATGGGTCACAAAGTAAAAAATAAAAATAAAGACTACATCCATGGGTCACAACCATGGGTCACAAAGTAAGAATGAATCAACCCGAGAAAAGAAATCGAGAGGAAGAGCCAAATTATTTTGAAGATCTCATAGAGTTTCTCTCCATAGTCAAGGCATATAAAATAAATGTGGACGAAGTAGAAAAAATCAAGGATGAATGGATCAGGATAAATCCAGTAACACTTCCAAAATTTACTAGAAAAATTTGTATTGTTTAGGAACTATCAAAATGAAAACTTTTCTTTGATGTAAAGAGTTGATTGAGTATCATCCTAATAAACCATGTGATGAAGTATGTGATATCTTACTATTGAATATTATAAAACATGCATTAGATGAGAATTCCTTGTGTAAGGTATAAAAAGGTACATCTTCCTAGGAAGCATGGAAGACCGTGGAAGTAGAATTTGGTATAAAGGAAGTGACATAAAGCAACAAATTATGTTAGATTCTGTTGAATAATGAATATAAATTTAACTGTAGTTCTGAGATTAAATGGGAAAGACTCTATGAGGAAAATGAAGCTCGAAGAATCCCACTCAAATGTGGATGATGGTCATAAAGACTATAAAAGTGAAATCCATTAGGCAGACATGCATATGGTTGAAGAAGACACATAAAAGATTACAGAGTGAGAATTTGAAGCCCCTATATGTGAGGTAGAGTAAGAACATATAAATTCTCGAGAACCCCACTGTAAAATGGATGGTGAAGATGATGATGAATCCCACTATCATGAGACACATGTGGATGGTGACTGAAAAGTGAGTAGTGAATTGGTGAATCCAACAATAGTCCTTGTTGATGATGGTGAAGCTTCCAATAAAGAAGTGAATAACATGTGTGATCTAGTTGGTATGATTGTAGTTTATGATCGCCTCTTTGCATCAGAGTTTGAAGCATTTAAGTTTGAGAATAACAAAGAAAATTTTTCATATTAAGTATTGGTTTGTAGAGTTGAATGTGCATTTCTCATGAATCCAGTAAGAAATGATGAATTTGGTGAAGTTGAAATTGTTAATGAGCACATGTATGCTCATATATATAACCGCGAAGTGGATGAAAATAATGTTGATGAAATTTGTTGTCTCTTTTTCAAAACAAGGATTAATTGTGGAAATATGGAAAGTGCCATGTTTGATGAAGAATTGAAGGTTGGAGCTACCACTGTAGCAGCAAGTTGTAACAACATTGGTAGAAAATCCATGTAAAAGTTAATAAAGGTAAAATAATATGTTGGTCATGGGACACGTATCCCAAGTTGAATGTTGCGCAAAAACATCCTAGTGGGTGTTCATTTCGGTTTATTAGTGGTTATGGAAATTGGAAAAGGAAATGGAAAAGGCTTTGGAAAGGCATGAGGCATTTATTGGAATTTTATTTATGAAAATAATGGAAAAGAGGAGAAAATGGAGGTGAAAGGTCACAAGTTACATGTGAGGAGGAAAATGAAGGAAAATAATGGAAAAATGAAGAAATTATAGGCCTCATTGATAAAAAGGCTTATGAGAATCAGTTGGTAGCTTTGCACAAACTCTTTTCAGTTCAATTTTGGATCTCTCATTCTATTCTCTCTCTCATACTCTTGGAATCTTTGAATTTTCTTAGATAACTCTTGGAGGACTGTGGCATACATTGGATTTGGAGTAAGAAGGAAAAGGAAAAGAAAGAAAGTGCAAGAGGACAATGAGATCAATAGCTATAGCAAGTTTTTCTTCCAGGTACTGAGTTTCATGTATGGTTCTCTTACTATTTTTGGCATGCATGGAATATGCATGTGGTTATTTGGTTATGATTTTTCAATGGCATGGGGGACTGCATGGATTGACAATGGTTTTTCCTAGCCTTGCTATTTCCTAGATAACCATGTTGTTGTAGGTTTTACTTTTGTTTTCTGGTTGGTTTTATTGTGCCTTTGGTTGTGGGTTGAGTTATTAGTTGCTAGAAGCCTTGCTTGGAAAAATGCTCGGGAAGCCCTTGGTGGGTTGAGTTACTAGTCCTGGAAGCCCTGGTTGGAAAAATTCTCTGGAAGCCCAACAACAACTTTGTGTTGAGTTACTAGTCCTGGAATCCTTGGCTGGAACAAACACGTTGGAGCCCTGGACAACTTGGGTAGAGAACAATATGGTGATGGTTAGTGATGTTTGACCGTGAAGTGGAATCACTAATTGAGGGTTGAGGTTGTTTGGCCTCTGGAATATCTGGTTTGGTTTTGATTAATTTGTTCTATGAGATCACACATTCATGCTTGGAATATGGCATGAGGGTGACTGGATGAAAGAAAGATTTGGTTCATCCTATCTTATGGTCGGGTGGTTCATGGAAGTCCCATACCTAGTCGACCTATGCAATCATCAGTGAGATCTCTTTATCCTTGGTATTTTGTGGGTAAATATACTTGTTTATATGTGGCTTATATCATTGTTATATCCTTGATATTTCTGTTGGTTATATGTTGGTTATTATTGAGTTTTATGAAAATGATAATGTATGGCTCTCATCATGTTTTGGTTAATCACTGAATTTACAATGACTATATGGCCTAATATATGGTAATGAAATTATTATGATGAGGAATCAATGCTTCTTAGTGATTCTCGGATAATTGTGAGACCCTTGTGCTCATGTCTATTGTTTTAACCTGTAGAATGCATATTTGTGACATTTTGACGAAATGACTGTCATGGCTAGTAGGGGTCCACTCAAGTCCTTATTCAAGTATTTACATTTTTATCATTCTTTTGATGTTACTTTTAATTTCTAGAAGTTTCATGGAGTTTTTGGCAGTGGCATGAGTCCTGGATCTAAAAAAGTGGATCAGAATCCGGAGTCGTTGGCATAGAACTACATGGAAAAGTCAGGCTAATCACAGGCATGCCTTATTGTGGGAGTGACTGGAGATTCTAAGCCGCAAGCGTGCCCATGTAAAGGGAGAGTATAAGGCTTTGATGAAGAAAAATGTCATTTTTTCTCGAGGGTTGGTCACCTGGATGGGTTGGATGGCTCCTGGGGGTTCTGTTGCAAGTGGATAAGGTTAGGTTGGTATGTTCCGTCAGTTCCACTTCCTTAAATGATATATAGGGAGTTGAATAATATCATGGTAACTCTTCGTCACATGTTTTCCCCGGTTGGCTGGTTACTTGGCTAGATGTGGGAGGAGGGTGTTATACAGTGGTATCATAGCATGGTTCTATTCTCCTTGGGTGATGTTTGGTTTCTATTCCCCTTGGATGAATGTGTTGTCGTATGTACATGTCGGTTAAATATAGGTCCTTGTGCTTGTGATATATGTTATTGTTGTGTATGCATGGTATTGGTCATGATTGTAGTGGTGTCTCCATGTGAAATTTGATGGTGTCATTATTGAATGTATTTTTTGTGACTTTATGCCAGTTGTGAATCTGTTATGTCTATCACTGTTTGTATGTTTTTATTCATACCTTGACTAGATGATGGTTTTTGTGGATGAATTCATGGTATGTGGTCAAAATATTCATGCATTGATAACTGTATAACTGTTGAAAATATGTTTATATGTTTATCTGATTATGTTATATATATATGTATTGCACTAATTTGGTCGGTCTTGCAGACAAGATATCCTCTCCGAGCTATACTAAGGTACGTTGGTTTGTTTATGATTTGGCTTATCTGACATAAAATAAATTATAGGAATAAGAGATCAAAGATGACTAACAAGATGGTATACTACAAAGATTATCCCCATGAATCAGATGAGTAGAGTGGTGTTGGGAACTCTTCTGACTTAGTAGACACATTGAGGAGCTTGAAGGAGTAAATAAGGATTTGAAAAGCAAATAATGACAAAATCATGTAGGCATAGGAGGATATGACTACTGGGGCCTTTGGAAGTAGACCCCATATTCAACACAATTCAAATACAGATGACACGAGAAGGGATGCCAGGTTCTTGGATACTCCAAAAACGAGGGGTGATGGACACATGTACTATTATCGTTCTGGTTCTGATAGGTATCATGTTCATCATTTTTATCATCCTTATAGGAGGATTTATAGGGGATATTTTCTGGATGAGTTCAAGAAATAAAATCCACCTACATTCGATGGGGAAATGAAGAAAACAGAGGATGCATAAGCATGGTTGATTGGAATGAAGAAGCGCATGAAGAGTCTTGGTTAGTGCAGTTGGATACAGGTACAAAGAAGTGATTTCATAATTGGGTAAGAGCTTATGAATTTGATTTGAATGGTGTGTCTACATAGCACATTTGAATTTATTTTCATTGGGTTCATATAACATGCTTTTAGGTATGGACTGGTTGTATCTCCATAGGACCAAAGTGGACTGCTATGACAAAGCTATTGAGTGCTTGGATGAAAATGGAGAATCGATATTCTTGCAAGGAAATAATAAGGAAACATAAATTACAATGGTGACAACTATGCAGATGAAGTGTAGTTGGAGGAACAAGTGTGTGTTATTTGCAATACATATTTCTAGTGACAAAGATAAGGAAGTTGACGATGTAGATATCTTGAGCAAGTACCCAGTTTTACAACAGTTTCAAGATGCATTTCCTGTAGATATTTCAGAGTTTTCGCCTCTCATAGAAGTGTATTTTTCTATTGATTTGGTACCAGGGGCAGCACCAACATCAAAAAAACCATACAAGATGAGAATTCCATAGTTGGTAGAGCTAAATTTGCAGTTGAAGGAAATGTTAGACAAGGGATACATTAGGGAAAGTGTATCACTATGGGGCACACTAGTATTATTTGTGAAGAAGAAGGATGGTACTCTCATATTGTTCATTCATTACATGCAATTTAATAAGGTGACCATTAATAATAAGTATCTGTTGTCAGGGATTGATGATTTTTTCGATCAATTGAAAGGAACAATAATGTTATCAAAGTTTGATCTGAGATTAGACTATTGACTATTAACATTTCTCCTAAGGGTTGCAGAAATAGAGTTTGTATATAAACTTTTATTATATGGTTTCAAACCGTTCTTGTCTCCTTCAAGGGGGTTTCTTGAGCCCTTCAAAAATACTTCCTTTTGATAACCAGCTGGTTGTTTCTTTAACACATGTATGGAAACATACTTTGAAAACCATATTTAATAGATTCATAAGATGAAATTATTGGTATTGACTACACCTTATTTGGAGACATATTTTTTATTGTAGGGTTTGGTACCTTTCTATTGGATGTGGTTGGTGATGTGAAGAATACTCACCCTCTAGTAAAGATTCATACTAACTCTAACAAGCATATGGATGCTTGTTGATAAAGGGAGATCCCTCTTAGGTTAGCTCATTAGATTCTTTGTCTGTTCATGCTATTTTTTTTTTCATGAATTTCCTTCTCCAAGGGGTTGAGACTATTTACTTCATTTATTGAGAATAAGAAAAGGTGCTTCAAGTCAAAAGTATCAAGTCATATAACCGTCATTTTCTAATATCGTTGATGAGATACTTTCACAACCCTTCCAGAAGCCCTCTACTCCTACTGTGGAATGCACACGATTTCTCTTAACATCACTTCTAGTTGTTGAGGTAGGAAACCTCGTTTTGGACTGAAATATGGACATGGTTAAGTACTCGAAACTAGAAATTACGCTGGATAATTGATTAGAAGAGTTAATCAAATCATCATTGGAACAAGTTCTCTTTTAACTTTAAAATTTTCGTAGGCTTTATTTCTTACGTAATCTAACTCTCTCTCTAAGATTTGATTGCAACATTCACATCAATCGTTTTCCATAGCTCATGATCAATGGAGTTTGAAAATTTTAAATGAACTAAGGCAGCCACATGCCTAATATTATGTAAAATAACGGGATTCATCCTTATCTCTCCATGGATAAGGGCTAAAATTAGTTTCAATAATATCTATCATACCTCTGTAAGTGAAATTAATGCCTAATGAAAGAAAAAGGAGATATAAGGTTATTGTCACATGTTCTTAAGAAATTGCAGGTCTACGACCCTTCTTTCAATCTTCATTCTTTATTTTTCCAGAGAACAAATCTCATCCCACGCATCCCCTCTGTATAGAGAAATGATATTAGTTTTTAATATTCCATGGTTATCATTTGTAACTTTCATGAAAACAGCTCCAGAAATAATTTCTTCTCAGTACACTTATGACCTTTAGTGTATTTTCTATCACAACTCTAGAAAATCCCTTTTGCTCTTTTTTCTTCGAATTGTCGTGGTTTCAACCTTGTGGGTTATTGAAATCTAGGAGTAGCAACACTTCCCTCTTTATAGAAGTGAGTGGTAGGATTTATTGTCGCCGTAATTTTACATTCAATTTTTCTTGCCAACCTGAATGCCTTCTCCAATGAATCGGGTTCCAAAACGTGAAATTCATGTTGGATGTTGTTATTGAAATCTAGGAGTAGCAACACTTCCCTCTTTATAGAAGTGAGTGGTAGGCTTTCTTGTCGCCATAATTTTACGTTCAATTTTTCTTGCCAACCTGAATGCCTTCTCGAATGAATCGGGTTCCAAAATGTGAACTTCATGTTGGATGTTATCATTTAAAGTACCTATGAAGAGATCAATCCTGTGTTCCTCTGTAATATCAATTACCCTTATATTCAATTTTTGGAATTCCTCAATGTGCTCTCCCACTAAACCCTTTTGTTTGAGATTTATCAATTGGCTAAAGAAGGTGTTGCTCTTTGTATCCTCATAATGTGCTATCATTCCCTCCGTAAAAATTGACCAAGTGACAATTTTTTTACAGGAGAAAAGCCATCGATACCATAAAAATTTATTTTGTTCTATATGTAAAGTTGCAATGCGTACCTTTTGTGTGTTTTTCACATTATTGAGATCAAAATATTGCTCCATCTATAGTATCCATGTTACGGGATCCTTGCCATCAAACTTCTTCATATCCATATTTGTAATATGGTGGTTCTTCCTGCCAATATTAGAGTTTATGAAATCACGATTATCGTTTATTTTGTTCTCATCATTAGTTTCCTCTATTATCTTTTCACCATTAGGAAAAATTTGTTGTATCAACTTTTCCAAACCTTCCATGTATGCTTTTAGATGATTCTTCATGTTTTCCATTTTAGCTTCCATGTCATCCATCTTAGCTTCCATGCCAACTTCCATGCCATCCATCTTAGATTCCAAACCATTCATCTTAGCTTCCACGCCTTTCTTCAAACCATCCATTTCAATTTTTGTTGCTCTTTGCGATAGCGAAATTTGGTGCATTTGCTCATGGACTTTTGATATCTCTTGTTGCATTTCTTCATCTTCATGAGTCATGGTAGAGCCTTCTAAAGGATTAACAGGTGTTGAGTTAATTTTAGGAGGAATCTTAGAACTCAATAATGATAGCTATGCTCAATAGGCCTTTGGAATCAACTAGAACTGATTTTTCAAACAAGACTTATGCATTTTGAAAAAAAATACACACCTTTTTCTTGATTTTAAGGAACTCGATATTGAAACTGAATTATCTCTGTGATTTTGGATCTTCAATATCTGGAATTTTGCCATGAAGTCACCCTCTGAATATTCTTTCGAATGCCACAAGTCTAACCTGCTTTGGATTCTTCAAGGAAAAGTTATGTCCAGTCTCCCACAATGACCCAATTATGGACTGGTTCAGTATAGCGCACTTGTACGACTTGCCAATTGTCACTGTTTCCTCCTTTGGCTCTGAAATTGATAGACAAGAAACTGCAGTCTGTGTACTTGCAACAACTTTTTACAACATTCCAATCCGATGCTCAGAGAGAGAATTATGAAGGTTTTCGCACAATAACCTCTTTGATATGAAATTTGGGAGCCTATAACAGACCTAACTTCTACAGATAATATCTCCGAAAATATTACGAACCAAGCTCTGAAAGTTTTTGACGTTGTTCCTCAGCCGTTCTACATCACTCTATAAAAATTTCAGCTTCTGAACCTTTGTAGAAAAAATGTTATAGAGAAAATTCCGCGATGACATGTTTAAGTGAAATTTAGGAGCCTGCAAAAAGCCCTTCCTTCCACAGATCGTATCTCTGAAAATATTGCAAACAAATCTATAAAATTTTACGAAGATGTTCCTCAGGATTTTGGCTTTGCACCCTCAAAATTTTAGCTTCTAAACCTTCGTAGAAAAAAATTTATATCGCAAAATTCCACAATTCCCTGTTTGGAGCAGCGAAACCCTAGAATCCAAAGCTCTGATACCAAATGTTGTGAAACCAGCTCCAGAAATAGAAGAAAAGAGACATCAACGCCGTAGAAATAAGCCACTTCGAGGGCGAAACCTCCAATACTTTACATGAATGAACAATTCTTGGATGATACAAATTACAAAACCTCCTTTCTATATATAGGAGTCCATAGGGCCACAATGTAATCCTAGTGGGGCCACAATGTAATCCTAGCCGACCTAACAATAATAATTTAAGGGCACAATAACAAAAATATGGGGGTTACAAGGGTACAATAATAACAATAAGGGGGTTACACTAACAACAATAAGAGACTATACTAGTAATATAGGGACCTAATAGTAACAAACTTATCTCGATTATCCATAGTGTTCTAAGAATTAGGTCGATGTTTCGAATCCGAACGGGGTTCATCTTTAGGAATTATTTTGAATGAATGATTGAAAGAGGAATAAAACCAGGGATAAATAGTGAAAACGAAAAAAAACCAAAAAGAAAGAGTAGACTAAAACCAAAATTATGAAGATAAATTTAATCAGTTAGTTATTATAATTATTTTAAAAGACATAAATTATTATGATCAATAATTATTAATGATAATTCTTAATTTAAATAAATATTAATGATAATATTTTCATTACTAATAATAATTATTACTTAAAATAATTATTAGTGATCAATACGAATTGTTACTAATAACTATTAACATTATTAGTAATAAAATTATTAATAATAAATGTTATTTACCATTAATATTGATTTCTAATTTTAATAATTATTAAAGTATTAATAGGGTTAAGATAAATTCATTTATTAATAAGTGATAATTAGTAATAAGTATTAAAAATAATAATTAATAATAATAATAATTAATTATTATTATTATTATTATTATTATTAATTACTAAAAATTATTATTATTAATAATAATTATTGTTATTTTTTCTTTTTAGTGTTTTATTCTTTATTTAAAATAAATAATATGTTATTATTGCAATATAAATATTTAAGTCTTTTATTGTTAATAATAACTAATAATAACCTATTTAATTTTAAGTAAATATGAATTAGAATTTTTATTTCTATAATAATAATTGTTAACTTAAAAATAGGGCTAAGTGTAACATAGTTAATGGTTTAATTATTTCTCAGTTTTAGTCATATATTTGATTAATTATTAATTTATTAAAATTAATTATTACTATTGCTTATATCATATTATTAAACCCTAATTCCAAAGAGATAAACGAAGAGAGGGAAAAAAACATACCTGAGATATTATACCTGGGATGAAGAACCGAAACAACCAGTTTTCTTGATCAGAGGAAGCTAGCTACCATTGATTTCAATCCCTCCATTGATGTTGAGATTATGAGAATTGTTATTAATATCAAGATCTTATGTGATCTTCCTTTTCTGATAGTGCTCCTCTCTTGCAATAATCTTCGAATTTTATATACAGACATAGTGCTTAGTTTTCGAGGAGTGCTCTATAAGAGCTAAGGTATGGGATATCCCATTTTCAATATCGAATTCGTGCTCTTTTAATATATTTTTCAAAGAGCGCCCAGTCTCCCCAATATAACTTTCCCCACACGAACGATGAATCGTATAAACTCCTTTAAGCTTCTCATGACTGATATTATCCTTAACTGATCGCATTATTTGACTTATAGTTCCTGATGTTATAAATTGTGTGAATATCTCCTTCTTTCCAAAAACCATAGCAATATTCTCCATAACACATTGAATATATGGTATGAAAACCCTATCACATGAAGCTTTATGTTCTTGGTGTTATTTCGAAAGAACCACACCCTCAGCTCTTTTTATGGCCTTCTTAATACCCTTAGGTTTGTACCCTATTCCTTTAAATACAAAGGTCAAGTTCTTGATTTCCTCCCTAAGGAGCTTAGTGTCTGATATTATGAGGGCCCTAATAGCAAGAGTATTTAGGACACCAAATTTATGAGTTGGGTGATGGTACGAATCTGAATGAAGATAGCTATCCCTTTGAGTTTTCTTCCTAAATACCTAATTCCCTAATGTTCCATCTTCTTTCTTGGTAACAAGGACATCCAAAAATAGAATTCTCTTATTTCCTTAAACTTCCATGTTAAACTTAACTTCTGTCGAAATAGAGTTAGGGTGATTAAAAAATATCTAAAGATTTTCCTTTCCATGAGTCCACTTTATGTTTTTGTCGTCAACAAGCCTCTTCCACCAATCTGGTTTCAAGTAAAAGGAATCAAGGGCATTATTTTGAAATTACCCTATGTATAAGAGTGAAAATGGGTGAGAGCAATGATCCCATCGCGACACTAGATACTTGCTCATAGTAACCACCTTGGAAGCTGAAAAAATGGAATGTAAACAAACTTCTACAAGATTTTCTATGTCAAGATCAGTGACTTAATTTATAACATGAAAAACCTCATCTAAGGGAATTTTAGTAAGTAATGACAAAACATCGAAACTCACCAAAATTTTATTCTCCTTTACCCTCTCATTTTTAATATTACTTACAAAATCATCAATCTTTTATTAATGAGTCAATGTTACCAACTAAGGGCTTAAGAATCTTGGTAATATACTTTTCCAATTCATAGGTGGGGAACCTTATGGTATTAACAATTTTTTTGAGGGGAGCACCCTCCTTCTGAATTTTAGGTAATCCATAAATTCTAGGGATAATTTCACAAGAAGGGATTAAATTCTTCTTCAACTTATCATCAAGGCAAGATTCCATGACTTCATTTTTTACATATTTTATAACACTAGGGATGGGATTGGAGCTAAGTTTTTTATAACTACTGTAGTTCATATTCTCTTACATTTTGTTTACATAATCATCCTTATCCAAAATCACAATAGCTCGTCCTTTATCTACCTTCAGGACCACAATTTTGTCGCTATTGTGTAGAGACTTAAGAGCAATAATCTCATATAAGTTTAGATTACTATTAGGGACATTTTCCTTCCTCATTATAAGGCAACATTTTTGTCTTAATGCCTCTCTTTCAACCATGGATTAAGCCCTGAATCCCATCCTCAATGTTGCATATGATTCTTTCTTTTGGAATGTTCCTGGGGAAACTGCGAATCATATACCTTTTCTAATTATTTTTAAAGTATCAGGATTCAAACATAAGGAAGATAGGTTAACCACCTTATTATTTCCAGGCACAACCTTTGAAAATAAGTTTTTTACAATGCTGCTATAATTGTTTCCTATATTTTTTTTTGTTTCGATGGCCTGAAGAGTATTGTGATTAGCAGTATTCTTACAACTAGAGCTATTGAAATTTATAGCAGAGGCCCAAGTTTTGAACCTTGCTACCCTAACTTTCAACCATAGGGGCTTCACTCAATGAACCTATAACATATCACGTGTGATCATAGAACATTAAATAATAGCCTTAATTTGAGTACATATTGGAAAAAACCTCTAAAGATCACATTATTTAACCCCCTACCAATATAAACCCAATACACCTTCCCAATTAATAAATCCCCTACTTTCACAAGATATTGTAGGTATCCATTTTTTAATTAACATTTTTTATACCCCTTTATTTTTTTCCATTAAATTTGAGATCCGTTTTTTATACCTGCCAATATAAAAACCCTTCACCCCCTATATATCCCCCAATATTATGTCATTTTTTCCCTCATTATATATGATCCGGGTAGATTTTTTATACCCTTTTTACATGGACCTTTTACTTTGTCTGATGTGTTAGAATTTCATTTTATCAAAAGAATTAATGAAATCATGCAGATATAATCAAGAGGACCACATGTCAACAAACATAGGACAAAAATGAAAGAGGTTTAATAACGGAGTTCATCCAGTGTGAACTACCTCTCCGGGCCTCGGTGTATCGATGGTGTTGGCTGCTTCATTTAGTGTTGTAGATGTAAATATGTACACGGACGTTGTTTTCTTATCATAAAAGGAAATCAACCGTGAAAATGAGTAGGAAATTCTCTCCATGAGACATTCCGCTGCAAGGAACTCTCACTCATAACATACATCCTGTCAGCATGACATAAACTCGCACATAACGAATATGAGTATCCTGCCAACATGGGAAAAAAAGGATCTCAATTAAACAAACATGTGACAATGAGTAACCCGCCAACATGGCATCAAATGGATCTCAAACATAAATGACAATCCATGATATAAATTACATCTCACGTCAAAAACATAAACAAGATATTGCATCAAACATCAAGCAAGGATCTATACAGCACAAAGCCTCCCATATCAAAAAGAAAAATAAGTACATGATCACTCTGCATATACCTCACGCTGAAGATGACTGAAGAATAGGCTTCTTCGTTGCTAGATCTGAAATCACCATTACAATTATGGCATCGGAAGGCATGAGATCGGCTTCTCACTCTTTGAATACTAACACCTGCAACTCCACTTTGAAAAGTGGCCTAAGAACATAAGGCTGAGATAGAAAATCCGACTGCACCATTGAACTTGTGTTGCCAAGAGGTGTAGGATCTACCATCAATTTGTTGAATTCTGACACTGTCAAAATCTGTGCCTTAGGGAATCTTTTAGATTCTCCCTAGATACCTCAAAGATGCTGCTCCACATGGAATCTGGAAAACTAGTGCTCAAATGGAAAATTTGGGCACCATCATGCTCCCTACAAAATTATGGCTAAAATGCATATAAATTTTAATACATTATGACATAGGAAAATTTTACCTCCATGGAATCAAAATATTCCCTTAGCATCAAAAAAATTCCCCTCGAATTGTGTGCACCATCCTTCCTCGAACTGCATGTTCGTCTACCATCCGACCTGCCTTCTCTTTGCGCACGGCTCCATTGGCCTCCTTGTGCCCACATCTCTCATGCATTCTCCACCATTCTCCATGGTTTCCTTGAACCATTTGAATGCCAACCTATAATAAAGTGTGAGAATGAATAAGACAAAGTGTGAGGTTGGCACGCTAGTTGGAATAATCATATTAAGATAGTTGTTTTTGGGAGGTTTTGAGTTCAAATCCCATTGAGTGCAAATATTTTTTTAAACCCCAATTTTAGTTTTAATATAGTTTTTTCAAAGTATATAATATATGGAATTCGTATCTCCATATTATAACGACTCCGGAAAATAAAAATGGAGGTTTTGTTCGATATGTAATTTCATGATTTTTAATATTATTTTTGTTACATAACAATTTACCATATTTAAATTGATTTTGATTGTTTAATAACTATATTTAATAAATAGTTCTATTTTTAATGATATATATATATATATATATATATATATATATATATATATATATATATATATATATATATATATATATTGTGCGCGAAATTAAATATCATTTTATTTTTTCTTTTCTGCAGGGGAAAAGGGCTTATGGAGGAGCTCCAGGTGTCAAGAACTAAGGGGCTTTCCATCTGGGTCCCACGTTCTTACTAGGATGCCATGTGGCATCATGTGGGCCCCACTTCCCTTGCCTTAACAAAGCTTCAAACTGCTCTAGCTTTCTTATACAAGCTCGGATTGACGCGTCGTTCACACCATTGTGATCAGGGCGACAAACTCTTTAAATTGAACCTGGTTAGAGAGAAATCTGAACACTTTTATTTTTTTAGCTTTCATCAACCCTGTTTATCTTGTGTGTGTCTTTGGGGCCACCTTGATCAATATATCGCCCAATATGAACCCAAATTCTATGGTATTGCTCTCGCAGTGAAGCCCTTGTGATTTCAACACTGCCACCTACGTCCTTTATTCTCCTTGAGTTACATTCCAAAAGTGTCATATCACTGGAAATGTTATTACTAATGCTAACATTATTGTTACTGATGTTGTTGTCAACTCGGATATCATCATCAATATTGATTGCATAATATTCAAGGAAGCTCATATTGTCTAAAGGGGAAAGTGATTTATTGACCACTGGAAGCTCTCTGTCCTCCTCACATCCGTTGTTGGAACTGTAAAGGAGGAAAGGTACTAACCAAACAACAACAAATCGTTTTTTTTCAACCCTGCTTCCTACATATTCTACTCTCTGTTAGGGTCCTATAATAATAGGGTTCATAAATTTTTAATTGAATTTGATAGTCTTGTAAATACGTACATACCTTGCTTTCTACAAGTTGTTTTCCCATATTTTGAAAAAATGAAAAATAATAAAAAGCCAAAAAGAGGGTAAAAGGTTCTAAAATAAAGATCAAAGGACTTAGTAAAATATAGACCCCAAAAGAAAAAGAAATAAGACCTGAAAGTGAGAAAATCCAAATGCCACTACTTTACTTTTACTGCAAGAATAATGATTATGTGCAGAGTGTCAATAAATGCCATAATCCATGATGAGTTAAACAATTTAATCTTAAATTTTCACGCTTTCAATTTCATGTTTTAGATAAGAGAAAAAAGATTTGTCAAACAGTTTAAACTTGACAAATCAGTAGATAGGTAGAGAATAATGAGGAGCTCAACGGTTTAATCTGAGCCCTCAGATGAAATAAGGTAAATTTAGAATGTTTTATGCTTTGAGAGAAAAAAATTTTAAGGTTGCAAGCCTAAATGCACCTACAAAATGAAGAAAAAATGCTATAAATAAAGTTGGGTAGGTAGAAAGAAGTTGAGCAATCATGTAATAAAGCATCATCAGGAAAAAATCACTAATTTCCCCTCCCCTAAAACTATTAAGTACTCTAAACTATCAATTAAAGAGGCTTAGAGCATTTCACTGACTTTTGTTGGGATCAAACCCAAGGCTCGATGACTGATTAGTTAAAAATATTGAATTCCTAGAAAAAACCCACATTCATCAGCATTTATCCTTCATTTCATAATCCTAATGCATTTTCATGAGTAAAAACCCATTTTTACTTAGTAATATTAAAACCCTAAATAACTAATTCCATTCCCTTTCAAAAAATCATTCATAAACCCTAAAAATACAGTTATCCTAAGTTAAAGTGTGAAGTAATACAACAGAGACAAACTATGTTATTTACACTTTATTTTAGAGTTAAACATGTGTTTTTCATATCCCCTACACTTCACCCTTTTATTTCATATTAACTACTAGCGATATATATTAATTCCCTAAAATAAACGCACTCGTATAGTATTAAATCCCTTTTATCTTAAATAGACCCACAAAAACCCTTTATTTTACTGTAAACCAATGTTTTAAATACTCCATGTGCACAATATTAAAACCCCGCCCTATCCCATTGGTTTAAACCTATCTATAATATAAATATCCCGCCCTCTATAGTTTTAAAAAAACTATCAAAAGTTGAGAAACTATATAATATTAACACCTGCGCCCATATGAATGATTTAAACATTGGCTAAATGTTTAAATTAAACACATAAACCTTATCCCGTCACATATCATTTAAACCTAAGGTTATAAACTTATTAAAACGTTCATTTATAAAGTTTAAAACCCGTCCCCACCACATATATTCGGCCCCGGTCCCACTCTCCACCCAATGCAACTTCCACAGGAGATCTGGGCCATTCGCAATCGAATCCCAAGATCTGATGGTTGAAACCCAATATCTCAAATAAAATTGCTCGTATTTCCCCATTTCATTTTTGCCTGAAATAGGTGGTATTTGGATTTCCTCTCTCCTCCACCTGCTTGATTCTCATTGGATCACGTGGGTTTGCTCCAAAACTACTTACCAATGAAATGGCGTGCGATAACCACTCTAGTTTTAGACCCGTTAAATCCCGAAACCACTATTTCCCGCCCGATGTGACTGTTATTCATTGCAAAGTAAATGTAACCCTAATTTTCCTAAATAACTTTGGAAATGCACTGATTTACTATGATTTTGCGGGTAACCACTGTATAAGCCTTTCCAACTTTGAAACAAGCATTTTACACCGTTTTCGAGCCAAAATCCTGTAAATTTCAAACTACAGCCATTGAAGATTGCCAAGAAGCCCTGAATTTCTACAAAGACCCAAAAAGTACTAGAAACATGTATTACACACAGAGGACCTGAAAAAAGCCATCGGAGCTACTGTTAAAACCCTTAAAGCTTCCAATTTACTTCCAAAGACTTCAAAAGCCATCAGAAAACCTCCGTTGTCCCAGAGAAATCCTCCGTGCAGCTAAGGTTTCATTTAACAATTTTTTTTATTGTTGCAGGTTATTAGAAAAAGGACAATTTGGATAAAACAATTTAAATACTAGTTAAAGATCAGTTTTACTCCAAGAATTCACAACGAAATGAGTTTGAATGGTTTTCCTAAAACAAGAAGATTTCATACAGTAAACAGAGCAGTAACAGTTTGCAGTGAAAACAGAGACAGTTAAAGTGTATCAGTAAAATTCAGAGTGAAAGTCAAATTAGTAAAAACAAAGCAATCAAGGTAAAACAGTAAAAGTAAATAGAGACAGTAATGGTTAAACAAATAAGAAAATACTTTCACCAACAACAATTAATTTTATCCAAAGTGAAAGTAAAACAGTTAAAAGAACAGTAAGATTAAAATATGAAAACAAAGCAAGAAGGGACATTTTTGCAGAAATTTCCCGTTTAAGTCATAGTTTTGCAGAAAATATTGTGGACAATCCAAGATGAATTTTGAAAAAATGAAGGAGGTTTATGCTCCTAAGATATCCAAATATTCACAAGGAAATGAGTTTGAATGTTTTACCTAAAACAAGAATATTTCATATAGTAAACAGAGCAGTAACAGTTTGCAGTGAAAATAAAGAGTTAAAGTGTATCAATAAAAGTCAAGAGTGAAAGTCAAATCAATAAAAAAAAAAGCAGTCAAGGTAAAACAGTAAAAGTAAATACAGAGACAGTAATGGTTAAACAAAGATGAAAATAATTTCACCAACAAAAATGAAGTTTATCCAAAGTGAAAGTAAAAACAGTTAAAAGAACAGTAAGGTTAAACAATGAAAACAGAGCAAGAAGGGACATTTTTGCAGAAATTTCCTGTTAAGTTATAGTTTTGCAGAATCCATTGTCGACAATCCTAGATGCATTTTGCAAAATGGAAGGAGGTTTATGTTCCTAAGATGTCCAAATACAAAAAATTATCTCACTTTTCTAACAACCATTATGGATCTGGAAATATTAAACAATAAGAAATACCTCTTACAAAACTAAAGAAGGTCTTTTTTCGTAAGAGAATCATCTACAAAAACCTATCTCACTTTTGGCACAGGTATTATATAATGTGAGATACATGCACATATTTACAGCCCTTTTTTCAAACTGTGCAAAGCTGTGTTTTACACATCGTTTTGAAGAGCCTATTGTGAACATTTGGAATTGAATTTTGGGAAACAAAGAAATGTTTATCTTAGTAACATATTTATCTACAAAATCATCTTTCACATTTTACATATCTATTTCGAATTGAGATATACAAAGGTATCATTGGACCCCAATTTTGCCAAATTGTTGGAGCAAAATGCACAAAGAAAGGAGATAGTACTGACTTGGATGCCTCATCATCAATTAAGAGTTGAGATCAAATTCGAATTCTCTTCTTTGCCAACATAAATCCATAAGTATAGTTCCAAATAAATTCATTAGTTATGATTGTCCTTTTATTGAGTTCTATTTATGTAAAACAGTTCCAGATATTTGTAAAACAATCTTGATATTTTTTCAAGATATTCTAGTTTAGAATTTGTATATATACTTCATCTTTTGAAGTATTTTTGGTGGAATAAAATTTTTGGGATTGTTATAGTCATTTTTTCTTTGACTTCAAAGCTTTTTTGTGTCAAAATTTGAGTAGCAAGGTTGGATCAAAACAAATTGGCATCATACTTCAAGATTCCGGTGATGAGCTATTTGGAGTGAAGTATTTCGTCACTTATCATTGTTTTTTTTTCTTTGTTCCATGCATCCATTTATGTTTATGATAAATATTAATGTATAACTAGGAGCATTACTACACGATTTGTTAAAAGCGCCCTGTTTTTAACTAGTTATCATTTACATGTTTTCCTCTTATTTTTAGTCTAGGGAACCCTTAATTGCTCCCTCTCTTGCTTGACCTCTTCCTACTACGTCATTTTCCATATCAAAGGATTCTTAAGTGCCCTTTATCCCGATCATACCATTTCATAAAAATAACTTTCCAAGATCTCCAAGGGTTATCTATCTTGCCCTGAAAACATTTGACCTTTTTCCCCTTGATCCCAGTCCTATTTGCTTGATTTTAACTCCTTAGCCCAATGCATAAATAGATTTCCCACTATCCTTCCTTTCAAGTAATTTTTCCCACCAAAGCTGCACTTTCATAACTAGCCTAATATTTTCAAATTAAAACAAAGTTAAAATTTAGAGAGAGAGCCCTCTCCGAACCCTAGGAAGGCTAGATCCTAGAGTTTGAAGTTGGTTTGTGGTTACCTCTAGAATTATTTGACTAAAAACCATAATCCCACAACTTTAGAATTACTAGAGTGATAACATTACTTGCAACCATACTGGGGAACTAACCAATCCTCAGTCATAAAACTAGTCTTAAATAAAATCATTTTATACATCCTTTTACTTTAATATTTCTTTTATAAGTTGTGGGTATTGAAAATAGTAATTTTGGCTTCTAGGAAAGTTTATTACACTAGGTCTAACCTGGATCCTAAGCCTGTTTTTATATTAGACAACCCAGACCGAATTGGTAAAAAGAAAAAACAGTTAGAATATTTAGAAGCTGAAGTATCATTAAAAAGATTCAATTCATTACCACAAGAGTTAGTAAGTCTGTAAGATATTGATTTTGATCTGAAATCCGAGCATTCTTTATTTAGAAGAAAATCAGAAAGTGATTTGAAACTATTTTTTTAGACCCTGTTTTCATTTCATTCTTGAAATCAAAACAAAAAAATATTACAGTAAATTCTAAATCAAATAAAGTTGAATATCATATTAAAATTGAAGAACTTAATGTTACTATTCTCAAAGATATTGATGAAGCGATTGAATTAGCTCCAATTTCTCAGTTACATACCACAGTAATACCAGCTAGAGATTCATCTCTGTATGTTGTTACATCATATATAAATTCCACTACCAACTCATCTACAGATCCATTTATCCATAGATTACCTTTACAGCCCAGAGTCCTATTTACACCACTCACTTCATCCACTATATCCATTAGCTCACCTTTTAATTTTTTAAACACATCATCCTCATTCCCTAGTAGTTCCATATACATTCCAGTAAGTTCATTTCCCAACACTTCAACTACAACTTTTATTTCATCAGCTATCATTTCCAGCATAGCTCCTAGCAATTCTACTTTACCTCCTAGCCAAGCTAAACTTCAAGCAATGATTGCGAGGTATGCTCCCATAGTCTTACCACAACAACTTCATGACATGCCTCAAGACTATCAGAGTAAGATACTGTAGTTTGATGCCACTACCCACTATACAGCTCAACAACACATAAATAAAACGACTGATTTCCTTGAACTTCATGAGATTGATGATTATGATGTTCAAATGAGGTTATTTGCACAAACATTAACAGGAGAAGTTAAGAAGTGGTTCAGAGGTCTTGTTGTTGGTAATGTAACTGATTTAGTTGTTTTTCATAGATTTTTTTTAAGTAAATGGGAAAAGAAAAAGAATCCACTCCAGATATTGTCTAAATTTTATGCCATGAGAATAGCTCCAAATGAGTCAATCCAAGACTACTGCACTAGATATAACAGTGTTTACAATTCCATCCCTGCAAATATTAAACCCACCCCTCATAATGTCTTACATAAATTTTGTGATGGATTTGACATGGAATTGGCTTATCAATTGAGGGAAAGAAATGCAGAAACCTTAGAGAGAATGAAAATTGATTCTTTTAGTGTAGAAGTAAACATTTTAGCCAAAAAATCTAGACTAAGAAATGAGAGAAGAGTGACCATTAAAGAATAAACTTCCAATTCAAACTCAAAAATAGACATGTTAGCTAAAAATTTATACAGGATGATGGATATATTAGACAACATAGAGAGGAAACCTCAGTGGGATAACCAACAGCAAATCATAAATCTCAATTTTAGAAAAAACACAAATTCAGGAAAAGCAAAAGAAATAGCCCCAAACCAAACAATAAGCCCCCCATTCCAAGAGAACTATGTTGAAATTTCTCAGAATAATGATGATGATGAGGATGCAATAAATTTAATGGGAATAGATGATAATAATACTATCTTTCTCACTCAGGAAGATCATGAATTATTTGAACTCCAACAACTCAAATTAGATTTAAGTGATTCCTTTGATTATAAACAAGGTTATGGTTATGCTATAAATGAAATACACAGTCAATATAACCTTAGAAATAACAAAATTAATGACTCTTCTACCAAGAGAACTTCCCAAACTCAGAATAAGAAAAGAGTAGAAGCTCCCAAAACAAAAGTTCTGCAAATTCTCCCAAGGGAAAATAAGCAAAACTCTAGTTCTTCCCAAAACATTTCTAGTCCTAAAAATACATCAAGCTCTAAAATTGTTGATATTATTGATGAAGTTGATCAAAATAAAAAATATTCATAGAAATATATTGTTGCTAAAGCTTCTAATTCTGTTAAAACAACAAATTTAGATCCTAAAATACCCTCTGCTGATCCTAAATCAGTAGATCCAAAAACTGCTACTTCAAAAACATCTGCTAATAATTCTAAGTCTAAAAGAACATCTAGTACTTCACAAAAAATCCCTGAAAAAAAAGTTAGGAGCAGTAAAACTCAAGAAACTCAAACAGAGAATGTAAAACCACTTGAAAATAAAAAAATAGCTGTAGAAAAACAATACAAACCAACACAAACTACAATTACCAAGGAAGAATTGATTCAAATCAGTAAATCTCAACCTACATTCAACATACAGTCTGAAATTGCAAAGCTAAAAATACCAATTACTCTGACAGAATTCGTAAAACATGACTTGTATAAATCAACCATAACTGAAACATTAAACATGAATGATGGAGAATATTCCATAAATATAAATGAGGATCAGGCAGAGTTGATTTTTGGCCTAGATGTGAATGGAAAACATCCAGATGGAGCAGTTCCTCCATTTTATATTAGTCTTACCATTCATGATCAAATTTTACATAATGCTATGCTATATTCAGGAGCTTCCCATAATCTAATGCCTAAATCTATAATGGAAACTCTCAATCTAGAAATCACAACGGCCTACAAAGATTTGTTCTCATTTGATTCACGTAAAGTTAAATGCCTTGGTTTAATCAAAGATTTGTATGTAACACTAGTTCAGTATCCTGGTAAGAGTATATGAATGGACATTGTAGTAGCTGATATCCCACCTAAATATGGAATGTTACTTTATCACTCATGGGGAACAAAGTTATAGGGATCTCTACAATTTCACATCTTATGCTACTATATTAGTTTTTGGCCAGCCTAAAAAGTTATATAGGGAAACATTGATGAAGTACATGGTGAGTAGTGTTGAAAGATCTATGAATTATCCAATTTTCTCTACACTGACTTACCTTGATTTTTTTATCTTATGTAACTCTGAAACCAATGAAATCCAAACTAAAATAATAGAGAAAAAGAAAGCACCAAACAATGATAATATTTTTCATGAATCTCTATGGAATTTAGACTTTCATGGTTCATAAAATAAGTTAGGAGCAGGAGCAGGAGTTTGGATAACCAACATGGATACTAATCACTCAGAAGGCCATGCTTTCAGGCTCAATTTCAAATGTACCAACAATATGCCTGAGTATGAAGCCCTCATCCTAGGACTCCAAATCATTAGGAACTCAGGAGGAAAAATAATATTAATCATGGGAGATTCAGAGTTGATCACAAAACAAGTAAATGAAGTATATTATATTTACAATCCTAGACTAAGAAAATACAGAGACACTGTGATAGATTTAACTGATGATTTATTGGAATGTAAGTTTTTTTCTATATATAGAAAACAAAATATACAAGCTCACTGTCTAGCAACCTTTTCTAGTACATGCAATTTACCATTCCAACCTAATCACAGATATACTGCTGAATTCAAACATAGGCCAATAATTCCAGACAATCTGAAGTATTGGAAAATTGTTTCTCAGGATGAACAGATTTACAATTTTATGAACAATGAAGGTGAATTTCAGAACTGTAAGATAGACATGGATTGTACTATAGGTCAATATTTAGATTGTGAATTAGATTTGAATAACTTAGATGTAAATAGAATAAATTTTGAAAAACCAACTAGATTTAGTCAATCTGATATAAATAGCTTAGAGAAAGTAGAGATTGAATAAATTATTGAAGATGAATCAGATATATTGAATCTTAAGGATAATTTATCTCCCTTAGAAGATATTTTTGACTCAAATGATGTAGCTAGAAAACCCAAAATGGAGCCAGTTACATCTGATATAAAAGAATGCAATATTGGTATAGAGTTAAAATCCAAAATAATCAAACTTTCCAAAACATTACCTCAAAAAGAAAATGAAAAATGTATTACTCTTTTAAAGGAATATCAAGATGTTTTTGCATGGAGTTATGAGGATCTCAAATCCTATGATACTAGCATAATACAACATAAAATTCCAATAAAAGAAGACCAAAAGCCATTTAAACAAAATTTGAGAAGGATTAACCCTATTTTATTACCTTTGATAGAAAAAGAAGTGAAAAGAATGTATGATGCACAGATAATTGCACCAATCAAATATTTTGATTGGGTTTCCAACCTAGTTCCAACAAGAAAGAAAATAGGAGAGATTAGATTATGTGTTGATTTTAGGAATCTAAACAAATTTTCCTTGAAAGATAATTACCCCTTACCTAAAATGGATCATATATGACAAAGGGTAGTTGGCTCTTCTAGGATGTCACTTTTAGATGGTTTTTCAGGATACAACCAGATCTTAGTCCAAAAGGAAGATCAATCCAAAACATCATTTACTACTCCTTGGGGCACTTTTGTGTATGTAAAAATGCCTTTTGGTATAATGAATGTAGGGGCAACCTTTCAAAGGGCTATGGACATAGCTTTTGCAAACGAAATACAATATTTCTTAGTAATTTACTTAGATGACATTACTATATTTTCCGAAATTGATAATGAAAACTTGGATCATCTAAGACAATTTTTTATTAAATGCAGGAAATTTTGCATCTCTTTAAACCCTACGAAAATTTTATTTGTATTAAAAGAAGGCAAGTTACTTGGAAACATAATTTCTAAAGAAGGAATCATAATAGATCCTGCTAGGATAGAAGCAATTATTAACATCATTCCACCAAGAAACATCAAATAATTACAAGCCTTTTTAGCTAAGATTATTTTTTAAATATGTTTCATATCTAATTTAGTTGAGATAATTAGAGAACTAAATAGCATGCTTAAAAAATATTCAGTTCTTAAATGGACTATTGAGGCCAAATAGTCATTTGACTCCATCAAACAAGCCTTAACCAAAACTCCAGTCCTAATAAGTCCCGACTTTAAGAAAGATTTCATAATTTTTCCATTTTCTTCAGAACACACCATTGTTGCGGTTTTACTACAGAAAAATGACCAAGGATTTGAACAACCCATAGATTTTTTCAGTAAGACCCTTAGAGATGGCCTTTTTAAGTACAAAATTATGGAGAAACAAGCCCTAGATTTGGTTAATGCAATTAAAGACTTCAGAGTTTATATTCTCTACTCTCATATCATTGCCTATGTCCCAAATTCTATAGTAAAATAAATTCTTACCCAGGATGGTCATGATGGAAGAAGAGGTAAGTGGATTGCAACTATCTTAGAATATGACATAGAGATAAAACCCAGAAAACTCATCAAAGGTCAAGGATTAGCCAGACTTATGGCTGAATCTAATTGCAATGCCCTAGACATAAATTTTATTGCCCAAGTAGATGATCAGGAAGAGATGGTGACTCCAACAATTAGTGAAGCCTTCTCAGACTCACGTCAGTATACATATATCATATTTGTACTCCTAAACTTACAATATCCTCCTAGATTGTCAAGAACCAAAGCCAGATTCTTAAAACTAAAGGCAGTAATATTTTGTATTTTAGACAATGTACTTTTTTGGAGAGATCATCGTGAGATTTCATTAAATTATTTATTAAAGGAATAATATAACAAAATACTTGAATAATTTCATGCAGGTGACTATGGAGGACATCTAAATTGGAAAACTACCGCAGACAAGATCCTGAGAGCTATTTTTTACAGGCTTACTTTGTTTTCTGATGTAAAAAAGTATGTAACTTCCTGTCATAAGTGCCAAATTTTTTAGGGTAAAAAGAAATTATTACCCCTCCCCTTAAAACCTATTTCAACTGAAATTCCATTTCAACAATGGGGTTTAGACTTCATTGGTGAAATTCACCCTCCATCTTCAGGCCAACATAAGTGGATTTTGACAGCGACTGATTATTTTACCAAGTGGATTGAAGCCATACCCTCCAGACAAGCCACATATACAATCATTATTTCCTTCCTAGAAAAAAACATTCTTTCAAGATTTGGATGTCCCCAAAAGATAATTACTGACAATGCAGCAGCATTCAAATCCAAGAAAATGATTTACTTTTTCCACAAATACCATATTACCTTAGGTCACTCTACTGCATACTACCCCCAAGGTAATGGCCTAGTTGAATCCTCAAACAAGAGCCTTGTAAGCATCATAAAAGAGTTACTTGAAGACAATAAAAAGACTTTTAATAAGAAGTTAGTCAATGTCTTATGGGAAGATAGACTTACTCCTAAAAAATCCATTGGTACTTCCCCTTATCAATTTTTTTATGGAATGGATTCTCTTTTTCCATCCTCCCTAGTTGTACTAGTGATGAAAATTATCCAAGAGTTACAAGTTGAAACAAATGACATTCAAAGAAGGAGCAATCAAACTATTCACTTGCAACAAACAAGGGAAGAATTTTGTATCAAATCTCAAGTCATTCAAGATAAAATCAAGAAATTTTTTTGATAAAAAGAGTAAAGAGGATGATTTCTACATTGGAGATAAAGTATTAAAATGGGATTCCAGAAGAGAAGACAAAGGAAAACATGGAAAATTTGATTTTCTTTGCAAAGGACCTTATGTGATTTATGGATATAGAGGTAATAATGCTTTCTATTTGAAAGAAATGGATGGAACAGATCTGTGAGAAGGACCAGTAAATGGTAGAATGTTGAAGCACTACTACTCTCCTGAGTTAAAAAATAGTTATTTTTTATTCACTTAAATTCATCATTGTACATATACATTGCAGAGTTTAGATTGGAATGGATGTTTCTCTAACAAAGTTGAAGCCAAGAGAAAATTTCCTAAGCTTTGAGAGGAAAATATCATAAGTATGAATAAATTACAGATATCGGAAGAAATTTACAGGGTCATCACAGACAAATTCCAAAGGCTACAAGTCTCAAAGTTCTTGATATTTCACCAGGAAATGTCATCCCCATGTGAAGCCACTATTAGGGTCCTATAATAATAGGGTTCATAAATTTTGAATTGAATTTGATAGACTTGTAAATATGTACATACATTGATTTCTGCAAGTTGTTTTCCCATATTTTGAAAAAATGAAAAATAATAAAAAGCCAAAAAGAGGGTAAAAAATTCTCAAAGAAAGATCAAAGGATTTAGAAAAGTATAGACCCCAAAAGAAAAATAAATAAGACCTGAAAGTGAGCAAATCAAAATGCCACTACTTTACATTTACTTCAAGAATAATGGTTATGTGCAGAGTGTCAATAAATGCCATAATCCATGATCAGTTAAACAGTTTAATCTTAACTTTTCATGCTTTCAATTTCATGTTTTAGATAAGAGAATAAAGATTTTTCAAACAATTTAAACTTGACAAATCAGTAGATAGGTAGAGAATAATTAGGAGCTCAACAGTTTAATCTGAGGCCTCAGATGAAAAAAGGTAGATTTAGATAGTTTTATGCTTTGAAAGAAAAATAGTTTAAGGTTGCAAGCCTAAATGCACCTACAAAATGAAGAAAAAATGTTATAAATAAAGTTTGGTAGGTAGAAAGCAGTTGAGAAATCATGTGATAAAGCATCATCAGGAAAAAATCACTAATTTCCCCTCCTCTAAAATTATTTAGTAGTCTAAACTATTAGTTAAAGAGGCTTAGAGCATTTCTCTGACTTTTTTTGCAACCAGACACAAGGCTCAATGACTGATTAGTTAAAAATATTGAATTTCTACACAAAACCCACATTCATTAGCATTTATCCTTCATTTCATAATCCTAATCCATTTTATTAGGTAAAAACCCATTTCTACTTAGTAAAATTAAAACCCTAAATAACTAATTCCATTCCCTTTCAAAAAATCATTCATAAACCCTAAAATATACAGTTATCCTAAGTTAAAGTGTGAAGTAATACAACAAAGACAATCTATGTTATTTACATTTTATTTTAGAGTTAAACATGTGTTTTTCATATCCTCTACACTTCACCCTTTTATTACATATTAACTACTAACTATATATATTAAGTCCCTAAAAGAAACCCACCCGTATAGTATTAAATCCCTTTTATCTTAAATAGACCCACAAAAACCCTTCATTTTACTTTAAACCAATGTTTTAAATACTCCATGTGTGCAATATTAAAACCCCGCCCTATCCCATTGGTTTAAACCTATCTATAATATAAATATCCCGCCCCCCTATAGTTTTAAAACAACAGTCAAAAGTTGAAAAACTATATAATATTAACACTTGCATCCATACAAATGATTTAAACATTGGCTAAATATTTAAATTAAACACATAAACCTTATCTAGTCGCATATCATTTAATCCTAAGGTTATAAACTTATTAAAACGTTCATTTATAAAGTTTAAAACCCGTCCCCACCACTTATATTAGGCCCCAGTCCCACTCTCCACCCGATGCAACTTCCACAGGAGATCTGGTTCATTCACAATCAAACCCCAAGATCCAATGGTTGAAACCCAATATCGCAAATAAATTCGCACGTATTTCCCCGTTTCATTTTTGCGCGTGATAGGCGGTATTTGGATTTCCTCTCTCCTCCATGTGCTCGATTCTCATTGGATCGCGTGGGTTTGCTCCAAAACTAGTTACCACCGAAATGGCGCGCGATAACCACTCCATTTTTAGACCTTTTGAAGCTTGAAACCACCATTTCCTGCCCGATGTGACCGTTATTCATTGCAGAGTAAATGTAACCCTAATTTTCCTAAATAACTTTGGAAATGCACTGATTTCCCATCATTTTGCGCATAACCACTGTATAAGCCTTTCCAACTTTGAAACAAACATTTTACATCATTTTCGAGCCAAAATCCTGCAAATTTCAAACTGTAGCCATTGAAGTTTTCCAAGAAGCCTTTAATTGCTTCAAAGACCCGAAAAGAACCAGAAACATGTTTGACGCCCAGAGGACCTGAAAAAAGCTATTGCAGCTACTATTAAAACCTCTTAAAGCTTCCAATTTACTAACAAATACTTTATAAACCCTCAGAAAACCTTCACTATCCCAGAAAAATCCTCCCTGCAGCTAAGGTTTCATTTAACAAATTGTTTTATTGTTGCAGGTTATTAGAAAAATGAGAATTTGGATAAAACACTCTAAATACTAGTTAAAGATCAGTTTTACTCCAATAATTCACAAGGAAATGAGTTTTAATGGTTTTCCTAAAACAAGAATATTTCATACAGTAAACAGAGAAGTAACAGTTTGTAGTGAAAACAGAGACAGTTAAAGTGTATCAGTAAAAGTCTGAGTGAAAGTCAAATTAGTAAAAACAAAGCAGTCAAGGTAAAACAGTAAAAGTATATAGAGACAGTAATGTTTAAACAAATATGAAAATAATCCCACCAACAAAAATGAATTTTATCCAAATTGAAAGTAAAAACTGTTAAAAGAACAGTAAGGTTAAAAGATGAAAACAAAGCAAGAATGGACATTTTTGAAGAAATTTCTTGTTTAAGTCATAGTTTTGCAGAAACTATTATGGACAATCCAAGATGAATTTTGAAAAAATGAAGGAGGTTTATGTTCCCAAGATATCCAACTACAAAAACCGCTCTCACTTTTCTAACAGCCATTATGGATTTAGAAATATTAAACGATATCTGAAATAACGTTTTACAGAAAATTCATGTTAAGTCATCATTTTGGCGAGAAGAAATTGGTCAATCAGAAATACATCTTATAAAATAGAAGGAGTTTTTTTTTCATAAGAGACTCATCTACAAAAACCTATCTCACTTTTTTCACAGGTATTACAGTATGAGAGATACATGCAAATATTTACAACCTATTTTTCAAACTGTGTAAAGATCTATTTTACACATCTTTTTGAAGAGCCTATTGTGAACAGATGGAAATGAATTCTGGGACACGGAGAGAGGTTTATCTTAGTAACATATTTATCTACAAAAAAATCTTTCACTTTTTACATATCTATTTCGGATTGAGATATACAAAAGTATCATTGGACCCCAATGTTGCATAATTGTTTGAGCAGAATGCACAAATAAAGGAGACAGTCAATGACTTGGATGCCTCATCATCAACTAAGAGTTGAGATCAAATTAGAATTCTCTTGTTTTTCACCATCAATCCATAAGTATAGTTCCAAATAGATTCATTACTTTTGAGTGTCCTTTTATTGAGTTCTATTTATGTAAAACGATTTGAGATATTTGTAAAACAATCTTGATATTTTTTCAAGATATTATAGTTTAGAATTTGTATATATACTTCATCTTTTGAAGTATTTTTGGTGGAATAAAATTGTTGGGATTTTTATAGTCATTTCTTCTTCGAATTCAAAGCTTTTGTGTGTCAAAATTCGAGTAGCAAGGTTAGATCAAAACAAATTGGCACCATACTTCAGGATTCCTGTGATGAGCTATTTTGCTTGAAGTATTTCCTCACTTATCATTGTTTTCTTTCTTTTTTACATGCATCCATTTATGTTTATTCTAAATCTGAATGTATAACTAGGATACTTACTACACGATTTGTTAAAAGCACCCTATTTTTAACTAGTTATCATTTATCTGTTTTCCTCTCTTTTCCAAGTGTAGGGAACCCTTAATTGCTCCCTCTCTCGTTTGACCTCTTCCAACTACTTCCTTTTCCAGATCAAAGGATTCTTAAGTGCCCTTTATCCTGGTCATAACATTTCATAAAAACAACTTTCCAATATCTCCAAGGGTTATCTATCTTTCCCTGAAAACATTTGATCTTTTTTCCCTTGATCCCACTCCTATTTACTTGATTTTGACTCCTTAGCCCAATGGATAAATAGATTTCCCACTATCCTTCCTTTCAAGTAATCTTTTCCACCAAATCTATCAAACAAAACCAAAGCTACACTTTCATAACTAGCCTAATATTTACAAATTAAAACAAAGTTAAACTTTAAAGAGAGAGCCCTCTCTGAACCCTAGGAAGGCTAGATCCTAGAGTTTGAATTTGGTTTAAGGCCACCTATATAATTCTTTGACTAAAAACCATAATCCAACAACTTTAGAATTACTAGAGTGACAAAACTCTCCATGAGTTACAGTCCAAAAAGCTTTGTTTTTAAACTCCTTCTCCTACGTCTTCTACGTTCCACGAGTTACAGTCCAACAATGCCTCAACACTGGATCCAACATTTTTCTCACCATTTTTCTAATTCTAACGATGTTGTTACTGATACAACTTATGTTGCTATCAACCGAGATAACATCCTCACTACTGTTTTAAACTTTGCAGGGAAGTTCGATTTTCTTACAGGTTTTGAAGGGGCCATTGAGTTATTAATAATATGGCATATCAATGCACTCTTATCTTCTCAAGTTCCTTTCTTAGACTTACTATTTCACATTTTAACTTCTCATTAGGCTTATCCTTTTCTATGAGTTGATTCTTTAAATTATCTATGGCTATTTTGTTTTCTTCTAAACATACTTTAAGCTTAGTGATTTCTTCAGAAAATGCATTTTCCTCTAAAGCATCCATGAGTTTGTCGTCAAACTCATTAGTAATTCTTTCAAGTGCCATGAGTAATTTAACATCTTCATCTGACTCTCCTTCTTCACTATTTGACCAACCATCACTATCTTCATGAGTATAATAACTTTTCTTATTTTCAAATTGTTTCCTATTTCCTTTTGAAATTTCCTTCCCTTTTTCAAGATTTTCTTTATAAGGACACTTAGAAGCATAAAGACCAACTCTACCAGAGGAAAAGAACTTGAATGGAATCTTACATCTGAACCTTCCAGTTCGTAGTTGCATTTTCTTTAGAAAATTTACCTCATCCTCTTGTGATATATAACAAGACTCCTTGTGTTATTCCTTTTCCTTTCCTCTTGTTGATGCTTTGAATGCAGCTTCTCTGATTTCTGAGGGACCTCCTTTTCTCATTTCAAAGGAAATTAAGATCACGTAAAGTTGAACAACCATAAGGTTCTCTAGATCTTGATTTTATTTAATGGCAGACCCCTTGGACTCGAATTTAGGAGTTATAGATCTCAAGATTTTCTCTACTAAAATTGGGTCTTTTATATCTTCATCCAAATTTCTCATTCGATTCACAAACTCATCTATTCGTAGAAAGAAACTTGCAATAATTTCATCATTATGCATTTTGAGAGTTTCATATTGAATCGTAAGAGTTTAGAGTTTAGAATTTTTTACCTTGTCATGGCCTTCATATCTATGGATGATCCTTTACCATATTTACTTTGTTGAATTTAGCTACATAAATTTAAATAAAATTGATTCTGTTAGGCTTCCGAATAAGTCATTGACAACTTTTTCATTGTTTTCATATTTCTTCTTTTATGCTGCATATGTGGGGATTGCGGCTCAATAATGGTAACCTCCTTAAACAATTTCTCATTCATCTGCTTCAAGAGACTGTCGATATGATGTTGTTCTTGTCTTCCAGAAAAGTAAATTACTTTCGTTGAAGAGTGGTGTTCTGATAGATGTTGTTCCCTCTTGATTTCTCATCTTGGTAGATCTTCCTTCAAGCGATCAAGATTCTTCTGAAGGACCTTATCTGATATCAATTGTTGGGAAAAATACTAAGAGGGCAGGGGGGTCAATCGTATTTAAAACTCACACAAATATTTAATTTTATTTTCTAAATTTTGTATGCGACTTGAATGAAGAAAACTAGTGTATGTATGCAGTTATTATTAAGGAAACTAGCGTATACCTATTAAAATTGTAATTCAGATAAATAATCAATTTATGATGGTTTTCAAATTGAATAATAGCAAATCGAATTATGCACAGTATTAAGAAACCTTCGTCGTCATTTCAAATCCCAATGAGGATCCATATTCAGGATGGCATGTGAATGAGAGCTTGAGAGGAGAACAGACCATGATAAATAGTGAAAGAAAACTGAAAAAGAGTAAGAGAGTCGACAATTAAATTAAATTATTTTTCAAATTTGAATTAAAATAAAATAATATTATCAGTATTTCTTATTAATTTATGATTTGAAAATAATTAATATTTTTTTTTTTTTTCCGAAATCACTATTAATAATGATTATAATTTTTAATAAATAATAATAATAATAATAATTAATAATCTTATTAAGAAGTTTTTTACCATACTAATTAATAATTAATTTTAATAATAATAATAGTTATTATTATTAAAAAGAAATAGGAATTTTAATTTTAAAACAATAATTGTATAATTAGTCTATTAAATAATTGAATTCCATATTTATTCTTTCTAATTAATAAAATTAATATTATTAATTTAAAGTTAATATAAATATATTAAACATTTTCAAAATATCATTCCAATTTTTTTTATTAATGATTACAGTGAATAAGTAAATAAAAATTATAGTGAATATTAAGAATAATTAGTAAGTTTTTTTAATTAATATTAATAATTTTCAAGTATGATACTAATGATTTTTTATAAATTAATTAATATTACTTTTATCATTTACACTATTATGAAATAATCTAATTTTAATTTAACCTAATTTATTTATAATTTAAAATTATTTATTAATATTAAGTGCTAATTAATTAATTAATTAATTATTTTTTTATAAATAAATATTAATAAATCAAATAATTGCTAATCTTTATATAATAATGAATATTGATTAAAAAATAATAATAAAATATATTATTGATACTTATTTATAAATGAAATTTAGTCTAAGAGATTAATTAAAAAATTGTATATTATAGCAGTTCCTAGATGAGTAGATTTAACCTCATTATTGTTTAAACCCTAAAAAAGGGGAAGAAATTTTACTTGAAATATTGTACCTGGGAGGGCGAGCTCGCAAAGAAATTTTTTCTGATCAGAGGTAGCCAACTATCAATGATTTTGTTGCCTCGATCCCTATTGAGATTATGATGATGCTTCATAATCTCAAGAGCTTCTTTGATTTTTCTTCTATGGTATTGCCCCTCTCTAGTGATGATTGTGGCATCTTGTAAACAAAAGTGATGTTTCATATTTGAAGAGTGCTTTGTAATGGTGGAGGTGCGAGATCTTCCATTCTTAATATCGGTTGCATGCTCTTTTAATCTTATCTGCAAGGAACATCCAGTTTCCCCAATATAACTTTTCCCACATGAATAGCTGATATTATAAACTCCTTTAAGCTGCCATTGATTAATGTTATCTTTAACTAGCTACATATTATGTCTTATTGTTCATGCGGTCGTAAATTGTGTGATTATGTCCTTCTTTCCTAAAACCATAGTGATCTTCTATGTAACTCCTTGGATGTACTATACAGACAAAAACCACTGAACCAACCAATCATTCTACCAATCAATCACTAAATCAAACAATCACTTAACTAATCACCAACTCAAATCAAATAGAAAAGTGAGATCATTGTAACTAGAGATAAATCCAAAATACTGCATCAACATACTGAATCAAATGCACCCGTGATCATGCATAAAAATTATGCACTTTTCTGAATAGAAATCTGCGTACATACATCAACCTACCAAGTTGTGAAAATTTTTAATCATAATTAAAACAAAAAATTATCACAAAACATACTGAAGTATTCTATCAGATTATAGATCTATGAAACCCCATATAGTTAGCTGCAACAAGGCTATTCTCCAACCAATCTACATTCAATCAATTCAACTTCAAACATTGCTACTAAACCTAGATCAACATAAAGACATTATTGATAGACAATATAAATACAAGGGTACTGATCAGATTGATCAAACATATTTTCAGTAGAAACCCTTCCTTTATGTACACAATTTTTATGAAGAAAACACACATGTATACGAGCTCTCACTGAGACTAACATGCATACTCCTTAAGGAAACATAATCTTTTGTTTATCAAGCCCAAGACATTTCAAATAGGATAACAAAAGGGAATACTTATAATCTGCTTCAATCCAATATAACCATGGTTTGTATGAATTTTCTCTGTTGGATATTAAATTCCTGACAAAGACATAGTAAGAGTCTTCCAAAAAGAGGGTCGATATAATAGGTGAAATCACAAAAATTGGTTTGGAATGACATTGGCAATTCTTGGTTAAGCCTCATAGTGAGTGGCTCATGCATCGATGTTTATTAAGAACTACCACTCAAATGCTTCCAACATTGAGGGATGTTTTTCTCACCAGTCAAATGCGGATGCATCCCACATCCCCTCCTGAATTGAAAAAGATGATTGAGAAGACGTTTTGAAGGATGTTCGTCCTCCTAAGCTTGTAATTTTGTTGAAATTACATTATAATGATTTCCTTTATTTTTTCTACTGTTAAGAACTATTTGGAAAGTTTTTTAGTTTTCAATATTTATTATTTTGTAAAGAAACTATATATTATCTCTTAACGATAGAGACTGGGTTTTGAATTTTGTAAAAAACAAAGTTTAAGTTGCACTATTACATCTTAATTTTTCTTAATTTGAATCTGAACCACCACCATTCTACCATGAGTAGATAAATGGTATATCGGGCGCTATTATCCCTTTTCTGTTTATTTTACTAGAGTAGAATGTTGATTTTGATATTATTCATGACATATGTTCTGAAACAATATCTCATAATCACAATTGATGTGTCATATTTGAACCTGTTAAATTTATGTGAATAATGAGATCTATATATGTGTTATGATTAAATAACTAATTTAATTAACTATTTAATTTAATTGGTTTTCTTTATATGAATTATATTCATAATTTTATAATAATCTACATTATCATGTTAATTGTGAAATCTTTCTAAAACACATATTTTATCAGCTTTCATGGGATAGATAGATAGGTATCTAGTAATATATTGTATTTCAATATTTATTCATATTACATAAATACATCCTTAGTCACTTTATTTTTCATTACCTTAAAGAGAAATAGGTTCCAGAACTCCAGTCAGATTCATCATCCCAAACGAATAAGGAGCTTCCTTAAGTTCCCGACCGAATGGTTTCCCCAATATTGATGCAGTCATTCAGGGTCATCAACACTTGTATAATAGACAATGAAACCAAGAAAACATATAACATCTCATTGAAAAGTAGGAATTGAAATTTTATAAATTACTTCTACCTTAGATGTATCCATATTAATTTCATCACCTGAAATATGGTGGCCTAGAACAATTCCCTCAATAAACATCATAAATCACTTTTAATGACTTGATGAAAGATTTCCTTCTTTACACCTAAGGAGATTTTTTTCTAATGTTTCAAGATTTTTTTCAAAAGAATTTACATATACATTAAAGGCATCCATGTAAATTTCCACACAATCATGAATTACTTTGGAAAAAACACCCAAAACTACTCTTTGAAATGTTGCAAGTGCATTACATAATTCAAAAGGAAGTACCATATAGGCACATGTTCCCCATGGAGATGTGAACATTTTTTTATCTTGATATTCTAGTTCGAATTGGATTTAGTTATACCCTCTGAAACCATCAGGAAATGAAAAATATTTCTTCCTTGCTACGGTATTTAATACTTGATCTGTAAAAGGTATTGGAAAATTGTCTTTCAAAGAAGCTTTATTCAATTCACTATAATCATGCACACTCTCAATTTGTCATTCTTATTTGGAAAAATCACCAAAGATGACACCCATTGACTATCTGATATTGCATAAATAAAATTCAAACTGAGTAACTTTTTCAATCCTTTGTTAACATTTTCTCTCATATTAGGATTAATCCTTCTCTGACATTGTCTAAGTAGTTTGGAATTTTCCTGAATATAAATATGATGCATACAATTTTTGTGACCAATTACTTTCATATCAATGTATTCCCATGCATAAGCAGAGGAATTATTTTGTAGCATCTTTATAATTTTTCTCTTTTGCGATTATTCCAAGTTATTATTAATGTTTAATGTTTTCCCAAGATTTATACTAGACAATTTCCAAAAGTTTCCATATAATGGAAATCTATTTAATGAGATGATAGATATTCAATATTACATTGTTCTTGGAAACTGTATTCTTTTTAATAGTATGAAGAAGAATCATTATTCATCAAATTTATTAATTTATCTTCTTCATCTATTTATGAAAGAGTAAATATTAGTTGAATATCATCAAATTCTTCATTATCATCATCTATCGATATTTTAATTTCTATTTATGTTATTGTTTTTCTACTTCGATAAAATATGAATTTCTTAGTACCTTTTTCACCAAATATATACATGTCACTAGATATACACTTTATGAATGCGTCAGTTGCAACTAGCGAAGGTCCACCAAGGATTAATAGATGGCCTCCTAAGTTATTCTTGGGAGTTTAAATGATAAAATAAATAGGATATTCCAAAGAATATAAAGAGATAGATACATTTTCTATTATACCATCTCATTTGATAACAGATTTATTTGCTAATTGTAATAATGTACGATGTAACACCCCTAGTTTATGTTTTTCTTTCAAATATAGACAATTGAACTTTAATCCTAAGAGGAGTGGACCCCAAATGGATAAGTATATGTTGTGGATGTAGTTAGATATTTCATTATGAAAATAAAATAAAATAATGCTGTGCAGATTGACCAAATAAGAATTGTGAGATCACTTGCTAAATCCATGAGGATGGATAGAGGCAAATAATTCCCCAAAAATATTCCAAAAATCCTTGAAAGAATTTATTTCCAAATTAGATTTTGAAGAAAATCTAGTTTCCCCAATGATGTGGAGAGTAGTTGGGAAGAGGTAAAAAGCTGGGAAAAGAAGAAAGAAACTTTAACAGTCCCTAAAATGGGAAGCCTAGGCAAATAGGAGGAAAAGCATCTTGAGATTCTGGACGCAGAATTAGAAACAGGCTTTGGGGAGCAAAAGCTTAAATAAGCTAGTCCTAAACAAATTAGAGGTTGGTCTGTTCTAGGAGACAGTCTCAGCTCGGGGGTGAGTTCTGGGAGACAGAAGAACTCTAAGGTTGGGAGTTTGGTCAATCTCAACAGTGGTATGTCTCTAAGTTGCATGGGGTTTATTACTTAATGCTGTATAAATTGGTTATACATAATTGTCTGAGTTGGATGTTAGATTCGTTAGTTCCTCCATTTAACATAATTAAATAGAAGGAATTTACCCTCTTAATTCTGTATAGTTGTAGAAATAGAAATCTGTAGAGGAGAATCCAACAGAATCTCTAAACCAGGGTTGGTTTAAATCTGAGGATACATATTCCTCTACAGATAAATTAGGAATTTAACTTTAATCTGCTTCTGATTTAATAGAATGATTTGATATGTATACCTATGAGAAAGCAGTATGAGATTCTTGTACAATTATTTAAAGTATAAATAGATGAACTGTAATCTGAGTTGTATAGTAAATGGGTGAAAACACATGATGTTCTAGAGCAAATACACCATCTATACACAAACAGAAGCACGATAGAAATTAATTCCTGCATGTATCAATCTATTTCTATAACAGAATTAAGTAAAGATCAGTTAATAAGGGAAAATAACCATGACAGTAGTCTGTCTAGGAGTTAACACATTCGAAGCTATAATGGTAAAATGCAGGTACCCACCATAATTAGCATGAGGCTGCCAACAAATATTCAGTATAATGAAACAATCTCTTATGTGAAGCTGAGATTAATAAATGAAATAAAGATGAGTGATAAGAAATATTACATCAACTAGGTTGATTAGCAGTTAATTTAAATTTATATAAAGAATTGGTAGAAATTATTGAAGCATGAGTATAAGAGGAACATCTAGTTGCAATAGTAAAAGCATAAAGAGACACAGAAAAATAAGATGATGATTATGGCAGAACCTTTCTACTCCTATTAGGAGACAAGAAACCAGTTGGAACCTATTTGAAACCATGCTACAATTATGGAACAATTATTTGATAGGAAAGAAAACTCAACTGTGTCACATAACCATGAAAAGCTTGAAGGATTCAGGAATTAAATTCTTAACAAGGCAGTTGATATTATCGATCTATCTAATTTACCAAATAGCTTATGAGATGTCATTGTTATGCATTGAACATGAGAATATAGACTGAACCATGTACATCTGTATTCTGAAATGGCTCACTAGCCATAGATAACTACAAAAGGAAAAATTAATACTGGAAAACTTATAAAATTTACGAATAAAAATTCTGAAGGGAAAAACATTTCCCCTGAGTATTAGCATAAAGATAGAAATATGGAAACTATTAGAAAATACTAAAGATCTTTCACTAATAACAGAAACGGACATTCGAAAATATATATATACTCAACTCTAAAACCACTTGTGAAATAAGGCTATCGTGAGTTCCTGATAATATTACAGAGTTAATTAATTCAGGAATTTCATAAAATTGTTAACAGTCCCAGTTTCGGGCATAAATCCTTATTACAGTAGAAACTTTTTGTTGACAATACAAAAAACTTAAAGTGTCTAGATAAATTTCGTATAACAACAACGAGCAAGCTAGGTCACGACTCTGACTGAGGACACTGATCTACTTGCAGATCTGAAAAACAGAATATAAACACGAAACAGGAATAAAACAACTTTGGAAACAATACCACAGTCTTTATTATGAGGAAAAGATGAGCATTTTATAACCAATGCCATCATTCTCCTTATTTTTTATTTTTTAATTACAAAAGATATTTTCAGAAAATCAAATGCATTATTAGATAAAGCAAATACATTGAGATGTTTCCTTCTTTCCTAGATTTTTAGATGTTTCCCTTTTTTTTACTCTTAGATGTTTCCAAGGAAAGAGTGCACTTTTTCTTGGTTGCCCAAGTAGTGAGAGGTTGTTGATTTTTGTGTCCTTCTTGGTTGCCCAATTCCTCCCTGTTTAGATCAGGAAGCGTCCCGGCTTCCTCCACCAAATGAGGGAAAGTGCGTTGCAATGTTTCTGCAATCCTCCATTTTCCCTCTGCTAGTGTCTGTCTCTTCCAACCAACCATATATGAGAAGTATGGCTTCTGGCATGTATTGTGTTTCTTGGAGTCCATAATTGTATCTTTGAACAAAGGAGGCTGAAAATCTGGAATATTATCGACCGGATGACGGATTGTAATAGATTCCTCAAGGAGAGGTGGTTCAAATAGTTTGAGATTATTAACATTAAACACATCATGGATGCCATGCTGGGAAGGCAAGTCCAAGCAATATGAATTTTCTCCAATGCGTTCCAGAACAATATACGGGCCATATCGCAGAGGGTGCAGCTTATGATGCTAGCCCTTGAAGTGTTGCTTTTCCAACCAGAGCCACACATGGTCTCCAGGTTGAAAATACAAGGGTGTTCGCTGCTTTTCATGTCTCTGTTTGGCGCGATCTTGGGCTGCTTGCAAAGCAACAGTTACTTGAACTTGGCGTTGAGAAATGGAGTGTATAAAATGAGGAGTTGATTTTTGTTCCTGTTGTTGATGTGCCGACCCAGAAGGGGTGATCGCCAGTGGCATATCAGAGGGTGCACTTGGCTGAAACACTGTCTCTCGAGGATCAAGGCAATAAGATGGGGTATTGGGTAAGGAAGCACCAGGAATAAGATCGATGTGGTGTTCAACAGAGCGTGCTGGAGGAAACCCTGTGGGTTGGGTGAATACATCTGCAAATTCTTGGAGTAGAGGAGCCATTGTAGGAGGCACTAGATTGGTGAGGTTGTCTAGCTTGATAGGACGAACCAAGCACGAAGAAACACCTTGGTTTAAATTGACTCTCATAATGGGAGCTTTGCCAATAGAAGGTTGAGTTGATGAGCTAGCTGAGGATGTGAGCACACAGGTGCGTCCATCATGCTGCAAGTGGTATTTGTGATTTGTAGCATGATAAACAACATGTCTAGCCTCTTGGTATGGAATGCCTAGCAATAAATTGGCACAATCGAGAGGAGAAACATCACATACCACAGTATCACGGAAAGGTCCAATAGCAAAGGTGACAGCACAACATTGGGAGATGGTAAGTCGAGGACCATCTTTTTGGACCCAACCGAGCTGATACGGGTGTGGGTGAGGAGTGGTGGGAAGGAAAAGGTGTTCAACCAAGTCCTGGGACACAAGATTCTTTTGACTCCCATTGTCAAGAATAAGTGTGGCCAACTCATCTTTGATTTGAAAATTATGGGTAAAAAAAGGCGTAACAGAGGTGTTTGTTGCATTAGCAGTCATGAGGATGAGAGAGGGGTACACTTCAGTAGGATTTTCAAGAGAAATCGCTGGAAGTTGGGTAGTGGCATTTGGTTGCTCCACCTCTGTAAAAAGAGTCTTATCAGGGTGTATATTTTTAAGTACTCGACAATCTGCAGAAGCATGTGAGTTGGTCTTATGAAAAGTACACCAGGGGTTGTGAGGGGTGGGGGATGAGGCAAAGGAAACATTAGAAGAACCAGAGGGAGATGGACCATTTCTGGCTTGATGGGATACTGGAGTACCCACTTTGCGTTCCACAGCCAGGGCACGAATAAAGGCCTTGTCTAATAAAGCACTATCAAGCAACTCAACTTCATGTCGAAGAAGCATTAGCAAACCAGAATTAAATTTGATAATTAGTACCTCTTCTGGATCGGATATATGGAGTTGAATGCGCAACTTGCAGAAGACATCAATGTAGGCTTGCACTGATTGATTGGGTAGTTTTCGAAGCTGCAACCATTTGGCAAGGAGATTTTGTATATATCCTGGAGGATAGAAGCGTTCGCGTAAGGCCTCGCAAAAGAGATTCCAATATGTGATATGCGTCGATCTGGTCTAGACTTGTTCTCCAAGTTCCACAACCAAGGACATATTCTCCAGATGAGTATCCCACCATGTTTGTGCTAGGCCTTCCAATTGTAGACCGGTGATCTGAAGTTTCATCTCCTCTTCCATCATTGGACAGGCTCTAAAATAGTTGGAGAGACTGTGGAGCCAAGAATCAACAATCTCACCATTCATTTTCCCTAAGAATTTGGGCAGTTGAAAGCGTGTATCAAGCTGCATTTTCCCTGAAGGACGTTGTTGTTGTTGCAGCGTAATTAGCTCTTGAAGAGCCCTAGCTAAATCATTCATTGGCGAGTCTGCATGGGAGGGCTCTTGATGCTCTTGACGGGGCGGCATGATTTTCATCCACTGAATGGAGTGAAATGTATGACCCTTTCAAAAAAAAAAAATGCTTCGAACAGGTGGATGGCTTCCAGGATCTTAAGCTCTGATACCAATTGATCTACTTGCAGATCTGAAAAACAGAATATAAACACGAAACAGGAATAAAACAGCTCTGGAAACAATACCACAGTCTTTATTATGAGGAAGAGATGAGCATTTTATAACCAATGCCATCATTCTCCTTATTTTTTATTTTGTAATTACAAAATATATTTTCAGAAAATCAAATGCATTATTAGATAAAACAAATACATTGAGATTTTTCCTTCTTTCCTAGATTTTTAGATGTTTCCCTTTTTTTTACTCTTAGATGTTTCCAAGGAAAGAGTGCGCTTTTTCTTGGTTGCCCAAGGAGTGAGAGGTTGCTGATTTTTGTGTCCTTCTTGGTTGCCCAGACGCGTTGATACCGACCTGAAATCCAAAGGTATAATGACGTTAAGCTGAGTAAATTTTAAATCCATCAAATACCATTGAGGAAAACCCTCGACGAGATTCGAACCTACCTACAAAAAAATTTAGGGCGACATGAGAGATCATTATAACCAGACAAATTGAGGAAAAATTCATAATATAGGACGTGGGAACTGAGCATAATAAAATAAGGGTTACCTCTGAGAGTTGAGGACTCTACTACCAAATACGACCTGTAGAAAGGAAAAAGGAGTATGGTGAAAATGCTCGCCAGAACAAAACAAACCCAGGATAAGTTACTTCCAACAAATCGATGGTGTACCTGTGTAGTGACTTCTTGTGGAGAAGCAGAGAAAACTCAGCGAACGAAACCAACGCGGTTACGGAAAACACGAGAAGAAGAAATTCCTACCCAACAAGGGTCAATGTTAGAGCCGAACTTAACTGGAACTGATAGAATAAACACCAAGCCAAAATAGCAGAACGATAATCAACCAAAGGTCGAATTATGGGTGGCTGAGATGGTTATCTTTTAAATTTAAAGAATGAGGAAATAAAACAAACCGAACGATGGAATTCATATACCTGAATGGCGATGAAACTGGAAAAAATGGTGATGCTCAGAAGCAGGATAGAGCTTGACGTTGCGTTTTCCCCAATTGAGCATATTATAAACACCAGAAGTCGATCAAGAGAAATGAAGAACCAAAGAACACTTCTAATTGCAACTCCAAAAGCTAACACGATTCGTTAAACCCAACGAATAAAACCCTATCTGATATGAAGCATCTACACCGTCCACTTGTCTTCAGATCCATGGGATGCCATGGATCGAATTGGGAAAAATAGAGAACCCTTGCACAGTCGTCTAAGTTATAAATGAAAAATTAATTGAAATCGATTTCATGGTACTTCCCATCGTATTCCAGGACTGGCGTGATTAATTAACTCATATGTGTTACAAATATAAAAATGTAAGGGTGCAACGCTGGCATTTAAACATGAACAAATCGGGACAAAGTATCACATTTCAAGCTTTAAATCCTAAGAAGGCCACGAATCCAAATCGACGTGGAAAGCACGACGAGCTATCCAATCCTCACCACATTAATTCCAACTTGCCAACGTAGAAAATAAGTACGACGACTTCAATGTCGTCTACTCCCATAAAAAAATTTGGTCATAATGGAAATTATACGAGATCCCTATGGTGACAGAGGTACGGGAAATTATCCCATCAAACCATGACCGCAAGGCAGAATTTAACGCAGATGAATGAAAACTGAGAAATTTCATAAATCGAATTAAGTCATTAAGAACGTTGGATAAATTCGATGTCCAACCATAACTTTCCAGCTTACGGAAATGGTACAAGCATTTAACAATAAGTGCGGAACATAGTCATGATGCAACAATAAGAATAGGAAGTCCAAAAAATAGACGTGGTGAGTTCTATAAATAAACATGGATAAAAATTGACATATAGGAATATAATTCTATGGACAGATACAAATATATCCACCATAGGTATGCACAATTGATATCTTGATATATGTGCACAACATAAGTCACCACAAACCTTACTGAAGGAGTAAATCAAAGTTAACATAATGATCCAAGGTACACATATAAAAAAAAAACATAGGAAACTCGATCCCATGGAATGGCATAATTGTTGCAATTAGATGTTATATTTAAATGGCAGTGACAACTAGAAGCACAGAATTCTATTATGCCAAGGAAAAAAAAAAAAATTGAAGTGGTTAAGAGGATACATTACAAATGGTATCAGAGCCCATCTTACATAAACTGGGTTGTTTTTTGGTTCTCAGTGTTGTTATGTGCTTACTATATAAACTATTTATTGTTGAGAAAAAAAAAAAAATTACTGATTTGTGTTGTTTAGTGTACAGTGGTGCTGAAACAGAAAAGTTGAATGGTCGAAGGTGAGGAAATTTATGTGGATATGTGTGATGACAATAATACACTAGATCCCAACGCTTCAGTGATGGCTATGTTGCACAGTTTGCAACGAGAAATGACTGAGCTAAGTAGCCAGAATGACAGATTTTCATTAGCCAGTGAGGAGCAGGAAAGGCTCATCAGAGAATTAAATTCGCGGAATAGCCAAGAGGGTGAAGGTTCCGGAAAGAGGAAGCATGATGAGTTTGAGGAAGATGATGCCGTTAGGCATCAGTATAAACAGAAAAAGGAATTACAGGGGTAATTCCGAAAGATCAAACCTCCCTCCTATGATGGGGAGAAGGAGGAAGATGCTGAAGCCTGGTTGTTGAACATGATTAAATATTTCCAAGTCTATGAATATGAAAGCAATCTGAAAGCCATATTATCTGTCTACCAGCTACAAGGTAAGGCTACCTTGTGGTGGGAGGAGACAAAAATGGTACATGCCATTGATGAAAAGACAGTTACTTGGGAAGATTTCCAGGTTAAGTTTAAAAACCACTATTTAAACGAACACTATTATGATGATAAAGCAAAGGAATTCCATGAAATCAGACTGGGACAGCTCACTATCGATGACTTTGTCACCAAATTTACAAATTTGTTGAGATATGTCCCATACATTCGAGAAGAGAAGGCAAAGGTGCAAAGGTTTTTGAACTGTTTTCCTGCTGTGTATAAAGAGAAGATTGAGTTTGATAATCCAAAAAATATGGACGAAGCTGTTAGAAAAGGGATATTGTGCTACCAACAGTTTAAAGGAAACGGTGAGCATGGGAAAAGCTAGGTAAATAAGGGTGAGTTCAAAGGGAAGAAACAGAAACTAGCTTATTTGAAGAATTTTGGTAGGGATCATCAGAGGCAAAAGTTTAATAAACCAAAAGAAAGCCAAACATCTCAGTCCCAAGTTGGTTCCAAACAATTAGATGGAGAAAACAAGAAGGAAGGCACATTTAAAATGAGGGAGCCTCTGAAATGTTGGGGCTGTGGAGAACCTCATCTCTTGAGGGATTGTCCCCACTGAAACATTCAGATGATTATGAGAGACCGAGAAGCGACCATAGTAAATGACATAGCAAGAAATATACCTAATATCAGTACAGCCTTGGAGAATAGACAAGAAGAGCATCAATATACCATGGTTGAGATGGAAAATAAGATTGCTGACCAATCTGTTACAGTCTTAATTGATCCGGGTGCCTCGTTGAGTTACATTAGTCCAAAAATTGTAGAAAAATGCAATCTCAAAACTGAAAAATTTCAGCAGTCTTGGTTGGTCCAGTTAGCCACTGTAACCAAGAGGAAGGTAACACATAAATTACCCCAAATAGCAATTAAATTAAATGATTTTCAGACAAAAGTGAATTTGAACATTCTGCCCTTAGGCTCATATGACTTGCTGATAGGAATGGATTGGCTGTAAAAAAGAAAGGCTATGATGAAATGTTCGGATAAAAATCTACAATGTATAGATGAAGAAGGGAAACCTTTTATTCTCAAAGGAAAAGCAAAAGCCATCTTCGTAAGACAAATATGAGCACTGCAATTAAAAATAACAGCTAGGAAAGGATATCAAGTTTATGCAGTACAGGTTGAAGAAATAGAACAACAAACTGAAGAAAATCTGATGGATACTGTGCCAGTGGTGAGGGAGTTTAAGGAAGTTTTTCCAGACGAGATCCCTCATCACCCCCCCAAAAGAGAGATTGACTTTTCAATTGATTTGGTGCCTGGAGCAACACCTGTTTCCCAAGCCCCTTATAGAATGAGTCCCCGTGAACTTATGGAACTGAAAATGCAACTGTAAGAATTGCTGGATAAGGGTTATATCAGACCGAGTGTGTCTCCTTGGGGAGCACTAGTACTGTTCATGAAAAAGAAGGATGGAACCTTCAGAATGTGCATTGATTATCGTTAGCTGAATAAGTTGACAATAAAAAATAGATACCCTTTGCCTCGAATTGATTATCTTTTTTATCAGGTAAGAGGAGCAACAATATTTTATAAGATCGATCTAAGGACTGGTTACCACCAACTCCAAATTAAAGAAGAAGACATTAGAAAAATAGCTTTTCGAACCAGGTATGGTCACTACGAATTTGTAGTCTTACCTTTTCGGTTGACCAATTCCCCTGCCACCTTTATGTGCTTAATGAACAGTGTGTTAAACAAGTACTTGGATAAATTTGTACTAGTGTTCATAGACGATATTTTAGTTTACTCAAAAAGTGAGGAGGAGCACAAAGAACACTTGAGGATAGTATTGCAAGCTCTGAAAGAAAACTAGTTGTATGCCAAATTCAGCAAATGTGAATTCTATAAGGACAAGATCCAATACTTGGGACATATTATTTCTGAACAAGGGTTGGCTATTGATCCTGAAAAGATAAAGGCTATTAAGGAATGGCCTGTACCAACTGATGTTTCAGCAGTGAGATCATTCATGGGGATTGCAGGTTATTATCGCAGGTTTGTGGAGATATTTTCTGCCATAGCATATCCCATCACTTCACTACAAAGAAAGGGTGTCAAATTTGAGTGGACTGAAAAATGCCAAAATAGTTTTGAACAATTAAAATTAAAACTCACTACAGCCCCTATACTGAAAATGGTAGATCCTGATAAAGAATTTGTGGTATGTACAGATGCCTGTAGAGAGGGGTTGGGAGGAGTCCTTTTGCAGGAAAATTCATTTATTGCATATGAGTCTAGGAAACTGAAGACACATGAACAGAACTATAATGCATATGATTTGGAGTTGGCTGCTATTATTCATGCCTTGAAGATGTGGCGACACTATCTTCTTGGAAAAAAAATTACATTGATGACTGATCATATTAGTCTCAAATATTTCTTCTCCCAAACTGATTTGAATGCTCGACAAGCCAGATGGCTGTCTTTTCTGAGTCAATTTGATATGGACATAAAACATATCAAAGGGAGAGAAAATAAAATTGCTAATTCCTTGAGCAGAAATTCTTGTCAAAATATACACAGTATTGGAAGTAGTGCCCAGTTTGATTTAGAAGATTTAGTGAAAAAGGTAGCAGACCAGGATCCAAATTATGAGAACCTACAGGTGAAAATACGAAAGACGGAGAGGGACTACACTCAAAACCAAAAAGGGTTGATCTGCTACAAAAACAGATTATATGTTCCCAATGTGAAGTCTTTGAAAAGAGATATTCGAGATGAATATCACAAACAGCCACATGCAGGGCATCCGGGATATCAGAAAATGTTAACAGCTTTGAAAAAGAAGTTTTTTTGGCTAGGAATGAAAAGAGATGTAGCAGAATATTTAGCTAGATGCATGGAGTGTCAACTAGTTAAATTCGAACATCAGCACCCTGCTGGTCTTCTAAATCCTTTGCCGATTGCAGAATGGAAATGGGATACCGTTTCTATAGATTTCATAATAGGATTACCCAGAACCAAGTACCAGCATGACTTAGTTATGGTAGTAGTAGACACTTTAACAAAATTTGCACACTTTATACCTGTAAAGTCTACTTTTGGGACAGCCCAAGTAGCAGATGTGTTCCTAAAATAGATAGTAAGGTTACATGGGGTCCCAAAGATGATTGTGTCATATATAGATGCTAAGTTCACAGGAGCCTTTTTGAAAGGTTTGTTTAGTGGCATGGGCACTACGCTGAATTTTAGCACTGCATATCACCCGTAGACAGACGGTCAGACAGAGAGAACAAACCAGATTTTGGAGGATATGCTAAGAATGTATGTGATGGATAGACCCTCAAAGTGGGAAGACTACTTACATTTAGCTGAATTTGCCTATAATAACAGCTACCAATCCTCTATTAAAATGAGTTCGTTTGAGGCACTCTATGGAAGGAAATGTCGTACTCCTTTGAGCTGGAGCCAACCTGAGGATAAGCTAAAGTTGGGACTAGATGCTTTGTAAGAAATGGAAAGAATTGTTAAACAAATACAAAGAAACATCAAGACCGCACAAGATCGCCAGAAAAACTATGTTGATAAGAAGAGGGTACATCAAGAATTTAAAGTGGGGGAACATGTGTATTTGCATATCAAACCCAAAAATAGCACACTTTATGCTGGAAGTTGTGCAAAACTGGCCCCTAGATATTGTGGTCCTTTTGAAGTGTTAGAAAGGGTGGGACCAGTGGCTTACAAGCTGGCCTTACCGCCCCATATTAGAGTTCATGATGTGTTTCATGTTTCATTATTAAAAATATATGTACATGATGCTTCTCAAATTGTTGATTGGAATGTGATACAGGTGGAACCAAAAGGGGAGTTCCTTCCAGAACCGCTTCAAATATTGGAGCGGGAAGAAATTGAATTGAGGAATCGGACGATAGCGAGAGTAAAGGTGCAGTGGAAGCACTTTACTTCTGAAGAATCCACTTGGGAAAGAGAAGATAAAATGATGGAAAAATATCCATTTTTGTTTGAGGAAAATATGAACTCTACTAGTTAGATATTAACACCGAGGATGGTGTTTGCTTTCAGAGGGGGAATATGTAACACCCCCAGTTTATGTTTTTCTTTCAAAGCTAGACAATTGAACTTTAATCCTAAGGGGAGTGGACCCCAAATGGATAAGTATATGTTGTGGATGTAATTAGATATTTCATTATGAAAATTAAATAAAATAATGCTGTGCAGATTGACCAAATGACAATTGTGAGATCACTTTCTAAATCCATGAGGATGGATAGAGGCAAATAATTCCCCAAAAATCTTTCAAAAATCCTTGAAAGAATTTATTTCCAAATTAGATTTTGAAGAAAATCTAGTTTCCCCAATGATGTGGAGAGTAGTTGGGAAGAGGTAAAAAGCTGGGAAAAGCAAAAAGCGGCTTTAACAGTCCCTAAAATGGGAAGCCTAGGCAAACAGGATGAAAAGCATCCTGAGATTCTGGATGCAGAATTAGAAACAGGCTTTGGGGAGCAAAACCTTAAATAAGCTAGTCCTGAACAGATTAGAGGTTGGTCTGTTCTAGGAGACGGTCTCATCTCGGGGGTGAGTTTTGGGAGACAGAAGAACTCCAAGGTTGGGAGGTTGGTCAATCTCAACAGTGGTATGTCTCTAAGTTACATGGGGTTTATTACTTAATGTTGTATAAATTGGTTATACATAATTGTCTGAGTTGGATGTTAGATTCGTTAGTTCCTCCATTTAACAGAATTAGATAGAAGGAATTTACCCTCTTAATTTTGTATAGTTGTAGAAATAGAAATCTGTAGAGGAGAATCTAGCAGAATCTCTAAACCAAGGTTGGCTTAAATCTGAGGATACATATTCCTCTACAGATAAATTAGGAATTTAACTTTAATCTGCTTCTGATTTAATAGAATGATTTGATATGTATACCTATGAGAAAGCAGTATGAGATTCTTGTACAATTATTTAAAGTAGAAATAGATGAATTGTAATCTGAGTTGTATAGTAAATGGGTGAAAACACATGATGTTCTAGAGGAAATACACCATCTATACACAAACAGAAGCATGATAGAAATTAATTCCTGCATGTATCAATCTATTTCTATAACAGAATGAAGTAAATATCAGTTAATAAATGAAAATAACCATGAGAGTAGTCTGTGTAGGAGTTAACATAGTCGAAGCTATAATGGTAAAATGCAGGTACCCACCATAATTAGCATGAGGTTGCCAAAAAATATTCAGTATAATGAAACGATCTCTTATGTGAAGCTGAGATTAATAAATGAAAGAAAGTTGAGTGATAAGAACTATTACATCAACTGGGTTGATTAGCAGTTAATTAAAATTTATATAAAGAATTGGTAGAAATTATTGAAGCATGACTATAAGAGGAACATCTAGTTGCAATAGTAAAAGCATAAAGAGACACAGAATAATAGGATGATGATTATGACAAAACCTTTCTACTCCTGTTAGGAGACAAGAAACCAGTTGGAACCTATTTGAAACCATGCTACAATTATGGAAAAATTATTTGATAGGAAAGAAAACTCAACTGTGTCACATAACCATGAAAAGCTTGAAGGATTCAGGAATTAAATTCTTAACAAGGCAGTTGATATTATCGATCTATGTAATTGACCAAATAGCTTATGAGATGTCATTGTTATGCATTTAACATGAGAATATAGACTGAACCATGTACATCTGTATTCTGAAATGGCTCACTAGCCATAGATAACTACAGAAGGAAAAATTAAGACTGGCAAACTTATAAAATTTACGAATAAAAATTCTGAAGGGAAAAACATTTCACCTGAGTATTAGCATAAAGATAGAAATATGGAAACTATTAGAAAATACTAAGGATCTGTCACTAATAACAAAAACGGACAGTCGAAAATATATATATACTCAACTCTGAAACCACTTGCGAAATAAGGCTATCGTGAGTTCCTGATAATATTACAGAGTTAATTAATTCGAGAATTTCATAAAATTGTTAACAGTCCCAGTTTTGGGCATCAATCCTTATTACAGTAGAAACTTTTTGTTGTTAATACAAAAAAATTGAAATGTCTAGATAAATTTTGTATAACAACAACGAGCAACCTAGGTCACGACTTTGACTGAGGACGCATTGATACCGACCTGAAATCCAAAGGTATAACAACGTTAAGCTGAGTAAATTTTAAAACCATCAAATACCATTGAGGAAAACCCTCGACGAGATTCGAACCTACCTACAACAAAATTTAGGGCAACATGAGAGATCGTTATAACCAGACAAATTGAGGACAAATTCATAATATAGGATGTGGGAACTGAGAATAATAAAATAAGGGTTACCTCTGAGAGTTGAGGGCTCTGCTACCAAATACAACCTGTAGAAATAAAAAGGGAGTATGGTGAAAATGCTCGCCAGAACAAAACAAACCCAAGATAAATTACTTCCAACAAATCGATGGCGTAACTGTGTAGTGACTTCTTACGGAGAACCAGAGAAAAATCGGCGAACGAAACCAACACGGTTACGGAAAACATGAGAAGAAGAAATTCCTACCCAGCAAGGGTCAATGTTAGCGCCGAACTTAACTGGAACTGATAGAATAAACAACAAACCAAAATAGCAGAACGATAATCAACCAGAGGTTGAATTATAGGTGGCTGAGATGGTTATCTTTTAAAATTAAAGAATTAGGAAATAAAACAAACCGAACGATGGAATTCATATACCTGAATGGCGATGAAACTGGAAAAAATGGTGACGCTCAGAAGCGGGAGAGAGCTTGACGTTGTGTTTTCCCCAATTGAGCAGAGTATAAACACCAGAAGTCGATCAAGAGAAACGAAGAACCAAATAACACTTCCAATTGCAACTCTAGAAGTTAACACGATTCGTTAAACCCAACGAATAAAACCCTATCTGATAGGAAGCATCTACACCATCCACTTGTCTTCAGATCCATGGGATGCCACAGATCGAATTGGGAAAAATTGAGAACCCTTGCACAGTCGTCTAAGTTATAAATGAAAAACTAATTGAAATCGATTTCATGGTACTTCCAATCGTATTTCAGGACTGGCGTGATTAATGAACTCATATGTGTTACAAATATAAAAATGTAAGGGTGCAACGTCGGCGTTTGGACATGAACAAACCGAGATGAAGGATCACATTTCAGGCTTTAAATCCTAATAAGGCCACAAATCCAAATCGACGTGGAAAGCACGACGAGCTATCCAATCCTCAGCACATTAATTCCAACTTGCCAATGTAGAAAATAAGTACGATGACTTCAATGTCGTCTACTCCCATAAAAAAATTGGTCATAATGGAAATTATACGAGATCCCCATGGTGACAGAGGTATGGGAAATTATCCCATCAAACCATGACCATAAGGCGGAATTGAACGCAGATGAACGACAACTGAGAAATGCCATAAATCAAATTAAGTCATTAAGAACGTTGGATAAATTCGATGTCCAACCATAGCTTTCCAGCTTAGGGAAATGGTACAAGCATTTAACAATAAGTGTGGAACATAGTCACGATGCAACAATAAGAATAAGAAGTCCAAAACATAGACGTGGTGAGCTCTATAAAGAAATATGGATAAAAATTGACATATATGAATATAATTCTATGGACAGATACAAATATATCCACCATAGGTATGCACAATTGATATCTTGATATATGTGCACAACATAAGTGACCACAAACCTTACTGAAGGAATAAATCAAAGTTAACATAATGATCCAAGGTACACATATAAAAAAAAACATAGGAAACTCGATCCCATGGAATGGCATAATTGTTGCAATTAAATGTTATATTTAAATGGCAGTGACAACTAGAAGCACAAAATTATATTATGCCAAGGAAAAAAAAAAAAAATTGAAGTGGTTAAGAGGAGACATTACATACGATTATATTTAAGGTTGGGAATCTTCAATTGATTCATAGTTTGTTCACTCATGATGCTGATGTTTGCAACTAAATAAATAATAGTTTTTATATTTTGTATACCATTGATGTGAATTTGTACAATAATGCTATATGGATCTAGATATTTTTGAACTATTGGTTTCCCCTTCATAATATCAACAACTTTTCCTACAAGCTGGATTTTCTTGATATATTTTATTTTTCTTCCTAGTTTCCTAATGCACCACTCCTTAATGGTTTTTGAAAATATTGGCATTTTCTTTATAACATGGAGCAAAGGAATCTTGATGCAAACTTTTTTTAGTTCATCTAGCACATCATATTCTGGTAAAACAATTTACCTTTGTACTCCTTTACCAATTTCGAGCCTTTCAAGAAAAGGTGGGTCTTGTAAGGAAATAAAAGGTTGTTCTACTAGAGGAACTGTAGGATCTGGATTTATTTGGTCATTTTCAAAATTTTATAGGAACATATTCCCTTGGAGGAGTATTTTTTTTATTAAGAAGTGTTTTTTCTCAAGAACCTCATCTTTATATTTTTGGATGACATCTAGTGATGATTTTTTTTGTAAATCCCTATCATATCTAAGTTAAACATAATTTAGAACTAATTTGACTAATATACAATATTTTAAATTTTGACGTTCTACATTGTAGATGGCTTGTTGATTTGTATTATTTGGATTTGGGAGTAGTTGAGCATGAAGTTGATTTTATTTTTTAGGAAGTGGAGTGGATGGTAGTGAAAGTGGTTAATTTGGTGGTTGGAATTGAAATTGAGGAGGTTGTTTTGGTTGAGGAGGATAGTATTGAAGTGAGTAAGGGGAATAAGGTTGTTTGAATTGATGATATTGAGGATTTATACCATAATAATTTTGTCAATCTTGTGCCCACGATGGATTTTGAGGTTCTTTTGGCCAAGGTTTCCAAGACATAGTTGAAGTCCAATTATTCTATGGTTGTTGATATTGAGTGTTAACACCTTGTATCATACCAAGTTGTTTGTTTTTCCATGGTATTTTAAAAACAAAGAGAAGTGATTCAACTTTCCTTGCCCCAAATTCATCCTGAAAAACAACTTTAAGACTAGGAATGAGGAGCATTCCCTTATATCACAATTTTCAACACATATGACAAAAATTTATACACTATCAAGAGGAAATTCTCTTAGAGCATGATTCCTCCTAGACCTGGTACAAAACATAGATAACGAAACATTTATATCTTTTTTCTTTTTTTTGTATTTCGATAGTATGTAGTTGTTCGCTAAGATTCCCAACGATATTTATTTTAATGTTATCAAGCAATTTTCCTATTTCAACCCTACTCATTGTTCCATTTTTAGATTTACTAACTCTTTACATGATTGGATCTCTTGTATTCTAACCAAATCTAGCCTTACCTATTGAAATACGTTTGCACAAATCACAAATTTCTCTAAATGAAAGTTGAGAGACATCTCCTTTTCCCATTAAGTTGAGGAGGTCATTCCACTCGTCTCTTATAGAATTTAACAAAAAATATTTTAATGTTTATTCATATAAATCATGAATATTAACCCTCTTAACATTATAGGAAAAAAATTCCACTAAGTAAAAAATTCATCTGTGAGGTTATGGGGAATACAATAGCCTTTAAATTTCTCTAGGAACATTCTTTTAATTTCTTCCCATGTTCTAATACTATGTTTCCTTAGACCCAAAACCATTTAAGGGATCCATCTTTTATGGTAGCTAGAAAAGGTTTTCGCTTTTTAATGTCACTTAATTAGTCATAGGACCCACACAATACGTCAAACTAAAAAAGGAATCTGTCTATATCCCTAGTTCTTAGGCCATCGAAATAAGGAAGAATAGAAGGTGAGATATTTTTCATTGTGGTTGTGGTATATTCATAAAATATAGGAAATCCATAAGGATTTTGTTCCCCCCTAGCTCCTCTACCACCTCGTCCTCCACTCCCTCCTCAATTTGCTCATTTACCTCACCCACCTATGATCCTAAGTTAATCATTTGCATTGCGTACTTCTCCTTTTTCTTCCCCTACCATTGTAAATTATTTATACCTAATATAAGGTTCAGTAATATGATTATCTAGCTCTTCCTCTTGTTCCTCTACCAATTGTATCTTATAATAAATTCCTTCATCTTTGTTGGGTACCTATAACTATTTTCCTACGAGTTGTGATCATGTTGAAGAGATAAATATTATTCCTTCTGTTGGGGATGTAGTTTCTTCAACTATCGATTTAGTGGAAGAAATTGGAGAATCCCTAGGTTGTATTTAATATCTATTCACCTTTGTAATTCTATGTCTACCTTCTACTGATGGAATGTGAGTGTTGGTGGATGGTGTGGAACTATGTGGTCTAGCAGAAGTGAGTGGTGATGTTGGTATTCAACAATTTCCTCTACTTCAAATTTACAAATGTACCCTAAGATGATATAAAAACAAAGAAAAATGAGATCCTATATACACCTCCTTGGCAGCAGTGCCAAGATGTTGGGTAATTTTAATTGATCGTTAAATTAATTCATTAATTTTCAACCAAGTTTCATGTTTCTATGAAGTGCATGTGCACAATATATTATAGGAGTTCTATTTTTGGATATTTTTAAAAATGAAATTGATATAAATATTCATGAAATTAAATTGAATAAAAATGTTCCCACACACATATTATTTGCAATAAAACTAATTCAACTCAAAATGAAATCATGATGATAATTACTGAAGTGAATTGAAAATTCGGTCTATGAATTAAAAATCACAACTTATTCTAATTACATAATGGAAATCATAATTCTAATTGTGGAAAATGAAATTATAATTCTAGTTGCATAATGTAAACTACAATCCAAATTGTGAGGAATCAAAACATTATAACTACTTTTATAAATTCAAAATTCCTCGAAAATAAAAGATAAATTGAAACCAGTCTTCTTCAACAAATATAAAATCGAATTCTAACTTAAAAGAATTACTATTGCGCGTAGTTGTATTTGAAAATATCTTTTTCCATCATTCATGAAATCACTTAGAAAAATTAACTAAATTAAAATGGAAGTGTTGAATGAAATGAACTATGGAAAATATTTTTATTTTTAATTTTATGAGCGCTTTGCCTATTAAAAGAGACAAAAATGAAACTAAGAATATGAAAAAAATACCAATAAAATTCATCGACCAACTTCAGTGAAGCGAAAAAAAACTACTTATGAAATGAGAATAATCGAAAACTATTCTAATTATTTAGCTCTCTAGGGTGGGCCCTCCTACTGAATGCAGGTATTAAATTAGATATCAAATAACTTAGCCACACATTGGTCACAACAAAGTATTTATATTAATTTTCTATGTCTTCAACACAAAATAACTGCAGAAACTAGCAATGATAATAGATGTCTTTTGCCTCACTTAATGGCTTTTTATACTCTTTTATACAATAATTGTTTGAGAGTCATAAGCTTAGAGGTAATCAAGCTAGTTGAACAACTCAGAAGAAAATAGAAATAAAATATGTCTCATCATGATTTGCTACTGAAAGAGTAAATCATGACGGATTTGTTAGAAGGCATCAAATTTAAACTTTTCTCAATCATTTCCACATTTTCTTGATAATTCTACGAACTACCTTAAAACAAATTCATCGTTAGAGTGTGATAACTAGAGTTGACATCTGATTTTACTTCCATATATCTCTAATTGTGTAAACTTCCATATCACCAAGATAGGTGAATATCCATTTATTGACCATTTACCATCTTCGTGTACCTTTTATTCATTCTCATGTGTACTAGAACCTCTCTAACCATGAAGATATCTACATAATTCTTGGTTAGTTGAAAAATGAATGTGATTCGGTAGCTATAGTATTATTTAAATTAAATTTCATAAAGAAATAACATATTATAAATCATGGATGATTAATACCCTTTTAGATGTTTTAGCATATCTAGGATGACCTTTTAGCCTTAAACCACAACAAAAATATTATGGAAAATTATGAGAAAGATGGAAAAAGGGGCGTCAAAAAGAGGACAATTTCAGACTTGAACACCCACCCAAGGATGGTGGTGAAGGGGGTCCAAATATCTATGCTATTATAGGTCTTTCTATTCGATTGTGCATTGAACCCATATTGTTTTAGAATAGCACTTGTATTTTGATGCATGCATATATACCCCACAGCTTGCTTGAGGGAAGGTCATGAGTGCCCCCTAACCAAAGAGCCTTCATCATAAAAATATCACAACATATTGTTGATTGAGGTCGAAAGGAAGCTACATGAGCATAGATTAAATGGGTTTAGGAACTTAGTAACAAATGAAATGGAGATCCCTCAGTTACAGTTGGTATCCTTCATTATTAGACTCCCTTCCTAGTTAAGGTTTGTGTCATTTAGTCAGATGCAAGCGAGCCATGGAGACTACTATATGAAATGGATAAGAATCTAGAAGAAAATATCTCTAGAATTCACTATTAATAAAAAAAAAGAGAACAAATTGGAAATGAAAGAGCAATAATGGACGTAAGATTCATTAAAAGAATGTGAAGAAAACACCACATTTCTAGATATTAATATAATCAAAGTGAAGAAATTTAATATTAGTACAAAGTTATATATCTTATTATGGGTCATTCTAATATAATTTATTCATATCTTCACTTCGATCTATAAGGATTACACATATTTGATCATTTCCCCACTCTATGTCTAGATGAAACTTTCATGACAGAATCACCTTTGAATGCGAGCATTTACAATTGTTTCCACCAACGTTATAATTTTCACCAACAACTGCCTTCAATTAGCACACTCGATGACAATATTAATGTTGACGCGAGCAATCATGACACACTAGAATCACAAACCTTGTTTGTGGAATAGAATGCAGCTAAAAAAATTATTATGATCTCGGTGGATATTGGTGACCTTCCAAATACTCCATTTAGACCCCCACCATTGGTTGTTTCAGTTTTTCAATTTCAGCACAACTTACTATTTTTAGCAGTTTTTCGGGTCCTGAACTTCTAGAGCCGTTTTGAAGCCCTAAACGACATTTTTTCGGAAAATCATGAGCAACATCGAAGTTCCTTCGATGTTTCCCACATTGAAAGTTGTATTCCTCGGATAGATATTTCTCACAAGGTATTGAGCGCATCAAACAGACATCATATGCCAAAGTTACGTCCTTGGGAAGATTGATGTACAAATTTACCCAAACGGGGCCCATAGTTTTGGTGCTTCATCTCCTAGGGTTAGGTTCTTGGATGTTTAGGGTTATCCATTGTTTCTCAACAATAAATAGGCCTTCGAGCCTCATTTTAACATAATTTAGAGGCTTGTAGCCGCCACATCTCTTCTCTGAGATAAGCTACCAGTGCCCTAGCTAGTTTATTTCCATTATGTCTGTAGGAATATTTAAGTTATTTGTTGTTAATGAAATGAAGCTTTATTTCCGCTCAATCTCTATGTTTATGTTTATTTTTGTATATTATTTTGTTCCTGCTTAAATTTATATTAGTGGTATTAGAGTGGTCTCTTCTTTCACTATTTTTCTTTGCATGTCCCCAACGAGTTCAAGGTATAAGGAGTTAGGGCTCGATCTGGTTGATCCATTGCAAGATAAGCTTTGCAAACCCCGACGACCTCCCATGGTGGAATAAAATAAAGAAAAGGGAGCATGATATTCTATCAAACTATTACTTGAGGAGGCCCTCAAGAAACAAGGGAACGTGATGATGGACAACTTTGTTTAGATCCTTCAACGGTTGCCACTGATGACGCATCTACATCCAGCAGCCACTTTGGAGGTGCCTCTTGTTTCAAGGTATAGGTCAATTCTGAAATTCCTGTATTTGAAGGCCATATAGATGCAAACACTATAGATATATGGTTGAATTTTTTGTGAGGTTATTTCTTGGTCCATGATTTTTTCGACCGAGAAAATATTACTTGTGCACTCCTCAAAGTTTCCCCCCATGTAAAGGACTGGTGGGAAACCTACTATGAGCAGAAGGATGAGAGGGAACCCCCTCTGTTCTCTGTCGTACCCAATTTGAATTTTTTTCTAGATGGCATCAAGGAATAATATTACCATGTGGGGAGCTATGAGAACAAGTACTTCCAATGGACCATGCTGAGGCAGCAAAGGGATCAAGATGTGCATGAACTGATGAATTTGTTCCATACCGTATGCACAAAGTTGGGTTTTAAATATTAGAGAGACATTTGGTGCTCAAGTACCACTATTTTTTACACAGATACATTCAAGAGGTAATGAACTTCCTTGAAATTACCTCGCCTACCACAACATATCACTTTTCCGCCAAGATAGAGAAGAAATTTAAGCAGGATAAATGAGACTTTGGATCTGTAAATCCGAAGCCAAGGAAAGGCGCCCTAGAACCACAGAACAAGGGGAAAAGCCAAAGCGGGGTGACTCATAACAATAAGAAAAAGCCAAATAATAACACGTGGAAGTGGTGTGAATTTCATAACAGCCCGACTCACAGCACAAACGAGTGTCGGTCCAAACAGACATTGGTGGCCGAACTAAAGGCACTCGAATCATATGCATGTTCTAATCCTTATTCAGAACCAGACAAGGGCGATGAAAAAGAGAGGAAGACAATTTATGTGGATCCTAGTGCCATTATTGCCACCACCAAGCTCTAGGGGGAGGATACCGACGATCGAGAGGAGAGGGAGCACATATTCCATTCACAGATGTGGGTGAAGGGTTCTCCAGTGCAATTCCTTGTCAATAGCGGAAGCCAAAAGAACCTCGTTTAAGTAGAGGTTATGAAGTGGCTCAGCCTACCGACCATAGCACACCCGCAACCATATTCCATTGGGTGGCTTCACCAAGGAAGAGATCTTCATGCCCCCAGTAGTGTCACCTTCCGTACAACATCAAGCCATTACTGTGTGATGTTGCTCCTCCTAATGTGTCTGATGTATTATTGGGCCAACCATACTTGTGGAAGCAAAATGATGTGTATGATTTTAGGCCTCGTTCTATTGTTATTACCTTGGGAAATAAACTTTATAGTATAACAGAGGTAGTATCGCCTCCTACCATCTCTTTGACTACTGCAAAACAACACAGCAAGATTGTTTCCCAAACCAGGAAATTTATTTTCATTGCAATTTTCCCACAGGGAAAGAATAATATTGTGGCCACAACCTCGAAACAGGGCTCCCCTACACAACAATAGCATATGGAAAAATTCATGTAGGAATACGAAGAAATTTTCTCCTCACCCACAGAGGTTCCTCTACACTGTCAGTTCAAGCACTCCATTGGTCTGCCTCGAAGCGTGCCACCGCCTAATATTGCCATACCTCACGTGACCACAGAGACATCATCCACACATGTATTGTATGAGGCTAATAAAGAAACCAAATTTATTGAACTCATCCAGCACGTCCATTAACAGGTCCATGACATGTTCGACAAATCCAATACAAATTTCAACAAAATTTTCCTCATCCCATGGACGAACTCAACAAAATTTCTTCTTGAGGGGGGAGGAGTGTTCCAGGTGGATATTGGTGGCCACCCACCTATTCCATTTGGACCCAAACCATAAATTATTTTATTTTTCCAGTTTCAGCACATCTTACTATTTTTAGCAGTTTTCACGTCATGAAATTCCGGAACTGTTTTGAGGTGCTAAACGATGTGTTTTGGGAAAAATGGGAGAAACATAGTATTTCCTTTGATGTTACTCATGTCAAAATTTCTAGTCCTTTGATAGATCTTTCTAACGAGGTATTGAGTGCATCAAACATAGATCATATGCAAAAGTTACGTCCCCGGGAAGATTGAGATACCATTTTACCCAAACGGGGCCCATAGTTCTCGCACGTTTTTTTTATTTTTAGGGTTTTGCAATATTTATCAACAATAAATAGACCTTTGAGCCTCATTGTAACATAGTTCAGAGGCATGTAGCCACCACATCTCTTTGCAGGGATAAGCTACCAATGCACTAGCTAGTTTATTTTCAGTTTGTTTGTAAGCATATTTCAGTTATTTTTTATTAACGAAATGAAGTTTTATTTCCAGTGCATCTCTATGTTTGTGTTTATTTCTATATATTATTGAGTTCCTTCATAAATCCAGATCATATTATCCAATGCACGTTTCCTGAAATTGGAAATAAGATCTTCACTATATGCACCAATAGGAACATTATAATTTTTTTTACTAATGTTAATGTTAATATATATATATATATATATATATATATATATATATATATATATATAGTAAAATATTATAAATTATATTGGAAAAAGCTCAACTAATGTATATTCAAAAGAAAATTGATTGCTACGGTTTTGCTTTGCCAGGAACTAATAAGGAGTTTTAAGGTTAACATGATTGTAATTATTGGTTTCCTATCATTTTAATATTGTAAATTTTTATAAAAAATATTATCAATATATCTAAAGTCCTTTTCTAAAAATATCTTTACAATATAAAGTAAATTAATTGACAAATTTACATCCCTTTTATGGTAGGCATTCTTATAGAGATAAGAGTTATTGAGTATTAATTCTATTTTTTTTTGGGCCAGATGCACTCTAAAACGTAATAAGAATGAGATGTTGTATAGCTCCTAAATCACTGTAAATATTTAAATGTTTACTCACAATAAGAGAGATGTGATAATCTCTTAAAATAACAAGGATTACATGGAAGCGTAGTCCCTGCGACACAAATTTGGAAAAGGATATTACATAATTGTTAGTCTAAATCAAGTGATTACTAAGTATTTAATTCAATTTATATATTAATTGATATGAATTGAATCCTTATGACCTTATTTTAATTATTTTGTGTAGTTGATTTAGTGTAAAACTAGATAAATTTGAACCATGAACAATTTGAACTAACTTACTAGACAATTTTACACTGTTTGTTTCATTACACTAGATTTAACTATAATTGAAATTTATCTAAAAACATTATATATATAGATATACAATATTTTCTATATTTAATAGTGATATTAATTCAAGATTACGTTTCTATTCAAACCACAAGTTGTTTGATGGACAAATTTGTTTCAACAATTTTATCGTTTGTTTATACATAATTTTTTTTCTCCTCAAAGGAAAAATTAGAATAGAAGAAATAGACTAGGTAGTGATTAACTTAATAACTTCCGCACTATGAATACTACAAGGTTTACTAAATTTAATATGGAGACTTTGGATGCACCAACACACGAATCGGGATAGTTGTCAATATTATTAAAAAACATTGAATGATAATTTCTCATTTTCGGATATTAAGCCATACCTATTATACCACAATCGATTTGAACTTTTGTGTTGCTATTTGACGGACGTGCGTCACTTGTGATTTTGAAATGTGAGTAGAAAGCATCTGGTTAAATGCTCTGTAAACGACGATCATCGGATTTATAGTTAGAACCATCGATTCAATCTTCTTTGCTAGTTCGTGAGCAATAAGTATCACGATGGATTTTATGTTATTTATCAATAAGTATCACGATGGATTTTATGTTATTTATCAATTTTTATCTATAGATTCAATGATTACATATTTGATATTTCAAATTTCAAATTTAATATAGCATTTAATATTTTGTAATTGAATTTCATGTTTTCTAAGTGAATATCTTTTACTTGCATTTGTTAAAGTACAAATTTTTTGATGGTAAGATAATTGGTGTTAGGTAAGTATATTGAGAAGGTCATCGTTTGATTATATTTTTTATTATTTTGAAAATGTGACTAAAAGAATCTTAGAGATAAAATTGAAATTGGTTCATTTCATTTATATTTTTTGAATTATTTTAAAATTAAAAAATATAAAATCAATTTAGTTTAACTAAAATCACATTTTTAAATATTTTTAATTATAAATTTACATTAATTTAGATTACGTAAACATATGAAGTTGTACATTTATATTCAATAATATACAATCTCAAATCAATGAAAATTTCAACTTCCTATATAATTTCTAAAATTAATTGATATGATTGTGCCATGGAGTTATATATTCATTAATACACAATCTTAAATAACTGAATACAAATGCAAAATTCAACCTCTTATATAGTTTCTACAATGAATTGATGTGGTTATTCCATAGAGCTAGCTATACATTTCTTGTTTTTGAAGAATTTTGTAGAAGACATCTCTTATACCAAGATATGGTTATTTATTTTTCTAAAATTAAATTATATTTAGGATCAACCATGTGCATGACTTAAAACCACAATTTTCACTATTTCAATTGAAAGTATAGTGTGCATTCCATATTCTCACATATTTTACAAAAGAATACTAACGGTGTTTTCATAACAATGCATCGGAAATAAACCTATTATAATATCTTAGTTATAAATAAAATACAATGATGACATATAAATTTGTTGTTGCGGAAAAAATGGCTCATAATGGCCATTCATAGTGACCTCTCCATGCATCTGGTTACCAAAATGTTAGACGATCTCATGGTGGTGTGGTACCGGCTCCTGATGGGACTCCTCGGTGATCCCGATTATCTTGGGTTGGATCCACCTTCATTTAGAGTTCTTTATCAGTCCTTTGATGGCATCTTTCCTCCAAAGGAAGGAACCATGAGGTTGGTTAATTAAGTGGTGAAAATATTCATTCGGTGATCCCGATTATCTTGGGTTGGATCCACCTTCATTTAGAGTTCTTTATCAGTCCTTTGATGGCATCTTTCCTCCAAAGGAAGGAACCATGAGGTTGGTTAATTAAGTGGTGAAAATATTCATCTTTTTTGATGGATTTTTTAGACGATGTTCAAGTCGAGTATCTCCATATGTTGGTTGTATACATTGGCATTTTGAAACTAGAAAAAAATGCAACACCAGGGTAGTTGTATTATCATTATCAACAAAGAAAAGAATAAAAGAATTTGCAAAATTATTCTAAATTTTTGAAAAGGGATGAAGAGAATGAAAGTGAAATTAAATTTGGGTCTCACTTACTTGTAAACATTTTTATCAACAATAGGTTTGAAAATATCTCTTTTCTTCCACAATTAGGGTCACTGGCATGCAAAGAATTCTCTAGCTCATATTGACAATGGTAAACAAAATATTAGATGTGAGGACATGCTTTTCTTATGGTCATTTGATTCGTTACCTTCTAGCTTTGTGACAAGTGAGAAGAAATGGGTGGAAAGAATACTTGGAGTAATGATAGTGATTGAATTTGCACAATCTTCGGGGGTGAAATAGAATCTAGTTGAAAGAACAATACTTTCACTATGCTCCATTGCACATGTGATGAAGGTGGAATTAAGACCTTCAAAATACGAGCCAATCTAACCATGACAAATTGGTTTTTTAATAATGTTCATATATTTGTGTGTGCGCCGCGTGCGCTTATGTGTGTATTTATTTATTACAAATTTAAACATTAGAAAACATATTGGCGGAAGCTTAACTACTCGCTTGTCCAATGAAAATTGATTACTAGACTCATGTCTTTGCACTAACTAATAATCTATAAGTTATTACCAGCAACTATGTCAATCCATATGCAATGAGAACTAAATTTCTTCCATATTTTTTTCTATTTTTTACTCATCTAATGTTTGGCTCTCTCCATTTTTTGAAGGTGAGGGCCCACAATTAGGAGGACAATTTACGAAAACAAAATGGGAAAAATAATCTTAAATTTCCTACTTTCATGCCAACTTCAAAAAATGATATAAAAAAATATTTTAAAATGAAAATATCCATATAAAATGGTTATATATATATATATATATATATAATTGTTTTTAAATAAGAATATTTATATAAAATACATTCATATAAAAAACGGATGTAAGCATATGGAAATAAACGGATGTAAATGATATTAGCATTTAAGTACCACCACTTTCAATATTCCTCGACCTTCGTGGGAGAGGTATATCCATGTAGGAATTATCACTATGATAATCAGATTATTAACTCTTTGTTGGGAATAGAACTATAGGAAGGTTGATTGACATTTTGTCCGAATTAATTTCTTTCTAGCTACAAAACCATCAGAACTGTTACTAAATAAAATTATTGTAGCAGGTGCTAGAGAATCAAATTCTACCTATACTCGTGTATCTAAATGATGGCTATATGGGTTATATTTAAACTGTGCAGGGTCGTTTCCGTCCAACACATTTCTTATTGTCATGCATATAATGTTGTGTGCAACGAACTATGGATACGAAGGTTACAAAACCAGCCTATCTGAAGAAGGTTTCCATTGTGAAGAGGAGGTTTCAAAATGACTTCACCAAATACAAATTCTTTTTCAAGAATGGCCCAAATCAGTAGAATTATAGTTAAAGAATGCATTTAAGCTTATTTAAGACATTATTAGGGAATTTAAACTTAGAAACTTAATGGGAAAACTGAAAAGGGTTAATCGATTCATATATATATATATATATATATAATTTCTTCATCTCCAATAGTTGAGAATTGATCAAATTGAGTTATATAACAAAAGTATGAATCAAATATAAAAAGAGATATAATTCTCAATATAACTATTAAGAATTATCAATATCAAATGAAAAAGGAATAAAATTAACTACTCACTTTGTTGTATAATCAAGCCGATAGGAGTTTCTTTGTTGGAATTGGCTACTTTAAATCTTTCTAATTTATCATCTTGATTCGATGATCTAAGTTGAAGGAGTCGGCCAGAAATCAACGAATAAAATTGCAAATGATAACTTCTTTGAATATCTAAATGAGATGTTTAAACCTTGTTTAAATTAATTTTTTAACGAAGTATGTTTAAAAATTTACTAGGCTTTCCCTTTATGGCCACATATAATGATTAGGGAGAATGCAACCACGTATGAGTATCAAGGGAAAATAAAAATAAAAATGTGTTGAAAAGTGGTTGTTTGTTGATGTGTGGCTTTACATTAGAAAATCTGCAATTTAAAATTTGAAATGGTGGAATAGGAAGAGTTGGGTTTTAATGTGCCAAATGGAATTAGCAGTTATGTTTGCACCAACACTATTAATAACCCCATGGCCACATGGTCACAATTATTAAATAAAAATAAAATCAATAGGTATGGCCACATGGAAACCATATTTGTAATGACAATGATTAATGAATGAGAAATAAATTAAAAGTATATAAAACTATGCATTGCAAGTTGGATTCATTTAATTGAGTGGTATGCAATCTTTTGGACTCATTTCATTAAGTGAGTGGTGTGCAATCCTTTTGTACCCAAAGGTTTAGACACATGTCAACCATATTTGTAATGAATATTATTAATAAAGGGAAGCCATAACTAAAATTAAGAATGAGCTCATACAATAACATTTTATTTAATATTATATATATTTGAAATGCCATGTTCCTAAAGCTCCCAAAAATAGTTTTGCAAAAAAATTATCTACGGCGTTCTGAAGAGAAATTGAACACTTTGTCAAAGAACGCACCTTCCCCTTCTTTAATTTTCCGTTCAAGTAAGGTTGGTTTTTCATTTTATATTTGTTTGATTTAATATTTATTGTTTTTTAATTTTATTATGCTTTTAATGTTATTAAGTTTTAATAAATTTGTTGTGGTGAGTAGGTTCGTAGAGGTTCAATATGCTTAGAGAGGCTTTGCAGCTTCGATTTCATGCATAGATTTGGTTTCCAGTTTATTTCCAACATAAAAAGGTGTGTAGAAATTTTAACCATTTAACATTTTTTCCAAAAAATTAGGGATCCTGAACATTAGATCAAGATTTTTTTCATCTGAAGTCTGGAGCAGGCATACATAGTTTTCCCTATACTTGACCAAAAAACTTATAAGAACCAAAAATCCCTAAAATTATTAGAAAAAACCATACAATGCAACAATTGAATCATTCTGGAACTTTTCCCATAACCGACTACTCAATCCTCCCATCCAGTTCACCGAAATACATAACCGACTACCCAATCCTCCCATCTTGTTCAGTGAATTAAAAATCTTTTGTAATTCCATCTAATTTGAAAACCTCTATCACCGGAATACTCACGTATTTCCTGGCTCAGTTTGTTTTTACCTTAAGACACGGTGACCAGCACTAACCCTTAATGCAATGTTTAAATGGCCTTCGAAAATTTTATTTACATAATATATCTTCAGTTTATCACATTCGAGATTCTTATTATAGAATACATTTTTGGTAACTAAATATCGAGACTTCTCTCACTCTATACCACTTATTCTCACTCTATACCACTTATTGTAATTTATAATTGTGCATTATATTTATATTACAGTTTATGGCAGTTCCAGTTTTATTCTTTATTGTATCTTATAATTACATTTTTTTGTGGTTACACATCTATCATTCCATTTAAGAAAAAATTTAAACCATTTTTTTATTTATAAAGATTGATACTTTCCAGAAACGATTAGTGTGACACCTGTAGAGTTTGAGGTCTAATGAAATTGTGTGCTAAAATATTTTATGTTAAAGACCCCTTATCATCCTCTAAGGTTCCAGTAATGTAGACCATAAATTTGGAAAGGCCTTGTCACAGATTGATTCCACATGTTTCCAATTTGGGATGGGAATCTCATGGTGCTAAAAATCAAGTACATTTTAGAACAAATTTTACTCTTCCACGTCATTCTCCACATGGTCTGATCGATACAAATCATATTCATTTTGATGAAAGCATGATTGCAGTGCATAAAATATTTCAAAAATATAAATAGCTTGTGGGTTTTCCAAATGTGCCACATATTCCAGGAATCATATCGTGGAATCTAGGTTTTGAGAGATTATGAAGGACCTCTTTGCAAATGATGTATTAATTAAAGAGGTACCCATTGTTTTTCTTGATCTAATAACATGGATCACAATGAGCAACCTCATATTTTAAGAGTTCTTTCTCAAGTAGAATAAATCCTAATAGGACTTGTGAATCCTATTTTGTAAGTGACACATGTTCAAGGAGGGAAATATAAGTATAGCCGTCACACAATTATCTTTCCTCAAGATATTTCTACAATTTCATAAAGTCTTATCTGAAAAGTTGAAGATCTTGTCTTTGTAATTGTGAGGAGACATGCCGCTCTGAATTTTATGTCAAAATATCTCAAAGTGCACACCTTCCCCTTCTTCAATTTTCCATTCTGGTATGGTTGGTTTTTCACTGTATATTTTTTTGATTTCATATTTTATTTTTGTTTTATTTTATTAGGTTTTAATAAATTGGTTGCGGTGAGCAGGTTCTTAGAGGTTCAATATACTTAAAGAGGTTTCATAGGTTCGATTTGATACAGAGGTTTTCTTTCGAGTTTATTTCCGCTGCAAAAAGTGTCTACAAATTTCAACCATTAACATTCCTTTTCAAAAAATTAGGGATCATGAGAGTTAGATCAAGTTTTTTTAAAATAAAAAATAGTGCCTCAAGTCTAGAGTAGACAAACATAGTTTTTCCCTAGTTTTTCCCTTGTGGCCCCATAACCGACTCCTCAATCCTCCCATCATGTTCAAAAAATTACAACTATTTCTTAATGCTATCAAAATTTCAAACCTCTATCTCCTTAATACTTACATATTTCTTGGCTAAGTTTATTTTGTCCTAGAGACATGGTGACCTACACTAACCCTCAACACATTGTTTATATGGTCTTCGAAATATTTATTTACAAAATATATTTTTGTTAACTATATGTCAAGACTTCTCCTCACTCTATACCACTGATTGTAATTTATAATTATGCATTATATTTATCTTACAATTTATGTTTGTTCCAGTTATATTCCTTATTGTATCTGATAATTACATTTTTTGTGGTTACACATCTATCATTCCATTAAAAAAAAAAAACCCATTTTTGTTACTTATAAAGATTGGTACTTTCCAAAAATAATTAGTGTGACACCTGTAGAGTTTGAGGTCTAATGAAATTATGCATTATCGTTCTCATATATATATATCAATTAATGGTCGTTATCTAAGATTGACTTAATTATTTTTAACTGATCATTCTCATTCCCTTATTTTAATTAACTATAAATTATTATTATTTTTCCTTGGGTGGTAATTTATACTACCAAATTCTTTATTTTAACATATGTTAGTTTTTCCCTTCAGGTAATCAAATTTGCAGAAAGAATAGTACCTCCCCTTTCTATTTTCTTGATGTGGTTAGACCCAAATTTTATATTTTACAGTTGCATATTACTTATTAAGTCAGTTTCTTACTTCTATGAAGTTGAAGGAATTGTTCCCAGGGTGTTGGTACCCATCCTCGCTCAAGAACTAACAAAGCCTCCTTAGGGTATATAATATATTTATTACATAATTTTAATTTTAAAAATAAAAATTTATTATTTATTATTCGATATTGAAAATATATTATAATATTGAGAAAAAATTAAAATAATTCTAATATATACACTCCCAATTATATTAAATGAGTATATAAAAATCACATATACCTTTCTTGAATATATCTAATTTTTTATTTATTTACATTTTATACATTTATTTAATATATTTAACTTTTAATTTATTTATATTTCATAAAAACCATATAAAATGTTTTATCAAATAATAATATAAATATCTCACATACAGAACAATATCAATAGGCTCACCCCGATTGGGGTGTGGGGTGGCTGCATCCTCTATGATACAAGGAAGGCTGGAGTAAAGGCCCACATGTCCAAAGTACAACTGAGGCTGGATAGAGGCAAGCAGCATGATGATGGAGGGTGGCATGTCCACGTGTGAAGGTGAAGGAACTCCTTCCAAAGACGACGTCAACTAAAGGGATGGAATAAACGATGAGTTTTTTGCTGCAACGATTACATTCACGTGGTTTTGTTTTTTATCTGCACTCTGAGAGAGATAGGGAGACAAGGCGCGTCACGAGAAAGGAAGTTGACGCTAGAACCCTGCAATATGTATCAATTCCCATAGGATAAAGGGTATGTGAACATTCCTTTTCCATCATCGCCTTTGCAAATGACACTTTCTGCAACTTTTGGGTTTTCTATTATAGGTATGGTGCCTGGTATTCAACAATTTGTCTGTTTTTATGGGAGGGATCTGGGAAGGGATAGAGGGCATACTTTAGTTTTGTGTCATTTGATATCTCTTTTTTTAGGATTCTTCTAAGTAAAATAGAGGATGGGAATTTTGGTCGTAGCTCTATGAACTAGGTACACCTAGATACCCAACCACTGTCTATTAGAAATTTGGAAAAACATATTAAGGAGGGGTCTATTCCTGTGAGGTTTAGTGTAAAAGGGGATGGGAAGGCTTGCAGTAGGCTCACCACTCACTGGGGAGTAGGGGGTACCAAAGAAAGAGACAATTATGTTTGCCATGGGTATTGGGCTGGAGTTCACAGAACTGAGACTCAGGGGGAGGGGCATCTTTGGAATGAGGATGGGCAGGATCTTCGAGAGAGACCTCTTCATGGTCTGGGTAGTTGAGGAATAGGGCTACATGGGGAAGTAGGCATGACAACGTGAGATATGTTCACTTATTTCCATGACACTGATATGAATTTCCTACATTCTATGAATTTATGTTATGATTGTGTGGCAACATATTAAACGAAGAACCAAAGAACTATGCCTACAACTACTATTGGGGAATACATAATGGCTTGGGTCCGAGCAGTAAAGGAATAGGGGAAAGGTGGAACCCGTAGACAAAAATTGAAGTGGGTCCAGCAGAGAGAAGGGTGTGGTGGCCACTCGAGCTCCAAAGCTCACAGGGCGTAAGCCCCAGGTTGATCATATTGTTGATGCTCCCTTGATTTAAATTTAGGAAATTCCTCCTCAGGTGAGGAAAATTATAGCCAAATGGGAGGAAGAAGGAATGGACCTCGAAGAATAAAATATTGTGCCAGACCCTGGCAATACCAAAGGCAGAATTTCCCAATATCAGAAAAATCGTCATATTTACTAGAGAATGAAACATTTTATAGCTAAAGCCACCATGTAAACCATCGAGTTCATGCAAGTTGATCCTGCCACGCAGGAGATTCAAAAGGATTTCTAGCTGCTGTAGTTCCAAGTTCAGAGACAAAACACCCAGCTGAACAAGATAGAGAGTTTTTTTAAGAATTCGGAACAAACGGAGATGCTCTGGTCCAGTGCTAAAGAGTTGGCGCTGATAGACTCTTCAAAGGGATGAGATGACAGTAGAATTGATACTTTTTAAGTTTATATGTATCTATGTTTATGTTTATGTCGGTAAATTATGTTAACAGTAGTAGTATGTCTAGCTTACGAATGATGTTTGGGTTATAAAACATTGCGGCAGTAAAATATGAGCATGATAGACTAAACGTTTTTTGTTTCTAGATGGCCTATAATGCCTTCTGATGGCCAAAAAATCTAGTTTCCCAATAGAGCAAATTGAGGTCTTGGAAGTCTACTGAAGTATGTAATCTGCCTTTTTGAAAAATGAATAGAAAAATACAAACTACCAAGCTTACAAAAAAAAAAGAACAATATCAATAGACTCTAGAATCCCAACTAATTTCTATAATAAAAGGGTATAAATATAATGACATATAAGTATAAATAAATTTTCCAGGTTTTCATGATCCACAACCTCAGACTTTAATAACTACCACAATATTTCATATTTAAGAATATTGTATCATTAATGTCATTTGGTAAAGGTCATGAAAACAACATTTTAAAATTTTATATTAGATATCTCAATAATATATTTAGATAAATAATATTAATATTGGTATGAATAATAAAGTAATTTTTTTGGATCCATGATTTTTTTTATTAGAGATAGCTCAAAGAAAATAATCATGAAACTTTAGATCTTCTCGATGGCGAACAATCAAATTATCATTTGAAGTTAGTAATGAAATGGAAGAAAAATCAAATTATCATAGAAAAACTTCTCTCACCTCTTTTTCACATATTATTTAAGTAATTTTTTAACTTCTTCTCGCTTTTATTCATGGAACTAAATGTGTTGGGTGAAAAACTCTCAAAGTTCTATAGACCTGTCTTTCTTCTGCTTGCATCGAAAAAGTTTTTTTTTCCCTTAGGTAATTATCAAGTGGAATGTTTTTGTAATGTTATATTTAGACTATGCAGAGAGTGTGAGAACTAACAATCTCTTATTTTAATTTGAAGAATCTTATCAATATAGATAAATTTCTTTTCAGATTAATCACATTTTTAGGATTTGATTGAAGATTCGAACGTTGTCCTCAAGGTCAACCACATTAGTTCATTCAAAACGTCGACCAAATCCTATAATATCATTGACCCGAAAAGACATTTATCTATTTTATAGATCACAAAAGTGTCAAATCTAACATAATGTTATCAATCTTAATTTTTTTTTAAGGACATGTAAATATTGTTAATTTGATATTTTTACAAATGTATTTAGATAATTATTGTTATTATTAAATATAATTTTTTGGATATATCACTTGTAGTTAAGAAAAAAAATTGAAAAATTTAGGGAATTCATACATGGTCATAACATTAAAGCTTGTTTCTTTATTTAATTATTTCAGATAATTAAGAATATTTTAATTCGAATGACCTCTTTAAGAAACAAGATTGAGATCTCTTGAAGAAAAATCTAATGACCAGGGACGGGAATTTCACATAATCAGATACAATGGTGACCCAACTATAAGTACCTCATTAAAATGTTCATTTTAAATTTACGCACCTCAACTAATTTATATATTTATGCATCTCGTATAAAATTTTATGCATCTCGTAGCAAAGTAACTAGCAATTGCACCACATGTTGCAAAAGAAACGTCGTAAGGAAATATCATAGGAAAGAGTAGACTAGAAGAAATAAGTTGTTGCAGAAAAAAAGCCATTGTGAAGGAATGAAAGGCATTTTTTGCTTCCATGGAAGCAGGTCGTAGAGGTTTCGAAGATATTGATGATAAGATTTATCAACCAGAAAATTTTGTTATAGATATTGAAATAGGAAATCGGGGGTGAAAATCCTTTGGTGATTAATAATCCTCTGAAACAAGCATGAAATGAGAAAGTAACTCAAATAAGATATTTTAAATACATTCAAGTACAATCTATCTAATATATATGTAAATAAATACAATTTTTATTCAGAAATAGAGTGTACTCCAAGTTCATCTACATATTCGAGCATTAATTCCATGCTTGTCATAAATTTTATATTGTATATGAATAACAATAGTCTTGGTATACAAGAAAGTGAATGCCATTTTAATATGAAGACACTTTTGGAAGGAGATATTGTTCTTTATGTTATGGTTTATTTTCTTAACTCCAAACTTGGTTTATTATTTCTCTATATATATAAGAAACAAAAAATACAAAGTAATTTCACAATTTTAAGTTATAGTTTTATATTTTATAATTACAAATATAGTTTCTTATTAAACTATTTTACACACCTCTATTTATTCAAATAAATTATATTGTGAATATGTTTTCTCCTATTATTTTATTACAAAATTATTGTACTCCCCAATAATTAAAACAACTTTATTAATAAATAATTGAATGCCAAAGAACTGATTTTTGATGTATAAATTTTTTTTTTTATATATTGTTGAATTTCCATTACCTATTATCTTCAAACCCCATGGGGAGGTATTGAACATGGGAGCCAACTTTAGGTAAGTAAACATTCACAATGTCAACTTGGAAAAAAAATATATAATCCTAAAATTCTCTCACCTAATCATATTTTTAAATATATAATTGAGTTATGTTTATTAAAAACAAAGGCAATATTAATAACCTCCTAGAGTTATAAAAGGTAATTGACATGAAAAATAAAAAATTTCCTCATGAAAACATACAAATGTTAATCTTAATTGAATCATTAAAAAACTAAAAAGGGATAATATAAAGTATCACAATTTATATGAAACAATGATGACTTTCATCAATTCAAAAGCAGTAAAAACAAGTTTACTGAGAAAGCACTAAGAGAGATTCAGAAGCAACTGTTGAATTGGTGAACATTTCTTGCTCTATGGTGTTGGATATTGGGAATAGGAAACTGTTGAATTAGTGAACATGTCTTGATCTATGGTGTTGGATATTGGGCATAGATTTCTTGTTCTTGTATACAATACTGTAAATTTGCATGTTGGTTATACTATATTAACCATGAAATTGTCAACATTTACACCACACTTGCCATCACATTTGTAGAGAAAATTATAATAGAGTATGACATTTTTCTTATCATATCTAAATGTTCCTATATGCAACAACTACCTTGTGCCTCATAGTTTAAATTTGTGCAAGGAGGAGGAGAGGAGTGTCCAGGTGCAAGCTAGCATAAGAAGAGAAAGAAGAATCTTGTTTCGGACATGAGAATCTTGTTTTGGACATGAGAATCTTGTTTGGGACTTGAGATAGATTCATTCACTGCACATTTAAACTCAAAGATTAATAAAACAAAACTCACCATACTTTGAATTTTTTAAATAAATATCTTAAAAGTTAGAATATCAATTTAATACATTTTACTCAATTACACATTTAGAAATATTCATTTTAAAAAATACAAATATAAATTACTATTTTAAATAAAAATATTAAAACACATTTAATAATATTCATTTAAAAAAATACAAATACAAATTACTATTTTAAATAAAAATAGTACAAAGAATCACATTAATTACCATGGCCCTCGTGTACCTTCCACTTATTAATTTTTAAATACCTTTTAAAATACCTAATGTTTGTAATTATTCTTATTCACAGAGTGTCAATTTTGTAAAACTATAATCTACAAGTCTCACTTTTTATAGCTTTGGTGGAAGGATAGAGTATCTAAATTCCCTTACCCTTTAAGAAGCATCCTCAATTATTGTACCACCCCATCTTAGGTTATTCTAAATTGATCAAAGAGTATAGAATTTTTAGGGTGGTGTTCTATGCTCACTAAAATTCCCATGATGTCCATCCCTATGTATGGAGTTCATTACAAACTTGGATATATTTTGTAAGTTGTTGTGATTTTTTTCTTGTGGCTAGAATTTATTTTTGGTTGTCACCTAGTTATCATGATTCAAAACATTGTTATCGTCTCAAATCCTTATAGCATTAGATATATTTTGTGAGCTAATGTGATGTTTTGTTTGTCACAATGATTTAAAAATCAGTTATTATACCACACTATTGACTTTGTCATTGTCTTTTTTGTTTATGAACACTTTAAAAAAACCACAGGAACATTTGATTTTACACTCTGATCTCCCCAGCATGGGTGGGGGTTTCAAAAATTGGAGAGTAAATTGAGCAGTTATTGTTATAAATTGTTGTATAATAAGTTGATAGAAATTGTTGTATAAGATGGGAAATTTGGATGGTTGATCACATGAATCATTTCCTGTGAAATAATTTAATAAACTATAATCTACAGTAAGGATTAAGTGGGTTTTTTCTCTTGTAAGTTTTGTTTGAATTAAAAAATAAAAAAAATATAATAACTAAAATTATGTAGAGAAAAATTTTTTTTAAAATTTCAGAATAAAAAGTTGACTAAGTTTGACATCATATAATATGAAATTTTTTTATGATAAATGTAATATTTTTTAGCTATAATTAGGTAATTAAAGATATGTATATAGTTTTTTTCAATAGAAGAAATCTGATATTTATTAACAAACAAAAAAATTTGATAGATTACGTATGTAATTAAAAACAGTTATGTAGTTACAAACTATTACAATTAATTAATTAAAGGTAAATTTAGTGTTATTTAAGAAATGAGAATTATGAACATTCATCATTATCAATCAAGATAAATCATTTGTTGTGAAATAATTTAATAAACTATATTCCACATGAATCCCATGAGTCAATACAATGAGTTGTTTTTATAGGTTATTATTATTTTATTTATTATTTTTGTTTTTTATTTTATTTTGACCTAGTTAAAATGTTCATTACATTATGTCAATATTTTTATTTAATTTACTGTTATTTTTATTTTTGTGCAATTTGACATAGTCAATATGTTAAACATGACACTACAACATTTCTATTATACACCTAAAATCAATCTAACTTACTAAAAAGAGAAAAAAAAAAATATTATATATATATATACTTGTGGATCTAATGGCCTAAAACATTTCAATTGTCAAGAATTTGATCTAATGGCTCAGACATAGACACATTGGCAGCTAGGGAAGTTGTTTTCAAATAAGGTCAATACCATGGGTTGTTTTTATAGTTTATTATTATTTTTGTTTTTTATTTAATTTACTTTTATTTTTATTTTTGTGTAATTTTACATAATCAAAATGTTAAACATGACATTAAAACATTTCTATTATACACCTAAAATCAATCTAACTTATTAAAAAGAAGAGAAAAAAAAAAAAACTAACATTATAAAAAAAAAAAATATATATATATATATATATATATATATATATATATATATATATATATATATATATATATATATATAATTATTTACTTGTGGATCTAATGGCCTAAAACATTTCAATCGTCTAACATTTGATCCGATGGATCACACATGGACACATTAGCAGCTAGGGAAGTTGTTTTCAAATAAGAATGCCATACGGCGTAATTAACGGTGTCACACATTTGATCTAATAATATATTTTCTACATTGATTATTTTATTGTAAAATACATTATTTTATTGAAAAAATCAATATATGAAAAGAACATATTTTAATGTTATATATGTTAAATATATAAGTAAAAGATATAAGCATAACTTATAAGATAAATATATAAATAAAAGATATAGGTAAATGATACATATCATACAATTTTATATTAATATGTAATAATAAATATTAATAATTGTATAAATTTTATATTCATTCTCACTTATTATTATTATTATTATTAATTATTTAAAATTAATATTAATATTATTAAAATTAACATTGAATAATATTAACATTAATAATTTAATAATATAGATTAATATTAACATTAATAATAAATATAAATATTTGAAATTAATAAAGAAATTATTAATATTAATATTAAATATCAATATCTCTTTTATTGTTAATTAATATTAATACTATATGAATTTATTATTACTATATTATTTTACATTGATATTATAAATTATTAATTTCTTTGTTAATTAAATAAGAACATCAATTCATTAAGAGTGCAGAAAGAGATCAAATATCTCGTCTCTCTTATAATTGGTAAACCCTGAGTTAAAATAGATATAGGCTCCTTATATTCCAATGAAAATATATTTTTAATTAGAGGCTCCTTGGATTCCAACTACAACTCTTATATTTGAAAGTCATTTTGTTCAAAAAAATTAACACATAGATAATAATGCATGAAAATATATCAATGATTTGAATATTTTATCAAAAAAACTATATATATATCATCCATTCAATAGATAGACTCTCATAGCTATATATTTTTCCAAATTGTATATATAATATATTTTTAATTATTTTTGGATTCAATTTAGTTTGTTAATCTACTCATGCAAACTCTATAGAAAGTTCAATATTTATGTTTTTTATTAAGCAAAATATTTATGATTTTCATTCATATTAATAAACATTAATAGACATAAACGTTTAAAATTGAAAAATTAATACTATTACTATTATAAATATTATGATGATGATTATTTAAAATTAATATTAAGGTATGACCGCAACGCTCTGAACATCACAACCATAAACTAGGGTTTAAGGGATTTTGGTTAGGTTTCCCCTAGAAAACCCTCTAGCCTAGCCTCGAGGCCCCTTTCTTATTCTGGTGCACATACAGGTTCACGCATGACAGACAACAATGGGGGGATAGTAGATCCCCCCTCCTCTAGTTTACCCTATAATGGAGCGACAACAGGGGCTGACAGCGACCATCAGAAAAATTCTGGCCCTTTCCCTAACCCATTCGGGACGTCACCCGTAGAAAAATCACCAACAACAGTTGTTGAAGAAGAAACAACAATCACATCCTCCACATGCATACCCAAGGACACAACAAGAACCAATATTGAGCTCCCGACCCATCGAATCAATGGAAGAATCCAATATATGAAGGACCATGCACTAATAGGCAAGTTCATGGGATAATAGACTGCAGAAAATCTCTTCTCGGTTGGATCACCTCCAAATGGAAACCCAAGCGCCATATCGATCTATAATTATGTGCCAAGGGTTTGTTCAATGTGATCTTCACTTGCATCAAAGTAAAAAACTGAATCTGGGACAAAGGGCCATATTTCCTCAACTCAGCAAGTCTATATCTACGCAACTAACTCGAATGCTTCAATCCAGACCAAGAATATTTCAGTTGGGCTCCATTTTCGGTCAGTCTCTACACCCTACCATAGGAATATTGGGATGATCTAACCCTTCACGACATCGGTAACTCTCTCGGTGAATTCATAAAAATAACGGAAGAGACAAAGATCAATAGGCATGTAGCCTATGCAAGGATCTGCATATACATGCACATCGCAAAGTCTCTCCCTTATGAGGTAAGCCTACTTCATGATGACTATGAATGCATCCAAACAGTATATTATGTACATGTACCGTTTAGATGCAGTAAATTCCACTAGCATGGGCACCTATTCAGAGACTTCCCACTAAATCAAAGATCCACTCTGAATAATGATTCCACAGACAAATACACTAAAGGGTTCATGAAAGTCCCGGGAAGGAAAAGGAATTATAGGAATTTAAACATGAACCAGAGAAAAAAGTCCCAACCATAAGAAACAACTTTGATTCCCTAGCTAAATTGAATGAGGATGAGAATGAAATCCCAAGAGACTCAGATCGGCCCCCGTAGGAGAAAAATCATACTACGAAGACCCAACAAACCAAAATACAACGTTAAGCCTTTCTGCAACCCTAGTCCTCCATGCATATGATGGAAAAATTAGAAAAATGAAAAGGCGTAGTCCTCGAATGAATCCTTGAAGCAATGGAAAAAGAACCAGAGAGCATTGACTACGGGGACCTAGACATCATGGGGCTTGAAGATGCATGCAACAAAAAAGACTTTCTCTCAATTCCCCAACAATAGATCTAGAAATTAGAGGAATTATTCTTAAGATATCAATAGATACCCTCCCTCGGCATTCAAGGTGGCACACCCTTGAACACTAGACTCATTCTTAAAGAATCCCGAAAATGAGGAAGAAGAACAGCTCTACAGCGATTGGTCATCATGGGCAGTAGAATCAGGGCACTATCCCAAGTTAACTAGGTTCTACTCATTAGTTTCGAGCGCCTCTCAATGAAGCTCATATCATGGAATATCAGAGGACTAAATAACTCTTCCAAGAACATGTTAATCAAGAAAATAATTACCGAAGAAAACCACACGATTTTCTTTATGCACGATGTTATCACTCTAAATATTTCCAAATTTCTTCTCAGTGTTTGAAAGTAATATGAGAGGTAACTACTATCCACTTTTGGAGATCAGGATCTAGCCTTCCTAATACTGAGAGAGGGCTCTCTCTTAATGACTTAACTTTTTTATTTTAATTAATTTTAGGCTAGTTATGTATGATTGATTGGGTTAGTTTTTTGATAGGTTTAGGTTGGTGGAATTAATGATGTAGATGAATAGGTGCTTATCAGCTTTCCACTGGGTTATGGCGTCAAAGTGCTTTGAAACAGAACTGAATTGGACTATAAGGAAAGTGTTACAGGGCAAGATAGGTGAGCAAAATCATATTTCAACGTTGAATGGTGAAGTGGTTTTTCAATCGCTATCAAGGAGAAATTAAGAATTTCTTAAACCAGATAATGAAGAGGGGTGAAGACGTCAATCAGGATCAAAGAGAATCTAATAATTCTCTAAGCCAGATATCAGAAGAAAACATAGAAATGTACAATAGTTAAAATCAGAGTGTAATTAAACAAATTCTACAGTAAAACTCCTATTATAACATTCAAATTTAGAATACATTTAAGTTTATTGAATAATTAAAGAAATAACATGAACAATTGAAATTATACTTCACTGAGATGTCTCATCACATGAATCCTCTAAAGAATTTTCTTTATTACTGGTTCAGTCTGTCGACTGGAAATTTGTACACTAACCCTTTGGCAAAATGATCAGTTAGCTAACGAAATTTCCAATAGTCCACACTTGACTGACCCTTAATACTTCGAATGATGAAGTATTTATAAAGAAATTTACAAAAAATATCCTCTCAAATGACTAGGATTTATTCTAGGAAAATAAAATATATTTGTAAAAATATAGTGACACCTTCTAACTAACTAATATCTGGCCCTGATTTATTTGATTGATGTTGCCTGTTTGTTTCTTTCATCTATCTCTGTATTTCTTTCACCTGTGTGTTGTTTCATATGTCCACTGTTTTACTTTGTACAATAAATCACACTAATTCTCTCATGTTCCTTCATCTGGAATTTTTTACTTTCATTATCGAGTGGTAAATTTTTTTTGTTTCTGTGTATCATAGTAAAAGTGAGTTTTATAAAAAATACATATTTAAATCATCCATAATACAAAATGTGTCATGGAGGGCACTTTGTATGATATTTTCTTTTGCTGGTGTAGATGTATTATCCGTGGTAACAATCACTGTCTATGTTTCAATTATCTCTTTCTGTTGTACCTAACCCTCAGCTGAGTAAAAAGCCTTCGAATTCATATCCTGTGGGTTTGGAGTAAACAGGTTGGAACTAGTATCACACTATTTTCCATCTCCTGGTTATGTTAATCACTCGCAAAATAAAACAATTGTAAATGAAAACAAAGGTTTACAAGGAGGCGAGCGGGTTTTCAGGGAACGGGTGGGTCTATGGAAGGGGTTTGGACTACAGTGAGGCTTCATGTCTAGTTGGCAATGGCTTTTGGTCTCTTTCACAAATTAACTGAAATAGTGAATTAACGATTAGGGTGAGATTTTATTAGTTTTGAAAATTGAGACTTTATTGCTTGGCACGGGGGTGGGTTATTTCAAATAGTGGCAGTTTATTGTATGCCATTGGAAGTGGTTTAGTGGTTTATTTCACGATGAAAAGTAGTTTGGAAGTTTGGGACTGGGGGTGAGAAAAAATGTAGTGGTGTCATGTGGAAGGGGAGCGGGGGTATGAAACCACCCATTTCACACCCCCCGCCCTTTTTTTTTAAATTTTGAACAGCAGGGATTGTGAAAGAGGTTGTGAGCCATTAGATATGATAGGGTGATCAGATGGCTATCAAATTTTCTTATTTTAACAAGGAGGTGGGGTCAGGAAAAGGGTTAAGCAAAGTTTTAAATGAAATCAAGGGGGATGGAAGTGGGGGGGAGGGGGGGTAATTAAATACATTGTGAAATATATTAAGTGGGGGCGTTTAAGTCAAAGGAAAAGTAGGGCCCGCTTAAATATTTATTTCACGCTTTGAAACTTTGGATAAGTGGGCTTTATCTGTTTTATTGAAATGGAAAAGTTTAGCAAGGGGAAGGGAATTTTTAGAAGGAAAAGGGTTTTTGGTAATGGAAATGGTTTTTTTTCAAAGGGAAAAAATTGTTTTCAAAGGGAAAAGGGTTTTAGCAAGGAAATTTAGGATAAGGGAAAAGATCTTAGAAAGATATTTAAGAGGTAAACCAAATGATGCTTTCCATAACTTTTGAAAGTATCCTACCCACCCTTCTATTCATCCTAACATTTTTTATTTCTTTTATTGGGTGCATTTGAGCTTGCTGACCTTTTTATTTTCTTTTGATAAGAAAACTAACTTATTTCTAACCTTATAACTTACAATGGTTTAGATTAAACTTATGAGCTCATTTTTATTCTCTACCTAACTAATGATCTTCCAAGATTAAATGGTTTGGTGAGATCTTTATTCACTAACTATCATAACATGAAATTTAAAGGCATGAATGACTAAGATTAGATTGTATGATCATCATGAATTATGGCATTTTGGACAAGCTGCACACAATTTTATTTGCAGAACTAAATTTAACTAAGAGTAGTGGAATTTGAATGTGCAACACTTTCATAATTTATTTTTGTTTCTTTTTGTTGGGTTCATATTTTATATCTTTTTTTTTTAAGTTTATTTCTTTTGGTGCTTTAATTTTTCTTTTAGGACATACCCTCTTTTCATTTTTTAATATGGAAAACATTTGCAGAAAGAAAAGTTATGTACAATATTACATGACTAAACATAGTCAATTCAGAATTATGGTCCCTATTATTATAACACCCTAACAGTGGCTCCACTTGGGGATGACATCTCCTTGTGAGATGTTAAGAAATTTATGATCAGTGGCCTAGGAACTTTGACTTTGCTTTTCTTGGAACTACTTTCTGTGATCTCCTTTATTCAAACATATGATGTTATATCTTTTTAAAGCTTAGGACCTTCTCTTCAGGCTTCAACTTTGCAAGATAAAAATTCAATCCAATCTAAACTTTTCTATGATATTTAGAATGAGTAAGATAGAATCAATTAAACTACTCATTATTCTGGTGAAAAGTAGTACTTCAGCATTCGACCATTGACTGGCCCACCTGGTAGATATGTTCCATCTATTTCTTTCAAGAAAAATTCATTATTGCCTCCGTAACCAAAAATAATATATGGGCCCTTCCAGAGAAAGTCAAATTTCCCATTTTTTCCTCTTTCTTCCCTTCTGGAATACCATTTCAGTACTTGATAACATATGAAAAAATCATCTTGTTTAGTTTTCTTATCAAATATATTCTTGAATTTTCCTTGAATTACTTGAGATTTAATATAAACTTCTTCCCTAGTTTGCTGCAAATGAATTGTATGATTTATTCTCCTTTGGATATCATTTGGTTCTACTTACATCTCTTGAATCATTTTCATCACTGGTACTCCTAATGAAGATGGAAAAACAACATCCATCCCATATAATAATTGATAGGGAGAGGTACCAATAAATTTATTAGTAGTTAGCCTATTTGTCCATAAGGCATTCACCAAACTTTTATTCCAGGTTTTCTTGTTATTCTCTAACAGTTTCATGATGATGTTGACTAGGATTTTTTTTGAAGATTCTAACAGTCCATTAACTTGAGGGTAGGCAGTGGAATGGCATAGGGTGATATGGTATCTATTACAAAAATCTATAATTTTCTCAGATTTGAAAGCAACAACATTATCAGTAATGAGATTTTGTGGGCATCCAAATCTAGAAAGGATGCTTTTCTCAAGAAATGAAATAATGACAGAGTTTGTGGCCTATCTAGAAGGGATGGCTTCTATACACTTGGTAAAGTAGTCAGGGGCTGTCAAAATCCATTTATGTTGGGCAGAGGGGGGTGGGTGAATTTCACTAATGAAGTCTAAAACCCATTGTTGAAATGGCATTTCTACTGAGATAGGTTTGAGGGGTAATGGTAAGAGTTTCTTCTTCCCTTCAAATTCTTGGCATTTGTGACAGGAGGTCACATACTTCCTAACATCTACAAAAAGAGTGGGCTAGTAAAAAGGCACCCTCAAATTTTTTTCAGCAGTTGTTTTCGAGTACATGTGTCCTCCACAATCTCCTACCTGAAATTCCTGCACGAATTTATCAACTTCATATATTAATAAATAATTTAACAAAATGCCACCATGATCTTTCCAAAATAAAACATTATCTAAGATACAATATTTCATTGCTTTCATTTTTAAAAATCTAGTTTTCGTTCCAGATAAACCAGGAGGAGCTTGTAAGTTGAGTAAAACAAATATAATGTTTGCATACCAGGGTGAATCTATGAAAGCTTCACTGATTTGTGGAGTCGCCATCTATTCTTGATCATCTAGGGCAGCAATGAAATTTATGCATAAGTCTTGATAGTTCGATTCAGCCATGAGTTTGCCTAAACCTTGGACTTTCATTAATTTTGTAGGCTTGATCTCAATTTCATATTCCAGTATTGTGGCAATCCATTTTCCTCTCTTCCCATCAGGCCCATACTGAGTTATAATTTCCTTTACAACCGAGTTTGGAACATATGCTACTATGTGAGAGTATACAATGAACACTCTGAAATATTTTATGGCTTTCACTAAAGCAAGATCTTCTTTTTCCATGATATTGTACTTTAGTGTTGCATCTCTCAAGGATTTACTAAAGAAATCAATGGGTTGTTCATAACCCTCATCGTTATTTTGCAACAAGACTCCTGCAATGGTCTGTTCTGAAGCAAATGAAAAAAAAATGAAATCTATGTTAAAATTAGGACTTATGAGGACAGGTGTTTTGGTAAGGGCTTATTTGAATTCTTGAAAAGGATGCTTAGCCTCTACTATCCACTTAAGTATTGAATCCTTTTTCAACATGTTATTCAAATTTCTAAGTAGTTCTACTATCTGAGAGATGAATCTTCTAAGAAAATTTGTTTTGCCTAAAAATTCTTGTAATTCTTTAATGTTTCTACAGGGACTTATATTTAAGATTGCATCTATTCTAGCTGGATCAATTCTAATGCCCTATTTAGAAATTATGTGTCCCAAGAGTTTTCCTTCTTCTAATCGAAAAAGTGACTTTCTAGGATTTAAGGATATCCAAAAATTTCTGCATTTTATGAATACTCTTCTAGATGATCAAGATGTTCATTATCTGATTTGGAAATCACTATGATATCATCCAAGTAAATGAGTAAAAATTCATGGATTTCATTTGTAAAGGCAGTGTCCATGGCTCTTTGAAATGTTTCTCCAACATTCATCAGTCCAAAGGGCATTTTCAAGTACATGAAATTTCCCTAGGGAGTGGTAAATGCAGTGTTAGATTAATCTTCAGGTTGGACTAGGATTTGGTTGTATCCAAAAAATCCATCAAGTAATGAAATTATGGATGACCCTACTACCCTCTGGAGAATGTGGTCCATTTTAGGAAGGGGATAGTTATCCTTCAGTTATAATTTTTTCAAGTTTCTGAAATCAACAGAGATTCTGATTTCTCCTATTTTATTTCTAGTGGGGACTACATTAGAGACCCAATCATAATATCTGATGGGTGCTATGATTTGAGTATTGTACATCCTTTTAGCTTATTTCTCTATTAATGGCATAAGAACATGGTTAATTCTCCTTAGATTTTATTTAAAGGGCTTTTAATTTTCTTTAATTGGTATCTTATTCTGGATAATGCTGGTATCATAAGACATGAGGTCCTCATAACTCCAGGCAAAGATATCTCGGAACTCTTTAAACAAGCTAATGTACTTGGACTTTTCAACTAGAGGTAATTTCTTAGATATCTTCATAAGCTTGGTATTTTCCTTTGTTCCTATGTTGCATTCCTCTATATTTGACCTTAGAGGCTCCATTTTAGGTTTTCTCGTTACATCATTGGAGTGAAAGAGATATTATAGTGGGGCTAATCCCTTAGGAAAATTTTTATATTTGAGGTTTAAAACTTCTGATTCATCATTTATTAATTCCCAATTTCTACTGTTTCTAATTTTTCCGTTTCTACTGAAGTGAATCTAGTTGGTTCTATCTTATTTAAATAATTTACATCTAGTTCACTATTCATGGTATAATCTAATGTACAATCAATGTCTATATTACGTTTCTAAAATTCTCCTTCATAGTTCATAAAATCATAAATTTGTGAGTCTTATGAAAATATTTTCCAATACTTCAAATTATCAGGTATGGTTGGCCTATGTCTTACCTCAGAAGTGTACTGATGATTTGGCTGGAAAGGTAACATGCATGTGCTTGCAAAAGTGGCCAATTTATGGGCTTGCACATTCTTCTTTCTTGAAATTACAGCAAAGTTAGTCTCAAGAAAAAATCTTACCAAGTCTAGGATGGTTTCTCTGTAACGTCTAAGTCTAGGATTATTAACAATGTACTCTCCTTTGATTTTTTTTTATGATAAGTTCTGAGTCTCCCATGATGGCAACTCTTTTAGCTCCAAATTTTGTTACGATTTGAAGGCCTAGCACTAATGCTTCATAATCTTCCATATTATTAGTGCATTGGAAATTTAATCTGAAAGCATGTCCTTCTAAATGATCATTCTCTAAATTATAGATCCATACTCCAACTCCTACTCCTAACCTATTCATAGAGACATTAGAATCTAAATGCCACAAAGATTCATGTGTTATATTTTCATAATGAAGTTCTTTGTGTTTTTCTTCTACAACTGTGATTTTATCATTTCCATTGTCTGAATTACATAAGATAAATGAGTCCAAATCAAAATGAATTGAATAGATAGGGAAATTTTATGGTCTTTCTATACTAATTACCATGTATTTCATCAATTTTTCTCTATATAGCTTCCTTTGCTAACCAAAGACAAAAATGGTAGCATATGACATGTCTAATTGTAGGGATCCCTGTAATTTTTCTGCCCATGAGAGAGATAATAACATACCATATTTGGGAGGGATATCAGCAACTACTATGTCCATAATAATACTCTTTTCTAGGCATTGCACTAGAGTTACACACAGATCTTTAATCAAACTAAGGAATTTGACTTGATTAGAATCAAAAGAGAAAAGGTCTTTGTAGGTTATGGTGATGTCTAAATTTAATTTTTCCATGACTTCTTTAGGCATTAAGTTATGAGATGCTCCTAAATCAAACATAGAATTATCTAAGATTTTATCATGAATTTTTAGGCTAATATAGAATGGAGGTACACCCCCTTGTTGATGTTTTCCATCTACTTCAAGGCCAAATAATAGCTTAGGTTGATCATCATTGAGGTTGACAACATATTCACCTTCAGCTATGCTTAATGTTTCAATAATTTGTGCCTTGTATGAGTCATTTTTCACTAGCTCTGTTAAAGGAACTGGTATTTTCAAATTTTCTATCTCACTTTTGATATTGAATGGAATTTGAGCTTTATCTAATTTAATCATTTCATTTTTACCAACTCTAGTTTGTGTGTTTTTGTCTTCTTTATCAGCACTTGGTAATTCAATTTGTGTGTCAACTGTTTTGTTTTCAACTTTCTTATCTGGAAAATTTTAAGTAGAAGTTGAAATTTGAGTAGCAGTTGATGTGATGTCTACAATCTTTGGGGTGGAAGTTTTCTGAGCTTCTCTAGGGAGAATTTATAGAACTTTGGTCACAAGAGCTTCTATTGTTTTATTAGTTTGGGTTTGGACTAATTTCTTAATAGGAACCTCTGTGTTCTTTTTTATTCTAAGGCTATACTTTTTATGAAATTCATAGATAGCAGATTCATAGCTTTGTTTGTATTCAAAGTACTCTCGAGAGTGTAACTGTAATTTTTGTAACATGTACATCTCCTGCTCTTCCTGGGTCAAAAAAATGTCATTTTCACTGTTTATTCCCATCAAGTTTATCTGGGTGTCCCAATATTCTTCATGTTGTTGTGAACTTTCAGCATAATTTCCTTGGAAGGGTGGTATAATCTGTTGATTGAGTACTACATCTCTTGATTTACCAGTATTAGGATCATTCTTCCTTAATGGTCACTCTCCTTTCATTTCTCATCCTTGCTCTTTTAGCTAGTAGGTTAGCTTATACACTATCTGCATTACTTTGCATCTGTTCTAAAGTTTCAAGGTTTCTTTCTCTTAATTGATAGGACATATCAGTGCCAAAACCATCTGGATATTTAACTAGAACTAAGTCTGGTGGAGGTTTCATATTCGTTGGAATTTCATTGTAAATATTGTTAAACCTAATATAGTAATCCTAAACATATTCATTAGGAGCTCTTCTAATGTTCTCATATTGATATAATATGTGGAGAGGGTGTTTCTTTCTTTACCATATATTGATAAACAACTAATGAAGAGCAGCTAAATCGGCAATATGACAAGCAAGTAAAGCTTTAAACCATTTTTTAACATCTCCTACAAGTGTTTGTGCAAATAATCTTATTTGAACATCAACTTCATCAATTTCATATAATTCAAAAAAGTATGTTATTTTATGTGCATTTTGTTGAGCAGTATACTGACCAGTACCATCAAATTGAAAAATTTTAATCAGGTAATCTTGTGGCATGGCATGTAAAGGGGCATGTAAGACTAATGGAGAAAATTTGGCTGCCATTGCTGAGAATTTAGCTTGACTGAGAGGTAAATTAGGGGTGCTTGAAGATCGATTTGAGCTTGATGATGGACTCAAAACTTTAGGTTGGAGAGGAAGCTTAGGTATGAATGGTTTTGTTGAATGAACTGTGGTGGATACTATAGATGAGGTGGTATTGAATGGAGTTGTATTTACAGTTTCCGAAGATACTGTAGAGCACTAAGGGGTAGCAGAAGGTAGGGCAACTAATTAAACTAACTGTTGAAAAAAGTCTTTGTCCATATATTTTATCAAAGTTGAGGTTAAAGCATCAAGTTTGTCAAAAGTATCTAGAACCTGTTGATCTAAATTAAGTTGTATAGTATCCTTATTTTCCGTAAATTGAATAAAATTGGGATCTATTATAGTATCATGGACTGATTTTTCATATTTAGCACGAAATAAATAATTCTCAAATGATAAATCAAATTGAATATCCTCTACACTTGATAACTCCTTAAGAAGTGAATTTGATTTGATTAATTAACTACTATTTCCTTGATTCTCTAGTTTTTTAAGTTTTCATAAAATTCTATCAGGATCATCAACAATTGTAGCACGTTGTGGATCAGGATGAGCCATGTTATAATATGTTCTTTTAGAAGCCACAATTTTAACTTTCTATGATAAATTCAAACAACCTTTTCAAATCTTAATGCAAAAAATGAGAAGAATTATACTGTTAAGATCTGTTTAAACTAGGGACTGGTTTTCCCCAGTATGGTCGCCAATATGTTATCACACTGAATATTTTGAAAGGTTGTTCTAAGTGTTTAAAAGAAATATTAGAGGTAACTACTATCCAATTTTGGAGATCAGGATCTAGCATTCCTAATACTCAGAGAGGACTCTCTCTTAATGATTTAACTTTGTTTATTTTAATTGATTTTAGGCTAGTTATATATGATTGATTAGGTTGGTTTTTTGATAGGTGTTGGTTGGTTGGTTGAATTAATGATTTATATGAATAGGTTCTTATCATGTTTCCATTGGGCTATGGAGTCAAAGTGGTTTGAAACTGAACTGAATCAGATTATAAGTAAAGTGTTAAAGGGAAAGATAGGTGATAAAAATCAGATCTCAAGGCTGAATGGTGAAGTGGTTTTTAAATTGGGATCAAGGATCAATTAAGAATTCCTTAAACCAGATAATGAAGAGGGTTGAAGAGGTCAATCGGGATCAGAGAGAAACTAATAATTCTCTAAACCGGATATCAAAAGAAAACATAGAAATGTACAACAGTTAAAAGAAAAGTGTAATTAATCAAATTCTACAGTAAAACTCTTGTTATAATATTCAAATTCAGAATACATTTAATTTTATGGAATACTTAAATAAATAACATGAACAATTTAAATTATATTTCACTAAGATTACTCATCACAAGAATCCTGTAAAGAAGTTTCTTTATTACTGGTTCAGTCTGTCGACTGGAAATTGGTGCACTGACCCTTTGGTAATAAGATCAGTCAACTAAAAAAAATTTCAGTAGTCCACACTTGACCGATGCTTAATACTTCAAATGATGAAGCATTTATACAAAAATTTACAAAAAATATCCTTTCAACTGACTAGGATTGATTCTAGGAAAATAAAATATCTTTGCAAAAAGATAGTGACAGCTTCTAACTAACTGATATCTCGCCCTGATTTCTTTGCCATTGTTGTTGCTTGATTTTTTATTTCATATTCTTTCTTTCACCTTCCTCTTTCATTCTATCACCTGTGTGTTGTTTCATCCGTCTTCTCTTTTAATTTTTATAGTAAATCACATTAATTCTCATGCATTCCTTCATCTAGAATTTTTTACTTTCATTATCCAGTGGTAAATTTCCTCTGTTTCTATGTATTTAGTAAAAGTGAGGTTTATAAAAAAGACATTTAAATTCATGAAAAATACAAAATGTGTCCTGGAGGGCACTTTGTATGAGCTTTTCTTTTGCTGGTGTAGATGTATTATCCCTGGTAACAATAAATGTCTTTGTTTTAATTGTCTCTTTCTGTTGTACATAACCTTCTGCTGAGTAAAAAGCCTTCGAATTCATATCATGTGGGTCTGGAGTAAATAGGTTGGAACTAATATCAAACTGTTTATCCATCTCCTAGTTCTATTAATCACTTGAAAAATAAAACAACTATAAATGAAAACAAAGGTTTATAGGGAGGCGAGCGGGTTTTCAGGGAACTGGTGAATCTATGGAAGGGGTCTAGACTACAGTGAGGCTTCATGTCTAGTTGCAATGGAATTTGGTCTCTTTCAAAAATTAACTGAAATAGTGAATTAATGGTTAGGGTAATATTTTATTAGATTTTAAAACTGAGACTATATTGCTTGACGTGGGGGTGGGTTATTTCAAATAGTGTCAGTTTATCGTATGCCATTGGAATCGGTTCAGTGGTTTATCACACGGCGAAAATTAGTTTGGAATTTTGGGATAGGGGGTGGAATAAAATGTAGTGATGCCACGTGGCATGGGAGCAGGGATATGAAACCACCCATTTCACACCCCCCTTTCTATTTTAAAGTTTGAACAACGGGGAGTGCAAAAGAGGTTGTGGGCCGTTAGATATGATAGTGGTGATTAGACGGCTGTCAGAGTTTCTTATTTCTACAAGGAGGTGGGGTCAGGGAAAGGGTTAAGCGGAGGTTTAAATGAAAGCAGGGGGTTAAATGAAAGTTGGGGGGGGGGGTAATAGGAAATATTACAAAAATATATTAAGCGGGGGTTTATGATTTATGTGAAAGGAAAATGAGGCGACAATGTTTATTATGCACAGAAACTTTGGATAAGCGGGTTTTATTTTTTTTATTGAAAAGGCGGAGTTTAGCAAGGGGAAGGTAATTTTCAAAGGGAAAATGGTTTTGGTAATGGAAAGGGTTTTTTTTTTCAAAGGAAAAAAAGGGATTTCCAAGGGAAAAGGGTTTTAGCAAAGAAATTTAGGATAAGGGAAAATATTTTAGAAAGATATTTAAGAGATAAACCAAATGATTATTTCCATAACTTTTGAAAGTATCCTACCTACCCTTTTATTCATCCTAACATTTTTTATTTCTTTTATTGGGTGCATTTGAGCTTGCTGACCATTTTATTTTATTTTGATAAGCAAACTAACTTATTTCTAACCTTATAACTTCCAATGGCTCAAATTAAACTTATCAGCTCATTTTTATTCTCTACCTAACTAATGATCTGCCAATATTAAATGGTTTGGTTAGATATTTATTCACTAACTATCATAGCATTAAATTTAAAGGCATGAATGGCGAATATTAGATTTTTTGATCATCATGAATTGTGGCATTTTGGACAAGATGCACACAATTTTATTTACAAAATTAAAGTAAAGTAAGAGTAGTGGCATTTGAATGTGCAACACTTTCAGAATTTAATTTTGTTTCTTTTTGTGGGGTTCAGATTTTATATCTTTTTTTATCTTTATTTCTTTTGGTCTTTAGATTATTCTTTTAGGACATACCCTCTTTTCATTTTTTAACATGGAAAACATTTGCAGAAAGAAAAGGTATGTAAAATATTACAAGACTAAACATAGTCAATTCAAAATTATGACCCCTATTATTATAGGACCCTAACACAAGAAACCAAATGCTCCAACTCAACTCTTGATACAATCTTGAAAAGGCTTTGGAAATTATGCCACACCTTAGCCATCAACGCATGTGGAGCTTCAGGATGCCTAGCGATTATCTGGAACCCCCACTTGATCAACCTAGAAAATATTTAGGGAAATCGACATTACATCCAAGCTTCCTTCCACCTGATTGGAACAAGCATTCATGGACATCTCACAAGGGTCTACTTCCCACAGTAATTATAGAAAAAAAATAGAGTTTTTAAACAACATAGCAGATCTCAAAAACCAATGAACTCACCCTCTCTAGCTGATTGGAGGAGATTTCAACATGATTACAACACTTCAAGAGAAAAAATGAGCAATAACAAATATTGACATGGACAACATCAAATTCATGGAATTCATCCAAGGAAATCATCTAATAGATCATCAAACATCAAATGGCATATTCACTTGGAATAACCGAAGGGGAGGATCCCATCAAAATGAATCAATATTGGATTGCTTCCTCATCACGGAAGGCTTCATTCACCTGGAAGGAGAGCTTCCAGCCACCATCATTTCGACCTATGGTTCAGATCATGGTCGATCCAGCTTCAATGGCTTAGAGCTGGTATAGTGACACCCAAACCTTTTCTCTTCGAACAATTTTAGTTCAAACATCGAGGGCTCAAAAACCTCACCTCGGATTGGTGGGCTACCCTCAATCCATCGTTGGGCACAAAAATGTGTCAGTTCTAGCAGAAGCTGAAGATTTTGAAATGGAAATGAAAACTGTGGAACAAGACCACCTTCGGCAATATCTTCAAATACCAGAGAGAGCTGGAAAGAAAAATGTGGCATCTCCAACATAAAATCGTCTCAAAATGCAGATCAAAAGACTCATAGGCCAAGAAAAATACGTTAACATCCCTACTTGAAGAAAGAATAAGTCAAGAATAAATCCTATGAAAATAGAAATCACGGATTTGTTGGCTCAAGGAAGGAGAACGAAATACAAAATTCTTTCACCGCTCCACAATCCAGCATAGGATGCACAATAGAATCATAGTCCTCAAGAATAAAAATGGGGAGCATATGGAAAACCATGAGGAAATCACAAAGGAACTACTCAATCACTTCAAAGACATCCTCAAAGAATCCAACACCCAGCGACATGAGGCCATTGAGAAAATCACACATTATATTCCAAAATTGGACAATGAGGATCACAACAGGATGTTGCTGAAAGCCAAAACATTGATGGAAGTCAAAAAGTGGTTTTCCAACTAAAAGAAGGAAAATACCCAGGTCTGGATGGATTTACCACCAACTTCTTCCATTTCTCCTAGGGTACCATCAAAGAGGAGATATGGGGCATAGCGGAGGAATCGCGCAACACTCACTGGATTATTTCAACTCTCAATGCAGCTTTCCTCACTCTCATCCCAAAGGATGATAATGCTTCCTCCCCAAGTAAGTACAGACCAATAACACTCTGCAATGTTATTTACAAAATAATATCCAAAGTTATAACTAATAGATTGAATCAGCTTCTTCCTATGCTCATCTCTCTGGAGAAAATGGGCTATGTTGAAGGAAGAAATATCCTTGATGGAATCATTCTAGCCCATGAAGTCATCCATTATTTAAAAACATCAGAAAATCCTAGCATGATTCTAAAAATTGACCTTTACAAGGCATTTGACAAGCTCAACTAGAACTACATAAAGCAATTACTTCTAGCATTTGTATTCAGTCATACTTGGGTTCGTGGATAATGAGCCTGATATCATATCCCTTCGTGTTTATCCTAGTTAACGGCATCCCCTAGGAAACATTCAAACCCTCCAGGGGTATAAGGCAAGGAGATCCTCTCTCACCTTTACTCTTCATAATTATGGCCAAGGGTCTAGGCCACCTGATCAAGAGCTCGATCTAATCTCATGAACTTAAATGTAACCCCTTACACAATACTCCTTCCATTTCCCATCAACAATTTGTGGATGATAACATGATCATAGGCCACCCCTTTGTGAAGGAATCACACACCCTTAGAACCCTTCTTGACTATTGTTTTGAAGCCTATGGAACCATTGTTAACCTTGGGAAACCTCAAATCTTCTTCTTCAATACACCCCTTGTAACCCAGTGCAATATAGCTTTCATCCTTGGCTTCACCACAGCCTCTCTGTCATCCAAGTACTTGGGGGCTCCTCTCATAGACTGAATTATCAAACACTCATCCTTGAGAGAGTTGTTGGTAGAATGGATACTCAATTTTCCACTTGGACTCACCACTCTCTCAAAATTGTAGGACGTCTAGTTGTCATCAAATATACTCTTCAATATTTGTCCATATATCTCTTTTCTGTTATGGCTACACCAAAATGGTTCCTCAAAGCTGTTCGCAACCTTCAAAGAGATTTTATCTAGGGGGGTCCAAGGACAAGCGCAAATGGGCACTAGTCAAATGGAAAGAGGTATTTATGCCAAAAGCTAAGGGAGGACTTGGTCTAAGAGATCTAGAGCACAAAAACAACATCATGGGCGCCATTATATGGTGGAAATGGGTCTCCTTCCCATAAATATATTGGGATACCTTAGGGGCAGCCAAATATGCAATAAGTTGGACCAAGGAGGAACTAATCAAATTCAATGTTTCTCTTGGAGGATCCCAAATCTGGAATGTAGCCAGTGAACCAAAATATATGATCCAAACCGACAACTTCTGGGAACTGCATGATGGAGCTCAAGCTCGGTTATAGGAGGATTCATGGTAGAAAATGCCTAGCCTATCCTCGATCTTACCTCGCCCCATATGGCGTATGGTCTTACAGGTAAGAGAAAAAAACTGTGTACATGAATTTTGGACTAATGATGTAACTCAAGGTTATAGGAATTGGCTCCACAGGTATAGATGGCAGGCAGACTAGAATAATGAACAACAAAAATATATTTGGGAGGAATTGACAAACATGAGAATCAGAGCTTAGCAAGGGCCAGACCCACTCTGTTGGGGCCATACTCCAAGTGGAAGTTACTCAACCAAGGAATTCTACCATCTCATTGAACCTCTAAACACTGCCCCGGCAAGTCATCTATGGAAGAAGATATGGACAACTAAGATCTAGCCCAAAGTAGCTACATTTTTATGGCTGCTAAGTAAAATATGCACCTCACATGGGGGAATCTTATAAAGAAAGGCTTTGTGGGTCCTTCGAGGTGTCCTCTATGTCATAATAAAATCAAAACCATCGATCACCTACTGGACCATTGCCCCATATCCAACACTTTCTAGGACAGGATTGAGACCCTACGGAAAAGATCCAACCGAGACCGAGGAAACATCAACAAAACCATTAGCAGGTGGCAGTATAACCCCTACTCCAACAATATCCTAAATCATCTTTAGAAGCTCATTTCGGGCCTACTCATATGGAACCTCTGGAAAGAACGAAATAGCAAGGATATTTAAAGATGCATATTTAAATCAAGAGCAGACCTAGGCCAAGCTACACAACAACTTATAAGAAACTCTTGCCATGGAACATTGGGGGAAGGATGACTTCCAAACAACCACATTTGAATGCACCATCTGGAATAATTTCCACATGAGTATTGAACCCCCCGTGGAGAACTCCCCCCCGTGCAGAGGTAGGATCAATGCTCCTGAACACTAGAATCCACCTCCAACCAGATTTTTCAAATGCAACTTTGATGGAGCCTCCAAAGGAAACCTAGGGGAAGCTGGATTTGGGAGAATCTTGATATATTCTAGTGGAAACCCCTTACATGCCTTCTACAGAAATATAGGGTTGGATACTAACAACTCTACAGAACTGGAGGAGCTTATCCAGGATATCTCCATAGCCATTGAGCTTAATTTTTTCCCACTAGAAATGGAAGGACATTATAAACTCATCATCCAAGTGGCCACCTGCATCCTCCTTGGCTCTTCTTCCATAAAGGTCTCCACCATCTTGTAGATGGCCAACCACCTCAATAATCTGGAACAACTACTGCAGCATCACAAGGCCATTACATTCCACCATGTGCGTAGGAAGGAAAACATCGTAGCAGACCTCATGGCCAACAAAGGAGTGGAAAGCCACTCAACTCTCTACCACTCAACATTGGGTTGTAAACATTAGGTTTAAAAAACTGTGAGTTCTTTTTCACTACTATAATAACGTTCTTATCACTCATATGATTTTATAACATATGTATATGTGAATTTTACTATATCTATAGATGGGAAATTGTGTATCTTTGTTAATTTTAACTCTATTCAACATTAATTGAAAATTGTTTTATTGATATCACTTGTGTTTTCTTCTAGGCTAGGTGGTTTCCTTGTTTTATCATGGATCTAGCTATTTGGAGTTGTCTTCCATTCAAAATTCTTGAAATTGTCTTCCTCTAGCTCTCTTTATCAATTCTGATAAAGCTTATCACTATTTGTAAGTAATGGAAGAATGTTTTTCAAAACCGTTATTTATTATAGTGTTTCAAGCATATCTCTGCAAATGAATTTGGATTTATGGTTCCTTTCCTAAATGATGAGGAAAATTATTTTGTTGTTGAATACCTTAATTAGAATGGGCACATATCTCATTTTCATTTCCAATTCATAGATTCAAAATATAAAGTAGATTCTACTATTTGGCCAATAGTAGTTTTATCCTTACCAAAAAAATGAGCCCATTCACACAACTATTTTGTAGTGAATCCATTTACAAGGACCTTTAAAAACATTAAGCCAATACAAATTGGAGATTGAGAATTCTTTTTGTTATTGGAAAATGTAAGTGACAAAAAATATGACTGGGTTGTTCTAATACATATCTATGATAGAATGCAGTCTAACTTTAATGTTTACAATAGTCTTGATATGTTTTGAAGAAGGATTTATCTTCCATTTTGTGGCATTTCACCCCCTTAGAATCAAGTGTTTCATAAAATTAAATTATTTTGGCTCTATCTAGAGAAGGAGTATGAATATTATCCTTGATATGGGTATACAATCTACTGGTTTGATGTAATAAAAAACCAATGGGTTTTTTCATTTGTTCCAATAACTGACATACGGTCTATGTCATTACTAGTATATAGGAATTATTTGATATGCCATGTCAATGATGGCACCACATTTGTATGGTCAATTTAGGAAATAGATAATTTCCAATTTGGACACCCGTGTGTTGAACAAAGGATTAATTACTTTGAAGATGATTGGGGATTCAAATGGAAGTTGTTGCAAGAAATTTTTATAGATATAAATATCAAATGTCCTGATTATCTCGCATTTCGGACAGTGCATGGTGTGTTTCTTATGTGCAACTATAGTGAATTTCCTTTCCTATTATATGACATGTTGACTGGACTCTGTTTTGCAACAGATATTGATAATTCAAATAATCAACAGATGTATGGGTTTTAGTCTCCAACACTACATGACTGCACTGATTTAATTAAGTGTGGAAATGTTTTTGAAATTTCCCCCCGTATGCTATTGATGAGATTCCACCATTATATATGGACATGGAGTCTTATTTTATTACTCCTGTTAGGATTTCTTATATATATTTTCATTATATATACTATGTGTGGTTGTAGAAAATATTTCCATTTTTTTTTACTTTTCATACTTCTCGTTCTTTATGTTAAGACTTTAAAATTACGGTTCTAAGTATATTTATATGGATCCTTCTTAAATTTCTTCTATATCTATATGTATCGGATGTTGGATATTTAATCCCATTGCAATTTTCTGGAAAATATTTCTTATTGTTTCCCCTTTAGGCATCATAATTGCATTTGAATATTTTTGGATGCTATGCATTTTTCTTTCTTTTTATAATTATAATTTCTGAGTTATTATATACAAGGTATTTATATTAGTTTTTTCTCATTGGTTCTTACGAAATGTTATATATTTATGTACATTTTAGTATTTACATTTATATTTTTATGCTATATAGTTCCAAATATTTAGATATGCTTCCAAGTCTTATAATTCTTATGGTATTTTGTTCCAGTTATATGGGTTTCCCATTATGATTTATAATATGAAGCATGACAATTTAGCCTTTTTATTTTATCGATTTGGAAAAATCCTTTTACATTTTCATAAGTTAATATGGTTGGAAAAACACCATATACATTTTTAATGTTTCTATATGGTTGCAAAAAAATAAAACTTGTTCATTTTTCATTCTTTTGTATTTATTTATCTTGGATATATTATATGTTCCATGTTTATTATTTTATAATAAATATGTTATTATTCATTGTAGACATGTCATCTAAAGGAACACACAAGCGTACAAGAAAATGGAATCTGTCACCAGCATTGCGTGACAAGCCTAACGAAAGCCGTCGTTTACGGTATCAACAAAATAAGGAAACAATAAATGAGCATAAGGGAGTTGCATATCATAAAAGAACTAGTGAAACTACTCTTAAAAATTATTTTATGATTCCTCGTAAGTATCGTACTATGGATGATATCATCGAAAGAAAATTTACCATTTTTATTTCATTATCAGAATATGCTCCTCACCAGCATAATTTTGTTGTTCGATACTCTCATGAAAATGTTGATAATATTGGCTAAAAATTTCACAATCAGGAAGGACGTCATATCAATAAAATGGATGAAAATTTTCACCCTAACACTTATGTCTCTGCAGTTGCATATTTTTAGAAAGGCCAAAGGTTTCTAAACATCCATGGTGGAGGCAATGATGCCATTGTATGCAATGATTTGGATGATTTTTTAACTGGCCATTTGTTTGATAATTTGGAGCCAGTTACAAGAAACATCAAATCTTCCAATACCCCTTCTCAAAATTATTTTTTCCCACCAATAGAATCACTCATCCCCGTGATCATTTCGCATGAAACAATGGAGGTAACACAATGATATTTTGACTTTTTTTGCAATAGTGGTAGTTTTATTGCATTCCTCTATTACAATATTTTTTTAACTGAAATTATAAGGTATTTTCTTCCCTTGGAATAGGATACAACTCATTTTAATAAAGGTCTAGAAATTAACTCCCCAAGTGTTCCATCTACTAATCTGAGAAGTGGAGATGAAGCATGTCATAGCCTTCCATTGTATTCTCCTTGACAATCAAATTGGAGAAATAATGTAAATGTTCAATGCATTTGATTTTACTTTTAATTTTTTTAATTTTTAGTAGGTTGGATGATTGAATTTTATTGCATACTTTATTTTCTTCAAACAAGACACAACTCATTTTCATAGAGGCATATAAATTAACTTTGTAGATGTTCCATCTGCTCATGTTAGAAGTGAAGAGGAATCATCTCATACTTTTCATCCATATCGCCAAACAAATGTAAGTGTTGAATGCATTTGATATTTTCCTCAATTTTTCATTTTTTATTAGTTGTGCATTATATTTTATAAGCTTATATGGAAAAAAACATGATTTCAGCTTATGAGGTTGGAGAAATGGAATTCAAACCATGAAATTTTCAAAATAATTTAATGTTCAATGTATTTGATTTGTTTTCAATTTTTTAATATATATTGGTTGTACATTTAGTTTTAGATTCTATTTTATTTTGTTGGAACACGAAACAACTCATTTGAATACAGGCTTAGAAACTAGCTCCCCTAATTTTCCATCCAATGATGTTAGAAGTGAAGAGAATCCATCTCATAGCCTTCATCGACATCACCAAATAAATGTAAATATTGAATGCATTTGATTCTTTTTTCATTTTTTTCATTTATAACTACTTTGACATTAAATTTTAAGCGATTTTATTCTAAAGACACCTTATCATCCTCTCAGGTTCCAGAAATGCATACCATAAATTTGGAAAGCCCCTACCATAGATCCATTCCATATGTTTCTAATTTGGGAAGGGAGTCTCATGGTGCTGAAAATCAAGTACATTTTAGAAGAAATTTTATGCTTCTACATCGTCCTCCACATGGTCTGACCGATATAGATCATATTCATTTTGATGAAAACATGATTTAAGTGCATAAAATATTTTGAGAAAATATAGATAGCTTTTCAGTTTTCCAAATGTGCCACATATGCCAAGAATCATATCCTGGAATTGAGGTTTTGAGAGATTCTGAAGGACCCGTTTGTAGATCATGTATGAATGAAAGAGGTTCCCATCGATTTTCTGGATATAATAACTTGGATCCCGATGAGCAACCTCATATTTTAAGATTTATTACTAAATGTGAAGAAATTATAATAGCACATGTGAATCCTATTTTGCAAGTGACACATGCTCAAGGTGGGCAATATAAGTATAGTGGTCACAAAATTACCATTCCTGAAGACATTTCTACAATTGCACAAAGTCTTCCGTGGCATGTTGAAGATATTGACCTTCTAATTGTGAGGAGACATGACGCTCAGTATAAATATTATTAATTTTATTCCAAATTGTCTAGAGTTATGGATGCATTTCTTTTCAAAATTGACTGTGATCAATATTATCGAGATGTTTTAATTGATTATGATTCAGTGAATTCTCTTCTCGAAAGATGAACATATGTCTCATCTAGGCTTAAATTTTTTTATTGTGATATTGAATAATCTGAGATCAATGAAAGTAATAATGAAGGGTTGCATGTTGATAATTCTCCCTTTCATCCTTCTTTTTTTGTTTCTCTCCTACCTGATGAACAGAGAGAAGTGGAAGAAATTAGATCATTTATTGATAATGTTGATTCTTCACATGTTCAAGAAATGGATTGGCCCAATATTGGAACCTCCCCAGTGAGTGAATATAATACTGAGGGGTTATTAGATATGTCATTCCCCACATTGTTCCCCACTAGTCATGTTGATTGGTTGCAACCACATATTTTTAGTGTTGAACTTCATCAGTATGCATTTCATATTCTTAGATACTATGATCAGAGGTTTGGAAGCCATCCTCACTTTTGATATCACCTATTTAACATGATAATGAAACATCGGATCCAGGCAACTACTCCAATTTTTGTGAAGAAACATTTACATGATAACTCACCAACAACAATTGAAGACTTACATCACCAACTTGCTGATTTACTATATAATAAGTTGGGTGAGCATCTTATGCGGTTTGGTTCTTGTTTGAGAGTTAAAAGAAAATACTAGACTAAATGTCAGGCTGAATTGACTGATATTATTACTCAGTTGGGATTTCGATCTTTGTTATTTACTTTGAGTGAAACTGACACAAATTGGCCAGATTTTCATAACCTCATGCCTATACATTCACATTCTCGTTCCTTAAATGAGAATCATCAAAAATTGAGAATGTTGTCTAGTACCCTCATATTCTTTCCACATTTATGCACCATAGATTCAATATATTTTGAAAGGAAGTTATCCAAAAATATATAAAAGCGAAAGAATTTTGGTACAGGTTTGTGTTGTTGAATTTATTCTCTATTCGTTGTCAATTTTTTTATTATGGTTCTATTTATATTTTGTAGTAATTTCATATTCATTTTCTTCAAATATGAGTGGAAACATAGACGTTAAACACATATCCATGGTTTCTTATGGTTTCATGGCACTCCTGACATTGAAATACTTGATTGGTTAAATGATTTTTATGTATAGCTTGCAAAGATATTCTCTGACAATTATGTAACTGCATGGAATCCACGTGACATACATCCTCACAGCATAATGGTTCCAAGAATCCTCAATGATGACCCTTTTGTATTGTATTGAATACATGAGGCATATTCAACATATATTGATTGATGAAATGAGCTTTCTAGGATGAAGGTTATTCATGCATATTGATGCTCGATTACGAGAAGCATTTCCATAGAAAAGGAATTATCCTTTTGGTGGCAGATCCATCATCCTTGTGGGTGACCTTGGCCACCTACCTCCTATAACACTGTTACCGATTAAATAGGTAGCCTGACCTCAAAACGGGAACTCTAACCCAAAAAGACTCAAAAAACATGAAAAAACACCCCGAAAACAAAAAAAGTGTATTCCAGAATGCACTTGGTTTTTTTTTAAGGTCAAACTTCAACATTTTATAAAATTATGCTAAAAACAAAATTGTTTCTTGAAAAAGGGATTGAAAAAACACCCTCAAAACAAAACCAGTTGATGCTGGAATAACAAAAAAAAAAATTGTGTCATATTTTTGACATTTTTAAAAATAGAAATAACATTTTTTAATTTTTAAAATTCAAACGTTAAAAAAAACCTTAAATTTAAGAAAAAAATTAAATTTAAAAAATAAAAACATTTTAAAGCTTAAAATTTAAAAATATATAGGAATAAAAAAATAAAAATAAAAACAAAATTAAAAAAATTAAAAATTAAAAATTAAAAAAATTAAAGATTAAAATTTCAAAATATATAGAAATAAATAAATAAATAAATAAAAATATTAAATTAAAAAAAAAAAACAAGTTAAAAAAGGAAAGAAATTATAAAAAATAAAATATAGAAATTAAATTTAAAAAAGAAAAAGAAAATGTTTACTACATTAGAAAAATAAAAAATTAAATTTTAAAATAAAAAATTAAATTTAAAGAAATATATTAAATTTTGATAAATTTAAAACTTTAAAATAAAAATTAAAAATTAAAAATAAAAACATTATTGAAATTAAAAGTAAAAAAATGAAAAATTAATTAAAAATAAAAAATAAAAAATAAAATACAATAAAAATATTAAATTTAAAAAAATATATATTAAAAAAACAAATAGATTTTAAAAAATAAATTAAATTTAAATTATAAAAAATAATATATATATATATATATATATATATATATATATATATATATATATATATATATATAAACTTAAATTAAATATATAAACTTAAATTAAATATATATATTAGATTTTATTAAATTTAAAAAAAAAATGTTACTATTAAATTAACAAATTAAATTAAAAAAATATATATATTAAATTTTAATAAATAAATGAATAGACAAATAAATTTTGAAACAAAAAATAAATTTTAAATATAAAGGGAAAAAAAAAAAAGTTAAAAAACTTTAAAAATGAATTAAAATTGAAAAATTGAAAAAAATATATTAAATAAAAAACAAATTAATCTGAAAATATTAAGTTTAATTTTATATATATATATATATATATATATATATATATATATATATATTACACAATTTTAATTGAAATAAAAAAAATATAAAAATTTTATGTGATTAAAAAAATAATAATAAAAAAATTAAAAATTAAAAAAAAAATACAAAATTTACTAAATTTTTAAAAATAAAATGAAAAAAATAAACATAACATTTAATAATTGAAAAAAAAAAATCAATTAAATAAAAAAAAACAAAACAAAATTTAATAAAAAATTTTAACAAAATTTAGAAAAATAAATTAAAAACAAAAAAAATTTGAATAAAATTAAAAATAAAAATAAAAAAAAAACAAAAAAAGTTAAAACAAATTAAATTTCAAATATAAAAATTAATTTTTTTTTTTTTTTTAAAAAAAATTAAATTTTTTGAATTAAAAAAAAAATTAAGAAAAAATATTAAAAAGTTAAAAAATTAAAAAAAAAGAAAGAATTTTTTGATTGTGGTGGCGCCGCCAATCGGCCTCCCGCCCAGGTGGCGGCGGAGGCCGGCTGCTGGGCGGGAGGCCGATTCCAAGAATCACCCTCCCGCGGTGGGAGGCCGATTCTGGGAATGTCCCTCCCGCGGCGGGAGGTTGATTCCGGGAATCGCCCTGCCGCGACAGGAGGCCGATTCCGGAAATTTCCCTCCCGCGACGGGAGGCCGATTCCGGGAATCGCTCTCCCGCCGCGGGAGGGCGACTCCCGGAATCGGCCTCCCTCGGCGGGATGGCTATTCCCGAAATTGGCCTCAAGGCGATTCCCGGAATCAGCCTCAGAGCGATTCCCGGAATCAGCCTCGAATCACCCTCCCGCGGCGGGAGAGCGATTCCCGGAATTGGCCTTAGGGCGATTCCCGGAATCAGCCTCTCGCCGCGAGAGGGCGATTCCCGGAATCGACCTCCCGCCCCGAGAGGGCGATTCCCGGAATCGGCCTCCCGCCGCGAGAGGGCGACTCCTGGAATCAACCTCTCGCACCACGGCAGGGCGATTCCCGGAATCGGCCTCCCACGCCGCGGCAGGGCGATTCCAGGAATCAGCCTCAGGGCGATTCCAGGAATCGGCCTCAGGGCGATTCCAGGAATCGGCCTTAGGGCGATTCCCGGAATCGGACTCCCGCCGCGGGAGGGTGATTCTCGGAGTCGACCTCCCGCCCAGCGGCTAGCCTCCGCCGCCACTTGGGCGGGAGGTCGATTGGTGGTGCCACAATGATCAAAGAGGGTGATTCTCAAAATCGGCCTCCCGCCCAGCGGCCAGCCTCCGCCGCCACCTGGGCGGGAGGCCGATTGGCGGCGCCACCACGATCAAAAAAATTTTTTTTTTTTTTTTTTTAATATATTTTTTTTTAATTTGATTTTTTTTTTTTTAATTCAAAAAATTAAAATTATTTGTTTTTTAATGCAAATTTTTTATTTTAAATTTAAATTGTTTTAATTTTTTTTGTTTTGTTTTTTTTTTTGAAATTTAATATTTTAGATTAATTATTTTTTAAAATTTAAAATTTATTTGGTAAATTTATTAAATTTTAATTTAATTTTAATTTTTTTTTTAAATCTTTTAGTTTATTTAGTTTTTCATTTTTATTTATTTTTACAAGAACGGTTATGAGTTTATATTAGAAAGTGGCCAAATTCCCTCCAAGATTACAATATGTCGGACCTAGCCCTTAGTCTTTCTGCCATGGTCTGATCGTAAATCCCAAGTTTTGGGAATCCATCATTTTTACACGTGACTAGAAAGTCTATCTTTGTTATTTTTCCTAGCTTATATAAACACACAAACTGTTGTAAAATGAGACGAAAAAACATTGCAGCTTTATGGGATAGAGTCCCACTCCTCAGTTTCGTCTACCAGGAGGGAGCCTTCTGAAAGCGACACCGCCTTGTTGGCTTCCGCGTCTGCCTCTTTATTGTTTTCTCTCAAAACATGGAGGAAGCTTGCGGTTCGAAAAGCTTTCATCATGTTTCGAATTCTTAAGATCGCTCTAGCCAATCTAAGATCTGTAGGAGAGGAGTCCTCCACTAGAACTTTGATGATAGACTGAGAATCTCCTATAACAGTTAAATCTGAAATACCGGTGGCCCTTGCTTGCTTAAGACCCTGCAGAAGTGCCAAGGATTCAGCTTGGATGCTGGTTGAATGCCCGAGACCCCAAGCATACTTAATCACTGGTATGCCCTCCTTGTTCTTTATAATTCCTCCTGCCCCAACCAAACCGGGATTGCCTTTCGCAGCCCCATCGAAGAATAAGCAGTATCTGGCTTGTCTGGTGAGCAAGTCTGAAAGTTCTTGCTTGTTTCCTCTGAATTGCAACTCTTTTATTCTCTTTTGCTGCCTTGTTTCGCCAGAGAAGTGAAGACCCAACGAGGCACCCCAATCTAAATCCTTTTGATTTAAGTTGACTTCCGATAACTGTTCACCCAAATTTTCTTTCCAGAGGTTTTTTACTTTGATGGTGATGAGCTGAGGATTGAATTTTTCATCCCTAAAAACTCTTCTGTTTCTCTCAAGCCAGATTTGCCAGCATATGAATTTCGGCAAGGAGAACCATGCTGCTTTAAATCTTTCGTTTTTTGGGAGAGTTCCTGGATAACAGCTATGCCAATTAGCAAATAAGTCTGAAATATAGACATGAAGATTGAACTCTGTTTTCCAATAATTCAAAAGGATCTGCCAAATTGCTCTAGAAAATTTACATTCCAGAATGATGTGCTGGGCACTTTCTTCAGTTTCGCAACATAGGTGGCATCTGGATGGGCCTTGAAAGCCTTTTTTCTTCAGTTTGTCATCCGTTAAGATTGCTCTATGGCAAAGCAACCAACAGAAGATGTCGACCTTTGGCAGAGATTTGTGATGCCACAGCCCCTTCCATACAGCTGGATCAGGGGCGACATAGGGGCGCTCTTGCAGACACTTATATCCCTGCGCTACTGTGTATATACCTGGACCGGATCCCCAACCCCGAACATTGTGTTTACCTGTGCGTAGGGGCGATTTGCCATGTAACTGAGATAATAGGAGTTGTCTGGCCTGCGCAAGCTCTGGAGGCACGGGAGGTAGGCGCCAACGCTGCCAGGTTCTGTCAGACCATTGTGAAATGTCCCACAGTGTATTAAACCCTGTGTGATCCATCCACTGTCTCAGCGCGTGCAGTGAATTATTCGATGCTAAGGGAGGTTGCCACATTATACTGTCATCCCAGATCTTGATGTTTTTACCATTGCCCGGTATCCAGAACGCTCTATCTTTGATAAGAGCCACTGCATTATGACAGCGTTTAACCAAATGCGTTCCTGTTGTGGGAAGAGGATTATGCAGCGATCTTTTTCTGTTTCCCATGAGATATTTTTTCTAGAGGACTCTTTGCGCCCAGCCTGGGTGCGGAGCGATGATTCGCCAGAAGAGCTTGGCCCCCATGGTGATATTTTGAGAGCATAAATCTTTGATGTTAAGACCTCCTTCCATCATAGGCTTACAAATTTTCTCCCAACTGATCAACGGGATTTTTTTGTCATTGAGTTTGCCACCTTTCCAGAAAAACTTGCGGATGTAGGCTTCATTTTCTTTATGATGCCCGAGGGTGCTAGGAGCACAGAAAATTGGAATATGGGGAGACTACTTAGTACTGATTTGATTAGAACAAGTTTGCCTGCAAGGTTTAACCAAGAGAAACCCCAGGCTTGAAATTTTGTCTTGAATTTGTCCAAAAGAGGGTCCCAATCTCTGCTATAAACCAAATTGCGAAAGATGGGAAGACCCAAGTATATAAAGGAGGACCAGCTGAGGGTGGCAACAAAGCCCAGAATTATGGAGATGACAGAGAGAGTGTGAGCAGAAATGTTCCAGCAGTAAGCTTTACATTTGCCTTTGTTTAGACTTCTTCCTGTAGCATCACTGAAATCATCTAGAACCTCCTTAAACCTTATGGCAGATCGAGCTGTGGCGGCCCCCAACAGTAGGGTATCATCTGCGAAAAGAGTGTGGTTTACATTTTTCACACCTCTGGCTATATTAAGCCCCAAAATCTCCTGATCTTCCAATTTCTGATCTAGGAAGAAGCTTAGGGCAGAGACTTGAAGAACGAAAAGCAGCGGAGAGAGGGGGCAGCCTTGCCTGAGCCCTCTTGATGCTTTGAATAAGCCAGCTGCTCTCCCATTCACCAAGGGGGAAATCCATGGGTCAGCAATACTAGCTCGAATCCAATTTACAAAACCAAATCCAAAGCCAAACTTTTTCAAAACTTCCCAAAGGAAACTTTGCCTGACACGATCGAAGGCATTTGCCAGGTCTAATTTAATTACCATACCCTTCTCTTTGCGAAGTTGACTCGAATGGATTGCCTCTTGCACCAGGATGTAGTTATCGACAATCTGTCTCCCATGAACAAATCCTCCTTGATTCTCAGGTATGATCACTGGAAGGATGCCTGTTAGCCTGTTTGCTATTACCTTTGTGATTAATTTGTATCCAATGTTTCAGAGAGAGATTGGGCGAAACCGATTGAATTCTTTTGCACCCTTTTCCTTGGGAATAAGGGCAAGAAAGGAAGAATTAGTGCTGCCCCCAATTTTTTGGCAATTTTGTGATTTTAGGATCATCTTAAAGAGATCTTTCTCCACAATCTGCCAGCAAGTTTGGAGGAATCTGGCCGTGAATCCATCCGGGCCTGGGGCTTTGTCAGGCTCCATACTGGCTAGAGCTTCTTTTATTTCTTGGATGGAAATCTTCTTTTCAAGCTGCTGATTGATAAGAGGGGAGATCCTTGGGGGTATCACCTTCAGAAATTTGGATTTTGGATCAATCTCAGCCTCTTCTTTATACAAGTTTTTGAAGTGATTGTAGGCTGCATTCTTTATGCTCTCAAAGTCTTTATGGATCAGATTTCCTTCTTTGATTTCTGCTATAGAATTAAAGCTTTTCCTTGCTTGAGCTTGTTTATGAAAGAAGACAGAATTTCTATCTCCCGCTTTAAGCCATAAACTCCTATATTTTTGCCTCCAATGCTCTTCCTATGATAGGCAGGCTTTGTGATAGATTTTTTGAAGCTCCTCCTCCTTGTCTAAAACTTCTTTAGTAATTTCTACATCCTCACTTTGGGTTTGATGCTGTGTCAGATTATCTTGGGCCTGCTTCCTTTCGTTTGCAGGAGTGGGAAGACCTTTGGCCCATGTTTTGATGGCAGCTTTTAATCTTCTAAGTTTTTCTTCCCAGATGAAGAAGGGAGAACCCTTCACTAGCAAATTCCAGCTGTCCTGAACCAAATTCAAAAACTCAGGCTCTTTAACCCAAAGAGCATTGAACCTGAATGGAATGGGACCAAGATCCTTGTGTCCTGTCATCTCTAACAAAATGGGCTTATGATCTGAGACACTACATGGGAGGATGTGAAATCTGGATTCTAAACCAAGCAAAAGAAAAGAACTCTGCACCAAGCATCTATCAAGTCTAGCAGCAATATGACCAAGGCCTATTCTCTTATTGGTCCAGGAGTACTTACCGTTATCTGGAGGGGTATCGAGTAGATCCCAGTCCTGCATGAGATCTTCCACCCACTCCCTTGCTGGGTCCCTTACGATTGTGCCTCCTCGCTTTTCATCTGTGCGTAGAGTGAGATTTAGGTCCCCTGCAATGATGATGTTTCCCAGGATCTCAGTCTCCGCCAGCTGTCTAATGGAATCCCAGCACTCCCTTTTCTCCCCTATGTTATTAGGTACGTAGACATTGAACAGGCAGATAGTCTCCCTTGAATCTACAGAGTGTAGCTTCAAGAATAGCCAATGGCTATTGTGTGCCTCTGTGACCAGGCTGAATTTGAGATGGTTCCAGAGAGAGCCCAATCCCCCGGAGGCTCCCCTTGATGATACTGCTAGTCCGCTACTTCCCTTCCAGAACTTTTTACTGATTTGAAGGAACTCATTGTCCTCCATTTTGGTCTCCTGGATCAGAAGGATGTCTGGGGTTTCTCTTCTAATGATACTTCTCATTGCTTCTTCTTTTATTTTACTCCCCATTCCTCTGCAATTCCAGGAGATGGTCTTCATCATTTGTTTCTTGGGTGAGGGGCTCCCCTGGAGCCAGGAACTTGATTTTTAACTTTCTTTGAGTTCTTGCCAAGGAGTTTTTCCAGCGTGGGCTGACTACCCTGTAACTTGTCTTTGTAGGTTTCATGATCTCTCTTTTCTTTTGCAGATTTCCGGCCCCTTGCAGATCTTCTAACTGATGTCTGCGTATCTCCGATTTCTCCATCTTCCTTAGACTCCTCTGAGTCATGTTCCTCCTTGGAGGCTTCTGTTTGCTTTTCCTTGTCCCTTTCCATGATACTCTCTTCGGGTCTTGTTCCTGCTGAGTTCGATTTTTCTACTGATTTGGGAGGTATCTCCTCTTCCCTGGGGATTTCTTCCGCAGAGCTTAGGATCTCGAACTTATTTTCTTGACTTCTTGACGAGGATACATTTTGGGCAGCGGCAGGTTGAGATCCTTGTGCCCCGGCTTTCTTGTGGTTTATCTTTGATCTCTTAACTTGGTTCCATCCTTCCTCCTTTCCTTTTTCTGCTTCACCTATGTTCGGGCATCCTCTAGCAAAATGGCCATAGATGTGGCATTTGCGGCATTTGAACGGGAGCTGCTCGTAATCCAGCACTTGAAGATGCGTCCAGCTACCCACCTTTATTTTGATGGCCTCAGGGAGACCCACCTCTAAGTCTACCTCGACGCAGATCCGGGCGCAATCATATTGATCGTTGTTATTGGCTCTATCTATGAACTTGCCCAATGTGTTGCCAATGTGTTTAAGGGAATCCTAGTTCCAACAGTGAACTGGTAGGTTAGGAAGCCTAACCCAAACAGGAACTGCCGATGGAACATCCACAGCTGGATCAAAGTCTGGAGCCCATTTATTTAGGTATAGTCCCTGAGGTCCCATGAAATAGGGCCCATTCCTGAAGATCAGGTCTTTATCCTCCTTAGTATTGAATTCAAACAGGAAGTAGCCTCTTCCAAGAAAATATGAAGTGACTTTGTTCTTGATCAGCGGGATCGAATTCCTTGCAACCCAGTTTTCAGTTGATTTAGGAGAGGGCCAGAGACCCGTGAATTGATCGACCAGGGCGCGATCTGCTAGAGACAAGGAAACCTGGATCGGCCCCTCCGGAGGTAGGGTTACCTCCGGCACATCATCGAGCTTTTTAACAAACTTGGAGACGTCACATTTCTTCTTCTTGGGTAACGAAGCAATCAAGGAAGAGAAGGCGGCTGAGGCATCCGGAGGAGAAGACAGAGGGGGCCCTTGAGGCGATCCTTGGGTCTCCATAGTCAGCAGAAAAGATCAGTAACTCACCCGACCTGCTTCAGACAAGAGGCGAGGCATATCCAAGACCGAGCAGCAGAAAAAGCAGGGGTCAGATTAGAGGAACAACTGAGGATCGGTGCAGCGGATCAGTGAGAGGGCGCTGCTCTGGATGGCCAGAAACGAGATCTGGAAGCAGATCCGTTCAGATCCAGCCAGGATCGAGGCCCCTGGGGCCGAGAGGGCCGTAGTAACAGCAAGGGAGGCCGTGGGGGCGGCGCTCTAGCTCGTCCTGCGCAGGCTAACGCAGCAGCAAAAAACCATTTTTCTTCTTTGTGCCCTTACCTTTGTAAGCATGTTCTATTTAGTTTTTCATTTTTAAAACTTATAAATTGTTTCATTTAAAAAAAAAACAGTAAATTTATGGATATTTGTTTTTTAATTATTTGCACGTGGTTTTTTTCATTTTTTTTGTTTTTTAATGATAGTTTTTTTTATTTTAATTCTTTTATTTTAATTTTCTTTCTCAATTTTAAATTTTGTTTTTTTATTTTAATTTGTTTTTTTTGTTAATTTTAAAATTTGTATTTTTTTTTCTTATTATTATTATTTTAATTTAAATTTTTAAATTAAATTTTTTCTTTTTTGTATTTTATTTTATTTTATCTAAATTTTAATTTTGTAATTTAAATTATTTTTAAATTTTCTATTTTAAAATTTTTTTTTAATTATATGGTTTTCTTTTTTTAAATTTTGTTAATTTTTGTTTTTTTTCTTTAAATTATGTGTTTTTTTTTCAAATTTTTTCATTTCTTTTGATATAATTTTCGAATATTTTTTATTTATTTATTTTTGTTTAAATTTTTTATTTTTATGAGTTCATTTTGTTTTTTTTTACATTTTTATTGGTTATTTAATTGTTTTTATATATATATTTTTTATCTAAGTTTTGTGTTTTATTACCAACATGAAAATCACCACTCCAAAAAAAAAAGGTTGATGCTGCATCAATACGTTTCAAAATTACCATGAAAATCACCGCTCTAAAAAAAAAATGTTGATGTTGCATCAATACATTTCAAAATTAGCATGAAAATCACTAAAATTTTTAAAAAAATATTCATACTTCATAAATAAAAATATTAGAGTGTCGAAAATGTGCTCCAAAAAAAGGGGTGATTTTGCATCACCACTTTTCAAAATCGGGTGCTTTTTATGCTAGCAAAAAAAAGTAGGTAATAGTGTGGTTACCTATTTCATCGGTAACACTGTTCTATGAGAGATAAGCCTTTGTATGGAGGTAATACAGTAGGGAAAGTCTTGGGGAAAAAAATCAATATTTTTGTTACTCTTGACCCAATATTTCGCCAACAAGGGAGTAATGAGAAATGGTATTGTTTTTGTAGAGTCCTCAATAACAAAATAAATGCAGAACTTGTTCTTGAATATTGGGCGTTTATTATGCCGCCAGATGAAATGGGGTCGCATCCTAAAGAAAGGGATCTATTTAATGCAACAGTTCACATGTTTTCAACAAATAATTTGGTCTCCTTCCATAACAGGCACATGTTAAAATCATTAAATTCTATAATTGCATGATGTATTACTGAGAATTCAAGGTGTTCAAAAATTAGTGTTGTTGATGATGATCAATTGGACCGTAAAGTTTTGTTTTGTTGTGGTCAACGTGTTTTGTTGACATGTAGTTTGTGGGTTGAAGCTGGTTTGGTGAATGGTGCAGTTGGTTCTATGAAGGATATATTTTTTATGCCTGCCTCTAAGACACCTTAGTGATGTAGGATCATTATTCAAAGTCCATAAGACTTAAGAGTCTTATCACACATTTACTAAATGGAGTGGGTTCCCTTAATTATTTTGTTATTTTCCTAAGTTTAATTGAGTTCTAAAGAGATTTAAATGTAATTTGATTAATATCTCGAAAGTTGTAGAGATCTTAGGGATAATTGAGCAATCCTAGGAAGAGTGGGGATTTTAGAGATCTAGAGGTATAATATAGAATTTGGTTGAGTAAAGAGTGGAATTGAGAGAAGCTTTAGGGAATATTGAGAGATTGTTGGATCTAAACTGTAATTGGTTCATGATTCCTTTTTGTATATATTTGTAAGCATTTTGAAACAATAGAGGTAGGCGAGGCTGGATAGAGAGGTTGGATTGAGGTTGGCTCGAGGTTGGCCTAAGGTTGGCTAGTGATGGGTGTGAGAGTATGATGAGTGAGAGAGGTCATTTCAATATCTGTGTTCAGGCCCACAGAGGCCATAGTATTGTAATCAGATTAGATTTAATAAAGATTGAATAATTTCTATTTATTAAAATTTGTTTATCCATGGTTTATAAATCTTGTGTGATTGTGGGGATTGTGGCGTGTTGTGTTGTTTAATTAGAATTTTTGTGGATATTTCAAAGTGGATTGACCAGTAAGATGGGATACGAAGTAGTGATTGTTATGGAGTCTTGAGACATCAATTTTACAGCTAATAGAATGTCAATGTACAAATGAGAGGCGATGGAACACCTTGGAGATGCATAAGTTTATTGATGAGTCATGGACGAGAGTAGCAGGGGGGAATGGCTTTTCGCAAAGAGCACAATTGTCCTTGTTTTCCAAAAATATCAGAGGATTCAAGACAAAGGCGAGAAGGAGGAATGAACAGTAATGATTAGATCACAAATATAAAAGGGGAAAGATGAACAGACAAGATCACGTCGCAAGATCAGTCGGTAAGATGCAATGCAATGAAGGGATAGCCGAATGACCGTTAAATCTGAGTACAGATCAACAACGGACAACGAATTGTAATAATGCAAACCAGAGGTTTAAAGTTTAATACTAAGACATCGTAAGTATGCTATTTTTTTTGTGATGCGGTAAATAATGAAATGTGTGATGCAGCGTTGGGAGACCACGTGTTAGCATAGCACATGAGCGAATACCGCAAGATTTATGGTTTAGCGTGATCAAGAAAGAGATAATTTTGCGCGCAAGCAATTGATATGATAAGACAAGAGGTATGGCAGACCGTTGGATCTGGTGAATATCTATCGTAGAGATTGTGTCGTAGCTTTGCATCGATGATTGTGTTGGTTTCTGTTTAAGTTACAACTTAAGTTTGTCGAGATGCGATGAGCCCTGATTGGCTATCGTGATTTGGGACTCGAGAACCCTGTTCCGCGTTTATGTAAAGTGATTTGGTTATGTGTAACCTATTTAAGGTGAGCATTTTTTGATCGTTAGTGTATGTATGTTAATAAAATCTACAATTTTATTCCGTTGTGTATATCAGGGAGTTTACATGGGCCCATAACCCACAAGGCTCATGCTGTTATGTTAAATTGCAGTTTTAGCTGCTTCAAGTGGTATTAGATCGGGTTTAGTGCTCTTTGTGGTTTTATTCAAGGATTGAATGTTATTCTCAGTGTGTGTAGAGTTACATTGGTAATTGACCCAGATACAGGAGGATACGGTACGAAAGAAATTGGGAGATAAAAAATACAAAGGATTTTATGCATAGAAGAAGAATCAAATGTTACAAGTAATGGAGACTTCAGCCATTTCATTCAAGACAGACTGTGGAAAAAGGTTTGAGGAAGTCAATATCATGAAAGGATCTTATAAGTTTTAAAAACTTTGATGATATATGTCTGTGAATGTAAGTAGTAACAAGAAATTGCATCCAGATAGAAGTGACAAAGGACAAGGGATCAAGTGAAGAAATTGCAACAAGAGATATTGTAACAAAATGAGTAGAACATGGATGTTCTTAGAAGGAAAAGGAAATTAGTTGAAAGAGGAACTGAACTGTAGAGAGTGGAAAGTAAAGAAACATGTTTAGTGTCCAAGCCAATGAAATCGTAAGGAGATAAGATCATTGGAATATCTCTTAGGTATGAGTTATATTTTAATATTTGGTCTAATTTGATAGCAGCCAACACACAACAAAAGAATGTGTAAAGGGAAGAGAAGTTGTGTTAGTGGAAAATTCAACAAAGGAGATTGTTATAGAGAAGAAGAGAATAGCAGAGTTCTCAAGTAGAGAGAGGGTCAAGTGAGCATTGGTTAAAAAATCCTAACAGCATTGGAAGCTGAGGAGAAAGAGTGCTCAAAAGAGGTTTTGTTGCAGAAACCCAAGGAAGTATACCAATACGATGACTTGGTGTAGGTGACAAGTAGAGACTTGTTACAAACGAATGAGAGAGGATTATAGTAAGCTCACAGTGGGCAAAGGGAGTCCACATAAAGAAGCCAAGATGACTGTTAGGGGTCATGAGAGAAGCCACAATAGAAGAAATATAGGTGCCAAGGAAAATGGCAAGGGAAAGAAGATGAGTCAAGAGGAACTTGACAAAGATATTATTGTATTGAAAGAAAGTATGGATTCAGTAATAATGTTGCTTGAAGACTGTGAAAGGGGCCAAAGATATGGCTGGACTATGAAAAGAAAGAAGATCAAATGGAAGTTGTTGCATAAACATATAAAGAGGAGAATTTACATCAGATTAAGAGAAGAACTCAAAGCAATTGAGTTAAAGGTGAAAGAGGGTTATTTTAGACCTGAGAAAGAATTTTACCTTGTTGAGGAAGGACTTATTGAATATTTTCTGAACTGTTGGACAAGTTCGGATTAGGTAAGAGATGTGATGAAGGAGACATCAAAGGAAGAGGAGCTCTGTATTTTTGAACCTAATGTTTTTTGTATGTATGTAGGTGATGAACAACCTTTAGAGGATGTATTTATGTAGGTTGATGAAGAAATTAAACTGTTAGAGGAGATGGTCATAATATAACAGTCCTTGATTGAACATGTGTTCAAAGACACTGTAGATGGACCACTGTTGAAGACTACTATGGAGGCTAGAAATGATGAATCTAGTAAGACTTGGAAAAATTATGTCGGATAGTCTAAAGACAAAAGTAAATTGCAAATTGCAGAAGAAGGAGAAGAAAAGGAGTATGAAGATAGCCTTATGACAGGATTAAACGAGAGTATATGTATGGTGCAAACACTTGAGGTAATGGGATTATGTATTCATTTTTTATTCAAAAATTATTAACCTGTATTGAATGGTTGATGGAAAAGAAATTGTTTTTAAAATATATAATGGAGTATCAACGGAAAGAGATCTTAATAAAGATTGCATTGTGGAAGATGGTAGAACATAAATTTATAACGAGAATTGGGTATGAGGAGGTACAGTTAATCCAGTAAATACTATGAAGAAAAAAGGAAAAGAGGACAGTTAGGAACTTAAGGATAGGTTGGCAAAGGCTAATGCACAATAGAAAATTGAAGACAATGTTATCTGTAAAAATTGCGAAACGAGTAAAGGTGAATGTAATCAACAACCTAGAAGAAGACAGGAAATCTCAGAAGATGAAGGCAAGGATGCTTTCATGAACTGTGCATTTTCAGTGAACAGAAAAGGGGTTCAATGGAGTGTGATATTCATGATGTTAACAGTAATGTTTATTGTTGTAAAAGGGACTTTACAGTGGAATTGGAATTTTGTTGTATATGGTGATTTTGTTTCTTGTACTGAAACAAAGAGAAATTTACCTTCTAAAATTAGAGATTGGCATATTTTGATTGAAAAGAAAGAGGGATGGAAAAATAAACTTAGTGTGTTACAGGTTTGTAAGGAATAAAAGGGAAGAATGAAAAGAAATGTGAAAGGAAGGAAGCCAAAAGGGAAGAACAAAGGACAAAATTTAGACATTAGACAACATTCAAAACATAGTAGAAACAAAGAAGACTTTTTCAAGACAAGAAGGTATGAAGGAGGATATGACAAGTCAGACATGCCATATGTACATCAAGGGGATAGAAAATGAGAGAAAAATTGGAGCAGAGGTAATGAGGAAAAAGGTGAAAAATGTAATATGTTTTCTGATTTCGAATTATTAACTATTAAATGTGTTTTTCAAGATAGAAGACAAACATCTCTTGGAGTTATATTTGTTTATGCAAACATGAGGGAGCATGAAAGTTCTAGAGATGCAGAAATTCATTTTTCCGTATGGAAACAAGAAGATGAGGAAAAGCAACTAGTTGATTCAGAAGTTTGGAATGGAGGAAAGAGAGTTGATATAACTCTTACACAATTCATTGCAGAAGATAAAGAAGATTGTAGAAGATGTGAAATTACAGTCCATGAACAATTTTTTTTTTATCCAAAGAAAATTTGAATGTCAAGAGTTTATCTTGAGTTTGCAAATGAGAAATTGGGTGAACAGTTCAGTTAAATTTAATGTGAATATGGAGCCAAATGAACAAGGTTCAATAACTAAACTTTTTGTAATTGATGGACAGTATATAGTGGGAAGGCCATATGTTCTTGTGTCAAATGAGGAACAATATTCTTTTGAAATTGAGAAGACTCCACTGAAGATATTCGACAAGTGGATGATTAAAACAACAAAGGTGATAGGTATGGAAAATTTTCAAAGTCAACAAGTCAAGAAGAGATGGAAAGATATGCAGGACAATATAAAGAAAATGGTTTGGAAATAGAAGAGGATGTTGGCGATATAGTCAGAAATCCAAATATACAGTCAAGTATAAGACAATGGAACTAATGGAGAAGACATGAAGTTGAAGTTAAATAGTCTTGAGATGATGACAGGACAACAGCGCACAGAGGTACATAAATTATGTTTCTTGAAAAGATACTCATGTTGAATATCAGTATCAAAACACTATGTAGTGGGGATACTCATGACAGCATAGCGAAAGGACATCCACAATACAATGTTTTGCATCTAGGAGAAGGAGAGAATGTAGTGAATACACCTACGATTAGAAAAGGTTGGACAACTAGTTGGAATATGAAGTCTAAGGAAGTTTACAATAGAGGAAATTGGAAGCCTCATGAACAGGATTCCATCAATTATTTGAAGATGGGGAGTCTGATACATGATCATTATTCAAATTCCATAAGACTTAAGAGTATTATCACACATTTACTAAAGGGAGTGGGTTCCCTTAATTATTATTTTTATTTTCCTAAGTTTAGTTGAGTTCTAAAGAGATTTAAATGTAATTTTATTAATATCACGGAAGTTGTAGAGATCTTAGGGATAAGTGAGCAATCCTAGGAGGAGTGAGGATTTTAGAGATCTAGAGGTCTAATATAGGATTTGGTTGAGTAAAGAGTAGAATTTAGAGAAGCTTTAGGGAATATTGAGAGATTCTTGGATCTCAACTATACCTGGTTCATGATTCCTTTTTGTATATATTTGTAAGAATTTTGAAACAACAGAGGTAGGCGAGGTTGGCTCGAGGTTGGCCTGAGGTTGGCTAGTGATGGGTGTGAGAGTATGATGAGTTAGAGAGGTCATTTCAATGTTTTTGTTTAGGCCCGCAACAGTCATAGCATTATAATCATATTAGATTTAATAAAAATTGAATAATTTGTGCTTATTATAATTTGCTTAGCCATCGTGTATAAATATTGTGTGATTGTGGGGATTGTGGCGTGTTGTGTTTTTTAATTAGAATTGTTGTTGATATTTCAGAGTGAATTGACCAGTAGGATGGGATCTTAAGTAGTGAATGTTATGAGGTCTTGAGACTCTGTGTATTAAACCAACAATTTTACAGTCGAGAGAGTGAAAATTTCCAAATGAGAGGCGATGAAGCACCTTGCAGCCGCATAAATTTATTGATAAGTCACGGACGAGAGTAGCAGGGAGAAATGGTTGGTCATGATTAGATCGCAAATCTGAAAGGGGAAAGATGAACGGATGAGATCACGTCGCAAGATTAGTTAGGAAGATGCGATGCGATTAAGGGTTAGCAGGATGACCATTAGATCTGAGTACAGATCAAGAATGGAAAATTAATCAAAATATCGCAAACCAGAGGTTTAAAGTTTAATACTAAGACATCACAAGTATGTTATTTTTTTTGCGATGCGGCAAAGAATGAAATTTGTAATGCGGCATGGGGTGACCATGTGTCGGCATAGCGCATGAGCGCATACTGCAAGATTTATGGTTTAGCATGATTGGTAAAGAATTAATTTTGCAGGCAAGATAAGACAAGAGGTATAGCAGACCATTGGATCCGATGAAGATCTACGGTACAGATTGTGTCACAGCTTCACATCGACGCTTGTGTTGGTTTCTGTTTAAGTTGCAACTTATGTTTGCTGAGATGCAATGAGCCCTGATTAGAAATCGTGATGCGGGACCCGAGAATGTTGTTCTGCGCATATGTAAAGTGATTTGGATATGTGTAACCTTTTTAAGGTGAGTGTTTTTTGATCGTTAGCGTATGTATGTTAATAAACTCTGCAATTGTATTTTTTTGTGTCTATGAGGGAGTTTACGTGGGTGCATAACCCACAGGGTTCACAGTGTTATGCTAAATTGCAGTTTGGGTTGCATCACTCAGCTTCCAATGTTCACAACTATTGTTTTTTATAAGTATGTTGGCATTCTATTTTATGCAAGAAATCTAAACATTTTACCTATCACACCAGTGATAATAGGAAATCGAAAAATAATTCATTTAAATATGGCATGGGCTCTTACAATCCATAAGTGACATGGATTTACTTTAGAATGAACATTAATTGATATCGGGAAGAAAGAGCAGCAAGGCCTAACCTGGATATCCATATCAAGTGTGAAACCAATAGATGGTTTATGCATTGCACCGCCTTTCTCTTTTCATCATTATGTGAAGATGAAGTATAGTACATATGCTACAATTAGGAATAAATAAGAGGATCGATTGAAGTCCATATCACTATGACATGCAACTATTAATACTTTTAGCTATTTAGAGAATGTTTTTTGAATTTTTTTATTTTCCTCTTTATTTACTTTTAATATAATAACAATTTTCATATATTAATGAGATGAATACATTCATCATATTCATAGTAATATTTCGGAAACTTGTTTACATAGCTTTTCATGTTGTTCAATTTACGTATTTTTTTTAAAGTGGTTAGAGTTATTTTGTTTACAATGAACCATTCAGAGATAAACAACCAGTGATATGAGCCAATCATAAAAATACAATATTGAACTCCATATCATTGTGACATGCAACTAATAATCTTGTGACATATTTATACAATGTTTTTTTAATTTCTTTTATTGTCCTATTTATTTACATTTAGTATAATAATGATTTTCATATATTAATGAAATGAATACATTCATCATATTCATAGTAATATCTGAGAAAGTTGTTACATCATTTTTCATGTTGTTTAATTTACTTCCTTTTTAAAGTCGTTATTTCCCTTTTGTTTATAACGAATCATTCAGACATATACAACCAGTCATATGAGAAAATCATGAAAAATCAAGATTGAAGTCCATATCCCTATGACATGCAACTAATAATATTGTGACATATTTGTAGAATGTTTTTGAATTTATTTTATTGTCCTCTTTATTTAATTTTAATATAATATTTATTTTCATATATTAATGAGATGAATACATTCGTCGTATTCATAGTAATATTTGAGAAAGTTGCTTACGTCATTTTTCATGTTCTTCAATTTACTTCTTTTTTTTAAGTGGCTATTGTTCTTTTTTTTACAATTAAACATTCACACATAAAAGACGAGGTATATGAGCCAACCATTAAAAATAAATTTAATAATTTGTTCATATTGGAATTCATATTGTGAATTCATATTATCTCATGAATTACAAAATTAGGGGCTAAACTTTATTAATATTATTATTTCCAATGATATCGATCCGTAACCAAAAATTTTGCAACCATACCAAAATTACCAATATTAATATTGGTAACTAGTATGTCTATGAATTAATGTTAATGATGTTTATTATTAATATTAATCAAATATTGTGTCTATACATTAATATCAACATAAACACTAAACATCAATGTAAATATTTTGATTGAATAAGGTTTAATAACTTTAGGTTTATTTTGGTTAAATGAAAACATATTTATATTTTCTATTAATATTAAACTAAAATTAATATATACATTAATATTAATTTAAATACAAATATATAATAACATTATTGATATTTGATTTTAAACATAATGTTTACAAAATTGTAAATTCTTGTTGACAATTGTAATGAGGGTCATATCACTCATTTCATGTGAACAATATGTATTACTAATGAGGTTTGTATTTGTAGAAATTTTTATATCATTTGGTTCATGTAGTGTTAGGATATTTCATATTGTGACGTTTTGAAGATAAAGTTTTTTAACAATGATAAAAATGGGGTGTTATGTTATGTGTGTGTGTGTGTGAATTAATTTTGATTTTGTTATTTTTCCTTTCAAATATAGATATGGATAATAATGATGGCATATATTATAATCAGGCAGTGGCAAATATTTCTAGAGTGATAAGTTTTATTTCGTATCTTTAGAGAGTGTTTGATAGATAACATGACTTTGATCCTGCATTTAATGATGAGCATCTTCGTATGCTAGGTGAAATGAAAACGAATGTAAAATACTTGTTGCATGTGCACATGAGGGAGGTTGGGAGGAAAATAATAAGGGATTGGCTCAAAAGCGTTATGCATCGTGATCATTATCTAGTTGATTTGAATTGGTGTTCCTTTTGTCGTCAATTTCGTTGTGCTTTAGAAGAGGTTATTTGATAACTGACTTTTGACGCATTGTTTCAAGTGCATTTTTGTAGTGGAATTTTTTGATGTAAAGACAACAAAAATATATATATTAATTTCAATGTTCTTTCTTTGTTTGAAATAATGGTGAAATTGAATATCCCTTTAGTTATTAATTTGTTCGGCTCATAATATTAACAATCATTAAGGTTGAGTGATCGCTTGGGGTTTATAATATTAATAATAATGTGATTTTATCAAACCTTTTTGTTTAAAATATTAATTCGTATTAAGCTCTTGTGTTTTTAATATTGATCCCTTGGCCTTATTTATCCCTTAGGTTACAAATATTTATCCGTTTGGTTCACCCACTCCTCTGGTTTTTAATATTAAACCATTGGGTTTATTAGCTCTTTAGGTTTATAATATTAATAATCTCCTCAGTTTATTAATCTCTTGAGCTTAAAATATTAATTCTTAGTGTTTATTAATTTCCTAAGTTTGAGTTTAAAATATTAGTTATTAGGGCTTATTAATCCCTTGAGTTTAAATTATTAATTCTTAGCGTTTATTAATTTCTTGGTTTATAATATTAATATTTATCCCTTAGGTTTATAAACCCTTGGTTTTGTAGTATTAATCCCTTGGTTTTATTATTTCATTTGGTTTCTAATATCAATCCATTGGGTTTATTGATTCTTTAGTTTATTAATTTGTCGGTTTTATAATATTAACAATCCCAAAGGTTGATTGACCGCTTCAGTTCATAATATTAATAATCATGAGATTTTATCATTCATTTGTATTTAAAATATTAATTCCTAGGATTTATTAATCTCTTGTGTTTTTAATATTGATCCTTTGGCCTTATTGATCCCTTATGTATTTAATATTTTTCACTTGCGTTCACCAATTCCTTTGGTTTACAACACTAAACCCTTGGGTTTACTAGTTCTTTTGTTTATTAGGTCTTATTAATTTCTTAAGTTTTTGGATTTAAAATATTAATTCTTAGGGTTTAATAATGTCTTGAGTTTAAAATATGTATTCTTAGGGTTTATTATTTTATTGGTTTATAATATTAATATTTACCACTTAGGTTTATAATATTTTTCCGTCAGGTTTACTAATTGATTGGGTTCATAATATTAAATGCTTGGGTTTATTTGTTGCTTAACTTTATAATTTTAATAATTTATTTCATTTATAATATGAAACCCTTCGTTTTATTAGTTATTTTGGTTTTCATTATTAATAATCAATTGGGTTTATTAATATCTTGAGTTAAAAATATTGATTCTTAGGTTTATAAATTTCTTAGTTTTTTTACTTTAAAATATTAATTCTTAGGGTTTATTAATCTCTCATGTTTTTAATATTTGTCCCTTTGCCTTATTGAACCCTTAGGTTTTTAATATTTATCCCTTGGGTTGACCAATTCCTTTTGTTTTTAATATTAAACCCTTCGTTTTATTAGTTCTTTTGATTTATAATATTAATAACCCATTGGGTTTATTATTGTCTTGTGTTTAAAATATTAATTCTTAGGCTTTATTAATCTCTTAGGTTTTTTAGTTTAAAATATTAATTCTTAGGGTTTATTAATTTCCTGGTTTATAATGTTAATATTTATCCCTAGGGTTAACCAATTCCTTTGGTTTATAATATTAAACCCTTGGGTTTATTAGTTCGTTTGGTTTATAATATTACTAATCTCTTGCTTTTATTAATCTCTTGAGTTTAAAATATTGATTCTTATGGTTTCTTAAATTCTTAGGTTTTTTATTTTAAAATATCAACTCTTAGGATTTATTAATTTCTTGTGTTTTCAATATTAATTCCTTAGCCTTATTGATCCCTTATTTTTTTAATATGTATCCCTTCGGTTCACCATTTCTTTTGGTTTATAACATCAACCCCTTGGGTTTATTAATTCATTTGGTTTATAATATTAATAATCGCTTGGGTTTATTAACCTCTTGATTTTGATATATTGATTCTTATGGTTTATTAATTTCTTAGGTTTTTAGTTTAAAATATTAATTCTTAGGGGTTGTTACTCTCTCTTTTTTTTAATATTAATCCCTTGGCCTTATTGATCCCTCAGATTTTTAATATTTATCCCTTGGATTCACCAATTCCTTTGGTTTATAATATTAAACCCTTGGGTTTATTAGTTATTTTGGTTTATAATATTAATAATCTCTTCAATTTATCAATCTCTTGATTTTAAAATATTAATTTTTAGGGTTTATTAATCCCTTGATTTTTCTATTTCTTTGGTTTGGTAATATTAGGCATTAAATATTAGTTGGACACTTTAATATTAATGCATGGTCCAATGTAATGGGCGACCATTGTTGATCGTCGTTAGCCATAGTCGATCAAGGTCTTCATGGTCGAATGTCACATTGTGACAAAGTTTGTCTCAATACGAAAATCAACCATTGCCAACTATGGTCATTCTTCATCCAATGTCAGATTGTGACAACAATTGTCTTAATGTTTAAATCAAGCATGCTCAACCATGTTTATTTTACAGTTTGTAGTATTTATCCAAAGGTTTTTATATAATTTAGGTTTATAATATTAATATCTTAGGTTTAATATTATTCCCTTGGGTTTAAAATATTAATAGCAATGTGTGTTTATCAATCCTTTGTGTTTAAGATATTAATTTGTAGGCTTTATTAATCTCTTTTATTTTTAATATTGATCCCTTCCCACTATTGATCCCTTAGGTTTTTATTATTTATCCCTTCGGTTCAGCAATTCCTTGGGTTTATTAGTTCTTTTGGTTTATAATATTAATAATCCCTTTGTTTGTTAAATATGTTGAGTTAAAAATATTAATTCTTAGGGTTTATTAATTCCTTAGGTTTTTTATTTTAAAATATTAGTTATTAGGGTTTATTAATGTCTCCTATTTTTAATATTGATCACTTGGCCTTATTCATCCCTTAGGTTTTTAATATTTATCATTTGGTTTCACCAATTCCTTTGGTTTGTAATATTAAACCCTTGGATTTTTTAGTTATTTTGGTTTATAATATTAAAAACCCCTCGGGGATATTAATCTCTTGAGTTTAGAATATTAATTCTTAAGGTTTATTAATTTATTAATTTATAATATTAATATTTATCCCTTGAGTTCACAAATTCCTTTGGTTTATAGAATTAAACCCTTGGTTTTATTAGTTATTCTGGTTTATAATATTAATAATCGTTTGGGTTTATTAATATCTTGAATTTAAAATATTAATTATTAGGGTTTATTAATTTCTTTTGTTTTTGAGTTTAAAATATTTATTCTTACGGTTTATTAATCTCTTGTGATGTTAATATTTCTATCCCTTGGCCTTATTGATCCCTTAAGTTTTTAATATTTATCCCTTGGGTTCACCAATTCCTTTGGTTTATAATATTAAACCCTTGGGTTTATTAGCTCTTTTGGTTTATAATATTACTAATCTCTTGCTTTTATTAATCTCTTGAGTTTAAAATATTGATTCTTATGGTTTATTAATTTCTTAAGTTTTTTAGTTTAAAATTTTAATTCTTAGGGTTTATTAATTTCTTGTGTTTTTAATATTAATCACTTGGCCTTATTGATCCCTTATGTTTTTAATATGTATCCCTTGGGATCACCAATTCTTTTGGTTTATAATATTAAACCCTTGGGTTTATTAGTTCTTTTGGTTTATATTATTAATAATCCTTTGGGTTTATTAATATCTTGAGTTAAAAATATTAATTCTTAGGGTTTATTAATCCCTTGAGTTTTCTAATTATTTGGGTCGGTAATATTAGGCATTAAATATTAGTCGTACACTTTAATATTAATGCATGGTCTAATGTCACATTATGAAAAACATTGTCGCAATATGCAAATCAACCATGGTCGATCATCGTTGATCATATTTTGTCATAGTCAACCAAGTTCTTCCATGGTCTAATATCAAATTGTGACAAAGTTTGTCTCAATTAAAAAACCAACTATGGCCAACCATTGTCATTATTTGTCCAACATTGCATTGTGGCAATAATTGTCTCAACATTTAAATCAAGCATGCTCAACCATGTTTTTTTTATGGATTATAGTATTTATATAAAGGTTTTTATTTACTTAAGGTTTATAATATTAATATATTAGGTTTAATATTATTTCCTTGGGTTTATAATATTAATAATCATGTGATTTTATCAATCCTTTATGTTTAAGATAATAATTTGTAGACTTTCTTAATCGCTTATGTTTTTAATATTGATTCATTTGTCTTATGCATCCCTTAGGTTTTAAATATTTATGCCTTGGGTTTACCAATTCCTTGGGTTTTTAGAACCTTGGGTTTATTAGTTATTTTGGTTTATAATATTACTAATATCTTGGGTTTATTAAACTCTTGAGTTTAAAATATTGATTCTTATGGGTTATTAATATCTTAGGTATTTGAGTTTCAAATATTAATTCTTAGGGTTTATTAATCTCTTGTGTTTTTAATACTGATCGCTTGACCTTATTGATCCCTTAGGTTTTTAATATTTATCCCTTGCTTTTATTAGTTATTTTTGTTTATAATATTAATAACACGTTGGGGTCATTAATCTCTTGAGTTTAAAATATTATTTGTTAAAGTTTATTAATTTCTCGGTTTATAATATTAATATTTATCCCATGGGTTCACCAATTCTTTTGGTTTGTAATATTAAACCCTTGGTTTTATTACTTCTTTTGGTTTATAATATTAATAATCGCTTGGGTTTATTAATCTCTTGAATTTAAAATATTAATTATTAGGGTTTAATAATTTCTTTGGTTTTTGACGTTAAAATATTTATTATTAGGGTTTCTTAATGTCTTGTGTTTTTAATATTGATCCCTTAGCCTTATTCATCCCTTAGGTTTTTAATATTTATCCCTTGGGTTCACCGATTCCTTTGGTTTATAATATTAAACCCTTGGTTTTATTAGTTCTTTTGGTTTATAATATTACTAATCCCTTCGTTTTATTAATCCCTTGAGTTTAAAATATTGATTCTTATGGTTTACTAATTAATTGGGTTTTTGAGTTTAAAATATTGATTCTTAGGGTTTATTAATTTCTTGCTTTTTTAGTACTAATCTCTTGGCCTTACTTTTTTTTATAAATATGGCCACTTCTATTATGAAATACAAAGCGCAAATATACATTCTTCATCCACCGGAATTGTTGCATTAGTCAATTCCGACGGGAAATAACAATTTCACAAAAGAGGGGCTGCCCGAGGAGGGGAAACTATCCCAAGAAACTAGTCCATGTAGCAGAGAAAATGTTTACCTTGTAGGTAAAATAGCTTTAAAAAACGTTATAGAGTGCGAAAAATAAAAAGACAAGAAAAATATACCATAACTAGACCATAGCAGAGAATAGTGACAAGTGGAAACCATGTGATTAATCTTGTTGTTTTTTATCATCCTGCAACGGTTGTTGAGGTGGCTCTTCCTCGATGAGACACCTATATTCGGAGATGTCGTGCTCATTCTTGGACAACTAGGCATCCAACATCGGAGGGGAGGTCAAGCAGGTACCTGTCTCAGAATCCTTTTTCTCTTCATCAAAGCTATAACTGCCATCACTTTTCGCGGCATCCTCAACTAACTTAACTAGAAATTCCATAATTTTGTGGGGAAGATTGAGGGAGGCATGAGACATGGTGGACTTGCGCATATGCTTCCTTGAGAATGAGCTAAAGAAGCTAGATGTGGCTTCAAGAGGGTGCATGAATAAATGAGAATAGAGGCTGTGAGGATCATGGACCTCAGGGGCCACCAAATTCAAATAAAAATCAACAATTCCCCCATCCATGGCATGAATGGGTGGACGGGAAGGGGAGCCACAACCTCTACCTCTGCAGCATCACATACGGTGGTGTCCTGGCATGGCAGAAGTTGATCTAGAATATTGCGAAGGAAGCGGAGGAGTTGGATAGGCTGAGTGACAGAGAGAAGTTTGACACAATTGGGCTGAGGGATGGTGCAGGTCCACAACAGGAGTAGAATTACCATAGGAGATGACAGAGCCAACATTGATAATAACATAAATTCCAAGAAAGAATGTCTAATGGACAATGCCATTGTTCATATACGGCAAAGGGTGGAGTAAATTCGCAGAGGGTGGAATGAATGCACAGAGGATGGAGTAAATTCTGAACTGGTGCATAGAGGACGCAACAGACGGAGCATGCCTGGTGGAGTAAATAGAACCAACATCACAGTTATTAACACCCATGACGGGGCCATGTGCCTCCTCGTGATGAGGATGGTTGTCAGGCGACGAAACTACTAGGCAGATGTTAGATAGGTCTCCAGAGAACACCTGCATCCGAGGAATCCCTTGGCCTTATTGATCCCTTATGTTTTAATATATATCCCTTGGGTTAACCAGTTCTTTTGGTTTATAATATTAAGCCCTTGGGATTATTAGTTCTTATGGTTTATAATATTGATTATCCCTTGGTTTTAGTAATCTCTTGAGTTTAAAATATTAATTGTTAAGGTTTATTATTTTCTTAGGTATTTGAGTTTAAAATTTTAACTCTTAGGGTTTATTAGTCCCTTGAGTTTTCTAATTATTTGGGTTGGTAATATTAGTCGTACACTTTAGTATTAATGCATGGTCCAATAGCATATTATGAAAAACATTGTCTGAATTTGAAAATCAACCTTGCGTGGCCATTATTAATCATCGTTAGCCATAGTCTATCAAGGTCTTCCATTGTTTAATGTCATATTGTGACAAATATTGTCTAAATATTAAAATCAACCATGGCCAGCCATAGTCATTCTTTGTCCAATGTCGCATTGTGACAACAATTGTCTCAATGTTTAAATCAAACATGGTCAACCATGATTATTTCACAGTTTACAGTACTTATCTAAGGGTTTTTATATATACTTCAGTTTTATAATATTAATCTCTCAAGTTTAATATTATTCCCTTGAGTTTATAATATTAATAATCATGTGAGGTTATCAATCCTTTGCGTTTAAGATATTAATTTGTAGGATTTATTAATATCTTATGTTTTTAATATTGATCCCTTTGCCTTATTGATCCCTTAAGTTTTTAATATTTATCCCTTGAGTTTATTAGTTCTTTTGGCTTATAATATTAATAATACCTTGAGTTTTTAAATCTATAGAGTTTAAAATATTAATTATTAGGTTTTATTAATTTCTTAGGTTTTTGAGTTTAAAATATTAATTTCTAAGTTATTAATCTCTTTATTTTAAAATATTAATTCTTAGGATTTATTAATTTCTTGGTTTATAATATTAATTTTTAGCCCTTCGGTTTATAATAATTTTCCCTTAGGTTTATTAATTTTTTGGTTTTATAGTATTAAAAGCTTCAATTTATTTGATCCTTAACTTTATTATATTAGTAATTCCTTTGGTTTATCAATTTATGCCTTCGATTTTTTAATCCCTTCACCTTAAAATATTAATGTTTGTTTCATTGTTTATAGTATTTATCTAAGGCTTTTATACTTAAGGGTTTATAATATTAATCTCTTAGGTTTAATATTATTCCCTTAGGTTTATAAACCCTTTATTTTTTAGTATTAATCCATTGGGTGTATTATTTCCTTGGGTTTTTAGTGTCAATCCACTGGATTTATTGATCCTTCATATTTTTAGTTTATTGGGTTTATAATATTAACAATCCCTATCCCGGATGCGGGTGTTTGAAGAGCATGGTACGATGGCGCGTGGACAGGCGTGGGTTGGCGTGTGGACTCATACCACCGCCACCCAGCTCCGCGCAAGGCACAACACTTATATCCCTACCAGTGACTTCAATGCTGCCATAACGTAGCTCTTCCTTTGACGCCAGCCCGCTTGCATTTCTACTATGGAGCCCCAGACCAGATTCATTTCTGCCTCTCCACTGCGCTCGCGTTGTTCTATTGTTGCAGCAGAGCCTCGCTCTCGGACCAGTACTGGGATGCGATGTGATCTTACTTGTTGCATTGAATTGATGTCGGGCATTAACTACACTCACAACCCTCTCTGCAAGTTTTGGTCCAATTCACCTTCGGATTGTGTCTCGGCATTACCTGTTGGTGCTCCCCTGCATTTCTCTGTGGACTCTGCACCCAACCTTCGCACAACTGACCCTCACATCTCCTTTCCATATCGCAGCATCATGCCTCGACTCCGTCAACGAATGTGGTGTAGGAGAGGCACTCGCCGTGGGCAGTTCGTTCGACAGCCTTCTTCTTCCACCTCTGGCTCGACCTCCCAGTCCTCAGAGTACCTCTCTGGCCGCTATCCTGCCATCAGGAGTGCTCGAGCCCGTGGGTTTGGACAGTCCAATTATGCTCAGGGCTCCTCCCACATTCTGGTTTCTCCACTTCCCCTCCCTGTTCAGTCCCATACAGCCCAGCTCCGCATTCCCTGTGCTCTCTATTAGTCCACCATGATATCCAAAATCACCATTGAATTTCATGAAGACTCCGCGACTGAGGTTGTCCAGGCTCCGGCTGCGACTTTGGAGAAGAACATCAACGCTCCACATCTCATTCCTCCCTCCAATAGCAGGCAGCGTGTGGAGCCCTATAGCGGTGGGAATCCAGATACCAAGCTCCCTGCAGGCCCAAGCGATTTGAAGCGCGGTGGCTCAATTGGAAAAGACGACCTTCAGGCGATGGATGCGGACCCCTATGAATATGGATGCCGCATTGTTGAAGAAACGCCATCTAACTCTCATGATTCCTGAACACGCATATACTCTCAGATTTTTGCCTCAAAGTCGCTCGTTTGGGCTTGATCATCTGCGTTTTTTTTTTTCAATTTACACACTCAGAATTTTGCTTCTATGTCTAATAGGTGGTTTCCCCTACATGGGCGGCTTTCTACTGTTTGTATGGCTCGGAACAGGGTAGTAGGTCCAGTTTTTGAAAATTTTTGGCTAGCCATCAGCTTTTTTGATAGATTGCTGCAACTCTGGGCAAGATCTTATAATGCTTGGACCTCCATGTAAAAAAAAATTGTATCAATAATAGGAGTAGACTTATTCAAAAAAAATAAATATTAACAATCCCTAAAGTTGAATGTTCTCTTTGGTTTATAATATTAATAATCATGTGATTTTATAATTCATTTGTATTTTAAAATATTAATTCCTAGGCTTTATAAATCTCTTCTCTTTTTAATATTGATCCCTTGGTCTTCTTACTCTCTTAGGTTTTTAATATTTTTCCGTGGGGTTCACCAATTCTTTTGATTTAAAATATTAGACCCTTGAGTTTATTAGTTCTTTTGAATTATTAATAATACATTGAGATATTGGTAAGAGATATATACTTATTATAAATAGAAATAAACTACTATTATTATGTTATATTTGAATTACAGTATACTTTGAGTTATAACTATTAATGTATTGAAAAAAATTAATAATATTGTATTGGTATATATTTTATTATTAAACATTATAATATTATATATTTTCATATATATATATATATATATATAGTTTGAATATAGTTAATATTATTATTATATTATAAGTAGATATATCGAATATATTTGTAACTATATTCATAAATATATAATGATTATTTTGGTAAAATACATATGGTGGGTGATGGATATAGGGTATATCAAAAATATTGGTGAATGTGGTTGTAAATCTATTTCATATAGGCCTATCAACTTATATCAACCACATTTGTAAATATGGTTGTGCTAGTATTACTATCTTAAGATATATTGTAATTTAGTATATAATATATTATATTTAGTCATCAACTGTTAGGTGGACAAAAATTAATAGAGTAGACAATAATTTTACCTTCTTTGGAGATTAAAATTGAACACAACATAGCACTCACATGATTCCAATTCTATGTTTGGATATTGGCACATGAGCATGAAAAATCGTTGTGAAATACAAGTTTACCGTGATCAATTGTGAATAATATAATAAATTAAGAGGGAGTGACATTGGAGAGAACAAAAAAATGTAAGATTTTGTTGGAGAATCTAATTGCAATCAATTGGTAGGCTTCAAAATTATCTATTCAAGTGTACTATTTCAGTTTCAGTTATATTAGTTTAGTTCAATCACACTTCAGTCATTTATTGTTAATGTCTCTAATGTAATATTATTTTACGAATTCTTAATATTCAAAATAGAAAACCTCTCCTCCACATTTTTCATTTTCTAACATAGTATCATAATTCAATCTACATAAGACTCTTTAAGATAGTAACAAATGCAGTCAACAAGCATCTCTGGAAGAAGTCAAGTCTGCGCTGTTTGAAGAAATGTGGTGAAGAAGTTGGTTGCGTCGTTGAAAGAAATATTTTTTTCTTTTTCATTATGTTGCAGCAACGCTGCAAGCTAGCCTACTGACATATTTTTTTTTTAAATTTGGAGCGTTCAGCGCATTCAAAATAGATGAGAAGTGTGTTGATTGACCAGAACTTACAAAAGTATAAAAAAAAGCGGCTCAAAGCAGGCAGACTCTCTCGAAAGGAGCACTGGGCCGTTAACACAGTTGAAATTCATCTTGAAAGACTCCATCTTATCGTTTGTATGAGAAGGCTCCACGAAGTCTGTCCAAGAATCGTTGAATTTTTTTCAAAGGTTGATTCGAAGCCTTCGTCGTATTAAATCCCTTCCTTGGACATTCGAAAGAACATGCAGCAGGATCTCTTCACTAGGGGGACGTCAACCAAGAAAATAAAAAAAGGTACGAGAAATCAATTGTCAAAACCAATGCTTAAAGAGTGAAAAATTCAGGTGTTTTTTTCGCTCAAGAGCACGAAGCAAACCTTTCTTTAAAAGATAAACTCATGCCTATTCGTAGAATTCTTCAAATTGTTAATTATTTTGAAAAACCCCGAAGTTCTTTTCAAGAATCATAGAGCACATTAAAAGGTTCATTTTAGAAAAAAAAAGGTGTTTCATATTAAGAGGAAGTTTCGACTGTGAGTACGAATTTAGTTGGGAGAACAAATTTATATAGGTACGAGTACCTTTGAAATTCAATTGGCACTAGTAAGGCACAACTGACCATTTATTTTAAAAGCCCTGAATGCAACTTCTAAAGTAAAAAGTTTTGGTTTAATTTAATTTAGAAGAGTTATATTAAAAAGAGTTGGGGCTTTATCATATTCGTTTGGTATTCTTCAAATTATATGAAGGTATTTTTCAATTTTTTTTGCTCCTCAAACTCCTTTTTAAAAGGAAAAGTAATTTTGAATGGTTACTGTTAAATTCTTGTTGAATTCATTCGAGTGCAATATTTGAGTCAAATAATTTAATCCATTTTGGATTCATGATTTTTTTTTTAATGAAGTGAAGTTGAATCCATTTGGGATTCTTAAGCCACAATTGCTAATGCTCCCATCGTGTTCCATAACCACATTCATTATTGTTAGAGCGAGAAGTTGAAATCAAAGAAGTCATTATGTTTGTTGTTTAATTTGTTTGTTGAACCACAACAAATGGGAAAAGCCATGAGGTTGAGAAATTCAAAGCGACAACACTAAATGTTCGAGATATTTTTGAAATATTTGGAAAAAAAAAATATTTTTGGTGTAAGTGAGAGTAATATAGTTGAAGATGACAATTTGGTGAATCAACAAAGCTTGCTAATGACATTTTTGTGAATAGAGTAAGAAAGTTTGGTGATGAAATTTTGGTGAGTCCAACAATAGAGCTTGTTGATGAAAATATGGTGAATTGAGCAACAGTGCTTGCTAATGAAAGTGAAGTTTCCATTGCATCATTCAATGTTATGGTGAATCCAAAAATTAATATTGTTGATGTAAATTTTGATGATCAGTCATTGGCTAATAATGAATGGTTTCGGATGAAGAAACAAAAACATGATATCGACATGATGATATTTGATGAGAGAAGCCCACTTGAGTTTGAAAACAAAGTGGAAGACAACCCTTTTGCAACAACAGATGTTAGTAAAGAAGTCAAAGAGAGAGAGGGAGAGGCAAACAAGGATGTCCACAAAGAGAAAACACAAACAGAGGCAAGGAAAAACGAAGTGCATGTAACACCCCTAGTTTATGTTTTTCTTTCAAAGCTAGACATTTGAAATTTAATCCTAAGGGGAGTGGACCCCAAATGGATAAGTATTTTTGTGGATGTAATTAAATATTTCATTATGGAAATTAAATAAAATAATGTTGTGCAGATTGACCATATGAATTGTGAGATCACTTGCTAAATCCATGAGGATGGATAGAGTCAATTATTTCCCCAAAAATCTTTCAAAAATCCTTGAAAGAATTTATTTCCAAATTAGATTTTGAGGAAAATCTAGTTTCCCCAATGAGGTGGAGAGTAGTTGGGAAGAGGTAAAAAGCTGTGAAAGGCAGAAAACAGCTTTAAAAGTCCCTAAATAGGGAAGCCTAGGCAAACAGGAAGAAAAGCATCATGATATTTTGGACACAGAATTAGAAACAGGCTTTGGGGAGAAAAATCTTAAATAAGCTATTCCTGAATAGATTAGAGGTTGGTTTGGAATGGAAGTGATCTTAGTTAGGGGGTGAGTTCTGGAGATAGAGGGACTCTACGGTTGGGAGGACTAGTCAAGTACCAAAGTGGTATGCTCACAGTGTTATGAATGATTAAAACTATTTGTTTTTAAGTGTAAAGGTTAATGATTATAGCTGTATACTACTTGCAATGTTTTGTTTTGTGCTTGTGTTCCATACATTTACATAATAGTAGAGCAATTAAACTCTCTCAGTTTTGCATAGTTGTAGGAGCCATACATATGAGGACAAATCAACCAGAAACTCTAAACCATTCCCTGGTTTAAATCTGGAGATTATGTTATCTCATAATTTATAATTTTGTAACTTTAATCTGTTTCTGTTAAAAATAGAAGTAGATCAGTGACTGCCATAAAAAAAAATGTGTAGGGGAAGTACAGTCCATGCAGCGCAGATCTATAGATTGACTGAATTCACTAATTGAGGTAAGGCACTGTGGCTTCCAAATTAACAGTACATGTCTATATATATATATATATATATATATATATATATATATATATATATATATATATATATATATATATTACCCTCTAAAGATTTTAGTGCCATATATATATGTGTATATATATATATATTTAGATAGTACAGAAACCAGGTTAAACATGTTTACCAATCATGCAAACAATTTTTGTCTGAGAGTTACATATATACAAAACTGGTGTTAATATCTTTCACAAAGCAAGAGTCCAAACTGAATAATTACTGGAAGTTATAAGCTGTGCCTGTGAATCTCTATAACATGCATGCAGACGATACAAGCTGAGAAAGATAACAAATAAATTCTCCATCAGATATATGTAATGTTTAAAAGTGTAGTCAAACACTACATAGACTGAAATTGTTATGCTAAGAACCATTATAAATATATAATTGCAGAAAATATTATAGGTGCCTATTATAATGAAACCCCAAACTACAGAGAGACCCCTATTGGATTCATAGAATACAACTGGAATTATAGACTCTGTAGAAATGGAAAGTTCTCATGCACTAAGAAATTTCAGACTTAAAAACTCTTACAACAAAGAGACTTATAGTCCATTATGCTATTATCGTGAGGAGGAACAGGAAGTAAAAATAAGGCTAGCAAACTTATTAGTTTCTTCAATTATACTTAGGTAGATCATTATGGAAAGGAAAAATATTTAACATGAGTATTGACATAAAAATATATTATGGAGTTGTCAATAATAACCGAGCTGAAGGAGAGATGCATTATACATATATATATATATATATATATCAAATGCTGAAGCCACTTATAGAAACAGGCTAGCATAGTTTCATAATGACATTCCAGAATTTAATTGTTCAGAAAATTTTATCATCTGAATGAAAATGTATTAACAGTCCCAGCCTCTGGCCGAATTTAATACTACAAAAAAAAAGGGAGATAGCCCATCCTTGTGCAAAACTATGAACTAATCTAAGTAATAAATGGAGGCAAACATCACGGCCGACAGGAGATAGACGCTGACCTGTGACCATGAAAAATAAATCGTTATAATGGTCCTATCGCAAGGATAAGTACGTAATCATCAATAACCTATTCGTGAGGTAAATAACGTACTTGCAAAAGCATTGCGGAGAATAAGTTAATAGGTATGAATACAATTGGATAAAGATGCCCATAAGAGGTTACGATAACCAACCAGGGTTCTACTTACCCAAAGACCATAGGAAGAACTCGTTCCCTTCTGGTGTTTGTCTGCGAGCAAGTGAGACGAATTAGATACATGTATACACAACATAGAAATCTACCCATACTAGAATTCAATACTTCTACAAAGTATTACCTCAGAAGTGGTATTTCACTCTGCACAGGAGAGCTATACGTGTGTAAAACGAACCATTTTCATATAGTACAAGACGTCGATTATATGCTTGAATGCGTTACATGAAACAAAATATAAATCGAGACTGGAAATAATTTAGAAACAAAATCTCTTAACCTCGAGAGAGAACAATCTCATAACCTAGAGAGATAGAACAAGTGAAAATTGAGACGCATAATTAAAACGCGTCGACTTAGGTGTAAGGACACCAAAATAATAAAATAAAACAAATTTATAGCTACGGCTAAAGCGGCGACGCTATGCCATATCTTTTCGAACCCATATGAATCGAAATCGGCAACTGTATGAAGTCGTCATACAGACGCAGGCCGAAACAATAAAGGTCAAATATATATTGACTCAAGAAAAACTCAGGAAACGTCATAAAATTTTGATTCAGGGTTAGTAATACGCCTATAAACATAAGCGCTCAATCAAAGTAGGAAGCATGCCGAGATACAATATAAGAGATTATAAAACCACTTAATTCTTTGACTATAACAAGGATGGGAAGAAACGCGAAGGCCAATATACCAGCATAACCCCAATTTAAACCAGAAGAGTATTCTGTGTCATTACCCAAGTTCTGAGGAGGACTTAACATTTAACTAAAATCGAAAGGATATAGCATGAAATTACCTGAATGATTAAGCTCTCAGCACTGGGAGGTTGACACCATCTCGTGTAAGAACCCGCCGGATGGCAAAACCAAACGCAGAGGTGAAACCGTGAGGCCTCAGCGTTCACTGAGATAAATCTTTACAAGTGAAAAATGAAAGTTGCAGAGTGAAAAATCAAACTTATAATTGAGCCAAACCCTAAGTTATCATGGATCTCCGCCGTCCACGTGGAGGGTGATGCCCAAACCCAAACAAGACCAGAGAAACAAGTACCTCAGGGAAAAATTCAAGATCGTTGAAATACGAGCGATAGTATTGCAAACCAATCCCATAGTACGCATTCTCATCAAGACCATACAGAATAACATGAAAAACCATGCACAAATTAATTCTCAAAAATGAAAGGCGTCGAAAGTACAAAGGAAATCTTCCGAGGAGTGAATGAAGGTCCCTTTAACAAGACGTAAAATTAAACCAGTGAGTAAATAAGAGCGAACAAGTACTGATGTCATGTCATTTCTCAGATATGGACTCGAGTTCTCATGGGTATCAAAGAAACCATGACAAGATGTAGTGGTTACAATAATACAAACATCTATTGAATCTGAACGATGGATATATAGTTCGCATGAGAAACATAAGCGAAATCATAATTATATGTATTACAAACGAAATCATAATGATATGTATTACAACCATGAGCTAAAGAAAATCAAGTAAGTGATCGATGAGCACACATTATCTCATATCATACGTGGTAGTATTGAGATATTAACAAAAGTATTCATCATTTCATATCATACGTGGGGGTATTGAGATATTAACAAAAGTTATTATGGTAAGTGCTTGGTGTTGAAATAGCAACCCATGCCTTTAAAAATAAAGTTTAATAAAACCATAAGTTGCAAAACAAAAGGAGGTATCCAATAAAAGAGAGAAGTGTCATACCGTGACAAAAACAATATTAGTACAAGTGAAGTTCATACAAATATACACAGTTGAAAAAAAAAAAATTGGTGTGAAATTGAGGGACAGTACAAATGGCATCAGAGCTCATGTTACATAAAACCAGGCTGTTGTTGTTGTGCTCACTGTTTTTGTGTGCTCACTATATAAATTATTTATTGTTGGAAAAAAAAATTATTACTGATTTGTGTTGTTTAGTGTACAATGTGGTGCTGAAAAAGACAATTCCAATAGCTGGAAGTGATGAAATTTATGTTGATCTGCGTGAGGAAGATAATACACCAGATCCCAACGATCCGGTGATGGCTACGTTGCACAGTTTGCAACAAGAAATGGCTGAGCTAAGAAGCCAGAATGACATATTGTTATTAGCCAGTGAGGAGCAGGAAAGGCTCATCAGAGAATTAACTTCACGGAATAGCCAAGAGGGTGAAGGTTCCGGAAAGAGGAAGAATGATGAGTCTAAGGAAGATGATGTTGTTAGGCATCAGTATAAGCAGAAAAAGGAATTACAGGGGGAATTTCGAAAGATCAAACCTCCCTCCTATGATGGGGAGAAGGAGGAAGATGTTGAAGCCTAGTTGTTCAACATGATTAATTATTTCCAGGTCTATGAATATGAAAGCAATATGAAGGCCAGGTTAGCTGTCTACTAGCTACAAGGTAAGGCTATCTTGTGGTGGGAGGAGATGAAAATGGTCTATGTCATTGACGAAAAGATAGTGACTTGGGAAGATTTCCAAGCTAAATTTAAAAACTGCTACTTGAATTAACATTATTATGATGATAAAGAAAAGGAATTCCATGAACTTAGACTGGGACAGCTCACCATTGATGAGTTTGTCACCAAATTTACAAATCTATTAAGGTATGTTCCTTACATTCGTGAAGAGAGGGCAAAGGTGCAACGATTTCTGAACTGTTTGCCTACTATGTACAAGGAGAAAATAGATTTTGATAGTCCAAAAACTATGGACGAAGCTATTAGGAAAGCTAGATTGTGCTACCAGCAGTTTAAAGGAAAAGGTGAGCATGGGAAAAGCTGGGTAAACAAGGGTGAGTTCAAAGGAAAGAAACAAAAACCAACTTATTTGAAGAACTTTGGCAGGGATCATCAGCAGAAGAAATTTAACAAACCAAAGGAAAGCCAAACTACTCAGTCTCAAGTTTGTTCCAAACAACTAGATGGAGAAAATAAGAAGGAAGGTGCAGTTAAAATGAGAGAGCCTTTAAAATGTTGGGGATGTGGAGAACCTCATCTCTTGAGGGATTTTCCCCACCAAAACATTCAGATGATTATGAGATATCGAGAAGCTACCACAGTGAATGACATAGCAAGAAATATACCCACCATTAGTGCATATTTGGAGAATCGACAAGCATAACACCAAGCTACCATGGTTGAAATGGAAGGTAATATTTCTGACCAATATGTCATTGTTTTAATTAATCCAGGTGCTTCTTTGAGTTACATTAGTCCATAAGTGGTAGAAAAATACAATCTCAAACAGAAAAATTTCAGCAATCTTGGTTGGTCCAGTTAGCCACTGGCACCAAAAGAAAAGTAACTCATAACTTACCTCAAACAGCAATTAAATTAAATTATTTTCACACAGAACTGAATTTAAACATTTTACCCTTAGGCTGATATGATTTTCTCATAGGAATGGACTGGCTGGAAAAGAGAAAGGCCATGATGAACTATTGGGATAAAACTCTGCATTGCATAGATGAAGAGGGAAAATCTTTTATTCTCAAGGGGAAACCAAAACTCATCTCTGTAAGACAAATATCAGCACTGCAACTAAAAAGAACATCTAGGAAAGGATATCAAGTATATGCAGTACATGTTGAGGAAATAGAACAGCAACCCGAAGAAAACCTACTGGATAAATTGCCAGTGGTGAGAGAGTTTAAGGAAATGTTTCTAGATGAGATTCCTCATCTTCCCCCCAAAAGAGATATTGACTTTTCAATCGATCTGGTGCCTGGAGCAACACCTATTTCCCGAGCCCCTTATCGAATGAGCCCCCCTGAACTCATGGAGCTGAAAATGCAATTGCAAGAATTGTTGAATAAGGGGTACATCAGACCAAGTGTGTCCCCTTGGGGAGCACCAGTGTTGTTTCTGAAGAAAAAGGATGGAACCTTTAGAATGTGCATTGATTATCGTCAATTGAATCAGTTGAAAATTAAAAATAGATACCCTTTGCCTTGAATTGATGATCTTTTTTATTAGGTAAGAGGAGCTTCAGTATTTTCTAAGATTGATCTAAGGACTGGTTATCACCAGCTCAGAATTAAGGAGGAAGACATTAGCAAAACAACTTTTCGAACCGGGTATGGTCACTACGAATTTGTAGTCCAACCTTTCGGTTTGACAAATGCCCCTTCCACCTTTATGTGCTTAATGAACAATGTTTTAAACAAGTATTTGGATAAATTTGTACTAGTGTTCATAGACGATATTTTAGTTTATTCCAAAAATGAGGAGGAGCACAAAGAACACTTGAGGATAGTGTTGCAAACTCTGAAAGAAAACCAGTTGTATGCCAAATTCAGCAAATGTGAATTCTATAAGGACAATATCCAATACTTGGGACATATTAATTTTGAACAAGGGTTGGCTGTTGACCCTGAAAAGATAAAGGCTATTAAAGAATGGCCTGTGCCAACTGATGTTTCAGCAGTGACATCATTCATGGGGATTGCAGGTTATTATCGCAGGTTTGTGGAGAGATTTTCTGCGATAGCATATCCCATCACTTCACTACAAATAAAGGGTGTCAAATTTGAGTGGACTGAAAAATGCCAAAACAGTTTTGAACAATTAAAATTAAAACTTACTATAGCCCCTATACTGAAGATTGAAGATCCTGATAAAGAATTTGTTGTATGTACAGATGCCTGTAGAGAGGGGTTGGGAGGAGTCCTTTTGCAGGAAAATTCAGTTATTGCATATGAGTCTAGGAAACTGAAGACACATGAATAGAACTATAGTGCTTATGATTTGGAGTTGGTTGCTGTTATTCATGCCTTAAAGATGTGGCGACACTATCTTCTTGGAAAGAAATTTACGTTGATGACAGATCATATTAGTCTTAAATATTTCTTTTCCCAAACTGATTTGAATGCTCGACAAGCCAGATGGCTATCTTTTTTGAGTGAATTGTATATGGAAATATAACATATCATGGGGAAAGAAAACAAAATTGCTGATGCCCTGAGAAGAAATGCTTGCCAACACATAAACATCATTGGAAGTAGTGTAAATTTGGAGTTAGAAGATCTAGTTAAACAGGTAGCAGACCAAGATCCAAATTATGAGAACCTAGAGGTGAAAATACTAATGAAGGAGATGGTTGAATACACTTAAAACCAGAAAGGATTGATCTGCTACAAAAATGGATTATATATTCCCAATGTAGAGTCTTTGAAAAGAGAGATCCTAGATGACTATCACAAACAGCCATATGCAGGACATCCTGGATATCAGAAAATGTTAACAGCTTTGAAAAAGAAGTTGTTTTAGCCAAGAATGAAAAGAGATGTGGTAGAATATTTAGCTAGATGCATGGAGTGTCAACTAGTTAAAGTTGAACATCAGCATCCTGCTGGTCTTCTAAATCCTTTGCCAATTTCAGAATGGAAATGGGACACCGTTTCTATAGATTTCATAACAGGGCTACCCAAAACCAAATACCAACACGATTCGGTGATGGTAGTAGTAGACACTTTAACAAAATTTGCACACTTCATACCTATGAAGTCTACTTTTGGGACAACCCAAGTAGCAGATGTGTTCCTGAAAGAAGTAGTAAGGCTCCATGGGGTCCCAAAGATGATTGTTTCGGATAGAGATGATAAATTCATAGCAGCCTTTTGGAAAGGTCTATTTGGGGGCATGGGCACTAAGTTGAATTTTAGCACTGCCTTTCACCCACAGATAGATGGTCAGACAGAGAGAATTAATCAGATTTTGGAGGATATGATAAGAATGTACGTGATGGATAGGCCATCAAAATGGGAAGACTACTTATATTTAGCTGAATTTTCCTATAATAACAGCTATCAATCCTCCATCAAGATGAGTCTGTTTGAAGCCCTCTATGGAAGGAAATGCCATACTCCTTTGAGCTGGAGCCAACCTGAGGATAAACTAATGTTGGGACCAGATGCCTTACAAGAGATGGAAAGAATTGTTAAACAAATACAAAGAAACATCATGACAGCACAAGATCGCCAGAAAATCTATACTGATAAGAAGATGGTACATCGAGAATTTAAAGTTGGGGAACATGTGTGTTTACGTATTAAACCGAAAATGAGCACACTTTATGCTGGAAGTTGTGCAAAACTAGCCCCTAGATATTGTGGTCCTTTTGAAGTGTTAGAAAGGGTGGGACCAGTGGCTTACAAGCTGGCCTTACCGCCCCATGTTAGAGTTCATGATGTGTTTCATGTTTCATTATTAAAAAGATATGTACATAATGCTTCTCACATAGTTGATTGGAATGTGATACAGGTGGAACCAGAAGGGGAGTTCCTTCCAGAACCTCTTCAAATATTGGAGCGGGAAGAAATTGAATTGAGGAATCGGACGGTAGCAAGAGTAAAGGTGCAGTGGAAGCACTTTAATGCTAAAGAAGCTACCTAGGAAAGAGAAGCTGAAATGATGGAAAAATATCCATTTTTGTTTGAAAAAAAAAAATGAACTCTAGTAATTAGATATCAACACCGAGGACGGTGTTTTATTTCAGAGGGGGAATATGTAACACCCCTAGTTTATGTTTTTCTTTCAAAGCTAGACATTTGAACTTTAATCCCGAGGTGAGTGGACCCCAAATGGATAATTATTTTTGTGGATGTAATTAAATATTTCATTATGGAAATTAGATAAAATAATGTTGTGCAGATTGACCAAATGAATTGTGAGATCACTTGGTAAATCCATGAGGATGGATAGAGGAAAATATTTCCCCAAAAATATTTCAAAAATCCTTGAAAGAATTTATTTCCAAATTAGATTTTGAGGAAAATCTAGTTTTCCCAATGAGGTGGAGAGTAGTTGGGAAGAGGTAAAAAGTTGTGAAAGGCAGAAAGTAGCTTTAAAGTCCCTAAATAGGGAAGCCTAGGCAAATAGGAAGAAAAACATCCTGATATTCGGGACACAGAATTAGAAACAGGCTTTGGGGAGAAAAAGCTTAAATAAGCTATTCCTGAATAGATTAGAGGTTGGTCTGGAATGGAAGTGTTCTCAGCTCTTGGGTGAGTTCTGGAGATAGAGGGACTCTACGGTTGGGAGGACTGGTCAAGTACCAAAGTTGTATGCTCACAGTGTTATGAATGATTAAAACTATTTTTTGTTAAGTTTAAAGGCTAATTACTATAGATGTATACTACTTGCAATGCTCTGTTTTGTGCTGGTGTTCCATACATTTACAGAATAGTAGAGCAATTAAACTCTCTCAGTTCTGCATAGTTTTAGGAACCATACATATGAGGACAAATCAGCCAGAAACTCTAAACCATTCCCTGGTTTAAATCTGGAGATTATGTTATCTCATAATTTATAATTTTGTAACTTTAATATGTTTCTGTTAAAAATAGAAGTAGATCAGTGACTGCCATAAAAGCAAATGTGTAGGGGAAGTACAGTGCATGCAGTGCAGATCTATAGATTGACTGAATTCACTAATTGAAGTAAGGAACTGTGGCTTCCAAATTAACAGTACACACACACACACACACACACACACATATATATATATATATATATATATATATATATATATATATATATTACCCTCTATAGATTTTAGTGCCATATATATATGTGTGTATATATATATTTAGACAGTACAGAAACTTGGTTAAACATGTTTACCAATCATGCAAACAATTTTGGTCTAAGAGTTACATATATACAAAACTGGTGTTAATATCTTTCACAAAGCAAGAGTCCAAAATGAATAATTACTGGAAGTTATAAGCTGTGCCTGTGAAACTCTATAACATGCATGCAGACGATACAAGCTGTGAAAGATAACAAATAAATTCCCCATCAGATATATGTAATGTTTAGAAGTGTAGTCAAACACTACATAGACTGAAATTGTTATGCTAAGAAACATTATAAATATATAATTGCAGAAAATATTATAGGTGCCTATTATAATGAAACCCCAAACTATAGAGAGACCCCTATTGGATTCATAGAATACACCTGGAATTATAGACTCTGTAGAAATGGAAAGTTCTCATGCACTGAGAAATTTCAGACTTAAAAACTCTTACAACAAAGAGACTTATATTCCATTATGCTATTATCATGAGGAGGAACAGGAAGTAAAAATAAGGCTAGCAAACTTATTACTTTCTTCAATTATACTTAGGCAGATCATTATGGAAAGGAAAAATATTTAACAGGAGTATTGACATAAAAATATATTATGGAGTTGTCAATAATAACCGAGCTGAAGGAGAGATGTATTATACAATTATATATATATATATATATATATATCAAATGCGGAATCCACTTATAGAAACAGGCTAGCATAGTTTGATAATGACATTCCAGAATTTAATTGTTCAGAAAATTTTATCATCTGAATGAAAATGTATTAACAATCCCAGCCTCTGGCCGAATTTAATACTACAAAAAAAAGGGAGATAGCCCATCCTTGTGCAAAACTATGAACTAATCTAAGTAATAAATGGAGGCAAACATCATGGCCGACAGGAGATAGACGCCGACCTGTGACCATGAAAAATAAATCGTTATAATGGTCCTATCGCAAGGATAAGTATGTAATCCTCAATAACCTATTCGTGAGGTAAATAACGTACCTGCAAAAGCATTGCAGAGAATAAGTTAATAGGTATGAATACAATTGGATAAAGACGCCCATAAGAGGTTACGATAACTAAACAGGGTTCTACTTACCTAAATACCATAGGAAGAACCTGGTCCCTTCTGACGTTTGTCTGCGAGCAACTGAGACGAATTAGATACATGTATACACAGCGTAGAAATCTACCCATACTAGAATTCAATACTTCTACAAAGTATTACCTCAGAAGTGGTATTTCACTCTGCACAGGAGAGGTATACGTGTGTAAAACGAACCATTTTCATATAGTACAAGACGTCAATCATATGCTTGAATGCGTTACAGGAAACAAAATATAAATCGAGACTGGAGATAATTTAGAAACATAATCTCTTAACCTCGAGAGAGAACAATCTCATTACCTAGAGAGATAGAACAAGTGAAAATTGAGACGCATAATTAAAATGCGTCGACTTAGGTGTAAGGACACCAAAATAATAAAATTAAACAATTTTATAGCTACGGCTAAAGCGACGATGCTATGCCATCTCTTTTCGAACCCATATGAATCGAAATATGCAATTGTATGAAGTCGTCATACAGACGCAGGCCGAAACAATAAAGGTCAAATATATATTGACTCAAGAAAAACTCAGAAAAGTCATAAAAATTTGATTCAGGGTTAGTAATATGTCTGTAAACACAAGTGCTGAGATACAACATAAGATATGATCAAACCACTAAATACTTCGACTATAACAAGGATGGGAAGAAACGCGAAGGCCAATATACCAGCGTAACCACAATTTAAACCAGAAGATTATTCTGTGTCATTACCCAAGTTCTGAGGAGGACTTAACATTTAACTAAAATCTAAAGGATATAGCATGAAATTACCTGAATGATTAAGCTCTCGACACTGGGAGGTTGACACCGTCTCAAGCAAGAACCCGCCGGATGGAAAAACCAAATGCATAGGTGAAACCGTGAGGCCTCGGCGTTCACTGAGATAAATTTTTACAAGTGACAAATGAAAGTTGCAGAGTGAAAAATCGAACTTATAATTGAACCAAACTATAAGTCATGATGGATCTCCACCGTCCACGTGGAGGGTGATGCCCAAACCCGGACAAGACCAGAGAAACAGGTACCTCAGGGAAAAATTCAAGATCGTTGAAATACGAGCGATAAGATTGAAAATCGATCCCATAGTATGCATTCTCATCAATACCATACGGAAGCACATGAAAAACCAGGCATAAATTAATTCTCAAAAATGAAAGGCATCGGAAGTACAAAGGAAATCTTCCGAGAAGTGAACGAAGGTCCCTTTAACAAGACGTAAAATTAACCCAGTGAGTAAATAAGAGCAAAAAAGTACTGATGCTGTGGAATTGCTCAGATACGCACTCAATTTCTCATGGGTATCAACGAAACCATGACAAGATGTAGTGGTTACAATAATACAAACATCTATTGAATCTGAACCATGGATATATAGTTCACATGAGAAACATAAACGGAATCATAATGATATGTATTACAACCATGATCTAAAGAAAGTAAAGTAAGCGATCGATGAGTACACATTATCTCATATCATACGTGTTAGTATTGAGATATTAACAAAAGTATTCATCATGTCATATCATACGTGGGGGTATTGAGATATTAACAAAATTTATTATGGTAAGTGCTTGGTGTTGAAATAGCAACCCATGCCTTTAAAAATAAAGTTTAATAAAACCATAAGTTGCAAAACAAAAGGAGGTATCCAATAAAAGAGAGAAGTTTCATACCGTGACAAAACCAATATTAGTACAAGTGAAGTTCATACAAATATACACAGTTGAAAAAAAAAAAATTGGTGTGAAATTGAGGGACATGAAAAATGGTATCAGAGCTCATGTTACATAAAACTGGGCTATTGTTGTTGTGCTCACTGTTGTTGTGTGCTCACTGTATAAATTATTTATTTTTCAAACAAAAAAAATTTATTACTGATCTGTGTTGTTTAGTGTACAGTGTGGTGCTGAAACAGACAATTCCAATGGCTGGAAGTGATGAAATCTATGTTGATCTGCATGAGGAAGATAATACACCAGATCCCAACACTTCGTTGATGGCTACGTTGCACAGTTTGCAACGAGAAATGGCTGAGCTAAGAAGCCAGAATGACAGATTGTTATTAGCCAGTGAGGAGCAGGAAAGGCTCATCAGAGAATTAACTTGACGGAACAGCCAAGAGGGTGAAGGTTTCGGAAAGAGGAAGAATGATGAGTCTAAGGAAGATGATGTTGTTAGGCATCAGTATAAGCAGAAAAAGGAATTACAGGGGGAATTCCGAAAGATAAAACCTCCCTCCTATGATGGGGAGAAGGAGGAAGATGCTGAAGCCTGGTTGTTGAACATGATTAAGTATTTCCAGGTCTATGAATATGAAATCAATATGAAGGCCAGGCTAGCTGTCTACCAGCTACAAGGTAAGGCTACCTTGTGGTGGGAGGAGACGAAAATGGTCCATGCCATTGACGAAAAGATAGTGACTTGGGAAGATTTCCAAGTTAAATTTAAAAATCTCTACTTGAATGAACGTTATTATGATGATAAAGCAAAGGAATTCCATGAACTTAGACTGGGAAAACTCACCATTGATGATTTTGTCACCAAATTAACAAATATATTAAGGTATCTTCCTTACATTCGTGAAGAGAGGGCAAAGGTGCAACGATTTCTGAACTGTTTGCCTACTATGTACAAGGAGAAAATAGATTTTGATAGTCCAAAAACTATGGACGAAGCTATTAGGAAAGCTAGATTGTGCTACCAGCAGTTTAAAGGAAAAGCTGGGTAAACAAGGGTGAGTTCAAAGGAAAGAAACAAAAACCAACTTATTTGAAGAACTTTGGCAGGGATCATCAGCAGAAGAAATTTAACAAACCAAAGGAAAGCCAAACTACTCAGTCTCAAGTTTGTTCCAAACAACTAGATGGAGAAAATAAGAAGGAAGGTGGAGTTAAAATGAGAGAGCCTTTAAAATGCTGGGGATGTGGAGAACCTCATCTCTTGAGGGATTCTCCCCACCGAAACATTCAGATGATTATGAGAGATCGAGGACCACAGTGAATGACATAGCAAGAAATATACCCACCATTAGTGCAGCTTTGGAGAATCGACAAGCAGAACACCAAGCTACCATGGTTGAAATCGAAGGTAAGATTGCTGACCAATTTGTCATTGTTTTAATTGGTGCAGGTGCTTCTTTGAGTTACATTAGTCCACAAGTGGTAGAAAAATACAATCTCAAAACATAAAAATTTCAGCAATCTTGGTTGGTCCAGTTAGCCACTGGCACCAAAAGAAAAGTAACTCATAAGTTACCTCAAACAACAATTAAATTAAATGATTTTAAGACATAACTGAATTTAAACATTTTACCCTTAGGCTCATATGATTTTCTGATAGGAATGGACTGGCTGGAAAAGAGAAAGGCCATGATGAACTCTTGGGATAAAACTCTGCATTGCATAGATGAAGAGGGAAAACCTTTTATTCTCAAGGGGAAACCAAAACCCATCTCTGTAAGACAAGTATCAGCACTGCAGCTAAAAAGAACAGCTAGGAAAGGATATCAAGTATATGCAGTACATGTTGAGGAAATAGAACAGCAACCCAAAGAAAACATGCTCGATAAATTGCCAGTGGTGAGAGAGTTTAAGGAAATGTTTCCTGATGAGATTCCTCATCTTCCCCCCAAAAGAGAGATTGTCTTTTCAATCGATCTGGTGCCTGGAGCAACACCTGTTTCCCGAGCCCCTTATCGAATGAGCCCTCCTGAACTCATGGAGCTGAAAATGCAATTGCAAGAATTGTTGAATAAGGGGTACATCAGACCAAGTGTGTCCCCTTGGGGAGCACCAGTGTTGTTTGTGAATAAAAAGGATGGAACCTTTAGAATGTGCATTGATTATCGTCAACTGAATAAGTTGACAATTAAAAATAGATACCCTTTGCCTCGAATTGATGATCTTTTTGATCAGGTAAGAGGAGCTTCAATATTTTCTAAGATTGAGCTAAGGACTGGTTATCACCAGCTTAGAATTAAGGAGGAAGACATTATCAAAATAGCTTTTCGAACCAGGTATGGTCACTACGAATTTGTAGTCCTACCTTTTGGTTTGACAAATGCCCCTGCCACCTTTATGTGCTTAATGAACAGTGTTTCAAACAAGTATTTGGATAAATTTGTACTAGTGTTCATAGACGATATTTTAGTTTATTCCAAAAATGAGGAGGAGCACAAAGAACACTTGAGGATAGTGTTGCAAACTCTGAAAGAAAACCAGTTGTATGCCAAATTCAGCAAATGTGAATTCTATAAGGACAAGATCCAATACTTGGGACATATTATTTCTGAACAAGGGTTGGTTGTTGACCCTGAAAAGATAAAGGCTATTAAAGAATGGCCTGTGCCAACTGATGTTTCAGCAGTGAGAACATTCATGGGGATTGCAGGTTATTATTGCAGGTTTGTGGAGAGATTTTCTGCCATAGCATATCCCATCACTTCACTACAAAGAAAGGGAGTCAAATTTGAGTGGACTGAAAAATGCCAAAACAGTTTTGAAAAATTAAAATTAAAACTCACTACAGCGCCTATACTGAATATTGCAGATCCTGATAAAGAATTTGTTGTATGTACAGATGCCTGTAGAGAGGGGTTGGGAGGAGTCCTTTTGCAGGAAAATTCAGTTATTGCATATGAGTATAGGAAACTGAAGACACATGAACAGAACTATAGTGCTTATGATTTGGTGTTGGCTGTTGTTATTCATGCCTTAAGATGTGGCGACACTATCTTCTTGGAAAGAAATTTACATTGATGACAGATCATATTAGTCTTAAATATTTCTTTTCCCAAACTGATTTGAATGCTCGACAAGCCAGATGGCTGCCTTTTTTGAGTGAATTTGATATGGACATAAAACATATCAGGGGGAAAGAAAACAAAATTGTTGATGCCCTGAGAAGAAATGCTTTCCAACACATAAACAAAATTGGAAGTAGTGTAAATTTGGAGTTAGAAGATCTAGTTAAACAGGTAGCAGACCAGGATCCAAATTATGAGAACCTATAGGTGAAAATACTAAAGAAGGAGATGGTTGAATACACTCAAAACCAGAAAGGATTGATCTGCTACAAAAACAAATTATATATTCCCAATGTAGAGTCTTTGAAAAGAGAGATCCTAGATGACTATCACAAACAGACATATGCAGGACATCCTGCTGGTCTTCTAAATCCTTTTCCAATTTCGGAATGGAAATGGGACACTGTTTCTATAGATTTCATAACAGGGCTACCCAAAACCAAATACCAACACGATTCGGTGATGGTAGTAGTAGACACTTTAAAAAAAGCTGCACACTTTATACCTGTAAAGTCTACTTTTGGGACAGCCCAATTAGAAGATGTGTTCCTGAAAGAAGTAGTAAGGCTCCATGGGGTCCCAAACATGATTGTTTCGGATAGAGATGCTAAATTCACAGCAGCCTTTTGGAAAGGTCTATTTGGGGGCATGGGCACTAAGTTGAATTTTAGCACTGCCTATCACCCTCAAATAGATGGTCATACGGAGAGAATTAATCAGATTTTGGAGGATATGATAAGAATGTACGTGATGGATAGGCCATCGAAATGGGATGGCTACTTATATTTAACTGAATTTTCCTATAATAACAGCTATCAATCCTCCATCAAGATGAGTCCATTTGAAGCCCTCTATGGAAGGAAATGTCGTACTCCTTTGAGCTGGAGCCAAACTTAGGATAAACTAATGTTGGGACCAGATGCCTTACAAGAGATCGAAAGAATTGTTAAACAAATACAAAGAAACATCAAGACAGCACAAGATCGCCAGAAAAACTATGCTGATAAGAAGAGGGTACATCGAGAATTTAAAGTGGGGGAACATGTGTATTTACGTATTAAACCAAAAAAGAGCACACTTTATGCTGGAAGTTGTGCAAAACTAGCCCCTAGATATTGTGGTCCTTTTGAAGTGCTAGAAAGGGTGGGACCGGTGGCTTACAAGCTGGCCTTACCGCCCCATGTTAGAGTTCATGTTGTGTTTCATGTTTCATTATTAAAAAGATATGTATATTATGCTTCTCACATAGTTGATTGGAATGTGATACAGGTGGAACCAGAAGGGGAGTTCCTTCCAAAACCGCTTCAAATATTGGAGCCGGAAGAAATTGAATTGAGGAATCAGACAGTAGCAAGAGTAAAGGTGCAGTGGAAGAACTTTAATGCTGAAGAAGCTACGTGGGAAAGAGAAGTTGAAATGATGGAAAAATATCCATTTTTGTTTGAAAAAAAAAAAAATGAACTCTAGTAGTTAGATATCAACACCGAGGACGGTGTTTGCTTTCAGAGGGGGAATATGTAACACCCCTAGTTTATGTTTTTCTTTCAAAGCTACACATTTGAACTTTAATCCTAAGGGGAGTGGACCCCAAATGGATAAGTATTTTTGTGGATGTAATTAAATATTTGATTATGGAAATAAAATAAAATAATGTTGTGCTGATTGACCAAATGAATTGTGAGATCACTTGCTAAATCCATGAGGATGGATAGAGGCAAATATTTCCCCAAAATCTTTCAAAAATACTTGAAAGAATTTATTTCCAAATTAGATTTTGAGGAAAATCTAGTTTCCCCAATGAGGTGGAGAGTATTTGGGAAGAGGTAAAAAGCTGTGAAAGGCGGAAAGAAGCTTTAAAAGTCCCTAAATAGGGAAGCCTAGGCAAACAGGAAGAAAAGCATCCTGATATTCTGGACGCAAAATTAGAAACAGGAATTGGGGAGCAAAAGCTTAAATAAGCTATTCATGAACAGATTAGAGGTTGGTCTGGAATGGAAGTGATCTCAGCTCGGGGGTGAGTTCTGGAGATAGAGAGACTCTACGGTTGGGAGGACTGGTCAAGTACCAAAGTGCTATGCTCACACTGTTATGAATGATTAAAACTATTTGTTGTTAAGTGTAAAGGTTAATGATTATAGTTGTATACTACTTGCAATTTTCTGTTTTGTCCTGGTGTGCCATACATTTACAGAATAGTAGAGCAATTAAACTCTCTCAGTTCTGCATAGTTGTAGGAACCATACATATGAGGACAAATCAGCCAGAAACTCTAAACCATTCCCTGGTTTAAATCTGGAGATTATGTTATCTCATAATTTATAATTTTGTAACTTTAATCTGTTTCTGTTAAAAGTAGAAGTAGATCAGTGACTGCCATAAAAACAAATGTGTAGGGGAAGTACAATGCATGCAGTGCAGATCTATAGATTGACTGAATTCACTAATTGAAGTAAGGCACTGTGGCTTCCAAATTAACAGTACATGTCTATATATATATGTATTACCCTGTATAGATTTGAGTGCCATATATATATATATATATATATATATATATATATATATATATATAGACAGTACAGAAACTAGGTTAAACATGTTTACCAATCATGCAAACAATTTTGGTCTGAGAGTTACATATATACAAAACTGGTATTAATATCTTTCACAAAGCAAGATTCCAAACTTAATAATTACTAGAAGTTATAAGCTTTTCCTGTGAATCTCTATAACATGCATGCAGACGATACAAGATGTCAAAGATAACAAATAAATTCCCCATCAGATATATGTAATGTTTAGAAGTGTAGTTAAACACTACATAGACTAAAATTGTTATGCTAAGAACCATTATAAATATATAATTGCAGAAAATATTATAGGTGCCTATTATAATGAAACCCCAAACTACAGAGAGACCCCTATTGGATTCATAGAATACACCTAGAATTATAGACTCTGTAGAAAAGGAAAGTTCTCATGCACTGAGAAATTTTAGACTTAAAAACACTTACAGCAAAGAGAATTATAGTCCAATATGCTATTATCATGAGGAGGAACAGGAAGTAAAAATAAGGCTAGCAAACTTATTACTTTCTTCAATTATACTTAGGCAGATCATTATGGAAAGGAAAAATATTTAACAGGAGTATTGACATAAAAATATATTATGGATTTTTCAATAATAACCGAGCTGAAGGAGAGATGCATTATACATATACATATATATATATATATATATATATATATATATATATATATATATATATATATATATATATATATAGATATCAAATGTTGAAGCGACTTATACAAACAGGCTAGCATAGTTTCATAATGACATTCCAGAATTTAATTGTTTAGAAAATTTTATCATCTGAATGAAAATGTATTAACAGTCCCAGCCTCTGGCCGAATTTAATACTACAAAAAAAAGGAAGATAGCCCATCCTTGTGCAAAACTATGAACTAATCTAAGTAAGAAATGGAGGCAAACATCATGGCCGACAGGAGATAGACGCCGACCTGTGACCATGAAAAATAAATCGTTATAATGGTCCTATCGCAAGGATAAGTACGTAATCCTCAATAACCTATTCGTGAGGTAAATAACGTACCTGCAAAATCATTGCGGAGAATAAGTTAATAGGTATGAATACAATTGGATAAAGACGCCCATAAGAGGTTACGATAACCAACCAAGGTTCTACTTACCCAAATACCATAGGAAGAACCCGGTCCCTTCTTACGTTTCTCTGCAAGCAACTGAGACGAATTAGATACATGTATACACAGCGTAGAAATCTACCCATACTAGAATTCAATACTTCTACAAAGTATTTCCTCAGAAGTGGTATTTCACTCTGCACAGGAGAGCTATACATGTGTAAAACGAACCATTTGCACATAGTACAAGACATAGATTATATGCTTGAATGTGTTACATGAAACTAAATCTAAATCGAGACTGGAGATAATTTAGAAACAGAATCTCTTAACCTCGAGAGAGAACAATCTCATAACCTAGAGAGATAGAACAAGTGCAAATTGAGACACATAATTAAAACGCGTCGACTTAGGTGTAAGGACACCAGAATAATAAAATAAAATAAATTTATAGCTACGGCTAAAGCGGCGACGCTATTCCATCTCTTTTCGAACCCATACGAATCAAAATCGGCAATTGTATGAAGTCGTCATATAGACGCAGGATGAAACAATAAAGGTCAAATATATATTGACTCAAGAAAAACTCAGGAAACGTCATAAAAATTCGATTCAGGGTTAGTAATATTCTTGTAAACACAAGTGCTCAATAAAAGTAGGAAGCATGCCGAGATACAATATAAGAGATTATCAAACCACTAAATACTTCAACTATAACAGGGATGGGAAGAAATGCGAAGGCCAATATACCAGCGTAACCACAATTTAAACCAGAAGAGTATTCTGTGTCATTACCCAAGTTCTGAGGAGGACTTAACATTTAACTAAAATCGAAAGGATATAGCATGAAATTAACTGAATGATTAAGCTCTCGACACTGGGAGGTTGACATTGTCTCATGTAAGAACCCGCCAGATGGAAAAACCAAATGCAGAGATGAAACCGTGAGGCCTTGGCATTCACTGAGATAAATTTTTACAAGTGACAAATGAAAGTTGCAGAGTAACAAATCGAACTTATAATTGAGCCAAACCCTAATTCATCATGGATCTTCGTCGTCCACGTGGAGGGCGATGCCCAAACCCGGAAAAGACCAAAGAAACAAGTACCTCAGGGAAAAATTCAAGATCGTTGAAATACAACCGATAAGATTGCAAACCGATCCCATAGTATGCATTCTCATCAAGACCATATGGAAGCACATGAAAAACCACTCATAAATTAATTCTCACAAATGAAAGGCGTCAGAAGTACAAAGGAAATCTTCCAAGGAGTGAACGAAGGTCCCTTCAACAAGACGTAACATTAAACCAATGAGTAAATAAGAGCGAACAAGTACTGATGCCGTGGCATTGCTCAGATATGCACTCAAGTTGTCATGGGTATCAACGAAACCATGATAAGATGTAGTGGTTACAATAATACAAACATCTATTGAATCTGAACGATGTATATATAGTTCGCATGAGAAACATAAACGAAATCATAATGATATGTATTACAACCATGAGCTAAAGAAAATCAAGTAAGCGATCGATGAGTACACATTATCTCATATCATAGGTGGTAGTATTGAGATATTAACAAAAGTATTCATCATCTCATATCATACGTGGGGGTATTGAGATATTAACAAAAGTTATTATGGTAAGTGCTTGGTGTTGAAATAGTAACCCATGCCTTTAAAAATAATGGTTAATAAAACCATAAGTTGCGAAACAAAAGGAGGTATCCAATAAAAGAGAGAAGTGTCATACCGTGACAAAACCAATATTAGTACAAGTGAAGTTCATACAAATATACATAGTTGAAAAAAAAAAATTGGTGTGAAATTGAGGGACATGTCAAATGGTATCAGAGCTCATGTTACATAAAACTGGGCTGTTTTTGTTGTGCTCACTGTTGTTGTGTGCTCACTGTATAAATTATTTATTGTTGAAAAAAAAAATTATTACTAATCTGTGTTGTTTAGTGTACAGTGTGGTGCTGAAACAGACAATTCCAATGGCTGGAAGTGATGAAATCTATGTTGATCTGTGTGAGGAAGATAATACACCAGATCCCAATGCTCCGGTGATGGCTACGTTGCATAGTTTGCAATGAGAAATGGCTGAGCTAAGAAGCCAGAATGACATATTGTTATTAGCCAGTGAGGAGCAGGAAAGGCTCATCAGAGAATTAGCTTCACAGAATAGCCAAGAGGGTGAAGGTTCCAAAAAGAGGAAGAATGATGAGTCTAAGGAAGATGATGCTTTTAGGCATCAGTATAAGCAGAAAAAGGAATTACAAGGGGAATTCCGAAAGATCAAACCTCCCTCCTATGATGGGAAGAAGGAGGAAGATGCTGAAGCCTGGTTGTTGAACATGATTAAATATTTCCAGTTCTATGAATATAAAAGAAATATGAAGGCCAGGTTAGCTGTCTACTAGCTACAAGGTAAGGCTACCTTGTGGTGGGAGGAGACGAAAATGGTCCATGCCATTGACGAAAAGACAGTGACTTGGGAAGATTTCCAAGTTAAATTTAAAAACCGCTACTTGAATGAACGTTATTATGATGATAAAGCAAAGGAATTCCATGAACTTAGATTGGGACAACTCACCATTGATGAGTTTGTCACCAAATTTACAAATCTATTAAGGTATGTTCCTTACATTCGTGAAGAGAGGGAAAAGGTGCAACGATTTCTGAACTGTTTGCCTATTGTGTACAAGGAGAAAATAGAATTTGATAATCCAAAAACTATGGACGAAGCTGTTAGGAAAGCTAGATTGTGCTACCAGCAGTTTAAAGGAAAAGGTGAGCATGGGAAAATCTGGGTAAACAAGGGTGAGTTCAAAGGAAATAAATAGAAACCAGCTTATTTGAAGAACTTTGGCAGGGATCATCAGCAGAAGAAATTTAACAAACCAAAGGAAAGACAAACTTCTCAGTCTCAAGTTGGTTCCAAACAACTAGATGGAGAAAATAAGAAGGAAGGTGCAGTTAAAATGAGAAAGCCTTTAAAATGATGGGGATGTGGAGAACCTCATCTCTTGATGGATTGTCCCCACCGAAACATTCAGATGATTATGAGAGATCGAGAAGCTACCACAGTGCATGACATAGCAAGAAATATACCCACCATTAGTGCAGCTTTAGAGAATCGACAAGAAAAACACCAAGCTACCATGGTTGAAATGGAAGGTAATATTGCTGACCAATCTGTCACTGTTTTAATTGATCCAGGTGCTTATTTGAGTTACATTAGTCCACAAGTGGTAGAAAAATACAATCTCAAAACAGAAAAATTTAAGCAATCTTGGTTGGTCCAGTTAGCCACTGGCACCAAAAGAAAAGTAACTCATAAGTTACCTCAAACATCAATTAAATTAAATGATTTTCAAACAGAACTGAATTTAAACATTTTACCCTTAGGCTCATATGATTTGCTGATAGGAATGGACTGGCTGGAAAAGAGAAAGGCCATGATGAACTATTGGGATAAAACTCTGCATTGTATAGATGAAGAGGGAAAACCTTTTATTCTCAAGGGGAAACCAAAACCCATCTCTGTAAGACAAGTATCAACACTGCAACTAAATAGAACAGCTAGGAAAGGATATCAAGTATATGTAGTACATGTTGAGAAAATAGAACAGCAACCCAAAGAAAACCTGTTGGATAAATTGCAAGTGGTGAGAGAGTTTAAGGAAATGTTTCCAGATGAGATTCCTCATCTTCCCATGTATTTAGACAGTACAGAAACTGGGTTAAACATGTTTACCAATCATGCAAACAATTTTGGTCTGAGAGTTACATATATACAAAACTGGTGTTAATATCTTTCACAAAGCAAGAGTCCAAACTCAATAATTACTGGAAGTTAGAAGCTGTGCTTGTGAATCTCTATAACATACATGGAGAGGATACAAGCTGTGAAAGATAACAAATAAATTCCCCATCAAATATATGTAATGTTTAGAAGTGTAGTCAAACACTACATAGACTGAAATTGTTATGCTAAGAACCATTATAAATATATAATTGCAGAAAATATTATAGGTGCCTATTATAATGAAACCCAAAACTACAGAGAGACCCCTATTGGATTCATAGAATACACCTGGAATTGTAGACTCTGTAGAAATGGAAATTTCTTTTGCACTAAGAAATTTCAGACTTAAAAACTCTTACAACAAAGAGACTTATAGTCCATTATGCTATTATCATGAGGAGGAACAGGAAGTAAAAATAAGGCTAGCAAACTTATTAATTTCTTCAATTATACTTAGGCAGATCATTATGTAAAGGAAAAATATTTAACAAGAGTATTGACATAAAAATATATTATGGAGTTGTCAATAATAATCGAGCTGAAGGAGAGATGCATTATACATACATACATATATATATATATATATATATATATATATATATATATATATATATAAATATATATATATATATATATATCAAATGCTGAAGCCACTTATAGAAATAGGCTAGCATAGTTTCATAATGACATTCTAGAATTTAATTTTTCACAAAATTTTATCATGTGAATGAAAATGTATTAACAGTCCCAGCCTCTGGTCGAATTTAATACTACAAAAAAAAGGGAGATAGCCCATCCTTGTGCAAAACTATGAACTAATCTAAGTAAGAAATGGAGGCAAACATCATGGCCGACAGGAGATAGACGCCGACCTGTGACCATGAAAAATAAATAATTATAATGGTCCTATCGCAAGGATAAGTACGTAATCCTCAATAACCTATTCTTGAGGTAAATAATGTACCTACAAAAGCATTGCGGAGAATAAGTTAATAGGTATGAATACAATTGGATAAAGATGCCCATAAGAGGTTACGATAACCAACCAGGGTTCTACTTACCCAAATACCATAGGAAGAACCCGGTCCCTTCTGACGTTTGTCTGCGAGCAACGGAGATGAATTAGATACATGTATACACAGCGTAGAAATCTACCCATACTAGAATTCAATACTTCTACAAAGTATTACCTCATAAGTGGTATTTCACTCTGCGCAGGAGAGCTATACGTGTGTAAAACGAACCATTTCCATATAGTACAAGACGTCGATTATATGCTTGAATGAGTTACATGAAACAAAATATAAATCGATACTGGAGATAGTTTAGAAACAGAATCTCTTAACCTCGAGAGAGAACAATCTCATAACCTAGAAAGATAGAACAAGTGAAAATTGAGACGCATAATTAAAACGCGTCGACTTAGGTGTAAGGACACCAGAATAATAAAATAAAACAAATTTATAGCTACGGCTAAAGCGGCGACGCTATGCCATCTCTTTTCGAACCCATACGAATTGATATCGGCAATTGTATGAAGTCGTCATACAGACGCAAGCCAAAACAATAAAGGTCAAATATATATTGACTCAAGAAAAACTCAGGAAACGTCATAAAAATTTGATTCAGGGTTAGTAATATGCCTGTAAACAAAAGTGCTCAATCAAAGTAGGAAGCATGTTGAGATACAATATAAGAGATTATGAAACCACTGAATACTTCGACTATAACAAGGATGGGAAGAAACGCGAAGGCCAATATACCAGCGTAACCACAATTTAAACCAGAAGAGTATTCTGTGTCATTACCCAAGTTCTGAGGAGGACTTAAAATTTAACTAAAATCGAAAGGATATAGCATGAAATTACCTGAATGATTAAGTTCTCAGCACTGGGAGGTTGACACCGTCTCATGTAAGAACCCGTCAGATGGCAAAACCAAATGCAGAGGTGAAACCGTGAGGCCTCGGCATTCACTGAGATAAATTTTTACAAGTGACAAATGAAAGTTGCAGAGTGACAAATAAAACTTATAATTGAGCCAAACCCTAAGTCATCATGGATCTCCGCCGTCCACATGGAGGGCGATGCCCAAACCCGGACAAGACCAGAGAAACAAGTACCTTAGGGAAAAATTCAAGATCGTTGAAATACGAGCAATAAGATTGCGAACCGATCCCATAGTACACATTCTCATCAAGACCATATGGAAGCACATGAAAAACCATGCATAAATTAATTCTCACAAATGAAAGGCGTCGGAAGTACAAAGGAAATCTTCCGAGGAGTGAACGAAGGTCCCTTTAACAAGACGTAACATTAAACCAGTGAGTAAATAAGAGCGAACAAGTAATGATGACGTGGCATTGCTTAGATATGCACTTGAGTTCTCATGGGTATCAACGAAACCATGACAAGTTGTAGTGGTTACAATAATAAAAACATCTATTGAATCTGAACGATGGATATATAGTTCGCATGAGAAACATAAACGAAATCATAATGATATGTATTACAACCATGAGCTAAAGAAAATCAAGTAAGCGATCGATGAGTACACATTATCTCATATCATACATGGTAGTATTGAGATATTAACAAAATTATTCATCATCTCATATCATACGTGGGGGTATTGAGATATTAACAAGAGTTATTATGGTAAGTGCTTGGTGTTGAAATAGCAACCCATGCCTTTAAAAATAAAGAATAATAAAACCATAAGTTGCAAAACAAAAGGAGGTATCCAATAAAAGAGAGAAGTGTCATACCGTGACAAAACCAATATTAGTACAAGTGAAGTTCATACAAATGTACACAGTTGAAAAAAAAAATTGGTGTGAAATTGAGGGACATGACAGTGCAAGAGGAGATATCTCTCATTCAAGAGCACAAGAAAGATAACAAATGTGGTTCTACAAATATTTTAATTCTCACATTGATTTCCAATTTGCAAGTACAGATAACGATTATGAAGAAGAGTTAAATTTCCTTGAGGCATGGCTTGCAACACCATGTCTAGATGATGTATACATAGAAGATGCAAAAAAATGAATGTTGAAGACAACATGCATGATGAAAACATCAATGGAAATTTTTAGCTATTGGATTTTTGAGGAGATAAACTTTTATTCACATTTTATGTTGCAGATGAAAAACACACTACAAAAGATAATATGTGGAAGAAACCTAAATACAAGACATTTTTTGAAGAATTCTAGTACATTCTTACATAACCTTGAATTATGGAAGACTTGCATCAGCAAATGAATAATTTAAATTTTCAAGCATAAAACAAAAAGAAAAATTTGAAACAATTTAGAGGGTATAGGATTTGGAACAAAAGAAAATACAGATTATCATGAATTTTTAAATTGTATGACTAACTGATAAATAGACCAACAAACATCTTAGTTTAAATTTTTGTTGTTGTTGAAATTAAGGGTAAGTGTTGGAGAATCTAATTACAACCACTTGGTAGGTGTCAAAACCATCCATCCAAGTGTCGTAGTTTTGTTTCAATTAGTCTAGTTTAATTTAGTATCACTATATTCATTTATCGTTGATGCCTGCAATGTAATATTATTTAACTGATTCATAATATTGAGAAGAGAAAACCTCTACTCCACATTTCTTCACTCTCTAAGAAATATTGGTGGTGTGGTCTGTATATCATAATTATTGAGATGAATTTTGAAAGATCAATAGTGAATCAAAGATAAAAAGGTTCCTATGAATGTTCATGGTAGATAAGACAATATAATGCACAATATGGGCATTTGTTTTAAATATTTGGACCATTTCTCGAGTTTCAACCTTGTGCATGGGACATGTTAATCTTTTCGCTGATTTATTATGTCTCATTTATTTTTAAAACGATTTAGCAATATTTGAGATATATTTTAGTATGATGAATGTTTTAGTTGGTTGTTTAATATAAACACATAATAAATAAATAAATGAAATAAATAGATTCATTTTTTCTACAACGAATTTCTCTTTATTGTGTTATAAATTTAAAGGAAGAAAATTAAAAAATTAAAATGAAATGGTATTTTAAATAACACTCCGAAAAAATTGAAGGCATATTCAAAGAAAACTTGAATGGATAGTTTTGCAGTAGCTAATTCTATTTTTGGATTCTATCTTGAGACATGGTACTATGCAATTCAGACCAAATCCATGAAACTAGATTGGCAATTGATCCTATGACAAGACATTCTTTGCAAACCATATTTTGTTTCAAGTTATGACTTAGTAGCATGTGAAGTAAAATTAATCCTTTTCTCATATATTCACCTTTTCAAGTATATAGTAGCATGTATAAATGTTTAATGTTGTTAGAGGGGTGTTATTCATCACCATTTCAATCCCAAAGCTCTGAGACAGGTAATTCTAACTATTTTTCAATTATAAATTAAATTATGTGAATTAAAAATTAACCCTGAAATATGCATGGAACTCCTAAATGGGCACCTTATAATTTTCTCCTTAATGCTACAAGTCCTTAAACACATGACAAGTCATTTTTGAAATACCAAAGCATGGGTCTCAATTTCTTTATTTATACTGAAGAATCCATTGTTGTAAGGGAATAAAATGGTAGAGAATGAAACCAATTCATTTGCAGTCACATATTTCCACTTAAAGAGTTCAACAAAATCAGCCCGAAACATTCACATAGTATACCTCTTCACTAAAATAACTTCTATGAAAAGGAAAATGAATTCCTACACGTTTACTCCTTTAGATAATTATAACTTTTCTATAACTTATGATATATAATTAACTAGAAATTTTGAGGAGGATCAAGGTGGTTAGGGTTCCTTGTGTTGTTCTAACTTAATCACTCGGATAAGGTTAAGCTAGTGGGCATATTAAGTTACTCTAGAATCACTTCAGAATAATTCTCTTCAAATCACCAAGACTCATTTGAATGTGATGTTAAATCAATGGTAAGCAAATGGTAAGAATAAGAGTTTCTTTGTAAGATCCTATGTAGGGCATTGAGGAATGTTGTGGGATGTCCTTATTCCTTGTGTGTTAGGTAGAGTTATCACTATTTTAGTTACACTTTATGGTTGTGTTAAATTTAGTTTGTAATGTCTCTCCACGAATTTCCTCAAATCAATTTTTTTTTTCTTTTTCAAATACTCAGTCATTCTACACAAATATCTCCTCCTTTAATTATATTTAATATAACTATATTAAATATAATTTTTGTATACCTTCGTACCTATAAGTGATAGGTTACGAGTAAGAGTATTAAAATTATTATTTTTGTTTTATATTTAACTAATGTGCTCCTTATTGTACTACCCATGTGATTTATTTGTTATATCATGGTCTTAATATCTTATGACATGTCGAGTTACTATGCTAGCATCGTTTGCCCCACACTTGGGCTTTTATATATATGTATAGGAGTTTTATATCCTTGTGACGTGGAGTGAGAATTTATCCTAACAGAAGGAATTTATAATTAGCTCCAACAAATTTTCGTTATACATGTAACTATGTGATCGTATGCAGATATGAGGTACCAAGAAATCTTCAACACATAGCGTTTGGGTTCGTGTGTGATTTTTATGGTACATAGCACTTAAATTTGTCTTGTTCACGACGGCATTTTCAACCGTCAAGTTTTCAATGCGTATTGATTTTAATCATGTACGTTCACCTAAGTGTTGCGAGTGAGATTTCTATCTCGTCTCGAGCCACAGAAACAATATTATTTTATTGACCTGAGTTTCAATTCAACTATAGCAGTACTTTTCATATTAAATTTGTTATCTTTCCCTTTGTTAACTCTGTAATTATGCTTGGATCTGTGTAACCCTTGGTCGATGGCTACCACGTGGACGATGGGATTTCCCTTAGGTTTTCTCCACTGGTCTTCTATTTTAATCATTCGCCATTTCATTCACTCCTTCCCGGTGTTTTCTCCACAAAGGGTGTATTTTCTAGTTTACTCTGGTGCCATGGAAAGTGAGACTTCACCCTTGTCATTCTATGGTTTTTGTGACCGATACTGGCATGATGGGTTATGGTAATTATATAAATTTTTTTTTCAACTTCTTTCTCAGTTTTCTAGGCCGTCTATTTAATATTTTTCCTGGGGTTTTACAATGGTCGTGTTCCTCCAAATTTTATTGTAAAACCCTGTATTTAGCACTTGTAGATATTGTTTTTTACTCGTTTTACGCCCACTCTTTAAATTTTTGGTGTTGAATAGTTAACTAGACGCAGAGTTTTAATGGGGGTGACTACTTATGCTACGTATTGGTTGGTTTATCCCTTCGAAAGGGAATTGTTCCAGATTCACTGATAACTCTGTATGTTATCACGCCAGAGAAGATCGCTCCATCATGGCTATCATATAGTTTTGACTTCGACAGAGGAAGTTTATGAGCTGAGGGTAAACGTTTTTCCTCTGTCTGTAACAATTGGTTGTTTTTCGACCGAATCCTTGCCATATTGATTATCTAGTTTAATGCTGAACCCTCATCCCTTTTTTTGTTGAAGGTTTCGTATGGACGAAGAGAGCTATTTTGCTAGGTAAGGGAACTCCTTCTCCAACTTTTGTTTGGAGTCTGACATTCCTTTTAATATTGAGCCCGCTAACGATTTCTTGTTTGTTTGAATTACAGGTACTAGTTAACCGAGCCATCACCGCGTTCTCCCTTACTACGTCTTTCGTTTTGGCTTTCAGTCAAATATTTTAATGACGTCTCTCTCTCTTATTCCAGGTTGGTGGTAAATTGAAGGTTTTCGACCTAGCTAGTTTCCTAATGGAAATGATTTCTCTCTCTTATAATTTCTAATTCTCTACAGAATGGAATTTTTTAGTTTAGGAATAATTCATAGGTGTCGAGGATGATAAGTCGGCTTAAACACATCTATACGCTATTATTTAAGTCCAGGCCTGTGTAATTTCGTATAATTTTTTCCTTAATGGGGTTTGGTTACTTATTTCTCGTTACGACTTCTCGTAACTCAGAGGGAAGTCAGCATATAATTGTGTATATTTAAAATTATATACAGTCCTGTACTCATACGAACGAGCTATCATGGTTACACTAGGTTAATTTTCCTTTGCATAAAATCATGCTATTAGTTGGGTTCGTCAATGGTTTCTTTCCGCTACGTTTAATTATGTCATGATTCTGTCTGGTTAATAGTACTAACTCCAGAATTAATTGTCTACATTCATTAATTTCTCATAATTAATTCTCTTCCGATGTTTATTTGTTTTTGTATATGATACTAGGCTTCAGTTCACAATTGATAGCTTACACAGTTTTTATCTCCAGTTAATAATTGCATAATTATTTTGTCAGTATATATATATCAGAATTATAATCATTTACAAAACTTCTTTTGGTTCATATCTTTACTTCCATTTGAGTCTAGACAATGTTCACACACTGCCAGATTTCAATAGGAAATTTACTTGTAACACTTCCAGAGAGATAAAATATTATATGAATTAATTGTTTATACTCAATTTTTTCAGGCATGTACATATGTTAATATAACTCTGGAAAATGTTAGTATGACTTAAGTACATATATGTATCTAAAGTTCTCTCATCTAGTTCATAACAATATCTTTCATGACACTTTACTTCACTTTAATGTCAAGCATAGACTATACTGAAATAACTATCTGTATATATATAATTTTTCCTCTTCTATCAGAGTTTTCAGTCTAGTAATTGAAAGGGTCTGAATTAGATTTAAACTTCCAACTTCACAATACGGATATAAAATACACCTATTTTCATTTGAGTTTAACTTGCAACCTGTAGGTTACTATGTTGCTATATGCAGATCTCTAAAGGAAAATTAACTGTTGTAACACTATACAGTCTACCCACATGGCCTCTTTATATTAACTATAATTTTTTTCTCTTGAAGTTTACCTTGCTTCTTAGGTAATTCATGAATACTATAATCAGCTATAATTACACCTGCATAATTTTATTCTATACTTCTTAACCTTCATAATTTTTCCCATCACCTAAATGGAACAGGTTTGAAGTATGTCTGGTTTAAATTTTATCTATTTCATGTAATGGTGTTTCTTCCATATATGTCACAATTATATTATTAGTCCAGAAGCAGATTAAAGTTAAACTACTAAAACATCTGTGGGGTAAGATGTATCCTCAGATTTAAACCAATCATTGGTTTAGAGACTCTAATGGATTCTCCCTACAGATTTTGTTCCTACAACTATACAGAGTTAAGAAGATTTATTTCCTCTATACAACTCTGTTAAATGTAAGGAATCACACTTCAAAAAAACTTTAATATAAATTAACCCCTGCAGTCCTCACCATATTGCACAAAACTAGATCTTTTAACCATTCCTAGAATAATTATGGACATACCACTTCTGTAATTGACCAACCTCCCAACCGTAGAGTTCCTCTGTCTCCAAAACTCAGCCCTGAGCTGAGATCCTCTCCTAGAATAGACCAACCTCAATCTGTTCTGGAATAGCTTATTTAAGCTTTTTCTCCCCGAAGATTGTTTCTAATTCTGCGTCCAGAATTACAGGATGCTTTTCTTCTTGTTTGCCTAGGCTTCCCTTATTAAGGGACTTTTAAAGCTGCTTTTTGCTTTTCCAGCTTTTTACCTCTTCCCAACTACTTTCCACCTCATTGGGGAAAATCTAGATTTTTCCTCAAAATATAAATTAGAAATAAATTCTTTCAAGGATTTTTGAAATATTTTTGGGGAAAGTATTAGCCTCTTTCCATACCTCATGGATTTAGCACGTGATCTCAAAATTCTCATTTGGTCAATATGCACAGAATTATTTTATTTATTTTTCATAATTAAAAATTTAATTACATCCACACCATATTTATCCATTTGGGTCAACTCCCCTTTGGATTGAGGTTCAAATGTCTAGCTTAAAAGAAAACATAAAATAGGGGTGTTAAATATTCCCCCTCTGAAAACAACACCTTCCTCGATGTTGACAACTAACTACTAGATTTCATTTTTCAAATAAATATGGATATTTTTCCATCATCTCAGCTTCTCTTTGCCATGTAGCTTCTTCAGTAGTAAAGTGCTTCCACTGTGCCTTTATTCTTGCTACTGTTCGGTTCCTCAATTCAATTTCTTCCCGCTCCAATATTTGAAGTGGCTCTGGAAGGAACTCCCCTTCTGGTTCCACCTGTATCACATTCCAATCCACAACGTGAGAAGCATCATGTATATATCTTTTTAATAACGAAACATGAAACACATCATGAACTTTAACATGGGGCGGGAGGGCTAGCTTATAAGCCACTGGTCCCACCCTTTCTAATACTTCAAAAGGCCCACAATATCTAGGAGCCAATTTTGCACAACTTCCAACATAAAGTGTGCTCTTTTTTGGTTTAATACGCAGGTACACATGATCACCCACTTTGAACTCTTGATGAACCCTCTTTTTATCAGCATATTTTTTCTGTCGATCATGTGCTGTCTTGATATTTCTTTGTATTTGTTTGACAATCCTTTCCATTTCTTGTAAGGTATCTGGCCCCAATACTAGCTTGTCTTCAGGTTGGCTCCAACTTAAAGAAGTATGACACTTCCTTCCATAGAGTGCTTCAAATGGACTCATTTTGGTGGAGGATTGATAGTTGTTGTTGTAGGCAAATTCAGCTAAATGCAAGTAGTCTTCCCATTTTGATGGCCTATCCATCACATACATTCTCAACATGTCCTCCAGAATCTGATTGGTTCTCTCTTTTTGACCGTCTGTCTGAGGGTGATAGGCAATACTAAAATTCAGTTTAGTGCCCATGCCCCCAAATAGGTCTTTCCAAAAATTTGTTGTGAACTTAGCATCTCTATCTGAAACATTCATCTTTGGGACCCCATGTAGCCTTACTATTTCTTTAAGGAACACATCTGCTACTTGGGTTGTCCCCAAAGTAGATTTTACAGGTATGAAATGTGTAGCCTTGGTTAAAGTGTCTACCACTACCATCACTGAGTCATGTTGGTACTTTGTTCTGCTTAATCTGGTTATGAAATCTATAGAAACAATGTCCCACTTTCATTCTACAATTGGCAAGGGATTTAGAAAACTAGCTAGATGCTGGTGCTCAACTTTAACTTGTTGACATTCCATGCATCTAGCTAAATATTCTGCTACATATTTTTTCATTCCTGGCCAAAACAATTTCGTTTTCAAGGCTGTTAGCATTTTCTAATATCCAGGATGTCCTGACTATGGTTGTTTATGATATTCATCTAGGATCTCTTTTTCCAAGGACTCTACATTGGGGATATACAATCTGTTTTTATAGCAGATTAGTCCTTTCCGGTTTTGAGTGTACTCAGGCATTTCCTTTTTCTGCATTTTTAATTGCAGACTTTCATAATTGGGATCTTGATCTGCTACCCTTTTAACTAGTTCTTCTAAATCAAGACTTGCACTACCCCCAATGCTACTTATGTTTTGGCAAGCATTTCTGCTTAACGCATCAGAAATTTTGTTTTCTTTCCCTTTGATATGTTTTATCTCCATATCAAATTCACTCAGCAAGGACAGCCATCTGACTTGTCGGGCATTCAAATATGTTTGAGAAAAGAAATATTTGAGACTAATATGATCTGTCATCAATGTAAATTTTTTCCCAAGAAGATAGTGTCGCCACATTTTCAAGGCATGAATTACAACAGCCAATTCCAGATCATATGCACTATAATTCTGTTCATGTTTCTTAAGTTTCCTAGATTCATATGCAATAACAGAATTTTCTTGCAGCAAAACTCCTTCCAACCCCTCTCTACATGCATCAGTAAACACAAAAAATTCTTTGTCAGGATCTACAATCTTCAGTATAGGGGCTGTAGTGAGTTTCAATTTTAGTTGTTCAAAAATGTTTTGGCATTTTTCAGTCCACTCAAATTTGACACCTTTTCTTTGTAGTGAACTTATGGGATATGCTATTGCAGAAAATATTTCTACAAATCTACGATAATAACCTGCAATTTCCATAAATGATCTCATTGTTGACTACTCATATAATTAATATACTAGGGAGACTTATAGGTCTATTTGGTCCACATAACTAACAAAATTAGCTAGATATTTTATAGGATGCTCATCTATATGTTTAATGACATCACTATAAGCTTATAGATACAAAATAAGGGCATATGGGCAACCGAGAGTAGTAGCTTCTACAATAATCCTTATAACTTTGTAATATAATACACCGGGGATAGTGCATAAATAAGGGGGAGGGAAATGTGATAGCCCTAGCTTGACCACTAAATCATAAATGTATATGTACATATGAAATGTAGTTCAATGAATTGTAATATGATAACAAGGCAAGTGAACTAGGTTGTGTTAGGATTACATGCATGGAAATATAATTTTTTTGTACTCTTGGCCTATGGATAAATGTTCCTTAAGTCCAAAGTGTTTGTATTAGGTGAGAGTTCTGATGTGTTACAAGGCCAATGAGCTTTGTAGATGTAAATAGTAAACAAATATATTAATAAAATAACACCATGGCTACAAAAAAGGGATGTAAAAAGTATTGGGGATTCATACACCGTGACAGAGAAATAATACGGTGTTAGAGGGCTCAGCAAGGGAGACTAAGCTATGAAACTATTATGTATTCTTCGCTTAGGTGATAAAGGTAAAGTGGGCCAACATGTCTAAATCCTATAAGGTAAATATGGGATTAATAACAAAAAAATAATTATTTTTGTTGTTGCTATTATTATTATTATTATTATTATTATTAGGTTCATTATAATTATTATTATTATTATTAAAGGTAAATGTAATATATTACAATAATAAATGAGAAGTAAAATGATCTTCAATGGGTGACATGTGTCTGAGAGAACCAAAAATGTATGTTTATATAATTTTCCTTTATCAAGAGTGGGGGTGTACTAGGTAGGGAATATGTTTTCAAGATGTCAGCATTTAGCTTAGGAATAATTTCACTTTCTTGGCCTAAGATCCAAGGGATGTCTCGTTAATGTACCCAATAAAATATTAATTAAAGTTGTGGAAAGGGGACAAGATCCTCAATGTGAGGCAAAATCGGTACCTGAATATCCCCAAGTACAATTGCAACTCTTACAAAACACAAGGCCTCAAAAACATCCATGCCCACCTAATTTAGAAACCCTATAAGGGCAGTACCACAACCCAGTGGACTAAAAATGTAGAGAAGGTGGTTCAGTGCATGAGTTGTAAGCATTGATGGGTGATGTGTCTCTTTCTTGGAGTTTTTTGAGGAATGGTGTCTTGGCACTATTCATGTTCAGTACAAGTCTTGTATCGTAAATATTTTTAGGTGTATTTGAGCCTATTGATTCATGTTCTCAGCTCTAAGGTGACCTACTTCAGAGATATTATGTGCAATTATGTTTATCATTGGGTGGAACATCTGAGCTGTGCATCAAGATGGTGGGTTTATAAAACATAACTAGCTTGTTTCAAAGTTATGTTAAATGTCATATACTTATGTTTCAATATGGTGAATACTATCGTTGTTTTCATGTGTGTGTGTGTGTGTGTTTCTTTGTGTGTGTGTGCATATAATTTTTCATGTTTTATTTTTGTGTGGGAATATATGTTGTGGCCATGTGTCCTACTCTCGATTAATTTTTATTATTATAATATGTAGGTTATGAAACATATTGGAAGCTTGAGTGTAATAAATTATTTGTATATCTATAATACAATATTATTCGCACAATTATTGTTGCATGTATTTCCATTCTATTACATGGTGGTTTCTATAGTTGTATGGAAAATTATGTATATGCTAATATACACATCTGATTTGAATACAATTGCATACTATATAAAAATAGAGAATTTGTGGGGAATGTTATTATTTCTATTTTTATAGGATACCCGGTTGTAAATATAAAATAAAACTATGTAATTTCATAGTACCATCCTAGCCCAGTAGTCATATCTATGGTCAGCTACATTACAATTTTGTATTCTAGAAGGTTAGGGATATCATCCCTCACCTCCCTCTCTATGTTTCATCTAAAGACATTTTTTTAGCTCTAGGTGAAAAAATGGACCTATTCATTCAAATTGAGCCCAACTGGGAGTCAAATATATATCGTAGGTGGCTATGGCTCTAAGCATAGGTCATGATTTGCAAGAAAGTATTTTAAGATAGATCAACTTAGTGAATGTTCCTCCTTTGAGCTGAAAAAAATTGGCTATGGGAACTTCCCTTTAGATCCTTTGTGTCCCATTAAATTGGCCATGTCTAGTATGATTTTGTTAAGGATTATTTATCATGTCAATTTAAGAAGAAATCCTTAGTGAAAAATCGCAAGCTATAAACATCATATGTTGAACTTGACTCTATATCTCAATGTTGTGATAATTTTTTTTTAAATAAAGTGGATGGGAATGTAGGTCTAATCACTAGATACAACAAGATTTAAGCATATTTTTGTGTAATTTTCTTAATGAACCTCATATAAGTCCCACTTATCCTTTGGTTTTTAGTAATTTTTTTGTTGGTGTAAACTCTAATTAGGGCAAGGGTGGGATATATGCTAAAATTTTTATCCCTCCTTTGTCTCTTTGAGCCATTATGGTAGATTATTTCTTATCATTTATTGACCTCCTATCGTTAGGTAATGTGTCCATATTTTGGTTCCCTTAGTCCCCCATGATGTTTACCTATCTAATGTACCAACTTTCCTCCGTGGGAAGGGGTATTTTGAGGGCCCTAGAGAAAAGAGCTACACATTCAAGCCAAGGCATATAATGAATGAAGCCTTGATTTCCTAAATGGGCCCTTATTCAGAGGGAATCCCATTCTTGGAAAGGGCTGCCAAGTCCTTTTTTTTAACTTCTCCTTTATTGATTTTGATAGGTGACTTCAACTTTGTAGTATTTATGCACCAAATATGGGGTTCAAACCCAATATTATATCTATAGTGTAGCTTCTTCTTTTTATTTTTGGAAAATTTTCTCCTAATCAATGTAGATATAGTAAAATTTCTCCAAATTGAAGAAGTTATTTCTCAGTTCATGAGGTGATTTCTAAGAGTCTAAATAGATTTTTGGTTTCATAAGCTCTATTGAATCGACCCTTTGTGTCAAACTAATAGGTTGCGTCAAGTTTTCAGTCACACGATCTCCCTACAATATTCAAAATTGAGTTAGAAAATAAGAATCCTTTCCCTCCATTATGGTACAATCGCTCATGGTTTCAAGAAGAGTATTTTAGAGCATTGACGAAGCACTCCTATGAGGCACTGAAGCACTCCTAGGAGGAATTGGATTTCTCTTCGTCTACTCCATATATGGTCTAATGTTCTACAAATATTAGGTGTGTCAAAAAATATGTAGTAAAAAACATTGTAAACTAATAAACTTGAATTGTACCAAGTACACGCTTTTTTGAGGTAGCAAAAAATCATCCGATTTTGAAAAGTGTTCATTTAGAATACACCTTTTTTTTAACCATATTTTTGACACTTTAAATTTTCTCATGAATAAAGTATGCACACTTTTTAAAAAAAAATTATAATGTATTAAGTGTGGATAATTAATTTGTAAATTTTAACAATTATTTAACAAGTTATCTTCTTCTTCCCTAACATATTTATTTTTAAGTGTTTTTCAGGTTTGTGTTTTTTTTTTTTTCTTTTCAATTTTTTTTTGTAATGAAACATTTGTTTTTTTGCATAGTTAAAAGAAAGGGTTTCTATTTTAAAGTTATGATTTTCTATATATTTATGTGTCGTTAATTAATATTTCAATGCACATAAAATACTTGTCACTAAAAAAAACAAATTTAAACAGTTGAGAAAACAATACACATTTTTAATATAGATATAACAAAAAAATAACAGATTTTGAGACTTTTTTGCTAAAAATGTCATGTCAAACAATGATTTTTATGGGAAAATTTTCACAAAAAAGTTTCAAAAACAATTTTTTTGATTAATTTTATGCCAAAACAGAAATAATCACAATTTTTTTTTTATTCAAAAAATAATTATTAACATAAAAGTTAAAGTGAAGATCAGATAATACAAATATTAAACATATAAGAACAACAATTGAATACATATTTTTCTCATAAAATCTTGGAGTTAAAATATTATAAGTAAAACTAATGAATATTTCTCAAAACTGAGCTTGATTTGCAAGCATAACTTAAATTTAATTAGTAATATCATATAATACATGCTCATCATTTTCTAGAGTTTCATTATTATCTTCTTCCATAGTATTTTTTGCCTCAATTTGGTCATTGTGTTGTTGTAATGGATCTTTGATGTCTGCAAATATCCGAAAGTATCCCTTTCCAATCATTCCATCTAACAGTGGTTGAGGTTCCTTTGCCATTTTGCAACACATGATTCATTAAAATCCCCTTTCCTCAAACCAACTTATTGCATTTCATCTGGAAGAAATTGAATAACATTAATTCTTTGCAAAATAAAATTGTATTGTAGTGATTCTTTTTTAATGGCAATGAAATTTCTTCTATTTTGTAGGAAACATGCTAGTGTTGTACCAAATCATCAAGAACAAAAGAAATAATAAAGTAAATAAGGATAAAAACAATATATATATTGAAATTTAATTTTATATAATAAAACTTATATGAACCTGAGAATAAATCCACTACCCAAACTCCATTTTAACATAAATCTATAACAATTTTAATCAGGGCCTATAGCTTTCGATAAGTATTAAATATCTCTCCTTTTGCTTCTTTATATTCATATGTAAGTTTTTTGCAACAATATAATGAATGAGAAGTTAACTATAACTCTTTCCATCTCTTACATTCAGAAGAATAGACTTATAGCTATCATCTTTTGTCCAATATTCAACATCAATGAACTCACTATCATTTATAATTCGTTGATCTATAAAAATAATAAGACTTGAATTTTCCTCTAACATGAAATAGCAAAAGTTCAATTAACTTGTACATAAATAATTTTTTTAATATTAATCAAACATACAATTTCAATGTCTTGCCATGCAAGATGCATCCTTGAGTTTTTTTTTTTTCCCTTTAAGCTTAATAATAACATTCCAAATTGTGTATCTAAATGAAATGTTACATATCTCCAAAAAAGTGATGTCGTGAATTTTTCAAATACCATAACCAATTTGTTAAAATCTTGATAGCTATAAGGCTCGATATCATATCAAATGTTTGTGAAATTGAAACCATGAGGAATATATGCAATAACTAGGAAATACTCCCTTTTAGGTATGAGTTTTACAATGTCTTCACAATCACATTGTATTATTTAATATTGGATAATTTGGAGCCCACTCCAAATGGGATGATTAAGACTAGGATTAAGTTCATCATTCTTAAGAAGTTGCTTTCTCAACCTTTCCAGCTTAATTTTTTCAATAAAGGTTTTGAAAATACTTTGTACTCCGTTTGCATCGTTCTTCAACATATTTAATGAAATAATAAAATATATGTATAAGTAATAAAATAAAAATATTATACATATGAATAAAAATGAATGTATAAATGAACATACCTTTTTAAATGCAAAATAGAAATACTTTATCTTTGATGTAGAACTTGAATGTGTGTAGTTTCTTGCAACATCATCCCAAACATCTTCATTCAACAAATTAACAATTTTTTCTTGTATTTTCATATAAAACTTGTGACTGAATAAATAAAGTAAAAAATTTTACTATACTGATATGTATAAAAAATATTACCAACAATAATATGTTATATTTGAAAGAAATTTATAATCCAAAAATAAGGAAAAATAATTCAACAAACTTACCTTTAAAATTCCCCGCATATTTCTCCCAATGACAATGCACTTGACTTCACATGAGATAATATTGATTCGACAAGTTTTTCATCCTTCACTCCTTGAATTTTTCTCCAAGGTATGATAGTCATATCATCTGGAAGGTGCTTGATTTCAGCATTACTGCTAGTACATATTAATGGCTTAGATTTTTTAACCTTTTAGTTTCTTATGGAAATGTTCTCCCACATGTCAAAAATCTCATTAACCAATTCCCGTATCTCTCCAATTCTAAATTCCAACTAGAAAATGTTATCAATACCTTTGAATATATCTGAATTTAATTTTCCACCTTTTCAATTCAGTTTTTTCCTTAATTTCATAACTTATTTCCATGCTGCATTCCTTCCAAAATCTTAGACTAACCAAGGTCTTATCCCCACCACATTTATCTTCATATTGACTATGAATAAATCTGACCCTTTGGATGAAATTCATAGAAATCCTATACTCATTATCTATATTATGATCCCATGTCAATAAATTTTCTCATTTATTTCTCTAACCAATATAAATTATACTTCTCGCTATTTTAAAAAGCTAGTTATTGTGATATTCCTCCATTAATTCTATTCTAGCCTCCACAGAATGGTTCCCCCTGATTATATAACATTTATTTTCAAAACACCTTGACTTACAAAATTCCTCTTTGTTGGGAACTTGATTTGGGTCAATAATAAGAACATAATCAACCACATGTGCATATAGATTGTACCTGGTCAATTTTTTCCAGTTATGAACATGTAGGTGGTGTGGATTTATAATTTGATATTTATATTATCCTTCATTTATCTTATAGAAATGGCTAACATTAAGCTAAAATGTACGGCCTATTCAATTAATTTTTTCTTCTTTAACTTATTTTGAATGGCATTTTGTTTTCTTTTAATAATTCCATCACCTAAATCAACACCTAGTGTTATGATTTCTCTACTTCCTTTTCAACTTTCACCATGATATTCATTTCCACCCATGATTCTTTCACATTTACAAACTTTTCATTTCTTACTCCTATCAGTTATCATATTTTCTTCTATATAAGCAATATTTTCATCATCAACTAGAAGAGTGGAATTCCTAGGAATTTTTGTCTTTTATCTTTTATGGTTTTTCTTCATTTCAACAAAAAATCTAATCTCATTATTAGTAACGGAAACATATTATTCAACTTAAACTTCCACATATTCAAAAGTAACATGTCTATCATTACAAGGTTGATACACTTTCGGTATTTCTTGTTGATCCCTTTTATGTACTCTTGTAGCTTCATGAATTATTGTGCCTTTCTTCCTTCTAGTAACATATTATGTATTTGTGTGGAAACAACTGATCAAATACTTAGTATATCTCTCTACATAATAAATTCCCATAAAAGTCATTAAAATATTGTAATATCCCTCGATTAATATAATGTATTTTTCTAGATGGAAATTATGTTAGTATGCATTGTGGAAAAAGGTCACGAATAACATTGATATGAGTATGTAAATAAATAATTTCATTAATAAATAAACAGAGGAGTTTGGAAGTGCTTGGGAATGAAACACTTGAATATGAGCTACTTGCCAAGGGAAATAAAACAAAATCTCATTGGTAATGAGATTTGAATAATAATTTCATGATAGTGATTATAGATAAGGTTCTATATAAGCATTAATGCATGGGAGAGAAAATTAATTACATCCCTTAGCGGGAAAAATATGCTAAGCCTGGATAAGCATAAATAGTCGCAAAAGAGAAAGGCGATATTTCATGAAAAATCCTATCATAATGGTTAAAAAGAACCACAAAAGTGGGACGTCGCTGAAGGAAATCAATCATGATAAAAAGTTATTAAATACCTATGGAGGGATCCGTAGAGGGATTATTGATACCTTGGAAAGAAGTCTCAACTCAGGGGTGAAATGGAGGATGCAGTTCTAGGTTAGGTAGTAAAAGTGTGAGATTATCAATTATGATCTCTCACAATGATTCTGGTTATATTGGTTGTTGTTTTGAATTAATTTTATAACACATGGAATTATAGTTGGATGGTGTTTTTTATTGGAAGCTTGTCAATATATTTAATTTAGTTTCTTGAGATTTTTTAATTCTATTTAGATGTGTTAGTTCTGTTGAGAATTGTTAATTATGTTGGGAAATTTTAATCATGTGAATATGTGTGTAGCTAACCATATTTGAATGTATGTATTCTTCTTTCCATCTATGAAATTACCTTAAATAAAAATGAATTTACTTATGCGTAGAAAAATTATGCCTATGTGATACATGCATATGTGTGGATGAATTATATTACTTACATATTTAATTGTACAATATTAGTGGAATACAAAAAAAAAATTACAGTTAGCGAGTAGGGAATTTATCACATTAAATAGTTATCGATCGATGTAATTTAATGTTAGGAAGATACTACATTAATATCCTTAAATTATTAGGAACCTGTGTTCATGGAAGACATGGGAGTATTGAATAGTTCATAGTATGAATTTTATTTTTAAAGGTTGAATGCATAGAATTATTAAAAATTATATATTATTGCCACAAAAATAGCTATAATAAACAACGAAAGGTGATTATACTGTGTATAATTTTGCTAGCAGTAATTTTAATGGTTATAATGGGAAATAATTTTAAACTCTATGTTAAAACGCTAAGTGAAATACTCAGTATTTGCAAGGTTACCACTGAGCCCTTCTAGTTAGTGGAGAATGTGCATGTATATGAAAAGAGGAAAATATTGAACATATAATCTCAGAGAATATAATTATTATTAGAGACTGGGGGTAGTATTGACAGAGTGAAAAGTTAAACAACCACCAAATTCTACATTACGCATCGTCTAACCGAATAATATTTTCCTTACCTCCTAAAGAATTGATATTTTTTGACATTTCTTAACATAGATATTATATGTGTACATGCATATGTTAGAGCTGAACCTAGGAATTGAAAAAAAAGTAACATAAGCACATTTTAGAAGAAAAATGGCCAAATTTATTCTTTTATTAACTATATACTGAACTTTATTGGTAGCCACAATTCAAAGCTATGCACAGATCATAAATAACAAAGAATAGAGAGTTCATTGCTAGGAAATTTGTAAACAACTAATATGTTCAACCATTACGCTACAATAGATACAACTTTTAATATTACATGTACATTCTAGATTAGTCAAACCAAGGCTATGATATTACATTGAGACAATAGAGAAGGAATTAAAAATTTCTAAGAATCTCGAGAATGACAAACACAGATAATAGTTTCTACATTATACAGAAATTTATACACTGCATCACAAATCAAATAGTCAAACAATAATACATGGAATACAACCACCATAACATAACCATTGAAGAAGTCACACGCAAAAAATGTGATTCTTCTAGAATGACACAATTGCATAAATTACAAATATCACTTGTGAGTTACATAATTATATTTTGTTCTCGTAAAACACTTTTCATTTGGTCAATTTTTACGGAGGAAATGACAGCACGTTATGAGGATACAAATAGAAACACCTTCTTTAGCCAATTCATAAATCTCAAACAAAAGGGTTCAATGGTGAAGCACATTGAGGACTTCCAAAATTGAATATTAGGGTGGCATATATTCTAGAGGAGAATAGGATTGATGTATTCATAGGGACTTTAAAGGATAACATCCAACATGAGGCTCACCTTTGGGAACCTGATTCATTGGAGAAGGCATTCAGGCTGGCAAGAAAAATTGAAAGAAAAATTATGGCGACAAGGAAGCCTACCACTCACAAGCATAAAGATGGAAGTGTTTCTACTCCTAGCCTTCCACAACCTACAAGCTTCGCACCACAACTGTTGATCCGTTGGATCAAATTTATGCTCAAAATTAAAATTTATCATAATGTAATGTAACGAGTGCGCTAGCGTAGATATTATCATTTTGAATCTGATGCAACTCATTTCATGCAAAGTCAACACCATATGATCTTGTAAACACGGTATTTTAGTTTGTGCAAATAGGAAAAAAATTTGGAGACATGTTGAATGGCCTGCTAACTGTGTAATTGGTACATGTTACGTCATGTTGAAGTCATCAAGATAATTGGGCGTATAAAGGCCCAATCTAGGCTCGACATGTGGCAAGTCATAAATGAGGTTTCATCGCTTGATTTGGTTGGATTTTCTTTTTGGGTGGACCAATGAGAGGGGGCCACATGGCGCAATCAGAGGCCTCTTGATCCAGATTAATGCAGGATGCAACAGAACACGCATATAACAATAAATACAAAGATGCTACGAAAATAAAAATTCATTTCATTAATATCAAAGAGCTAAAAAAAATTTACAGACAAAATGGAAATAAACTAACTATGGCACTAGTAGCCTATCTCTCAGAAGAGATGTGGTGCCTAGAAGCCTCTAAATTTTGTTACAATGAGGTTCGAAGGCCTATTTATTATTGATAAACAATGGAAAACCCAAACATCCAAAAACTTATCCCTAGGAGATGAAGTGCCAAAACTTTGGGCCCTGTTTGGGTAAATTGGTACATCCACTTCCCTCAGACGTAACTTTCGAATACGATCTTCATTTGATGTGCGCAAGACCTCGTTAGAAATATCTATCTAAGGACTACAAATTTTGATGTGAGAAACATCAAAGGACCTTCCATGTTGCTCTTGTTTTTCCTAAAAAATGTCGTTTAGGGCCTCAAAACAACTCCGGAAGTTTTGGACCGAGAAAAAATGCTAAAAATAGTTAATTGTGCTACAATTAAGGAAAATGTAAAAATGAAAGAAGCAATGGTGGGGCCCCAAGTGGAATAGGCAGGTGGCCCCCAATATACATGTTAGTATGAATCTTAATTCCAAGTGTACGAAAAAACACCACTTTAGCTGCGCATAACAAACAGCCCTAACAACAGAAATGAGTGCTAATATCTTCAGATCTGTAGTTAGGTGATCAAGATAAATGCTGCAAAAATATAGATCTGTGCATTAGAAGACATTAAACAGTAGAAAAAACAAGATTTACTCCATGCATCCACTAGAGAAGATAAGAATATATCAAATGAATTTTGTATTAATGGCACCTGGGAGGGAAACACAAGAGGGTGTTCCCGGTTCTTCTCAATGGGATGGGTTCTTGTAAGTCCTCAGTACTTCAGATTTAGAATTCCTCTCTCTTGATGGTGTAGAAAACCCAGACAAACATGGAAAAGTATGGCTATGATGGTGGATCAATAGCCAGACCAAGAGTTCAGATCCAGAGTGATCTTTAGCCAACAAAAGGTGATAAATGAATGGGAAAACCCTTCTATTTATAAAAAAATATTGAGTTAGTCTAGATATTGGTGCATAATTAAAATATTATTAACCAAATCAAGATCCAACTTTTATGGAATATTTATTATATTTGTTGGAGGGAAAAAAAATTTGACTTGGGTCAAATCCCTTTAGTTGTAAATAATAAATAAATAAATGATTTATTTGTCATTTTAAGGATGTGGTTAAGTAATACTAAATAAATAAATTATTTATTTATCATTTTAAGGATATGGTTGATTAATAATCAAATAAATAATAATTTATTTAATTATTTAAGGGATATTTAGTCATATTTAACAAATAATATTATTTAAGTAATGTTTAAATAATTATTCTTAGAAAATAATAAGATAAATAATGATTTATCTAATTAATTTCCTTGTTTTGGGTTAAATATAACCAGGATTATTAATTAAAATTTTGTTTAACTAACTATTCCTTGAGGAAAATCAAACAAATATGAATTTATTTAATGTTTCCCCATGGGGTTTCCTGTTTAGACCATAAACAACTTAATAAAGGTGATTTTACCCAGTTATTTTCATAGTGAATGAAATTATACTTAGCATAAATTTGGTCTTACATGGTGTACTTGGGTCCATCTAATACCAATGGGTTAGATGACCAAAAAATGGGGTAACAGATTCCCCCCCAGTGTGCGAGCGTTAGGAGCTAATTGTATGACCAAAGTACGTTGTAAGAACTCAATCACTAGACGTCAAAGGGGAAGTCAAAGGGAGAGGAATGTAAGATAGACCAAAGTGCTGAAAGAATTAGACCCTGAGGAGGCGACTTGCAGGTGCGACAAGTATTTTTGATGAGTGAGTACTTTCTATAGGCGGCGGGGGAGGCATACCTATGCCCGCTGAGGCAATAGTACAAACAATAAGGCGTCCGAAAAACCACGGGACGAAATAATATAGGATATGCTGGAATAAACATGAGCTAGATAAATAACACGATAATGAATCCCACATATATATTGTGCCTGGGATAACACCAGGACTTGTATAATAATATCTGAGTGCATGAGATATAAATGCAACCCAGATGCCCCTGAACATAGGTAAGGGCTCTGAAAATCTAATTGATACATGCAAACAAAGAGGCGCTGTAAGCGGCTGAGGCCGAAATCATCAAATGTATGGAGCTGCATCGAAGGCTGTAATGCAGAGGTCATCAGAGTGTGTGGGGGGATACTTGTAGGGCCACCCCCTCATGAGGGCTGAGACATCTCACACACACCTGGGAATCATTGGTGTCAGCTTCTGCATCACTGATCCATCGAGTATACAGATCTTGATCAGGCTGAAAGGATCTGGAACTAAGAAACAATCAATTCAAATGGAAATAAGGAGTCCCTTTTCCTGATCCTAGGCACCAAACAAGAGTGGAAGCTCGAACCAAGGTACATAGCCCTCTAGACATGTCTTCTGGAATGAATGAGCTGCTGTCAATAGAAGGAGGTCCGCCATAGGTGAGGCAATAAGTGATCCTCAACTAAGGCATGAGAGAAAATAGTAGAGTGACTGATAGACTGACACCAATGATGATGATGGAATGGGGGGGACTGCGTAGTGAGTAGACGACTTCCCTTGTTAGAGCATAAATGGCATGGATGACCTAGTAGCGACTGACACAATATCATGAGGGATAGGGGACAGTGGGACTGAAGGCCATAGTGTGCGACATGAGAGAGGGACCAAGCAATGAAGGATGGAAGACTATAGCGGGATGCAAAGGGACTCGAGATAGATTCCATGAATGCAATGATGACTCATCTCAGATGCTCTAAACAAGGGTGACTCAGTGGTGCTGCCAAACAGAAAAGGTCTAATGGGGACCATACAAGCATGAGTACAAGATGGTAACTCACGACAAAAGTCGACACGAGCATGGAAAATTATGGAGGCAACATGGTGCCCCCGTTACGAGTGTTGCAAGTGAAAAAATTCAATTTTGAGGAAGGGTGAAGTGGTGCTTCTTGGACAAAATGTGTCTTGGTGAAGTATCAAATCACACAAATCCAATAGATATCCATTTGAGGGCTTGGTGAGATATTTCCAACAGTATAGATGGTTCGTCAAACTGAGATATGGTTTGGTCACAGTAAGCGAAACAAAAATTAGGGTTTTCTTCTAATAAGGCATGTTCCTTCCAGATTCACTCATTTTTTGGTGGAGCTGTGGTGAATGTTGTGAGGAGAGGAGGCCTTAAATCTTACGGTAGTTGTAGCAGATAAACTGGTCGTTGGTTTTAAAGATACGATAGTTGTAGGTAAGATGCCTAATCCTACTCTTTCATTTTAGTGGGTTGAAAGTTCAGCTTAAGTACCCAGAGCTCATGAACAGGTCAGGTAACACTTTCTTGGGGTCTGTTCTGCGACCTGGGTAGTAGGTACTGGGAAAAAAACTGCTACTTGTCCCAGGGAATGACTTGGAAAGTGTGACCAGTCAGAGAAATGGCGTTTTAGTGCTATTACGGGCTGGGATCCGGGATTTTATGGTTGAGGGGCATGGGTGCCCCCAGTATGTTATGGACATGCCAAAGTGTATTTAGAAAAAGGGAAATCTAAACACATTTTAATGATGTGGTGTGCCACTTGTTTTCGGTATGGTTATGTAGTTTTAGAAAGGAAATAGATGATTCCCAATATATTTTGGTAGTTCATATATGAATCAAATGGACTTTAAGTTTCTTGGTTGGCATCCATGGTGTTACTATCCCAAAGATAGGATTTGGGGGTAATGAACTAATGTTCTCCCAGAAAACCCATAGGTTGGTCAACCACAATGTTTATGATACTGGGTTGCCGATGAAATATGAAGGAATGATGAGGGGTATCATCCCTAGAGCGACCTTGAAGTGATATGGGACTCTAGAGGTTCTTCTAAATGTGGAAGACTAATGGGACTAGAGTCGACATGACTAGATTCACTAGGAGAGTGAAGGAGAATTGTTTCTCCTGGTCTCTCAAATATGGGTGCCCCCTTACCCAAACATTGGGTGTCAATGTAATCGCCACAAGGTGCATGTGGTTTGAATGCATGAGTTCGATGTAAGGGGGGATAGATAAAGTCAGGAGTGGTGGCTACTTCCATAATGTCGTCATCATAATAGAATATGGGGTGACTAATGGAAGAAAGACCCCCTGACGTGGTGAAGCTACCTTACTCCTCATCATGAGAGGAGGGTTTTGCATGTGCATGGTCACAAGGGGTGACATAAGAGTAGGAAGACAGAGGATCAACTGATGTTGAGACTAGGGAGGGTGTTGAAGGGAGGTCAGGTGAAACATCAGGGGAGGTCTCATCGTGGACTTCCAACCAAGGCCCTGTTATCTCGACCTCATAAGGGGGAATGTCAATGGGAGCATCTATGTCCTATGGTGTTGCCGAAGTAAGATGAGAAAATAAGGGAGCAGTTGACTCATTGTGCTCGGCCTAGAATTGGCATAAGGCTTCTAAAGATGAGCAATACTCTTCGAGTCGAGGACAATGGTGAGTGTAGTGGCCATGGAAATCACACAAAGCACAAGGGTGATCTATGCGCAATGGTTTGAGTTTCGGGATTGAATCGGGTATAATGACATATACCTCTGGGATATCAGATTCCGGAAACGTCTCATTAACCATGGACTTGAGGTGAGGCAACTCCAGACAATTATGGGTGGCGTGGCCGACAACATCACACAAAGCACACTGGATGGTATGCTTTGGAGGCCGAGAAGGGGTAGGGTTTTTCGAGGTAGCCTTGTCATTTGATGCCCCCTTGCGAGATTTTCCCTTCTTACCCGAAGAATTCGCAACAGGAGGTGGTTACTCTTGAGGTGAAAGAGCCACTGTTGCTGCAATAGAAGCCATAGGGAGTGGTTGAACCAAGGTCAAATAAAAATAAGGTTTAGGTTGACCAGGCGGGGTGGCAGCTGGAGGATCAAGGTACCAGACGGGAATCCCAACAATCAGGTTAGGAAAAGAGAGGATGGCCATAACAGGTACCATGTACACTCCTAGTGGGGGAGCTAGAAACGATATCTAACTAGAGGGGTAATGACAAGGCAGAATGGCTCCAAGATGGTTAAGGGATGGAGGAACCGTTCCAGAAGGATAAAGGTGATCATGAGTTACAGCTGAAAGTAAAGGGCCGAGAGAAGAAGATTAAGAAGGTTGATCAGAGGAAATCATGAAAATCTGGTAATCGGGGGAACCAGATGGACGAGGTTGAGTGGTCACTTGTCCTTCAGGTGGTTGGGTAGCCACAAATCCCTGTTAAGGGAAAGGATCAGTAAGCACAGCCGGTTGACTAGGTGTAAGACTAGGAAGAATGGAAGGGATGGCTTGGTGTCCTCTCAATGTTGCTTGAGACTCCCATAGCTGTCGCATATGTGGCAGAAGAGGGAAATCATGCGTATAATGACCATAAACACCACAACAAGAACATGGCTTGTTCATACAAAGAGGCCTATCTTGCTTGGGCTGAGTTCCTTGTTGCTGGTTTATAGTGTTAGGAGCATTACCTTGATTAGGTCCACGATTACCAGGGGTAGCTTGATTTTGAGTGCCTTTCCTCTTCCTTTTTGAGGGAGGAGGATTAGTCGCTCCCTGCTGTGCATAAACCTATCCCTAAGGGGGTGGTAGTTTTTGTTGCGGGGGTTGAGAAGGCAAGGGAGGAGGAGGTGATAATGCTAGAGGAGCTGGAGCACCAGGCTATGGATATAGATAAAAAGGGGGTTGGGTAACAGTGTGGTAAACAGGAGGTTGGGTAAAAGGAGGAGGCATGTCGTATTCTGGATACGTGCTACCGGGAGGGGGAAAAGCGCCAGAGGTGTTGGTCCCACCCTGAGAGAAACGATAGCCCATTTTAGCATATGGATTAAAGAGAGCTCCTACGATACTGTCGGTAGCGTGAGATTCCCCTAGTGCGTTGGCACAACTGAGTATAGGAAGATCAGGTATAACGGTATAAACATAACCCGATTGAGCGTAGATCGGGTCATATTTTAACGCAATTTGGAGAGCCGCTTGTTCGGTTTGAAGAAAGTGCGATGCAATGTCTTTCCCAATAGGCAGCAAGAGAGTCCTAAGGAACCAGTCCACGTAGACAAGATCTTCGAAGGTAGGGGCTCGACATAGGCTCCTTCTTCTCCGCCATTCCTGAACATGGTCGGATAGGCCAGTCATAGACGATTGACAGAAAGAGGTCAAGAGCTCAGTACCAGTGTCGTAATGAAGGGGAAGCTGGAAATAAGACAAAAAGGCACGGGCAAGAGTTGCAAAGGTGGTATGAGAGGAAGGGGCCTGATCAACATACCACTTAGAAGCTTCACCAGTAAGCATTCGTTGGAACAACCGAAGATGGACAGAGTCATCGGTAATGGAATTAGACGAACACCACATGTGGAAAGATCTAACATGATTTGAGGGATCTTGTCCAGCAAGACCTTCAAACTTTGGGATGTTTGAAGGGAGCTTTTTTGGCATAGCAGGCCAACTAGCATCATGGTGTATATGGTCATTTATCAACTAGTTGAAGTCGGGGAGGCTGAGGCCTGCCATGAAAGGGAGAAAGGGTGCAACCGAGGTAATGTCCGTTGCGGTCCCACTAGTGGTAATCCTGGCGGGAGGGCCGGGGTTACCACCAGTATTAGGTCCTACACCAGACATGGTAAAGGTGATAGGGGGAGAACCGAAGGTGGAATGAGAAGGAGAACCCAAAGGACTAGAAGAAGAGTTGGAGTGCAGACTCTGTTGAGGACTAACTCGAATCCTATGCGGAGGAGTAAGTCTCCCTACCTAAAACTAAGGATGAAGGCCAAGAAGTCTCCGGGATGAATGCGTTGGTGGCACAATGGTAACGACAATAACACGGCACAAAGAAAAAAGAGACTGACAAGGGCAAGGAGGTGCAGGATCAACTGATTATAATGTCGAAACAAGGGCAGAGAGGTGCAGGATCAATTAATTCAATATTTTAGAGTCTTTCCTTGGCGGTGTTAACCAAGCCCTTTTTCACTTAGGGTGTGTGTGTAACAGTGTGTAAATTTTAATTTTTAAACCCAGATGTTTGTAGAGAAAAAATAAAAAGTATTGTTGTATAGCTGTAAATAAACCTGCAAATGACAGTATATGGGCCTGCAAAAATAGAAAATAAACAGCTAATAATGCAATAATCTAAACCCAAGGAGGCGATTCTCTCAACAACTAGTCCATAGGTGAGTAAAAAACTAATCAAAAAACACTAAAAAGGCTAATAGATCTAAGGTAAAGAGGGACACGATTCTAAAAGACAAAAATCTGCTGGAAAGTGGTGCAGAAAACAACAAGCAATCAGAGGAAAATTGCTACAAAGAGAGGTGGCGAAAGGCTATCTATAGGATGGAAGTGGAGTGCACCCTAAAGGAAAACCCAAAAAAATCTAAATGAGGAGATTTGGATGGATAAAAGGCCGATCTGAAGCAGATCTGAAGGTGAGGTATTAGATCTGAAAAAAATGGCTGAAGATCTTGAAATTTCAGACAACCTACAACAGCAAAAACTCTTCCACAAAAAGTGGAGGGTACTGAAGCCCTAGGGGGCTAGGTTCCCACTTATTTGAGTGAAACAGAACAAGTACAGGTCCAAAATGGGTGGAGACAGAGGTCAGACAACCCTGAACAGAGGCTCAGACAAACCTAGAAAACTTTCAGAAAAATTCTCTGCAAAAATTCCAGGTCGCGGTTTCTGACCTGTTTTCAGTAGAGGTCACACTTTTTGGGCTGTAAAGTGTGCCTTGGATGTCTAGGTCGTAGGTTTTGGGCTGAAAAGTGCGACCTACACTTCCGGCACTCTCGGCGGCAGATTTCAGAAAAAAATTTTGTCTCAGCTGCGGCTGATGTCTGTCACCTATGCAATAGGTCTGAAAACACATGGAAGTCAGAATTTTTATCGTTTTAGGGTTTTATGGGTTAAAAAAAAATAAAGAAAAGCAAAGACAAGGGGCTGAAGAGAAATCCTATGGTTTGAAGTAGCTGGATATGCAAGGATCAGAAAACTGAAAGTGGTCATAATCATAAACCCGTGTGGAGTCGCGAGTTGTTAGTATGAATCTTAATTCCAAGAATACAAAAAAGACCACTTTAGCTGCACATAACAAAAAACCCTAACAACAGAAATGACTGCTAATATCTTCAGATCTACAATTAGGTGATCAAGATAAATGCTGCAAAAATCTAGATCTGTGCATTAGAAGACATTAAACAGTAGAAAAAAAAATATTTACTCCCTCCATCCAATATACAAGACAAGAATATATCAAATGAATTTTGTATTAATGGCATCTGGGAGGAAAACAAAAGAGGGTGTTCCCGGTTCTCCTCAATGGGATGGGTTCTTGTAAGTCCTCAGCACTTCATATTTATAATGCCTCTCTCTTGATGGTGTAGAAACCCAGACAAAAATGGAAAAGTATGGCTATGATGGTGGATCAATAGCCAGGCCAAGAGTTGAGATCCAAAGTGATGTTTAGGCAACAATAGGTGATAAATGAAAGGGAAAACCCTTCTATTTATAACAAAATATTGAGTTAGTCTAGATATTGGTGCATAATTAAAATATTATTAACCAAATCAAGATCCAACTTTTATGGAATATTTTATTATATTTGTTGGAGGGAAAAATAATTTGACTTGGGTCAAATCCCTTTATTTGTAAATAATAAATAAATAAATGATTTATTTATCATTTTAAGGATGCGGTTAAGTAATAATAAATAGATAAATTATTTATTTATCATTTTAAGGATATGGTTGAGTAATAATGAAATAAATAATGATTTATTTAATTATTTAAGGGAGATTTACTCATATTTGACAAAGAATATTATTTAAGTAATGTTTAAATAATTATCCTTAAAAAATAATAAGATAAATAATGACTTATCTAATTAATTTCCTTGTTTTGGGTTAAATATAACCAGGAATATTAATTAAATTGTTGTTTAACTAACTATTCCTTGATGAAAATCAAAAAAATATGAATTTATTTAATGTTTCCCCATGGGGTTTCCTATTTAGACCATAAACAACTTAATAAATGTGATTTTACTCAGTTATTTTCATAGTGAATGCAATTATACTTATGGTAAAATTGTTCTTACATGGTGTACTTGGGTCCATCTAATACCAATGGGTTAGATGACCAAAAAATGGTGTAACAATACATATGGATCATTCCCCCCCCCCCCCCCCCCCCAAGGAAGAAATGGTACCCATTCCGTTGAGTTCCTCCATGAGATGAGGAAACTTCTACTGAACTTGGTCCCTCATGAACCACTTGCCTTGGTGCAGGAGTTGGCCAGCTTTGACAACCCGATAAAGTTGGATCTTCTATTGTCGAGTGTTCTTGATTTGCATGTCCATGATATAATCTTTGGTGGCATGTTCCATGCAGTCTACATTTAACTCTATTACTATGAGATGTTCTACAGTGTCGGAGGTGTCTAGTAGAGGTGGAAGTAGGGCCAAAGGCAGTTCACATTGAATACTAGGTGCAAATGAAGGAATGGTGGAATACTTAGCTCAAATTCATTAGACCCTACAACCTTGATGATGATTTACGGCCCATATAGAGGCATTGGTGATGGATTCCTAAGGTCGACTAGGGGTAGGTAGCAAAGTATAGAGGCCTTGCTTCTAGATGGTTAGTTTGGAAATGCCACAAGAAATGTAGGATCTGATGTACTTCCTAGCATCCTGTCAAAGGTTAAACCAATAGAAATACTTCTGTAGTACTGCCATTGTTTTCTTGACCCAAAAATCCCCAGCGATTCGACTGTAGTGCGCTTCCAAAATCATCTTGGCACACTCACTTGAAGGAACACAAAGGTGTCCTAGGTGACATAGCAGTGCATCATGGAGGTGAAAATTTGGAACTTCCGTAACCTCCAAGAGTGTCTTGCATGTGTGGCAAAATTCTAGATCGCTCTTGTAGAGAAGCGCCCAATCAGATGTCTTGTGCCCACAAGAGTTGAGAATGTTGGTGAGCACCATGATCAGTGGTCGACTGAGGTAGTCTACAACATTATTGGTGCTCCCCTTCTTTTAGTTGATGTTCAAATGAAACTATTGTAGATATGTGGACCACTTCTGATGGTGATCGTTCATTAACTTCCCTTGTGTATGTATGAACTGTAGGGGTTGATGGTCTGTGTGGATGACCGTTTCCTTCCCCAAAATCTAATTCTTCCATTGTCGGCAATACTGCAATGTGGAATACATTTCTTTGTCATAAGTGGGGTACTTGCGGATTGTTTTAGATAGTGTCTTACTTTTATATGCCACTTGATTCCCCTATTGAGTAATAACTTCCCTAATACCATAGTGAGAGGCATTTGTATTGATCTCAAACAGTTTTTTGAAACCCAGTAATGTGAGCACCAAGATAGAGCAGAGGTGATGTTTCAATTCTACGAACGCATTCTATTGAGATTTGAACCAAAAATAAATAAAATTCTTTCACTCCTCCCTTGGTGACTTGACTCAAGGACGAATTTATATGAAAAAATCCCAACATGAACCTATGGTAGAAATTAGCAAGACCTAGAAATATGTGAAGCTATGTTATAGTTGTTGGGGTTGGCCAATCTTGAATAACTTGGATATTGGTTGGATCCATATGCACCCCCCATTCATCAATAATGTGTCCCAGGTACTGAACTTGGGTGATGCCAAAAGTACACTTCTGGAAATTGGCACACAACTTGTGTTGTCGTAGTGTTTGGAGGACCTGTTGGATGTGGTGAAGATGCTCTTCCAAAGTCTCGCTGAAGATCAAGATGTCATCCAAGTAAGCTACTCAAAATGAGTTGGTGAATGGCTGCAAGATGTCGTCCATCAACTTCATGAACATTGTGGGAGCATTCCTCAACCAAAAAGGCATGACCATCCATTCAAAAAGGCCCTCCTTGGCTTTGAAGGCAGTCTTCCACACATCAGAGGGTTTGATTGGTACCCAATGATACCCGAACTTCAAGTCCATCTTGCTGAAATATTTCTCCCCTTTGAGTTGGTCCAGAAGTTCATAAATCTGTGGGATCACGTACCTATTCCAAGCAGTGTTCTTTTTCAACACCCAATAGTTAATATAGAGTCTCCAAGTCCCATCCTTCTTCTTCAACAACACGATCAGGATTCCACAGGGCGATGAACTCAGCCAGATGTGACCTTTCTACAGCAGCTCCTGAATCTACCTCTTGATTTCATCTTCTCCATAACAGAGTGTCGATATATCGGTTTGTTGGGATGCGACACACCTAGGGTCAGACTGATGAGCTACTTGACCTGACAGTGCAGCGGCACCCCTGTCGATGAGGTGAAGATGTCCCCGTACTCCTCGATGACCTTGTCCATTTGTTGTTGTCGTGGAGAGGATCCATGTTTAGAGATCATGGCCACATTCTTCTTCTTTCGCTGAGGTCAGATCATCGGTAAAAAAAAATTCCTATTTTTGGAAATGAGCTTAATGCATTGTTTTTCAGTAACCAAATAGATAGTGGTATGCAGTGGTACCTCTGGTATCTTTTATAACTTATTTCCCAAAGTAACAATAACACCGCAAGGTCAAGATTCATACATAACATGTCGCTTCCAAAAGTATGGTTGGCCTAATAATAAATAATAAAAATTAAGAGGAGCAATGTCACATAATATCTCATCCGTGAAGGCCTTGATGTTGTAAGGAAGGCGGCACTGCTAGTTTATGCGAAGATCATTTCCTTGGTGAAGCCACCCAACGATGTATGAATATGGGTGTGATATGATCGAAAAGCTCAATCACTTCACGACCTATGCTGAAATGAGGTTAATTTGGCTCCCACTATCAACAATAAACTATAGGGGGGACCCTTTACCCACATCTGGCAGAGGAAGAGATGCTCCTCCTCCTTTGGATCTTCCACTTCCTCCTTCAGGATCTTGATGCTAGAAATGGTGGCATTGGGCTCTGCATCAATAATCTGCTTCCCTTTTTCATTCCCCATGTCGGATTCTGATTCAGAAGCCCTCATCTCATATACCAGTGACTGTTTGGCCCAACACTCACTTTTTTTGTCAGTGGATATCTTATGAAACACACACCACTTTCCCGTGTCCTTCTTCGACTTCACGGTGTTGTTCTTTGCTTTCGTCTTTGGAAATTTTTTTTGGGCCACCATGCCTTGGATTTTTCCTTTGTTCTGTGGTTTTGGGCCACCTTTCCCTTGGTTTTGATTCGAAGATCCAAAGTCTCACTTCCTCTGTTTGAATTTTTGCTTAATATTGGCAACATACCGATATGTCGTACCAAGCGAGGACATGTAGAGGAACTCCATTTCATCCTAAATTTATTTGTGCATAAAACTGTAGTAATTCAACATCAAATATTTCTCTGAATCTTTGATACCCAACTTTGTGTGTAGGATACGGAATGGATTCTTCATCTCATGCACATCTTGATCCATGTGTTGTTGCAACATAGTCCATTGTATGTACTTGTCCTCATAGCTCCCCATGGGATAATATTGTTCCTTGATGGCATCTTGCAAATAATTCAAATTTGGTACATCTGAGAATAGGTAGGTTTCTGCCTCATCCTTTTTATCATAGTAGGTTTCCCACCAATCCTTTACATGGGGGGGGGAGCTTTGAGGAGTGCAAAAATAATCTTCTCCCGGTCGGAAAATTCATGAACCGAGAAATATCCTTCTAATAAATTCAACCATCTATGTATGACATTTGCATCTATTTAGAATTAAAATATGGGAACGTCAAATTTTACTTGTACCTTAAAAGGAGTTGCGCCTCCAAAGTGGTTGTTGGATGCAGATGCATCGTCGATGGGCAGTCGTTGAAGGATCTAGGAAAAGTTATCCATCATTGCATTCCTTAGTTTTTTGAGGGCCTCCTCGAGCAATATTTTGATAGGATCTCCTGCTCCATCATCTTTCTTTTCATCCCCCATGGGAATTTGTTAGGGCTTGCGAGGCTGATCTTGCAAAGGTTCAACCAGATCGAGCCTTAGCTCCTTATACCCCGACCTCTTTGGGGACATGCAAAGAAGGATTGAGAAAGAGTTGAATGCTCTGATTCCATTGATCCATATTTATGCACAAACACAACATAATACATATATAACCATAAATACAAAGATGCAACAGAAATAACACTTCATTTCATTAATATCAAAGAACTGAAATTTGTTTATAGACATAAAGGAAATAAACTAGCTAGGGTGCTGGTAGCCCATCTCTGAGAAGATATGTGGTGGCTACATGCCTCTAAACTATGTTATAATGATGCTCGAGGGCCTATTTATTATTGGGAAACAATGGAAAACCATAAACATATAGAAACCTAACCCTAGGAGATGAAGCGCCAAAACTATGGGCCATATTTGGGTAAATTGGTACATCAGCTTCCTACGGACATAACTTTGGCATACAATCTTCGTTTGACGTGAAAAGTACCTCGTTATAAATATCTATCCGAGGACTAAAAATTTTGATTTGAGCAACATCATAGGAGGTTCCATGTTGCTCCCATTTTTCCCACAAAACATCGTTTAGGTTCTTAAAACGGCTATGGAAGTTCAAGACTTGAAAAACTGCTAAAAATAGTGAAGTGTGCTACAATTAAGGAAACTAAAAAACTAAAATAAACAATGGTGGCGCCCCAATTTGAATAGGAGGGTGACCACCAATATCCACCTTGGTCATCGCCACATGGTGCCTCTCCGTTGGCCAAAATATTTGCAAGGTTCGAGTTGAGGTTGGAGGCGGTTGAACCCACAACCTTCCACTAGCAAGATAAGTGACCAACCATTACACCAAAACATGTGTCTTAATATTCATATGCGAAAACATTTTTTAAAATTTTTGTAATGCGTTTTTTGGGGGGTAGGTCGAGTCTATCCCCACCCCTCGTCACCACACCCACAAGAGATAAGTGGTGGGATAAGGGGCCAGGGCTCAGCCCAACCCACCCATATATTAATAAAATATTTTGTCTATAGCCGTTATTGGGGAAAATAATGAACCCACAAATGACATAGGCAGGTAGAAAAAAAATCGATCCATTAGCGATTTTTGGGATGAATTTGTAGGACGGTTAGAAGACAAGTCGAAACTGTAGGAAGAACTAGAGAAAAACTTGGGAGGCTCATAACTTTCTCATTTTTTGGCATTTTTGGGTGCAGAAAGAGGTTATACAGGGTTTGTTTTAAGTCCTAAAGCCATTAGATCTATCATCACATCTATTTGAGCATTGCAACTTGATGTAAACACCATTTTTTAGCATAATGAAAATGTCCCAACCATTGAAAGTTGGACTAGGATATGTAACCCAGGAGCGGTGAACTCCTTCATCATTTATTGGGTTTTTTTATTGCCATGGTGATATTTTCTCTTTTTTCCTGCAAAATATGTGTTTTAAATTAATCTTTATGTGTTTAATAATTTACATAAAAGGCTTAAAAGGCCTAATTTAATCACTTGAAAAATTTACATAATCCTCAAGCAATTTCACATACAGATCATTTTGGCATCAAAGCTCAGGTTTTCTTTTATGTTGTGAGCGTTTAATTGTTTGCAAGTGTATGTGATTCTTACAAGGTTGAAGCTAAATAGAGGATAAGAAAATCTTGTGGTTGCAAGTCCTCAAGTTAGTTCAAATTCAAGGAGAGAAATTTTGCCACAATATCCTCCACAAATTCCACCTCAAAATGTAGCTGAATCTCCAACAAGTATGTCACATGAAGGAGAGCCTAAAAATATGTTCAAAGATTAAAAGGATTTCATAAAATTATTCTTTGATATGGAAAAAATGGTTAGAGTTCTTTATGAGGAGAGAAACACAAGGTTGCAAGGTGAGAGCTCCAATCCTCCAAAGGGAGATAAGTCTTCAAAATGATATGGAGGAGATGGAGACATGAATCAAAAAGGTAATGGGAATGATGACGGGCCACCTTTAACACCACCATTTTTTTCACCTCCATCCTCACCACCATATTCACCATCATCTTCTTCCACAACAAGCCCTTCACAAACATCTCCACATTCTCCAAAAGGTCATGGTAAAACTCCATTTTTTAAGCTTGACATAAAGTTTGATTTTCCTATGTATGATGGAGAGGTAAATGCTGAAAGATTATATAATTGGGTATGTAATATTGAATTTTTTTGCAGGATAAAAAGAATCAAGGATGATGACACTAAGATTTAGCTTGTTTCATTAATATTTGAAAGTGCGTCCCTTATTTGGTGGGAAGCCAAAACTCAAGAGGACATGAAGAAACATGGTAAGATCTTAACCTCTTGGAGTGATTTTTTTACGTCCTTGAGAAGACAATTTTTTCCATCACCATATATGTAGAATGCTATAATGGATGGGCGAAACTTTAAGCAAGGTGAAGGACAAAGTGTGAAAATTCATACTTAAGAATTTAGAAGAAGAGCACTAATATTGGGTGTAAATTTGAAATCTCTAGAAACTTTTTTGAAATATGTTATAGGTTTGCATAATTACCTAAGAAATAAAATTCTCATGTTTAATCCTTCAAATTTATATAAAGTTTATGTACATGCCACACATATAGAGGAAAGAGGGAAACATGTTTCATATGAGACAAGTGAGAATACCTTTGAGTCTGGAGAGAAAGGAAAGGGAAAGTACAAGGGAAAAGGTAAAATGAATGCTTCCATCAAGTTGGAGAAGGATTAAATCACATGAAAATGTTGTTTTAAATATTTTCATGATGAATATCATTTCTAGGAACTTCATCCAGAGATGAGACCCAACAAGCTTAAAAACAAGGAGAAGGAGAAAACAATTGCAACAATACAACATGATTTAGGTTTTGATCATGGACATGAAACAAAAATCATATCGATGGGTTTGAAAGGTAAGGACATTGCAAGTACTATTTCTTCAAGTTGACTCAATAGTAAGCAAGATGATGAAACATTAAGATTTTCCATGTTAGAGTTATTTCAAAGAATACAAATATTGACACCCTATTTGATAGTGGTTCACAAGAAAATCTTATTTCTAAATACTTAGACAAGAATTTGAATTTGTAGACCATTCCTCATCCAAGAACTTATCGTTTAGGTTGGATATGTAGGAATGAAATTTTTCATGTGATGAGGAAATGTGTACTTAGATTTTCAACCACTACAAACTTTCTTGATGAAGTTGAACTTGATGTTGTTCCACTTGATATTTCTGGTATTGTTTTGGGAAGCCCATGTCTTTATGAAAGGAGAGACATATTTCATCACCATCAGAATAAATATCACTTGTTTCAGATGAGATAGAGTAGATAATTATATTTCCTGGTAAGAAGATGAATTTGTCTCTAATGCATGATGGACAAATGAAGAGAATTGTGAATTCTAGTCAGAATTTTTCTTTGTTAATGTTCAAGCATGAAGATGTTGTGAATGAGGCTTTTCAAGGAAATTCATTAAATGAAAATTCTTATTTCATTGAGGTTGCTAATGGTTCTAATAATAATTTTCAGGATTCTAACATGTTGCCTCCTATAATAGGTAAACAATATGATGTAAACTTGCAACAACATGCATCATTATTGAGCAGAAATGTGAACAAGATGATAATGCAAGACAGTGCAAAGGTCAAAGAAAAAGTGCCAAAGAAATTTGAAAAGGAGGGAATTGGGTCCAAAATTATTTCTTGTGGGTTTCAAAAATTTTTGTCTTTGAAATGGAATGCTTCATGGCGATGTCGATCACATTTCATCAAGAGTCGAGCCAAGCATAAGGGGAGACATGTCAAGCATCCTCGTGTCGACAGTGTTCAAGGTGAGAAGAATTTGAAGTTGTTTAAGATTTCTTTAATTGATGGCCAAGGAGGGAATGTGCTCGTTCCTTCAAGGATAAGTTTGTATTCTACAAATTTTGGGAAATTACAACAAGATGGTATCAATAACAACAATTCAAGGTCTTGAAAGTTAGGGAAAATGATCAGTTTACATGAAAAGCTCATAATGTCGCATTCAAGAAAATTTTAGTGGATAGAAACTAGAAGGGTGATGGATCTACGCCCTCATCTATTTATTGACATATAAAAATCTTTTGGAGGTCCAAAATCTTATAGTGGGGAGGAATGATCCGGTGGATCAAATTTATGCTCAAAATTGAAAGTTCTCAGAATGGAACGAAACTAATTTTCTTGTGTAGATCTCATGGTTTTGAATCTGGCACAACCTATTTCATGCAAAACCAACACCATATTCTCTTCTAATCATGATATGTTCTTTTCTGCAATCAAGCAAAAATTTTGCAGACATACTGACTGTGAATTCTGTATAGGTGATGTCATTCTAACGTCAGCATGATGACTGGGCATGCAAAGGCCAAATCCAGGCTCAAAACATGGCAGGTCGTATAGCAGGCTACATGGCTTTATTTGGTTGGATGGTTTGTTGTTTCAATGGACCAATGAGAGGCCGCCACATAGCCCAATCGGAGGCCACCATGTGGCTCCTCCCCATTGGCCAAAATATTTTCAATGTTTGAGTTGAGGTTGGAAGGGGTTGAACCTACAACCTCACACCACCAAGACCGATTCCCAACTACTACACCACAACATGTGCCTTAATATTCATATGTGAGAATTTTTATTTAAATTTTTGTAATGTGACGTTTAGGGGGCAGATCGGGGCTAGCCCCATCCCTCGTCACTAAGCCCATGGGAAATAATGGCCAAGACCAAGGGCTAACGCTTACCACATCCCCCCCATATATTAATAAAATATTTGGTCTATATACGTCATTGGGAAAATTAACAAACCCACAAATTTTGTCAGTGGTTATCAAAAAAGTCACTCCATTAGTGATTTTTGGGGCAGATTTGTATGTCGGTTAGCATACAGGTCAAAATTGTAGGACGAATCACAGAAAAATCGGGAGGTTCATAAGTTTCTCAACTAGTGCCCTTTTTGGAAGCATAGAGAGGATATTTAATTTTTTTTGATAGCTTTGATGCCATTGGAGCTATCATTACATCCATTGAGCACTGTAACATGATATAAACACAATTTTTGGGCATAATTAAAGAGGCCCAACCATTTGAAGTTGGACCAGGAGATGTATCCTTAGAGGGGTGAACTCCTTCGTCATTTTTTTTGTTCTTTTTACTGTTATGGTGATATTTTCTCTTGCTTCTTGAAAAATTTGAGCTTTAAATTCATGTTTATTTGTTTAAGAATTGACATAAGAGGCTTAAAAACCCTATTTTAGTCACCTGCAAAATTTACATAATCCTCAAGAAATTTCACACACAGATCAACAGTTGGAAGAGAAATGATAAGGCTTTGTTACAATTTTCATATAAAATACACTAAAGGTCATAAGTGTGCTGAGAAAAAATTATTTTACATAGATTGTGAAGATGAGGAAGAAAAGGAACAAAAAACTTCAAAAGAAGAGGATATACAACAGGAAAAAAACCTATAGAAAGAACACATGAATCTGACCATATATTGTAATGCATTAGCAGGAACTACCACTCCTAAAACTCTTAATATAGAAGGAAATATTAAGAAAAAAAAGGTAATAATATTTATTAATTGAGGTAGTACTCATAATTTTATTCATTGAAAGATAGCCAAGGAATTTAATTAATTCCTATATCCAACACTAGATATTTTAGTGATGGTTTCAAATGGTGGAACAATAAATTTCTCTAGAAAGTTTCACAATATCAAACTAACAATGAGGGAATACGTATTGAATAGTCCAATTTCTTCCATTCAAATGGGTGGTATTGATGTTGTACTAGGAGTCCAATGGCTACAATCTTTGGGTACAATAGCTTTTAATTTTCCAGGCCTTTTCTTGAATTTTTTGTTAAGAAAGGAAGGTTAATTAAGGGGTATCGTAGGGAAACCAGAAAATATAATCAGCTCTAATGGAATGACAAATCTTCTCAAAAAAGAAAAATGGGGTGTAATTTCACAATTATGCTCATTGCAGGTTCAAACATCGGAATCATCTATTTCTCCATATATCTGAAAAGTATGGGACAATCATTCTAAGGTATTTGAGACTCCTAGAGGCCTCCCACATATTCGTGATCATGATCATGTTATTCATTTGATTTCAGGAAGTGTTCCTTTAAACATCACACCTTATAGATATCCCTATTCTCAAAAGAGTGAAATTAAATGTATGGTTGCAGAAACGCTAGAAGCCAATATAATTCAACCTAGTCAAAATTATTTCTCTGCTCCAGTAGTATTGGTGCACAAGAAGGATGGATCATGGCGCATGTGTAGGGATTATAGGGAGATCAACAAGCTCAATATTAAATATAAATTTCCCATACTTGTTATTGATTAATTATTGGATGAATTACATGGAGTAATTTACTTCACCAATGTGGATCTTCATTCGGGATTTCATCAAATTAGAGTGAATACTGGATACATTCCGAAAACAAATTTTATCACTCATGAGGGTCATTATGATTTTTGGTCATTCCTTTTGGCCTTACCAATGAACCTTCTACATTTCAAGGTTTGATGAATTCCATTGTGAAACCCTTCCTTATAAATTTTGTGCTAATATTTTTTTATGATATACTAATCTACAACAAGTTTTGGAAGGATCATGTTCAACATGTTGACAAGGTGCTCAAACTATTGGATGAGAAACAATTATATGCAAAAAAATCCAAATGTTACTTTGGAGTACAAGAGGTGGAATATCTGGGTCATATTGTATCTCATGAGGGTGCTAATGTAGACGCTAAAATAATTGAATCCATTAAGGAATGTAAAATCCCCATAACCATAAATATTATGCCAAGATTTATCACATTGAAAGGGTATTATCGTAATTTTCTTAATAATTATGGGAGAATAGTAGCACCTCCAATAACATTACTGAAGAAATATGCATTTTCTTAGACTATAGAAGAAACTAAGGTATTTGAACGTCTTAAAGAAGAAATGTTCCACACACCAGTGTTAGCTACGCTAAACTTCACAAAATCAATTATTATGGAATGCCATAAGATATGGGTTTGGTGTCATTTTAATGCAAGATGAAATAACTATGGCTTTTTAAGGTTGTCCAATCAAAGGAAAGTATTTACACAAATCTATTTATGAGAAGGAAATATTGCCAATATTAATGAACTAAAGCAATGGCAAACTTACCTAATGGGAAGACACTTCTAGGTAAAAACATATCATGATAGTCTTAAATTATTTTTGGAATAAATATTATCTTTAGAAGAGGAGAAAATATGGGTCATGAAGATGTTAGGTTATGACTTTGAAATCATCTACAAAAAGGGGAAGCAAAATTTAGTTGTATATGCACTCTACAAAAAGGATGAGGATGTGGAAGAATCAATTTGTGCCTAGATTGGATAACCGGAGCAATGGATGAATGAAGAAGAAGTGTGGAAACTCATTAAAAATTTGTAGGAAGATCTGAGTACATCTGATATATTTAGCTGGAAAATTGATTCATTATGGTACAAATATTGTTTATATCTTTGTAAGAATTCCAAACTGAAACAAAATATTTTTTTGGAATTGCACACCTCTCCCTTAGGAGGGCACTCTGGCTTTTTAAAACCTTACCACAAGGTCAAGAAGGTTTTTTTTTGGGATGGCCTAAAATGTTATATTCAAACTTTTGTGGTGGAATTTTTGGTTTTCCAAAAAAATAATGTTGAAACAAGTAAGACCCCTGGGGTGTTACAACGTTTCAATGGATTTTATCAGAGGTTTACCCAAGTCCGAAGGAAAAAAAGTCACCATGGTGATAGTTGATAAACTTACTAAGTCTGCATTCTTTTATGCACTATCTCATCCATTTATAGCCAACATAATTTCTACTGTATTTATGGACACAATTCAAAAGATACATGAAAACCCAAACATTATTGTAAGCGACAGAGATCCCATTTTTACAGGAATTTTTTGGACAAAATTATTTTCTTGTCTCGGTGCTCAATTATCCCATAGCTCATCTTTTCATCCTTAGACTCATGGGAAAACTGAGATATTGAATAAATGTTTGGAAGGATATCTTAGTTTCTTTGTATCTGATAAAAAAACACAATGGCTCAAGTGGTTACCTCTAGCTGAATGGTGGTATAAGAATTCCTTCCATACTGCAACAAAAATGACCCAATTTATGGAACTTTATGGATATCATCCACCTTCCATCACACATATTTAATAGAAATTATAAGGTTCAATCATTGGAAGATCACATCGAGCATAAAAAACAATTTCTTCAACTCTTAAAGGATAACCTCACTTTGGCACACAGTCGAATGAAACAACATGCTGATCATCACCACAGTGAAATAAATTTTGATGTGGGAAACTAGGTTTTTTTACGAATACAAACATACAAACAAATGTCTCTCAAGTAAGCTAAGAAGGATAATATATTGTCACCTATGTGCTACGTTCCTTAAAAGGTGTTACAAAATATTGGTACTATGACATACAAATTGGGGTTTCCTGCATCTTCCCAAGTGCACCGAGTTTTCCATGTTTCATGCTTAAAGAAGGTTATAGGTGAAAAGATTGCATTTCAAACAATATTTCCAGAACTTGAAGAGAAAGGAAAAATCATATTGGAACCTCGAGTTGTCATGGAAAAAAGAACTCGAGAGCTATGAAATCGATCAATTTCAGAGTATATCATCAAGTGGAAGAACTTAACCGTTGAAGATTCGACGTGGTAGGATGAAAATTCAATACAGAAGCTTCCATGGCTAATCAAGTGTTGAGAAGAACCCTATTTTGAAGGATACGTTCATGTTAGGTCCCTATAATACAATTGAATCCCCTTATTTTTGTTATTAGTGTATCCCCCTTATTGTTATCGTTGTGCCCATGTAGCCCCCATATTTCTATTGTTCTGCCCCATAGAGGCTCACTATTGTTATTGTAGTGCTCTTACATTATTATTGTTATGTCATCTTTGGTTATATTGTGACCCTTTAGAATCCTATATATAGAAAGGATTTTGTGTCATTTGAACAATCCAAGAATTCTTCATTTGTGTAATGTAAAGGAGGTTTCCCCCTTGAAGTGGATAATTTTTAAGTCGATCATCTATATTTTCTTCTATTTAATGAGCTCGTTACATAATAGTGATTGTCTAGAGGGTGGAGACCCAGATCTGTGAATTATTTTGAATTAAAAAGAAAAGCATGCATGGAGCAGGTCAAATGTTTAATAGTCTATAGGAGAAAACTACAAATGGTAAGCGTTAATTAACTGAAACAACAAAAAATAATAATAATACCAATGGCATTTAACCCAGATTATATCAATGCCCTTATTGGTAAGGTGCAATTATACTATGAAATACAATAATCTAGGCACAACTCCAAGTAGGAAATGCAATGAATCCAACCTTGGAAAACCTGCAATGTGACTTCGCGATATGAGAGGAGGTCACAAGTCTGGCGCGCTGGGTTGCAACTCGAGAAGCAAAAATATTGTTGAGGCCGGGCCACATGGTCGCAGACTACTAAAAGTCGCACACCTTTTTCCATGGTGTGAAATATTGTGACTTGCGACTTGAGGCCTCGTATTGCGACTAGTGAGTTGAGACGATGATCTTAGTGAAGGGTTTTGATGTGACCAGTCCAAATCGCATGTGATATTTTCCCAACGCATTTCACTTCAAGCAGTATTTTGGTTCTTTCTTTGATCGCGGCCTAGAAACGCGACTTATGGAGAGCTCTCACAGTCACACAATGAGCAAGTCGCAGAGTCTCACTGATGGTCCTCTCGAACACCCTCGATGCACGTCTGAGAAAAATGGATGTGATTATGCGACCAAAGAGAGACTGCAACTTTTGAAAGTTGCATGGTCACCATTTAGAGGGGTCTCTTCCCCTTTCTACTGCTTTGCAGTGTGATTTCGCGGCCAGGGGAACGTGCGACTTACACGAGGTAACATAGTCGCAATAGAGGATCAGTCGAACTCCCCACTGGCCTTGTTGAGACTTTAACACATGAATTTGTGAATTCGAAGCTCTGCCAAAATATTTTCTACTATTCGAACGTTCCAAGCACAATGCATTTTCTAGGATCTTTAATGATGGGCCATTATCTTTCTATTGGCGTTCATTCTGAGAATCAACTTGAGCAGCACAGAAAGCTTTGGTTTTACTCCCAAAGGGCTACATCGCTAGTTTTCTGCGACGTCCCTTTGGAATTATGGTGTTGCACTGATTAGTGGCACCGCACACATTTCTATACATTGAGAGCGCTTGTCAATCTTCGAAATAATATTTTCTTGGACACTGACATTGCCCTGCAGTCCGCATTTCTCCATCGCACCCCGGGAATTCAAGTTAGTTTTTCATGTGTGTCTAGTGACACAATCTGCATGCGGTGGATACACCCCATCCAATTTGACACAAGAAACAAGATAAGGGGCTCAATTGTTAATAATTATATAATATAGTATCGAGAAATCAAGATGTTTTTTGGTTTGTAGAATAGGGATGCTTCATTCCCTGTGGTTGACGTAGCTAGTAGAGCATCGAGGCGGTCGATTGGTTGGTGTGGTTTGGGAAAAAATGGGAAACATAAAATAGAGCAAAAGAATGTTGGTGAGCAATATTTTGGTGTGTTCTTTTTAAGGTATTTATTCAAAGCAACACTCTCACACAACATCTGAGTGATTCCAAAGTCTCTAACCCACCACAGATGAGAAGATTTGAGAGGAGAGTGTTAAATGTTTGAGCCGTCAATGTGAGAGAGCATGTATTACAAGGGGAAAATTGTATGCGTTGAGTCACTGTGATATAAAAAACAATGACCAATACCAGAGATTAAAAGGACCATCATATATAAAGGCAACCTATGGACACGAAATTTGAGGGGGCCGTTTTCTAGCCCGGTGTGCCTATGTCACATTGTGCCCATCGATGCGTCACTAATTATCCCTAGTGTGAGCTCTCGGGTACCCTTCAGAACAATGTTATGTCATAATTATGTATCGCCTTTTGTGCAAAGGTATCATGACTATTGTGGGTGCCATTCTAACGCAGTGCGAGTGTATGTGAGGTCTAGAAGTGGGAGCTTCACATTATTCTCCTTCTAAATCTGGTTGTATACGTATATATATAACATCCTCTTACTTGACATGATGTCTATTTGTGATTTCCAATGTAATTACGATGGGCAAAGACTGATACTGATTGTTGAAATTCCCTTCAGAGTTTTAACTGGTATCCAGAGTTATAAAATGATACCCTGCTTTGGGAACAACGACACGAAGGTTTTTTTTTTAAGGCATTGTTTCAAGGTACTGTTTAGGGTATATATGAATTGCTTAGTGTGAACTCATGCCTACTACATTCAATGCCTTGTTTAATTCTATGATCAAAAGGAAACCGAACAAGCTAGTTTATGATACCTTTCATACGGAGGTAAATAGAAAAATGACAAAATATAGACATTTAGGTATGATGTGTAACTACATGTGAGCGGGACATTATGTGATATTTGATATGATGTTTTAATTATAGTGTCAACTCCTCAAGGTAGTTTCTGAGAATGCATTCCATGGGTTGAAGGTGCACGCCAGGACACTCTAGGGTTTCATAACTGAAGTAGACATAATGACGTTTTCGAAAGCCTTACATGATTAAGAGAGTGAGAACCTAAAAATAATACCTTAGTCATTAGCACAAGGTACTACCATCAAATTTCATGTATCATGAGGAATATATCTGGGACGTGCATGTATCGTTAAAAAATAACCCTTGAAGGTGACTTTGTGAATAGAATAGCCCCAAGTTGTCAAATATTTCCATGGAGGGTTCATATGTGAATTGATGTGCCAAGATAGAACAACTCGAACTCTTCTTTAAACATTGAATTCTAACGCCCGAGGATATGATTCACAGATAATGGGTTGCATTTCGGATTTGTGGAGTGGAAGTGAGAATCAAACTCTTCAATGTAAACTACGAGAATGTATGGTTCAATGAGGCAAATAAATAGAAAAACAACATTTCCAAACCCTAAATCACTCTAAGGTATAAGAACATATGTGTAATACGACCAATTTCATGAACATACACCTCTCCCTTGCAAATGCATGTTGATGGCAAGATAACTCCTCACAACAACTACTTGCACAAACCTTAATGAAGTTGAAGGGGATGAGGACTAATGCAGTATGAGGTACCTTGTAACCACTAATGCACATGAGTGATCAAGTTTCAAGGTAATATGAGCAGGTGAATATGATGAGCACCCTACGGAGTGATAATTAATTCAACACGGGTTTGTACCTTCAATTTCATACGTCTAGGGTTACAAGGACACAGGAGGAGCATACAATTCTTGCAAACCCTAATGCACATGTTGAGGGGTAGGACAAGTCAAGAAATTAGGGGAATATGTTAGGCATTGAATCTCGCCATGATGTCATGCAATGTCGATGGGAATTCATGCCTAGGGGCATCCAAATTAGGTTAACACAAGAAAGGGGATAACTCTTTTCCAATTTAGGGTTTCTACCAAACCCTAGCATGGTCAACATAATGATAGCCAAATTGAAACATTTTTTTTCAAGTATCAGTCCCCCCACTAATTAGTGATGACTACTATGGACAATATAGCTTTGAATTCGTAGACGAACTGTCAATTCTCTTTAAAGAAGCATAACCCCAACCATAATGCAATCATGAGACAACAAAACAAGTGAGTGCGGTGTGCATCACATGAATGGGCAGAATGACAGGGTTCAGTAGAATAGTTCATGGGAATATTAACCAACAAGAGCTCGGATAGAAACCTTAATGGGCTTATCAAGCAAAGGGGGACCTTAAATTTTTAATATGCCCAAAATTTTGGGTGGTGCTGTAGCAGCTACAACAATTGGTGAACCACTCATAGAATTCAGTATCTCTACCAACATCCCTACAATAGTTCGAGTTTGGATAATGATGCAAGTGACTATTGAACATGTAATATGGGTACCTCTTGTGTTACCTTGACCTTTACTGATATGCCTTCCCTATGTGCCTCGGCTAGGTACTGTTAATGAGTAAACACCCAAGTAGAAACTCTCACATGCCAGTAGTTGATGATGATGAAGAGAAAACAACAGAGGGCTTATGATATTCAAAATTTTAAAATAATTTTTTGGTGTTTCTCCACTGTCAACATGCCTAGACAGCACCCCAATGGAGTCGCTTCAAGAAATGAAAAATGTTGCTCGGCTACCTGCAATCCTCGTCAGTACCCCGAAGGAGTCATTGCAATACCTCTCTATGCAGGAAGCCTTTATTGATCCTTTACCATTCATTTAATTATAAGTTATTACTGGGCATTCATTATGCCAGGGAGGATGAAGGATCTCGACTTATTTTACGGGAAAGAGAGGTTGTTTCTTATTTGACAAAAAATTAAAGGTATTTTTTTTAGGTTTTCCCTAATTCCAAGTCTCCACATCCCATCTCCAATTAACAGGTGAAACATGAAGAAAATTCATTAATATATCCATGACCATGTTGAGAACAAGGTTCAACTTATGGATATGGGTCACTTGAGTTGATTAGGTTTCCCCAAAAGAAACTTGTTCGTATTTCTCTGGCTAATGAATTGGACTTATAGGAATGATGTCAAGGATGTGATTTTGATGACCGATTCTAAGAGAAGTTGCCCTTGGAGTACCCATCAAAACATCACACAATCATTAGGGTTAGGGTTTCAACATTAGGGAAAGGAAATCAAGGAGGCTCTTTTAGGGTTTTAACATGTGTGAAGAGGTCAAAGAAATCCCTCATGGTTTGAGCATGTTCAAGCAGGTGTAAGAAATCTAGTTATGACACCAAAGGTTCGAAGGCTCGAGGTCCAATGAAGGCTCATGCAGTGGCATGCAACATATAGAAAAATGTTAGGCTAGGTAAACGACCAATGAATTTTATGCAAGAAGACAAATGTACGATGTAATGAACCAAAAAATCCTTATGATGCAATGTGATTCTATGTGTGGGAGAAATCAACGAATTTTAGATAAAAAATAATGCAAAGTACATGTAGTGATCATATGATTTCCATGCAACAACGAGAAAATTCAAGAGTATGAGTGAAATCTAGTAGAAAATCATAATGCATAAAGCTAAACTACTTACAGTAAATAAAAGACATCATAACATACCTTAAACCATAAAGCAAATCCTAGGAGGTAAACCCTAACTACCAAACTTAGAAAAGTGAAACTTTAAACATCAAACCCTAGCTATCCTAAACCTAAAACCATAATTTAACGACAGAGGAGGTCGGTTCATGTGAAATCAGAAATTCAATGTAGCCAGTGTATCAATTCCCGACCTATAAGAAAAAATATGTCTGCAATTACAATCTATAAAAAAAATTGTGCAAAAACCAAAATACTCACATGTGAAACATGAACAATAGATGGAAGGTCATGTCTTCTAATAGGAAAGCGTGCCAGAAAATAATTTTCGAGTTGAAATGCAATGCAATACTAATAAGCATAAATATGTACTTGAAAACTATTATCGTCTAGCCATGACACACATCCATTCATGCTTAACCCTAAATCTGGTGCAAGTGAGGCAAGATATTGTCTGCTTGTAGATACATTTTCTAGGTAGGATCCCTCAAACCATTCAAAAATCTTATCATGATGTTGAGGATGGTCTATTTGATGACATGGAGAAAATAAAATTTTGTCAAGTGAAATCCAGATGCAAGAGAATTCAAGTACAGAAACCCTAATTTCAGAAACCCTAGTTTGACATTATCCATGGGTTTTGTCGAGGACGTGAGCACCTAACATAACCATCAACTCGTGTTGAATTTCCTCACCACCTTGGAAAAACTCTTAACATTCAAACGGAGAGTTATCGAACTTCAGTGGTTTCATGATATCAACTAGCGAATGCATGTGGTCATCATTTATGGTAACTAGATAGATATCAGTGAGCATATTGTTAATTTTGTCACATGTTTGCACACTGATAGATTACCAGTTCAACAGATCAGATTCTTTAGATTCCAAAGAATGGGATGATTTGACCAGAAAAGTTTCATGCAATAGAGATGTTAAGTGATTGGATTGTTAAAAATCATCTTCTTGTACTTGACTACTATTTGTACTCGCTAGGAAACCATAAAAAATATTTCAAACAATGACATGGGTCCTCCCTCTAGTAAACAAATTAGGGTATAGAGGTTGATGCATATTCGTTGTTAGAGAATGGAAAGATTTTCTTAGATAAACATCACTCCAATCAGGGGCTTTCCAAGATGATTTGGCATCTGGCAAGATTATGTCGAGAGAAGTGTGGTGTGCGAAAGCCCTAATTTGACTTGGTTCAAGGGTCTCATCAGGATCGTGAAAACCTGACATAACCATCAGTGGCAGCTGAAGTGCCTCAACTTCCTAATGAATCCATTAATATTTTAAATGTGAATCATCAAATTTTGGTGGCTTTGTAGGATGTACAGATAGAAAAAAATGAATATCACTATAGCTGTGAGTGAATATGTTTTCGGAAAAAAGACAATCATTAAAGCCGCCAATTTGATCACGATGGGTATTTGGTGCATTAGGCTCTTATGGGATTAAAAGTTAGGATGAATCAGTGAGAGAAACATCTTGAGGTTGTCGAGACATAAGGTATATTTCTTTAATGGTTAAGGACTGTGGATGGAAGAGAATAAAAATAATAGATTCATCACTCTCGTAGTGCAATCATGAAACATTAACCTCGCATTCATCACTGCAACCAACACCAACATGAGAAATTTCTAAATTATTTGTAGAAATCACTGGTGTGTCAAACTGAAGAAATGAGTAAGGGAATAATGGATCACATGATTCAGATGAGGGGGTACCAATTTTACCAAGACCCTCATCCCACACATTAGTGTTAGCTAGAGGGAGGGAAGAATCCGCATGTAAGTCACGGTCCGTGAGTTTTATAGAACAATAAAATTCATTTGGGACAAGACCCAATTCATTCTTAGTAGGTGAATGATATTTAGGAATAGGCATATGTTCAATAGACTCAATATTGGTTTCATTGACATGGATAGATGTTAAATCAACTTGGTTTTTGAGTTTTTATTTAACAGGGTGTATAGAAGATCTTGAGGAGATACAACATGGTCATTCCCTGCAAGCATATTTAATCACCTAAACTATTTGTGACCCAAAATTCATTAGGTAAAAAATCAGAAGGAGGAAGATAAATGTCACAAATATAAATTTCCTCCTTAGAGGCTTGAAGTTGTTCCAGGTTCAGAGATATAGGAAAGACAACATTAGGGACCGAATATGGACAATTTGTAACTTTAATATTATCATGGAAATCATAAGTGTTGGGAATTGTTTCAGATTGAATTTCTTGTATAGAAACGAAAACTAATTGTTGAAAATATGCAATTAAACATGCCCAATCGACATTTATTTTAGGCAACTCAAAACAAATATGAACAAAAGAAATAGAAAAATCCTCTAGAGATTCTTCAATTTTCATTCTGATCTCATTTATCCTTTATAACACATCTCCAAAATCGTACTTGTGAAAATCTTGTTGAAGCTCACCGATGAGTTGCTAAAACAAATCGATGCAAGTTGTTGGCAACGTGTGGCACCATTTCTTAATGTGGCCTTCAAGGGTGAGGGAGAAAAGCAGACAAACAAACTCCTCATCATCAATTTCATAAGATTCAAAAAACTCAAGAAAATCATAAAGGTGCTCGGTTATGGAAATTCCATTCTCACCATCGAACATTAACTGAGACAAGTTATAGAGAGGTTCATCAAGGATTAAGAATTGAAAACTAGATAAATTTGACAAACACCTTGGGAGAATGATTTGGGGACAATACATTTACATATATGAGACTAAACTGCAGGCTCCAAGGGCTCATATTTTCATCTAGTTCTACTTCTAGTGCCAATTTTGTTGACAAGATGGAATGTAACACCAACAAGAAGGGGGTCTCCCTAATGTGAAGTACCAATTAGAGCTCACAACATTTGGGATAGGAGCCCCATCCGATATGTAGGATCAGCTACCACCATAAGTGTTTTCACTCTTTTCTATTGGATGAGAAGGTGTTGAACTAGGGATAACAGTGAAATGACCAGACATGGAAACAAAATTAGCCAAATATTGACAAATTACAGAGAAATGTACAAGAAAATCTAATCAACAATAAGAAGGGGCAGACCATGAGAGGGATCAGTGAGCCAAAACATATTCAAACATACATGAACAATAACATGACAAAATTTAATTGCAAAGTAGTTCACAATAAATCACTAACATGGAAAGGAACAAGTAAACACTGATTCAAAAGAAAAAAATGCATGCATCAGTCCATAACATATTTTGTATATGAAAGCACAAATATAAAAATAGCGAAATATCATACATCTAATAATACCGCCATGAGAAAGCATGTGAATTGAAAAGGAAAATATATTATTAATGTTGTTGCAACTTCAATTACATATCTTGAAACTTGTCAAAACCCAACAGTGGAATGTGGGCTATTCATACCAATGCCTGATGAAAAACCTTAGCCTGATGAAAAACCTTAGCCTCACTACAACTCCCTCTACTAGCTACTAAGAGTTGAGTGCATTTAGCTCTCAATCACAAGTCAGTTATCTAATCCTAGCCTCAACTCAAGTGCTAAAAGTCCCTCGAAATGAGGTATAAGAGAACACTTATAGATATGTGATGATTTTTCATCTACCATGACCCTTGGTCTTCCCTTTGACTCTTGAGCTTATTCACTTCTCTCTCAAGCGCAATGATTGTTACATTCTCAAATCAACCTTAGTGCAGCTTCTTACATATGTATATAAGAATATTTGCAAGGACAGTGAGTAATATTATTGGAAACCCTAATTTTGTTGCATAGTAATGGAAGAATATTAAATAGGGTTTTGATCCCCTGGTTGTGTTGCATGTTGATACTCCTGCTATTACATATTTTATTGAGGTTGACCCAATTCTGTGGGAATCTAAATGAGTCCCACTATATTTTTTGTCAAAATATTAATTCCACAACTTCTTATCTATGCACATGAACATCCACCATCCTTGCATAATCCATTTCTTTGTCATAGAATCGTTAATTAATGTGACCTATGTGGGGTTTTTCACCAACGGGTATAATGCTTTAAACTAGATTATGTCTCTTCCTTGTTCCTATGAATCATTTGAATCCTACAAGCACACAAAACCATTCATAAGTAATCAATATGAACACACTTTCATAAAATTTAACGGAAAATATCACAAATAAGAATTGAATGAGAAATAATTTATGGCCTTGAGATGTAGGTATCATGATTTCTTGGGCTAGTATCCCTTTATCGTTGGAAATTGTTACCTCCTCTGACTTTTTTTCCTCCTTAATATACTTTATTAACTTTAAGTCGTTTCGATGCCTTGTGTTAACTCCCCTCAGTTTCCCAAGGCTGAGAAAGGAAGCCAAAGGGGTAAGCAGAAACCAGTCTTGATATGATATCTATCCCTACCAAATTAGAGCCTAGTTCTCTCGAAATTACAGTCATATCTGATGGAATTTACTCGAGGCTATTTAGAATTTTAGGCTAGTTAATAAGCTCATTAGTATGTGATTTAAGGTTTGTTGGATCAAGATCATAGATCTAGGAACTAGGTCAGGGTTTCGAATGATCAATTGTAGAGACGAAAATGAGAAAAAGTAGGTATTTTTAGTTACATATTTGGGCTATAATTTTGTTATAGGGTTGAAAATGAAGGATCAAAATGATCATATGACTATTCATTCATTCATCAGAAGAAATGGAACACAAACATGAAGATATCATCAAAACAGAGCATAAAACTTATGAATTATGTTTAAAAACTAATGATATGATCACATGAAATAATACATATGATTGTAAGGAGAAATAAACATTGAAATTGATGATTAAAGTGAGAGGAAACACTGTCAATAAGCATACCATAATAATCTCATGATAATTCTGCAATTTCCTTTGATATCACTGTAAAATGGTATACATTAGCTCCACACTATGATTACCAAGTATCGAACCCTCACAATGAGTTAAATTTGAGTAAATATAGAAAAATTAACAATATTCCACCTCTATGGTTCAAAACCTAATCCAAAACAACTAATTGATTCACCTAATGACTCATAAACTAATTTCTATTGGATTTAGAAACAACTCCCCCTCTTTTAGCTAACAAGTTTGAGTCTTTGTCTCAAGTCATTAAACACAATATCCTTTAACAAAGATGAACATAAATAGGCTCATTAACCATCAAACATCTTATGAGACAGATTTCACATCAAATATTTTGACTTTTTTACCTCCATGTGTCAAGAAACATCCTCAATCCCATAAACATAGTGAATGTTACAAAAGCACAATGAAACAATAGGGGTCAAAGTTGAACTGATATATTTTTAACCACAACACATTTTACAAAAAAGGGGAGAGGTTTTTGTAGATAAGGTTGTTTTGGAGAAACAAATATATCATTTTTTGGAAATTCATTTCCTTTTTCTCGGAATCCATGCCACAAAATGATGGCTAAAATAGACAAGAAAAATTGGAGAACTTGATTTTCTGAAATAGGCCTCCAAGAAAGTTAAATATCTCCCAATATACGATAACTATGTAGAAAAAAAGGAGGTTAGTGTTATTTGGTAACTATTATACAAAAAAATATTTTCATTTTCCCTAATTCATCTTCATTGTGTCAACCACTTCTTTTGTAAATGATGACCAAAAACGGAGTAAAAAACGCAGCGAATTGCAAAGGAGGAAAATGGGAGGGAAGACAGGTAGGAAAAATTATGAAAATTTGTGGAAGGTAGGGATAGATGTTAATAAGACAATGGAGGAGTAATTTCTTGAAATTAGTGAGAAAAAATGGGTGAAAGGTTCAAAACACAGACCTAGGGTAAAAGCACAGCAAAAATATGGGGTTGTTTGGGAAAATGGGGAAATGAGAGGGAAGAGGGGTAGGATAAATCGCAAAAAAATTATACAGGGTATGTATGGGTGTTAGGAATATAGGGGTAGTAAAATTTTTTGTAATGGATGAGGGAAGGAGGGGGGAAAGTGGAAAACACAGGGAAAACCCAAAAATGCAGCATAAGCATAGCATGGGCTTGGGTTTTGGGTGAAAAATAGTGGGATGAAGGAAATTAGTGTGAGAAATTGTTAGGGAGGGTTTGATAACTATATACAAGGGTATTTGGGCAGAAAAAATAGGTAAATTATCTCTGAGCTGAAGCAAAAACCATGAAAACTAAAAGCGTAGTGAAACCCTAGGAGAGGGATTCTATTCACTTTTTGTGAGAAATGACTGCATCAAAGAGTTGATGAAGGTATTTACTTAATTTATCAAGAGTCTTTGAAGCTTTTAGGGTAATATATGAACCTTTTATTTCTTTATTTAACCTCCAAACCCAAAAACGCATCGTGTTTTCCAGAAGCGCAACATGTTGATGCAAAAACACAGTGTGCTAATAGCAAGGGTTTGGTGATGAAAAATTCAAGGTTTTGATGGCTCAGAGGAAAAAAAAATGGTGGAGAAGTGTTCTTTGAGGATGGAATTAAGCTTTTGAATGCTTGTATGGTCCTTTTATTTCTTGAGAATCGGTTTTCTCTTTGGCAATGATGTGACATCACACGTCCTTTTGAGAAGTGACTTGATGACGTAGTGTAATGCAACTTGAATTCTTTTTTTGGAAAGGTTAGAGCTCCATGTGGGTTGAATGTACATTTGATAAGTTTTTGACAAATTTATCCCTAATTACTAACTCCCATAATGGTGACAATGGTGATGACATGAATCCCATGTATATTTTGATGACATGAGCAACTGATGACACCTAATGCATACCTTAACCATGATTTGGAACTTCAAACCCTTTAAGTATGCATGTGAATGAATTAATGACCAAAAATATGACCAAAACACTAATTTTATGACCTTGAAAATGGACGGAGTAGTAATGATACCTAGGACATGACTCAAGACTCATATGACAATAAAAATACATGTCAAATTTTATTTGAAAATAAAACAATTTGACCTAAGAGCCTATCAATCACATGGAAAGAGTACATTTGATCATTGGTGACTCATAAACACTAACACCTTGAATGCGATATGGTCGTTTTATCATAGTATTTTGTACACTATTGCATGCACTTCATCATAATCCATGCGCAAATTCATTTGGAAATAGCATGATTCTCTCATATTGTTTGCATAATCATCTATTGTTTAAATTTAGTGTACTCATCAAGCTTTATTTATTAACTATACCACTAGAATATATAGCTCATGCCTCAATGTCATCAAAATTCACAACCTTCAAATTAATTATGGTCCTCCTTTACTGCACTTTTCTTCATATGCATGGTTGCTATAGTCTACTATTGCGTTTACGTTGAAGTCAAAGGGAAATGATTATGAGCTAGGATAGTGTGTGTTTTATGCAAGTCACATAGTCAGAGAACATATAGGGTCACGTCAGTCGCACTAGTCACATGCATAGCTCACTTTGGCAGCTACTAGAGTGTGACTCTTCGACTTAGGTGGGGGTGAGACAAACCATAAGTCGTGTGGTCGTGTTTCTGTCTAGTCACATATTCAATTAAAATATGTGAGACCTACAATGTGAATTCGCGATATGAGGGGAGAACGTAAGTATGGCACGCTAGGTTATGACTCAAGAAGGACAAATATTTTTGATGCCAAGTCGCATGGTCGCAGCATGCTAAAAGTCGCGCACCTTTTTCCATAGTGTGTAATATTTCTATTTGAGACTTAAGGCCTCGTATTGCGACTTCTGAGTTGACACGGCGATCTTTGTGAAGTGTTATGATGTGACCAATCTAAAATGCATGCGATATTCTCCCAACGCCTTTCACTTCAAGAAATATTGTGGTTCTTGCTTTAGTCGCAACCTAGAAATGCGACATATGGAGAGGTCTCACAGTCGCACGATGAGTAGGTCGGAGATTCGCACTGAAGGTTCAGTCGCACTTCCTAGATGCACTTCTGAGAAAATTGATGCGACTATGCGACTAGAGAGAGACTGCAACTTGTGAAAGTCACATGGTCACCATTTACAGTGGTCACTTCCCCTTGCTACTTCCCTAGATTGCAATTTCACAGTACTTACTTGAGGTAGCATAGTCATAATAGAGGGTCGACCGAACTACCCACTAGCCTTGTTGAGACTTTAAGATGCAACTATGCGACTTCAAAGCTCTATCAAAATATTTGATGTTGGGGGGACGTTCTAGGTATAATGAATTTTCCAGGATATTTAATGTTGGACCATTATCTTGCTCTTGGTGTTTAGTTTGAGCATCAAAGAGAGTAGCAAAGCAAGCTTTGGTTCTACTCCCAAAGGACTCCATCTCTATTTTTTTGCGAAATTCCTTTGGAATCTTGGTTTTGCAATGATCACTGGCACTAAACACATTGTGATACTTTGAGAGAGCTTGAAAATATTCGAAAAAATATTTTCTTGAAAAGTGATGTTCGCCTGCAGTTCACATTTCTCCACTCACCCCTCGAATGTGAATTAATTTTTGAAGTGTGTCTAGTGGCACAATCTGCGTGGGGTGGATACACCCACTACTACACTAAAGGAATTTTTAATACATTTGTTTAAGATAAAAGAAATCTTTTGTCTTAAAAAGTCACTTTTTATTTTAGTTATTTTACATTAAAATTTAATATCAATTGAATTTTATTAAATATAAGGAATTTTTAATACATTTGTTTAAGATAAAAGAAATCTTTTGTCTTAAAAAGTCACTTTTTATTTTAGTTATTTTACATTAAAATTTAATATCAATTGAATTGTATTAAATATAAAATTTAAGACAAAAGTAGTGTGAGACAAAAATAAGTTGAGACAAAACTTTATATTTAAGACAAAAATATTTTAAGACAAAAATAATTTAAGACAAAACTTTATATTGAAGACCAAAACATTTTGACACAAATATTTTAAGACAAAACTTTATATTTAAGATAAAAGTAGTTTGAGACAAAAATATTTTAAGACAAAAGTAGTTTGAGAGAAAAATATTTTAAGACAAAACTTTATATTTAAGACAAAAGTAGTTTGCGACAAAAATATTTTAATATAAAACTTTATATTTAAGACAATGGCAACTTAAGACAATGAAAATTAAGACGAAACCCATATAAGACAATTAGAAATTAAGACAAAACCATTGGCAATACTTCATAACAAGGTGATTGTCAAATGACTTACATTCTATGAACTAAAATTGTTTATTTTTTTAAATATGTGAAAAAATTTAAATTACTTCAACTAAACTTTGATATAAATTTTCATAAAATTAAATATACTATAACAATAATTTTTATTTTTATTTTCTCAATTGTTATATATATATATATATATATATCAAAACTACACATAAAGAAATAAGTAAAAAAATACAAATTCATCCATATATAGATTTTAAATCTTCATTATTTTCACTGAAATTCCATGAGTGGATAATTATTTTTTTAATTTTTTAAAATAGATATTCAAACCACATGAAATTTGATCATGTCATTTTTATTTATTTTATATTTTTTTTTCCTTTTTCATTAAACCACATTCTAAAAATATAATAAATAAATAGATAAAAAAATATTATCTTTTGGTTGGCCACTAAAGGGGATTTAACTTTGAATATCATGTTTTAACATAATACGTCATAACAAGGTGATTGTCAAATGAGTTACATTCCATGAACTAAAATTGTTTATTTTTTTAAATATGTGAAAAAATTTAAATTACTTCAACTAAACTTTCATATAAATTTGTAAGAAATTAAATACAATATAACTATAAAAAAAATTGAATATTTTCTCAATTGTTTTATATATATATATATATATATCAAAACTATACATAAAGAAATAAAATAAAAAATACAAATTCATCTATATATGCATTTTAAACCTTTATCCTTTTCTTTCAAATGAAAAATCAAAATTTTGATTCTTGCATATGTCTTATAGTCACATCTCAATTTTCTTTTCACTATTGAACAAATATATCAAAGAGATAAGTAACAATAATTTAATTATTTCTTAGATAAAATTTTAGTATTTAATTTTTTTCTTATTGTAAAAAAACTATATATATATATATATATGCAGTTTAATATTTTTTTATATTAATTTATTATTAGGTATTAAGATGTTGGTAAATATTTTCATCTCGTAATTAGAAAACTGTGAATGCATTATTAAGAAGCCAAGTAATATTAGTAATTGATATCATTACCATGAATACATTATTAAGAAACCAAATAATATTTGTAATTGATATCATTACCATGAATGCATTATTAAGAAACCAAGTAATATTAGTAATTGATATCACTACCATGAATGCATTATTAAGAAACCAAGTAATATTAGTAATTGATATCATTTAAAACTAGGGAATAATGATTATATGGTTTATCTTCCTCACTTAATAGAGATATATGTGAATAAATTGTGAAGGAGGTTGAAAGAGTGCTCTAGCATAAACTTTAATTTAACCTAAAAATCCATTGTAAAGCCCATATAATAACCCATATCGGAGACCGACTTAGCGCACACGGATGGCCCATCACTATAGGTTTGTGGCGCATCTGACTCATTTCATCTCATCAATTATCTTAATCTGAAACTATGTGATTATATACTACACCTTAATTTTTAAATTTCACTATCATTAAAATTTATAAGTTTAACACTTATTGAAGTATGTAGATAATAATTCCATACAATTATGCCTTAACATAACCAATATGCAAATGATATGAATTAAAGTAATCTTATAGAATAAATAACCTAATTGGCCTAACAATTGTCAAATATTCAAATGTGTTACAATCAAGTGAACTCTAGTCTCGCATAACAATTTAAATTATAAGAGCACACAATTCATACAAACCTATCACCAAATTTCCTATTTCATTTACAATCATCGATCGCAACTTTGTCATAGATCAAAATTGTTTCACTTGATAGAAATAGTAAGTACTCTCATACGCATGCAATGTATGAAGAGTTAATTTAAGTGAAGGAAAGCAAGTTAAGTCTAATTAAGTCTAATATTAGAAGTCAAGTGAGTCAAATTTAAAAATGTAATGCCTTGTCAAGAAAATGTATGTGAAGGAAAAGAAAAATGTCAATTTATGTTAAAGTGAAGTTCAAAAAGTTTAGTTAAAGCGTCAAGTCATAGTTTGCATGATTCCATATTTAGAAAGTTCAGTGCTTATATACCCATGGTTGGGTCATTGTAATGTGAAGTAAGAAGAGAGAATAAACACAATTCGGTGGATGTATATGATAGAATAATTAATGAATATAACTTATTTATTCATGAATCTTGTGTACTTATTTGTCTTGTCTTTTCATGTTTATCTTTTCATATAAATAACAAGTGGTATCAGAGAAAGGTTTAGCAAGGTTTAAAAGCACCAAAAAAGTTAAGAAGGTCATGAGCTACTTCCACTAAGATCCTTGGTTATTGTGAGTAGTCTGCAAATCGACGTTTGCATCCATTGGTCCATAAGTAGAAACTAGAGCACGTTGAGAGTTTGTAAACCCAAATACTAAAATATTAGGGTGAGTAGCCTATAGAGCAACCACCACTGACCAAAGAAGGAGTCTCCATTGTAAGTTGTAGCCATGAGCCTCGATAAGAATATGCATAGAAGAGCTTAGAAAAATTGCTAGTAGTTGTTGGGAGCCACCGTTAAAGTGAAGGTTAAAATGTTTATTTCTAAATATAATCAAGTGTATGCGATGTTAATTTATAGAAGGCTAACACAATAAGGAAAGAGGGTAGAATAAAAATAAAGACTACAACCATGGGTCACAAAGTAAGAATGAAGCAACCCGAGAAAAGAAATCGAGAGGAAGAGCCAAATTATTTTAAAAATCTCATAGAGTTTCTCTCCACATTCAAGGCATATAAAATAAATGTGGACGAAGTAGAAAAAATCGAGGATGAATGGATCAGGATAAATCTGGTAACACTTCCAAAATTTACTAGTAAAAATTGTATTTTTTAGGAACTATCAAAATGAAAACTTTTCTTTGATGTAAAGAGTTGATTGAGTATCAGCCTAATAAACCGTGTGATGAAGTATGTGATATCTTAGCATTGAATATTATAAAACATGCATTAGATGAGAATTCCTTTTGTAAGGTAGCAAAAGGTACATCTTCCTATGAAGCATGGAAGACCGTGGAAGTAGAATTTGGTATAAAGGAAGTGACATAAATCAACAAATTATGTTACAGTCTGTTGAAGAATGAATATAAAGTTAACTGTAGTTCTAAGATTAAATGGGAAAGACTCTACGAGGAAAATGAAGCTTGGAAAATCCCACTCAAATGTGGATGATGGTCATAAAGACTATAAAATTGAAACCCATCAGGCAGACATGCATATAGATGAAGAAGACACATAAAAGATTGCAGAGTGAGAAGTTGAAGCCCCTATATGTGAGGTAGAGTAAGAACATATAAATTCTCGAGAACCCCACTGTAAAATGGATGGTGAAGATGATGATGAATCCCACTCTCATGAGACACGTGTGGATGGTGACTGAAAAGTGAGTAGTGAATTGGTGAATCCAACAATAGTCATTTTTGATGATGGTGAAGCTTCCAATAAATAAGTGAATAACATGTGTGATCTAGTTGGTATGATTGTAGTTTATGATCACCTCTTTGCATCAGAGTTTGAAGAATTTAAGTTTGAGAATAACAAAGACAATTTTTCATATTAAGTATTGGTTTGTAGAGCTGAATGTGCATCTCTCATGAATCCAGTAAAAAATGATGAATTTGGTGAAGTTGAAATTTTTAATGAGCACATGCATGAAAATAATGAGCAAAGTGGATGAGAATAATGTTGATGAAATTTGTGGTCTCTTTTTCAAAACAAGGACTAATTGTGGAAATATGGAAAGTGCCATGTTTGATGAATAATTGAAGGTTGAAGCTACCACTGTGGCAGCAAGTTGTAACAAGCCTAGTAAAAAATCCATGTAAAAGTTAATAAAGGTAAAATAAGACTTTGGTCATGGGACACGTATCCCAAGTTGAATGTTGCACAAAAACATCCTAGTGGGTGTTAATTTTGGTTTATTAATGGTTATGGAAATTGGAAAAGGAAATGGAAAAGGCTTTGGAAAGGCATGAGGCATTTATTGGAATTTTATTTATGAAAATAATGGAAAACAGGAGAAAATGGATGTGAAAGATCATAAGTTGCATGTGAGGAGGAAAATGAAGGAAAATAATGGAAAAATGAAGAAATTAGAGGCCTCATTGATAAAAAGGCTTATGAGAATCAGTTGGCATATTTTCACAAACTCTTTTCAGTTCAATTTTGGAGCTCTCATTCTATTCTCTCTCTCATACTCTTGGAGTCTTTGAGTTTTCTTAGAAAAATATTGTAGGACTGTGGCATACATTGGATTTGGAGTAAGAAGGAAAATGAAAAGCAAGAAAGTGCAATAGGACAACGAGATCGATAGCTATAGCAGGTTTTGCTTCCAGGTGTTGAGTTTCATGTATGGTTCTCTTACTGGTTTTGGCGTGCATGGCATATGAACGTGGTTATTTGGTTATGCTTTTTCAATGGCATGGGGGATTGGTTTTCTTGTGCCTTTGGTTGTGGGTCAAGTTATTAGTTCCTAGAAGCCTTGGTTGGAAAAATGCTCAAGAATCCCTTGGTGGGTTGCGTTACTAGTCCTAGAAGCCCTGGTTGGAAAAATGCTCTGGAAGCCAGACAAAAAATGTGTATTGAGTTACTAGTCCTGGAAGTCTTGGTTGGAACAAACACATTGGAGCCCTAGATAGATTTGGTAGAGACCAAATTTATGGTGATGGTTAGTGATGTTTGACCATGAAGTGGAATCAATAATTGAGGGTTGAGATAGTTTCGCCTCTGGAATCCCTGTTTTTGTTTTGATTGATTTGTTCTATGAGATCAAACATTCATGCTTGGAATATGGCATGAGGGTGGCTGGTTGAAAGAAAGATATGGTTCATCCTAGATTATGGTCGGGTGGTTCATGGAAGTCCCATACCTAGTCAGCCTATGCAATCATCAATGAGAGCTATTTATCCTTGGTATTTTATGGGTAAATATACTTGTTTATATGTGGCTTATATCGTTGCTATGTCCTTGATATTTCTGTTGGTTATGTGTTGGTTATGATTGAGTTTTACGAAAATGATAATGTATGGTTCTCATCATGTTTTGGTTAATCACTGAATTTACAATGACTATATGGCTTAATAGATGGTAATGCAATTATTACGATGAGGCATCAATGCTTCTTAGTGATTCTCAAATAATTTTGAGACCCTTGTGCTCATACTTCTTGTTTTAACCTGTAGAATGAATATTTCTGACATGTTTGATGAAATGGTTGTCATGGCTAGTAGGGGTCCACTCAAGTCCTTGTTCAAATATTTACATTTTTATCATTATTTTGATGTTAATTTTAATTTATGGAAGTTTCATGGAGTTTTGGGCAGTGGCATGAGTCCTGGATCTGAAAAAGTGGCTCAGAATTTGGAGTCGTTGGCATAGCACTACCTAGAAAATTCCCTAGTCACAGGCATGCCTTGTTGTGGGAGCGACTACAGGTTCTCAGTCGCAAGCATCCCCGTGTCAAGGGAGAAATTAAGGATTTGATGAAGAAAAATGTCAGTTTTTCTCAAGGGTTGGTCACCTGGATGGGTTGGATGGCTCCTCGGGGTTCTGTTGCAAGTGGAGAAGGTTAGGTTGGTTGTGTTCTATCAGTTCCACTTCCTTAACTAATATATAGGGAGTTGAATAATATCATAGTAACTCTTCATCACATGTTTTCCCCGGTTGGCCGATTACGTGGGTAGATGTGGGAGGAGGGTGTTATACAGTGGTCTCATAGCATGGTTCTATTCTCCTTGGGTGATGTTTTGTTTCTATTCCCCTTGGATGAATGTGTTGTCGTATGTACATGTCGGTTTCATATAGGTCCGTGTGCTTGTGATATATGTTCTTGTTGTGTATGCATGGTATTGGTCATGATTGTAGTGGTGTCTCCATGTGAAATTTGACGGTGTCGTTGTTGAATGTATTTTTTGTGACTTTATGCCAGTTGTGCATCTGTTATGTCTATCACTGTTTGTATGTTGTTATTCATACCTTGACTAGATGATGGTTGTTGTGGATGAATTCATGGTATGTGGTCAAAATATTCATGCATTGATAACTAGATAATTGTTGAAAATATGTTTATATGTTTATCTAATTATGTTATATATAAATATATGTATTGCGCTAATTTGGTCAGTCTTGCAGACGAGATATCCTCTCCGAGCTATACTAAGGTACGCTGGTTTGTTTATGATTTGGTTTATCTGAAATAAAATACATTATAGGAAGAAGAGATAAAAGATGACTAACAAGATGGTATACTACAAAGATTCTCCCCATGAATCAGATGAGTAGAGTGGTGTTGGGAATTCTTCTGACTTAGCAGACACATTGAGGAGTTTGAAGGAGTAAATAAGGATTTGAAAAGAAGATAATGACAAAATCATGCAGGCATAGGAGGATATGACTACTGGGGCCTTTGGAAGTAGACCCCATAGTCAGCACAGTTTAGATACAGATGACACGAGAAGGGATGTCAGGTTTTTGGATACTCCAAAAAGGAGGGGTGATGGACACATGTACTATTCTTGTTCTGGTTCTGATAGGTATCATGTTCATCATTGTTATCATCCTTATAGGAGGATTGATAGGGGATATTTTCTGGATGAGTTCAAGAAATAAAATCCATTTACATTCGATGGGTAAATGAAGAAAACAGAGGATGCATAAGCATGGTTGATTGGAATGAAGAAGCGCATGAAGAGTCTTGGTTCGTGCAGTTGGATACAGGTACAAAGAAGTGATTTCATAATTGGGTAAGAGCTTATGCATTTGATTTGAATGGTGTGTCTATATAGCACATTTGAATGTATTTTCATTGGGTTCGTATAACATGCTTTTAGGTATGGACTGGTTGTATCTCCATAAGACCAAAGTGGACTACTATGACAAAGCTATTGAGTGCTTGGATGAAAATGGAGAACAGATATTCTTGCAAGGAAATAATAAGGAAACATAAATTACAATGGTGACAACTATGCAGATGAAGTGTAGTTGCAAGAACAAGTGTGTGTTATTTGCAATACATATTTCTAGTGACAAAGATAAGGAAGTTGATGATGTAGATATCTTGAGCAAGTACCCAGTTTTACAATAGTTTCAAGATGCATTTCCTGTATATATTTCATAGTTTTTGCCTCACATGGAAGTGTATTTTTTTATTGATTTGGTACCAGGGGCAGCACCAACATCAAAAAAACCATACAAGATGAGAACTCCACAGTTGGTAGAGCTAAATTTGCAGTTGAAGGAAATGTTGGACAAGGGATACATTAGGCAAAGTGTATCACTATGGGGCACACCAATATTATTTTTGAATAAGAAGGATGGTACTCTCATATTGTTCATTCATTACATGCAATTTAATAAGGTGACCATTAATAATAAGTATCTATTGTCGGGGATTGATGATTTGTTCGATCAATTGAAAGGAACAATAATGTTATCAAAGTTTGATCTAAGATTAGACTATTGACTATTAAAATTTCTCCCAAGGGTTGTAGAAATAGATTTTGTATATAAACTTGTATTCTATGGTTTCAAACCGTTCTTGTCTCCTTCAAGGGGGTTTCTTGAGCCCTTCAAAAATACTTCCTTTTGCTAACCAGATGGATTGTTTCTTTCACACATGTATAGAAACATACTTTGCAAATCATATTTAATAGATTCATAAGATGATATTATTGGTATTGACTACACCTTATTTAGAGACATATTTTTTATTGTAGGGTTTGGTACCTTTCTATTGGATGTGGTTGGTGATGTGAAGACTACTCACCCTCAAGTAAAGATTCATACTAACTCTAACAAGCATATGGATGCTTGTTGATAAAGGGAGACCCCTCTTAGGTTAGCTCATTAGATTCTTTGTTTGTTCATGCTATTTTTTTTGTCATGAATTTCCTTCTCCAAGGGGTTGAGACTATTTACTTCATTTATTGAGACTAAGAAAAGGTTCTTTCAAGTCAAAAGTATAATAAAAATTTGGGATTACCTCTAGGATTTTAAAATTCATAGGATCGTTGGTTTGGATTGGATCCACTTTTCTTAGGCTATATCATGTCTACTACTTTACCTTCCTCTAGCTCAAACAATTATAACACATTAGTAAGTGTTCCTTCCTCTTCTTTATTTGTGATGATATCTATCTCCATATGCGAATCAATTCCTTGCAAACCGAGTCTTCTTAGTGATGGAATGGCACAGTTTGATCTGACCATTTCTTCTTGTTGCAGTTTGTAGGAGGTTCTTGATCCCACCATTTATTCGTATTTAAGTATTTTAAACCAAGTTGAATGAGCTAAGGGGGTTGAGTTGTAGACGAATCCAAGGAGGATGCATGGACTACAACTTACTCGAGGTTCTCGATCTTGCCTGTTCTTCCTATTGAAATTGAAGAATTTTTATCCCAATTGAAGGAGATGAAGGGGAGTTGAGCGGGTTGAGTCACAGGAATAGTCAAGGAGGATGTAGGGACTACAACTTATGCGGGTTTCTTCATCCCGTTGATTATTACTATTGAAATTTAATCCTTTTCATCTCGGATGAAGGAGTGGAAAGGGGTTGAATTGTATGTGTAGTCAAGGAGGATGCAAGGAATTAGGTTAAGGGGACATGATAATGACTGGGTTAACTGGGTTTTCCTTTTATTTCAGTTCAGAAGAGGTTTAGGGTTATAATACTTTGATCTATGACATATTTTCATGCCATCAATGGGTGTGCGATTGGAGAATTTCTCATTCCAAATTTTCCTCGAGTGCCATCATGCCACTGTACGAACATGGCATACGAGATGAATATTGAGCCCGAACCGAGGAGTGTCGAGCTCATCGGTCATATAAAAACCCTCATTTTAAAAATTCCTCATTTGTGAATTAAATCACTTACTAGGAAACATAATGAGAGGTGTTGGCTTATAAATTCCCCTTTCGAAGGCCCTTGATATATTCTATTTTTAGGGTACACTAATGTGGTATTATTGGAAAGATAAATGAACAGATCTTTCACTCAAAGAGTTCAACATGAGAAAAAATATCTTATCTGCCCTTATTATTTTAGCAACTGCAAGTAAGAGTTGGTAGTAAACATATATTACTCAATCTCGAATTGTATGACCTTGTTCAAATTAAAGATAATAAAAACCTCTAGGATTTGGATGAGATCATTACTCATTTCTAGTTGTCACGAATATGAATGGGGACGCCATCTGGAAATACCAAAACCTATCATGAGTAGCATTAGCATGGACCCTTTAGAAAGTCAGAGGTTTTTTGAGAAAAATATTGATGGGTCCCTATAATACTCTAGACGGATCTGTTTTTGAAGACCAAGCTTTAAACAATAATGACATGGCTCGTATCAGAGGAGAATGGACATTTTGGCTCACACCTCCATAATATATTTCGCAGATAACTTGCTTGCCCCAATACCAATGGCAGAAGACTCATTCATTAGTTGGTAACTTCCCTTACAAATATATAAGGAAACAACTACCGATATCACGGTCATTCGCCATCATTTGCCATCACCCATGGGACAGCAAGACTCAGAGGTATGGTGGAAAGTTATTTTTGGGCTTATATATTGCAATTAATTGGATGTCGACCTTTGTTCTTAAATTGATTTCTAATTTCTATATTTTTTTTGGGTTTCCTCTTTCTACAGACTGCAGGGATGGGTGTACCCATTTGGTTCAGATTTCAAGGGCCCAGTTTTTATCGGTGAGTAAATGTCCTGCCTTTACAATTGATTGAAGTAATAAATACAAGCCATTGTAAAAATTTGATATGCACCGAGAGATTGTTAGGGTTGATAAGTTTAGGGATAAAATGATATTGTGATGGTGTATATTTTTTATATTTCATTTTTTCCCTCATCCTTTCTCCTCTATATTTTCAACCAATTTTGTCTAACTGGATCTCTCATGAAAACTTTTATTCTAGAACTTCTATTAGTTTTCGAACAAAGTATTTCATTGGGTGCATGCCATTAACATTTTGGGTATATTTTAGTGTATCCAGGTGATGTTTTACATATCCAAGATTTTTAGATGTGTATTTTATTGAAGTTTGCAACAAGAAACAGTGAAATTGGCATCCGGAAACAACATCCTTGATCCTAGTGAAAATTAAGCACCTACACTAGGTGGGGCCCACACAGGCTATTTCTAGGTGGATGCCTATTTATAGATGCATGAGAAAATTATATTTATAGATGCATGTATATATATAGATATATGTGCAAGTTCTATTTATAGATTGCATGCCTATTTATAGATGCATGTCAAATATTATTATCCCTTAATAATAGTTAGACAATAAATTGTAATCTATTCTCAATGTGGACTTGGAAATAGTTAATTCAAGTGGAAAATTAGTTAGATAAGTGGATTTCGAGTTAAGAGGTTGGTTCGTGGGACATGCAGGTTGACTTGAGTTCTAACAGAGTAATTCTAGTTATAATAGAGTTGGAAGTGCAGTGGTGCATTAGTTAATGAAAGTTGTAAATTATTTTAAGTCAGTTAAGTGAGTTAAAGTCAGTTGTGCCAGTTTTAACTACAGATACACTAGTGAGAGATAAAGTGAATTAAATATTAATTAATTCACATGTATTGATCTCACATGCGACTGAATTTTTTACTATTATTAAATGCCTGCATGTCAGTTCCAGTGGAGACCCAGTTGTGATGTAGGTGAAAGGGGCAGATTGTCTATCGATTCCACACATGCAACCACACACACATTGGATGTATGAGGATTTTTTAGTCAAGGCATGCAAGAATCAATCATTCAGAGCTTCTTTACCATCAGGGATTGCACATTGGAGGCATGTTATCTAGAGACAGTAAATTGGCTAAGGAACTTGCCAATTTTGTTATGACAATGTGAGACAATTGTATATTGTATTGAGAGCTATTGGATTAGAGTTTTGTATGAGATTGTTTCATGATCCATGATATATACATAATATTATATAATGGCGATTTTAGCTTTATGCCTTCCCGATAAAAACATCTGTGTTATGTGTGATTGATCTTTCTTCTTGATATTGCAATTGATGATCGTGTTTTAAATTTTGCAAGATTTATTTGTAGAAGTGATTTTGTATCTAACAATGGCATATAATTGTTAGATCAGGAGAATCCAGGCAATACATAATTTGTATTAAAGTTTCTACATTTTGGGTATATTTTAGTGCATCCAGGTGATGTTGTACATATCCAAGGTTTTTAGATGTATCTTTATTAATATTGTATTCAATTTGACAAGTATCATAAGAGATTCCATCTATCCAGATTTAATGAACATGGTGCATAAGCCTTAAATCTACTCCCAAAATTTTAGGCCCTTCTTTTATTAGCTTAGCTAGGTTTGGATTGGTTTTCATTTAAAATTTATTTCCTCTTAGGTTATGATCCAAGAAATATTGGTGGTATTTTCCTCTTATTTTAATGGAGGAATTACCATTCAATATGTAGGTGGTTTTGTGTTGTATATGCACGACATGTATGTCCTTTTCTCCTCCAATATATTTAAGCTCAAACGTCATATTTGAAATGTTCATTAAAAACCTCTAATTTATTACAAAGCACATTTAACTTGTCTATATATCATTGAGCTTCTCATCTATTAAAATTTAAAATATGGAACAAATGCTTAAAAAAAAAAATTTTAATACCCCATGGGAGAAAATCTTGTTATATTGTTGTTTTGAATGGCGTAGTTTGATCTGTCCATTTTTTCCTATTGAAGTTTGCAGGAGGTTCTTGATCCCATCATTTCTCCCTATTTAAGTATTTTAATCCAGGTTGAAGGATCTAAGGGGGTTGAGTTCAAAAAAAATCCAAGGAGGATTCATGGACTAAGACTTTCACGAGGTTCCCGATCCCGCATGTTCTTCCTATTGAAATTGAAGCCTTTTTATCCCAGTTCAAGGAGATGAGGGGGAGTTGAGAAAATTGAGTCACAGGAATAATCAAGGAGGATGCATGGATTGCAACTTACTCGAGTTTCTTCATCCGATTGATTATTCCTATTGAAATTGAATCCTTTTCATCCTGGTTGAAGGAGTGGAGAGGGGTTGAGTTGTATGTGCAATCAAGGAGGATGCAGGGACTGAGGTTAAGCAGGATGATAGTGACTGAGTTAACTGGTTAATGATGCAATTCAACCTAGCTCTATATGCAAGGTTTCTTTTCTTCATGAAGTCAAATTAGATCTACTTTCATCCACACATGTTAATTATTACAATGAGAAAGGAAAATATTGAGAGGTGACGTAGTCAAAAGGGATTATTATTGGTAGATTTCGTGTTTCAACCAGTCAAATAGTGAACAGTCTTGGAGATGGTGTGCTCAAGGAGGATAGTTCTACATAATGTTTGCATTTCATCCATGCAGATGAAAATCAATAGATATATAGGGTTACTAAAGGAAAAAATATATATATATTACAAAGGGGGCACCATATTGAACTATTTCTAGTAGGATGGAACTTCATAATAAGAAAAAAATAGATATCATGAAGAATCAGTGCCATGGTCTAGTGTTGACTTGTTGATCATACATTTAATGAATTATCATGAGTATTACATGCTAAAACAACACATATGTTAGAATACATGCACCTCACTAAAGGTACTTTCAACATATTTTTCAATTAAAGGAAAAAAATTAGCTACGATGTTTTTTGAGTAGGTGTGTACTTTCAATGAACCTAGTTTTGAAAGAGAGAAAATTCACTAGAGAGGAATTGTAACATCCAAAATGATCTAGCACACAAGCCTTTAACCCACAATTGATCCTCTTTTCTTTCCTCGACTACATTATCTCTCCTCTTATCTTGTTCTATAAAGGAGAGGTGCAAGTCCCCATTCTAGAGGGTGGATTTACTTACAAAGGTGTCAAGAGCTTCTCATCACATACCCTCATCCATTTTAGACTTGAAAGAACTTCCAATGCTGCATGTAAGAGCTTGAGAGGGTAGCCCATGGTACAATGTCTTTATGATTTACTTTCTAACATTTCATTCACATATCAAATGGATTCTAATATGCTTATTTTATAGCTCTTTGAGTTCATGTGGTTGTTTTGTATATGTTATCGTGCTACAAGGACTATGTTGTCATTAAAGTGCACTTATTTAAATTTTACTTTCATATAAGGTGCATATTCTTAGCTTCTTTTCCATCTAATCAAGACACGTATTTTAATTAAGAAACTCATCACATCCCTCTATAATCTATTTTTTAGTTTAATCTTTATCCTCTTTAAAGCACTCAAAAACAACATTTTATGTTGAATTATTTTAAAATTACACCTAAATTATGCACAAACATCTTAAATTAATCCTCATGAATAAAAAAAATAGTAATCCTCTATTTATAAAAACAATAAATGATTAAACAACCATAACAATTATATCACTACTCCACATAACAATTATATCACTCTAAAACATTTTTTTAAGGCCGACTAATATTTTGTTTTAAAATCCCAAATTATTCTTTTAGTTTAAAAATTAAAACTATTTTAACTCTGGTAAGTTAGAAATTAAGACAATTCCTTCAAGGAGCGACAAAATGATGAAAAAGAAGATGGGAAGTAGACACGATGAAGGTTGGAGACAGGTAATTTTTACAAGCAAGTCGAAGGAGGAGCGCATGGTTGACTGGCCAAATCTTCTGACGAAATATTGTTACATTGTTTTCCCTCTCAAATCCATGAACAAGGCCAACCTTGCCTCTAGTGATAGGGCCAACCTCGCCTCCTTTTGTAGAGATTTTGATAGGGCTAGCCTTGCCTCCATTTGTAGGGGTTTTTAGGCTCTTCTTCATGCTTCTGGGCTTTACTACCGCGTCTAAATAATTGTGGAGCATAAGCTTATAAGGAGGCAGTGCCAGGAACATTTCGGAGCTCAGCCCCTTTGATTGGATGATTACCGATGAGACGGTGCTAGGAAATGCATCGACTCTTAGGTTTTTGTCTGTGGTAGGTTCTCAGAACATCAAGTGGAAATGGATTCACAACTCTGGGTAAGTCTTATGATATTGGCTATGGTGTATGTATCGCACAGGGATATAGCCCAAGATGCGGCTTTCAAGTCACTAATTTTTGAGATATTAAAGGTTTCGTGTGCATTGAGTTATGGAGAGAAATCACTGCACTTGCAATGTTTGTGGTGATTGATGCTGAAATTTTAATTGTTGATCCTAATAGGGAAGATGTTGCAATGCATCACGACAGTATTGGGTTCTTCTGGATCTTCAAAGTCCTGCCGAGAGGGGTATAGCGTGAAGTAGCAAAGGTACATGGCACTTTGCATTACTTTCTCAATCTTACTTGTTCATAAGTGATCTTGTGAAACCAACATTCCCAATTTATAGGTATTTTGGTATCTTTTTCCTTGCATTTTTCACAACTTTCTTAATTTACTTTTCCATCGATGATTCTGTGAAATTAATCATCGCTATTAGCTACACTTGTTAGTTGTGTGTAGGTGGAGAGTCAATTTGCTTGAGCGCTTCTCCAATTACATATTGAAAGGCTCAATCTGGTTTTCCATAAGTGAATTTTATATGTTCTTCTGCGGGCCTCTACTTTATTTTCTTTATTTGTGTATGATGTTATCTGATATTTTTTATTTTCGGACATTGGGTCTGTAATTGGAAGATCCTGTGGCCTTTTGCTATTTCTATTGGAAGATCTTGTATGGTCGGTAATTGATCTGTTTTTAGTTTCTACCAATTATAATCGGAAGTAGTTCCACATTGAAATATTGGGATTATATGTATTGTTGTTCGATTCGACGTTATTTGCTTGTTTTGGTCTGTTCATTTCAAATGTTGAAATCTACAAGAATAATCCTAACATGTGCTATCACGTAGAGCATTATGACAAATTTGGAAGTAAAAAAAAATATGTCTTAAATCACCCGGTGAGCTTGTTTCACCATGATTTATTTTCAAGGCACATCTATCCCATATAACCCATCATATATTTTGGGGATTGTATGTTCCTTATGTGGGCCTCAGTTAGCGAGGGAATTTTACCATGACTTATCTTCAAGGCACATCTCTCCCACAAAACCCATCCTATATGCTGGGTAGTGGATGTTCATTTTATGGGCCTCAATCACTAGAGGAAATTGGCTTTCTATGGATCTTTCCATATGCTATCGACCTATCAAAAGTCAGCGAATGATTTTTACCCTGATTTATCTTCAAGGCACATCTCTCCCACAGAACCCATCCTATATGCAGGGTAGTGGATGATCCTTTTATGGACCTCAATCACCAAAGGAAATTGGCTTTCTATGGATCTTTCCATATGACATCTACCTTTAAAAATACCATATAGGGTTCAATATCATAGGCTGCAAACTATTTCCAGTGGGGCTTGTTGTAATTTCCAAGATGACTCCATTTACCATGTCTTTATTTCCTCTAATTGCGTGATCTAACACTATGCTCTGAGTGAAGATTTCAATCTATCTTTTGTGAAATTCTAAAATATTTTTTATCAAAATTTGAACTCAGTTTTAAGTCTGAACCTGGAACGCATGTGAGTAGCATATAGTTGTCTTCCTCAGTCATAAATTATAGAACGATTAAATTTTTTTTTAATGGTTTTGGATATCTTGAACTTCTTAATGTGAGCTATAATCTTATGTGTTTAGTCCCAATCATATGAAATTATTTTTTAAATCAAAATGAATTCTATATTTTTTTAGTCGTTCTGAAACGTTTCCTCAAAATAGATGCCCTGCTAAAATTCAACACAATGCATGTCTTATTAGACATGGACATGCGCCTATTTTAGGGATTGTGGGCACCAATGATATAGGCATATTTACTTGCAATGGTTCGCTTTAAGTTAGATTATCGTGCATAGCATCATGTAGGCTTCCTTGTAAAGAGTATACATTTATGTGATGCTTGGGCCAATTCCCTTTTGAAGTTGTCATATTTTGGTTCTTGAATTATACCATCAAAAACCTCTAGTCTCAACAAATAGGCCAGAACTCGATGCCTACTGAAAATCACCACAATGCGTGTCTTATTAGATATGGAAATTCACCTATTTCAGGGATTGTGGGCACCTATGATATAGGCATATTGACTTGAAATGGTTCGCTTTAAGTTAGATTGTTGTGCGTAGCATCATGTCACCTTCCTTGCTAAGAGTAGACATTTTTTTATGCTTGTGCCAATTCCCTTCTAAAGTTGTCATATTTTGGTTCTTAGGTTATACCATCCTAAGTCCCTAGTCTGAACAAAAAGGAGAGAAAACATTATTGTGAGATCAATGTATGGTGCCATGAGCTACTTCTTGCTTAATATTATCAACATTATTGCATCATTATATTATCTTTTTTGGACATAAATCATAGTCGCATTTACATTGTTGATTCTAGGATGAATGCTAGTCGTGTTGACATCTTCTGGTTATTTGAGGATTTTAGACCATTTAAATATTTTTTTGTCTTCCATACCTATTTCGTAGACATGATATAGAATATTTCTAATTTATTTGATCTACGGTTGTATGCAGGGTGCTCGAAAGTCAGCTCTATTAAACAATCTGATTGGTCATCCTGTTCTAGTATACATATAAATATGTTTCTTCCATTTGGCTTAAGTTTAGAATAATTATGGTGTCGATGTAAAAACATTGTAATCTACTCTCTCCTCCCCTCCCCTTCCCTCATACGACTTTCTCATTTGTCTCTGTTGTGCAGCCTACAGGAGAAAATGGAGCAACTCATACACCAATTCTAATGGAGCAACTCGTGCACCAATTCTAATTGATTTGCAATGAGACAATTTAGTTAGCAGCAGGGCAATAATTCTCCATATTGAAAACAAGTCTCAGACAGTTTCTGCTAGTGATTAAATTACCTTCATTAATATGATTTAAGATTATATTTTTTTCTTTGTTGCAGCATATGGTATATACCTATTTGTTTTGGACTACCTGCATCACCTATCACTTATTTTAATATATTTACAGTAGTGTGAGGCTTGTACCTCTCCCTAGAAGGACTTCTATGTCTGTTGTATAGCTAATGTGAACTTATTCAATCTTCCCAGAGATTGTAACAAGTTATGTTTTGATTTGGTTTTCAATAAATTTATACTTTTTTCAAACTTGTGTTTCATATTTTCCTCAAAAAACAGGCTTTTCCTCAAGAAATCTATTATTGGATGAGGATTTTTCTTGTATCTAATGCTTTTCAGGTACCTTTAAAAATTAATTGTTGAATTAATCTGAGTCTAAAACAATCGTTGTAAAGTTGTTGAGATGATCTACATACAAATCTTATTTCATGTGCCACCTCTGTAGTGATTATAATTATGTGGTTCTGTTTTTTTTTTAATTAATTATTTATTTAATGTTTTTTCATATCCAGAGAAGAAAACCATAATTTTCATTCATGAAAATAAAAATTACATTATGTAGACACACCATGTGTGGCATCACTGGAGTAGCCCTAATATAGGGTGTAAAACTTCTATCCTACAGTATTCAGGACCTTCCTCCATCACTTGGAATGAAAATGAATCCTTATTTTCCTCCTTATTAAGCATCCTGCCTTCATTGTGCATGTTGGTGGTGCTACCTACTCATTGTATGCATTGGAAGTGAAATGTAAATTATAGTTGTCATCATTGAGTGGAAAAACTGGGATGTTTGACTAAATAATCCTTAATTTTGCAGTTTCATTGCATTTCTAGGTCCCAATTGTGCCTATAAACACAATATGACTTAGCTCATTTCTGTGAAAATTTCATTGAAACACAAAATATTGGGCAAACAGAGTGAAGTAGCCATGTAATGGTATGGTATTGTGTGAGGTTTTGAAGATGAATTTTGTTAATAGAACAAGTGTTGAATTATTCATTTCCATTTTAGTTTTTTTGTTTGAGAGCATAATTATCGAATTCTTTAGAGACTTGATATGGAGACCTTATGCATTCCAGACGGCCTATAAATCCCAAGGGATAAGAGTCCTACCTTATCGGATAATCACTGGGAGTGAGTACACACAGCTTATTAAGGAGGCTCTTGCACAGAGCATGCAGAGTATTTCTCAAGACATTGTTCCTAGAGTCATGCCACACAACCATAAGTGGAGTCAGATATATGGTTCTCTCTATCATTCATTAAATTTTCCTTTAAGACTTATTTTAATTTCATATGTTGCTTTTGTAGGCCTCAAACTAATAGGGAAATGAATTTATAACATATGCTTTCTGCTAGTTGTTTGAATTTTTCTAGTGGTGTCAAGGTTGAAATCAATGTCTGATTAGTATTTGCTAATTGTTGCTACTTAGGAGAGAAATATTTCTATTGGCATGGAATCCATCAACAGATGTATATTTCAGAACCAGAGCTAATCAATGAAATTTTATCAAATAAATTCGGTTACTATGGAAAGGAGACACACATGCCCTTGGTGTTGAGTTTGCTAGGGTGGGGACTGATTTTGGTAGATCGATTGGGATGGGTGAAGCACAGGAGGATCATGGGCCCTGTCTTCAACGTTGATAAGCTTAAGGTTTGGATTCTTCGAATGTTTTACAATTACTCTAAGACTTGATGATAAACGAAGGCTAAGGATTTGAAATTTTTGGCGCTTCAAAAACTATTGTCACTTTATAATGTGTCTAGGACCATTGAATATGCTTATAACTATCAAGTCAAACTACAATGTAAAGGCGGGTGCCTGAGGTAAATATATGCACCAAGTTACTATTGATACATTGGTGCAGAACTTCAAAGTCCAATTATAGTGATAATTGGGTGCCTGATAATAATAATGATATTGAATACAAATAATTAAATAATTAAAAAAATTATATTGGAAGTAATTATTAATTGAAGTAAAATCTCATTAATAACAATGTAATATCTTGTTTTCAGAAGTGTTTTTCTCTAGCATGTCAAATTCTATCTGCTAAAAAAAAATTTACATCAACAAGACAATTTCTTAGGGATTCCTTGAGAGTAGGTGTCTTGTAGAGTATGATATTGACATTGGTTATGTTCTCATGTTGCCAATTAATGCCAGTGGCAAAGAAACTGACTACTTGCACTTCATCCATGCTTGAGCATTGGCAAGAGATGGTGTCTAATGCAGATTCTAATCGCAAAGAAATTGATGTTCATAATGAGTTTATAGAATTAACAGCATACATCATAGCCTGTATCTTCAATATATGTTTACAATGTACAATTTACATGTATATCATTCTCCTACTGTCATCAAACTATTGTAACTAGAAATCATGAGTTGAATGGATTAGCTTTGGAAGTAGTTATTAATTGAAGTAAAATCTCATTAATAACAATGTAATATCTTGTTTTCAGAAGTGTTTTTCTCTAGCATGTCAAATTCTATCTGCTAAAACAAAATTTACATCAACAAGACAATTTCTTAGGGAGTCCTTGAGAGTAGGTGTCTTGTAGAGTATGATATTGACATTGGTTATGTTCTCATGTTGCCAATTACTGCCAGTGGCAAAGAAACTGACTGCTTGCACTTCATCCATGCTCGAGCATTGGCAAGAGATGGTGTCTAATGCAGATTCTAATGGCAAAGAAATTGATGTTCACAATGAGTTTATAGAATTAACAGCATACATCATAGCCTGTATCTTCAATATATGTTTACAATGTAAAATTTACATGTATATCATTCTCCTACTGTCATCAGACTGTTGTAACTAGAAATCATGAGTTGAATGGATTAGCTAATTTCTATCCAATGGCCATTAAAAAGAAAATGCCATATTGTTGAATTAAGGTGAACTTTTCATATTGCTTTCATGAGGTGTGCTTCTTGTTGGTAAAGCTACTTACCATATCAGTTTTCAACCATGCTTACAGTCATGATTGGGTCCAATGGTGATCAAAGGTCGTTAAATCTCCACTTCTATATCTTTAAAATATTTGGATATAAAAAACTATGAAAATTTCCATTCCTTTTCAGACACAATATGTAATGCAAACAAATTTTATTTTACATTTGGGAGATTTCAGCCCTAAGATTACATTTTTTCATCAATCCTCATTCTATTATTGGAGAGTCAACATATTATCTTTAGAGTTGTCCAAAGAGGGAGTAAAATTTTTGTTTTAATTTTTAATCATTTGGAAAGGATTTTGCCTCATATTTGTGATTTTTGGTTGGTACATTTGATTGAGTATATGTTGCTACTTTGATTGGCAGCCACGACATTGACCATCTGACATCTTCTGTTACTTTCTGTTATCTACATATAGCATTATGGTTGAAACTGTTTGAATATAAGCCATTTGATGCATGGGTTGTAATAGGATTTGTTATTTTGAATGGTATATATATTGGAATTATGAACCTCTGTCTAGGATTTAACTCTGTTGGATTCTATCAGTTATATTGAAGCAATGTAGATTTTTTTCTTGTTTTAATCTTGCAAAACCATTTCCCTAAGTTTTGCCAGATTTTAGCTTTTTTCATGAGATTGAAAGTAATTAGATTGAATTTGTGTTTCTTCAGATGACCAAGTTGGGAATTATTCTTAGTACTGTTATTTTGGAAACACTCTTTCTCCATAAGGATTTCAGGTGAGTGTAAAATTGTTACTCCTATAAGTTATTACAACCAAGTTCAATAAACATGATGATTTTATGATTAGAATGCTTATGCATTTAATGTTCGAATACTCTTGCTATCTTTGTATTCATTACAAAGAGTGGTAGGCATAAAATATTTGAATGCTTATGATGTAATATACTAGATTTGTTAATTTCAAGTTGCATCTCAGGCTCTGATCAGATCCTTATGCAGTGGTAAAAGGGTGAGTATGCTTTATATTAACTTTTGAAATGGTGTTGGGCCTTGATGTTACAATATGCAGGAATGTTAGGTCCATTCTGCTACACCTTTGCAAGCTATTGTACAAGAGGCTGGCACTAAAAGATACATTCATTCAGGCTATTGCACTTTGGGAACAAAAATAAGGACTAGGAAATTTCACATAAGGCTTAAAATTTATCTGTTGTCTGGAAAAAGGTCCATAAGCAGTGCTTGATAATGTGCCAATGCAGTGCCTGATAATGTCATCAGCGGTGTACCTATGGTTGAGAGGGCTTGGCTTGGTGATCCGAGGATATAAGGGCCTGGTTGGGCAATACCTAGAGATTTAATTTACTAAGTTATACCTAAATTTATAAACTTTTTCTTTCTTAATTTTTTTAAAGAGATCCTTGAATAACCATTCCATTATTCCTATTCATATGGACTTCCTAAAGCTTTTAGAGTTCTTTGTTTCAAAGAGACAAATGGACTGCCATAACTCCTCACATAATTATTTAAAGTGTGATAGCTCAATGGAAGAGCACCTGCCATGCAGGAGGTTGGTAGTTCGATTCCACTGTACCCTAACATGAATTATTCAATGATATTGTAGATTTTTTTAATTAAATATTTTTATATTGACTTATTTTAATTCCAACTATTGTCTTTGGAGAGATAAATGAAATTGTCGCATAAGAGATGATAAATGAAAATGTCTCTAGAGAGACAAAAATGAAACTGTATTTCGAGAGACAAAAATGAAATTATCTCTAGAGAGACAAAAATTCTTGTGTTATATATTTTCTTTATAGAGATAATATTTTAAGATGATTTAAATTGAGAAACCCGATTAAAGACAATATTTAAGACAATACAAAAGTTTTCTTTTGTCTCAAGTTAAGACAATTTACTCAAAAATTGTCTTAAATATTGTCTTAAAACCCCCCTTTATGTTGTAGAGACCACATCCAATTTGACACAAGAAACCAGAGAAGGGGATCAGTTGTTAAAAATTTTATAATGCAGTATCGAGAAATCATGATGGTTGTTGGTTCACAGAATAGGGATATTTCATTCCCGGTGGTCGACGTAGCTAGTAAAGCATCGAGGCAGTTGATTGGTTGTTCATGTAAGGGAACAAGTGGGAAACATAAACTCAAGAAAAGGAATGTTGGTTAGCACAATTTCGATGTGTGATTTTCAAGGTATTGATTTGAAGTGATGCCATCACATGCCATCTAAGTGATATCGAAGTCCCTAACCCTGGACACATGAGAAAATTTTAGAGGATAGCACTAAATTTTTGAGCCCTTGATTTGAGAGGGCGTGTATTACAAGGGGAATACTATATGCATTGAGTCACTCTGCTAGAGTAAACAATGACCATTACTAGATATTAAAAGGACCATCATATATAAAGGAAACCTTTGGATACAAAATTTGAGGGAGCCACGTTCTAGCTCGGTGTTCCTATGTCACATTGTGGCCATCGATGTGTCGCTACTTATCCCTAGCGTGAGCTCTCGAGTACCCTTCGAAACAATGTTCCATCATCATTATGTATTCCATTTTTGAATAGGTATCGTTATTATTGTTGGTGATATTCTAATGCAGTGCCGATGTATGTGAGGTCTAGAAGTGTCCAGAGTGTTCTCCTTCGACATCTGGTCGTATATATATATAAGAGCCTTTTCTTTGATATGAAATCTATTTGTGATTTCCAATGTAATTATGATGCGCCAAGAACAATTCTAATGTTTAAAATTCCCTTCACACTTTTAGCTGGTATCGAGAGTTATAAAATGATACCCTGCTTTGGGAACAACGACATGACGCTTAGCCATTTTTATATAAGGGTATCGTTTCAAGGAATTGTTTAGCATAGATATGCATTGGTTGGTGCTCACTGATATCTATTCCATTCAACGCCCCATTTAATTCCTTGATCAAAAGGAAATAGAACAAGTTAGTTTGTTCATGAGACTTTTCATATGAAGTTAAATAGAACAATGAAAGAATATAGACCTTTGCTTATTTATTTAATTACATGTGATTGAGATATTATGTGATATTTGTAATGATGATGTAATTATAGTGTCAAATCCTCAAGGTATTTTGTGAGAATGAATTCCATAGTTCTAAGGTGCATGTCAACACACTCTAAGGTTTCAGAGCTGCAAAAAACATAATGGCGGTTTCAAAAGCCTAACATCATTAAAAGAGTGAAAACCTCAAAATAATACCTTAACCATTAGCACAAGGTATTACCATCACATTGAATCCATGAAGAGAAATAAATATGGGAGGTGCATGCAACATTAAAACATTTACCCTTCAAGGTGACTTTGTGAATAATACCACCCCTATTGGTAAAATATTTTCATGGAGGGTTGATATGTAAATTGACTTGTCAAGATATAACAACTTGAAATCCCTTTTGAAAATTGAATTCCCGTGCCCGGGGATATCATTGAGAGATGATTGGGTGCATGCCATATTTGTGGATTGGAAGTGAGGATCAAACTCTTCAATGTTAACTATGAGAATATAAGGTTCTAAGACATATGAACAAACCAACAACATTTCCAAATTCTAAAGCAATCTAACGTATAAGAACACATGTGCAATATGACCAATGTCGAGAACGTATGCCTCTCTCTTGCAAACTCATGTTGATGGCAAGATAACTCCTAACAATAATTACTTACACAAACCTTAATTAAGTTAAAGGGGATGATGATTAATGTGTTATGAGGTACCTTGTAATCACTAATGCGCATCATGGATCAAGTTTCGAGGTGATATGAGAAGGTGAAGATGATGAGCACCCCAGGGAGCGATAATTAATTCAATGTGGGGTTGGACCTTCAATAGCATACGTCTAGGGTTACAAGGATTCAAGGGGAGCATAAAATTATTGCAAACCCTAATGCAGATGTGGAGTCCCCTAGGCGCATGCGAATTAAATTAACACAGGAAAGGGGATCACTCTTTTCCAATTTAGGGATTCTCCCAAAGCCTAGCATGGTCAAGATAATGATAGCCAAATTGAAAGCTTATTTGACTAGGATCAGTCCCCTCACTAATTAGTGATGACTACTAGGGAAAATCTAGCTTCAAATTCACAGAGGAAATCTCAACGCTCTTTGAAGAAGTAAACCCCCAACCCTAATGAAATCATGAGACAACAATAAAATTTTGTGTGGTGTGCATCATATGAATGGGCGCAATGAAAGGGTTAAGTAGAATTGGTCATGGGAATGTTAACCAACGAGAGGCCAGATCGAAACCTTAATGGGCTTAGGTAGGAGAGTGGGACCTGAAATTTTTAATATGCCAAAAATTTTGGTTGGTGTTGTAGTAGCCACAACACTTCCCCTGATACATTCAACAATACTAAATATGAGATACAAAGCAGTATTTCTCTCTTTGCTTTTCGATCCAGCTTTTCCTAGTCTTCATCTGACATTGTAATTGGTTTAGTACATGGATATACTTCGATCCAATAATATTTATCAACCAGAGGATCCTCCCTCTTGAGCTTCCACAACTAAAAACTCTGGCCATTAATTTTGTCTATATCTATATTTCCAATTTTCAACATCTTCTTTCACCGCAAGAATTGATCCCGTGGATCTCCTACTGAATAGGGTCTACCACAGGCCCAAGAAAAACCCCTCAGTAGAAAATGCGTCCCCTTGAAGCTAAAACTGCTCTGATACCAAATGTAGGTTTTTAAATTATAAAAAAATCACCTGAAATGAATTCTTATAATAGATAATAAATAATGGTGATAACGTAAAGCATAAAACAAATATACATAAATATTTTCCCCCGGATCCTAATATTAGGACTACTAGATTGAACTTTCACTATGTTCCTTTCAATGTTACAATACATATATATACATGTTGAAGCATTGATAAAAACTGATCCATTAATCGGGGATTAAAACATAACTATAGTTCCCTTGACCAGATCTACAAAATACCATGGATAAAAAACCATCATGCCCAAAACCATGTGCAAAACTCATGAAAAAAATCATAGGTAGGCCTGCTCACCTATTATAGGGTCCAAAAAAATATCCCCTAGGCGTTGTGCCAAATGCAACAAATAGGAAGGGCTATCTCCCCCTCGCACGTGTCAATAGTCATGGAAATACTATAACACACACCCAATTTTCCTGATCTTTTACACTCCCTTGGCCCATCTCAGCCTCTCTCTCTCTCTCTCTCTCTCTCTCTCTCTATCTCTATATATATATATATATATATATATATATATATATATAGGGATAGGTTTATTTCTCCCGAGCTTTGAAAACTATAAAATAAGGCCTAATGGTGAAATTTTTTATTATATAAATTCAATTTATTTTTATCATAGATTGTGTTTATTTTCATGCAAAGTTACTTAGACAATATACAAGGTAATATTGAACATAGGAATAAACCATTCCTTAGGAAAATAATCAGGGAATCAACCTCTCATTTATACATAAGAAAGAGGGCATTATGTCCTATTATTTGGAGCCATTAATCCCAGAATGCCCTTCATAACTAGTAGATAGAAAACTTCATACATTTAGCCCTTATATATGTTAGGTCCCTATATTACTAGTATATTATGTTATTGTTGTTAGTGTAACCCCCTTATTGTTATTATTCTACCACTGTAACCCCCATATTGTTATTAGTGTGCCCTTAAATTATTATTGTTAGGTCGGCTAGGATTACATTATGGCCCCATGGACTCCTATATATATAAAGGAGGTTCTGTAATTTGTATCATCGAAGAATTTTTCATTCATGTAATGTATTGGAGGTTTCCCACTCGAAGTGGCTTATTTATAGGGCGTTGATATCTATTTTCTTCTATTTTTGGAGTTGGTTTCACAACATTTGGTATCAGAGCTTTGGATTCTAGGGTTGCGCTGCTCCAAACAGGTCATTGTGGAATTTTCGCTATAATTTTTTTTCTATGAAGGTTCAAAATATGAAATTGTTAGAGTGAAAATTTGAAATCCTGAGGAACATCGTCACAAAATTTCAGAGCTTGGATCACAATATTTTTGGAGATAAGATTTGTGGAAGTTAGGGCTTTTTTCATGCTCCTGAATTTCACGGAAAAAAGGTCATCATTGAATTTTATTTATAACTTTGTTTCTACGAAGTTTCAGACGCTGAAATGTTTAGAGCTTGAAGCTAAAATCCGGAGGAAAATCGTCGCAAAATTTCAAATCTTCGTTCACAATAGTTTCGGTGATATGATCTGTGGAAGTTAGGTCTTTTTCAGGCTCCCAAATTTCATCTCAAAGAGGTGATCGTGGGAAAGTATTCATAAATATCTCTCTGAGCATCGGATTGGAATTTTGTAAAAATTGACTAGAATTACACGGACTTTTGTTTCCTATCTATAAATTTCAGAGTCAAAGGATCAAACAATGACACGTGGAAAGTTGTACAAGTTGGATCTACTGAACGAGTTCATAATTAGGTCATTGTGGGAGATTGGACATAACTTCGTCTTGAATAATACAAATCAAGTCAGACCTGTGGCATTTGAAAGAAGCTTTAGAGGAATAATATAGGGCTGAATTTTAGATATTGAGGATCTTCAAGTATAGAGATAAGTCAATTTCAATATCGAGCTCCTCAAAAGCAAGTAAAATTTGTGTATTTTTTTTCCAAATTGCATAAGTCTTATTTGAAGAATCAAGTTGAATTGATTCCAAGGACATATTGTAGAATAGATATTAGTATTGGATTCTAAAATGGCTGCTAAAAATAATTAAACACCCATTAAGCCTTTAGAAGGCTCTGCTATGACTCATGAAGATGAAGAATGGCAACATGACATATCAAAATTACAAGAGAAAGTGCAACAAATTTCACTCTAGCAAAGAGCAACAAAAAATTACATGGAAATTTTGAAGAAAGGTGTGGAAATTAAGATGGATGGTTTAAAGAAAGGCATGGAATCTAAGATGGATGGTTTGAAGAATGGCATGGAAGATAATATGGATGGCATGGAAGCTGGCATGGAATCTAAGATGGATGACATGGAAGCTAAGATGGAAAACATGAAGAATGATCTAAAAGCAGACATGGAAGGTTTGACAAAGTTGATACAAGAAATGTTTCCTAATGGTGAAAAGGTAGTAGAGGAAACTCATGATGAGAACAAAATAAATATTAATCGTGATTTCATAAACTCTAATGTTGGAGGGAAGAACAACCATATCCCAAAAATGGATATGAGGAAGTTTGATGGAAAGGATCCTGTAACATGGATACTACATATGGAGCAATATTTTGATCTCAATAATGTGCAAAACACACAAAAGGTACGCATTTAAAATTTACATTTAGAACAAAATACATTTGTATGGTATCGATGGCTTTGGCTCCGTACAAAAATTGTCACTTGGTCAATTTTTACAGAGGAAATGATAGCACATTATGAGGATACAAAGAGCAACACTTTCTTTAGCCAATTAATAAATCTCAAACAAAAGTGTTCATTGGGGGAGCACATTGAGGACTTCAAAAAATTGAATATAAGGGTAACTAATATTCCCAACGAACACAGGATTGATCTCTCCATAGGTGCTTTAAAGGATAACATCCAATATGAAGTTCGCATTTTGGAACCTGGTCCATTGGAGAAGGCATCCAGGTTGGCAAGAAAAATTGAATGTAAAATAATGGCGACAAGGAAGCCTACCGCTCACTTCTATAAAGATGGAAGTGTCTCTACTCCTAGATTTCCACAACCTACAAGGTTGACACCACAACAATTGGAAGAAAAAAGAGCAAAAGTGCTTTGCTACAGTTGTGATAGAAAATACACTAAAGGTCATAAGTGTGTTGAGAAGAAATTATTTTACATAGATTGTGAAGAGGAAGAATAAAATGAACAAGAATCTTAAAAAGAAGAGGATATACACCAGGAACCAGCCCTATAAGAGAAAGAAATGAGTCTGACCATATCGTGTAATGCATTGGAAGGAATTACCACTCCTCAAACTCTCAAGATAGAAGGACATATCAAGAAGGAAAAGGTAATAGTGTTGATTGATTCAGGTAGTACCCATAATTTTATTCATTGTGAGGTAGCCAAGAAATTGAATTTTTTCCTATACCCAGCACCAGAATGTCAATTAATGGTTGCAAATGGAGGAACTATAAATTTCTCTAGAAAATGCCATAATATCAAGCTAACCATGGGGGAATATCTATTGAATAATCCAATGCTTTCCATTCCTATGGGAGGTGTTGATGTTGTACTAGGAGTACAATGGTTACAATCTTTAGGGACGGTAGCTTTTAATTTTCAAGAAATTTTCTTGAATTTTTTTTCAGAAGGAAAGGAAGTCAAATTACGGGGTATTGCAGGGAAGTCGGGAAAGATAATAAGCTCCAATGTCATGACAAAGATTCTAAAGAAAGAACAACGAGGTGTAATTGCAAAATTATGCTCACTAGAAGTTCCAACATCAAAATCATCTATTTCTGTAGATCTCCAAAAACTCTTGGACAATCTTTCCAAGGTGTTTTAAACTCCCAAAGGACTCCCACCTATTTGTGATCATGATCATGCTATTCATTTGATTCCAGGAAGTGTTCCTCCAAACATGAGGCCTTATAGATATCCTTATGTCCAAAAGAGCGAAATTGAACATATGATTACAGAAATATTAGAGGCAGGTATAATTCAACCTTGTCAAAGTTATTTCTCTACTCCTATAGTATTGGTACACAAGAATGATGGATCATGGTGCATGTGTCTAGATTATAGGGAGCTTAATAATCTCACCATTAAAGATAAATTCCGCATTCCTATGATTGATGAATTATTGGATGAATTACATGGAGCAATTTATTTTACCAAATTGTATCTTCGTTCACGATATCATCAAATTAGAATGAAGACTGAAGATATTCCGAAAACAACATTTCGAACTCATGAGGGTCATTATGAATTTTCGGTCATGCCTTTTGGCCTTGCCAATGCACCTTCTACATTTCAAGGGTTGATGAATTCCATTTTCAAACCGTTCCTTAGAAAATTTGTGCAAGTATTTTTTGATGATATACTAATGTACAGAAAGTCTTGGAAGGATCATGTTCAACATGTTGACAGGGTGCTCAAACTATTGCAGAAGAAACAATTATATGCAAAAAACATCCAAATGTTTCTTTGGAGTACAAGAGGTGGAATATTTGGGTCATATTGTATCTCACGAGGGTGTTAAGGAAGACCCTAACAAAATTAAATCCATTAAGGAATGGAAAGTCCCCAAAACCATAAAGAAGTTGCAAGGATTTCTCAGGTTAACAGGGTATTATCACAAGTTTGTTAAGGATTATGGGAGAATAGTAGCACCTCTAACAACATTATTGAAGAAAGATGAATTTTCATGGACTCATGAAGCAACTAAGGCCTTTGAACATCTTAAAGAGGCAATGTTCCTAGCAGTGGTCTTAGCTACGCCATACTTCACAAAAACCTTTATTATGGAATGTAATGCCGTAGGAAATTGAATTGGTGTTGTTTTAATGGAAGAAGGAAGACCCATTTCTTTTGAAAGTCGTCCAATCAAAGGAAAGTATTTACAGAAACCTATTTAAGAGAAGGAAATGTTAGCAATATTGCATGCACTAAAGAAATGGTGAACGTACCTAATGGGAAGACATTTCAAGGTAAAAACTGATCATGATATTGTTAAACACCTTTTGGAACAAAGACTATCTTCAAAAGAGCAGCAAAAATGGGTCACAAAGATGTTGAGTTATGACTTTGAAATAATCTACAAAAAAGGGAAGCTAAATGTTGTTGCGGATGCACTCTCAAGAAAGAATGAAGAGGTGGAAGAAATGATTTGTGCCATTTCTATTATCCAACCAGATTGGATAATTGAAGCAAGAGATGAATGGATGAAGGACGAAGAAGTGTGGACACTCATTCAAAAGTTGCAGCAAGATCCTAGTACATCTGATACATTTAATTGGAAAAATGATTCCTTATGGTACAAATATCGCTTATATCTTTGTAAGAATTCCCAACTAAAACAAAATATTCTTTTGGAATTGCACACTTCTCCTTTATGAGGACACTCGAGATTTTTAAAAACTTACCACAGCGTGAAGAAAGAATTTTTTTTGGATGGCCTTAAATTTGACATTCAAAATTTTGTGGCGGAATGTTTGGTTTGCCAGCAGAATAAAGTTGAGAAAATTAAGACCACGGTTCTTCTACAACCTTTATCTATTCCAATTCAATGTTGGGAGGAGATTTCATTGGATTTTATCATAGGTTTACCTAAGTCCGAAGGAAAGAGTGTCATCATGGTGGCAGTTGATAGACTTACGAAGTATGTGCACTTTTGTGCATTATCTCATCCATTTAAAGCAAGTACAGTTGCTACTACATTTATGGACACAATTCAAAAGCTACATGGAAACCCAAGGGTTATTGTGAGCGACAGAGATACCATTTTTACTGGAAATTTTTGGACGGAGTTATTTTCTTGTTTGGGTACTCAATTTGCTCATAGCTCATCTTATCATCCTCAATCCGATGGTAAAACTAAGATAGTAAATAAGTGTTTGGAAGGATATCTTCATTTTTTTGTATCTGATAAACAAACATAATGGGTCAAGTGGTTACCTCTCACTGAATGGTGGTATAACACTTCCTTCCATACTACAGCAAAAATGACCCCATTTATGGCACCTTATGGATATCATCCACCATCCATCACATCATATTTAAGAGAAAATTCGAAGGTTCAAGTAGTGGAAGATCACATCGAGCATCAACAAGAAGTTCTCCAACTCTTAAAGGATAACCTGAATTTGGCACAAAATGGAATGAAACAATAGGTAGATCAACATCACAGCGAGAGAAGTTTTGATGTAGGAGACCGGGTATTTTTACGGCTACAACCATACAAATAAATTCCCCTCAAGCAAGCTAAGAAGGTTAATAAATTATCACCAAAGTACTATGGTCCTTACAAGGTGTTGCAAAAGATTGGTACTATGACATACAAATGGGAGCTTCCTGGTTCTTCAGGAGTGCATCTAGTTTTCCATGTTTCATGCTTAAATAAGGTTATAGGTGAAAATCTTCCAGTTCAAACAATATTTCCAGAACTTGATGAGGAAGGAAAAATCATATTAGAAGCTGAAGCGGTCACGGAAACAAGAACTCAACAACTACAAAATCGATCAATTTCTGAGTATCTCATCAAGTGGAAGAACTTACCCACTCAAGATTCTACATTGGAGAATGAGAATTTCATACAAAAGCACCTAGAGCTACTCAAGCATTGAGGACAACACTTTTTTGAAGGAGAGGGGCATGTTAGGTCCATATATTACTAGTATAGTCCCTTATTGTTGCTAGTGTAACCCCCTTATTGTTATTATTGTACCCCTGTAACCCCCATATTGTTATTATTGTGCCCTTAAATTGTTATTGTTAGGTTGGCTAGGACTACATTGTGGCCCCATGGACTCCTATATATAGAAAGGAGGTTTTGTAATTTGTATCATCGAAGAATTGTTCATTCATGTAATGTATTGGAGGTTGGCCCCTCGAAGTGGCTTATTTCTAAGGTGTTGATATCTCTTTTCTTCTATTTTTGGAGTTGATTTCACAACAATATATATGAAATAAATTCATAAAATTAACCATGCGCATTTATGAATTACATTCAATAACTTAATGCATCAACATTATATAGTAGTGCAGCATCATTACATAGTAATTCAACATCATTCAAAACTACATATCAATTTCCACAGAGAAATTTTTTAATTTCACAGGTCTGATCTCAATATATCTTATTTACAATACCAAAAATGGGAAAAATGAAGGTGGGACTTAAATTTTTCACCCAACCATAGACCTACTATAGTCAAATCACTTGCAATATTCATCCCCGATCCAAATTGATAATTTATGGGGAAATTTCTCTTAAAAATATTTAATACAGAGAGGATAGGAAATAAATAAAACATTGGGTGGTTTATTAGTTATTCAAGCACAACAAAATTCACAATTATGGGTGGTTTACCAATTGTCCCAGGCACTCTAAGAGTGGTTTATTAGCCCACAAGAAATGCCCTAAGTGGTTTATTAACTCTCTCTTAGCAAGAACCCTTCTGCATGTTGCTTACCCAATCCCTCATCCCATAACTCTTTCTACTTACCTCATGAGGTTCTCTAATAGGAAGTCCAATCCCCACACTTTTGTGTATTTTCATTTTTATGATTCCCTGAGGTATCTCTACATGTTCCTCTTGTACTCTTCCTCTTCTTTTTATTATTACTTGTACCATAAAATTAATTCAAGGTGTCAGCTAACCCTACTTGGATTTATCTATCCTCCTCCCTCCTAGATCATGGATATTTGATCCCACACTTCAATCCATTACATAAAATATACTCATTTACAATATCAGGTATTATTACGTTACAAAAATCAGGGGGGAAGCATAGCAAGGGTGTCGTAATTAGCATGAAATGTTCGAAGGTGTAGATATTATAAGAAAAATACTCAATTATGGTGAAACCCATGAGGTTTAATTAGAATTTTCTATAAAATATTGACTTTATATATATATATATCAGAGACAAAGACCCTAGGAAGGGTACAATTTATTAAAAAAAGAAAATAAACTAAGAGTACAAGATATGCTAATAGAAACTCTCTTGATTATGAAAAACTAAAATGAATATAAATATTGTTTGAAAACTAATAATTTTAAGCAATTATGCAAATATGGACCAAACTCAAGTAATTTTTAATAAATTCTTAACCAATGGGAAACCAATCATTCACAGAACTTACCTAGAAGGAGGTAGGTCGAGATATGTTTCCCAAATGAATATAGTGTGATCACAACCTTAGTAAGCCAGGTCAACAAAAGAAAACTTATCGGAAAAAATTTGGTCCCTTGATAAGAATATGGTACCTAGAACCAAAGCTTACATGATGTGTAAACAACTTGCCACTTCTGAAATTTGGTCTTTGATCCATAATTTGTATAGAAAACCTTTTAGTGATAATCACATATGAACATATTTTTTCAATGCGTTTCAAACCATCCAATTTGGTTCATCATGAGGACAAGATGAGAAATGAGATCATGGAAACTAGTTAGAATAGATGAAGAGAGCCTCCAATTAGTCGTTGTAATATAACGACTAATTTGACTAGGAAAAGAAAAAATAAATAGTTTGATTTTTTCTATGTAAATATGAATTAAGAATAGGTTTTATATTATATAATTTTAATATAATTTACAATATATTATATTCATATAATAAATTTATTGGTATTAAATCATATAATTCCAACACGTTATATTATAATATTATATTTTAAATTTATTTTGTTAATTAAAATATTATATTCTATAAATACAGTTTATAAAATGATATTCATATAGGTAATTTATTGGTATTAAATCATATAATTTTAATATGTTCTATTATTATATTATATTTTAAATTTAATTAGTTAATTAAAATATTATATTCAATAAATTCATTTTTAGGGTATAGTTTTATATAGTATAATATTAATGAATTATATTATTAAAAAAATTTTAATTTAACTCACTCATAATTTTCACATGAAAATCATAGGATGTTAATATTCATATAAAAGGATAATAAAAAGAAAAATGATTAAGGGAGAAAAAATGGTGAGGGACACTAAAACAACAACTAACAATGAAGGGCGAGAATACAACACCTACTAACACTCCACCCATCGTCTTTATTAAGGTTCATCGGTCTTTTTTTGATTTATAAGGCTTCCCTAAACTTATGGTGATGGAAGTGGTCAGTCCTCGTAGTAACCTTAGCATATTCAATGAAAATATGATGCTTTTACTTTTGAACATGCTCTCCTAAGGCATAGGACTTGACCTACCATGCTTAAGGTTAGCCACGTGCTTGTTAATCATTTGATTAATGGACCAACCAGTTTCACCGATGTATGGAGCGTCACAGGAGAAAGGAATCATGTAAGCACCTTTACCATCCCTAGGGAAAACGAGGTCCTTTAGCGATCTTAGAGAACTTTGAATAGTGCAGAGAGGCTTGAAGGTCGAGGAAAAATTATGCTTCTTAAGGATCCTAGTGATCTTATCAGTAGTCCCTTGAATAAACAAGAGGTGAACTTGCCACTTATCTACTAAACAGGGCTGAGGATTGAACTTGGGAAATAGGACCAAAAATCCTCTGTCAGTACTTTCCTTTAGGAGTATAAGGAGAAAATCAAAGTGAAAAATAAAAAAACTAAAGCAGAAGAAGGGAAATTAAGTTACCTAAGGCATCCAAATATGTTGTTGTAAAATACCAACACCTATGTATGAAGATAAGGATTTTCAGAACTCATAACAAAATAAATAGAAATACAATAATAATCAGTTTATTCAAAGATTATTTAAACAATAACTCTATAATTCCTTTCCACATGAAAAGAATAAGTACTAGATCAAGTCGTGAAGGGGGTACACCTAGCTATATCCATGCGTAGAAAAATAAGTAAGGAAAACTAAATAAAATTGTAATAGGTTGGGCATCTATGAACCTAAGCACTGAAGAGTAATGTGATTAAATAAGTAGAATGAAATCCATGTACTATAATAACAATATTACTTGAGTCATGGACAATGGTTCTCTGAATACCTTTGTGGTCAGTAGGGACTTGTTCTTTTTCAGTTGAAGGAAAAAAAAAAAAAACCTTGAACTAATAAGCAAGTGGATTAGGTTAAAAATCCTCAAATTGATACAAAAGAGAAACCCTGAGGAAATTTTAGACTAGAGAAGAAAGGAACATAAACAATACTAAACACCCATAAGAAAAACTAATTAGATTGTAAGGAGTTGTGAAGAACATTGTACATGTAACGAAGAGGTTCAAGATCAGGGTTTGAGTAAAATTATTACAACAAGAAAGGGTAGTCGTTGCCTTGAACAAATAAAAGGAAAAATCTTGGTTAAAAATGGTTAACTCACAATACTCAAACCCCTGGAATCAATAAACCAACCCATTAATGTTAAATAGATCTCAAGTTACTAGGAGAACGATCAGTATTAAAAAAAATAAGTGTGTTACTTGTACTGAGATCCATGACGACCCAGTGAGTGACCAACTCATGAATCGAGAGTCTCTAGGGTTGTAGTAATAGAAACTTAGAACTCAAGGTTCTAGATACCTCCTAAGTCTTTCCACATTTAACCGAATTAGTGGTTAGGAAAATTGTGCATTAATGAGTCGAAAAGAAAGAAAGATAATTTTGAAAGAACATTAAATGCTTACTGTAATACAGTTAAATGATTCTGGGCAAAACTCAAATCAATAACCATGATCAGAAATGCAATGCTCATCTAGAGCAGTTTATTAATGATGGGAGGAAAATGCACAAGAACAATAATAATATAAATAAGGCTTGGGGCTAGAAGTATTCCCCTCACCATAGAGGCCATGGGAGCAAGAGTATACAACACATGAATCATGCAAACATAGTAATTATGCCTAAAGAAACACTTGAAAATAGCTCACCATTGGATATGGAAATAAGATTTGAACTATTGATCCCTTGTGTCCTCACGTCCATTGGTCACAGCGAAATCACATAGGAGAAGCCATGTGGAAACATCACATGTTCCCTAAGATAGGTGGATAAACACATCGATCCTAGGAATAAAGGGTAATATGTTAATGTTAATGGGGTCAGTTAAATGTATGAGAATGCATTCCCCCTTGTGGCCTAATTTCTACACAAGGACCCTTATCCTAAATTTTGTGCCATAGGAAAAACCCCTCATATACCTAAGCCTTTAATATCAAAACTCATAAGTATAGTGTATTTGGTTATTGAAGGTAAGAGACCATGGGAGGAGTTTACATGGGGGAATTTCTATGTATTATCCCTTCGGAAACTTAGGGGATTGGGATATTAAGTGTGACAGAGCTAGTAAGGGGCTTTGATCATGAACCTCTTTAGTAGTGGATTGGAAATATAACTATAATGATATCCTTTCCAAAAAATTATGTAAACATGTGAACAGAAAGACTTATAGAAATTATATGTACAATAAAGAGTCTAATATATCAAGTCATGTGTTAGAATAACAATAATTCAATGGTTATAATCCAACAAATTTTTTTATTTTATGTGTATATAGGGCTATGTTACATTCCCCATCATCTAGCTCTATTTAATAATGATTTTTGGTGATCGATACCTATTATGAAAATAGATCCAACGCCTTTCATTGCCTCATTAAAACTTCTCCATTGTGTTTGTCGAAGTGCTCTTACATGATCTCTATTTTGATTTCTATGTTCATACTTTTCATGCTCACCCATTGTTTGCTATGGTAATTGTTTTCTTTTAGAATACCTTTTCCATTATCTTTCCCTTTAATCATTATGTGTTTTTTTGTAATTCTAGTATTTTTCTTTCAGGTTTTTTTTCATTGTTCTTTCCTTGATCCCTAACCATGTTTTGTAGCTACAACAATTGTCACTAGTTTCTCTCTATAATCATATGTTCTTTTTAAATTTCAATAGTTTCTTGCATTTAATTTAATATGTATTTTTAACTATGTGTAGTTGTCATCTTGTGAAATATTGTTATTATTAATTTCCCATTGATAATAAATATAATTTCGTTAAATTTTCAATTAATTACAATTTATATTGATATATTAAATAAAATAAAAAAACACAAAAAGAATGAATTGAATAACCCAAAATAATTACAAATTAATAATAACATCAATGCCGAAACACTAATTCCTTTTATTTGAGTTATATGTACATGTAAACTTGAGAATTCCCATAAAATAAAACAAATATATTAGAGAAAAATCCTACCTAGTAATTGCAACCTAAACAACAGAAAATTAATATAATATGTGAAAAAATTAAAATATATAATAAATTTGGTAATGTTATATACTTATTCATTATCTTAGCGCGTAAACCCAAATAAAACCAATTATGTAATGAAGATTTGGCAATGAAAAATCCAATAGCTATCATTAAAGACCGGCATTCTAACTTGATTAAAGTCTTCGGTTCAAAATTACATAGGTAAAGTATAAAAACAAATTGCATAGTCATGCCACTCATAATGGTTGAACATTAATGAAGTGCTGGGAAAAATGCAATGCAATGGAATAGTTAACTACCAATATTGAAGTATTCACGCAGTCTTTATATATATATATATATAACATTCTCAGAAACTATTATGGATTTATATTATAAATTTATAAATTATATATATATATATAACATTCTCAGAGACTAATATGGATTTATATCATAAATTTACTCATTATTAGCTAAATATATATTGTTTATTATAAAACTACTTATATATTTACCATTAAAAAAATCTATGCAGTATGATCTAAATATATATTATATACTATATATCGTTTACTATGTAATTATACCTCACATGCAAGTGTACACATATACATCGATTTCAAAATTATTGCCATGGTGCCAATTATGAAAGGCTAACTTTTCATTGTTTTCATTCCCGTGAGGAATTTGCGAAGGAAACCGTTCACGCTTGTCATTTCCGTAAGGAATTTGTGACGGAAATGTAATACTTTAAGATCCTTCAAACTTATGGCAATATATCATGATCTTTTACTATCAATTATTAAACCATACTTCAACCACTCAAATTCAATACTAGAAAAATCACCTTCAAGATTTCTTTCAAAGTAAATTCTTAATTGTCGCAGATTATATCATTCAAATTACACCCCAAGATTTAGGCATAATAATAAGCGTTATTAAGAGTCACGGCTCCACCTAGTTATTTGAATAATATTTTTTTGAACTTTAACATTAGGGATTTGTTAGCAGGCCAGCCTATCCCCTTTATCATTTTAAAATGATATGGGCACTCCTTAAAATTTATCGTTTAGTTTTTAGTTATACCTCTCGCTTTGATTCTGTATGACTAGAATGGATTTAAAGTAGAGTATTCTTTTATTTTCTCAATGGTGATATGACTTACCTTTGGTCATTCTAAATAGTGTGTAATTGAACTTGGATACATTTGAAAGTTTTGCTTTCGATTGTTGCTTCATGAAAATTTTCTCTTATTAAGCAGCAACAAAATAATTGTCTCTTTTCACTATTTCAACAAGTTATTGATAGACTACGACTCTATAAAACACATGGATGCCAAAGTGAAAAGGGCCACTATAGAATCCTTGATTAAGAGCCCAATCTTATTTCAATTTGAATATTATAATGTCTTCATAACACTTCACTTCATATGTTTGATTGAACTACGTATAAGCCCTAATATCTACGTGTGGTTTGCCTCCATGGATGGTGATCATAATGGATTATGAGCTATGTCATAAATTTGTCCTCGATTATTTTTACAAAAGGTTTAATCCCTACATCTAAATATGTGTTATACCCTGACCTTACCATATGAGACTTGGTTTAAATTCATTATTGATTGAATGGTTGACGTATAATTATTGCGAGCCTGTGTTATGTGTATGGTGATATTCCTTTCGAAACTTATGGATTTGCAATTATGAGAAATGGTAGTTCTTGGGCTAAGAGTTTTTTTCGAGATTTCTATGAAGGTTTTATGGTGATTTGAAATCATTCTTGTGAGAGGTGTTAACCCTGATTTGCATCGTCTCAAATCTACAACCCAGAGTCACCATACCTTACAACCATTATTGTCTTTGTATCATACCTCTCATTTTTCAATGCCTCAGTTAATATGTTAGGGTTTTGAGGTTACTAATGCCTTTACATTTTCATAATTTCTGCTCATACTTTTCAAACAACTCTGCAAGCAAGGGTTTGGTGACCCAATCATTGCATGTTTTCCCCCTTTGTTTCACCTTCATTCTTGGCTAAAATCCTCCAGGATTGTAGCCACGACAAGCCTTATTCGGGCCGAAGCCATTGGAGCCAATACTTTGGAAATGTATGATGAGTGTTCAAAATTAGTTTGGCAGGTTGCGTGGAGGGTTTGCTTCAATTATTTCAGGTTTATAATAAAGGGGTTGTCAAGGCTTTTGCCTCTTCTTTTGATGGGAAGAAAGCTCGAGTGGGTGACTTGGAGATTGATGTAGAAGTTGATTTCACTAGAGAGGCTACTCATCTCCCCGTCGAAGGAGAGAATTGGTCCAAAGACTGTGAAGTACATGACATTCCATGGAAGAAACTTCTCACAAGTAAAGATTGCATTTATTGTGTGAAAGGTATTTCAATTTCCTTTCTGAAACTTAAATAGCGTAATTTAGTGCTTTTGTTGCATGAGTACATTACATGTGAGGGAAATATAATCTCCTTTTTATTTATCATATTAGATTTTTAATGGAATTCCATGGCCATAAGCTTAATCTACCCTTTTATCTGCATAAAAGCCTCACTAAGATGTCCTAGATATACTAGTCACACTGCAAGAACTCTTAAAGATATCTATTTCGTTATAGTCACATTTGTATTCTGGTTAAATTCTAGTTGGCAAAGACAAGGGATGAATAGGATTGTTTGCTAGATCGAAATGGTTTTGAAAAAACCCAAATTTCCAAGTACTTTGATTCCCTAGGTCTATGCGCACCTAACCCCTTGTTGGACAGTATTTTTCTTTAACAATCTCATCATTCATTACAAAATGATTACTGAGAACCATTTCATGATGCAAACCCCTGTTTTTCAAATGGTAACATAAATGAAACCCTGTGTCCTACTCCTGGCTTCATTACTAGAAGGATGGAAAATGCGGCTACCACTGTCTTTCATAAGGAATTATCACATGGATTTGGCGAAAGGAGAAATGAAACCCTCTAGGGTTAGGCCCAAACCCATGACTACAAAACCCAAACCCATGACTACAAAACCTGCACATAAAGAAGAATCCAATGATACATAACAAAATCCTCAGCCACAAGTTAAGAATAAACAGATGTAAAGGAAATTTTCTCAAGCAAGGCGAAACAGTCATAAGGATACTCCCGCAAATGATGTGTTCCTCAATCTCAAGACTCATCGTGATCCCTCACCAAAAAGAAATAAACCTAAGGTGTAGGATGATTCAAGAGTGTGTGGTGGTGCTTATTGTGATGATAGTTTTCTGAACAACATCCATTCAGATCAGCCAACTATGAACATGTATTGGAACTAACAATACTTACTCATCGTCCCACATCTTGAACAATGTATTGCTCGTCCATGAAAATAATCAAGTCGAGCTTCGTTTCAAGATAAGGAAATGCACATGGAACAAAAAATATCTAGTATTGAAAATAAATCTGTGTCTAAAAATACACATATTATCAACAAGCCATTGAAAGTCAGAGTAGTTATAACTTTAGATATAGATGAATCTTGTCCTAATAATTAATGATTTTATTGTTGTATATGATCATGATATTTGATTTTTTTTAAGGTATGTGTGTATTTGATTTATTTTACTAAATGTAAAAGTGGGAAGCTAAAAAAAATCCTCGAATATGTAACAACCATATGTTGTTGTCAATATAAATGTTTATTAATGGTTTTTTTTGGGTTGCTAAAGGTCCTTCATGCTTATTGAATGTTGGATTTTTATGCTACAAAGAGGATATGATGGATCAATGTGTACTTTTTGTCAATGTGAAAGTTAGAGTAGTTATAACTTTAGATATAGATGAATCTTGTTCTAATAATTAATGATTTTATTGTTGTATATGATCATGATATTTGAATTTTTTAAGGTATGTGTTTATTTTATTTATTTTACTAAATTTAAAAGTGGGAAGCTAAAAAATCCTCGAATATGTAGCAACTATATGTTGTTGTCAATATAAATATTTATTAATGGTTTTTTTTTTTGTTGCAAAAGGTCCTTCATGCTTATTGAATGTTGGATTTTTATTTTACAAAGAGGATATGATCTATCAATGTGTACCTTTTGTGAAGGTGATATGTTAGTCATTTGTCTTCTTTTTTTTTCCTTCTACAATTTAGCCAAAAGGCAAGTAAACAATTTAAATTATTTTTGTAACAAGGTGTTATAGACTTTTTAGGATTATTTTTGGATATTGTGAGGTCTCTCGACCTATGTAGAAACTCTATATTTTCCATAGTATATGGGGTAGCTATAGTAGTATAGAGGGAGATTTTGAGGGGGAAAAATGGTCTTTAACTTTATGTGAATGAGGAATATTTATTGAGTAACACTGTGAGTTCTTCAAACTTGGTTTTATTCAATAGATTACTTATTTTACATTTAATTGTTCCACAATCATTGGTTGTTATCATCCTTTGAGTTCTATGTAACTTGTTTTCTTAGTTTATATAAGACAACGATTTATTATGTAATTCATTTTCTTATTTTATATAAGACAACGATTTATTGTTTCTGTGATTTTATTTTGTGTAGAGTTAGAAATTGTATTAGATTTTTTTAATGTCTTGCAATGATTTAATTTATTTAATTTCTTATATGATCATTATCTCTCTATAGTGACTTGTGTCTTAATATCGATAGATGATCTAGACATCTATCTGGTCTAGTTTCATGTGGTTTTATTCCAAAAATTTAGAACTTATATAATGTTATCTTTGGTATGCTAATTGAATTAATATTTGTGTTGTAGTGATTTCTAAATCCATATGCTCATTTCGAATATTCGTTTATTGGTTTATTCATAAACCAGTAATTGAAAGATTATAATGTTTTATGAGCTTGTTACATTTTCCCTTTATATGCACCTCTATCGAGAAAGAGGAATTAGAATGGATTAGTTAATTTGTATTATTTATTCTTGATGTCAATCATTAAAACAAAAACAATTTGACATGCATTCTTTTAAAAGATAAGGGATTTGCATTTTAGGAGTTACATGTTTATTCATAATTTTAATTTTTAAATTCATATTTAAATTTATTTTAAAATTAGATTGCATTTTGTCAATATTTCTATAGAAACAATTATATTCCATTCATTTTTAACTAATTACACTTAGTTCTAATTTTTACTTTGTTGTACCATAATGTCATTGTTATTGTATTTTTTTGGTAACCGTCATTTTATTCATATATAATATTTTTTTAAATGATAATTTTACTTTGTCAACTACAATTCAAATTTACTTTAGATATAACAATAGTTAACCTCCAAATTCCATTATATTAACCATTATTAATTTTAGATGTAACTAACAATAATTTAGGTTTTATTTAATTATTATATGTTAAAATTATTTTTACCCTTCTGTTCTTCTTCGCAAGAAGAGGAATCCAAAAGCTAATTGAGTGTTAAAATCCATTGAAGTTGTGCATACAAAATAACTTCCCTATTTGAAAAGCTTTGGTTTGAGTTACGTTTCCCTTATTGACATAAGGTACGTAAAAATCATGTCAATAAGATTTAGTTGTAAATTTAATTTATGTGTAATGGTCATCTTGTCCTATATAAATTGATAAAATTTACCAAAGAAAGAGTGTATAGATATTTGTTTCTAAAATCGTTTGATGTAAAAGCTGGCTAAATTAAGTTTATTGTTTAGACTTTAAGACAATTTACTGTTATTATTTTGGAATAGTATATTATGGAAAGAGATTAAATTTGATTAAATAAAATTAGTTGTGGAATTGGTTCCATAAGTGAAAGACTAATGGTAAAAATATTTTATTCCAACTGAGAAGTAGTTGAATGGAAACTGTTTTATCAGTTACTCTTCTTCTGTGGAAAAAGGCAATATCCTTGTGAGGAAGAAGGGTTCTGACTTATGTGATGCAAAGTGAAGAAAGGAGAGAGAGATTGAATTCCCAAGCTGGTGGAAACCAGTGGAAAATTCTCTCAACTATATTATAATCTTCTGGAAGGTGGATTGGACTGAAGTCCCGAGATCCCTTCCTATCATTGTTTCTTTCTACTTGACTCAGGAGTGGAGCACAGGGGGTATGAGGACGTAATTTCCTCATACATGGTAGGGAGGACAACCACAGTCAATCATAGATAAGTAAAATTAGGTTGTTATTTCAGTGAATTAGACTATGGTAAATTTTTGTTTCAAGAAAGAATTAAAGTTAAAGTCTACAGTTAAGAAATGAAGATGTTACTGTGCAATATGATAGATTTTAAATACTACATACTTAGTAGGGATTTATTGTGCAATATATAGTTGATAAATATTGTTGAAAACTATTGAGAAAAATCTGCAGTATGAAGTAGGAAGAATAGTGTGTAAAGTTGTTAATGATTCTCGTTGTTTATTACAGTATTTTAAAAAGTAGTTCTACAGGTAATAAGGACAAAGGATAACAAATTTTGGAATGCTTTATATAATGTGTAATTCCTTACTATGCTTGGTATAAACCCTTGACTGTACTATTAAATTATTGGCAAAAGACGTATTTATGTTCTACTGTAAAAGTACATTTAGCCCCAAAGACTGAGTTTTAATAACCATTTAGTGTATATATCTTGGGCAAAAGATAAATTGGGCAATATTGGTGAAATATTTACTTAACTGAGAACAAGTAAATAAGAAAATAATTCAAATATGAATTGATAATAGGAAGCTTTACTTGAATTCCAGAGCACAGAGGCTCCAGTATGCAGGTTATTGTTCTAATAAATAAAACTATACATGGACTAGAAATAGTCGGTCTGGTCGAATTTAACACTCAACTGTTAACTAAAATAGAACTACCTAAGCAACAACTACTACGATACAGTGAGTTTAGAAAACAATGATAATTGTAAATCACATTCCATAACCAAACATTGTTACATAAACCTCAATATGCATATTTTTCAAATAATATTTTCGGAAAAATAAGTTTACAAATATGATAATGTCGTCAAGATGGTAAGAAAAGGATTAAATACTACATATTATACAAATATCGTATTATGTTAAAGGCCTTGAGCAAACCCTCGAACTGTTACACGACCCTCGAAGGGATTTAAAACAAAAGAGATAAACTGAGATTATTACTCTATTCTATACTTAGAATGACTTTGGACTAATGTAGTCGAGTTTAAAAATATGATGATGAACCCCATATGAAAATATACATAAACCCATAACTCTGAGAATATCTTATACAAGTAACTTATACTGGACTTACAACACTAGAACGCTATACTGGAATTACAACACCAAAACGCGACGACAAAGGAGAAGCAGAGTTGAGACCATTCACGGTACCTGTAAGTAGGGAATTCATCATAGCAGATGAGAAAGTGATAAAGGATGAACTATGCAATAGTGGTGTTGAATGGAAAAGATAACCATCCATGAGGTTTCATACCTGCACCAAATTATCATAACCATAAATTAGTGAACAACTCTGGAACGTTAAATATTTAAGAGAAGAAGAAACAAGTTATAAATGACTAGAGTAAAACTATAACCATTTACCTGTAATATTCGAGTGTCAGAAACTGATAATACCCTGCAAAGATAAGAGACAGAGGTTAAATCATGCGTTCATTGACCGAGAATGGAAAGGTAGATTAATAAATATAGAAGCTAACAGTGAATGTAGCAAAGGAAAAATTATACCTTTCCCTCCTAGTGGCGGAAAGGTTTTAGCAACGTTCCGGTGGAGAAGTCTAGAATAGCAGTGAACCCGAGAAGATATGAGTGTAGAATAGGCAAGAAAATCTTGTCGAGGCTACGGAGCAAAGTCTGTGGAAAGAAGGATCCCATTTGAGTTCAGAAGAATTCCATTCGAACTTGACCTCTAAGCTTAAGCATATTGTTCATGACTGCAGCATCTTGGAGAGCAGCGAAAAGAAGAAAGAACACGGATGGACGGTGTAGCTGATTTTCCATAACACCCTCAGTGTAGAATGCGAGCCCCAAATACCTGTAATGTAACTCGGAAAGGAGCCATGAACTATGAGGGTAAATGTGCGGAATTTCACAGCCACCAAACCCCAGCGAACTCATAGAAAATGAGCAAAGAATTTAGGGTTTGGGGTTATTTGATAAGCCATTTTGGAGGGATAGCCCTGTAGCCATAGATCCAGAGTCATCCTACAGTGCAAGATTAGCCAACTGTCATGAACACAAATGTAAAGGGATAGTATGGTATGAGAGATCCGCTGGGGAATTTAAATGAGTTAAATGCAAAGTACCGAAGCTAGAGGTAAGTAGATAGACTTGGTAGTAATCATATCTCACGGAATCCGAAGTAATAAAGCCTATGGACAGGTGTATTAATGCTAGGCATGTGCAGTGGTGACATGGCCTAGACCGCATAAACTTATATATGCTACAAACCTTACGAAACAAATAAAACATTAAAGTTTAAGAATTACATCATATGGTAAATCAGTGAAAAAATTAAGCATAAAGTTTAGGTATGGTAATACTTAAAGGTACAGTATCATATGTTAACATGTGACAGAATATGTTGTGTTACGTTATGATGTAATAATAGAAGTCACTATGGAGTAAAACAAGGTAACATAATTTTTCTTTTAGTTTTAAAATGATGAGTTGATGAATGTTACAAGTGGTATGAGAGCATCATTTGTACGCTGGGACCTAATGGTTCAACTAACGTTTTCAAACTGTTTATAAATTGATGCAAACAGAATGAAGAGAATTATAATAGAAGACAATATGAGGATGGGGAAAATTCAACAGCCACCTCAGAACAGTGGGGAACCACAAACCCGACCAAAAATGAATCCGGAGATGTGGGTGCAGCTGAGTGTGGATCAGCACCAATAAATTAGTAGACTATTGGAGGAGCAACACCACCAAACCAACATCCTCTTAAATACAGTACAAAAGTTACAAGATAAAAGTGATAATGCACGTTTGATGCAGTAACAGGAGAGGATATTAAAAATCCTCTCAGACAAACAGAATCAAGGAATTGAACAACCTAGTGCTGATAGGGATTTGTTGCAAGAAGGAAATGAGCAGCAAGCAAGAGATCATGCCACTGATAGAATGGAGAGAAGTTAGCCTCAACAGAGTAACATAAATAAAAACTACAATGAAGCTGAGTCATATAATGTATCAGATCAAAAAGAAGTTAAGAGACAAAAAGTGGAGCTACAAGGTGAATTTCGAAAAATAAAGCCTCCTACGTTTGATGAAGTAGAGGAGGAAGTGGTTGAGGCATGGCTGATAAACATGAACAATAATTTTCAAGTGTGTGAATACAGCAGTAATCTTAAAGCCATATTGGTTATTTATTAGTTAAGGGAGAACGCCACATTATGGTGGGAGGAGGTGAAAAACGTTTGCAGTATAGATGACCAGGATGTGACTTGGGATTCATTCCAGTATCATTTCAAAGATAAATACTTAACTAAACGCTTCTATGATGAAAAATATATGGATTTTCATGATTTAAAGCTGGGACAAATGACGATGGATGAATACATCACTAAATTTACCTCCTTGCTTCGTTATGTTCCCTATTTAAGAGATCAAAAGGCTAAAGTACAGCGGTTCCTGAGTATTTTTCCGATTCATATGAAGGAACTTATTGAGTTTGTGAATCCTAAGACTATGGATGAGGCAATCGGAAAGGCAAAAATCTGTTACCAGCAAGCTAAAGCAAAAGGAGAGTAGGGTAAAAACTGGCAGCCAAAGAAAGAACATAAGGGAAGTTATGTTTTCAAGAAAAAAAGAACCAAAAGTTTCAAGAGTGCTACCAGAAGCTCAATTAGCAAACATTTTGGAAAGAATAATCAAATAATAAGATGGCCTGTAGAAGATAAACCCACAGAAGCTTCCAACAAACCAGAACAAGCACAAAATTAGAAGCCACCGCTACAGTGCTAGGGGTGTGGTGAGGCACACTACTACAAAAAATATCCACGGAGGGGAAGAAGCGAGGTGGTTACAAACTTACAATAAGATTCAACAGTGGGATATGTAGCTAGAAATATACCCAGAATTAATGCAGCCCTGGAAGGTCGGCAGGCAGATTTCCAACCGACAATGATAGAATTAGAAGGTAAATTACTATTTCAACCTGTTTCTATTTTGGTAGATCCAGGTGCAAGTTTAAGCTACGTAAGTCCCAAAGTAGTAGAGATTTGTAAATTGCAGAGTCAGAAATTCAGAAATCCATGGCTAGTACAGTTAGCCACGAGACCGAAGAGAAAGGTGTGTGCTAAAATTCTGAACTGTGCACTAGAAATTAGTGAACGACAACTAACTGTAGACCTGAATGTACTACCTCTGGGATCTTATGATGTGCTACTTGGTATGGACTGGTTGGGGAAGCACTAGACATTAGTCGATTGCAAAGAAAACATCATCTATTACCGAATGCAAGACGAAACTCATAAATAAATTCAAGGTATAAAGAAACCTCTACAGTTGCGTCCAATTACAGCATCTCAAATGGGTAAGTGCATGAGAAAAGGATGCCAGTTGTATGCCATTCAAGTTGGATTTACTAATTCCAAAAAAAAGGCTCCAATGATTGAAAATATTTCGATAGTACAAGAGTTTATGGACGTATTTCCAAAGGAAATACTAGGTTTTCCACCTAGAGGGGACATTGATTTTACCATAGAGTCGATACCTGGAGCATCACCCATTTCAAGGACACCATACTGAATGAGTGTACCGGAATTAACGAAATTGAAGATGCAGTTACAATAATTACTAGATAAATGGTACATCCGACCAAGTGTCTCTCCTTGGGGAGCACCTGTGCTATTTTTGAAGAAGAAAGACGGAAGTATGTGGATGTGCATGGATTACTGCCAGCTTAATAAACTGACAGGTAAAAATAGATATCCTCTACCACAAATTAATGATCTGCTTGATCAAGTGAAGGGAGCAACAATATTTTCAAAGATAGATCTAAGGTCGGGATACCATCAAATTCGATTAAAGGAAAAAGACATACATAAAACTACTTTTCGAACAGGGTATGGACATTACAAGTTTGTAGTGCTACCTTTTGGACTGACGAATGCACCAACAACATTTATGAGGCTGATGCATGGTATATTTCACCCCTTTCTGGATAATTTTGTATTAATATTTATTAAAGCTATTTTATTTTATTCCAAGAATGTCGAAGAACATAAAGAGCACTTACGGATAGTGCTGGAAATGCTAAGGAAGCATCAACTGTACGCTAAGTTCAACAAGTGTGAATTCTTCAAGGAATAAATACAGTACCTTGGTCACATAATTTCTGCCGAGGGTATTGCAGTTGACCCAGAGAAAATCATAACGATTATGGAATGGGAAGTACCCCAAAACATGGCAGACATCCGATATTTTATGGGGCTAGCCAATTATTATCGGCGGTTTATTGAAGGTTTTTCAAAAATTGTTTTCCCAATTACTTCCTTACAAAAAAAAGGAAAAATATTTAAATGGAAAACGGAATGTCAAGATAGTTTTGAAAAACTGAAGCAGTTATTGAATATAGCTCTGGTATTAAGGGTAGATGATCCTAATAAAGATATTGAGGTTTGCACAGATGCGTGCAAAGAAGGAATTGGGGTTGTCACAAGAGGGTAAAGTAGTTCCCTATGAATCAAGAAAATTAAAGGAGCATGAGCAGTGGTACTCAGCTTGTGATTTGAAGCTGTAAGTAATAGTGCATGCACTCCGAGTATGGAGGTATTACTTGCTTGAAAAAATATGTGTACTCAAAACTGATCATAGCAGCTTAACCAGCTATTTTAAGCAAGTTGATCTCAATTCTTGCGAGACTAGGTGGAATTACTTCCTGAGCAAGTTTGACATTGATACGCAGCATGTAAAAGGTAAGCAGAATAGAGTAGCTGATGCGTTAAGTAGAAAATTGCATGGTGTATTTGAGCTGTACTATAATCAAGTTGAGTGCATATTTTTGGAGCAAATAAAATCAAAAGCTGAGAAAGATCCTGAATATAATTTTATGTGGCAGCAAGTAGAGGAGTTCAAAAACCAAGGAAAATCTATTGATTACGAAATTAATAAGGAAGGGTTTCTAACCTTCAAAAAGATATTTTTTTTTCCAAACTGAATGGAGTTGAAGGAACTGATTTTAAATGAACATCATCAAATTAATTACCTTGGACATCCTGGATATCAGAAAATGCTAACAAGAATAAGGAAGAATTACTTCTGGCCATGTATGAAAAAATATATTGCGGAATATATAAACAAGTGTTTAGAATGCCAGCAAGTGAAAGTGGAACACCGACACCCAGCTGGGCTGATGCAGCCAATACCGATACCTGAGTGGAAGTGGGAATTAATATATTTGGACTTTATCACTAGACTACAAAGGTAAAAGAAGCAAAATGACTATATAATGGTAGTGGTGGATCGCTTAAGCAAATAAACACACTTTATACCAGTGCAATCCACTTATAAGACGGTGCAGATAGCGGACATATTTATGCGAGAGATCTTTAGACTGCATGGTATCCCAAAGATTGTCATATCTGACAGGAATGTGATGTTTACTTCAGCATTCTGGAAAACGTTATTTACAGGATTGGGAGCTCAAATTAACTTTAGCATCGCTTACCATCCATAGACAGATGGACAAACAGAGTGGGTGAATCAAATCTTGGAGGATATGTTGCGTATGTATGTAATGCAACATCCAACTAGGTGGGAATAATATCTGCACGTAGTGGATTTTGCATACAATAACAACTATCACAAATCTCTTAATATGAGTTTGTTCAAAGCCTTGTATGGATGACAGTGGAAAACTCCTATTAATTGGAGTAGTCCAGAGATCAAGTTGATGCTTGGGCCGGACATGCTATCTGAAATGGAGACAGAAGTAAAGAAGATCCGGCAAAATTTGAAAGCAGCTCAAGATAGGCAAAAGATGTATTCAGATAAGAAAAGGACTTATTGTGAGTTAGAAGTGGGGGATCATGTGTACGTAAGTATTAAGCCAAAGAAAAGAACCTTAAGATAGGCCTCATGTGCCAAGTTGGCTCCCAGGTTTTGCAGCCCTTTCCAAGTATTAGAAAGGGTAGGACTCATGGCTTACCAATTAGCCTTGCCCAGTCATATTTGAGTGCACAACGTATTTCATGTATCATTATTGAAACGATACATTCACGATCCAAAGCACATAATTCACTGGAAGAGTATTCAGGTAGGATATGAATACCAAACTTGATTAAAAATGTTAAAATTTATGAGTAAACTAATTCAAAGTTCATTGTTTGCAAGTTGAACCAGACGACGAGTTTCTAGTCGAGCCTCAATGTATAATCGATCGGAGAGAAATCATGCTTCGGAGATGAGCCATCACCCAGGTTAAAGTGTAGTGGAAGCACTTTGGCGCACATGAAGCTACCTGGGAAGATGAAGGCTTTGTCTGGGAGGCATACCCTGCATTATTTACTGGAGCAGAATGAGAACACCGAGGATAGTGTTCACTTCCAGGGGGGAAGCTATAAAAGCTGGCTTAAATATTAACTGATGATTAAGTTTATTGTTGAGACTTTAAGACAATTTACTGTTATTATTTTGGAATAGTATATTATGGGCAAAGATTAAATTTGACTAAATAAAATTAGTTATGGAATTGGTTCCATAAGTGAAAGATTAATGGTGAAAATATTTTATTCCAAGTGAGAAGTAGTTGAATGGAAACTATTTTGTCAGTTACTCTTCCTCTGTGGATAAAGGCAAGATCCATGTGAGGAAGAGGGGTTCTAACTTATGTGCTACAAAGTGAATAAAGGAGAGAGAGATTGAATTCCCGAGTTGGTGGAAACCAGTGGAAAATTCTCTCAACTATCCTATAATCTTCTCGAAGGTGGATTGGACCGGAGTCCTGAGATCCCTTCTGAGCACTGTTTCTTTCTACTCGGCTCAGGAGTGGAGCATGGAGGGTATGAGGGTGTAATTGCCTCATACATGGTAGGGAGGACAACCGCAATCAATCATAGATAAGTAAAATTATGTTGTTATTTCAGTGAAGTAGACATTGGTAAATTGTTGTTTCAAGAAAGAATTAAAGGAAAAGTATACAGTTAGGAAATGAAGATGTTACTGTGCAATATGTTAGATTTTTAAATACTACGTACTTAGTAAGGATTTACTGTGCAATATATAGTTGATAAATATTGTTGAAAACTATTGAGAAAAATTTGCAATATGAAGTAGGAAGAATACTACGTAAAGTTGTTAATGATTCTGGTTATTGATTAGAGTATTTTAAAAAGAAGTTTTGGAAGCAATAAGTAGAAAGGATAACAAATTTTGGAATGCTTTATATAATGTGTAATTCCTTACTATGCTCGGTATAAACCCTTGGTTGTCCTATTAAATTATTGGCAAAAGAAGTATTTATGTTCTATTGTAAAATTAGCAACACAATGTAAAAATACAGTTTAGCCGCAAAGACTGAGTTTTACTAACCATTTAGTATATATATCCTCAGAAAAAGATAAATTGGGAAATATTGGTGAAATATTTACTTAACTGAGAACACGTAAATAAGAAAATAATTCAAATATGAATTGCTAATAGGAAGCTTTACCTGAATTCCAGAGCACAGAGGCTCCAGTATGCAGGTTATTGTTCCAACAAATAAAACTATACATGGATTGGAAATAGTCGGTCTCGTCGACTTTAACACCCAAATTTTAACTACAACAGAACTACCTAAGAAACAACTACTATGATACATCGAGTTTAGAAAACCATGATAATTGTAAATCACAGTCCATAACCAAACATTGTTACATAAACCTCAATATGTATATTGTTCAAATAATATTTTTGGAAAACCAAGTTTACAAATATGACAATGTCCTCAAGCTGGTAAGCAAAGGATTAAAAAATACATATTATACAAATATCGTATTATGATAAAGACCTTGAGAAAAACCCTCGAAATGTTATACGGCCCTCGAAGGGATTTAAAACAAAAGTGATAAACTAATATTATTACTCTATTCTATACTTAGAATGACTTTGGACTACTGTAGACGAGTTTAAAAATATGAGGACGAACCCCATATGCAAATATACATAAACCGAGAACTCTGAGAATATCTTATACAAGTAACTTATACTAGAACTATAACCCTAGAACGCGACGACAAAGGCGAAGCGAAGCGTAGTTGAGACCATTCACGGTACCTTTAAGTAGGGAATTCGCTGTAGTAGATGAGGAAGTGATAAAGGATGAAGTATGACATAGCGGCACTGAATGGACAAGATAACCATCCATGAGATTTCATACCTGCACCAAATTATCATAACCGTAAATTAGTGAACAACTCTGGAATGTTAAATATTTAAGAGAAGAAGAAACAAGTTATAAATTACTAGGGTAAAACTATAATCATTTACTTGTATTATTCGGGTGTCAATAACTGATAATACCCTGCAAAAGATAAGAGATAGAGTTTAAATCATGCGGTCATTGACCGAGAAGGGCAAGGTATATTAATGAATATAGAAGCTAACAGTGAATGTAGCAAAGGAAAATTTTTACCTTTTCCTCCTGGTGGCAGAAAGGTTTGAGCAGTGTTCGAGCAGAGAAGTCTGGAATAGCAGTGAACCTGAGAATATATGAGTGCAGAACATGCAAGAAAATCTCAACGAGGCTGCGGAGAAAACTCTATGGAAAGAAGGATCACATTTTAGTTCGGAAGAATTCCATTCGAGCTTGACCTCTAACCTTAAGCATATTGTTCATGACTGTAGCAGCTTGGAGAGCAACGAAAAGAAGAAAGAACACGAATGGACAGTGTAGCCGGTTTGCCATGACGCCCTCAACGTAGAATGCGAGCCCCGAATACCTGTAATGTAACTTGGAAAGGAGCCATGAACTGTGAGGGAAAATGTGCGGAGTCGCAGAGCCACTAAACCCCAGGAAACTTAGCGAAAATGAGCAGAGCAGTTAGGGTTTGGGGATAGTTGATAAGCCATTTTTTAGGGAGAACCCTCTAGCCGTAGATCTAGATTCATCCTACGGTGCAAGATTAGCCAACTGTCATGAACACAGATCCAAAGAGATAGTATGGTATGAGAGATCTGCTGGAAAATTTAAATGAGTTAAATGCAAAGTACCGAAACTAGAAGTAAGTAGATAAACTTGGTATTAATCATATCTCATGGAATCCAAAGTAATAAAGTCTGTGGATAGGTGTATTAATGCTAGGAATGCGCAATGGTGGCATGGCCTAAACCCTATAAACTTATATATGCTACAAACCTTATAAAACAAATAAAACATTAAAGTTTAAGAATTACATCATATGGTAAATCAACGAAAAACTTAAGCATAAATTTTAAGTATGGTAATACTTAAAGGCATAGTATCATATGTTAACATGCGACAAAATATGTTGTGTTACGCTATGATGTAATAATACAAGTCACGATGGAGTAAAATAAGATGACATTATTATTATTTTTTTTGTACAATGATGAGTTGATGAATGTTACATTTGAGTTGTAGTGTTCCTCCACTTGACCATATTATAAATATAGTTGTGATGGAAGTTGCGTCAATATTCGTGTATATGGAATATGTGTTTATGTTTTCAAAGTTAGAGGCTAAGACGGTGGAAGTACATGTGATTGTAACATTACATATATTAAAGTTAAATCACATATATTAAAGTTAAAGATATATAATTATTGGCAACGTAAAGTGTTGATGCCCCGTCTTGAAGAAGATGGAGTTATGTTTTATAAATTTTATTTAGTTTATAATTTTGTGTAAGTTGTTCTTATTTCTTAGTTATGAATTTAAAGAATAAGAAATTTTTTTATGTTTATAATATTTTCAATTATATATATATATATATATATATATATATATATATATATATATATATATAATAAAAATTGTATTTTTTAAATAATAAATATTTTATTATTTGTTAGAAAAAAAATACATGTATAAAAGTGATTATACATTTCTTTCATATTAAATTGTAAAAATTACTTTTAAATATAATAATATAAAATTGCATATTGTTATCATTATTATTTACCATTATAAACATAGCTATATATATTTTTTTGAATTAACTCTTTTGTATTGGTCTCGACATTGATTCATTTTGAAGGGTACTTCAAATGGGATGAGCTGAAGGATTTTATTTACTAGTTAAGGAAATGGATCATCAAACTCTATAAAATAATTCTCTATTAATTCACCAAAGCTATATTAAATTTTTAACATTAAAGAGGAAATCAAGTATACAATCACATTAGTCCTTAAGGAAATGGATCATCAAACTCTATAAAATAATGCTCTATTAATTCACTAAAGCTATATTAAATTTTTAACCATTAAAGAGGAAATCAAGTATACAATCACATTAGTCCTTCATGAATGTAGTTGCATTAGAATAAAGAAACTTCTAAATCCCTTCTTCTTTCGAAAATATTTTGAAAAAGAGAAACGAGTTTTTTTTTGTTATTTTACTTTTATATCGATAATCCATTTAATTTCAAAAACTTCTAAATCAATCACCCATGATGTGAATGGTGGGACTTAATGTGAAGGATTTGATTGGACTTGAATCGTACATCAGTGCTGCCTCATATCTTATATAAATAATGCAAATCCGTTTAAAAGCATTATGTTTCATAAAATCAAAATTTTCGTTGACCAATATTTGCAAATTGTCCACTTTGACATGAAAAGACAACTCTTTGGAGTTACTAAACAAAAAAATGTCTTTTAAACATCGTTAAATGAAATATTTAATTTAAATAACTAATTTAAATGACACTTGTTTATGTGCATGACACTTGTTTATGTGCATGTGGTAATGTGGGGTTTGTTATGGTATGTATTGAAATCATGATCTTTAGGGTTTGCTTGTGTCTATAAGAAAAAACCCTTGTTATGTCTTTTAGGTAAGTTTATACGAATGAATCTTGAGGTATATATGTGTCCATTTTGTTAAATACCTAGCTTGGTTTATGTCATTATATGTCTAATGTATTAATATTGTGCGACATATGATGTGCATGATGATGAATTCCTAGGTATGTGTGTTAATCTAATTATTTATGATCATGAGTCTTAGGGTTTGGAAATAAGCCTTAGTGAAAGGTTGATGTTCTAGGATGTTATTATTTAACCCTATTAGTAATTAAATTCGCTAGTATAATAGTATGGAATCTATGAATCTATACTAGTGATTGTTGAGAATTTGTAAATTTAAAATCTAAAACCTTAGTAGAAATTATTCATGTTGTTGATTAAATTTGTATTGGTTTTGATAGTTGAAGCTCATGTATGAAATCTAGGGTTTGTATGAAATCATAGTAGGAAGTCTAACATATTAATTCTAAAAGATGTTAGATACATTACTTGTTTGAATTGTTTGTAGGATTTTCTATATAAAAGAACTTGTCATATCATTGAAAGAATATTGAAACCATATATATAATGAGACTGATATCTTGATTGAGCTATTGATGTGAATTAGGGTTTGTATCCAAACCTGGACAAGAAGTTGAAATTTTGAAAGCATATTCTCTTGCTCATTATTTCTGTAAAGTTTAATGCTTCCATTATTATATGATCTTTGTTATGGTTAACTTCATGCTTCTATAGATTTGGTTGTATTTCCTATATAAGTTGTGCACATACATCATCTTCAAGATGGTGAAGATTTCCACAGGAGAAGTTGATATGATAAGCATGATGAGAAGGATAGAAGCCATAATATTCTCCAATGTCATAAGAGAAGTTGATCTCCCTAATTTAAGAGGGAGCCTCAATAGAATAAATCTCCATGGTTGAAAGGGAGGGCATATTATAGTATTGTTTGGTGAATTCATTTTTAATAATATGATGTTGCATGTAAAGAACGAAAGGAAACTAGGAATACTATGTCAAAGATTTCGTTGATGGTCCTACTGTGATAAGTTGAGAAGCAACATCAACTTACATGAAATGCCCTGGAGGTATGTATTTCAGTATGTACATTTGAAAGTGTATTACTTATTGGGGTTGTGTCTGTACAAGTAAATTTCTCAAAGTTTTGATAACATGCAAAAGAGATTTATGGGTGAGACTTTGTGAGTGAAGCGTTGTCTCAAAGGACATCTAGTCGGCACTTTGTGTTGATGTCTAGGTCTCGTATTAGGGAGGGTGGTGTTGGTCATAGATCTATGACCTTGAATACACACCTAGGTCCCTAGGTTGATGGTTAGTAAGTAAGCTAGATGCTACCTAGAGATGCTCAAAGATTTAGACTATCTTAGTCCCACTCAGATAGATTTCCCTCGTCAAGAATCTAGTCTGTGGCAATGTGGTGCCTAAAATATTGAGAAAGCTTAGAAATTTTCCATAGTGAGTAATCTAGTACATGGCATTGAGATGCCTAAAAGAAAAGTCTTCATAGTTCACATAGTTTGAGATGTTCCTTGTACTTGTATATTATGAAGACCTCCCTAGTTAGGAGGGAGTGTTAAAGAATGTAACTAGGTTCTATCTTTATTAATGTATTTGAGTCGTTATGTATTGTACCTTTCAAAAGAATAAAGAAAAGAATTTTTATTATTGTTACAATGAGTTATTAAAGCATGGGTTTCATGTTTGGGTCAGTATGTTTCAGGTCAAAGTCGACATTGAGGACTTCTAGGATTTATTATTAGTTAATAGAGTAATTATACATTTAAAACTACCTTTCTTGGGATTTTAAATCATGTAAAAAGGTTTAGTATTGAATGAAATATTGATTATGTCACCTCCACACCAAGTAGACTTCAAGATTATCAAGTCAGCCTCAAGGAGGGTTGTTCGACCTCACCTAAAGGCTATAAATCGAGCAGATCGAATTCAATTGGAGGAGTATATCTCACACAAGTTTGATATACACTAAGGAGATGCAAAAAGTGCGAAGTGAAGGAAGAGGGCTAAAGAAGTGTGATTTTGTTCAAGGTGAAGGAGAAAAGGAAAATTGAAATTTTGGTGTCTCTCTCTCTCTCTCTCTCTCTCATGCCCTAGATTGGAAGATCAAAGTCCCTTTTGTGTTGCTCCTGCCAATTGCTCGATTTTTTTGTTGCCAAGACAAGTATAGGTCGAAGTTTTTGTTTTTGGGTGTTGTTGTCTCAAGAAGCTATATTGGGTCAAAATAAAAGTTTCTAAGTCAATATCGAAGTCTCTCAGCCAATATCAAACTCTGTAAAGCAAGATGTAAGTTACCGTGTCGAAGAAAGTGCTACATAGTGTTGTTGTTGTTGCTATTGTTGCCAGGTTGAAAATAGGATCATATGGAAAAGGAGAAGAAGGTTGACTTGGTGCGGAGGAATTTTGTGTGAAGGTCTAGAGTCTTTGATTATCTCAAGAAGAATCTCGAAGGAAGAATTAATGACTCACCTTTCCCCTGGTGTCCTTAATCTATGTGTTATTTCTTTGGTAATTGTTTGATGAACTAAGAGAAAACAAGATAATAAGAAAACTAATAAGAATACACTAACATCACAAGTAAATTATCAAGTACAAGAAAATTTTTCTGCTTTTCTCATTTTCTAACACAACTTAAGCTATTTAAAAATCTTCGGTTTGAGTTACATCTACCTGGTTGACTAGGCTGTGCAAAACCCATGTCAACAAGATTTAATTGTATATTTAATTTATGTGCAAGTGATTATGTAGCCTTATATAGATTGGTAAAATTTAACAAAGAAATAGTGTATGGATTTTTTTTTTCTAAAATATTTTGAGTTGTAATGTTCCTCCACTTACGAAATTATAAAGATAGTTTTGATAGAAGGTGTGTCAATATTCACTCATAAATGGAAAATGTATTTATGTTCTCGAAGATAGAGGTGAAAAGTGTACAAGTACTATGTGGTTGTAAAATTACATATATTAAATTTAAAGATGTATACTTATTGGCAATGTAATGTGTTGAAGTTCATCTTGAAGTAGATGGAGTTATGTTTTATAAATTATATTTAGTTGATAATTTTGTGTAACTTTTTCTTAATTATTAGCTATGAATTTAATAAATAATATATATATATATATTATTTTTTGGAAATATATATATTAAAATGATTATACATCTATCTCATTTTCAATTCAAATTCAATTGTAAAAATCACCTCTAAATCTAATAATATAAAATTACATACTTTTATCATTATTATTTATAATTATAAACATAGTTATACACATTGATTTGGATTAACTCTTTTTCATTGATTCATTTTGGCAATTTTGAATTGTATTTCAAATGGGATGCCGTGAAGGATTTGATTTACTACTTCAAGAAATGGATAATCAAACTCTATAAAATAATGCTCTATTAATTATCTAGAGTTATATTAACTTTTCAACCATAAAACATGAAATCAAATATACGATCACATTAGTCCTTCACGAATGCAGTTACCTTAGAATGAGAAACTTCTGAAGTCATTCTTCTTTTGAGAATGTTTTGAAATGAAACAAAGAGAAATGCATTTTTTATTTTTTATTTTAACTTTACTCTTATCCAATTCGAAAAAACTCTAAAAATCGAGAATCCATTTAATTCCAACAACTTCTAAATCAATCGTGCATTGGACTTAATGTGATGGATTGGATTCGACATCAATCGTGCATTAGTGCTGCCTCATATCTTATATAAATATTGCAAAGCCATTTAAAGGCATCACGTTTCAAAAAATCAAAATTTTCGATAACGAACGAAAAACAGCTCTTTGGAGTTACTTAACAAAAACTGTCTTTTAAACGTCGTTAAATGACTAATTTAAATTACACTTGTTTGCATATGGTTAGAATACCTAATTTAATTGTCACTTGTATGGATATGACCTATTTTTTTAACAACTTTTTTAGTTGTAAAAATTTATCTAACTACAATATTTATAAAATCTAAACGTAGGTAATTGGGACTAAATCATCCCCTTCTTTTTTTTAAACTTGAACGTCTCTTGTTACCCTCCAACGATATACAAAGAATATCAATTATCAACCACTATCACTCTGAGAAGCTTTGCTGATGCCAGATATCACATCATTTTCATAATGATTGCATTGGAACTCTGTTTTCCCTAACTTTAAGTTGGGCAGTTAAACGCGTTAAAGCATGCTCACGCATTTGATAGCTCACAGCATTCAAAAACCTAATCACATGCTCTTAGTCTCTAGATTAGTAATATTTTTTATTAATTTTAATATGTTTAGGATCAATTTAATTTTAGTGATTATCTTGTAACACAATTTTTCTCATTATCTTATAGCACCAAAAGTATATTGTTTGCCGCCGATTATTATGATTTCACCTGAAAGCAGGGCGATCCTAAGATGTGTATAGACACTCAACTTTGCCGCTATTGTTTGATCCCGTATCCCTCGAACTTGATGCACCAAACCAGCATCATTGTCATATGCGTCCTTCCTTGTTTGAGGCTCTTCAATTGCCAAATCCAATTGTGCTCGTTCAGTTATCGGATAGTAAATTTTACGGTTCATTATATGAGATATCTTTAAATTCTTCAGGATCATGCGGAAATGAGATACGATATGCTTTATGATTTCCTTTCACCTTTAATTTGCAATATAGCCTGCAGCATCAGACAGGAGTGCGACCTAGGGATCCGAAACAATTGCCATGAATTTAGTACGAGTACTGAAAAGATCGGAAGAGGTTGAGTACAGATGTACTGAACATTGAAAAAACGGATCACTTTACGGTTGCTTCTACTTTGACGCCTTTGGCTCTTGGCTCCATGAGGAGCCAAGGCTTTTGAACCGAAATATCTTCACTGATACAAAAATTAATGAAGACGCTGGTTTTAGCGGAAAACGCGGCCGTTCGCAGTCATCAAATAAAACCATTTATTTGGCATTGTATGGTAGTTTTCCAAATTTAGAGGCTGTTTTTTTAACCGCTAACCTGCAGTTTTTAGGTTTGATAGCAAAGGAAACCCTCCGTGAAGAATACTCATACGGTAGGTAGACGGGCTTTAAATAACCTTTGCTACGCGGTACGTCAAGGTAGAGATTTTGATATTTGACCTTGGTATTTCCAGGAATAGAAATAGGTATATGTTTATTGTTATTGTTAGATTTAAGCAAGTATATTATTTAGGGATGAGTATATATAGCTCAGCTAATTAATGAAGTATCTAAAGATAGAACATATACCCCTAATTAATGAATATCCAGTGATGACGATATACCACTAATTAATGAATATCCAGAGATGAACATATACAGCTCGCCAATTAATTAACTTTCAAAAAAAATTATCATAAATTAACATATACAACCAAGCTAATTCATGAATTATCCAAAAGTTAACATATACATCCCTAACAAATTAATGGGTCTATAGCCTAAAAATATATGCATGGCCGTTATTTATTGTACTTGCCGTTGGGAGGATACTACGCATCAGGTTTTTTCTGATTCTGACATTAATTTACCTTGATTAGACATATGTTTTCAATTTTTTTTATTTTTGCTACGGTTCACTATAAGATTTATTATTGTTCATTTATTTTAATTATTTTAATTTGAATTATCTGTTATCTAATTGGCCAAAAACTTTGACTTGTTATTGCAAAATGCCTAGATTTTATCACTATTATTTGTACTGCCATTACAAAAACATTTATATCTATCTTGCAGGTCTTGTACTTTATCTGGAGTCGCATTAAGCAAAATAACGAGACAGTGCTGAATGCATTTTCCTCGTACGAGTTGCCCATTGTGGTCTGTGAGATAACACACATATCTGTGCGTATGCTCATATATCATAGTTGGTGCGCGATATATAAAGGTAGGGTATAATGCATCGTTGGCCCGGCGAGTGGTGTTGGTTTTTAAACCAAAGGCAAATGCATAGATTATAATAAATCAAATGGACAGAAGAATTTATTAACCTTGTGGGACCCTCACGAATCGTATCGGAGAAAATCATAACAGTGGAACATGTTAATAAAAGTCCCGATGGCGATTGTGGAGCCGATGTGTTTATGGATTGTGATTTATATGTGTTTGAAGTTCGGGCTTATAAGGCATTAATCACATCGGAACGTTTGTGAATGCATCAATCGCATCGGAAGAAGGGCATCGCATCGGAACATTGGCAAATGCATTAATCGCAATCGGAAGCATTGAGTTGCGATTAATCGCATCGGCAAATAGAAAAGAAAGGTTTATAAAGCTGTGGCGCTCGAACTTTTCAAAGGTTAGCGTTGGGGTTAGAATATGAGAGCATATTATATGTGTAGTCTGCATTGTTTTAAAACATATATTAAAGTTATATTTTTTTAAATTAATGTAGTAAAGAAAAAAATAATAAATCTATATCAAATGAACCTTTTGCAACTATGGACCCCGCTGAACGTGAAAAAACTTAAACCAAATATGGAAAATAAATTTGCGTTATAAAACTTATCGAGTCTGAGACTTGCCATTGCAATCGGCTGAAGACATAAGAACTTGCGATTTGCGATTGCGATTGGGCGAATCACATTGTATGATTCAACAGTAGAAAAAAAAAACATATCAAGTTTTAGAAACTTTCCGATCCGATGAGTTGAAAGACCTTTTAGCATATTTTGAACATATTAGAAAAATTTTATACTTAGAAATATGTTAAAGTGAATTCTATTTATTCATCGCATCGCAAAAGATCAAAAGTGAATTTTAACATTTATTGCAAGGATTCGCCGATCTCTGATTGCATGACAAATGTTGAAAATACCGAGAGATTAAATCGTAATTAAATTTTTTGTAGTTGTTCTCATTATTTTGTTTTATTTCGGCTGAAAGCATTCATTTGAATTGCAGAACAAAAATTCGAATCCTTTCATTCGCAGAACCAGAGAGAGTTTACTCGACTCTAGAATGTCAAAGAGAAGCAGAAATTCTAAATCTTCTTTTGTTGCAAATTCTCTTGTGCTAAACATGTCGCCCAAGGAAAAACTGGCAAAGCTCAAGCTAGTCACAGACACCTCATGTCAAGGACTGGGGAAGATGACATGGGAGAATGTATAAAATTTTCTTGAAAAAGAGAAACCTAGGGTTGTTGTGCCCAAAGCAACTGTTCCTGATGAAGAATATTCAGACTCTGAATCTGAATCTCAACTTAGTGCATTGGAAAATTCATTTTTACACTGAGTTACTGCCCGGGCGAATACTTTTTCGTACTAGGATGTTATCAGATGGGTCATTGACAATGTGATGATTCAAAACGGGACTTTTTTTTTCTGTTTCTGGATCAGTGTTCCGGTCATTCAGAGCAGAAGATATTAAAGCAATGTACCATCTTCCCAATCCACAAAAGATTTATAACAAAGAATTCCTTAAGGAATATGCTGAAGAACATCGAAACTAGGCAGAGCCAATCAAAGAATGGAGGAATAACCCTGAGAAACATAAGCAAGAGGCATCAGGTATGTACTCTGTGGAGTCTCTTGCACCTCCATATTGTTATGTCGCAGCAATGATGTGTAGGTTGTTTGAAAACGAAAACTCTGCTAGATTTTCTATTCAAATGGTCCCGTTAAGTCATTATGTTGTTAATTATGAAATTATGGATTGGGCTATCATTTTGTCGGATAAGATAGCTAATCGAATTCTAGAGTATAGAAAAGATAAGAATTCAGGGAATTCTTCCCCTTTCCATTTTTGTGGTTATATTTTGGATGCCCTCTGTTTCAATTCTAAGTTCCCCATGCTAGGTTGGAAATGGACTCCAAAAGAACCTATTCCTATTCATGTGTATAATAATTTCTTATGGAAAGAACATTTCAAACTTCATGTTTACAGAGTCTACCATGATTTTCTAATACCAATCTACCAAACCATTTTTGGTCATTTCCCACCTAGACTGTCCAATAAAGCCAAGATTGATTTGTCTTCTATCAGAGATTGGTTCGGGGAAAAAAAATTCACTTATATTAGAATTTTTGGGAGTATTGTTCAGCCACATATCCTTCCCCTATATGTTCCAGATAAGCTGTTAGCTCAAGAAATTTCCTATCAACTGACAGTTGAAGGAATGTCTAGAATTTTCAAAAGCAATAAAAAGCTTATGTGGCCTACCTTCCCTTTTAAGTGTGGTGACTATACTCTTAATAGTTTTGCTCACGCTGAGAAAGAAGTTGGTAAGATTTCTAATCTTAAGTTTTCAACAACTCTTGGAAGACAATACGACCCAAGGAAAGTGGCGTATGATTTTACTACCTCTGTTTCGATTGCTCAATTTGAGCATGAACCAAACATTTTTGATGATTTATTTGTTTCCATGGATGATATATCCCAAGTCTTTGATTCAGCCAAGTCCAAGTTACACACCGAGGACTTGAAAAAATTTTGTTGTATAGAAGCCAAAGGTTACTTAATTTTCCTCTTGATCAGTTGAGAGATCCCATAAAGGAGAAAGCATCACAACAAGCAGGAAGTAGTTCTGGTAAAGAAGTAGAAGGAGCTTATCCTGTTTTAGGGAAAAAGGATGACATTAGTAAAGATGACAGTGCAAAAACAGAAACAGCTTCTCAAAAAAATACACAGAAGCCTTTAGTGCAAAGAGAAAAAGGGAACACTAGCACTGATGCCCATGTACATATTGAAAAGGGAAGTACAGAAAGTAAAAACACTAAAAAGGCATCCAAGAATGATGTAGGTTCTCAACTGGGAGGACAAGTAGATACTGAATTGGTTGTTTCTTCTCATTTGCTAAATCAATATCAACAATTTGCACAGCAGATAGGATTGCAAAACAATCCTGAATTTGATGATCCCAAAGATCAAGATGTGGAAATCATTCCTGAAAACCCCACTGGAGAAATTATGCTAAAGATAGAAGAAATCCCTCCTTTAGATATATTCTACAGTCCCAAACATAGGGATGTGGTAAGAAAACAAAGGAAAAGGAGGAGAACATATCAAGATGCTCTTTTGGCATCACAGGGGGAATTGCTAAATGTTGTTTATAAAAATGCTGAGGTGGATCCATATGAGGATCTCACCAAATTGTCTCAGTATGATGGTGCCTATAGTGCTGCCACTATAAATAAAGCTTCCAAAGTTTCACAGCTAGTAAAACAAAAGGATATGCAAATTTCTATGTTTGAAGAATAGGTTGCAGGTGATCAAAAAAAGATAATTCAGTTGGAACAGCGGGTATAGGATGAAGAACTCAGAGCTAAAGAACTAAAAGAGCAACTTAGCCTTGAAAAGAAAAATATTGATGAAAAATCCTTGACCAAACAACAACAGCTGACTCAAGAAGTAGAAAAGCTATAAAATCTTTTATAAAATGAGGGAAATTCAAAGGTTCAACAGGAAAAAATGTTCCAATCAGAAATGGACAAGTTGAAGGAATATCCCAAGCTGGATCAATTCATTACTGAGGCTCTTGAAATGAACAAACTTCTATCTCAACAGTTAAATGAATTTTGTTTAAAGTTGACACAAATTGAGCCTTTGTACAAAATTACATCATCTTTGATAGATAGATCAGTCACTCTTAGGCAAGAAATTGAAGATGTTGATGATAAAATTTCTGATTTTCTTTCATGGCAGGATACAGAGCAAGGAAAAAAAGCTAACCTTCCTAGAATTGAGGAGAGACACAAGGAAATTATATTTATAGAATGGGAACAACAGTTAATGAAATTAGAAAGAGCCACATCAAGGGCTAAAAGTTTAATGAATAATACAACACAATTGATTAATGACAGCCTGTACGCTACGAATTTGATCTCAGATTTTATTCCAGGTGAGTTACCTAAAGTAAAAGAAGCTGATTCTAGGTGGAAACAAGAGATAATAGATAAAAATAAAAAAATTAACAAACTTCAAGGAATTTCATGGGATAATATGTGGTCTTATCTGATCAAGCCACACAGTGAATAGATGGCCATCAAATTCCTTTCGAATGCTATTCAATGTATCATTCCTGAATTGTCTGATGCTACATACGCTGGACAGTTACATTCAAAAATGACTCGGCCAACATAATTCCAAGATATGCTCAATGTCTGCCACCTTCGTTCATCCACCTCAATTGATGATTAATGAGTTAGTCTACTACAAGTTCGCATTTTAGTTTAAGATATTTTATTTTAGATAAATTGCAGGAATAGTTTTAGCTATTTTGTTTTATTGAGTACCTATTTAAACCCCTTTCATGCATTTAGAAAGGGGTCCTTAATTTGTAATATTTTTTGACTTGGAGATTACATTTTTGTACTAGACTTACTTCTATATTCTTTTATAAAGGGTCACATCTAGTGATTCTGTGTGGAATTATTTTTTAAGTGTTGGATTTCTGTAGCTCGGAGTTGACTTTGCGTTGTAATTACTGGATTCTATCTATTCACTGTTAATTTCTTTTGTCATATGATATTCTCTTTTAAATTTGCTAATTTTCGAGGCTTCAAGATTTCTGGGACTAGAAGGAGGGCCAAAGCTATGAATGGTAGATAAATCTAAATCTAAAAGCCATTCTAAGAGCACATCAATTATAGAAATGCACATAACATCTTCAGAGTTGTCAGGAATTTGTTTCAGAAGACTGGTTGGTTTAAGTATAAATGTGCATTTGTCTATTGGTGTTGTGTTTATAAAGTTGCACTCTCTTGAACTATGATTCAATGGTAGTGATACAGCTATGTGGACTGCTTATTGAGCTTAAATTTGTTGAAGGTTAAGGAAATCATTGCCTAGAGACCGTATCATTTGAATAGCATCAATTTTGCTCTTTCCATGTTGTTTTTGTATATTTTTTAATGCATTTGTCATAGATCTGTCAACTTTGGTCATATATGAAGTGCAATATGAAACTGCAGCATATGCACTTAGAACAATTGAGCATCTGTATTTGCATTCCATAGGTGTGGCATATTGTATGCAAAGTTATTATTCCATATTTCTGATAGTTTTCGTTGCAAGAATACCATTGGTTGTGTTAATGTACTTTGTATTAATTCGATGTAAGTAGTTTCTGTTAACTGGAATTCATCTAAGAAATCTTCATGGCTAGTTAATTTGTCATAGTGTTTTTTATCTAAGGTGCTTTTCAAGGACAAAACTTTTTCATTTATTGAACCATGTACCGAAGTAATTGGTTCAAGAATCCTTGTTCTTTTCATTGTTAGCATTGGAAATTTATATCTACATTGTGATGCTTTTCTTTTTTTATAGCTTTTGGTATGATGATGTTCATGTATCTTTGTGAGTTTTGGATCAAGGTGATTTGTGCTACAAGTTAGATAGTTATCCAAGAAGTTTTCAATTTCTAAGTTAGTATTAATTCCATATACTAGAGCATTTTCTATCTATATAGGAGCATGTTCATGTGCACTATCTCTATTTTGGAACTCAGTTAAAAAGTAATAATCTAATATTTTTCCAAAAAATGTGCTATGTTGACAGATCAATTGCTTCAATGCATTTTTATTATGTCTATAGTAACGTGTACATGTTACTGGGTCCTTTCTGACAAGATAATCAATGTTGCATTCCTCAATTGTTTCAATGTGTTTCTCTTTATTTATATTGCTATGTAATTTAATAAGAATTTGTACTAGTGGTGTCCAAAGATGCTTCGCACTTGTAAATGTAACAAAGAAAGTTGGAGGACCTAATTGACGTATCATTGCAAATATATGTTTCTGCATTTGTTGATGGTAATCAGGAGAAATTCTTATGTGTTTGAAATCTATGTATCCAATGTGACTTTTTAGTAACTTTTCTAAGTTGGGCTTGTACTTAACATCTTTTGCCAACAACTTTCTTCCTTGTAATTTTCCTTTTCTTATTCATACTGAGATGCATGACATGACCTTTTCAATGAGTATTTGCATTGTCTTGAAGAAAAAATTTGTGATGTGATAGGAAAAGTGACCACTGCAATGCATTAGTTCCCACTTTACTATTTCTTTGTAACGAAATCTTTGTAGTATATCATCGACACATGGATCTCCAAATAATAGTGATATCACTATTATTATCTATGCGATGTTTTCTTGCTGGATGGTAGTTTTCAATGTCTATGATTTCAACCATTTTTTTCCATGTATTTATTCTTCAGATTCGTATGGTGATTTGTTTACTAAGTACTATGTATCTTAGATTTTTTTTCCTCGAAGATGAGAAGAGCTTCTATAATATTTTTTGGTTTATTGAATATATCTCTATGACAATGTTTACTAGCATAAAATACTAATTTTACTATTATGTTGTATCTTTGATTTCAAAACAGTAAAATAAGAGAAGCAAAGTTGCAAGTAACTAGTTCCTATTTTACATCTCTCTGTATTTCAAAAGTATCATTGCAAAACAAAGAAGATGCAACATTTATTATTGTCTCTGAAAACATGAATCCCACATACAAGCTATGTATTCTAGAAATAATTCACTTTTGTATACAATAGAAAGCATGAAATACAAATTGTATGTGTCTTGATTGGTAAAGCTAATCTTGCTAGTTGTAAGTAACATAGTTATAATTACGAATATGTATGTATAGTTAGATATGCACTATATCATAATAGCATATTGAAGGAAAAAATATGCTTCATACAAAGACAATTACTGATTCAAAGTAAAGTAGGAGAAAAAAGGCTAATTGGGTGACAGCCTTGCAAGAATATTGTGTTGACATTAAACCAGCAAAGATTGTTAGAGGACAAGGTTTTTGAAGATTATTAGCAGGAGCTCATAATATATCAGAAAATCAAGATCTAATGAATGCTAACTCAGTGAGTCAGATAAGTGTTACAGATTCTGAATCTCAGTATGTTGATCTGATATTTTACTTGAAAATGGGTATGGTCCTTCTAATGTTAGCTATAATAATAAACGTGCTTTAAGATTAAAAGCTACTAAATATGAAAGCATTGATAATGTGTTATTCAGAAAAAATTATGATTCAATCTTACTAAGATGTCTTGAAAAGACCGAGGCAAAGAAGGTTTTTCAGAAACTACACGATGGATCAACAGGAAGTCATTTTGGAGGCAATACCACAGCCTATAAAATCATCCATGCTGGATATTATTGGCCTAGCTTTTTTAAAGATTCTTATGATTATGTGAGAAAGTGCAAGATTTGCCAAACTACTAGTGGAAGGCAGAGGAAGCCAACTTTTGCTCTACAACCAGTAAACATTGAAGAACCATTTGAGCAATGGGGGCTTTATATTATTGGTGAGATAACTCCTCATTCTTCCAAGTAGCATAAGTACATTCTCACAGCAACAGATTACTTCACAAAATGGGTAGAAGCAATTACTCTAAAGGTAGCCAACTCTGACGTAATTATTGATTTCATCGATCAATTCATCATTACCAGGTTTGGTGTATGAATAGTTAATGGTTAAAAGGTAACCCTGTGGGGACTATGAACGTTTGCTTGCAGCAGAAGCAATAGCTGTGACAATAGGATATATTACATAAGCTAAACTTGATAAAATTCACTTACTTTATTATTATCAACTAATCAAAGCTTGAGATAAGACAAAAAATGTTTTATTCCTTGAAGAATTAGAAAGAAATTGTAAGTGATTTTTATTCTTTTACATAGTTAGATTTTATTTGAATTATCTTAAGAAAAGTTTTCATTATCTTTAGAAATTTTTACTTACTTGAAATATAGTATTCATTTCATTTTTTCAGAGATAACTGTTTCTTCCCCAATTGTTGTACTGTACAACAACACTCCCCATTTTAAATTTTTAGAATCAATTCCATTTAAAAATAAGTCCCCTTTTTATATCTTTTACATGAATAAAAAGATGCATATCAAATTTTATTCACAAAGTTTACAAGTTTTAAAAACTTAACCATCTGATGAGTTAAAAGACCTTTTAACATATTTCGAACATATTAGAAAAATTTTATACTTAGAAATATGTTAAAATGAATAGTAAATCGCAATCAGAAATTTGGAAAAGTTATTTGAAAGAGTTGTTATTGCTTTGAGAAGTTCTGATGCGATTGCGCTCAATCACAATCGGACTTCGGAATAATATTAAGTATTGCACTTTTTATATTTATAACAATGTGATGCGATTTATCGCAATCGCGTCTCGGAAAAAAGATTAAACATTGCATTCGTCTCATTACAAAATTCCGATGCGATTGCGCTCAATCGCAATTGCTTTTTTATATTAATTCAATGTATACAGTTTATGCTTAGAAATATGTTAAAATGAATAGTAAATCGCAATCGGAAATTCGGAAAAGTTCTTTTAAAGAGTTTTTATTGCTTTGAGAAGTTCTGATGCGATCGTGCTCAATCACAATCGCATAACATTGCATTCCTCTCATTGCAAAATTCCGATGCGATTGTGTTCAATCACAATCACATTTTCAGAGATAGATTGTAACAGTCCACTTCATTTTAAATCTTCGATGCGATCGGAATTTGGAAAAAACGTTTTCACTGAAACAAATTGCGATGTGATCATCGCAATTGGAAAATCGGCATGAATCATATTCTATTTATCTTGCGCACCATTGAAAACTTGCGATGCGATTGTTATTTTTCCTTTATATTTATTCATCGCATCACAAAAGATCAAAAGTGAATTTTAACATTTATTACAACGATTCGCCGATCTCCGATTGCTACGTGGCTTCTCCAGAGGTTTATCGCACACATTATAAAAATACCATTTACTACCTTGTGAGAATGCGATATACCGCTACGCTTTTGTAACATCATCATTTTGCTATAAATATTTGAAATTCTATGATATAATATTACACAACAGCACTGTATAAAAGCAATAACAGAAAATGCAATTATAGAAATTTAAAATTTAAATTAAGTTATGTTCTAAATAAACTTTATCATTTTTGTATTATTATTTATTTTAATTATAAAAACTTTAAAAATTTATTTAAAAAAAATTAATTGTAAAAAATTATTAGAATTGAAATTTGTTGAAATGTTAAATAAATCTAATACAAATAATAATACTTAAAATTGTGATTTTTTAAAAATAATCTTAGTAATTGGGATTATGTTAAATAGTTATAGTGAATAATTCTTATTTTTTTAATTCAGATTCCAATTTTCACCAATTACATGCTAAACATTAATGTGTTGATGATTATTACTTAAATTAGTTATATTTGAACTAACCTATACCATTTTCGTATATATGTAGATTAACTTCGCAGTTTCACAGTTTTCGAACTCCACACCTCTGAGATATTTCAGCCATGAGTATTAATTGTACTGTGGCTAATTATATCAATTTAATGGTTTTGATATTTCTTGAGATCTTATCTCATTAAGTGTTTCGTGACAATTTTTATGGCCCTATTAATTCTTTTCAACTTGCTATTTTAACTAATTCGCTTTTCGTTTCGTGTGCATAGAAATGCATCTGAGTCTGGGAAGTTCACTCTATTAGTGTTGTACGGAAGCTTGTCCATTGAAGGTTATAAACCTTTCCAATTAATATGACATTAACAATGTTCAAGTCTTGCCACATTAACTTTACTTTTCAAATATGCTTTATTCTGAATGTAGTATAGTTGAAACCATAGGTAATAAAGATAAGGTTATAAGCCCATGGGTAATTATATAAATACTTTTATCGTAATTCGACACGAGTAAATTAAGTTATGTTTGTACTATATATTGTACACTGACGAAAGAAGTTGATCCCCGAGGTACTTGACATCAGTGCTGAACTTCTCTAGACTGACCCGCAGTCATATCTAGCATTACTAAGTACACATCAGCGACATGCTAATAAGAACATCATAAATAAAATTGTGATGCATGGAGCTTTTATTACTTGTATGATTAGAAGTTGCAAATAGAACATATACATAACACTTTAAAATTGGAATCTATCACGTTTAAAATGCTCAACCATAGATTAACTAATTATAAGTATATTATAGTTAAAAAAATAAGTTTTTATTTACGTTAATTATAATTTAATACTTAATAAATACATATATAGTAGATATTTATTTTGTTCAATTTGCCACTTCTCTTTAAATTATTTGTGCTAATAGTTTGTTTATTTATTATTTTATATTATTATGTTTATTTATTATTTTATACTATTAAATATTGAACTGCAATTGCAAAATACTCTTAATTTATATAATTTTTATTAATCTATATTTAGTGAATTATGATAAATAAATATAATAAATTATTTTTTTAAATAATTTTCCACTTAAATTATTATTATCAATTATTTTTTTGTATAATATTTAGATATGATGAAGTTCTTATAAATTTAATTTGCATAATATTTATACATCTTCTATACTATATATATATATATTTTAAATAAATATTCAATTTTATTTTTAGTACTTGCTACTTAGTTTAATTTAATTACTAATTTATTTTGTATTGTTATTATTTAATTGGTATTGGTTAAATGTAATTAATATTTAACTTGTTTCCGACCGTTGTTAAAACTCAAATTAAGCTTAAAAAAGAAATTAGGCTGGGGATGTTGTTTAGCCTTCATTAAAGTATAAATAGTGATTAATATATTTTTTCCTTTCCTATGAAATTTGATTAAGAACGCTTTTAAGAACCATTGGATCCAGGTCATTAAATAATTTATTAAAAAACATAAATTACAGATTTATCTTTGTCTGATTCGAGGATTACATTAAAGTAGATCCACATCAAACCTACATGCTCCTTCAAGAAAATATTTGGTTGACTGATCCCATGCATGGCAATAAGCATCAGACCCCATACAACTTATTCATTAGCAATATATTCCTCCAGTTACGTTACTATGTAGGCATTGAATATTATTACAGAGAATTAAATGGGGTAGAATAAATATTTCAATTTATTTAAATATTTCAATTTTTAATGTCATTCACATAGTTTTGACTTGCTGCTCCAAATTATTGAATTTTGGTATGTGGAGTTGTTTAGTTTTCATTAAATTATAAATTAGTTATTAATATATTTTCTACTGGGTTGAAAATACTTTTAAGAACCATTATATCCACATCATTAAATAATTTATTAAAGAACACAAATTAAAAATTTATCTCTTCTCGCCTCGAGGATTACATTAAACTAAATCCATGTCGAATCTACATTTATCATCCGTCATTTCTTGATTGTACAAATGCTCACAGCTGTCCACCTATAATGCTGCGAAAACCATCATGAAAAAATAAAACTCAAATTTCAATGTTATTAACTATACATATAATCATTATTAACAATAAGGTTTTCCACATCGAATATGTAATTCATCATATCCATTATGCAAGTGCAGATCTGAGTTGGAGGATCTAGTCGATGTCACAGACATCCCATGTAGATCTCTTGATATCAACAACCATTAATTCAAAATTTAATAGCATACAATTATGGAAGTTGTAGCAGTTTCTACTTTGCAGTTGTTACTTTGCTTGAAGCTTTGTAAATCTTATTTCCGCTCTTTAGATTTTCTGTTCTTGATCCTCGAAATCTTTGTATTCTGCTCAACACATTTGCAACTAGATTTACCGTGCGACTGGACACTGTGCAAGCAAGCTTTGGCAAGTCAGACTGGAACTGTGCGCCTCCCGTTGCAAGTCTTGCTAAGCATAATTTCTCTTACTCTTTCACCTAATTCCATATATTAAATTCGCTTTCTTGCTTTGATTTTGAGTGAAAAGTGGATGATATTCTACCTGCAATTTACATATTATGCACTGTGTTTTTAAATGATAGAAGATGGAGCATTGATAGTTGAAATTCCATTCGAATTTGATAAAGTTGGTACGTCTTACAAATCTCGTTTTTTTTAACAAATTTACAAAGTTCCTAAAAGTACTTCTCAAGATTATGTCATATAGAGAAAACATAGAAAACAGAATTTTTTTAGGTCTCTAGCATGAGAATACCATTTGTATCAGCCTTGGAGGATTCAATGTCATTTCCCTTGGAACGATTTTTTTTACTAAAGCTCTCGTTCATTAAAAAATGTAGATTATTATCATCATCATTTTCTGAATCAAATTCCACTTCATTTGTAGCTTCAGCTCATGAAAAAGGATTTGATTTGAGATTATGCAACTTCGACATCTCATCATCTTCGATATTGGGGGAGTTCTCCTCCTTTGAAGAATCCCATCTGTTTGCAATATTAACAACTTTGTTTACTAAAGCGTCTGTTCATTAAAAAATGTAGATTATTATCATCATCATTTTCTGAATCAAATTTCACTTCATTTGTAGCTTCGGTGTTAGCATCTCAAAAACTATGTTCTTGTTCATATAACAACATATTAGCACGATTATTATCATTTCTATCTAGAAGCACTTCGCATTTGACTTTATGATGCAAAATTCAAATATCTCCAATACAAAGTTGCTAGACATTAAATAACATCCAAAGGCGTGCAAAGTCAAAACAAATATTAAATGTGATTACAAAAGGAGAGAGAAAAGAAATACTTCTATTCCTTAACAATAAAAACTGCTATTACAATGTCTTCCTCTCACAGAGGGTTTTACAAAATAGTGACTACTGCAAGACACAACTGATTGTTCATAATTTTAGAAAGAAATTGGAACACAAAAAACAGGAGATAAAAAATGGAACAGTGAAACAGAAGTAGCTAATAGAACAGATGCAAAGCCAAGGGTAGTTAAGACAGTCCCAAAAACAAAACTCTATGAAATAAATTAAAGTTTAAGCTATTTTGTGGTCATTGGTATCCTCCAAAAAATTATTGTATTTTGTGAATATTATGGAGGCAAGAAAATACAAGCACCTCAGTTGAAAGTTAGTTAGAATTAATCTTTAAACAATTGTTTCCAGAATACAAGACACCTAACAAGATTCATTAGTTTAATTTATTGACTAAAAGCAATACGAGCAGTCAAAACAGAAGTAGCAAATAGAATAGATGCAAAGGCAAGGGTAGTTTATAGGTTATGTAGTTATATCTTAGTGAGAATAGTGCTTGTTACACTATATTCTAGAGATTTATAGCAAATTAGAGTAGCTACCCAAATATTCACATTAGTCTTATTGCTATGGACCTATGGTGGTGGTAGTCTTAGTCCCATGCCCTAAGTTATTATTATAGGATCTTAGAGATTTCATATAGTATAAATCAAGATTGTTATATGTCATCTATTATTCACATTATCCTGCACAGGTTATTATGTCTCAACTTCTAGTATTTCTCTTATTCTTTAGTCAATTGATACCTTTGGATAGTTATTTGTTGTTTTTTTCTTGATGTTTTAGCAAAGTTAGGTGCCACTTGCTACATTGAATGCAATATATGAATTTGGAACGATGGAATGTAGTGACATGCAACTTTCAAAGACGCTACAACAACTAATAGCAGAAGAAGACACCACTAATATCAAAATAGACTGTAGAAAAAAAGCAACGAAGAAAACAAGTGTTGGATACTTTGCATGTAGACCTTGTAAGAAGTGGTTTAGATGCAGCTTCAAATGGTGCAAATGTTGTTGTTGTATGCAGTACATTTGTTAATATGAAAAAAAATAATAAGCAGTTGTCAAAGATCAACACGAAGGAAAGAAAAGAAAAAAACAAATAGTCAATACTTTAAATCTAGATGTCATACTAGGTCGTATAGATACGACTTCAGATGATCCAAATTTCGTTGTTGTATATACCATCATTGTTAATGTCCATAGAACAATGTCTGGTTGTTAGCAATCATCATAGAATACATTTATTCGTCATTGAAATGAATAATTTGTCTTATCACAAAAAGTGGTGTAAGCACCAAATTTTCAAAATATAATGATAGAATTAGTCCATATTATGTTGACCTATCTGGTCCAATATTTGCTACATTGACTTGCAAGTACATGATTTGGTGCAATAAATTTGGGACTTGCATAAGGAATGAATGCTTTGTAATAACTAAGTCAATTCTCACGTTCAGCTATTTGTATCAAGCATATTGTTGCCTTCAAGTATCTAACTGTACATACATATTCATAATTACAACTATGTTTCTTACAACTAGCAAGATTAGCTTTACTAGTCAAGACACATAGAATCTGTATTTCATGTTTTCTATTGTGTAGAAAAGTCGATTATTTCTATAATACATAGTTTGTATGTGAGATTCATGTTTTTAGAGACAATAATCAACGTTGCATCTTCTTTGTTTTGCAGTGATACTTCTGAAATACGGAGAGATGCAAAATAGGAACTAGTTACTTTCAACTTTGCTTCTCTTATTTTACTATTTTGAAATCAAAGATACAATATAATAGTAAAATTAGTATTTTTTGCTAGTAAACATTATCATAGAGATATATTCAATAAAGAAAAAAATATTATAGAATCTCTTCTGATCTTTGAGGAAAAAAAATCTAAGATACATAGTACTTAGTAAATAAATCACCATACGAATCTAAAAAATAAATACATAGAAAAAAATGGTCGAAATCATAGACATTGAAAACTACCATCCAGCAAAAAAGCATCGCATAGATACTAATATTGATATATTTTTAATGAACCATAGTCTCTTTAGACTACAACAATTTGCATATACTCTCGGAGATTGTTTGTTTAATGCATTTGAAGTTCTTCTGCACTTTCATTACTCGTCTATTGAACTGCGCAATGGAATAATAGAACATTTTCTCAATTGTCTACAGCGAAATGACACAGAGGCAAAATAATATTACCAATATGAACTAGATCATGTCATGTTATACCAACTTCATGTAATTCACGATGTTGACACATACCTTCGTAGAATGCAATTTTCTGCATCTAATAGCAATTTCCAATATGAAAGAGGCCTATGGGGAGACACATTTTGCATACGGTGGCTATCAAAGTGGTTGAACATACCAATTGGAGTCTGTTCGCTAACAATGAAAACAAGGTATTTGTTCTTCAACCACGATCTAGATACAATTCCACTAAACATTTTGTTTCATGATACAGATCCAATTAGTGGACATTTTGAACCCCTATTATACAAAAGATTATGTAGATGTAACTTTGTACCAAATTATTCCTTGTCACCTCTTTGAAAATATCTTTAAAACCATTATGAATCCGTTGTTCATGAAATGCAAATTCATGGATTGCATACAACAAAAACAACTATGTCGAAATGTGCTAATAGCATGTTTACTGCAATTTTGTCATTTAATATAGCACCTAAATTTGATGAACAATCTCTTAGACTCTACATTGTCCAATCTTTTTGCAATGCACTAATGGCTAGGAGCAATGATGCATTGAATTGTATAGAAAAACATTTAACAAATGAAACTATACAAAGTCAAACAATGGTTGCAGGCTCGCAACAATACCTAATTAATATGGCAATGCCATATGAAAAAGGAGGAGTTGAGGGAACATCATTTTGCTTCCAATGGACATCGATCATATTTAATGTAAACATACAAATATGGTCATTTACCAGTAAAACCATTGTAAATTACTACCAATCAAAAACAAATTTCAACTAAACGTACAACATATTATCATTTGAAACAAGTACATCACACATTCATTATGAACCATTACTATCAAATCAAAATACAAATCGGTGCAATTTGCAGCATAGAATAGTACAAATGCATGAAAACACCAACAATAGAATAAAATTGTGCAAATTGAAACAAATGATACGTACAAATGACCCAAATAAAATTGGACAAAATAGAAATAAAATAGCGAATAAAAATTTCTCATCACGAAAAAGTAGTCCAATAGAAATTTACAAACGAAAAATCGAAGACACACCAAAAACCAAATGTTCAATATGCAAGACATTGCAATTTCAAAAGAACATCTCAAGCATTGGACTTGAATTAGAAAAAATGTACATAAACATATCTAGAAAAAAAAAGACATTGCATTTAAATATCATTTGTGGATCTTGCAAAACAGCACTTGTGAATGCAAATTTTCCTCGCTTTGCAACACCTGAACAAATAAGACGTAACAAGCCATTGCAAACTGTAACAAGATTTTCAGAGCTTGAGGAAAGACTTGTTGCATTGATAATTCCCTTTGCACAAATAAGACAATGAGGGAAGAAGTGATCACAAATGGGCTTAACTGGTTCAATAATCAATGTACCTGTCCAGATGGACATTGTCCAAAAAGCATTGCCACAATCCATAAATAATACAATCACAATTGCTATTGCATTAAAATGGTGACTAGAATACAAGAATGCATATCAAATAGGAAAAGTGCGTGTGCATATTTTCATGAGAGCACTTAAAGAACTATGTTCTCGAAATTTGTATAAAACTGAAAACATTTCCATTAATAGCAATTGGAATCATATACTTGAATTGGACAATAAAGGCAATAAATCCAATGATGAAAACATTGATAGCAAAAGTGAAACTGATAGCATTTTAGAAAGTGAAAGGCCAACTAAAACCTTGGTACATGGATTCATAGCTTCGCAACGAATTCATGATTTACAAGACAAGCTTATTGAAATAGCACCAGCTGAGGGACAACGACCACTTGGGATATTCAAAGACAAACATGCAGAAGAAATGAGTTTCCCAACACCATTCTTTGGAAATCCACGTGACAATGATATACTACAAAGATTTTGTTACCAAGAAATAGTAAAATGGGAACTAATGCATTGTAGTGGTCACTTTTCCTATCACATCACAAATTTGTTCTTCAAGACAATGCGAATACTCATTGAAAAGGTCATGTCATGCATCTTAGTACGAATAAGAAAAGGAAAATTACAAGGAAGAAAGTTGTTAGCAAAAGATGTTAAGTACAAGCCCAACTTAGAAAAGTTACTATAAAGTCATATTGGATACATAGATTTCAAACACATAAGAATTTCTCCTGATTATCATCAACAAATGCAGAAACATATATTTGCAATGATACGACAACTAGGTCCTCCAACTTTCTTTGTTACATTTACAAGTGCAGAGCATCTTTGGACACCACTAGTAGAAACTCTTACTAAATTACATAGCAATAGAAATAAAGAGAAATACATTGAAACAATTGAGGAATGCAACATTGATTATCTTGTCAGGAAGGACCCAGTAACATGTACACGTTACTATAGACATAAGACAAATGCATTAAAGAAATTGATCTGTCAAGATAGCACATTCTTTGGCAAAATATTAGATTACTACTTTGTAACTGAGCTCCAAAATAAAGGTAGTGCACATGAACATGCTCTTATATGGATAGAAAATGCTCCAGTATATGGAGTTAATACTAACTTGGAAATTGAAAACTTCTTGGATAACTATATAACTTGTAGCACAAATCACCTTGATCCAGAACTCACAAAGATACATGAACATCATCATACCAAAAGTTTTAAAAAATGAAAAGCATCCCAGTGTAGATACAAATTTCCAATGCTACCAATGAAAATAACAAGGATTCTTGAACCAATTACTTCGGTACATGGCTCAATAAATGAAAATTTTTTGTCCTTGCAAAGCACCTTAGAGAAAAAACACTATGACAAATCAACTAGTCATGAAGATTTCTTAGATGAATTCTAGTTAACAAAAATTGATTACATCGAATTAATACAAAGTACATTAACACAACCAATGGTATTCTTGCAACGAAAACCATTAGAAATATGGAAACATTCTTTGCATACAATATGCCACATCTATGGAATGCAAATATGGATGCCCAATATGTTCTAAATGCATATGCTGCAGCTTCATATTGCACTTCATATATAACCAAAGTTGATAGATCTATGACAAATGCATTCAAAAGGATACGAAAAGAACATGAAAAGAGAAAAATTGATGTTATTCAAATGATACGGTCTCTAGGCAATGCTTTGCTTAACCATCAACAAATTTCAGCTCAACAAGCAGTCCACATAGCTCTATCACTACCATTAGACAACCTAACACAACTGTACGAAGAATTAAGGGTTGTTCTCATTGATGAAGTATCTCTAATTGGAAGTTGTTTTCTATATCAAATTGATGATCGACTAAGAAACATTAAGCGCAATCAAACAAAATACTTTGGAAACATTGATATCATATTTTTTGGCGACTTGTACGAAGCACAACCTATACAAGATTCACTAATATTTGAACAACCTACAATAAGAAAGAAACCAATAACATATGAATTTTGGAAAGAACATGTAAAGTACTATGAATTGCACACTGCAATGCGTCAAACAAATGAAAAATTCATTAGCATTTTGAATAGGATGCGTTTAAATAATCAAACAGAAGATGATTTGAATTACCTAAATAGACATTTTATTCGAAATGCTCCTAATGATCCTACTTTCCCCTATCTATTTTTTAGGAATAAATATGTAGCATTACATAACAAGAAAATGTTGTCTATTGTTCCTGGTGATGAAATCATAATTAATGCAATTGATTACGAAGAAGAAAACCATGGACACATACCATCTCATGCACAAATAGCAACATTTCCTTCACAAATTGTCCTAAAACTTAACATGCTAGTTGAAATATATGCAGGAAACTATGACTTACAATATGGTCTAGTCAATGGTGCAGATGGTATCATTAAAGCATATGTAAACTTAGAAAACTTTGATATAATATGGATAAAATTCTATGATGAACGTGTTGGCCGTCAACAAGCACATAAATTTGCTTTTCTATATAGCAAAGAAATTTCTAGTGATTGGACTCCCATACTGCGCACAACAAAGCCAGTTTCTGTATTTGCAAAAATAGGCAACTTGAAAATAAGAAAACAATTCCCAATCCAACTAGCATGTGCACGTACAATACACAGATCACAAGGATTGACACTAGAAAATATTGCATTTGATCATTTAGGAATACGACACCATGGATTAGTATATACAACTCTTTCTCGTGTGAGAAACATAGAATCATTGTATTTGCTTAGTCCACTTAAGAAACGAAACTTCTGAATTCAACACAAAATTTCTGTTGAAATGGAACGTTTACACATAAACGCAAAGTGGCAACTAGAGTACAACTATTCATTATTAGAAACAAAAGCATATATTTCAATTCTTTCTCTAAACACTCGCAGTTTACAAATACATATTGATGATTTGTTAAATGACTATGATCTAATGCAATCTGACATCCTATGTTTACAAGAAACACATTTGAATAATTCAATGCTTCTAAAAAGACTTGAAACATTCAATTGCATATCAAATCATAGTAAACATGGTTTGCTAATTTGTATTAAAAATCATATAAAGATCTTGAACCATATTCATTTTGAAGAAAAAAACATTGAAGCTACACTAGCAAATATGTTTCTTCATGACATGGATATTATAGTTGTGAATGTCTATGTTGCACCATATGCAACATTGAACAATACATTGGATCTTATTTCAAAATCATTATGCAAAATACATTCAAATCAAACAATAATGATTGTCGGCGATTTCCACATCAATATGCTTGAAAGAAAGAACAAAACAAGCAAACTAAGATCGTATATGCACAATTACAACCTTCATTTTCTTTTAGAGACAAATAACAATCAACAATTATCAATCATTGATCACATATAGTCAAACATAACTTGTAGCTATAAGACTTTCAGATTAGATACATATTGGAGCGACCATGATACTATTTGTCTCATCATTGAAGACAAAAATGCAACACAAACACAGTGCAAATGAAAGTAGTCTAATGTTGTTTTCTAGTCAATAGTATCATAGCCTCTTAACTACTATGACTTTGACTTCTAATTGTATGTCTTGCAGATTACTATAGCTTTCTACAATGAGTCAAATAGGCAAAGACAAGTCACAAAAATAAAGAAACACATCCAGGTTTGCTTACGACACTAAACTTACTTACCCTTCAATGCATATGTATAGATATATCTCTATGTTTAACTGTTTATTTTTTTCTACAAAACTATTGCAAGACCTATTCTTATATTACTAGTGCTAACTTCTATAGCACTGTTCTTCGTATAGAATTATACTATGCATCAATAATTTATTTCTCAAGCATCACAGAATTCATTTTAATTCTTGAATTTCTCTTCCAACCCATTGTAATATTCTCATGTACAAATGAGACACGTCCCATTGCAAATTGCAAACTATATATAATCACTTTGGGGTTATCTAACAATAAACACCACAGAATACTGAATATTATTCTCTACAGTATTTTAGCACTACAACAAAATTTGTTTCCCTTTTCATCATCTCAATAATGTACCATGCTTAAACTTGACAATCATCACCAATTGCTTATTTACATCAGAACTGTTACATGCATAATTCTATGAATCCCAGTCTTCTTGTTCTTCTTTTCTTGTCAACTATTAATTCCTTTTCCTCACCCTTCTATAGAAACTTGTCAAGCTTCCTGTTCATTTTACATTTGAACCCTTTTTTACTAAGATCTCCTCCAATTTCTCATGTTGCTTCTTGTCAACCTCTAAATTTCCATAAATATAATATCAAATACAAATTAAATTTCTTCCAAAATTATAACTCCATTTTAGTTACATCAAACTAAATTATTTCATAATCCATATGCATCTTAATTCACATTCTACAATTTAAACAAAATATGTCCAATCTCATCATTATTTCTCGTAATACCCCTATCATCTTTGAAATTTTATCTATACATTTTTTTTTTTTTGGTTTCTTTTGTCCTATGGTGTTTTTATGTTATTTTTCGTTGAGTAGTACAACAAACTCAAATGACATATATCTTGATCAACATATTTATTCTATAAAATGCCAACTACCCATAATAAGTAACAACATTGGAAAGTGACCTTGATCAAGAAACACATCCAGACTTACTTATTATGCCCAAGTTACTTAGTGTTTGATGCATATGTAAATGTTTTCATGCCAATCAGCAGTACCTGAACTTTCATACATCTGTACTAGATGCCTTTACACGTTTCTATAGTACTGGAATTGAGTCATTTTTTCTATCAGCCAAAAAAACTTTTAATATTTGCAACTAAGATCAGTATATATCTCTATTGCACCAATAGAATTTTCTGAATTTAATATTGTATAGTTTATAAGTATTCCATCATCCAAGTTTTTAAATGCAATTAATATTTCTCTCAATAACTAATATTCAGTTTCCAGTACAATATACAATAACCTTGTACTTTTATTTTTATTCTTAGTTATTAAAATTTACCAAAGACTTTGTGGTTGCGTTCAAGTGCACGATTCAGTGACATTGCATCTTTTTCATCTCGCAGTTCTGGACAACAACCTAAAATAGACAAAGAACAACAAATATCAAGTGCAACTGAATCACACAAGTAAGTAAACTTTAAACAAATTCTTATACGTACCATTCACATATCATTCATATTTATCACCAATATATTTTACTTCTAATTCTTTCTTTTGCCACATCAACATCATCAATACAAAGATCGAAAGCAACATATTTAGCTCCATTTACCATTGAAGAACTAAACATTCGCAAAACTGGAAGAATGTTCAGTGGAGATGTTATGGTTATCTATAGCACATATCTTGATAAATTCCACAAAGCACGACAAATACTACGTGAATATTTGACAGATTCCGAAGGAATAATGACAATCAAATTGTCCATAACAACTAAGCTTATTGAACAACATGGCCAAAAAATATCACCAGGAAAAGAAATATCTATTACAAATTTTAAATTTTTCCCAAAACAAATTATGACCACGGTGATTGTGATTGGATTCTGCTGCTAAATGAACTAAGCACCGTACAGAACATACCAAAAATTTGCAAAGAATACAAATTCATTCTAGATACAAAAATAAAACACCTTACAAAAAAAACAGAAACATATCCAATTGGAACGATTGCAGCAGTTGTCACAACTGCACGGAAAGTTGGTGTCCAATATACATTGCAAATTAAAGATGGAAATTTCGATGAAAATAGAGCAACGGTAACATAAATTACTTTGCAATGTTTTTATATTTCTAGTTCCATCCTATATTTCAATTCAGTTTCCAAAAAAAAAAAAAAATATGTGTTCTTTTGCAGTTGCAGTTATTTGAAACATTTTCACCGCTCTATGATGAAATTGAGCAAGAATTGCAAAAAGGACATCTTCCAATTATGTTATTCAAAAACATAACAAACAGGAAAGCACTAAAGGACAGAACACTTCGAACAACGGAAGCTACATTCATCACAAAATTGAATGCAGAAGCAGGAGAAGAACTCAGAAAATTGAACCCTCCAACATTTTCTATAAGTACAAATGAAACAGTACCTCTACTACTCAATATGCAATTTTTTCCCCGTCTGTTTCTATTTTGACATATACTACTTGTCCTCCTCTATGAACAGATAAAAGGAACATTGACAATTACAATAATTTACTCTACGCCATTTGACCCAGTTTGTGTTGAATGCAATTCACCAATACCAGCCTCTACAATGATAGAGGAGAATACAGTTGATTGCCCAAAGTGCAATAAAAATTTGACCTTTTCCTATTCACAGTGTCTTAATTGCATAATCAAGTCCAACAATACCAATTTGCAATGTTGCATCCGAAGCAAATTGCTCTTGAAACAGTTACTTCCCAACCTAGCGCATATGTCTTTTCAAGACTATGTTAAAACGAAAAAAGTTACAATGTATATGCTACGTGATTTCAAAATCAATGGTACATTTACAATCAACGAAGACAACAAGATCCAATCTGTTGACAGCAACGGAAGCCCTACCAAGGCTAGGTATACTTATAATTACTCTTCATCTTTCAACAAAAAATCAGACATATGCAATTTAAATTATGCTATCCAAAATAGCAAGATTTGTACTAATTTTTCCCTTTTCTTTGCAGCACCAGCACTACTTCAAACATTGGCTACAACAGAATCACATAGTAATCCATAAATCAGTGCAAAGTTCTTCTCAATTTTTGTACAAGATTTTGCTGCTCAAATCTACATTTCTCAAAGTGCAGTATGTCTGCAACATTTTGCCAAAACAAGAATGTTTTCATAGAACAATTACAAAAAAAAATCACTAGTTATACCTATAGTGTTTCTTATACCTATTCACAAATACTTTCAGACTTAATATATGTATATTTAAGAAATATAGCTTTTCCATTTGACATTTACAAATGTTTTCAGATTTCATAAATATATGTTCAATGAATAGAACCTGTGTTTACAATCTGACATTATATATAAAAATGTTATAAATCTATTTAAAAAATTCCTGAAAAAAATATTTGTGCAGACATGATCCCTGGGCTACTTCCAGTCTTCTGGCTTGTTGTTTATTGGTTTTGCAAAAATCGTAATTGACATCTAGAACATTAATTCATCTATGTAAAAGAGGGAGACACACTAAGATTATTTGTCCATATGATGTGCACTACAAGTAGCCGCCTCTGCAAACGAAGCAACGACCTTAATTTTTCATATATTGTTATGTATCAACTTTGAACAACATCTCTCAATTTGGGCAACATTGTTATGGTAACATAAATAGTAAATCACTATTTCTAAGTTTATGCTTCCTTAGCTTATAAGTTCATTTTTTTTTTTTTGTAGATTCTTATATTCAGTGTTAATAGTAATGCACCAGATTCTATGTCTAAACATTGTACTAAGACTAAAATTAGTCTTATCTTACCTGGTCTTCGCTTGATCATGACCGTATTTTTTCGTCATGCTCACTACAAAATAATGAAAAAAACAATACACACTCTGTGCTTTTTTTTTTTTTTAATAAACAGTAAAAAAAAATTACATACCATCTTTCTCACTCTGGTATTCTTTCAAAATAAAAACATTACAGTCTGCTACAATAGCCTCTCAGGCTTCTTACTTTATATATGCCATGCATATTAAAACATAAAACAAAAACTATATGAAATGAAACTAAACTAAAATTTGTAGGGCCTATTACAAATGCGCTTTGTATATATTTAAAACAATACAACAAACCAAATGTTGTAAAACCTTTTGTTGCGTCATAAAAAGATTAAAAATTTCATTTGCGCATATATCGACGGACCTGAAAAGAGATTAAATCTGCTTCATAAACTGCATCGGGTCCGAAACATAATATTACAAAGCAGCCAATACAAAAAGTTCTGATGCCGATTGAAACTTGAACCCGCAATCAACTATTAACTGCACCATATAACATAGATCGGGTCCAGACTTATAGCATAACAAATGGTTCAAATAAAAAACTCCGATGCCGATTATTAATCGTACCCAAGTTCAACTTTTAGCTGCAGCCTATAATATGCATCGGGTCCGATTCCTTTCACTTTTCAATTGGGCCACAGAGAAAACGCTCCCGATACGTTTCAACTTGCAATACAATATGATAATTCCATGTGGTTTTGTCCACCCGCGGACCTTGGCTTAAGTAGAGGCCCATTATTATATGAAACAACATGCGATGTCTTTTTCACCAACACTAATTATTTTTTAATTAATATTTTTTTTCAATATTGAAATATATATATTTTTTATTAACATCTTTGAATTATTCAATAGATTCATTATTTAATTTATTTAATATAAATAATATAATATTATGGCACATAGACTAGAAATAACTTCTCATCACAATAAAGAAATACGATAATATTCAAAATTCTAGATATTTTGTAAGAGTAAAAGTATGTACTCTTATAAATCATTAACTAATTATGCTAGATAATATGTTTTTCTTAATATTATTGATAAATAAACTTACATTTACCAATAATCCCTCATAATAATTGTTTCCATTACTAATTTCACAATAATAACTAATTCCAATATTTTTTTTTGTAATTTTAGTAGCTCCATACTATTTTCTATTTATATAAAAAAACAGGCATAGTAGATACAAAAATTAGATCTCAACCTGCCTGAAGGAAACCAGGTCTATTGGCCATCTGAGTGCATTGTACGCCATCCAAAACATGTACTTCCTTAAATTCCTACAAAGAGTCTTTAGCTAACTAATATCAGAGTTTAATAATAATAGCATTTACATAATGCATCAAGAAAGCTAACAGCTAAAAAAACTGAATCTAGCTGCTCTAGTCATCATCTGACTCCACTGGGGCCAGATCTTTAACACTGGAACCTGGCATGTCAACTTGTTGGATGGCCTTAATGTCCTTCTCCATTCTGCCAAGACAAGCATACTGATGCAGTTGACACAGGTTGATTTCCAGGATGCTTCTGTTAATCCTTGCCAGGGTGAAGACTGCCTTGGGATCCCCTCCTACTTCCTGAACTGAAGTAATGGCCTTAACCAGTAGGCATTTTACTAACCAGTAGGTTTTTATTGAGTGATGAAACAATGAGATTCTCCCTCGGGTATGCCCAGGGTCGATAATCAAATGCTGTAGTTCTTTCGCTGCCATATCATCCTCTTCTTCAATTTTGGTTCTAGCTTCCGTCTCTCATCCGTTAATTAGAGATTTTATAAAACAGGGTGTTTCCTCTAAGTTTACCTGAAATAAGGGCTCCATGAGCTCTCTACTGGATTTCCTGCCTCTCTTGGCTGGTGGGCTTCAGATTCTTTCCTTGCCTTTGTCCATATTGACCTTTTTGCCTATGTTTTTCTTCACCATATTTGGATTTCGGACTAAGAGGAAGATGATAACCACTAAAGAAACAACACGATAGAAAATACCAAAACAGTTAATGAACAAAACATACAACTTACAATGATTGAGAAAGGTAGTTGAGGGATAGCAATCGTGAGCCCCATGACACTTCAGTAGACTATAAGCATTCCTCCCACCCCCTTTTCCTTCTTACCTAAATTGCTACCTACCCCAGTTCAGAGTAGAGGCAGATTAATAGGCAAATGTAACCACGGGGCATAGAAAAACAAACAATTGTCCTCTTCCCGTCACAATCCTTGCCATTTGGCACACTGATTGGGGGAACTAATTCCAATATTTAAAAAGTAAATATAAACATATTTATTTTTTGCAAATATTTTTATAATTTGTGAAATATTTTTATTATTATTTAAATAAAACTATATTGATTTAAAAATCCAAATCACATTAAATTTACTTAAATTTAAATTAAAATATATTTATTATTTTAAAAATAGATATAAATCTATTTTTCATTTTAAAATTATTAATTAAATTTTAATTGTAATAACTAATTTAATTATTTTGAAAGTTATTTTTATTTATTTAAAATAGTCTCGTTATTTATTTATTTATTTAAAATAATCTTATATATATAGTTGTAGTTTTTGTTGGTATATTGGATCACCTAATGTTATAAAGTGTTTTAATACACTAATTACATCAAGAAAATATGGATGAAATTTAGGTTAATTGCCAGCTTTCATAAATACCTAAATATAATTAAAAATATATAATATTTATAAAACTAAAAAATAAAAAATTATAAAATTTATAAAATTTTAATATTTTTTTTATTTACATTTATAAAGTGTTTGCTATCTTAAGAAGCAATTTATATTTTGTAAGGAGAGATGTGTAGGCATAAATATTTGTAAAATTTAACATTTAACATTTATATGTGGTTGTCTTGCTTTGGCACGTACTAATAAATTGAGATGCAAATTGGATAACTAAATTACTTACGTAGGGAGAAGAACTTGCATAAATTTAGGTGATTAGAAACCACTAATAGCTATATATATTTACATTTTTACTCCTACATAAGTGACAAGAAAAACATAAATAATGGTCAGAAGTAACTCCTGGCAAGTATCTTTGTTTACCTCTTATTAATATCCTTTTTTTATGAAAATACCTTCTTAAATTATGGTGGGAAGAAATTAATGGTAAATGTATTGTTTACTTCAATATGAGTTATTGTTCAATGTTAAGTTAATAGTAATCAATAGACAAATCGATTGTTAGAGTTATGCATTGGCAAGACTAATAATAATTCCATAACCATATTTAAACTTAATTAATAAGCACATTAAAACTTAATACTTACAATAAAATTACAATATAATAATATTCTTAACAAGACACTGTACTTGTAGACACAATACAACACAATATTTTTTAAATTAAATTGAAAATTAGAAAAATTATAAATATTTTGTTAGCCCCTTATGAATTGTTTGACAAGAAAACAGGGGGCTAAATCGTCTCCGAGCCTTCAAGGAATGAATTCCCTTTGAAAACACATCATCCTTGAAGGCTCCTCGTGCCTTATCCTTTGACAAAACCTCACTGTTGTCTTCATGAATAAAGCCTCTCTGTGGTGAAGAACAATGCCCAAAGGCCTTTTTCATTTGATTTCATCCCCACTTAACCTCTGTTTCTTCACCTTTTTTCCCCTCTTAAATCCTCATTAATCCCATGGTAAATCACCCAAATCCCCTTTTAAACCCCTCAAAAACCTTTGTTTGGCTTAAAACTCCTCTATTCCCCTCACCGAACGCCCTCTCTGGTCTTAAAAAGCATTAAAATAGGCTTGAAACCCACTCTTATGTACAACAGGTTTAGTCCCTTTTAAGTCTAGCCCCTTAACCACTTCCCCGCATGACCCCAGTGCTAAGACGAAGCGCCAGCCCGTAAGGCACTTATCGCATCAGAGGATTGGGGCGGAACGCCTTTTTCCTTTGTAAACTAAACCCCCAATGCCATAGTGTTTTTGTTATGTTGAACCCCCGCTGCGATCTGAGCCGTCGTTCTCCCCAAGTCCGATGGCCCAGCGCTAATCGCAGTGCACCCGTCACCCCTGTCCATCCACTCCTCCGATTGCGTGCGAGCCGTCTCCAGATCAGAGGGCGGTCGTTCAATCGCATCTCCGCTCCAACCGTAGTTGGAAATTATTGCTGTGCCACCCCTCCATCCCTCCCAATTGCGACCCTCCGATTAAATCGCAGTCGCTCGTTTCCCATGATCTAAGGGCCCTCAGTTAATCGCCTTCTGCCAGCGCCGGGTGCCACTATGTCAGCCCATTCCATCACATTCTCACTCATTACCTTTATAATCCGCCTGCTTTGAACTTTCATATTCCATATTAAATTTTATTTCATTTCTTCGCCTAACTTCGTATTGACATTCCCGTTATAGCCACAGTTCCCGCATCTGCGTCACCACGCCACCACTCCTCCACAGCATTCTTCAGCCACCACCCTGGATTTTATAATTGGTTTGTTTTATTGTACAGGGTACACAGAGTGATGAATTCACTCTATTTTCCGTATTCACAGTCACTGCTCCTGTTAATTGAATATTTTAGACCTAATCCCGTGGTCAAAGGAAAAGACGCAGTTTGAAGATAAAGAGAAAATGAATCAATCCATATCTGCTCTCAGCATCAGCAGTACATTTTTTTAGAACAGTATGCCCTCAGCAGAAGTTTTCACACCTCCCCGAGTCCCCAAAGGCCACTCCACTGACAGAAAGCTTCCAAATACTATCAGGGTGGCAATAATGCAGGTATGGAAACCGAGAAGACCTTCAGTCACCTTACTTGCTTCAAAAGACAGAACAGACTGCCTTACAGTCAGAAAGGACTCCAAAGAAACATCTTAGGTTGCTATCAACCTGACAGAGACCTCGAACCAGACCACCAAGTACAACACATTGCTATTAAGCAGAGTGGGCATAAGCACCATCCCCCACTCTATCTTAATGAATCTATTTAATGTGTATCACCTACTCCTACTATCCATTTTTCCTATAAAGAACCCCAGAGAACATTTTTTAAAGGGTTGGATTGTGTTATTGCGGGTAGCAGAGTATTTTGTAAAATAGTAGGTTGGGAGGAGAAAGTTGAGACTATAATCAACTATTTGAGCTCAGTGTATGTGACTGGTTTTGCATCAGTTAATAAAGAAATTTCACAGGATGCTGGTCTATTACTATGGGCGATGTTATTCTTATCTCATTGTTATTTACATTTTTCATGTTGTTCATTGGTCTTCTGGTATGGATCAGAAATATAGCATAGGATTTACCCACAGATTTTATTTCCTGCTAGCTGATGTGTGAACTCGGAGCTTGCTGCTTGGATGTTTCTTGCTGGTGTCAAAGCAAGGAAGGTTAAAGGTCCTTCTCCGATCTATAGACTCTAGTTTTTTCTCAAATCTTGCCTCTGTTTTTCCCTTGGAGCATGCTAAATTAGACCTGGAGTTAAATGACCTCTCGTCTGATCTATAAGCTGCCCCCTAGTGACTTCATTGAAAGCTTCCTTTGAGTATGTCCAAGCAGGTCTCGAGTTAAATGACCTCTGACCTGATCTATAGGTAGAAATTGGGTTTCTTTCTTTCTTTCACCCTCACCCTTATTGTCCCATTCCACCATCTATCTAAAATATCCTTTAGTATAGATGAATTTCCCTTTGAAAACCTTGGCTAGTTGTTTGCATGTAATTACCTTTCATGACTCCATTGCCCAATGGATGGTAAAGACCACTTAGCCTAGATTGGCTTTTAATTGTTGATGGTGGACAACAACCTGCTCCAAACAGTCAAATTCATCCACCTAGCGACTCCACACTCCATAAATCCCATAAGACCAAATGACTCCACTCGTAGAAGACTGTGAACTGGTTGAGAAGATGCAGTGACCTTCTTTGCAAAAACATGGATCCAGACATGGATAGAGATACAAAGCTAGATACTTTGTGTGAACAATTAAATCGAATTGCACACATGTTTGGTAAAGTGCTGGAGATGTATATGGCTAATCTGAATGCAAATGATGATTACTTAGAGAAACCCATGCATTTTCAAGAGCAAGAGAAAACTCCAGACCCAGATAATGAGCAGGACATGTATGATGCTCAAGAATCTGTGGAAGATGAGGAGGAAGGTAATCGGGAGGTGCCTGATGGCTCACCCATGTCTTGCACTATGCTGACTAAAAAATATCACAGCCTAATAATGAAAGCTAATAGGAAGTTCTGCATTGAGGGAACAACTGACCACATGGAAGATGCAAAGTCCGAGGCAGAAGAAGAACCAGCATGCATGGAGGCTCCTCCTCTAGCTCATTATTATTCTTAGATTCCACTAGAAGAGTGACACCCTAATCATCGGGAATGGACTGAATCAGAAAGAGATCAGGAAACCTCGGAAGTTCCTCAGAATTTCCCCGCAAGCACAAGTAGTGAACCCACAGAAGAGGTTCAAGAAGATATCCAGCCTCTAGGTCAGTTAGTAAAAGAAATAGAGGACTGTTGTTATTTTGTTTATGCTAATGAGCGGGACATGTATGATGCTCAAGAATCTATGGAAGATGAGGAGGAAGGTAATCGGGAAGTGCTTGATGGCTCACCCCTGTCTTGCACTATGCTGACTAAAAAATATCACAGCCTGATAGCAAAAGCTAACACGAAGTGTTGCATTGAGGGAACAAGTGACCACATGGAAGATGTAGAGTCTGAAGCAGAAGAAGAACCAGCACGCATGGAGGCTCCTCCTCTAGCTGATTATTCTTCTCAGATTCCACTAGAAGAGTGGCACCCTGATCATCAGGAATGGACTGAATCAGAAAGAGATCAGGAAACCTCAGAAATTCCTCAGAATTTACCTTCAAGCACAAGTGGTGATCCCACAGAAGAGGCTCAAGAAGATATCCAGCCTCCAGGTCAGTTAGTACAAGAAACAAAGGACAGCTGTTCTTTTGTCTATGCGACAAGAAAAAACTCTCCATTGACAGAAGAAGAGATGCAATGAATATTAAACATGCAATCCACCTCTGAAATCCTCCATAGATCAGACACCCTTTCTCATTCATCTGTGCAGTTTGATGATAGTCGACCTATCTATGATACTGATGAAGAAATTTATGAAAGCCTCGTGATAGATGAATATTCATTGAGTCTTCACTCTGTTACTCCTCTGATCATCGGTCATAGTCTCATCGGGGCTCGGCACATCGAAGCAGACTACATCAAACCTCCGAGAGGATACAACTACAATAAACGATGAGTCCTCCAGTTCAGAAGATGAAGGAGACACTCTCGAGAGAGAGAGTCTTCCCCTTGATCCAGTACAAGAAGGAGAAATCCTAGTCGAAGTCTTCCTGTCAAATATTCATAACTAGGTATCTTATCATGATCCTTATGTTCATTTGCTACAAAAATTTAAATAAGGATCAAAGGTCTTGTTGAGCAGTATGTTGAAAATAGAAAGAAGACTTTTCGAAGTTGCTATTGAAAAACAGAAAGAGTGGGAGCAGCCCTGCCTAACCAGAATCCAGTCATGGGATCACTTGATGTACTGGTTGCATTGGAAGACAATGTTTGTAAGCTAGACTTATTAATATTCCAGTTAGGGTAGGGTAGGTACCAAAAGATCAATAAAACTCAATCTGTGAGAATTTATTCATGTGTTTTGAATTTCTGCAAAGTTTTCAGTCCGTGAGCATTTTTTTCTTTATGCCACAGTCTGCAGCCCACCGCCCTGGATTTTATAATTGGTTTGTTTTATTGTGCAGGGTACACAGAGTGATGAATTCACTCTATTTTCCATAATCACAGTCACTGCGATCCGAAATACAGAGAAGGCCATTACAGCAGTAGCTCAGTGAAACAGCAGAGACAAATTAAGAGGATTAAGGCCTGTTAATTGAATATTTGAGACCTAATCTCGTGATCAAAGGAAAAGACGCAGTTTGAAGATAAAGAGAAAATGAATCAAGCCATATCTGCTCTCACAGCGCATTGCTATTAAGAAAAATGGGCATAAGTACCATCCCCCACTCTGTCTTAATGAATCGGTTTAATGTGTATCACCTACTCCTGCTATCCATTTTTCCTATAAAGAACCCCAGAGAACATTGTTTTGGGAGAGGGTAGCAGAGTAGTTTGTAAAGTAGTAGGTTGGGAAGAGAAAGTTGAGACTGTAATCAACTATTTGGGACTGCTTTTGCATCAATTAATCAAGCAATTTCACAGGATCCTGGTCTATTATTACGGGTGATGTTATTCTTATCTCATTGTTATTTACATTTTTCATGTTGTTCATTGGTATTCTGGTACGCATCAGAAATATAGCATAGGATTTACCCTTGGTCCAGGAGCGCTAGATCCTAGGGCCCCAAAGTGGTTATGATGTTGTCAAATCTTTTGGTCTTGCCAATCTGGCCAAAACATGGGAACTCCGACATATTTTTTCTTAAAAATTGAATTAAAAATAAAAAAGTTATAAAATAAATTCCACCTTTTATTTTAGTACTAAAAATATTATTAGTACTAAGTTAGAAATAAAAATATTATTAGTACTAATTTATAAAAAGCGATCATTGATAAGCAAAAGGTAGTAGTTACTCTGTCATACTCATATTAATGCCAAAAATAAGCTAAGCATATGTAGCAGATCTAATCTACACAACAAATGCATATGCTCATGGGTCGTCCTAGTAATTATCAATTGGTTACCATCATGAACACAAAAGTTCTTTTATTATAATTTAGATAGATTTAAACTACTACCATATAGCACATAAATTTTTAATTTTTACTTTGATTTAATTATATTTAAACTAAATTAAGCAGCAACTTTATTACAAAGAAAATACTAATAGATATATCTAATTACCTAGACTCACAAGAAAAATACCTCAATTTACCATTTACTAAAAAACCTAAATTTATTAGATTGTAAACCTTAACACTTTAAACTAAACTAAATAGCAACTTTATTAGAAAGAAAATCCTCAGAAACATGTTGAAACTCAAATTGCAACATTTCTATATTTGCATTAAGCAACAGGTAGTAGTTGCTCTGTCATAGTTATATTAATGCCAAAAACAAGCTAAGAATATGTAGCAGATCTAATCTATACATCAAATGCATATGCTTATGGGTCATGCTAGTAATTATCAATTGGTTACCATCATCAACACAAAATTTGTTTTACTGTAATTTAGATAGATTTAAACTACTACTATATAGCGCATAAATTCTTTATTTTTACTTTAATTTAGCTGTATTTAAACTAAACTAAGCGAAAACTTTATTACAAAGAAAATCCTCATAGACATCCTTTAATTCAAATGGCAACATTTAGCAAATCCTTATAGACATTCTCAAACTCAAATTGCAACAATTATTTCTAATTTAATTTAACTATACTTTATTACAAAACAAATCTTCATAAACATCCTCAAACTCAAATTGTAACATCTCTATGATTACATTAAGCAACATGTAATAGCCGTAATAGCTATCCATAGACATTTTCCAACATAACATTGCAACATTACTATATTTAAACTAAGTGGGAGACCCCAAAGTGGTTATGATGTTGTCTCATGTTTTGGTTTTGCCAATCTGGCCAAAACATGGGAACCCCAACATATTTTTTCTTAAAAATTGAATTAAAAATAAAAAATTTATAAAATAAATTCCACCTTTTGTTTTAGTACTAAAAATATTATTAGTAATAAGTTAGAAATAAAAATATTATTAGTACTAATTTATAAAAAGCGATCATTGATAAGCAACAGGTAGTAGTTACTCTGTCATACTCGTATTAATGCCAAAAATAAGCTAAGCATATGTAGCAGATCTAATCTACACAAAAAATGCATATGCTCATGGGTCGTCCTAGTAATTATCAATTGGTTACCATCATCAACACAAAATTTCTTTTATTATAATTTAGATAGATTTAAACTACTACTATATAGCACATAAATTTTTAATTTTTACTTTGATTTAATTATATTTAAACTAAATTAAGCAGCAACTTTATTACAAATAAAATACTAATAGATATATCTGATTACCTAGACTCATAGGAAAAATACCTCAATTTACCATTTACTAAAAAACCTAAATTGATTAGATTGTAAACCTTAACACTTTAAACTAAACTAAACAACAACTTTATTAGAAAGCAAATCCTCAGAAACATGTTGAAACTCAAATTGCAACATTTATATATTTGCATTAAGCAACAAGTAGTAGCTACTCTGTCATACTTATATTAATGCCAAAAACAAGCTAAGCATATGTAGTAGATCTAATCTATACATCAAATGCATATGCTCATGGGTCATGCTAGTAATTATCAATTGGTTATCATCATCAACACAAAAGTTGTTTTACTATAATTTAGATATATTTAAACTACTACTATATAGCGCATAAATTCATATTTTTTACTTTAATTTAGCTATATTTAAACTAAAATAAGCGAAAACTTTATTACAAAGAAAATCCTTATAGACATCCTTTAATTCAAATGGCAACATTTAGCAAATCCACATAGACATGCTCAAACTCACATTGCAACAATTATTTCTAATTTAATTTAACTATACTTTATTACAAAACAAATATTCATAAACATCCTCAAAGTCAAATTGTAACATCTCTATGATTACATTAAGCAACATGTAATAGCCGTAATAGCTATCCATAGGCATTTTCCAACATCACATTGCAACATTACTATATTTAAACTAAGCGACAGGTAGTCGCTACTTGTAGCCTTGTTTAATTTACTTCTTGGTGAGTCAAGGGTTGTTTATCTTGACCTTGACTGTTTTCAGGAATTGGAATAATAGCTAAACTAGTTATTTGTTTATTATGATGATAGATTCGTTGAGGGTTTTATGTTTTTGGAAGGTTTCCCGTTAGGCATTCATAACATAATATATATTATTGACAGTTTTTGTTGGGATTTTCAGGATCAAGAATAACTAGTTGGCTCATTATTTGGTTATGACGATGATATACATCGGATGGGAATTTTATTTTCGAATCGCAAATGCGCTTCAACCCGTTAGGTATTCTTAATATTATATATATTCTTGACTGCTTGTGTGTGGGAATTTCAGGATTAATTATTTGTTTATTATGATGATAGATTGGGTAAGAGTTTTATGTGTTCAGAAGGGCTCCAACCCATTAGGTATTCATAATATAATATAGATTATAGACTATTTGAGCTTGGGAATTTCATGATTAAGAATAACTATGCTCGTTATTTGGTTATCACGATGATAGATCGGATGGGAATTTTATGTTTGGGCTTCAACCCGTTAGGTACACGTTATATATATTTATTTCTGACATTTCATCTACGTTCCTTGTTTGGTTTATTTCTTCTTGAAATTTGGCTCACCTTAAACGTGCCTTCTCACTAATAGTCCTTTTTCCGTAACCGAGGAGAATTATATGCAATGGGGCTAACGAGAGACGAAGGACTCGTGTTTTTTCGGATTACATAACGTTTCTTAGACGATGATTATTTCCTTTTGCATTAATCGAAATGTTGTTGCAGATGACATAAGTGGTTTTTTTCGTCAATGATACTGGGCTGAAGCGAAGGTGTTTATTGTTGGAATATTTGAAAATTCCATAACAATAAATGGAGAATAAAACTCCCCTCCTCAACACAGAGAAAATATTAAAATTTCTTCACAGGAGACAGAGTTCAACACTTTGAAAAACTTCTATTCCATTCATTAACTCAAAAAAAAACTATTACAAATCTTCCTCACTGAGAGGGATTACAAAACTAGTTTCACTGCTGAAAACACAGTGCAAAACTATCACTCTGTCTCTAAAAACACGCTGCTGTGTTTTTCACTACTCTGTCTATTACACTAATGTCCTAAAAAAAAAATTACACTTTTGTTGTGTAAAAACAAAAATTACAACACATAGGCTCTCAGGCCTTTTTCACCTTTTTATACGTCATCACTTTTAATATAAAAATAAAACTAAAATAAAACTAAACTAAACTTTTACAACTTAAAACTAAAGTCTATTAAAAACATTTAACGCCCTTCTAGGCCCACCTAATCAATAGCCCACAAGGCATATTGATATATGTTATATGTATGAACTCCAAGGGTTTTTTTTTCTAAAAGAAAACTTATCGTGCATATGCATATAACATTAAAACCAAAACTTTAATATAAAACAATCAAGTACTTTGATCGTGCGACATCCATCCTTTTGGAAAATGAAACTCCTTCCGAACTTCAAACAGATAAAGCCAACCTGCATAAAACCTTTTCGCGTTACAAATTTGGATGTTGACATTGGCCAAATTTATGATGCGAAAACTCAATAGAATCTGCCTTATAAAAATTTGGGTCTGATTTTGGGCTTTCGGTATGGCCGAAAATTGTGACGCGAAAACCATATCAATTTTTCCCTATAATGTTTCAGTTCCGGAATTATCCACTGCGCGAACTTGCTAGTTTAGAACCCAATCGAATCATGCATTGCCACGTTGTCTAGGGACCACTATCCTTCTGAATTAAAATCTCCCGCACTCGCATATAAACCATGTCTTGTGTATAAGAGGAAATCCTATGTTCTTTCAAAACCACAAAGACCGTAACCTCTGTTCTAAATTTGGTTGCTTTGATTTTTGACTTGTGCAGGAATTAGCGCAGAATCAACAATGGAAATTGACTGCTCATCAGTTTTAGCAATCGGCCCTTTGTCAGAGCCATCCAAACTAATCTGCAAGGTGGCTTCCAGTACTAAGCAGGTGAAAGTAATTTTCAACACTCCCCCTTACTTTCAACTGCTGGGTTATCAGTCATACCCAGGCATTTCCTCAAAAAATCAAAACACTTCTGTCCCAATGGCTTGGTCAAAATGTTTGCAAACTGCTCCTGATTTCTGCAGTGTTCTAAGAAAATTTCTCCATTGTTTACCAATTCCCTGATGTAATGAAATTTTGTGTCAATGCGCTTCGTCCTCTTGTGAAACACAAAATTCTTAGATAATGCAATAGCTGAGCTATTGTCACAAAAAGTCATAGTTCCTTTTTCCTGCTCTTGGAACAAACTTCTTAGCATCCTCCTCATCCAAATTGCTTGACAAGTTGCTACTGTAGCTACCACATATTCTGCCTCTGTTGTAGACAATGCAACAATGGGCTTCTTTTTAGAAGCCCATGAAATGGCTCCTGAACCCATGTGAAAAACATAACCAGAAGTTCTCTTCCGATCATCTACACTTCCAGCCCAATCACTGTCAATGTATCCAACTAAATATGAACATTCTGAAGCAGTATATAAAATACCAAACCTTTTAGTACCTTTAACATACCTCAGAATTCTCTTCGCTTCCTACCAATGTGAATCCTTTAGCTTCTCCATGAATCTGGAAATTAAACTAACAGCATGCATTATGTCGGGCCTAGTTGCAGTCAAATACATGAGGCTGCCAACTATGCTTTTGTACAAGCTAGGATAAAAATCCTTGCTGCTGTCCTCTCTGCTGAGTTTTAATCCCATCATTGTGGGAGTGATTGCTGCTTTTCTCTCCTGCATATTAAATCTTTCCAGCACTTCATTAACATATTTTTCCTATGAGATAAAAATCTCATTTTCATCTTGTTCTACTTCTATTCCTAAGAATTATTTCAACAAACCCATGTCAATCATTTCAAATTATTCTTTCATGACTGTTTTAAAATTTTCAATAAGGTAATCATCATTACATGTGAAAATAACATCATCAACATATAAAACAACAATCAACATTTTACCATCTTTTTCTTTGATGTAGAGGGTGGGTTCTCCCTCACACTTTTCAAATCCATTTTCCAGTAGATAGGAATCTATTCTACTGTACCACGCTCTTGGCGCTTGCTTTAGCTGATAAAGAGCTTTCTTCAACTTGCACACTTTGTGCTCTTGGCCTTTCTTTTCATATCCGAGAGGTTGTTCAATGTAAACCTCTTCCATTAACAATCCATTTAGGAATGCTAACTTCACGTCCATTTGGTAAACTTTCCACTTGTTTTGTGTTGCTATGGACAACACTACTCTCACGGTTTCCATTCTAGCAACCGGTACGAAAGTTTCCTCATAATCTATCCGATGTTTCTTCTTATATCCCTTGACAACAAGTATGGCCTTGTGTCTCTCTATTTCGCCTTCAGCATTACTCTTGGTCTTGTAGACCCATTTAACCCCAATGACATCTTTACCTTTTGGGAGTTCAACCAAATCCCAAGTCTTGTTTCTCTCTATGGCATTAAGCTCCTTATCCATAACTTCTATCCATTTCTTATCCTTAATCGCTTCTTCAAAATGAATAGGGTCATCAAAATGACAATATAAAGCAAACAAAGAATTAATAACTTCATTTTCTGCGTCTTGTGCATAAATTTCATTCAAATTCTGAACTTCTTACCTCTTTCATTAGGTGTACGAATGCTTGAAGAAGCACTTGAATTTCCTCCTTGTGGTGTGCTTGGAGAAGCACTTTCATTTCTCCTCAAGGGTGTGTCTTGCTGCCCTTGTGTTGGTGCTGCTGTTTGGGGATGTATTTTAGCCAACTCATCATCATTTTCATCATGAGATAAATAGTGTTTAACATTCACTGTTTTCTCTATGCTTCCATCCCAAGCTTCCTCTTCAATAAACTAAACATCTCTGCTCACAATAAAATTCTTGGTGGATGGGTTGTACAACCTGTAAACCTTGGATTCCTCACTGTATCTAATGAAAATACATTTCTCCCCCTTGCTGTCCAAATTCTTCCTTAGCTGATCCGGAATGTGTGCATAAGCCACACATCTGAAAACCTTCATGTGTGTGACACCTTGCTTTGTGCCACTCCATGCCTCTTCCGACACTTTTTTCATAACTGCTTTTGTAGGGAACCTATTCAAAATGTACAATGCACAATGTGCAACTTCGGCGCAATAATCATTAGGCAAATGCTTTGCCTTTAACATACTCCTCACTATGTCCATTATGGTTCTATTCTTCCTTTTGGCTACTCTATTTTGTTGCGGAGTATATCTAGTTGTAAACTACTTATGAATACCATTTTCTCTACAAAAACATAGAAAATCTTTAGAGATATACTCACCTCCTCTATCAGTCCTTAGGACTTTGATGTGCAGCCCACTTTGGTTTTCCACAAGTGCTTTGAAATTGCAGAATTTTTCAAACACTTCACTTTTATTTTTCAAAAAGTAAACCCAAGTTTTTCTTGTAAAATCATCTATGAATGTTAACATATAGTGGCTGCTAGCAAGCGATGGAGTTTGCATCGGTCCACACAAATCTGAGTGGACAATCTCTAAGGGTGCCTTTGCCCTTATGCTTTTCCCGGAAGGAAAACTTTCTCTGTGTTGTTTCCCAAGAATACAACCTTCACAAAGGCTATCCGGCTTCTCTATCAATGGTAAACCTCTTACCATTCCTTTTCTGTTCAACAAATTAAGACCTCCAAAGTTGAGATGTCCAAATCTCAAGTGCCACAACCAATTTTCATCTTTTGGTTCGCTTTGGATAGCCTCTTGTGCCACTGCTGCTTTCTCTTCACCATTCTTCAAATATGCTCTCATTCTAAGAGGGAACATCTTGTTCCTTGTCATCTTTGCTTCAGCAATACATTGTTTGCTGAGTGGTTTTTCCATGATGGTACAAACGTCATCCTAAAAAAATACATTGTACCCCTTTTGAACAAGTTGTCCAATACTTAAGAGGTTACACTTCATTCCTGGAACATAATACACATCTTCTATGGATTTCTTTTCACCTTTCCTTGTTAAAACCTTTACATCTCCTTTTCCCATAACAGAAACTTTGCTATCAGCTCCTAGTGTGACTTGTGAATTCACACTCTCATCTAACATAGAAAACATTTCTTTGTTTCCTGTCATATGGTTACTGCAACCGGAGTCTAGAAACCATAAATCCTCATTCTTTTCTTCAGCCATATTACAAGCTAAAAACAAATTATCTTGGCTAATATTTTCTCTAGTGAAATTTGCACTAGTTCTATTTCCGATATCATGTTGCTTCTTTCTACATTTATTAGCATAATGACCATATTTTTTACAATAGTGACATTGGACATTGGAATTATCATACCTCTGTCCTTGAGCATTCTGCTAACCACTTTGTTGGCTACTGCCTTGGCCTTGATGCTGATTTGGATTGCTGCCCCTTCCTTGAGCATTTACTGGATTGTTCCTTCCACCTCTGTTTTGGCTTCTGCCTCTTCCTCTCTTGTTTCCTCTGCCTTGCCCTCTTCCTCTTCCAAAAGACATCTAGGTCTTAAAGGCATGCTCAAGAGATGAGTTTTCACTCCTACCCAATCTCTGCTCATGAGTCATCAGTGATGCATGTAGCTCATCGACTGAAAAATTTGTGAGATCCTTAGTCTCCTCTATGGTGGTGACAATCACATCGAATCTTGAGGGTAGACTCCTCAAGATTTTTTCCACAATCCTCTTGTCTTCAAGAGTCTCTCCATGAGATCTTACTTTTGTGACCATTACAATCACATGAGTGAAGAATGAGTCAATGTTATCTGACTCCTTCATACAGAGAGTCTCAAAATCTCTCCTCAGCAACTGAAGTTTTGTTGTCTTCACTTTTTCCATGCCTTGATAGGATGTCTTGAGAGTTTCCCATGCTTCTCTGGATCTCTTGGCTACTGCTATCCTCGAAAACACACTCTTATGCACTGCTTGATACAATAAGAAGAGAGATTTGGAGTCTTTCTTCCTATTTCTCTTTAGCAACTCTTTCTCTGCCTGAGTTAAATCATCAAACTCTTCTTCATCTGCTGGCTCTTCAAATCCATCCTCAACAAATTTCCATAAGTCTTGGGAGACAAATAAAGCTCTCATAGTTATTGACCAGTAGTCATAATTTTTCCCATTAAATAGTGGGAGGTGGATATTTCTAATACCCATGCTAGTGTTGGCTCCAACCATTCTGCACTCTTACCTATGATTCAAAAACACTTGACTGTGTATTTAAAATAGTTGACTGTTCTGCAACAGTAACACAATAAACTGTATAGAGAAATACCTTGAATTCTTTTTGGCTGAGTCTTCACACTGATGGAGATTCTGCTGCAACAAAAAACTCCTTCCTTTAGCTTCTTTGATCTTCAAAGAGCCTGGACTAGCTCTGATACCATGTTGGAATATTTGAAAATTCCAGAACAAGAAATGGAGAATAAAACTCCCCTCTTCAACATAGAGAAAATATTAAAATTTATTCACAGGAGACAGAGTTCAAGACTTTGAAAAAATTATATTCCATTCATTAACTCAAAAAAAAACTATTACAAATCTTCCTCACTGAGAGGGATTACAAAACTAGTTTCACTACTGTAGAGACAGTGCAAAACTATCCCTATGTCTCTAAAAACACGCTGCTATGTTTTTCACAACTCTGTCTATTACATTGTTGTGCTCAAAACAAATTACACTTCTGTTATGTAAAAACAAAAATTACAACACATAGGCTCTCGGGCCTTTTTCACCTTTTTATACCTCATCACTTTTAATATAAAAATACAACTAAAATTAAACAAAACTAAACTTTTACAACTTAAAACTAAATTCTATTAAAAACATCTAATGCCCTTCCGGGCCCACCTAATCAATAGCCCACATGGAATATCGATATATGTTATACGTATGAACTCCAAGGGTTTTTTTTTCTAAAAGAAAACTGATCGTGCATATGCATATAACATTAAAACCAAAACTTTAATATAAAACAATCAAGTACTTTGATCGCGCGACATCCATCCTTTTGGAAAATGAAACTCCTTTCGAACTTCAAATAGATAAATCCAACCTGCATAAAACCTTTTCACGTTACAAATTTGGATGCTGACGTCGGCTAAATTTGTGACGCGAAAACTCAATAGAATCTGCCTTATAAAAATTCGGGTCTGTTTTTGGGCTTTTGGTACGGCCGAAAATTGTGATGCGAAAACCATATCAATCCCGTCCTATAATGTTTCAGGTTCGGAATTATCCATTGCAGGAACTTGCGAGTTTAAAACCCGATCGAATCATGGGTTGCCACGTGGTCTGGGGACCACTGTCCTTCTGAATTAAAATCTCCCGCGCTCGCATATAAACGTTGTCTTGTGTATAAGAGGAAATCCTTTTTACTTTCAAAACCACAGAGACCGTAACCTCTGTTCTAAATTTTTTTTCTTTGATTTTTGACTTGTGCAGGAACTGGCGCAGAATCAACAATGGAAATTGACTGCTCATCAGTTTTAGCAATCAGCCCTTTGTCAGAGCCATCCAAACTAATCTGGAAGGCGGCTTCGAGTACTGAGCAGGTGAAAGTAATTTTCAACATTTATCGAGTGTTGCTGACGTCAATTGTTATGAATTTTGTCTTTGATGAGTGGAAGTTGTTAGAAGTCTGTAAATCTTTTCCAAAAACTGCTAATGAACAGAAAGTGTCTCGGGGTTGCAAATTACGTCTACAGCATAAACAAGAAAACAAAAGCTCTCGCTTCCTACATTCGAACATGGATGAGAAGCAGAGGGGTAGACATTCTTACAGAAGAAACCAAGGTGTGTTGAAGCAATCGTTCTTTCTCAATATTTAGCTCTTGTGTGTGGTAGTTTTGAATGAAGGCTGTAGATCAAGGGTAAGGGAACTTGTGTTCAACAATGGAAAAACCTGATTTAACAACTGTGTTTTCAAAACCCGTTTCCATCAAAATTATAAATATCCTTAATGGTGTAATTCTTTGAAATAACTTATAAATTCCATAGTTTTAGGGTTGCATCCATTTACCATTTAAATATACTCAAAAAAAAAAAATATATAGATATATATATATATATATATATCTTTTAAAATTGAAAATTTCCTTTAATTTTATACATTAATTTAGTGAAATAATTTATAATCACAAAACACACTGAAAAACAGAGGTATCAAGTCTCAAGTTGAATCCGAGGAAAAATCAAAATGATTTCTCAAACTTGTACCCTGCTACTAACAATCTACAATTAAACAACATTAATTTACTAAAAAAATTGGGGTCATAAATTGAATGGGAAGAGAAATCGAAATCACTCCCCAACTTGTACCTACTATTAACATTCTAAAAATTAAACAACATTGATCACAACAATCAGTGAAAAGACGAGAAGCTCAAATTGAATGAGAAGAAAAATCAAAATCACTCCCCAACTTATACCCTAAGACTTACACAATAGAGATTAAATTATAATAATTTACTAAAATGATGTTATAAGCACAAAAATAACGAGAAATCAAAATCACTCCCCAACTTATACCCTACTACTAACACAATGGAGATTAAACTATAATAATTTACTAAAATGATGTTGTAATCACAAAAAACGAGTGAAAAGAATTGGACCCTAAGGTTGAATGGGGAGAGGAGAAAAATAAATATCATCCCCCAACTTGTACTCGATTACTACTAATACTTTAGAATGCTTGGTTGAAGATCTCCACTCAAATATTTCGACTGATGTGTAGAGATGGGAAAAAAGGCTACTAATAAAATTGATAACCTAATTGTACCTCCCTGTGATTTGCCAGAATAGTGAAGTTGAAGCCAATGAACCCACAAAGAATGGTAATATTCGCATGATGAAATTGACGTCGCAATGCCTCATATGACACTGTCCAACCAGTCACAATTCTCCCTTCTGCTCAAAATATAGGATGGAGTGATACAAGATATTCTACCACCGTTTTGGTGTTAAAAGTTTTAAAAGTGGTGTTAGTCATTCAAGGCTTTCGACATCAGGCATTTAAATGAAAAATACATATATAAACTATGAATCGAGGAGTCCATGTGTTTCCATCACTGTCATTATTGAACATAGGTAATATTATCCTCGGGTTAGAATGGAAGTAAGTCTAGAAAAGGATGGAAGTAGCATTGAATGATGGAGTACATTTACATCCTTCATTTATTTACAAAAGGGTCTATAAATTCCATGTGCTACCATCAATATCCTTATTGAACAGGAAATGTTGTGCTGGGATCAGGATGTTGATGTAACTGTGCTTGAAAGATAGGTTTCATAAATTAATGAAAGGGTTTATATAATAGTGTTGAATGTATTATATTTTAATTGAATTAATAATTATGAATAGTGTTGAATATATTATATTTTAATTGATTTGTTTGTTAGGAAACAAATTTAAAGTTCGATAGATATATTGTGTTAGGTGCTTTAAACTAAAAGTGTGATGAATTTATAGAAAATGTTTTAAAAATAAAGTGTAAAGTATAATTATCACTAAATCATTTGATATAAGAACAAATTTAGTTCCTTGATTAATATCCATGGACATTTTGAATAGAAAAGTGCAACCAGGAGATTTGACGATGTCCAAAATTCATTGTATGTAGAAAAATATTAACTAAGTTTGAATCTGTAAAGAAAAATATTAATTTTAGTTATTTTATGTAATAGTATCAATTAATATGGATGTGTGAGCTGAAAGAAAGCAAAGAAATATAGAAAACTCAATTTTAGAAAATTGGTTTTGAAAAATGATATTGCTTTATTATCTTTTTATTTAAATATTAAAAATTAATCATTCAACTATCAACTAAAATTTGTTTAATTGGAACATATATTATAGAATGTTTTCTATTTCAAACCCTCAAATACTAGTCAACAATAGGCTTAACATTTAATAATTTCAAAATGACTAAATAAATAAGACTAATACAACTCCAAAACAAGATAAAACCCTCTAATCTTCATTTCTTATCATTAGAGTAGTTGTTTAATTGGAACATATATTATAGAATGTTTTCTATTTCAAACCCTCAAATACTAGTCAACAATAGGCTTAACATTTAATAATTTCAAAATGACTAAATAAATAAGACTAATACAACTCCAAAACAAGATAAAACCCTCTAATCTTCATTTCTTATCATTAAGGTGGCACGGGAGGTTGATATCACTAATACCAAGATTAAGATTTTAAAAGAAAATTATTTAAAAACAAGTTTTTATTTAATTATGAAGCTGGAGACTTTCCTTATTTTCTCAACAAATGCTTTATATCTCTATTTATTCTTCGAAAAGAAAATATATCTATAAGAGATAATTATCTTCTTATATATTTGGAGCAAATTGAGAAGAGTCTTATCAAACTTAAGAACCGATATTAACTATATTGTAAACCATACAATCCATTTCAATTATATATTTTTCTTTCCTAAAGTTCACATCATCTAAAATTTTGGTACTTCTTAAAGTTAAGAAATTTAAAAACATTTTATTAACAATGAAAATATATCCCTACATCACATGTGGAGGTGGAAGGAAGAGGGTGACAATAATATAATTATTATTGTATTTTTTGGTTTCTTCCTCGTAACCTCACCTAAATGTATCAAATAAATATGGTGTTCTTAGTTTGAAATATTGTGAAAAAATTCAAAAAAATTATCATTAAATTAATATGTTGTTCATACATATATATATATGATCTAGTTTCATACTCTTGTGATACATGATACATGGTCAATTTTAAGTGCTACCACTTTAGTCTCTATGTGAACCATGCTACCCCTAACACATAACTCATTTATAATTTTGGTGAATTTGGCAATTGCCAATTACTTTGCCCATCCCAAAAAGACTATCTTGTCTAGCAATATTAAATAAATATATTATTAAATTAAATATAAATATTTTACACTCATAAATTTCCAATAATTAATATAACTATTTTAAAAAAAATTAAACTTTTAAATAGAAAAATTATATAAAACATACATACTAATGCTATACTCTAAAAAGGCATATTATACATACAAGTTTTGCAAAGTTTACATTTTTGTTTATAAAAACGAAAAATAAAAAGGTTTAGCTATATTAGTTATTAAATATTTTTACTTTTAAAAGCTTATATGAAAAAGATTTATTTTGTAATTTAAAATGTTTTTAAATTTTATTTAAAAAAAAAATTATTTATATTATTAATTAATATACTTTAAATAAAAGTCATTAATATGAATAACATAATGAGATTTTTTTTAAATGATAATAAATTAAAAAAAATGAATTCAATCCAGTGAAAACAAATTAATTGAAAAATAATAATTTGATTTAAATTAAAAAGTTCCTCAGTGCTAAGAAAATGAAACATGGAATGACTTTTTATGAAATTATAAATCTTATTAATTTGGTAACACTTTTAATTTAAGAGTTGTAATATTTTGAATTTAAAAGTATTTTATTAATTTGGTAATATTTTGAATTTAAAAATGGTAGAAATATTTTCTAATAATATTTGTGGCAATCATTGAATAGTTTTGTGAGTTAGTGTGATTTGAAAATTGTTTTCTAAAATTAGGCCTCTGTGATCCATATTTTGTATATTAAAAGAAATTAGGTAAAAATAACATTAGAATTATTGTTTGTATGAATTTTGAAATAATTCTAATGTGTTTTTTATAGAAAAAAATCAATATATTGAAATATTTTTATTAAAGAATTTTATTAAATAATACGGCTTTAGATTGCTTCTAAATGTGGTAGGGTTATTCAGCGTTAGTTTAAAGTTTTTATTTATTTATTAATTTTATAAATGAAGAAATAATATATATAAAAGGTTGAAAATATTAAAATGTAATTTTGAGGTAACTTAAAAATTGTATGTCATGATTAAGATATATTAATTTATCATGTAGTTTAGTGATGAAAATGCTAAATAATATTAAAATAAAATAGTTAAAATATTTTAAAACTCATAATTTAGATATCTTAGATCTTTTCTTAAATACATCCACACACTTTTCAGCTTTCCATATTGATAATATTCTTATCTTTCCATATTGATAATATTGAAATGGAGGTTGAAATTCAATACAATCCAACAAGACAAATATCAAAAGTGAGACCTTCCCTCTATGTTTTTCCAATATTAACCCTTTTCCTAAGTTTAAAGGTAGAGAATGAAGAAATCTGATAAGTGGTGTACTTTTTAACTCTCCTTATCCAAATGTGTTAAGTGAATAAAATGCTTCTAATTTAGAATATTTTTTTTCTTTTTTGTAACTTTGGGAGCACTACTTCTTCATTATGTTCAATATATCACTTTGATTAGGGCGGGAAATTGAAAGAATGACTTCACATCAAAAAGAACCTTAACAAGCAGCCCATCACCATCCATCACCATCTCCTCAACCTAAATTAAGATAATATTAAATAACTCTAAAAATAACATTTAATTTATTAACATTAAATTAGTACTCTATTTACTCTTTATATATATATAATTATTTTAAATAATCTCTTATAAAATACTTTTAAATAAAATTTTATATAACATACATACGAATATAAAGCATTCTTTATCTCTTAAAAAAACAAAAAATATGAATTATGTAATTCCAAAATAGATACAAATTTATAATATCATAAATGCCAAGATAAAATAATGCTGAAAATACTAGTGTCTCTCATTTGACTTCAAAGTATGTATACAGGATAGAAATTTTCATACAATACAAGTGTACAGATTATTAAAAAGTTCCATTCACTATTTGCAACCCAAGCAACACAAAATTTAATATGTTGGTAAATGCTATTTATAAATGAATTATCGTGCAATTGTGTTATTGAATATGAACCAAATTGGTTTACGGATTATCATAAACCAAATGCTATTATTAAGGACCAGAGCATTGTACGCATTATAAAGCCTTCAATTCAAAATCACATAATGAAAGGATAATAACAATTTTCCATTTGTCTTATAATGTGATGCCAATCGTGCCACTACAATCCTCACCAAATTTCCTTTGACACAAAAGGTATCATTCAAAACAAATTCCATAGTCAGCAATCTGGATATGAGCGGGCTGTAATACTTTCGGCTCGGATTACTATACGGCCGGATCAATTTTCAACAGCTTTAATATCTGGAAGTCGAGAAGATCTCTGCGTGTCACTCGACTGGATACACTTTTCAACGGCTTCAATATCCGGGGTATCACTCCGCTAGATGTCTCGATGCATCCCAGCCCGACGACCTTTCAACTAAACATTGTATTCAGGATTGTATTCAGTTTCCGAGGTCAGAGATTGCAAGGCTGACACACACTGTGAATGTTGAATACAAATTTTGCTATATACGAAATTAAAGTAATGCTTGAACTAAAATGATTATTGGGGTCCACGCTACATAAAAACTGCTTGTGGGTTCCACACTGGATAAGTTACAATGATTTCTCTCCTGACGCAACAGGCGGGGCAACAGAATAGTGGAATAGTGTTGAGGGCAGGCTTCTTTTTTTTTAATTTGGTAAAAAAAAATCAAAAAATCAGGTAGATGAAGTGTTTGAATTGCCATTTTTACAGTGGAAATGGATTCAGCATTACGAAAAATTCTTAGAGTACCCAAAATACTGAATTTTAACAACCGTAAACAAAATTCTAATAAATCTTTGCCAAAATTTTTCAAAATATTACCAAAATTCTTAGTGTACCCAAAATACTGAATTTTAACAACCGTAAACAAAATTCTAATAAATCTTTGCCAAAATTTTTCAAAATCTTACCAAAATTTCTGAATTATTCTGTAGATTTTTTAAAAGTACGACTTTGGTTTTCTAATCCACCTATACAGGGATTTGGGGGATTTGGGGGGTTTACGATGTGCACTCGTTTGCCACGAGCTAGATTCATTTCATACCAGATAAGTCTCAAAGAGCTTTAATCCGCTTATCTAGGGAAAGGAAGATGACTAATCAATCCTAGCAAGTCGAAGTCAACTATAAAGATAACATGCATGCAAAGAAAACAAATATGAGATTTGATTTACTACATTAGAAGAAGATTATAAACCGTTTACAATTACTGATATTCTTCCTTCTGCTCATATTCTTGCTATATCTGGCTCCTATGCCTGATTCCCGTCTAGTGTTTTTTTCTTTTATTTTTTTATTTTAATTCTATTGCATGCAAAAGCAGTCTCCCAAACAAACTGAGTATCTCAATAGTCTTTTATTTTTGCTTAACTTATCCATTTGTATAGCAATTGAGTAACCCTCAACCTAACTTTCTAATAAAACAAACTCCTTTGATGAAATTGAAAATATTATTAATTAAAATATTGAATTTTTTAATATTTTTTTAATCTTTTAAGTTGCATTGTTCTTTTGTGTCAATAAATGAAAAATGTATCAATATATAATATCCGGTGGCAAGTTGATGAAGCCGAGCATTAACGCTTAATCAACAACTTTTACTAGACCTAAGTGGGTCACAAAATATCCATAGAGAAAGACAAAACTATGTAAATGGATGTAATTACATGTTAGGACCCTAGAAGAATCTAGAATAGTTAGGATGCTATCTATATATGTTTGTACAACTAGGATTCAATCAAGTTAGAGAAGGTTTTTAGGAATTAGAGTTTTATAGTATGAGAGAGCTCAAGTGAAATTCAAGGTGAAGAGGGCTTGGACGGTGATCCTCTTCAATCCTTCTATAAATATTCCTAGTTTGGTCCATTAAAACATGTTTGCTTTGTGTCTGGGTGGTTGCACATGTGAGCATGTAATCTTATTCTATATGTGTTACATATGTTTTTCTTCTTTGTATGGTTAGATTACAATACTAAAGTGTAAGCCTAGTGCTAATGTAAGAAGCACCAAATGGTATCAAAGAAATTTGTAGTCCTCTAAAATCTTCTAGCCCATGGAAAATTCAAAGTAAATAAATTGAGTGCACAGGATGAAGGAAAGCAAGAAAGGCTTAGCGTAGCCTTACCTCTCAATCGGTTGAGGGAGAAATCGTTTGGACTATGGAACAAGCCATGACGAACATAAGGCCATGTTTAAATCCATATATGAAGGTGCAATGACATAATTCCTTTTTCAAGGGTGTGAACTCGAAATTTAACACCAAATTTAGTAAGCATAGATAAGGTAAATCAAGAGTCGTTTATCTTGATTTAGGATGTAGGGCCACTACAAACACCCCTCCCCCCCTTCTTGCTTTCATGAGGGGGTACCCCTACCCCCCCCGCCCCCCCCCCTCTCAAACCATCAATTGAATCTTAAAATACTTCCACCATCGACCATTGGGTTTGAAACCTCGAATTTCATACTTAGAGTGCATACCCCCCACCCTATTAACTTCATAGGGGGGGCTACAATTTATTTCACTTGACAATATTTGTTGGAATATTGTGACCATTGATTTTGGGACCCAAACTAAGTAGTGGGGCATAGGTACAGCATGCGAGGTAGGATAGAGATGGTCTTATGCAAGATAGAGAAAAAAACGATCTAACCGAGGTGGGTTGCATCAAGTCGTATCAGATCAATAGTTGGCTCCTTGGGAGTAAAGGGAAAAGGAAGTGGACGTAAGAAAATCACAACCATCAAATAATTTAGAAGGATTACTGATGAAGGAGATATTTGCAACCAAAGGATGATAGATTTGCAACTAGTGAGGGAAAGGAATATTTCTCATAATGGCAATGAGGAACCAGAATTGCTAAGAGAAATAGTGGAAGGAGGAACATAACAAAGAATTTAAAGCCATATTAAAGAAGTACTGACCAATAAAGCTAGAGGATTAATATTTTGAGATCTTAGTGGTGAAGAACCCTAGCAAGTAAAAGGTTTTTTTTTTTAATTGGTTATATATATATATATATATATATATATATATATATATATTCTTTTTAATTTAAATTTAGCGAGAAGATAACAATTGTATAGTTAGTAGTAGTGGAAGAAGATAGGTGACAAATAGGAGAGTTGTAACAAAGAGCGAGTAGTTTTCTTAAGGATCGTGGGAGAGAACTCTTGTAGCAGAGAAGCTACAAAAAAGGAGAGAATTTGTTCCAACTAATGTTGGAAGAGAGTAGAATAAAGAGAAAGTCCTCAACAAAAGTGATGAGAATGAGTGAATTTTTCAAGAGGTGAGCAAAGTGCAATAGTCATAGGAGTAGAGGAGGCTCAAGACGTTTTGGAGGAGGTGAATCTGTGATACCAAAAGGCTAATAGAGTGGAAAGAAAATTAGTGATGTGTTTTTAAAGGCTTGTTTGTATCTCAAAGTAAGCATGGAGAAGATCCTAGAGAAGGAGAAAGAGATGAACACTAATGGTCATACTAAGGGTTTAGGTGAAATCCTCAAGGGAATGGAGAATGATGCCAAGGAAGATGGCATCGAGAGAAGAAATATATGCCAACAGGAGTTCTATAGGGAGATGGTTGAGTTAAAATAGAAACTCATTATAATAAGCATGCTTCCACAAGAGAGGGAGAAGGAAGACCAGAGGTATGGATGGGACCTAGAAAACAAGGTCTAATGGCCTCATAGAGATCTATATGTGAATAAAATTAGAAGGAATTTGAGACCCTTTTTGAGTGCCATAATGAGAAATGAAGAAATTAGACCAGCTGAAAAATGGAAAGGAGTAAGTTCACTGCTGTGAACTAGAAAAAGGAACAATCCTTGGAAAAGAGGATGAGGAAGATGTTGAAGAGAGACTAACTGAGAGTCATATGGAATATATGAAGAGTCAAGAATAGCTAAAGGATTTTCTAATGGAAGGTGTGGTGGTAGATGCACCAAATGGGTTTATAAACCCTCATGATTTTAATATTGATATTTTGTGTAAGGTTGCAATTCACATGAATGGAAAGGAAGGAAAATCATCTAGAATTGTCATAATAATGGAGGATAATGAAGGAATGTTTTCCCAAATGATTGGAGGAAGTCAAAATTCAAAATTTTTCATAGTGGAGGATGAAGCAATTTTATCTTGTAAAGGAAGTTAGAGGGAGAAGGACCATACACAATGATACATATTAATAATGAAGACAACAAAGGAAGCTAGATGGACTCATGTTTTTAAAACTAATAAAATGCATGTGGGTTCGGGTCTTGCAGATGATGGACAATCATTTCAAGTTGTCATGAAGATGGCATAAAATGAGGGAGGACAACACTAAAATCATGTTCTAAAGGAACATGAGGCAACATTGTCTCGCAAAGGACATGAGGATGGATATACCAGTCAAATGATAGAGGAGAAGGTATAATTTATGAAAGGAACCATGGGAAAAATAATTTAGCATATAAGAGCTAATTATTTGAGATTGTCTCAAAGGGAGAATTGGACATAAGAGTTGCTTCTCAAAATTTGAAGCAAGGAGAATCAAGTTTTTTTCCTGAGAGTAAGCAAAGGAAGTCATGCTAACAATTGACAAGGGAGACATCATAACAAATATGAGTAGTCTTGAAGATTCAAAGTGAAAAACGTCTCTAAAAATATGTTATAAAAGGAATTAATGATGAGACTGACAACCTCATAAAGTAGAGGAAAACAATTCCAATATAAATTTGTTGAAAATTATAGAAGGCTATTTGGAGAATCAACGACCTAAAGGATCTTGTATGGGGAATGAAGTAAATAAGTTGGAAGAGGGTGAGATGCTGCAAGAATATGAATATTTTGATGATAGTACTATTAGTATTGTGGAAGAAGGACAATAAATGTTGTCATGAGAAGGAGTAAAATGGGGGGAAGGAGACAAATTTGTCTCATAAAATTGAAATTCTATTTTATTTTCAGCTAGGGAGTATGGAGAAGAAAATGTAATGTAGAATAACCAGTCATCAACAAAGTCATAAAAATTTACATTGTGTTGACGTGCAGAACTTCCCATTGGGAAGGTTCCAACAACAAGTGAATTTGTATGAAGGGAAGCCTTGTATAATGTTGAAGTGCAAAAATATTTCCGTATAAAATCAAGATGAAACCTAAGATGTTGGAGACAACACTCGAGAGAGAAATTGTTATAATAAGTTTTTTTTATGCCATTGAAGCCAAATAAATTTCATGTTAAGGAACAACCAAAAGAAAGGCTATTAAATATTATAAACATACCCTAGATCCTAAGTGATAAAGAATGGGAGCAACAAGGTTATGGAAGAGAAGAGGTGGTAGTTGAAGCCACAAAATTTTTGGAAATATTGTTTCAATTGAGTAATTTAATTGAGCAACGAGATGAGCTAGAAATTGAGAATGAGGAATTATGGATGATATTAACTAAGAATATGTTTGGTGATGAAACATTGGCAACTAGGTCCATATATTAAATTTCAATGACAAGTGCATAATATTAGTAGAATGGCCTTGCAAGAAGATAATTTGGACTTGGAGGCTAATGATATATGTATGTTGATGATACTTAAATGGTACAACAAGAAAGAGGATACATTCAACTACAAAAATTGGTTGGCTCTCACAAACAACATTAGCCAAGAAGGTGGGAGGAACCCGCAAAATAGAACCTAGGATATTGGAAGAATAAGGACAATTGCAAGGCAACCAAGCAAGAAAACTAGTGACCAACAACTAGAAAAGGTTTGACATCCTAGACGATGCAGAAATTAAAGGCATATGAGAAGGAGGTCATGAAAATTTTGAACTTAGGGAGTCTAATGCAATAACATAAAACCCTAATCAACAATTTTTGAATAAACCAAAGGGGGTCATGAAATCTCCAAAGGGAAATACATTTCCCTAAAATAATTTTGTATAAAAATATGTAATTTGATGCAATTACATGTGTCATGATTCTAAATAAATATGGGACTATTAACATGTTAGTTTCTTTTGATGAGCTAGTATTGGGCCAAATAAGATTTTGTAAATTGAACAAGTGTCAAGTTTCAGTGTTAGGTTGTTGGGAAAGGTGTCAAATCCTATAAATTTAACAAGTGTCAAGTTGCGGTGTTAGGTTGTTGGGACATGTCAAATGAAGGTTTTAACCATGTACAAAAATTATCTGCAAACGAATTCTTAAAAAACTAAAAATAAAAAATAGTGAGAGCATAAAACATAAAACATATATACACAGAGGTTTTCTCCTCAATCCCAAACTGAGACTACAAGCGTGATTTTTCATTATATTCCTTTTAGTGTTACAATATTGTTACACAATTTTTTGTTCATCTCACCAGTTAGTATTAGATGGGCCAAAGTACACCATGTAAGACTAATTTTACCCTAGTAAAATTGCTTTCACCATGAAAAATAACTTAGTAATCCATAATTTATTATGTTGTTTATGGTGTAAAAAAGGAAACCCCATGAGGAAATATTGAATAAATCCATATTTGTTTGGTTTTCCTCAAGAGATAATTAATTAAACCACAGTTTAATTAATATTTCTATTCATATTTAACCCAAAACAGGAAAAATAATTAGATAAATCACTATTTATCTTATTATTTTCTAGGAATAATTATTTAAAACATTATTTAAATAATTTTTCTTGTTAAATTTGACTAAATAATTTTTAATAATTAAATAAATCACTATTTATTTAATTATTACTCAACCATATTCCTAAAATAATAAATAAATCATTTATTTATTTATTATTTACAAATAAACGGATTTGACCAAATTCAAATTATTTTTCCCTCCAACAAAAATAATAAAATATTCTATAAAAGTTGGATCTAGATTTGGTTAATAATATTTTAATTATCAACCAATATCTAGACTAACTCAATATTTTGTTATAAATAGAAGGATTTTTTCATTCATTCACTACCTTTTTTTGCCTAAAGATTGCTCTGGATCTATACTTTTGGTCTGACTCTGATTCTCCATCATTGTCATATTTTTCTACCTTTTTTCTTGTGAGCTCCCTTTGAGTTCCATTTGTGTCAAGGTTTTTTACACCAAGAGAGAGAGAGATCTTAGATTTGAAGTGCTGAGGACATACAAGAACCCATCTCATTGAGGACGACTCGTAACATCTTTCTATGTTCCCTTCCCAGGTGCCATAAATACAAAATTCTTTAAAAATATTCTTATGTTGTCTATTGGATGCACGGAGCAACTCTTGCTTTTATTTGTTGTTTAATGTCTTTAACTGCATAGATCTGGATTTTGTAGCATTTATCTTGGTCAAATAACTGCAGATCTAACGAAAATTGACAACCATATTTGATGTTAGGGCTATTTGTTATGCACAACTAAAGTGAGATTTTTTCATACGCCCACGATTAGAATTCACACTAACAAATGGTGACTCCGCTGGGGATTTATAATTACGACTGCTGTTGTTTTTCAGATCCCTGCATGAACAGTTGCTTCAACACCTGGGGTTTTTATTCAGCTTCTTATTTTTCATTTCTTGATGTTGTTTTTAACCTTTAAAACCCTAAAATAGTAAAAATTCTAACTTCCAAGTGTTTTTGGGCCTATTGCGCAAGTGACAGGTATCAGCCGCAGTTGAGACAACACTTTTTTCTGAAACCTGCGCCTGAGACGATTGGAAGTGCAGGTCACACTTTTTGGGTCAAAACCTACGACCTCAAAATTCAAGGCACAAAAAACAGCTAGAAAACTGTGACCTCAGTGGAAAACAGATCAAAAACTGCAACCTGAACTTTTTGCGGGAATTTTTCTGCGATTTTTCTGGGTTTCTCTAGGATACTATTCAGGGTTGTTTGACCTCCCTCTCCACCCGTCTTGGACCTGTACTTGATCTTTTTTACTCTTCGAAGTAGGAACGAAGCCCCTTAGGGCTTGAGTATGCTTCCACCTTTTTAGGAGGAGTTTAGCTAAAGTAGGTCGTCTGAGATTTCAGTGTGTTCAACCATTTTCTAGATCTGAATCTGTACTTTCAATCCATTTCTGATCGATTATTGATCCATCCAAAACACCTCTTTTCAGTTTTTTTTGGTCCTCCTTTAGGGTCCCCTTTGTTTCCCTTCAAGTTGTAGCCCTTCGCCACCTTTTTGCAAAACTTTTCCCTCTAGTTTTTTGTTGTCTTCTACACTTATTTCCGGCAGATCTGACCTTTGGATTCCTATCCCTCTCGAATTTAGATCCATTGGCCATTTTTTGTGTTTTGAATAGATTTCGCCCACCCATAGGCTATTTTTTGGGAAGCCCTCCTCCTTGGGTTTAAATTGATGCATCGTTAGTTGTTTATTTTATGTCATATACAGTTTTATTTACTGTCATTTTTAGATTGATTTACAATTATACAACAATTTTTTTCTTTTTTCTCTACACACGTCTAGGCTTAATTAAAATTAACACACTTATCACATACACGCACACCCTAAGTGAAGGGTGACTGGTTTACACAGCCAGGCCAAGACTATAACATTTTAATCAATTGATCCTGCACCTCCCTGTCCTTGTTTCGACATTGTATTAATTTGATCCTGCACCTCCTTGCCCTTGTTGGTATCTCTTCCTTCTGTGATCCGTGTTTGTTTTCCATCATTACACCGCCAAGGCATTTCTCCTGGAGACTTCTTGGCCTTCATCCTCATTTTCTATTAGGAAGACTTAGTCCTCCGCATAGGGTTCGAGTTAGTCCTCCACCGAGTCCCCATTCTAAATTTTCTTCTGGTTCATCGGGTTCCCCTTTTGGTTGTATCCTCGGCTCTCCTCCTGTCACCTTCACCATCTCTGGCTCAGGACCTAATGCTAGTGGTATCCAAAGCCGTAATGATGGGAATACTACTAGTGGGACCGCAAGAGGAATTATCCCAACTACTCCCGTTCTCCCTCATATGGCAGGCCTAAGCCTTCTCGATTTTAACCAGTTGATCAATGACCCCATACACCATGATCTTGGTTGGCCCGCTACGCCAACCAAGCTCCCTTCATACATTCCCAAGTGTAAAGGTCTTGTTGGAGAGGATCCTACCAACCATGTTTGCTCTTTCCACATGTGGTGTTCGTCTAACTCCATCACCGATGACTCTGTCCATATTTGGTTGTTCCAGCGTACCCTTACTTGAGAAGCTTCTAAGTGGTATGTCGATTAGGCCTCTGCCTCTCATAATACTTTTGCGACTCTTGCCCATGATTTTATATCTTACTTCCAACTTCCCCTTCGCTATGACACCATTACCGAACTCTTGACGTATTTCTGTCAATCATCTGTGACCTGTCTATCTAATCATGTCCAAGAATGGCGAAGAAGAAAGACCCTATGTCAAGCCCCTACCTTCAAAGACTGTGTCTACATGGAATGGTTTCTCAAATCCATTTTTCCTACCATTGGAAAAGATGTCATATCTCATTTCCCTCAGACCAAAGAAGCTTCCCTCCATATTTAATTGAAATAAGACCTGATCTACGCATAGTCTGGTTATGTTTATATCGTCTTACCTGATCTCCCTAGACCCGATGGTGCTAACGCACCAGAGAAATTCCATGTCATCGACAGTATCGTTGGAGCCCTTTGTCATCCGTACACTGATCCTCCAATGGGTTATGGTTTCCCTCAGGGAGGAGTCAGCCCCTCCAACACTTTTCCCCCTCCCGGTAGCATGTATCTAGGATATGGCATACCTCCTCCTTTTTCCCATCCTGTTTACCCCAATGTTGCCCAACCTCCTTATTATCAGTATCCGTAGCTTGGTGTTCTAACTCCTTCACCATTAGCACCTCAACCTCCCTTTCCTTCTCAACCCCCGCAACAGTTGCCACCACCCCCCTAGGGTTAGGTGTATGCATAGCAGTGTGCGACTAATCCTCCTACTTCAAAAAAGAAGAGGAAAGGTAACCAAAACCAACCTGCCCTAGGTAATACAGGAATTCCGAAGGAAATGAACCTAACACAACAACCTAGCAACAGGGCACTCAGCCCAAGCAGGACAGGCTAGTTTGCATGAACAAACCTTGTCCTTGGTGCGGTGTTTATGGTCACTACACCCAGGATTGTCCTCTTTTACCTCATATGCATCAGATGTTGGAAGCTGAAGCAACATCTCGAGGACAGAAAGCCTCCCCATCGATTCCTCCCAATGTTGTAGCTATCCAACCGGCTGTGTTTACAAATCTTTTCCCCTAGCAAGAATTCATGGCTACCCAACCCCCTGAAAGTTAGGCGGCCACTCAACCTGCTCCATCTGGTACCTCTGATTACCAGATTCTCATGATGAACTCTGACCAACCCATTACCATTAATCTCAAACTTCAGACTCAGTCCTGTTAGTACAACAAGCCCCCCACTGCTTCTTCCCCCGAGCCCCCTTATTTAGGTCCCACAGAGCCTCTTTCAACACCTAATGGTCCTTTACTGATTCCTTAGACTAAGGCAGAGGTTCATACCAAGATCCACAAGGGACCATTACGCCGAAATGTTTCTTTTGTTAAAGCTTCCCATTCGTACAGTATAGTAGATGACTTGACACAATCCCCTACTGCCATGTCAATGTTGTAAGTTCTCTAGTCGTGCCCTTCACAATGAAAAGATCTGCTAACTGCCATTGGCGTTGTGGATCCTTCAGATGATCATCTCATTGTATTCGATGTTGACCGGTCAAAACATCCCCCCATCCTGCTTTCGTTGTCTCCCAAATCCCTGTCAAGATCCGGAATGTCAATGTCTCCACGTGTGTGATGTTCACTTCGATGTGGCATCCACATGTGTGATGTTTGCTTCGGTTTGGAAGCAACTCAGATCTCCTGAGTTAGCCCCTTCCACTATCACCCTCCGAACGTGGGATGGCCACTCTTCCCAACCCCTTGGCATGTTTCACAATTGTCCTATTACTCTTGCGGGCAAGATTATTTGTTTTGATGTAAAATTCATTGATTCCGCCTTAGACTACTGTGAGGAAAAGGACGAGAGGGAACCCTCTTTGATCTTGTCTCCACCCACATGGGATTAGTTTTCAGACGCCATCAAGGAACAATATTATCCCATGGGGTTGTATGAGGATAAGTACATACAATAGACTACACCGCAACAACAAAGTGATCAAGATGTGCATTAGATAATGAATTTGTTCCATACCATGCGAAAAAAGTTGGGTATAAAATATTAAGAGAAACATTTGGTGCTGAAGTACCATAGTTTTCTGCAAAGATACATTCAAGAGAAAATGGAGTTCCTTGACATCTCCTCGCTTGGTGCAACATATCGGTATGCCCCAAAGAATGAGTAGAAATTGAAACAGAAGAAGCAAGACTTTGGATCTGCAAATTAGAAGCATGACAAGGGTGCCCTCAAGCTGCAGAACAAAAGAAAAATCCAAAGCAGGGTGTCCCAGGAAAACCCGGCAAAGCCGCAAGAAAATAACAACGCCACAAAGAGAAATAAGGACACGGGAAGTGGTGTGAGTTCCATAAGAGCTCCACTCAGAACGGAAATGAGTGTCGGGCCAAGCAATCACTAGTGGCTGAGATGAAGGCTTCTGAATCGGAAGCATGCTCCAACTCTGAATAAGAAATCGACAAGGGGAACAACAAAGGGAATTATATTAATGATGCGGATCCCAACGCCATAGTTTCCACCATTAAGATCCAGAAGGAGGAACCAGAAGATCCAGAGGAGTGGGAGCACCTCCTCCATTCCCAGATCTGGGTAAAGGGTTTCCTGCAGCAGTTCATTGTCAACAGCTGGAGCCAAAATAACCTCATTTCAGTAGAGGTCATGAAGTGGTTGGGCTTGCTGACCACAACACACTCATAACCATACACCATTGGGTGGCTTCACGAAGGACGAGATCTTTGCGTCATCCACCAATGTTTCCTTCCCTACATCATCAAGCCTCTCACGAATGAGGTATTATGTGTCATTTCTCATCTTGATGTTTGTGATGTATTATTAGGCCAACCATGCTTGTGGAAGTGACATGTTGTGCAAGTGTCAAGGCTTCACACTGTTATTGTTACTTTGGCTAATAAGTTGTATAGGATACCAGTGGTAGCACTGCCTACTGCCATATCTTTGGTTACTGAAAAAAAATGTAGTAAGATCGTTTCCAAAATAATGAAATTTGTTTACTTGATGATCCGCCCTCAGGGAAAGAAAAATACTTTGGCCACAACCTTTAGACAGGGCTCCTTTGCACGACAAAAAAAGATGGAAAAACTCGTGGAGGAGTACGGGGACATCTTCACCACACCCACAGGGATGCCTCTGCACTGTCAGGTCAAGCACTCCATTGATTTGACCCTATGTGCATCGTTTTCCAATGGACCAATCTATCAGAGCTCTGTTATGGAGAATGACAAAATCAAGTGCCAGATTTAGGAGCTTCCGCAAAAAGTTAACATCTGGTCGAGTTCATCGCCTTACGGGAGCCCAATCGTGTTGGTGGAGAATAAAGATGAGACTTGGAGACACTGTATTGAATATTGGGTACTGAACAAGATCACTGTACAGAATAGGTACCAAATCCCACATATTGATGACCTTCTGGACCAACTCATGGGGGAAAAATATTTCAGCAAGATCGACTTGAAGTTCGGGTATCACCAGGTACTAATTGAACCCTCTAATGTGTGGAAGACTTCCTTCAAATCTAAGGAGGTCTTTTCTGAATGGCTGGTAATGCCCTTTGGGTTAACGAATTTTGTCGCAACCTTCATGAGGATGATGGACGACATCTTGCAGCCATTCACCAAATCATTTGTGGTGGTGTACCTGGATGACATCCTGATCCTTAGCAGACTTAGGAAGAGCACCTCCACCACATCCAACAGGTCCTCCAAATATTGCGGCAACACAATTTGTGTGCCAATTTGGAGAAGTGAACTTTTGGCATGACCCAGGTTCAGTATGTGGGATACATTATTGATGAGCAGAGGGTGCATGTGGATCCAACCATGATCCAAGCCATTTGGGTTTTCCCAGGCCCAACCACTCTTATAGAGCTCCGTAGCTTTCTATGTCTTGCCAATTTCTACCATAGGTTTCAATTGGGATTCTCTCATATCACTTGGCCCTTGAGTCAAGTCACCAAGGGAGGAGTGAAAGAAAAATTCGTTTGGTATGAATCTCAAAAAAAGGTGTTTGTAGAGTCGAAACATCGCCTCTACTTTGCACAAGTTCTAACATTACTAGACTTGCAACAACCATTTGAGATTGAGACAGATGCCTCTCAGTATGCTATTAGGGTAGTTATTACTCAAAAGGGGTATCCAGTGGTACATTATAGTGACACATTTACTACCACAGTTCGGAAGTGCCGCACTATGACAAAGAGATTTATTCCATTGTGAAGGCTTCCCAACAATGGAAGCATTACAATTTGGGGAAGGAAACGGTCATCAACATAGACTATCGACCCTTGTAGTTCACACAAACACAAGGGAAGTTTCAAAACAATCTCCATCAGAAGTAATCCACATATCTGCAACAATTTCATTTAAAAATCAAGTACAAGAAGGAAAACACAAGTAATGTTGTAGACTACCTCAGCCGACCACCGATCATGGCGCTAACAACCATGCTCAACTCTTGTGGGCACGAGACTTTCGACTGAATGCTTCTTACAAAAGCGATCCAGAATTCAAACACACATAAAAGATGCTCTTAGAGGGTAAACAAGTTCCAAAGTTTCGCCTCCAGGATGCACTACTATGTCACCTAGGACAACTTTGTGTTCCTTCAAGCGAGTGTGCCAAGATGGTTGTGGAAGTGCACTACAGTCGGGTCGTTGGGCATTTCGGGATCCAGAAAATAGTGGCACTACTGCGGAAGTATTTCTATTGGCTGAAACTTCGACATGATGTCAGAAGTACATCAGATTCAGCGTTGCTTGCACCATTTCCAAAATGACCATCAAGAAGCAAGGCCTCTATACTCTGGTGCCTACCCCTAGTCGAGTTTGGGAATCCATCTCCATGGATTACATGTCAGGACTTCCTTCTACTAAGCATGGAAACGACTGTGCTTTCATGGTCGTCGATAGCTTCTCAAAGATGACTATTATGGCAGCCTCCAAGAATAATATCACAACAGAAGCGACTGATAAACTCTTCTTTGAACGATTCTGGGTATACTTTGGGATTCCACATTCTATCATCTTAGATCGGGACAACATGTTCCTCAGTACATTTTGGTCCAGCCTCTGCTCGATGTTGCACTCCAAAATCACAAAGTCCACATCTTTCCATCCCCAAAATGGTGGACAGACAAAGGTCGTCAAGAGGATGATCGTATGCATTCTACACATGTAAAATTCAAAGCATACACGAACATGAGATGAGAGCCTCACCTATGTACAACACAACTATAATCGGGCTCTTCGCACCTCAACCAGCCACAACCCCTTTCAAGTGGGCTTCATATTTCAACCATTATGTCCCATTGACGTAGCCATTCCATTTACGGCTACTCAAACATATTCATCTCATGTTCAGTCTAGAGTTGACAAGGCGAACAACTTCATTGAGTGCATTGAGCACATCTACCAATAGCTTCATGACATATTGGACAAAGGTAATGCTAAGTACAAGCAGCGACATAGTCAACATCGGGTGTCACATAACTTCTAGGTGGGAGTAAAAGCATGGCTACATTTGTAGAAGGAGCACCTCGCTGGACCCCACCACAAGCTTCACCCGCTCTTATATCTTCCATGAACCATCACCAAGGCTGTAGGGGACAATTCCTTCAAGCTCAGTATTCTACCATTCCTTGGTTTGCACCCAATGTTCAATGTGGATCGCCTTCGGCCCTACTTTCCACCTCTATTGGACACATCCGACATGGCTAAACAACTCACACCGATAGAGTTAAACCCATATTTTAGGCCACAACTTATCGAATCATGGATACACATATCAAGAACACCTGCCAGCAGAGGATCCAACTATATCAAGTAGTCAAATTAGGCCAACTCCTCCACGAGGGCAAGTGGTTCACCAGGGACTAGGTCCAAGAGAAATTTCCTTACCTCATGGAGGCTCTACACGTAATGGATACCATTTCTTCCTAAGGAGGGGAGAAATGATCTAGGTGGATATTGGTGGCCACCCACCTATTCCACCTAGACGTTGAGTTAGTTTCATCAGTTTTATTTTTATAACAACATTTTCTATTTTTGGTAGAAAAAACATGTAGTATTATGATAGATCTTTCTGATGATATATCGTACATGCCAAACAGAGATAATTTGATCCAGTTACGACGTCGGGAAGTTGGTTGCCCAACTAACCAAAACAGGGCCCACGATCTCTTGGCGTTTCATCTCCCAAGGTTAGGGTTTTGGTTGTTAGAGTTTTCTTATGTTGTTCAATAATAAAAAGGCCCTTAAGCCTCATTGTAACATAGTTTAGAGGCTTGTAGTCACCACATCTCTTCCGAGAGATAAGCTACCAACGCCCTAACTAGTTTATTTCTATTATGTTTGTAAGCATATTTTAATTATTTGATATTAATGAAATGAAGTGTTATTTCTACTGCATATGTGCGTTTATGTGTATTTTTGTATTTTATTGCGTTCCTCCATAAGTCTGGATCACCTCTCCCCATCTCGCTTTCGTCATGGGGGTACCCCTCCCTTAACTCCACAAATATTTCCACTATTGATCGTTGGGGTCGGATCCTTGAACGAGAGCCTACAGTGCAGAGCCCCTCACCCTCTACTAATATCATAGGGGGGAGGCCATTGTAGTTTATATATGTCCTTGATCTCTATCAAGAGACTTTGATTGTCGATTTGGGGACCCACACCGAGTAGCTGGTCATAAGTATTGCACAAGGTAGGAAGGAGTTGGTCTCGTGGGAGACAATGTGGAACCACAAGCTAACTGGAGTCATAGGTTAATGTTAGGGCCTTTTCAAACGTGATATTGTCAAATTGACTTTTTTAGTCATGCGGTTGAAGGGTGACTCCACCCAAGAGGGAAGAAGCTCCCAAACTTGGTCTTATGGGGCGATAAGAGGATCATGCAATGACGGGCTTAAACCTTGTCGACCATATTGTGTAGTGACGTACTGTGACTTGCACTTGTTGTTGGAGGAGGTATAGTTGTGGGATGCTTGAGTTCTCTCGGGTTATACAACAAGACTACATAAGAGTTTGAAAGGAGCAAGGTGGGCTGCATTAGTTGACTTGTATTTCCACATTCTTGGAAAATGTGTTTGTGCTTTCAAAGTTCCAAGCAAAAAGGATCCATGAGCTTTTAGTTTTGAAGTTATAAAGATTAAAATTAAAGATATATGTTAATTGAGAAGATAATCTTAGATGTTAACCTTAAACTAAATGAAAATAACATAAAAGAGAATAGAGACAATATATAATCTTGGTAATGCTTGAAAAGAAAAATAACACAATAAAATTAATTAAAGTTTGTAATAAATTTAATTAAAATTAAGAAAAAATAATATTTTCATTAATATATGGTTCCTATTTAAAATACTATATGTGTATATATCTCTAAAACTCCCATCCGTATATATGTGGGTATTATATAGATTGAGTTAATTTTTTATAGTTCCATGACATTGATTCATGTCGAATGGGATGACATGGAGTGTTAGACTTACCAATTTAGTTGATGCAAAGTCAATCAAACTGCCTTGAATTTATGCGAGGTAAAGGTAACGCTTTAGATTGATCATTTAATAAGATTCTCGTCATAGATGGGTTAATAAACATCAAATCAATTATAGTTTTCAAAATTATGTGTCCTTGGACGCTATAATGTATGACATTATTCTTGATGCTTCTCGTTGCCCTAGGATCGAGGAATGATTTAACTTTAACCATGCCTTGCTCCCTATGAATCAAATCTTATTTAAATCTGCTAAATCTATTTAGGATCATCGTGTCCGGACTCCGGAGTATTTTTTTTTCGCAAATTAGATATATAGCCGATCAGACTGTTAATCAATGCTTTATATATATGTGTGGGTTTTTAATGAATGTTTTATATCCAGGTTAATCTTTTTAATGTACACATTGGTCCGCACACAGTGTCAAGATGATCAACCTTCATAAAATTGGAAGAAATAGATGAAGCCTGAACCCTTGATTATTTTAAAATTAAACATCTCTTACACTAACACGATACAAAGAATGATCAAATATCAACCACTATCACTGTTACCAAGAAGAATAATCAATTATCAACTACTATCACCGTACAAGCCTTTGAACTGATTGAAGATATCAGTCATCACCTAATTTGTGTAATGTTTTGTACAAAACAGACACTACGAAAGGGCCCGTTCCTAGGATGTGGATCTCTGAAGGCTTTATCATCTTTCTGTAAAAGTCTATCTTTCTTTTTTATTATTAGAATATGGCTTTTAGTTGTTTCTTTCGATCTTGATGGCTCTTAGTGCATTCATCGACCATGATGCCTTTTAGTTTGTTCCATTGATCGTGACTAGGCCTCTTACACATTTTAGCAATGAGCTTTCTTCCAAGTGCATACACATACTTTTCCGCTGGAAGCTCTTGATCGCTTGAACTCAAGAAATGTTATTATTTGCTTCCTTCCTTACTTGAGGTTCTTGAGATGCCCAATTCAATTAAGGTCGTTCCATTGCCGGATTATTACATGATATCTCTTCTCCAGTTTCATGCGGAAACTAGATCCGATATGCTCTATAATTTAATTTAACCTTTAATTTGCATTTTAACCCTGGGCATCAGATAGGAGAGGGAAGTAGGGATCCGAAGCGATGGCAATGAATTTAGTACGAATGGTGAAAAGATAGGAAGAAGTTGTGTACAGATGTACCGAACATTGAGAAAACGCATCATCTTGGCTTCTACTTTTATGGCTTTGGCTCTTGGCACCACGAGGAGCCAAGCCTTTAGAACCTAAATATGGATAGGGATACAAATTAAAGCAATCAAATCCGGTCAAGTGTCGGTTATCGTTCATGAATGATGAAGTACATGCACCTGGGCCGGATTCTGGGTGAAAACGCGTGCTTTTTAGACTACGCTCATGATTAGCCTACTGAGAAGACCATACATATCTCGTACACTGGTTTTCCCCGAAAGCGCTGCCGTATGCAATCGTCATTACGGCAACCAAAAACCATTTAGTTGGCGGTCTGTAGTAATATTCTAAAATTGGAGGTTGGATTTTATAAAGCCCTAATGTTTAGATATGAGTGGTAATGGTTAAGTGGTAGGTTTGGTAATGAGAGATTTGTTCTTCACAAATTGGTCCAGACAGCCTACGTATGTAGGCAGCCCCAAACACTATTTCTTCAATTGAAAAAAATAAAAATAAAAAACCCTCTATTCAAAATGGCCACAGGATAGCTAAACAGACATTAACATGGGAGGAAGTCTATACAGGAACAGAATACACAACCTCTGTGCTAAGCGGTCTGTTAAGGGTTCTTTGCCTTGAACTTGATTCTTTGTTAACGTGGTTTTCAGGAATAGGAATAGCTACGTCTGCTATTTGCTACCAGGTGCGTCAAGGGTTCCTGACCTTGAGCTTGACCTTGATTGTTTGATTTCGCGATTTCCAGATATACGAACAGCTAAGAGGCCTGTTATTTGCTAAGAGGCACGTCAAGGGTTCTTGATCCTGACTGTCAAGGGTTCTTGACCTTGACCTTGATTGTTTGATTTCGGGATTTCCAAATATACGAACACCTAAGAAGCCTGTTATTTGCTAAGAGGCGCGCGAAGGGTTCTTGATCCTGACCTTGATTGTTTGTTTTAGGGGTTTCCAGGAATAGGAAGAGCAACGCCTGTTATTTGCTAAGAGGTGCGTCAAGGGTTCTTGATGTTGACCTGCACTCTTTGTTTTTGGGTTTACAGGGATAGGAATAGTTAGTCCTGTTATTTGATTATTATGATGATAGATGGGGTGAGAACTCTACGTTTCTTCTGCAGAGGGGCTTCAAGCCATTAGGTATTCATACTAAATATTATTTAACTGTTTGATTTTGGGATTTACAGTATTAAGAATAGCTGTGCCTGTTTTTTGGTAGATCGTGTTGGGATTTTATGTTTCTGCTGCAGAGGGTGTTCAACACTTTAGGTATTCATTATATATATTATTACCTAAATTTCATCTTCGTTTCATGCTTTTCTTTTCCTCTTTTCTTAAATTCGACTGACTTTCAACGCCCATTCTGCCTAGCTGTTCGACATGTGGTACCTATCCCTTTTCTGGAAGCGAGGAGGGCTCTTTTGCGATTTCGCACGATGGAATAAGGACGCATCTCGTATCATTTAAAATGGTGCTGCAGGGGACACATGTGGCTGTTTTTTTGACAGTTATGCTCGGGAAGGAAAGGTATTTATCGAGTCTTCTTGAGGGCAACCGTTATGAATTCCCTTTTACGAGTCGAAGCTGTTAAAAACTGGTAAATTTTTGCCGAAATTTACTGTTGAACAGAAGGTGACTCAGGTTTGGAATTGATGAGTATGGCATAAATGGGAAAGCAAAAGGCTTCTCTTCCTGGATTGGAACATGGATCGGAAGCGTATCGGCCACGGAAGAAACGAAGGTATGTCGATAGAAAACCTTCAGTTCTTCTTTTAGGTAGTTTTGAATCAGAGTCGTAAATAAGTTTTGAAATAAGGGCAAGCTGGCTTGTGTGTTTAGCATTGGAACACTTGCAAGAAATATCGTCACTCTTGTTTTTTAACCGGAGTTAGCTTTGTGTATACAAAATTTTCGTATAGAGTTAATCCTTTTATGATACGATTGGAATGATTAAAAATATGATTTCCTTAGCCCCCATCTGTTGCTTCAGGAAATCTGTACATGTTAGATTGAGATAATGAAAATAGTAACCATATTTTATGATTAAAAATATATCATGGCAATTTTGTTTTTTTTTAATAATAATGATAATAGAATGTTTATTAAATAAATTTTATTAAGAATTAGAGTTTAGATTTTATAGTTTGTATTAACAATATTAACATGTTTCAAATACTTGATTCTATAACATAATTTTAAAGAGAAAACAATTATATAGCCTTAGAGTATAATATTGACAATAAAGTCTTAATATTAGACAAAATTGGACTTCTATACATACATAGGCCTTATTTCGTTTATGTTGTTTATCCAAAGAGTCTAATGACTCCATAACTGGTGCAACTACATCTAGATAAAAAACACAAAGAGTACTAATAGAGTTAGCTGAAGAAATGGAGGATTGTGTACCCTTAGCATTGGCTTCCTACAATTTCTAGACATGTCCTCTAAGACTATTTTTCTCATTCTCAACCCTTTGGGTTTTGCATTCTTTGTTCAATAAGGATATAGATGGTAGAAATCCTTTTAGAAACTAGTTCATTTTATGTGACTTGTATGTTTAGCATAGTCTAATTAAGGTTTATGGTTTCTTTTGCAAAAAGCGGAGAGTTGTTCTTTCTAATCATAGTGATAGTGGAAGCGAGCTTCTCTACAATCCACACAGTACGATACCCAAAAATTTTACCACAACCCAAATTACGAGAGCCTGAAACCAATGTTGGGAAGAGTTTTTTCTAGAATTGGAACAAGACTCAAATATGTGCACGTAGACAAAAACAAGCCAACCTAAACCAACATGGCACGAATGTAGAAGAACCTAGCCATTAAAAATGTCAAAAGGGGAATAGAAGGGAACCCAAAAAATGGCCTTAAATGAGTACGCCAAAGAATGTTGAACCTATAGAACGTTTCCCCACACAAGGAAGGGAACCACTGATCTAGAGCCACCATCTCAACAACTACAATTTTTGCAACTATATCAATCCAATTTAAGTTTATTTCTTTCATGAGAGAAAACTCCATTTCTTGCATCATGTGATCTCTCCTCAACTTCAAATCCACATTATCAACCCGTAAATTCCTTTGAACAATAGTGGAGTAGACCATAGCTTCCATCATGGAATGTGTTGTAACTCCTAGAGATAGTCTCTCAGTTGATAAGGAGACCAGTGTGTAGGCCATCTTGGTAGGGTCTTGAATTGGACATGACACAACCCAATCTTCACTATTAAGAATTATTATGGGAATATTGGTTCAGAACCTTTCCTAGTTGGACACATATAACAACTTCAATACTCATGAATCACGATGCAAGATGAAGTTCATATCACAGTCAATCACGACCATTCCCATTCGTCCACATGCACATTGAGTTATAGTATAACAAAAGAGAAAAGGGGGATGAGAATTCAACATATTGGGCTTAAGCGTAGTAAGAATCCAACATGTCAAATAATAGAGTGAAAAGACAGAAAGGAGGAAAAGTGAAATGAAAAGATTTATTGAGTGCTTTTAAGGAATTCAACTTCTCTTAGTTCATACAACGTTTATGATCATTTCTAAATAAGATGAATTCATGAACACAAAGAGACATTTTTAGAAGCTACAGTAACATAATATCAATGAAGCGGAACGTAAAATAATTCACACACACACAAAAGGATAGATACATACTACATGAACAAATGAGTCAGAATCACATTGAATGTATATTAAATCATTCTTGAAACGATACATTCATAAACCAAAAAAGTGTTGTAAGCTCAGTGAAGATACGTGTGTGGGAGAGTGGTACCTCTTCGAAGATCACAGAGAAATTAGGATTTATGGTTGTGAAATCCTACGCTATCATTTGCCAATATTCATGTCGATGTGAATTTTCTCATTAGAATATATTAGACAAAGCTTAAACACAAACCTCATCCACTTTGTCCGAGCAAAGAAAGGATACATGTTCAAAATGTGGAACATTATAGGGACGTTTATCATTAATTTGAAACAAGATTTCAGAGCAGTTGACAATCATATCAAGAAAATGGAATTTCAACAAGGGAATGTTTTTAATTAAGGGAAAATATTAAAGCTTCGACCTATATGCATGAATATTGACCTGAAATCGAATGGAAAGCTAATTTTGATTCCTTGCCATTGGATACAAAGATGGAGCTTGAAACCTCGACAGCAAAGGACAAATCAACTAAAAGGACTATTGACTGAGCTGAAGATAGCGAGGTGGAAGAGGTACATGTGAGTAAAAGGGAAATAACAAATGAGTGAGGAGGAAGAAATCGAGACTAGGCTAATAGATACATGAGTAGAGTTTCGAGGTTTCCGGTTTATTTTTGAGGAACCCTTCCTAGTGGTTGCTTGAACTTACGTTGATGTAACTCTTTCCAGTGTTGCAGATAGTGTTGTTGCTTCCCAACCTAGCTACCTGCTGGGATGGCATCGAAGAGAGGAATAAGAAGTCGAGGGAGGAGCTATAGAAGAATATAGTCGATCAAACAACATCTTATATCATGAGGCTCATGATTGCAATGGACATAGAGAGGGACCAGATGAAGCTCTCGTTGCCCTGAGGATAATAATTCAGATTGTTGGAAGTCATTCTAGATTTAGCTAGTGTTCCTTTTCTGGATAAAATGAATCTCCATAGACAAGTGGGAGAGATGTTGTACAATGAACTCCAAGAGCATGCCATGAGCATTGATAAGGCAGAGCAAATGCTAGAAAACTCTGCTCAAAGATAAAAACAGGAAAAGGCCAACTTGAGAGCTCTCCACTTACAAGTTGAAGACTATAAGGAGTTGATCATAAAATTGGGGGTAGACCCGAATGATAAATATACAGTGGAAGCTATCATTTGTTAATTTTCCATAGAGCTACATTGTTCCTTTATTTGATAGTTACATTTCTTCACTAACATGTTAAGTTAAACCAAATAATTATATCATTATACAGATCTATATTATTAACCATTAATATATGAAACTATGTAGAAAAAACAACATCATCCTCATCATCTGAGTAGTGAAATGAAAAGCAACAAGAGAAGAGAAGCATGAACACATAGAGACACTCGGATTGGTTTGAGACCACGAAAAAAACCACTATGGGGAAAACCCTTGCAAATTCATCTTCTTAGACTGTTTTCAATGATTCAACAAGAGTACAATAATCCATAAATATATATCTCCACAATGGAGTAAAACAACTAACATATGCATAATGTGACATTACGCATATCTCTGCTGAAGGAACTGATTGTGAGAACTAACACTGGCCGAAGCATACTAATGAATACTGTTGATATTGAGTGAAGAATTTAGATACATCTTGCAGTGAAAATACATAGAGAAGATATACTGATTTGTAGATGTACAACACGAAGAGCATGGATCTGATGGATCACCGAGTGATCTCAACTGCTAGGACCTAGATTTGAATCCAGGATGCTAACAAAGATTTATCTGAAGTGAATGTGACTGAGCGTCATATGTATGAAGTCACTATGCAAAAAAACTGAATGTGATCCAACATAGATATACTAATAAAATCCCTTAGCCACAACCTTGACACTATTGGCCCGCAGGTGAAGCCTCCTTAGCCACGACCTAGATTATTTGTGCCCACGACTAACGTCCTAATAATCCCAGAACCTTAGCTGTGCCCTGAACATAGTTGACCCATGTCTATACCAGCTTAGCCACGACCTTAACACAACTTTCCTACGACTCTGGCTCGAAAATTGCAGTGCTATGCCCACGGCTCAAGCTCAAAAGACACAGATCTATGCGAGCCTCTCGTCTGTGATCCTAAACCCTTGCGTGAGCTTCTCCCAACAAACTCATGTGAACTAAGACAAAATGGACAAAACGAAACAATGCATGAAATTCGAAGATTGCTTGAGCAAGTGTTAGAATGAGTTTTGGGCTGCCTTTATTTATAGATGTTTTGTGTGACTGCTTGGGATAAAGGCTAACTCCACATGTGGTTAGGTCCACCCATTCCATTTCACTTTAATAAATAAATTAATTCATAATTTATCTTTCGATTAAACGATTGGGGTGATCTATAGGTCGATTTTGGTCCTCTCGAAAAGAGGAATCTAATGCGATTATAATATCGATCATTTGAGTTGTCCATAGTGGAACTTGACCACATTTACATATTTTTAACACTAACTCTCAACCAAGAGAATTCCACTTGCCAATATTTATTTATCGATCAATATGCCATTCTATTCTCTTCATGCATCATCACGTATCATCACTGATCATCTGTGCCATGTAGTTGTCCTGTTGTAAACATTTCTCATTACAAGTCATCAGTGCACTTCTCATGCTTATTTCTGCTTATCTCTTTATTTTTTCTACGTGAATGCTGAACATTATCGGATCTAGAAGAATAAATTTTCACTAGAGGTGAGCTTAAACTTCTGCCCTTCGTCTATCAAGCTATTAATCAAAATCTCTTCCATTGGGTTACTACCTAGAATATCACCATCAATCAACATAAGAGAGCATATCTTCCAGAACGCCTCAACCTATAACCACATTGGGGAGTGTATCTCTATCTGGAATGTCATGGGAGATCTATACCTCTACAACCCCATATGTTATGAAACTCGCTCCAAAAATAGAAGAAAAGAGAGATGAATGCCTTAGAAATAAGCCACTTCGAGGGGGAAACCTCCTTTACATTAGATAAATGAACAATTCTTGGATGATACAAATGGGAAAACCTCCTTTCTATATATAGGAGTCCATGGGGTCACAATATAATCCTAGTTGTCCAAGAAATAATAATATAAGGGCACAATAATAATAATATCGGGGTTGCATGGGTACAACAATAACAATAAGTGGGCTACACTAATAACAACAAGAGACTACACTAGTAATATAGGGACATAACATGCCCCTCTCCTTCAAAAAAGTGTTGTCCTTAACGCTTGGGTAGCTCTGAATGCTTCTGTATAAAATTCTCATCCTCCCATGTAGAATCTTCAGTGGGTAAGTTCTTCCACTTGATGAGATACTCATAAATTGATTGATTTCATAGCTAACGAGTTCTTGTGTCCATGACTACTTCATGTTCCAATATGATTTTTTCATCTTCATCAAGTTCTGGCAATATTGTTTAAACTTGAAGTTTTTCACCTATAACCTTCTTTAAGCATGAAACATGGAAAATTGGATGCACTCGAGAAGAAGCAGGAAGCTCCAATTTGTATGCCACAGTACCAATATTTTGCAACACCTTGTAAGGACCATTGTACTTTGGCGATAATTTATTATCCTTCTTAGCTTGCGTGAAGCACATTTGTTTGGATGGCTATAGCCGTAAAAATACCCAGTCTCTTACATCAAAACTTCTCTCGTTGCGATGTTGATCTGTTTGTTGTTTGATTTGATTTTGTGCCAAATTTAGGTTATCCTTTAAGAGTTGGAAAACTTTTTGTTGATGCTTGATGTGATCTTCCACTGCTTGAACCTTATAATTTTATCTTAAATATGATATGATGGAGGGTGGATGATATCCATAAAGTGCCATAAATGGGGTCATTTTTGCTGCAGTATGGAAGGAAGTGTTATACCACCATTCAGCCAGAGATAACCAGTTGACCCATTGTGTTTGTTTATCTAATACAAAACAACGAAGATATCCTTCCAAAAATTTGTTCACTATCTCATTTTTCCCATCGGATTTAGGATGATAAGATGAGCTATGAGCTAGTTGAGTACCCAGACAAGAAAATAATTCCGTCCAAAAATTTAGAGTAAAAATGGGATCTCTGTCACTTACAATAATCTTTGGGTTTCCATGTAGCTTTTGAATTGTTTCCATAAATGTAGTAGCAATTGTACTTTATTTAAATGGATGATATAATGCAAAAAAGTGTGCATACTTGGTAAGTCTATGAACTACCACCGTGATGACACTCTTTCCTTCGGACTTAGGTAAACCTATGATAAAATCCATTGAAATATTGCTAACATTTCCTTCTCATAAATAGCTTTCTATAAATACTTTCCTTTGATTCGAAGAAGCAATGGGTCTTCCTTCTTTCTTTAAAACAACACCAATTCCATTTCCTGAGGCATCACATTCCACAATAAAGGTTTTTTTGAAGTCTGGCATCGCTAAGACTGGTGCTAAGCACATTGCCTCTTTAAGAGGTTCAAAGGCCTTAGTTTCTTTAGGAGTCCATGAAAATGCATCTTTCTTCAATAATGTTGTTAGAGGTGCTGCTATTCTCCAATAATTCTTAACAAACTTGCGATAATACCTTGTTAACCTGAGAAATACCCACAACTGCTTTATGGTTGTGGGGACTTTCCATTCCTTAATGGATTTAATTTTGTTAGCGTCTACCTTAACACCCTCGTGAGATACAATATGACCTAGATATTCCACCTCGTGTACTCCAAAGAAACATATGGAGGTTTTTGCATATAATTGTTTCTCCTCCAATAGTTTGAGCACCCTGTCAACATGTTGAACATGATCCTTCCAAGACCTGTTGTAGAATAGTATATCATAAAAAAATACTAAAACAAATTTTCTAAGGAAGGGGTTGAAAATGGAATTCATCAATCATTGAAATGTAGAAGGTGCATTAATAAGGCCAAAAGGCATGACCAAAAATTCATAATGACCCTCATGGATTCAAAATTCTTATTTTGGAATATCTTTAGTCTTCATTCTAATTTGATGATATCATGAACGAAGATGTATCTTGGTAAAATAATTTTCTCCATGTAATTCATCCAATAATTCATAAATCACAGGAATGGGAAAATTATCTTCAATAGTGAGCTTATTAAGGTCCCTATAATCCAGACACGTGCCATGATCCATCCTTCTTGTGAATCAATACTACTGGAGCAGAGAAATAACTTTGACAAGGTTTAATTATACCATCCTCTAACATTTCTGCAATCATATGTTCAATTTCGCTCTTTTGGACGTAAGGATATCTGTAAGGCCTGATGTTTGGAGGAACAATTTTTGGAATCAAATGAATAGCATGATCATGATCACGAATAGGTGGGAGTTCTTTGGGAGTTTCAAATACCTTGAAATGATTTTCCAAGAATTTTTGGAGATCTGGAGAAATAGAGGATTTTGATGTTGGAATTTCTAGTGAGCATAATTGTGCAATTACACCTCGTTGTTATTTCTTTAGAAGCTTTTTCATGACATTAGAGCTTATTATATTTCCCGACATCCCTCGGATACCTCGTAATTCAACTTCCTTTCCTTCCGAATTAAATTTCAAGAAAATTTCTTGATAATTAAAAGCTAATGTCCCCAAATATTGTAACCATTGTACTCCTAGTACAACATCCACACCTCCCATTGAAATGGAAAGAATTGGACTATTCAATACATATTCCCCCATGGTTAGCTTGATATTATGGAATTTTCCAGAGCAATTTATAGTTCCTCCATTTGCAACCATCACTTGGCATTCTGGTGCTAGGTATACGAAGCAATTCAATTCCTTGGCTACCTTACAATGAATAAAATTATGGGTACTACCCGAATCAATCAACACTATTAAATTTTTTTCTGGATATGCCCTTCTTCTTGGTAATTACTGCCAAAGCATTATATGATATGGTCAGACTCATTTTTTCTTTTTCTAGGGTTGGTTCATGGTGTATATCCTCTTCTTTTGAAGATTCTTGTTCATGTTCTTCCTCCTCTTCACAATCTATGTAAAATAATTTCTTCTCAGAAAACTTATGACCTTTAGTATATTTTCTATCACAACTGTAGCAAAGCCCTTTCGCTCTTTTTTCTTTTAATTATTGTGGTGTTAATATTATATATTGTAGAAGTCTAGGAGTAGCAACATTTCCATCTTTATAGATGTCAGTGGTAGGCTTCCTTGTCGCCATAATTTTACATTCAATTTTTCTTGCCAACCTGAATGCCTTCTCCAATGAATCAGGTTCCCAAAGACGAACCTCATGTTGGATGTTATCCTCTAAAGTCCCTATGAGGAAATCAATCCTGTGTTCCTCTGGAATATCAGTTACCCATATATTCAATTTTTGGAAGTCCTCAATGTGCTCCACCACTGAACCCCTTTGTTTGAGATTTATCAATTGGCTAAAGAAGGTGTTTCTCTTTGTATCCTCATAATGTCTAAATGTAAAGATGCAATGCGTACCTTTTGTGTGTTTTGCACATTATTGAGATCAAAATATTTCTCCATCTGTAGTATCCATGTTACGGTATCCTTGCCATCAAACTTGCTCATATCCATTGTTGAAATATGGTGGTTCTGCCATCCAACATTTGATTTTATGAAATCTTGATTAACATTTATTTTGTTCTCATCATGAGTGTCCTGTATTACCTTTTCGCCATTAGGAATCATTTATTGTATCAATTTTTTCAAACCTTCCTTCAAACCTTCCATGTCTTCTTTTAAATCATTCTTCATGTCATCCATCTTAGCTTCCATGCCATTATTCAACCCATCCATCTTAGCTTCCACACCTTTCTTCAAACCATCCATATTAGCTTCCACGCATTTATTCAAAACTTCCATTTCATTTTTTTCTGCTCTTTTAAGAGCGAAATTTGGTGCACTTGCTCTTGAAATTTTGATATATCATATCATGTTTCACTTTTTCCTCTTCATTAGTCATAGTAGAGTGTTTAGAGGGCTTAATGGTTGTTAAATTGTTTTTAGGCAGCATTTTATAACCCAATACTGATATCTATTTTTCAATATGCCCTTGGAATCACTTCAAACTAATTTTTCAAACAAGACTTATGCAATTTGAAAAAAAAATAAACACCTTTACTTGATTTTAAGGAGCTCGATATTGAAACTATGTATCTATAATTTTGAATCCCTGAGATTTTATGTCTGGTCCTGTACTAGCACTCTGATTATTTTTTACAATGCCACAGGTCTGACCTGATTTAGATTCTTCAAGGTAAAGTTATGACCAATCTCCCACAATTACCTAATTATGGACTAGTTCATTAGAGAAAACTTGTACGATGTGCCACGTGTCACTGTCTCCTCCTTCGGCTCTGAAATTGATACACAATAAACTACAATCTGTTTAATTTCGTCCACGTTTTACATAATTCCAATCTGATGCTTAAAGCGAGAGTTATGATGATTTTTCCAAGGTCACCCCTTTTAGATGAAATTCAGGAGCTTGCAAAAACACTAAATTCCATAGATCATATCCCTGAAAATATTGTGAACCAAGATCTAAAATTTTTAGATGAAGTTCCTTAGGGTTTCTTCCAAATGGGTTTTATGATTTAGTTTCTGAACCCTTATAAAAAAAATTATAGCGAAAATTCCACGATGACCTGTTTGAAGCAGCAAAACCCTAGAATCCAAAGCTCTGATACGAAATGTTATGAAACCAGCTCCAAAAATGGAATAAAAGAGAGATCAACGCCTTAGAAATAAGCCATTTCAAGGGGGAAACCTCCTTTACATTACATAAATGAACAATTCTTGGATGATACAAATGACAAAACCTCCTTTCTATATATAGGAGTCCATGGGGTTACAATATAATCCTAGCTGACCTAACAATAATAATGTAAGGGAATAATAATAACAATATGGGGGTTACAGGGGTACAACAATAAAAATAAGGGAGCTACACTAACAACAATAAGGGACTATACTAGTAATATAGGGACCTAAAACCATATCTAGCAATAGGATATACATCTACGTAGGGGAGCCCATCTAGACCCTGGTATCACATCGGTGACCTCACTCTCAACCCGAAACCAGATAGGGTTATCTCAACCCATATTATTTCCTATTGATCTTCCCATTGATGATCCTGAATAGTCATTCATAGAACACCTGCATCATAATAGACTTGGGTGGTACACCCTAATTACATTCCCAAATTGTTGTCCAAACAAGGAGTGGTATTCTCGAAAAGCCTTGCTTGTGGGTATGATGCCAAGTGGGGTATACTCTGCTATGACTAATTTGGGGAGCAACATTATTTCTCAATTCCTCATATAGGGAGCTCAAACAGGGAGGAAGATCTGGCTCAGTGTCCTCGATTAGCGCTGCTCCCATCTCGTCTCTATTTATTCATGTTCATACAAGACATAAAATCAAGTGTTATGTTAGAACATACATAATCTTGAAAATCACAACAGGATACCAATCATAACAAGATAACATAATCATCCTCCTTCTCATGGAGGTGTCAATCACACATGGATACCATGATCATCCTCCCTCTCACAGAGGTCTTAATCACAAGGCTAAGCTTATCTAGAAAACCACAGTGTCTTAATAAAAGGAGAAATCACAGTCCCAACTATATGTTTATGGGATTCTATGTCATCATAGTGTATCCATGTTTTATCCAGATCATTCTCAGGCAGCTCTCTTAAGAGCTTCTACATCATGCCTCATAGATAGCCCTGTTGACCTGAATGGAGGATGTTAGTAATGCTCATCTAATTCATCTTTCATAATTTGAAACAAATGCCTTATATGTGCTTAAGGATTCAAGTTCTCTTGCAAGCTATTGAGTCTCATGAGTGATTTTTATGTACATCACAACAAATAAAAGTACATCACATCACCATATGAAACATCAACATAAAAATTTTAATGAGTTCAGCCCTCCTGGGTTACATCTCCTTGGTCAAGCTTCCATGGCTTGAGCCTCTATATAATTCTCAAATTTGAAAAATTTTGGGTTTACAATGCTTTTCTGATCCTGAAACTAACACCAATGATTCCATAATTCCCAAAAATGGTGATATAGCCTCTTTTTGCACCTCATTTGGTTGAAAACTCCAAACGTTATAAATTTTTTCCGTTTTTTCCCACAATTTCTGGCCCAAATTTAGCTAACTAGAGCTAAATCCGGTTATCTGGCACTAAACTGGTAGTTCCACTTGATTTGGTGGACCACCAAACTAACCCTGCTTAATATAATTAATCCGCGTTATGCTAGTTAAGTGTAGTTAGCGCTAATTAAGCACGATTAGTCCTTTAAACTTGCTCTTAGTGCTAATCCAGATTAATGTTAATAAATATGGATTAATGGTAATTAATTGGGTTTAATGTTAACTCTACATATTAGTGTTTGGCTTCGTTGGTGGTCATAGCATTGTGGTCACATGCTAGGGGTTGGCCCCCACTTTCCTACGTTGGTTCAACATTTCAAACATAGATATATATGCGATGGTAGATAGGATAAGGACTAATGCATGGTGTGGCGGTAGATGGTGTGTGTGTTGTGTGGGAGGTCGCGGGGTCAAACCCTGGTGCCTCCATCCAGTCTTCAACTCAAAAATTTTACACCACCATGGGGGGGGTGAGGGGGCATGTGGCGGCCCTAGGCCGCACCATGTGTCCTCTCCCCATTGGACTGAATTTCCACCAATAAGAAATTGCCACATAACCAAAAAATTCAAACCAATCAGATGCTACCACTTGGCAGGCTATCATTCGTTGGAGGAATTTTGACCAACATTGACCCTGCCCATTCAACATGCTATGTTAGCATTACAGATTGTTGACTGGGCTCCCTGTCATAATTTTTTTGCCTATTTTTGCAAATAGAAAAAACCCATTTCTGGGAGTATACAGAGTCCATTTCATGTGAAACGAAGTGCTTCAGATTAAAAAATGATGAGCACTACGCTGTCGTTCATGTTTCACATCATTCTGAGAACTTTTTTCTTTTAGCATAAAATTGAGCACCTGATCATTCCTCCCCACTGGAAGCGTTCTACACCCCAAAATATCTTTAATTACTGAACATGTGGATGACGGTACAATTCCCTCACCCTTCCACTCTCAATACATTGCAATTTTCCCAATTTCGACAATTTGAGCTTTTCATAAAAACTAATAATTTTCCCTAATTATGGAGACCCTGTCTTGCTGTTGTAGACACCGTCATGCTGCAATATCCATGAATTTGCAGAAAAAAAATCTTTCCTTGAAGAAACAAACTTGTTTCCACCTCGGTCATCAATCAAAGTAAACTTGAAAACTGTCTCACCTCGAACACTGTCGACATGGCGATTTTTACCTTGTCTTGCCTTGCCTTGTACTTGCGTCGAATTTTGACCAAGTGTTTTCGTCATTTCCATGTACCATTTTGAAACCAAAAAAAAGTACTTGGGGAACCTATGCCTTCCTTGTCAAATTTTTTGGTGCTTTTTCTTTTAACTTTTCAGTCTCTTGCACCGACATCTTTTTCCCTTTACTGTTCAACAATGATGTAGACCGCTGCAAATCTCTCACATCTTCTTTACCTATTTTCAAAGGAAACATGTTAGAGCCCTGAAACATATTATTACAAACATTAGCAACTTCAATTAAATCAACTTGTTCATTTTATGCTTCTTTTTGAAAGTTCTCATTCAAAACATCACTATGCTTCAACATTAACAAAGCCAAATTTTGACTTGCATCCACTATTCTCTTCATTTCTCCACCATGTATAAGAGACAAACTTCTCTTATTCTTATGTTCTCTAACTATGTACTCAATTCCATCCTTAAACAAATGTTAACTATTATCATGGCTATGAAATACTGCTTTCTTATCGTAAAGATAAGGACTTCCCAAAAAAATACCTGAAATCTCAAGCGACACTACATCAAGTTCAACTTCGTCAAGAAATTTTTAATTGATTGCAAACCTTCGGATGCACTTCTTTGTTACTTGCAAGTTTTAATTCTTAAATATCCACCCTAAAGGGTAAGGTCTTGGATGTGTAACAGTTTCAAGATTTAACCTCTTAATTAAGTCTTCAGAAATAAAATTAGCTTGAGAACCACTATCACATAATGTGTCTATTTTGGTAGGCTTTGAAATAACTCTAATATGAAAGAGTTCAATTATTGTATAATCATCTTGAGTTACATTAGAACAAATTGAAGAAATAGTGCTTGCTATATTCTTACCTTTCAAACCCATTGCTATAATCTTGGTTTCACCTCTTGAATCTAAACCTAAGTCATGTTGAATGATTGCAACAATTTTCTCCTTTTCTTTGGTTTTAAGTTTGTTTGACTTCAACTCTAGATGGAGTTGCCAACAATGGTCTTCATCATGGCCATTTTTTGAGCAATGTTTACATATGAGTTTCTCTTTCTCTATTTTAATAGAGCTATTTTTCTTTCCTCTTATATTAAACTTACCCTTTCCTTTACCTTGATACTTAAGGAAACTATCACTTCTCTCATATGTACTATTTTTCCGTCTTGCTTCTAGATGTATGTATTGAACGCAAACTTCATCTAAGTTTGTGGGATTGAACATGAGAATAATATTTATAAGATAGCTATGAAAACCCACAATATACTTTAAAAAAGTTACATGAGAAGACAAATTGACACCCAAAATAAGATCTCTTCTCCTAAATTCATGAGTGTAATATTGAACACTTTTCCCTTTTAATTGTCTAAAATTCTACCAGTCCATAATGGATTTTTCAATGTAAGATAGAGGATAGAATTTCCTTTAAATGGCAACACTAAAATTAGACCAAGACATTAAGATCTTACTGTGGTTTTTAATCTCATCTTGACTCCTTTCTTCCCACCATGCAAGTGTTATGCCCTCCATTCTCAAGGGAGCCAACTGAATATTTATGACATCCTCTTGAAGGTTATGAATCCTACAATAAACCTCCAACTGACGAATCCAATTATCTAGCTTCTCTGAATTCAGTTCTCCATTATACATCGGTAGATCAAATTTGACATCAAATTTAAGGGTGATTTATCAGTTCCTTTTGAAGTATGTGGATGAACAGATTGAAAAGTTGTGGTAGTGGAAGATGATGAAGAGGAAGGTGTAGATGGTTGTGAGGATGATGGTGAAGTGGATGGTGGTTTCCTACCATTTCAATGGCCTCCTCCTCCTAGAGAACCCTGTCCTTTTGAAGGCCTAAAAATTTATCCTTGCATACTTAAACTCCTCTCCTCATAGAGGACCTTAACCATTTAAGTCATATCAAAAAATTCCTTTCTAAATGCTCTCTCATATTCTTTCATGACAGGTTCTCTTTCATGAGACATGCTCATTGAAGTCTCAACTTCAACTTGAGAATATGCTGGTTTTGGAGACTTTTTTGACGTTTCCCTTCTTCCTGTTGACCCAACTACATGGCTCTGAACCAACTTCCCTTCTCCTCTTTTGAGTTTTAACCTTGTAAGTATAACACAAACTTGAAAGCAATTAGATCCCTTCTTGCACAACAAAACCTAAAGACATAAATATTTGATACCAAAAATGATCTGAATGGAGGATGTTAGTAATTCTCAACTAATTCTTGTTTCAGAATTTGAAACATATGTCTTATATGTGCTTAAGGATTCAAGTTCTCTTGCAAGTTATTGACTCTTAGTAGTGTTTTTCATGTTAATTTTATGAACAATTTAACGTACAATAAACACTAAACAACAACAAATAAAAGTACAGTACATCACCATACAACACATCAACAAAGAAATTTGATGAAGGAGTTCACCCCTCCTGGGCTACATCTCCTTGGTTGAGCTTCCATGGCTTGGGCCTCCATATTATGCTATAATTCACAAAATTATGTGTTTAAAATGCTTTTCTGCTCCTGAAACTTGGACCGATGAGTCTAGAATTCCCAATGGTCATATAGCCTCTTTCTGCACTTGATTTGGTCGAAAACTCCAAAATTTATGACCTTTTCCCAGTTTTTCAGTTATGCTCTCAAAATGAGGTTGAAAAGGGGAAGAAATAATTAGATAATATGTCACCCAAGGAGAGTAGATCCTTGAGCCCTTCCCTTCACAAGCCCGAAGTCTCTAGAGTTGAAAAATCACCCTTACCATCCAAACCCCTTGGTGATAAAGAGAGGGAGTTTGCTGAAACTTTTTTCATTGATAAGAGTCCAGTGGTCTTCAATCTCCAAAATGAACATGAAAAAATCAATATCCATGTCCGATTGACCAAATTGTTGAAACAAACCACTTATAAAGCTCCAGCATCTTAGTTTATGTGTCGCCCTACCACAGTCTCTTTGCCTGACACTCTAAATCTTCAAGAAGAAAGGCCCATGGTAGCTTTTGGACCCCATGTAAAAGAAAAGGACCCCTCCACTCCGGCTTTCTATGTGACTCTAGTAGTGCACAGCCTCCTACTACATAGCTGTATGTTGGATTCAGTGGCTTCTCAGAACTTTATTCCCTTATTCGTTATAGAAAACTTGGGCCTACATATCACTTGCCCTTATAAGGATCTTTACTCATTTGAATCTAAGAGGGTAAAATGCTTAGGGATGTTCAAGGATCTAGTGGTAAACCTAGCATAGATTCTAGTGAATAGTGTAGTAATGGATATTGTGGTGGCAAATATCCTTGCTAGATTTGGAGTGCTCTTATCCAGGTCATGGGGATGCAAGATTGGAGAATCTATAAAGTTGGACCTAACAGATGCTACTCTCTCGGTGTTTGGAGGGGAGGAAAGGAGGCTCTATAGGGAATCAAGGTTTGTAAATATGGTTTCCAAAGCAGATGGTTCCACTAATGCTCCCCTGTATAGCAGCAAAAGTGAGTTCTCCTGCCTGTTGCTAGATGAAGATGACTTCATCCTTGAAGAAACACAAACCCCGCCCTTGATTCAGGTCAATCAAGAAATGCTAAAAGGTGGTGAAATATGGATGTTTCATTTCGACGGGGCGTATTCTAAAGATGGTAATGGGGTTGGAGTATTTCTAGTGTGACCTGAAGGAAGCTTAATCCCTATATATTTCAAATTGGAATTCGAGGCCACCAATAATGTGGTTGAATATGAAGCTCTACTCTTAGGTATACAAGCATCCAAGAACCTTAATATTCAATGTTTGGCAGTGTTAGGAGATTTAGAATTGGTGGTGAAACCAGTGAGAAATTAGTTCCAGACTAAGCACCCAAGGCTCATAGCGTACAAAAACAAAAAAGAGATCTAATAGATAATTTATTCTTGGCTTTTAACATCCATTTCATTCCCCTAGAAAATAACCAGATGACGAGAATGGTTGCTAGGGTGTTTAGGAGTGGCTCTTGGATCTCTATTTAAGCTTTGACATCATTGAAAAGGGTAAGATTTGTGTCCACCATTTCTAAGGAGAAAATATTTTAGTTATCCAAGTCTCCATGAAATTTTCCAATGTGTTTCATCTAACTAAAGCTTGGTCTATTGAATTTCGTTGTAGTTGTTGAAAAGAGACATTTTTTTCATCACATTGGATTTCTCTTTCAATTTTTTTTTCTAAATAATATATGGCGAAGGAAAAACCAAATAACCTCTCCTCATTTTCATAATGGTGCCTACTGTAAAATTTAGATTCTTCAAGTTACAATAATAGGTCAACAAAATGAATTAAAGCCTTTAGAAAACATATTCATTATTGGCTCAGCACACCACTTATGTTGTGTGGGAAGGATAACACTCCATCCCAGGACTACATAGGGTGCATCGAGTTGATGGATTTCAAAACCTATATATAGGCTTATCGTTAAGCCCTATATAAACCCCATGTTAACCATCAATCCCCTTATTAAGCTCTACCTATTTAATGATTTATATTCCTATTGTAATATTGTTATGTAGGCTACGACCTTTCATGGTCCCATTGTACTATAATTCACCCCTTAATCACGCACACACACACACACACACACACACAAATGCACACAAACACACACATATTAAGGAGTTAGTGTCTTAAGATCATCAAACATTGTCTTTTACATTGTATTCATTGTGAAAGGAGGTTTTCCCCATGAAGGAGGTTGTAATTATTAGTTCTTTATCATTTTTAAGGCATTAGATTCATAAAATTTGGTATTAGATCATATGAACTTAAGGTTTTTCTTCTTCAAACAGGTCATCCTGGAATTTTTGGTATAGGTTTTTGTTGGGAGTGTTGGACATAGTGTTCTCATTGATGACAACAATATGCCAATGATGGCAAAGGGGAGGTATGATTTAGCAGTAGTAGTACCATCCTTGATGATCGAATATGTAGAAAGACTCTTTATGAAGTGCTATGATAGCTTGACCTCTTGTACCCTCTCATCACTTGAAGTGTAGGAGGGTTGAATATTATTTACATTTTTTTTTTCATTCTTATGCCCCAATAATCCTATGGATAGTATGGATGGATTTCTCTTGTTAAAAACATTCTAATGACATATCATACCTTGAAAAACACTTGTTAGCTGAATATATGGTCTTTCAATAATAGAGGAACCAAATATGGGGCATAAACCCAATATATTTAAATGTGCATGGGTCATGGTAAAAATTAGGGCCAAATACAAGGGTATGTTCATATGGTCGATTTGGAATGGCTATAAAAAAGTAAAATTATGGATTTAATGACATGACCCATTATCGACCCTATAAACTTCACTCCACCACTACAAATATAAATAACCTCAATGTTAAGGAGACTAGTCATCAAATGGGTGGAAGAATATTCTCAAGTAATGTGTTTTTGTCCTGACCAAATTCAGAATAGATATTTGAGTCGAAACCAAGTTTGTGTTGTTCTTATGCATATATGGAAAAGACTAAGACCTTATTTAATCATTCTATGGCACATGTCAAGTTTTGATTTAAATTGAATATTCTAAGGTGTGCGTATTTTTGTTTGACAATTCTAAATATGGACACCCCTTTTTTACTATGATTGAAAATAAGATGAGTTTGTATTTGAGGTCGAGTTTGTAATTGAGGCCAAACTCCTCTGATGATGATCCAAACTGAGACGATTTTGACTTTGAGGCCAAATTCATAATTGATGCCCATCTCCATTGAAGATGATCAACACTAAGTGCAGTGTGTATTTGGAGCTGAGTTTGTAGTTGAGGTTGAGCTCATTTGACAATGGTCCATATTATATTTAAGAGCGAGTTTGTATTAGTCTCAGGAAAACTCCTTTGAAACATGTTGACTCCATGTTAATATTTGTCTGAGGCCAAGCTCATTTGATGAATGGTGTAACATAAGTTTTTTATTTGTCTAAGGCCAAGGTTATTTGATCTGTGGCCATGCTCGAGTATTTTGTTCGATTGATCATTCAATGGCACAAGGTTTATTATTTTATTTGATTGATCATTCAGTGGTATGAGGCCGAGTATTTTATTTCTAGATCATTTAGTGGCACAAGACCAAAGTCCTATGATCATTCTATGAATTTGATCAGTTGATGAAGTTGAGCTCCTTATTCAATCGATCATTTCATGGCATAAGGCCAAGATCCTATGGTTGTTTAATGAGTTTGGAAAATGGTTGTGACTAAGCTCTTAGCTCTTATTTTAAATTTTTTATGTTCAAGATTTGACTTGATTCTTATATTGGTGTGGTCGAGTTGGTTTTATCATTCTAAGATTGAGCCTTCAACTCTTATTTTTATCATTTGACAGTGGTTGATCTCTAAGTAGTCAATAACTGACATGGTTTGATTGGACCCTTCTCTTGATCGTTTGACAATGGATGCACATTGAGGTGGTTAGATAAATACTGGGCCGACTTCTTCTAATGTCAAGTCACATTATTGTAAGATGAAATGCTTGGACTGAGATTCATCAAAGTCACACCACATGCCTTGTTGAGCACTGAGCTACGTTGTATACATAGTGGTCGGGCAAGCAATGTTCAAAGAAAAATGTCCGATTGAAGAATTATACCATGTTTGATGATGAGTTATGTAAGCTTTAGCACCATGATTGATATCCAACTCCTTTTCGAGGTATGTCCATGATTTACAAAATCAAATCATGTGATTGATATGCCAAACTAGATTGTGTAGTCCAGTTGGTGGTGCACGTCCATAATATGATTGGGGCCATGGGTTCGACCTTCGTCAAATATTATATTTAATTATATGTTTTATTTAGTATTTCCTCTTTTTCAAATATTTAAGTAGCCACTGGTGGGTGGTGCTAGAATTTGGTAGGGTACTCAAAAAAGGTTTTTCTATAGAATATTTTACTTTATATAAAGTTTCATATAACTCTTTTTATTTTGTGGAGTCAATATTGATCCAAATTTGATTCTAAAAGAAGTTGAGTGATAAAAGCTCATAGATGAATTTAACAAGAGGGGTTTGATTCTATTTTGATAGAGAGATTACCCTATGTTCCTTTTGAAGGTCTATTATCATGTTGCAGGTGTTTTGATATATGAAGTAAATATGTTCCGAGAAGGAGTTTAAAGGATGAGATTAATGAATTGGTTGAATCAAATTTATGGCACAAGTATGAAAGTTAGTAGAAGTGATTGATGTACTCTTTGTTACAGTGTAATGGTTGTATATTGTCTAGTGTTTCCAAGTTATAGTGATATTTTTTATGGTAGTGGTATCGTTCATGGAAGTGGTAGTGCTTGCAGGTTGTACAAAAGTGTGTTGATTGGAGGTTGAGTGGATTAATAGTTTGTGATAGTTTCTTTTTATTCATATTGATATATGATTATAGTGAATTGAGTTTGAAAATGAGACTAAATAGATGTCCATAAGGAAGTTGAAGAAGAAGGTGGGTTCCTCCACTAAGTTTGGAGGCTCAATTAGGTTGGAGTCTGCCCATCACTAAGGTTGGAAATCAATCAGGTTGGAGCCTAGAGCACATCGAATTCAAGTCATCACTAAGTTTGGGGCCCCATACAAGCTGGATCCTACATAAGGTTGTACCCTACTCATTCTTGAGCTTAGATCCTCAATCAAGTTGGAGCCTAGAGTAGGTCGAATCATACTCATCACTGAGTATTCCCATGTGACAGGCGGGAGTATTCACTGCTATACTACACTAGTTGGCACCGTTGACACATTTGTTTGGCTGGGTGATAACATCAACAAATGGACGTGGTTTGAACCTGCATAGAAACATTGAAGATGATGAAATCAAACAAGAAATCTACAACTATGAAAGTGTAACAACTTTCAATTTCTTCAGGGAAATTTATGTCGATGTTGGGTGTTGCCATCATTGCAATTGAAGACCTATAAAAGAAGATTGATATCAAGAAAATATACACAAGTGAAATGAAAATATTAAAATGTCAATTCTATTTGATGATGCTCAGAAGGAACATATCACCGTGGAAGCAACAACTATTATGTCAATTTTTTTAGAAAAATCTATTCAACTACCTATTTAACATTTACAAAATGATTTTTCAGGTGTTGGAAAAGTTGGTGTGCCATGAAAGTAGGTGATCTGGATGAAGAGGATGAAGAGTAACATGGAAGAGGATTATTAAACTTCAAGTCAATTGGGATGCCTTCAATTCATTTTTTTTTTTACAATGACGATTTAACTGCAGGCATTGGGGAGAATGTGTGGCTCACTGGAATTTTTCAACTTCCTGAGGCACAACCTATAGCCCTATCATGATTTTTTTTTCTCGGTGTTCAACATGAATTAATGCTTGTGTGCACTATCGGCCACCTTTTTAAAGATATAATGTGGAATATGAACATAGCGACTGATCATTTTATTAAGACAGATGGCGTAAGGTTATTGAAAATCATCATTCCATAATGTGTTCTCGAGGATAGTCGCTGCACAATCTTCTTGGGAAGGATTGTCTGTTATATTTTTGTACCACCACATACATGTCACTAGGAGTCTATAAGTCTCTATCAAGGAATTTTTGGATGATGCTTACAACATTTTCAAAGCTGCCAAGTTATATGATATGCATTCTCTGAAGAAGGTCTCCCAGTAATTGATTGCTCGTAGAAAGTGTTTCATATGCCTAGAATTCAACCATATGAAGTTAATGATTATGCACCTAGATGTTTAAAAAATTGATGACGCTTTGTGCCCCATCAACTTCTTTGGTTCAAAAATTTCAAGGTAAAAAAAATCCACACATCTATGGAGCTATTAAAAAATGTAATGCACAAATGACATCATTGTATGGCTATTCATTTGTTTATGTTGAAAATCTTGGATAATTCTGAAATGCAATTCCATATCCCATCGACTGGTAAAAAGAATGATGGGGATGCCATAATAGGATTTGATCAATGGAATGAAAATTATAGCATGCCGACATTTATTTGGGTTGAATCTTCTTCTTTAAGGCATTGGTTTACTTATAAATAAATGACATAGTTGTTTGAATCAAATTTATGAAGTAGTATAGACAAGCTTGACCAGTTCACAAGAGACAACCGACCAATCAAAACAATCGACAACTCTACGAATTGTGTCACTTGATCCAAAATTTTATAGCGGGAATGCATAAATTGGAAACATAGTTACAAAGTTCAAATTTCAATTTGGATTCAGGTTCGATACGATTTGGAAAAAATTCAGATAAAAATTTTTTAATTCGGAAAAAATTAGATACTATACATCTTATGGACTCACATATCTATTAATTTTTTTCTAATTCATTTTAAAATTTAAAATTTAAATAATTTTTAATAGCTCTACATAATATAACAACCCATAAATATAATTTAAAAACAAAGCCACTTCCTCTTCCCTCCATAGTTTTTCTTCAAAACCTAAATTTCCTAAACTTATTTGTCCAAAAATGTCACCTAATAGATAAACACATATTATAAACTTATTTATTTACAATAGAAATTTATAAAAATAGAAACATATCTAGAAAATAAAAACTAATCCACTCTCTCTTTTTCTATTTTCTTGGCTTTTCACACCTACAAAGAAAAAGTAAATTTGAAATATAGAAATTTTCCAGTTTGCAGTTGTGTTCACCCAAATACTGGGCTTAACATTCCATGCCAATGAATTTTGATCAGTGCTATCTTTTCACAGATCCTGGAATTAACTGGATTGTGGATAACACTGAGCCAGGTCCAAGCAACTCTAACAATTCATCTCTGACCTGAAATTCCAAGTGTCATGGTGCGTGATACTAATGGCCATGGTGCGTCGCTTGTTAAATACACAAAAACCACTTGTATGTCAAGAAGTGTTGTATTTTCTTAAGGAGGTGCCCAAATAGACAAATCCATGAAGGAACCAAATCAAATTTGACAGAATTATTCACTTTCCAAATTGAATTCACGAATTTTCAATTTTTTTTTGCCAAATTGGGTGAATTTAGTAAATATGATTGGAAATGGATACATATATTGGATCTCTGTTAATCAATAAAGAACGAGAACTTGAAGGAGTTTCAGAGAAATTAGAGAATAACCTTTTGTGAAACAATGGAAATTATTTTTTTTCAAATTCTTTGGAATGAGTTTCGCATTAGTCAGCTAGGGAAGATATATTTGATGTTCCTCAACTAGCCAGTAGCATCGCATGGAGAGTGACTATTCATTATATCAAACGAAGTTAAGCTCATCGAATTTATCACATTCTAGTCAAATTGTCTTGACATCCTAATGCTTCTTTCATTTGTTCTATTTTCAAGATGCTAAAGCTCACTATAAATATGAAGGTTCTCAAAATTATTTGAAATTAATTTCCACTATTGACTATTGAAACAAACTATCAACTAGTGTAATGCGTTGACTTTCAAATATATTTGGTGAAGCAAAAAAAAAATCAAAATTTGATCCTTGCAAAAGGAGATTGGTCTAGATTGGGAACCAATGCTTGATGTGATAGTGCATGAGCCTGAGTTTTAATGGCATATGGACATAATATTACTCTAGCAATGTAAGATATAAGTTTGTTAATGAGTCTCTAATCAATAATTAAAAAATTATGAGTATGTTTTAGATGAAGGATTATTGAGTTTAATCATTTGAGAGCGTTTTAATCATTCATTAGAATTACAAATTATGGGAAGGTTGAATGCGAGTCTCTTTGAGGCAGGGGATCTTCTCCATTTTCCTTTATTTTATAAATAAACACTGTTATCGATGAAATAGGTAACTGCACTGTTACCTACTTTTTTTTGGTAGCATAAAAAGCACTCGATTTTGAAAAGTGGTGATGCAAAATCACCCCCTTTTTTTTTGTGCACATTTTTGACGCTCTAATATTTTTATTTATGAAGTATGAATATTTGTTTTAGAATTTTAGTGATTTTCATGCTAATTTTGAAATGTATTGATGTAGCATCAAATTTTTTTTTTTAGAGCGGTGAGTTTCATGTTAATTTTGAAACGTATTGATGCAACATCAACCTTTTTTTTTTTTAGAGTGGTGATTTTCATGTTGGTAGTAAAACACAAAACTTAGATAAAAAAAATATATATAAAAACAATAAAAATGTAAAAAAAAAAAAAAACATTCGAAAATTATATCGAAAGAAATGACAAAATTTGAATAAAAAACACATAATTTAAAGAAAAAAAACAAAAATTAACCAAAAAAATTTAAAAAAAAATAAAATACAAAAAAAAGAAAAAATTAAATTTAAAAATTTAAATTAAAAAAATAATAATAATAACAAAAAAAATACAAATCCTAAAAAAAAAAAAAAAAAAAAAATTGAAAAGGAAAATTAAAATAAAAGAATTCAAAAAAAAAAAAACTATCATTAAAAAACAAAAAAAATGAAAAAAACCACGTGCAAATAATTAAAAAACAAATATCCATAAATTTAATGTTTTTTTTTTTTAATTTTTAAATGAAACAATTTATAAATTTTAAAAATGAAAAATTAAATAAACTAAAAAATTAAAAAAAAAAAAAATTAAATTAAAATTTAATAAATAAATTTTAAATTTTAAAAATAATTAATCTAAAATATTAAATTTAAAAACAAAATTTAAAAAAATAAAAAATAAAAAAAATAAAAATTAAAACAAACTAATTTTAAAATAAAAATTTTGAATTAAAAAAATTAATTTTTAATTTTTTGAAATAAAAAAAATAAATAAAAATAAATAAAAAAAAAAAAAAAAAAAAAAAAAAAAATATTAAAAGATTAAAAAACATTAAAAAGAAAAACGAAAAAAATCAAATTAAAAAAAAAAAATTATTAAAAAAAAAAATCTTACGAATTAAAAAATAAGAAAAATTAAAAAAAATTTAAAAAAGAAAACTCAAAAAAAAAATTTTTAAAAAAGAAAAGAAAAAAATAGATGACTACAGGCGTCACCATCTAACCTCTCGCCGAAGTACAAGTGTGAGGTTGTTTTTCCACATCAAACGCTGACCAAGTGAGGCTTATTTATATGCTTTCTCCACGATCAAAAAATTCTTATTTATTTATTTATTTATTTTTTTTAATTTGATTTATTTATTTTTTATTTTATTTTTTTATATTCAAAAAAATTATTATTATTTTTTTTTAAATTTAATTTTTATATTTGAAATTTAATTTGTTTTAGGCTTTTTTTTGTTTTTTTTTTAAATTTTTATTTATTTTTATTTTTTCATTTTTATTTTTATTTTTTTATTATTATTATTTTTAATCTAAATTTTGTTAATAATTTTTATTAAATTTTGTATTTTTTTTTTATTTAATTGATCTTTTTAAAAAAAATTCATACTTTTTTTATTATTAAATTTTATGTTTAGTTTTTTCATTTAATTTTTTAAAATTTAATAAATTTTGTATTTTTTTTTTAATTTATTTGAATTTAATAACTTTTGTTTTGTTTTTGTTTTTATTTTTTTTATTCCTATTATTTTTAAATTTTAAGCTTTAAAATGTTTTTATTTTTTAAATTTATTTTTTTCTTAAATTTTAGGTTTTTTTTTTTAATGTTTGAATTTTAAAAATTAAAAAATGTTATTAAATTCCAAAAATTCCACTTTCAAATAAATTTTATAACAAAAACAAAAAATTGAAATTTCTGACACAAGCTGGAATTTTGTTTTTAGCATAATTTAGCAAATTGTTTTTAGCATAATATAACAATAAACAATTTTGTTTTTAGCATAATTTTATAAAATGTTGAAACTTGACCTTAAAAAAAAACCAAGTGCGTTCTAGAATACACTTTTTTTTCTTTTTGGGGTGTTTTTTCATGTTTTTTGAGTCTTTTTGGGCTGGAGTTCCCGTTTTGAGGTCAGGTTACCTATTTCATCAGTAACAGTGTTAATAAATTCCAATAAATTCCACTTTCCCTTTCCAAAGCCTTATCCGTTTCATTTGCCAGTTTCCATATCCATAACAGACCATATGAACACCTACACTGTGGTGTTTTTTTCCAACATTCAGCTTGGAATATGTGTCCCATGATGTTAGTTATTATTTTTCCTTTATTAACTTTTATTAGATGTAATTTTCATGAGCACTGTTACAACGTCCTTGACTTCATGAACTGCTACATGTTGTGATTATTATCTTCTTCTTTTTTCTTATTTTTATTAAATATTTTATTCTTTTGATTCTCTTGATGATGCTCCTTCTAGATCCTTGATCGATTTTAGAGGTGGTGGACTTGTGATTATCTGCAACTTAGTTGTCCTCTACTTTATCCTTTTCTTTCTTAAGGGATGATTCTTATTCAAATAGCAATCCAATTTTAATAAGTGGATATCTTTCACTGATAACGATTTCATCCAAAATTTTGATGCTTTTCTCCAACTTTTGATACTTAGATAGCTGACTATTTTCCTTGTCAATCTCACAGCTCAAGGAGAGGATAATTTCTTTTCTAAACTTGAACAATAGGCTTCCGAGTTTTGCATATGATTTGACGGATTCTCATTTTCCTTGATGACTTCCTCATGCTATATTTGTATATCAATGATTTGCATGTCACTACTCTCATGGCCACTCTCACTATATTCTTGAGATAAAATTGGTTCTGCTACTTCTTTTAATATCGAGTCTTTTTTATCATTCTATTTCTCTTCAAGAATGCAATGGTTTTTTTTAATAATTTAAAAATATTGATTCCTTTCTCTTCCATACAAACTATGTAGCTTATCCACGATTTATTTTGCAGTCTTGTAGTGACTCATCTTTGCTACATCATGATTTGAAAATCCCTTCAAAATTACCTTCTTGGCTAGTACCTCATTAAATTCATCCTTTGTACCATCTTCAATTGAGAGAAAATTGTTCCCATCTAAAGTTAAAATATATGCATCAAATTTTACCTTCCAAAGCATGTAATATGATCCATGTCGAAAAGGAACTCCATTTGCTACAAATATTTCCTGGTTACCCATGATCTACCTTCCAATAATGAATCTGAAATAGAAGGAATCATGCTCTAATACCAATTGTTGGAACTTGGATCACTATTGAGAGGGGGTGGTGAACCAGTAGTGATAAAAATTTCACAATTATGAAAATTTCCCTCCAGTAAATTAATCAATTCATTACTTAACAAATAAGCATTAGATCTAAACATGCAACTTCAACTAGAATCAATGCATGAGAGCCATAACATATGAAATAAACATGCATAATGAGACACAAATGATCACATTACATAGGAACATAGGATCTCTGGTGGAAAACCCCCCTTCGGAAAAAACACCACCTTTGTTGTTATTGGGTTGCTCAATATATTTTATTATATGCCAAGAAAATAATTGCATAGAGAGTACAATATGGAAATGATATAAAAGGAACTATGATCTCCAAGTCATGACTCTACAAACACCCATATGATCAACAAGCCTTTCCCAACACCCATTGGAATTATGAAGAAATATCTTCATCTCTTGACTCCAAAAAAACGCATATGATCAAAAAATGCCTCCAAACACCCATTGGAATTATGAAGAGATTTTTTCTCAATCCTTGTTTTGCTGGAGGACCAACCCCACTTCTCTATGTGGCTCGCCTTTCATGCATTTTAAAACTGGAACCCTTGAGCAACTCAACATGAAAATCACAACAACAATATCTTCATAACACAATATCAATACTCTCAACACAAAACATCAATCACTAAATCATACACCTCTTTGAAATTCATACATCATCCAAAACTCACATGGCCTTAATACATATTTCGGAAATAAACTAGATGCAAAGATTGTATAATGAAATATATAACAACCATATGAAAATTTGAGACACTACTGCAACCAATATATTAAAATCATATAAACTCATAAAAATTCTACCCCTACATACACAAATGCATTAGAAAAATCCTTTGAAGCTCTTATCACTTTTTTCTTGCTTAAGAATAGTGTTCAGCCATGCGTACTTCTGTTTTTGATACAACTATAACTCCATGCACATTATGCTTTAGAAAATTCACACTCCTCACTAATGGCTCTCCAAAATCCTTTGAAGCTTTATCACTTTTCTCTTGCTTGAGAATAGTGTTCAACCATGCGTACTTCTATTTTTGATACAACTATAACTCCATGCACATTATGCTTTAGAAAATTCTCACTCCTCACTAATGGCTCTCCAAAACACTATGACACTTTCTCACATGAGAACTAGCAAAATGAGCAATATATCTCCATATATTTATAGTTTTTGAAGACGATTAAACCAATTAGTTAAAATGTTGTAGTGGAGCTTTGTTTATATATGTTGGGTTGGATAGAGGTGACTTTTTGTGACAACTCTATTGTTCCTTCATTTAATCATGAACCCAGGGTAAGTATTTTTATTTCAAGAGTGTCAGCATAGTATATGCGAGTTAACTGGTCTACTGATGCTCTTTGTCAACATACAAAAGGAATTACTAACTTTTGGAGCTTACTGATCCTAGGGAAGGTCTCTTAGATGGATGTTTAGCCTAAAGCTGAGTAATGGGGTTTGGTGTTTCTCTACTGGAACAAAACAGTAGCTTAAGTAACCTGAGAAACAATCTAAATAAACTAAGCAAGAATTGAAATGAAAGTAATGAAATTAAGCATAACAGTAGTCTAAATAAATTGTTTCAAAAATGAAATTGAATTGAATCAATGACCTAGTGATTTAAGAAGTAATGAAACAACGATGTGGCTAGTAATATACTAGAATGGTGACCAGCTGTGCAATAATGGAACAACAGTATAGATGAATAACTGTGCACTAGTGAAACAATAGTATAACTGAACAATATGACTAGCTATGCAAATAATTAAATAGCAGTAGAGTTAAGCAATATGACGAGTTGTGCAATAACGGAACAACAGTAGAACTAAGGCGGTAGTAATGAACGACAATATAACCGAAACGGGTCAAATAACTCATACAGCTATAATTAAGTAATTTTGCAATGGAGTTATCTGTAAGACTTAATTAAGAAACACTGATCAATTGGTTAATTGCTTTATTATGCTACACAATGCATGGAGATGCAGAATGTTGAAATCAATCTTCCTACGGCCTAGAAATTAACTATCATGAAAACAGAAGAACTAGAATCAATAAAGCATTATAAAAAACGGGATTGCACTTGTCTCATTCTAAGAACGCGATTTCCAATGATTCATTAAAGAAGAACAACTGTAATTATATCAAATGGAAGTATGTATTACAACTGCACCAAGTTCATAGATATCGATTCTGTAACTTTTTAGAACATGAAAACGTGCGTGGAGCTCTCGGAGGTTGGGCCCAGACCTACAGAAGCATCAACACTGAAGAAACTTCAGAAGATAAGTATTCAAAACTCTTTGTTACATCCAGGAATGCTACAAAATATAATTAGACAGACTGTTCTGGATTTTTCTATTGTCGGATTGCCCTCTCATTCTGTTCTTTGCCCTTTTAAAGGCGATCTTCAGAATTTTGAGAAGGTATCTCAAACGACAGCCCGCTACGCATGGCTGTCGTTTGAGTTCTTAGACTCAATCTGCTTGTTCGCTTTCTATCGGCCGTTTGGACAGCTTAGGACTTGCTGTCTTTCTTTCGCTATCAGTATAGGCATTCCTAGTTCCCTGTAGGTAAAGACAAAAAGAGCCAATTTCTTATTATAAACAGTCTCTTTTATCATTAATCTGATTGTTCCCATTTTCATGATTTTTATTCCTTATTGTTAATGTGAAGAGGGATTTTCTTGGAATTACAATATAATTTGCAGTATTTACAAGGTGAAAATCATACCTTAATCTGGGCCCAAAAATATAATCAAAGAGGTTTTGTTCAACGCTTCTTGACTCAACAAAAGCACTAACTTCATTTACCAATCACTAGTACAAAATAGATAATTAGTTACTAAAAAATGACTAAAATTTGGGCATATAAATGACTATTTTTCGGCCGATGACCAATAGTAGCTAACTTACAGTGTCTTATAACACGATCAACTCTTAATCATTTTTAGCTTAGTCATTAATTTGTTATCTCAATTTCGTTGGCTAGTAGTATATTTGATCATTAATTTAGTCACTGATTTGGTCATTTAACCTAGTCATTGATTTAATCATTGATTTGGTCATTAATTGTCACAATTAATGACCAAATATACAGCAAAATAAATTACTATATAATCACCCGAGAAAACCAATTAATGACGAAAATGCTTGTCGTGTTTAAGATATTGTAAATTAGTTACTAATAGTCATATATATGAAAATTTTAGTCATCATTTGAAAATAATTAATTACCAAAGAAATATGACCAAATTTTTGGTCGTGTTATAAGATATTGTAAATTAGCTACTAATAGTCGTATATATGCAAAATTTAGTCATTATTTGTAGTCACAAATTTATCATTTGCAGTAGTCATTTATCTTTTTATGGTAGTTTCATATTCATTATATAAATAACTAATTTAGTACTTTATATTCATTTCATTTACTTTCATTAATAATCATTATAAATGACTAATTTAGTTGTATATTTATTTTATTTGTGTTCATCATTAATCAATATAAACTACTAATGTAGTAGTTTTAAATTAATTTTATGTATTCATTATCAATCAACATAAATTAATTTGTATGATTTAAAAAATGTTATACAATGTGCATATTCATCTAATATGAAAACATAAAGTTTCATAAGTTAATTACAATACTAAACAATATCAAGTGCAATTATAAATAATTTCAACCACATAAATTATATTATATGAAATGTTAAAGTATTACAATGAGTTTCCAACTTAATATTGGTTGGACTACAATTTACACATGAAATGATGTTTCATCGCTTCAAAACATTAGCATTGTGTTGCCAAGGCATTGCAGGTGAATTCACCAACTCTGAAGACTTGACCATCAATATCTATATGTGTGTCTTATGCGAGATATTGGCTCTAAGGATATCACTAGACAAGTTCTCTTTTCTTTATATTTTTTCTTTGTAGCTCCAATGTTATTTCTATCCTCTTTCTTCAATTTCTGCTTCTTATCATCAATACTGAGTTCATTTTCTGAAAAAAAGAAGAAGATACAATGCAGAGTGTAATAGACGAATGAAATGAACCCTAGAATATAAAGTAAATTTGGCTATAAATAGTTTATATGACATATACCTCAATATCGGCAATGTCAAAGCCATTTTTCTCCATACAAGTAAGAAAATCGAACAAATTTTCTTCAGTTGGGCGATAGTGGCCACTATAATGTGGATAGATGACCTGTATAAACAAAGCAAATAAAATTTCACCATATATAGAAAATAACACCTTAGTAACTTAATATTCAACCTTCAGGGAAAGCTTAGGAACAATCCAAGCTTAATATTTAGGCTGCTACCAATGTTGTGCTACCCAAGAGTTGTAAGGAAGAGGTGGCCATAATCCCACTATGAAGAACATGGGAGGACATATAAATATGGACCTGAAATTCTTTCCATAGTCTTTCTTTTACGGTATCCTCATCTGCCATCCATGGTGTGATTGGCACATCCATTGTTGTTCTCTGGCATACATCCAACCACACTTCTACAAGAAAATGTCACTTGTTCATATTCTGATCTAGCGAATTGTGTTCGGTGAGTGAAATTGTTTTAGAAACCAAATGCAAATAAGTTGTTTCACTGTTGCCCAATTGGTTAGCTCAATTGTTTGTCACCAATGTTGCTAAGAATTTCCTAGTTTTGTGCCATCAGGTAAATGATTCAAATCCCCCATGCATGATGGTCAGTACTTTATGCTAGTAGATTTACTAGGGATGCTTTACAGGAACATAGGGAAGCATATCTTGGGTTTCCCCATGAGGTTTTCCTTGGAAAAAAAACAATAGTTCTATTTGATTGGGAAAGGAGAAAGTTTATTTTAATGCATCATTATTGCACTAACTGTGGTCATGAAGTATCTATAAAAAGGAACAGAGAGGGATTTAAAATGAGGGAGGATATAAATAAATGGCAATAGTGGAAAAGTTTCCTCTCCAAACTTTGTGACAACTAGAAATTTTGCCACATGAAGAAAAAAATACAATCAACATTCATAAAAGGCTTGAATTCAATTCACATTCACATTGGTTTGTAGCCCATTTCTATCCTAGTAATTCTTTGGAGGATTCTGCACATTTGGATGATTAGGTCTAGGAGCTTGGGCATTTCATTTTTTGAGGTTCTCGTTGGGTGTTCACGGTGGGTTTACAATTTTCTAATTATTAGGAGTATGGTTATATCTAGCTAGGGTTTGGAGTTAGTATCAAAATGTAAAAACTCCAAGCCAAGACATGGATTTTTCTATTTTATAGGAAACAACATGGCTTGATCTAAGGTTTGTGGCTTAGCTCTCATCACTTAAAGCATAAGATCTTCTTCAACCCTTAGTGAAAGCTTCTATCTAAGTGGCCTTAGTGACATTATCCTTAATCCTAGAACGGATTTCCTACCATATATTCTATTGTGTCAACCTTGGAATCCTAACTCCCCTATTTTATATTCATCATCTAGGTAATGGTGTTCCATTTTCTTGTAGTTCAAGTATTTTAAAAATTGGACTAGTCGATGAGGTGTCTAAACTAGTAAATGGAGTTAGGATTTATGTTATTAAACCCATTATGGGCATCATTGGAGATTCCATTCTATCCACTTGGACTGGTCAAATTATATTGGAAGGAAAGAACTTAGCCAACACATCATTCATTAAAAATCTTTATGAGAACATAAAATAGATACGCTCTTTGGGATTCTCAAATCCATAATACTTAGGGAGTTATGACATATATATGGGCAACATATTTTCTTCAAGTCTAAGTGTGGAGGGGTAGTATTAATCAATCTTATAACCAAGGTAATTAGTGGCATCCTTATGTGTTTTAGGCATAGAAACATAGGGTAAGCTCACATTCACACTACGTTGAAGGGGTATAAAAAGAGATAAATGAGTTTTGATGGGCAACCAAGGTTTGATCTAATTATAACATATGATAAAGTAACTATGAAGTAGCACTCTCATGGACAAATGTCTGGTCAAGTCAAGTCCTCAAGTAGCATTAGGATTAGCCTCCTTATGGCTTAAAGGCATTTTTTCACAGGTAGGGAGAGGTTTTTGACCCCTAGGGACGTGAAAAATTTGCTTAATGTTACGAACTTATTGTATAAAGGTGGTAAAGGATTCAGACATAGTTCTATTTTCAAATACAAAAAGGGGCAGAGATCTATCGTAGCCTCCCCCTTGATTAACCACATTGGAAATTTTGTCATTCCCATCAAGTAAATGATTTGAATCCTCCATGCATGATGGTCACTACTCTATGCTAGCAGATTTACTAGGGCTACTGTGCACGAATATAGGGAAGCACCTCTTGGGTTTCCCCATGAGGTTTTCCTCAGAAAAATAAACAATAGTTCTATTTGATTGGGAAAGGAGAAAGTTTCTTTATTGTATCATTGTTACACTAAATGTGGCCATGAAGTATCTATAAAAATTCTCAAAGAGGAATTTAAAAGGAGGGAGGATGGAAAGCAATGGGGATAGTGGAAAATTTTCCTATCCAAAATTTGTGACAACTAGAAATTTTTCCACATGAAGAACAAAATACAATCAACATTCATAAAAGGCTTGAATTTGAAAAGGTGGATTGTGGTAGACTCATAAGTACAACAATGTCGAACAAATAACCATGGAAAAATCAAAGGAATTATAAAAATAACACCCACTGTTAATATATAAACATATGAACACATGAGAAAAACAATTTCCAAGAATTATAAAGGTAAATGTATGAGAAAAAATATATCTTGTCTTAGCTCAAAAAGGGCCAAACAACAAGTGATTCAAAATTGCATTAAGAAGGTGATAATCTCAAATGAGAAATGGTGAAGGAGTGATGGTTAGAAATCACAATAAGATAGATATCAACTTCTTTCTTGTTTGTGAGAATACAAAGATGCCATAGCCTTTCATTTTGAACAAAATTCTAAGAGAAAAATTGAATATTAAACAAAGAATATTGTTTCAAATGACTATATTTACAGCTGGTGGATCTCAAATGTTCATTCTATTTTTTTATTAACAATCCAAATTTGAGATGAAAATAATCCACATACTACATACCATACAATATTTTCCCTTCAAAAAGCATTCCCTACTTCATGTACTATATCAATTTCTTTCATTCACAAAGAAAAAATGTTATTGCAACCCACCTTAAACAACTTACCCTCTGTCCATACAAGGCCATTATTTTTGCAAAATATTATGCACATGCAATTTGGTGTCCTTCCTCCAAGAATATCCTGATTTCCTTAGCATCTATGGCCTTGTCAATACTTGGAAAACATTGATAAGCCATGCCAAAGAAAGGATAGTGATTTTTCACTTGTCCACATTTAACATAGACACATTGATAATAAATCTAAAGGATAAGTGGAATATAGTCAGTTAGGAAAACACATAAAGTGGCACCCATTTATACCTTAAATTGATAAGAAATTTCCTTTCATTTCTCCATTGTTGGATCTACACTTGTGGGATTGTGAGCACATGCATGAAGCAAGAAAAAAAAAACTGTTTGAAGAATTCTGTACAGAAAGAACAATGACAAGAAGGGAAGACAAGTCAATTGATGGGTAAGATATCCAAAACATAGTGAACTGGATGAGAAATCAAATTGAAGATGAAAATAATCCACATACTACTTACCATACAAATTACAATATTTTCCCTTAAAAAAGCATTCCTTACCTCATGTACTATATCAACATATTTCATTCACAAAGAAAAATAATTATTGTAACCCACCTTAGACAACATATGCTCTATCCATACAATCCCATATTTTTTTCAAAATATTCTACACATGCAATCTGGTAAGCATCCTCCAAAAATATCTTGATTTTGTTAGCATCTATGTCTATGTCACCACTTGAAAAACCTTCATAAGCCATTTCAAATAAGAGATAGTTATTTTTTAATTGTCCACATTTAACACATATACATTAATAACAAGGCCAAAGGAAAAGTGGAATATATTCAGTTCTAAGAAACGCACATATTGTGGCACCGTACGAGGGCTCGAGTCATGAACACAAATCCTAGGTTTTTGGATGTCTACATCGTCAGTCCATGTGAGATGATGTATCTTATGCATTATATCACAAGACCTAGTAGGCTACTGGAAGTGATGAGGGTGCAGTGAATGTAGTGGTAGATACGTCAGATCATGATGATGAGGGTGGTGATCATGATGATTCTGGTAATACTATGATTCGGTGATCCTTCTTGTACTGCACCTCCTCCTCAATCGCCTAATGATCATAGTCCAAAGCTAAAGGAAGTGCCTTATGTTTCTCCTAAAATAATGGACCAACCACTTCCTCCTCCACCTCAGAGTCTGCCAGACGTTGAGGCAGTATACCTATCCATGTTCTGTCTGGTAGTAATAAAAAAACCTCCTTCCTCTACCCTTGAGTTTACGCTTGTTCAAAGTGTGATTGACCATACACATCATTTTCTCATTGCAATTAGGTTGGCACTGCCATGTTTGTTCTATCAGATATTTGATTTCACTTGATGTAGTTATTTGACTTGTTTGCATATATATATATATATATATATATATATATATATATATATATATATATATATAAGGTGCATTTTTTTAGTTCATGTTTAGGTGTTTAATTTATATGTTGGTGTTGATGTGTATATTTTTAGGTCATGTTAGATATATTCATTTAATGTGCTTCCAGATAGATGTGTATGTGATATCAATTATTTGACACGAGATGTATATTAATTTGAGGATGTGTGTGGTGATAATGCTAGATTATAATTCTTGTGTTTTGTTAGATGGGATCACGATGATGATGCCCTATTAGATTATTAGTTTTTTGTGCTAGCTGATGATGTTTATATGTGTTAAAGGTGTATATAATTAGGTGATGATAATAAATTTGAATGTGTATCTTAGATGTTGTTTATGTTTGTTAGACGGTTATCATCATGATGTTTATTTTTATGAAATAATATTTATTATAGATTATGTATTGGTGAACTTATATCAATCTTTTATATATGAAATTGCATGCAAATGACTTTAAAAAAAAATGCAAAGATATTTTTATAAATTACAATGTTTAGTATGGTTGAAAATATGATTGTAAAGTTACGATAAATATTTTTCTATTGCTTAGATAGTTCAATAATATTCATTCTAACTTAATTAGTAATTTTTTTCAATACTCACAAGGAAAAATTAATTAAAGGTAGAATAATTTAGTTAGTTCTTAATAAGTCGAAAATGAGTAACTCATTCAATTTTTAATATAAAATGTTATTAATAATAAATTATTCAAAAATACAATTTACCCAATTCAATATTGGTTTATAAAATTCAATCTATTGTTAAATTTTATTATAATTAATTTATATTTGATATAACTTAATTTTTTTTTGTATTTTTAAAATTTAATTTATTACTAAGGTTATGATATTTTCGGGAAATTTAAATTTAACACTTACCAATTTATTTGCTATTATAGTGGTTTAAATTTAACTCTTTTAATAATAAATATGAGTTAAATAATACAAAAATCATACAATATTTGATTTAAGCTTTTATCAGATAATATATTTGATTATTTCTTAATGAAAAACACAAGAAACATTATTTTTCCACATACGTATCATGGGATGGTCACTAAAATTCATGTTTTAACATTTCTCCTAGCTAATATTACATCACCTTAACAATTATAAGGACATGTCTAATTTAATTCATTTAATTATAAATACATAAAAATAAATATTTATTGACATGTATACTTCGACTAATTTACTTGTAAATACATAAAAATAGATATTTATTTTACATAATGTAAATAGGAAAGAGAAATGCGGCACCAAGTCTATTTTAAAGTCAAACAAATGCCTCTTAATCACCATCACATTATTTATCATTCAATTTTTAGCTATGAAATATTTATTAAATCAATTTTTATTTATAATTACCCTTGAAAAGAAAAGTCAAAATTGTTCCATTATCCATGAAGAAAAAATTAAAGCCTCTCATGCATCCATGTAAGCCCATTTCTTTCTCTTATGGTCCATAAAAAGATGTAATCGACATTTTATACATGCATAAGGCCTCTTTTTAGTTTACATAATATTTAAGAATCATAATTTAAATATAGTAAACATGACTTTACCTATAATGTCAAGAATTTAATATTACATATTAATACACAAATTTTTCATTGTTAAATTCCTCATAGAGTTGTCACTACATGTTTTATATTGATTTTGAACTAAACAAGAAGAAAAAACATCTGAACTAATTAATAAACCAATAAATATCTAAATCGAGACTAAATCTTCAATATGTTTCTAAATTCACTATTTTCTCATTTTTCTTATATTCTTCTCATTTTCCTATTTGAGAAGGATTTTGATCTTGAAAACTTATTATCATAGATATTGTACAAAATTGGAAATTCTTGGTTTTAAGTGTAAAAACGTTTCCATTGCAAAAAAACTTGTAAAAACGTTTATGAATCTTACTAATTATATAAAATTCCAACAAGATGAATAAGAGAAAAACATAATTAGTGAAATAAAGAAGATAAAAACATAGAATAATAATATAAATGATGAAATAACACAAGTACATATCACTGTCCATTTTCATCTTCCTGATTATCTTCCTTGCTTGTAATGGTAACACTGTTGTTCTCAAAAATATGTTTTGACCTAGGGTTGTGTCTTAATATGAACCACCAATCCCTATCCAACAGATCTGGGTAAAAAAACACTCGGTTATAGTGTTTTGTGCAAAACATAAGGCTCCATAGCTTCATGCCACATCTTTCTAGAGTTGATAGATATGAACCCACTACCGCGATCTTCCTCTAAATTTTTCTAATCAAAGGTGTCCCACCACTTTCACCTAAAAATAACACATTGGAACGAAGATAATTCCACTTGGATGATATCTTCTATCTTTCAAACGTAATATAAACTACCCTACATTAGGTTTTGATCATGGTGGCTAGCATGACTAGCTGAAACTTGACTTCCACTCCACAGTCTTATGAATTCCCCCCATCATCGACATATTTCTTGTGGAAATGGTGTCCATATTCCCACATATATGGGATCAAATGCACCTATAAAAAGTGAAAAAATCACAATTTCATATGTATATAACCCGAACATAATTAGAAATGTAAAATATATATAGATGTTACAATTAAAAGGTCAAATAGGAAGTTAAAAATGTATATAACGAGATTATAATACCAATTTGTTGCACCAAATCCATATGTTTAGTGCATCCTCTTCAACACGCATTTAATGACCATATGCATAATATTTCTCTCTAACTTGATGAGTACCCAAACTATTGGAGCATATCATTGGGATGTTTTCTTTTAAATGACCATGATAAGGCACACTTATATCAATCCACCATTTCAATTAATTCTTGTCACTATCCTATTTCCTTCTCTTTTGTTTGTATAATGTGACCCACGGTTGTGTCACTTCCATATTGTGAAGAATGAATTTATTGATGGCTTCAATCTATGAATTCGCTAATGAAATCAAACCAACATATATATAGTAGATATGAGATCGAAATATGTATTAATATTAATTTTATTGTGAATAGTTAATGTTTATAAATTTGAAAAATGAGAAGCCACTTAATCCTTATCATGCACCTATTTCCATTTGTTTCGATAAGCTCCCCCTTTATTTTGTCTTCATCCCTTTTGTCATCCAAAATTGCCATGCCTAGTGTGTTATAGATATACTTTATGTACTCACTACCATAATAGAAATAATCATATGATATATATCCCTCTGCCATACGCCCCTCTGGTTTTCCATTTTTCAAACAAAACCTTTTAATTTATTCATGTACCTCTCTAAGAAGATCATCCAACAATAAAAAGCCACCCCAACTAATTTAACCTAATTGACAAGGTGAGTTAGAAGATGAACCTGCAAGTCCATGAAACTAATCGATTGTTCCTTATAAAACATAGAAACAATATCAACAATCTCTTGACGCCGTCATGGAATGATAACCATAAGAATCTCCTTTGATGTGATCCAATGCACAAATGAAAATAATTTGGATATAGCATGTTGTAGGTATTGGGAGAATTAATGGTTCACACACCCACACACGAGCAGAGGATAATGGCACTGCATGGTAAATAGTACATTATAAAAAAAATAATTATAAAATATCCCATTGCATTGAAATATAGAAAAATAATAAATTCATGTTTTTGACATATGTACTCTTCGAAGGTTCAAATGGTTGTGAAATTTGAACCCCGACAAATGGTCTTCCACAATGAAGTGGTGACATAGTAAAGACACATATAAAGAAGGGACCCTCACACTCATTATAACTTCTTTTAACAAATAAATATCATCTTTCTTTAAAATCCATGGGACATCACGTTATTTTAAAGACCAAAGGGACCAACCTCTCCTCTAGTTCCTTGTCTTAACCAATGTTTCTTTTTTAGTTCTTGAAATATAAGATATCTCCTAACAACCAATGTGTCACTTTATTTCAATGACATGTTCCCAAATAAAGATGAAACATTATAAAATATATGCATGGGACCTAGTAAGTGGGCAATCTTAAGATGATCCCAATATGATAGCTCATAAAGGACACATTTTGTTCTCATCCCAGTGGGAATTTTCTCAAAATATGTGTCAAAAAATTCTGAATCAATGAAGATAGGCTCCCTAGTTGAATCGACCATTTCTACAAACACCTTCTCCTTATCTCTCTCATACAATCTAAACCATTCAAGTGATGGCATTAATTCTTGCCTTTGGGTTTTCTCTAGTTTACCATTGAAATAAAATGTTGCTCTTTTGTAAGGGTGTTCTTCTGGGAGGAATAACCTGGATAAGTCATACACTAGATTTCGTAGGAGGGTGGACCACCTAGCCTTCAAATAAAGTACACAACATTTGCATCCATAACACCCTTTTGTTACAATACCTGCAAAATTACTTTATTTAGGTTGATGCATTAGCGAACATGAAAATGAGAACAATTGCGACAAATTAAATTAATATGCAAAAACATATTGTTAAGTTTATAAAAAAATAAATAAAAATGTAATTTACGAGAGAAAAATCTGAAGCCTCGATAATCATGTATGGTGCAAGCACATATGTCATATAATGTAAAGATCCTCTTTGTTATGATGGGTCTTGATACATTGTACACATGTATCCCTTCTCATAATTCCTTTAAGCCATATACTAATGGATGTAAGTAGACATTCATATTCCTCACTTGTATTCTACCAAGGACTATGAGAGCCAACATAAGATGTTCATTCTTCACAGGCAACTATGGGGGTGTCTTTTATTTAATAATTACTACATGTCAGACATAATAGTTGGTGTTTTAGAGGGAATATGAGTTGATGACATCCATCGCTATGCTGAGTTGTATAATTCATACTTCATCCTTTAATTTTTTAGGCCATGTATCCTCTATAAGCTTCATGAATATTGAATATGTTTCGATTCACATAACTCCTGACTCACTTGTGTGTGAGGCATGTCATCCCTATAACATAGATAATTCTTTGGGATGAAAGAGTCTTTGAATCCTTGGGATTTTAGGCATGTTCTGCAATATATTATGAGGAATACCATATGATTTACCTATTTTTTTGTAATTACAGTACTTTTCATGCCAACATTTCAAATATATCTCTTTTTTTCTCATATTATCCTTTATAAATAATACGACTATTTAGGCACCCAAAATTTTCAACGACTATTATGGTATGATATGTACTCGACACCCAACATTTTCAATAATTGCTTTACCTCTTCGCAACTACTCGACAAGACATTATCACTCGGAAGAACATTCTCGTTGAGTAACCTACAATTACAGGGTAATATAATTGTATAATGTCAATATTTACTGTTCATAAATCGACCATTTTTAATGTTGATTTTGTGCCAAGATTTCTCAAAATATAAGGTACTTGATTGATCATGTAGGTGAATTACCTTAATATTTCTGATAAACATGCATTTGACATGAAATTTTTTCTTTCAAGTTGTTCAAAAACATCATTGTCCCTAGCTGATTAGATTTCGACTTGCTTCCAGGTCCAAAAAGAGGGTTGGTGGAAGAAGATTTCAGGATTTCAAATAAGGTATCAACAATATTAGCATCATCCCCTAGCTCATCATTTTGGAATGCATCTAACAAAATTGCTTCCATGGAAGTCCTATTTCATAAATAATCATCTATACTGACCTCTATTTGGTTGCCTCCATTAACTACTTGTGATGAAGAACTACTATTGTTGTAGTCATTTGTAATTGGAAAATATAGATTGAATAGGTGGTTGATTCAACTCTTAGCCTTTCTCTTAATGAAACCATCTCTCGAGTTGAAGTTGTAGTGGGGTGCACCAAAATATGGTGGGTGGTTCGATCATCGTCATTAGAATCCTAATTTAAAAAAAATACTAAATGTCATTAGTACAATATCAATGATATTAGTAAGCACGTAAATCTAATTGTTTGGTTGAAATTACATTATACCAAACAATTATTTTTATCGTTGATCGAGGGTCATTTCTGGAAGATGTCATGTTCCAATTGGGAGGGTAAATATGCTATCTATTTTCATTTACCAACTACTTCTGATAGACTGCTCCTCTTAAGAGCTTCTAACATTTTTGAAATGGAGGAATATTCTTTGCATTTGAACTTGATTTGGAATGAGAATCCTGCAAATTTGGATATATTTTTATTCAAATTTACATGGATTAAAAATAAATAAATTGAATTATATAATTGAAATATAAATAAAATCAGAACTTATTGGAGATATGTTAGGTCCCTATATTACTAGTATAGTCCCTTATTTTTTTTAGTGTAACCCCCTTATTGTTATTATTGTACCCTTGTAACCCCCATTTTTTTATTATTGTGCCCTTAAATTATTATTGTTAGGTCAGCTAGGATTACATTGTGGCCCACTAGGATTACATTATGGCCCCATGGACTCCTATATATAGAAAGGAGGTTTTGTAAATTGTATCATCCAAGAATTGTTTATTTATGTAGTGTATTAGAGGTTTCCCCCTCGAAGTGGCTCATTTCTAAGGCATTGATATCTCTTTTGTTCTATTTTTGGAGTTGGTTACACAACATTTGGTATCAGAGCTTTGGATTCTAGGGTTTCACTGCTCCAAACAGGTTATCGTGGAATTTTCGCTATAACGTTTTTTCTACGAAGTTTCAGAAGCTGAAATTTTTAGGGTACGAAGCCGAAATCCTGAGGAATATTGTCTAAAAATTTCAGAGTTTGGTTCGCAATATTTTCGGAGATATGATCTGTGGAAGTTAGGTATTGTTTTAGGCTCCTAAACAGGTCATCGTGGAATTTCTGCTATAACTTTGTTTCTACGAAGGTTCAGAATCTAAAACTCTTATGGTGCGAAGCTGAAATCCTGAAGAAATTTGTCAAAAAATTTTAGAGCTTGGTTCATAATATTTTTGGAGATATGATCTGTGGAAGGTAGTGCTTTTTCAAGCTCCTGAATTTCATCTCAAAGTGGTGATTGTGGGAAAAGTTCAATAACTCTCTCTGGGCATCGGATTGGAGTGTCGTAAAAATTGGTCACAAGTACAAAGACTGTAGTTTCTTGGCTATCAATTTCAAAGAAAAAATATGAAACAATGACACGTGGCAAGTCTTACAAGTTCGCTCTACTCAACCAGTCCATAATTAGGTCATTGTGGGAGATTCGACACAACTTTGTCTTGGAGAATCCAAATCAGGTCAGACCTATGGCATTCAAAAGATAATTCAGAGGGCTACGTTGGTACCAAAAATCAAAGATTGAAGTGCTTCAATCCCAAATATAATCCAATTTCAATATCGAGCTCCTCAAAAGCAAGAAAAATGTGTGTATTTTTTTTTTTTTTTTTTTTTTTTTTTTTATCCGAATTGCATAAGTCTTGTTTGAAAAATCAATTTGAATTGATTCCAAGGGCATATTGTAGAATAGATATCAGTATTGGGTTCTAAAAGATGCCCTGTAAAAATAATTTAACACCCATTAAGCCTTCAGAAGGCTCTACTATGACTCATGAAGATGAAGAATTGCAACATGATCTATCAAAATTACAAGAGAAGGAAATGAAATTTCACTTTAAAGAGCAACAAAAAATGAAATGGAAAAGTTTAAGAAAGGCGGGAAGCCAAGATGGATACAAAGCTAAGATGGAGGCAGGGAAGTCGGCATGGAAGCTAAGATGGATGATATGAAATACAGCATGAAGAATGATCTAAAAAAATTGTGATGTGATCAAGGTTCGATAAAATAATAATAAAGAGAAACAAGCCTAATGGTGAAAAGATAGTAGAAATAGAACCTCATGGTGGAGAACAAAATCAATGTTAACGGATTTGCTAAACTCATAGTGTTAAGGAAGAACCTACCAACCTTACCAGACCAAAATGGATATTGATAAGTTTCTGAAAGGACTTCTCATGTAAATAAGGATACTACATGGAGCATATTTTATTCTGAGGTTCATGGAAAACACAAAAGGTATGCATTGCAACTTTACATTTAGAAAAAAATACATTTGTATGGTATCGATGGCTTTGCTCCCGTAAAAAAATTGTCACTTGGTCAATTTTTATGGAGGAAATGATAGCACATTATGAGGATACAAAGAGCAACACCTTCTTGAGCCAATTGTTAAATCTCAAACAAAAGGGTTTAGTGGGGCAGCACATTCAGGACTTCCAAAAATTGAATATAAGGGTAACCGATATTCCAGAGGAACACAGGATCAATCTCTTCATAGGCACTTTAAAGGATAACATCCAACATGAAGTTCGCGTTTTGGAACCAGATTCATTGGAGAAGGCATTCAGGTTGGCAAGAAAAGTTGAATGTAAAATAATGGCAACAAGGAAGCCTACCACTCAATTCTATAAAGAAGGAAGTGTTGCTACGCCCAGATTTCCACAACCTACAAGGTTGACACCACAACAATTGGAAGAAAAAAGAGCAAAAGGGCTTTGCTATAGTTGTGATAGCAAATACACTAAAGGTCATAAGTGTGCTGAGAAGAAATTATTTTACATAGATTGTGAAGAGGAAGAAGAAAATGAACAAGAAGAGGATATACACCAGGAACCAGCCCTAGAAAAGGAAGAAATGAATCCGACCGTATCGTGTAATGCATTGGCAGGAATCACCACTCCTCAAACTATCAAGATAGAAGGACAAATCAAGACGAAAAAGGTAATATTGTTGATTGATTCAGGTAGCACCCATAATTTTATTCATTGTAAGGAATGCAGAATAATGTTGTTTCATGTTCTACAATGGGAACAATGTGATGAAGCAAAATGGAAGTGAATTATAAACTTGTCCTGGAATGCAATAATTACTAATCTATGAATATAAATAGATTATCCAACAGCTTCAACTCTGCAGATAAAACATGCTGGTATACTAGGAGTACAATGGTGACAATCTTTGGGGACGGTAGCTTTTAATTTTCAAGAACTTTTCTTGAAATTTTTTTCAGAAGGAAAGGAAGTCGAATTACGGGGTATTGAAGGGAAGCCGTGAAGGATAATAAGCTCTAATGTCATGAAAAATATTTTAAAGAAATAACAACGAGGCGTAATTGCACAATTATGCTCAGTAGAAGTTCCGACATCAAAACCATCTATTTCTGCAGATCTCCAACAAGTCGTGGACAATCATTCCAAGGTGTTTGAAACTCCCAAAGGACTCCCACCTATTCGTGATCATGATCATGCTATTCATTTGATTCCAGGAAGTGTTCCTCCAAACATCAGGCCTTATAGATATCCTTACTTCCAAAGAGCGAAATTGAACGTATGATTGCAGAAATGTTAGAGGCGGGTATAATTCAACCTAGTCAAAGTTCTTTCTCTGCTCCTGTAGTATTGGTACACAAGAAGGATTGATCATGGCGAATGTGTCCGGATTATAGGGAGCTCAATAAGCTCACCATTAAAGATAAATTTCCCATTCCTGTGATTGATGAATTATTGGATGAATTACATGGAGCAATTATTTTACCAAGTTGGATCTTCGTTCAGGATATCATCAAATTAGAATGAAGACTGAAGATATTCCAAAAACAGCATTTCGAACTCATGAGGGTCATTATGGATTTTTGGTCATGCCTTTTGGCCTTACCAATGCACCTTCTACATTTCAAGGGTTGATGAATTCCATTTTCAAACCCTTCCTTAGAAAATTTGTGCTAGTATTTTTTGATGATATACTAATCTACAGCAGGTCTTTGAAGGATCATGTTCAACATGTTGACAGGGTGCTCAAACTATTGCAGGAGAAACAATTATATGCAAAAACATCCAAATGTTTCTTTGGAGTACAAGAGGTGGAATATCTGGGTCATATTGTATCTCATGAGGGTGTTAAAGTAGACTCTAACAAAATTAAAGCCATTAAGGAATGGAAAGTCCCCACAACCATAAAGCAGTTGCGAGGATTTCTCGGGTTAACAGGGTATTATCGCAAGTTTGTTAAGAATTATGAGAGAATAGTAGCACCTCTAACAACATTATTGAAGAAAGATGCATTTTCATGGACTCCTGAAGCAACTAAGGCCTTTGAACATCTTAAAGAGGCAATGTGCCTAGCACCAGTCTTAGCTACGCGAGACTTCACAAAAACCTTTATTGTGGAATGTGATGCCTCAGGAAATGGAATTGGTGCAGTTTTAATGCAGGAAGGAAGACCCATTGCTTTTGAAAGTCGTCCAATCAAAGGAAAGTATTTACGGAAACCTATTTATGAGAAGGAAATGTTAGCAATACTGCATGCACTAAAGAAATGGAGAACTTACCTAATGGGAAGACACTTCAAGGTAAAAACTGATCATGATAGTCTTAAACACTTTTTGGAACAAAGACTATCTTCAGAAGAGCAGCAAAATGGGTCACAAAGATGTTGGGTTATGACTTGAAATAATCTACAAAAAAGGAAAGCTTAATGTTGTTGTAGATGCACTCTCAAGAAAGAATGAAGAGGTGGAAGCATTGCTTTGTGCCATTTCTATTATCCAACTAGATTAGATAACCGAAGCAAAAGATGAATGGAAAAAGGAAAAAGATGTATGGACACTCATTCAAAAGTTGTAGCAAGATCCTAGTACATCTGATACATTTAGTTGGAAAAATGATTCCTTATGGTACAAAGATCGCTTATATCTTTGTAATAATTCCCAACTAAAACAAAATATTCTTTTGGAACTGCACACTTCTCCTTTAGGAGGACACTCAGGATTTTTAAAAACTTACCACAGGGTGAAGAAAGAATTTTTTTGGGATGGCCTTAAATCTGATATTGAAAAGTTTGTGGCGGAATGTTTGGTTTGCCAGCAGAATAAAGTGGAGACAATTAAGACCCCGGGACTTCTACAACCTTTATCCATTCCAAGTCAGCGTTGGGAGGAGATTCCAATGGATTTTATCACAGGTTTACCTAAGTCTGAAGGAAAGAATGTCATCATGGTGGTAGTTGATAGACTTACCAAGTATGCACACTTTTGTGCATTATCTCATCCATTTAAAGCAAGTACAGTTGCTACTACATTTATGGACAGAATTCAAAAGCCACATGGAAGCCCAAGGGTTATTGTGAGCGACAGAGATCCCATTTTTACTGGAAATTTTTGGACGGAGTTATTTTCTTGTTTGGGTACTCAATTAGCTCATAGCTCATCTTATCATCCTCAATCTGATGGTCAAACTGAGATAGTAAATAAATGTTTGTAAGGATATCTTCGTTGTTTTGTATTTGATAAATAAACACAATGGGTCAAGTGGTTACCTCTCACTGAATGGTGGTATAACACTTCCTTCCATACTGCAGCAAAAATGACCCCTTTTATGGCATCATGATATCAACTCATCGATCACATCACCATGGAAAATTCGGCGTTCAAGTATGAAGATCGTACTTTATGCATCAACAAGAAGTTCGCAACTCTTAAAGGATAACCCCTGACTGCACAAATCGACACGAAATGAACAAGCAAGATCAACAGCCAGTAGATAAGTTTTGATGAGATTGGGTATTTTTAGGCTACAAAACCATACAAACAAATGTCTCTCAAGCAAGCTAAGAAGGATAGTCATTGGTTTACAAAAAGTACCGTGTCCTTATGGAAGGTATTGGTACTATGGCACAAATTACCTCCCTGCTTGAGTACACTGATCGTTTCACAGCCACATTTAATATTGGTTATAGGAGAAAATCTTCCAGTTCAAACAATATTGCCAGAACTTGATGAGGAAGGAAAAATCATATTGGAACCAGAAGCGGTCATGGAAACAAGAACTCGACAACCACGGAATCGATCAATTTCAGAGTATCTCATCAAGTGGAAGAACTTACCCACTGAAGATTCTACATGGGAGGATGAAAATTTTATACAGAAGCACCCAGAGCTACTCAAGCGTTGAGGACAACACTTTTTTGAAGGAGAGGGGCATGTTAGTCCCTATATTACTAGTATAGTCCCTTATTGTTGTTAGTGTAACCCCCTTATTGTTATTATTGTACCCTTGTAACCCCCATATTGTTATTATTGTGCCTCTTTGAATTATTATTAGGTTTAACAGGATTACATTGTGGCCCACTAGGATTACATTATGGCCCCATGGACTCCTATATATAGAAAGGAGGTTTTGTAAATTGTATCATCCAATAATTGTTCATTTATGTAATGTGTTGGAGGTTGCCCCTTCGAAGTGGCTCATTTCTAAGGCGTTGATATCTCTTTTCTTCTATTTTTGGAGCTGGTTACACAACAAGGTAGAAATGGAGAACTCTTCGAAGGTCTTTGATTAAAAATATGGAAGAAGCTAGAATTTGAAGAATTGGCCATTTGATATTATTGAGATTTTGTCTTTGCATTTGAAGAAAAAATCATGACAAAATTTCATAGACACAAAACTAAATTTTTATAAACCATATAGCCACATTTTGAATTTTAATATAGTTTTCAAACTATTTTTCAAGAATAAGGTGAATTTAAGTAGATAATGTATACTATGAGCTATTGTAATTCATGTGCATGCGTCCTAAAGGATAAATTGAGATTAATATGCCATTTTATGTGAAAATAAAATTTCAGATAGATTTTAAACGCTACCGGTGTGCTTATCAAAACAAATCACACTGATGCATTTAAATCATAACAACATTGGGGCATTCAAATAATAGGGCATTCAAATAATACATGCATCAGTTTCCAACATTCCAATAAATATTAAATATGTTATCATATTGGTTCTCTTGTACAAAACCACATTAATGCGTTTAAATATAAAAAAAACACCGGTACATACCTGTTTGCAGAATTAAAAAAAAAATACGAACTCAACCATCTCAGTGCTCTTATAAAAATTACAACATTGATGCATTTAAATATAAATTGCACCATTGCATTAAATAATTAATTGCACCATTTTGGGACTTCGAAAACAAAAATAAGAACTGTATCATGTTGGTGCATTTGAAAAATTTGGTCGCCCTACAATGTTGGTGCATTTTCTTATAAATTCACTGATGCTATTTACTATTGAATGCACCAATGTTCGAACAAAGTAAAAAAAGACACATTAAAAAAAAAAAACGAGCAGGAATTGATTTTTTGAAAACTAATTTCATTAAGTCTTTTCAATCGTAAGAAAATATTCACTATTTCAGTATTTTTCTTGAAATTTCAAGGGAGTGATTTTAAAGAGAGACATACCAATAGCATTGTACAACAATAAAATAATTTGGAGAAACAAAACTCTTCAAAAGATCAGACGCTGAAAGGTATGGTGATTCACTAAAAACTCTAAATAGTAATTTTTTAAGAATTTTATTGTTTATTTTACTAATATTTTTTTTATAATTTCTATTAGGGTTTGACTAAAAGAGAGACCATTTTCAAGAGAGAGATACTTGGATCAATGTGGAGTAGAAAAATTCTTTGGAACCATAGAAAAATCAAAATTTCAATGGCATGGTGATTCATGCAAAACCCTGGATAACAAAAAATTATAATTTTACTATTAATTTTTTTTATAATTTATGTTAGATTTATTCAAAATTCAGAAAAAATTAGAATAAAAACCTCGTATAATAAAAAAGTTACTATTTATTTTATTAGTAAAAATTTTTATGACCTTTTTTTATATTTAAATTTAATTAAAATTTAGAAAATAAATAAAAAAAATTATTACTTAACTCCTCACTTCCTCTTGTTTATATGACTGCAAAATTTCACCATATGGTTTAATCCCTTTACCACTTCACAATTACTGTTTTTCATTTTCGTTATTTTAGATTTAATGAGTTTGTATACTTACTATATATACGATGTTTCACACGTAAAGTAGGGGAATAACTTTTTGAACTAGATCCAAACCCTGTGAGCCCTCTTTGTTTTAAAAAAAATAGATATATGTTTTTTGGTGCGCCCTGTGTAATATAATGCACCAGTGTGCTCTGTTTAATATATCACACCAATATATTATAACATTGTCGGTTCTATATATTTTGTTCATCCTTGCTCATGGTGTAATATAATACACCAACGCACCTTTGCCAAATAGAACCGTTAAGTCATTGTGGTTTGTTTATCATACAAATTGCACCACCATAATTTCAAATTATTTCCAAAAATCATTTTTTGCTGACTGTGTTATGCAATTAAACGCATGGTGTGTTTAATGTAATAAACACACCAATGCATTTATTCAAATAAAGGCACCGATTACCAGTGCTATTTTTGGATGAAAATTATTTGATTCATGTATAAAATATATTTAATAATTTTTGTATTGAATTATACAAGCTGTATATTTATAAAAAATGTCTGAGAAGGTGTCAAGTAACAAAAATATTGATCTCCGTGGATGTGGGTGATAGTATAAGCATGCATGAAAACAATCTCTCCCACACTCGAGATGATGAAGATTTGCAGCGCAGGCTTTCACTTGAAGTGGATCCACGCTCCTACAATAATTCGCATGAGGCGATAGAGACAAGGCATCATGAAGACACGCAAAGCCAACAACATCCCCTTTGGGGTACCTCTCAACAACAATCTTTTGAATGATCTCCTAGATGGATATGACATTCTGCCATAAATCGACACACATGATTTGTCATGAAAACCGCTGCAACATGCATCTGCGAGCGAGGAATAATAATGCTTAACATCTTTGCATGTGCCACATGCCTACAAAAGGGGAGAAACTACTACACAAAACTACTCACAGTCTGCTCCTTCTGGTTTTTTTGTTACAGTTCCAGCCAGCCTACGCGCCCAATATGTGGCACAACCTGCCCCCCAGAGTTGCGTTGCGCATAATCCCCCAGGCTGCGCACCCCATTAATGTGTGCCTCACCTCGACTTCACTTGCCTTGCTAGTTTCACCAGCTTGTGTGCTCCCATTATCCTGCTCCCCCTGCTGCACATCCTCCACCAATGTACCTCCCTGTCCAATAGCACCTCGATGCGCACTTCCTATCTTTGGTAAGAGCCACTCCTCCACATCTCTCAGACCCCCATGTACCCTATGCTTCATCTGTCCATGGCTCTTAGACTATTCCAGAGAACAATCAGAGGAGGCCAGAGAGGTGTGTTCCCCAGTCGCTACCAATAAGGGCCAGATAACCACTTACAGTCCTTTGAGGGCTCCTCTTTGGGTAGTCACGCTAGGGAGGCCCCCCGCTCATGTAATGCAGAGAGGCAGAAGTGGACCAAGGAAATCCACCATTTCACACCAGGAGCATCACATGCCCCGCAAAACTGAGCCTCTTCTGGCACAGGAGGCTGAGGAGGAAGACATCGACGTTTAGATAATGGACTCAGAAGGCACCTGGACGTAAGTCCCGGATGCCGAGTACCCAGTTGCTCCCATCCTATGTGCACTTGCTTCCAGGCCTCCACGTTGACCCACTGCTGAGGAGGAATTCATTGCGCAGGTGTTGCTTGTCCCATCGTGGAGGAAGATCCAGATAGCGAGGATGATGCAAAAGACTCATGACCACGCAGCAGCTCAACTCTTCTTAGTTTTTTGTTAGGATAGTTATTATCACAAAACCTCTACTTTCACTGGTGCTATGGCACACTTTGTAATATTCTGTTTAATGTTTTTTCTAGGCTAGTTTCCTCCAAGGAGGAAACCCCATACATGCGCAACTATGAAGTCAACAAAGGCTGGGATTGGTTAAGCACTGCTTGCCAACTCATCCTGTAGCATACGTACTATTTTATTTTCGAATTAATATAGTTTAGCCTCAATTACGAAAAAAAACAGAAATATTGATCGACACAATGATAGCACATCGAAAAAAAAAGAGAAATAAGTGATTTGTAAATTCTTTACCAAATTAGTATATTTGAACTATATGTAAGTTTAACTAATATGTATTGGTTAGTGTGTGTCATGTAGATCCACAAAATGAAGAAAGGTGATAAGATTATTTCTAATATAAGTGCACAAGAGAGTAAAATGTTGATAGAAACATTGTAGAAGGACTAATAAGGTGAGTGAAAAAATACTATTCAATATGATTTTTAATTTTTTTTTTGAATTGTCATTAGTAATATGCTTAAGAATATTAGAGAACATGTTTCAAACAATATATTAATTCATATATGTTTGATGTTCTACTGGAAGAAACAATAAATGAACAAATCAATTCCATTCTAAGAAAAGAAAAATTATAATATGTAAATGATGATGAATTGGTCTTTAGCTGATATGGAGTGGTGGTGGAGGTTAATGAAAGGGGGATTTTTTTTACAAAACTATGAGGGATCCAGTGGAACAAACTTATATACATACATTACACTTATAATACAAAAATAAATCCAATGAATATAAGAAACAAATTATATTTAAACTACAGGAAGCATTTCCAGAGCAATGGTCAATGAGACATGTTAGACTTAAAAAAAACGTACAACAACAAAAAGGAATTATTCAAAAAATAATATTCTTAATTAAAATGATTTTATATAATTATATTTATATATTAGTACAAACCAATTTTTTTTTGTACCTAGGTAGGACTACATATTCATCATCATGTCCAATACATATCACCCCAACCGAGGCGGGGATTTGAACTAGTGACTTCACATCAAGGACTGCCTTAATAGAGAATCCGATCACTGTCTATCCAAGAACTCATGGACAATACACAACATTATTTTATTAATATCCAAAAAAGTGTACAAGGATATGTTCAAATAAATGGACATAATTGCATCACAAGAGGATCCATCTCAATGACAACGTGTTTCAAGTGTATGTAATCATGATTGAATTTGTACATGTAAAAATAATAATTTAGTATTAAAGATTAATTTTCAAGTATTTTCTTGTTAAAAAGAAAAGAAAATGGAACTCATTCAACACATAAATTAGGACTACAGGGAAGAAAAGAGTTTATATCAAAGTTTGTGAGTAATTGTTAATATTTATTTATAACAACTGATGGTTTCATTTTTGTATATTTTAAATTGTTTTACAACAACCATCCTTGAATGTATTCATATAGGTGCTAACATACAAAAGAGAGCCATTGGAAGAATTGATTAAGATTGGGTTAAATATGGGTTGTGAGTATATGTTGGGATATCAAAAATTAATTGTGGAATTTGTAAGTACCTATGTTGTTTTACATCTCCAAGTTTATAATAAATAGAACAAAAAAATCGTTTTGATTGAATCTATGATCTATAATGGGGTTTAAAACATGCAAGAAACAAAGTATGGAGCTACACAAACATAAAAATTGTTGCAACAAGGCATGAGACTTGGTTTTGAAAGCATGTGCATAGTTTATGAGTCACTTCTTGCTATTGTAAATTGTTATTTGATTTACATTGATGTACATTATTTATTTAAATTTTAAATATTCTCACTAATGTAGATACAATCCTTACACTTTATTTTTATGTTTTCAGATGGAACAAGATCAAGAAGATGAAAGAAATAGATGCAATCAACAAAACTTTCCTCCAAATAACCCAAGTCATGGAAGTGGCTCGAGTACTGAAAACAGTTCCAGTGAAGAATGATAGTATATTTGGATATCAGTGGAACCTTTTGTGTTTTTTGAAATAATTATATGTGAAAATTATACATTTTGTTTAATGTAATGGACATAGTGTCCCAATTGAAATACATGTCATTTTTTATGAAAAGGAACCTCTTACCGAGATATAATAAAAAACATTTTAATTTATTATATTATGCTATCCAATGTCTCTGTGAAATGTTACACCACATATTAAATATAATGATGATTAAATATTATAATGAAGAGATGAGAGATATGATAATCTAAAAAATTAATCCAAATGTCATATACAAATGCACTAATAAAATTTTAATCTATATTAATATTGTTATAATATATTTTCGATTTTTCGATGAATAACGAATTTAAAAAATTACAATAATTGCCTGTATGTTTCCAAAAAAGAGAATAGTATAATACAAAAAACCGGTGCATCCATAACATAAAAATGCACTATTGTGTTATGCTATATGAAAACACCATTAAGATATATTCTTTTCATGACAGGTGCCTTTTTAGAAAACGACAACACCGAGACATTTATTTATTCAAGCACGGGTATTGTTTGCAATTAATGCCTCAACGCATTTTAATTCTTAACGCACCAATGCTTTCATGGAACTAATAGCCGATTATAAAAAATATTATTTCCAACCCCTGTGCATTATTAAAATTAACACTATTGGTCGTTTTATACCCCTAACACACAAGTACATTTATACAAACAATACACATCAACATTGTCAGTTTAAACAAAAGAATCGAGAATGCAAAATTTTTTCCGTGCCTTGGTGTATTTCCTTAAAATAACACCCCGGGGAATGTTTTGATATATAAGCATCGGGAAGGTATACATTTCAAGCACCGATGTTATTTTCATTCAACACCTTAGTGATTTTAGTTATGTATGAAGCCTGGTTATTTTATATATGTTGTGCATTGATGCTACTTGTTCCACGAAGAAAAATGCAAAAAACAACATCCACTAAAACCTCCAGCCACTCAGCGACCCAAATTATTTCAGTTGTTACGAAGTTCCATTATAATCTCTGTTACGACATCCAATATCATAAAATAATGTTTTAGAAATTTCTTTTTCCAATTTTATAGCACAAGCTTCCTTCATTATAACCTCCACTAGAAGGTATTTTCTTTGCACTGCTTCCATATACCATAATTTAGTATATATTGGCAGCTGCCTCACTCTTAGTGTAGTCCAATCCTTTGCGATAAGTATCAATGCAAGTGTACACTGTATCATGCATTACATGCCTGCTTGAACCGATAAAGAGCTCTCTTCAACCGACACACATGTGTGTATCTGCTGAAGGTCTTGAATACCTGGGGTTGCTCTATGTATATCTACTCCTCAACCAATCAATTGAGGAAGGATTTCTTTCATCCACCTCATGGATCCTTCGCCCCATCTATGCATCTATTGCAAGTATGGTCATGATAGATGAGTACCTTGTCACTAGGGAAAATGACTTCTCAAAATAAATCCCCTCAATATGAGAGTATCCCTTGCCCAGAAACCTAGCCTTGTACTTCTCAACACTACCATAAGTTTCATTCTTCACATTGTACAACCACCTAAAGCTAGTGACTAATTTTCCCTCAAGTATAAGTAAAACATGTGAAACATCATTATTTATTATGGAGACATGCTCCTTAACCTTGGCATCCACACATACTATATGGGAATCAACCTCTTCAAAAGAAGATGGCTCAAAATATATCAACTATGTCATGAGAGCCATGTATGATGTGTGTCTATCTGGTGATCTGTGATGTTTATGTAAGGAAATAAGAAATCAAACCTACTCTCAAGCTTCATGCACCAATATCCTAACCAACCTGATCCTCTTTCTCCCTTCACTATGAGTCATTGCGTGAGTGGCGGCCTCCACATGGCCTACTCTCCGATCCTCATAATGTGGATGCTCCAAATAATCCTCCCAGAATGCTCTCTTGCCCTTAGGAAAGGTTTGATTATGTGAATATGACTCAGGCTACTCCTTGCGAGGTAGAAGCTCGTCATCTAGTGATGTGCTTAGCTCTTCCTTTAGATAAATCCTCATGGATTTCTCCTCATCAAAGATCATATCCCTTCTCAAAATAGTCTTTTTGAGAGAGGGAACTTACACCCTAGAAACATTTGGTGTCTTAGTATAGCCCACAAACAACCCCCTCTATACAGTAGGATCCAAATTCTTCCTTTAATTTTTGGACACATAAGAATACAACATGGATCCAAAAATGTGAAAGTGGGAGGCATCTGGCTTCCTCCCAGTGAAATCCTCCTTAGGTGTAATCATTGCAAGAAATTTTTGAGTAATCCTATTTCGCAAGTACGGAACTATGTTGCATGCATCTTCCAACCAAAATAAGGGCAACCCCTAATCATGCAACATGGTTCTAGAAGTGCCAACGATCCTCCTATTCTTCCTCATAGAAACCCCCTTTTTGTTGAGGATTATGGGATGCAATCAACTCCCTCATAATTCCTTCCTTATCACATAAATCTATGAAAGGCATTTGATATATACTATCCTCCATTATCACTCCTAAGGGACCTCAGTTTCTTCCTTGTCTCATTTTCAACTAAGGCCATGATTTCCACAAACTTCGAATAGACCTCATCTTTATTCTTCATGAAATAAATCCAACACTTAAGATAAAAATCATCAATATATATAAAAAAATACCTTTTCTTACTGAGTGAAACTATGGATAGGGGGCCACAAATATCTCTATGAAATCTCTTCATAATAGCTCCAAATTTTCTATATCAACCCTAAAAGGAAGATTTGGGATATATTCCAAGAGTGTAACCCTTACAAACATCATGCTGCTCAAGGGTTCTTTGAGGTAGCCCACTTGTGATTTGCTTAAGTATCTTCAAAGCTCCATGATGTAGATGTCCCATACGCCTCTTCTAGAGCTATCCAACATCTTAGCCCTCATCATAATTTTCCTTGTTGCTCAAGGTTGAGGATGCATCCACCTCCAACTTGTAGAGGTTTTTTTATGCCGACACCAATCTTCTTTACCTGACCTAAAGCCAAATGCTTTAGGTAGGCCTTCCCATTGCAAAATACATCAGACCCTTTATGTTCAAGGACTACCACTAAGACAAGGTTATTTACAATCCTAGGACATACATCACATTCTTTAGATGGAGGAGGGAACTAAAATCCCTCTTAAAGCTTATTGTACCAACTACTTTCATCATATATATGTCATGATCTCCAAGAATGATGTGTAAGTTCATGTATTTTTCCTACAAGTTACTTAAGAACTGCTTATTCCCTCTCATGGGGAATGAAGCCCTTAATCCAATATACCACACACTACCTCGAATTCAGTTTGACATGCAAGCTATTAGAGATAAATCCAATTCGAGTTGAGAGGAGAGAGATTCTCCTCCTGTTGTTGTTGCAACATGATTTTTGGATTTTTTTTTGGAAATTTCATAGCATAATTCCCAAATTCATGGCAATGAAAACACTTGATCATTCTAAGATACTTCTTTTTCTTGCCTCCATTCTCACTAGATTCGTGCTTTCTTCGGGACTTCTTGACTTGGGAATTCTTCCCTTTTCTAGCTAAATAAAATTTCTCCTCCTCAACAGCTCTAGTTGAGGCTCCATCCATTATGTTCCTCCTTATCTCTTCTTGCACAATATCTGACAACAGTCTCTCCCAATTAGGGAGATTAACTCCGCCATTCATAACATCCTAGAACCTATGCCATTATTTTTGAATCCCATGAAGAGCAAGGCTGACCATATCTACTAATGGAACTATTTATCCAACACATCCAAGTTCATAAATTACTTTATCAAACCTGGATAGATAAGTAACAATGGGATATTCTTACCCATTCAAATGTTCCTCAAATTTTCCTTCAAAACTAATTTTCTGGCATCACTATTCTTTTTGAATAAATCGGTGAGGACATTCCACATATGAAATGGTGTCTCCTTCCCATGAAAATTTGGAACAATATGGTGTGTAACTCCTTCTAGGATCATCCTCCCATCTTTGGAAGTATTATTCCTACACTGAGTTAGTTGTTGTGCATATGATGCAAGAGGTTTAGGAATATCATTGTTGATGTATTCCAAAAATCCATTATCATCTAACAAAACCTCCATCATGCCCTTCCATGCAAAAAAAAATTTACTCCCTTCTAGGGCATGCTCTGTCCTCAATCCATAGACTATCATAATTCCTACATTTGAAGAATTCTCCACCAACTAATCCCCTCTTCAATCCACTTTGAATCTTATCAAGGAACTTGGTCTCTATCTTTTTTACTACTCTGATACCATGTATAAAATCCTTTAAACCTTGAAATGTATAAAGAGATAAATATGATCACAAAATACACAATATTTATCTACCAAAATTATGCGGAGAGATAAAAATTAACATAAACATAATCACACATAGATCAATCACATATAGAAATTTATATAAGGAACACCACAGGGAAAAACACCTCTTGCTTTTATTATCAAATAATAAATATGATATATTAAAAATAATATGATTAAACCCTGAAGCCCATGCAATACTGATCAACTCCTCGACTCAAGAACTACCCAACAAATAGAAAAATAAACATGCTATGAAGCTCATATTTCCTAGCACAATTTAGCCCCTAAAAAATAAGAATTTCTAATATTTCCTTATGCAATTCCCAAGAGAAATATGCTTTCTCAATTTTCAAGCATGCAAAACCTGTTGTATAATAATGAATTACAATTGTATAATAATGAGTCTACTTGGAAGTTCAAATTACATGACCTGCTAGGGCTAATTTTAACAACTGCAACTAGTTAACTGAGAGTAAGTTAAGTTAACAGAAAGTAAAATACCCAACTAAACTCATAACAATATCTATTATAAAACTAGAGATCAATTAACTAATAGACACTAGAGATAACTCCGCTAGTTTGCTAGTTTTAGCCATAAAATATTCCACAACTTTTTGAAATCCATCTAACTCTAATTAACTAACAATAAACTAGTGATAGGCCACATCACACATGTTAACTGACAGCTAACGCGAATTAAAATTTGCTTTTTTGACTTAGGCACAAGTCTAAAGAAGCCCTTCCTTTCTAAAATTTTAATAAAGCACACTTCATAGTGATAGAGTTGTGCACTATTTGTTAACAGTCATTGCGTAGTCCTTAAAAACAATGATTGCATAATTCCCCATGATAGTGATTGTGTAGTTCCCAATGATAGTGGAAGGGAATCCTCCACTGACAGTGATTGTGAACCCATTTTTGATAGTGATTGTGCACCCATTCTTGACAGTGAGAGCACACATATTCAAGTCAGTACTATCACACCTCGCAGTGACAACCAATTCACTCTTGGATCCTAGTTTACCACCATGCATAAAGTTCACTTACAAACCCTAACCCTAATTGCACACAAATTCTACCTTTATAAAGAGTCTAATCCATAGTTCATTTTCATATTCATTATTTTCTTTGGATCTTTGTATATTATTAGAGCATGAGGAAAATTCTTGGTTACAAATGTGCCATCTTCTAGGTGAGTTTCTAATCTGTCACTTTTCCTTTTGCATGTATCGATTTTGATTTTTTTCTCTCTTGGATGTGTAATTTTTTCTTTCTCAATATTTTTCAAGTGTTATTTTTTATTGATTTCATCCTTGCATGTGGTTTTGGTGTTTTATTTCATTTTCACATGTGTAGTTTCACTTTCTTTCACATATCCTAGAGCATCTTTGCACAACTTCTAGGGGAAACTCTAATGCACTTTCATGCACTAGTTGATGTTATTTATCATAAGAACACATGTTGTATACCTTCTTATGGTATAGAAAACCTTTCAGTTGTAGTAGATACTTGTTTCGTAAATATATGCACCCTAAGTGTTTCACTTAGAGATAAGTGTTGCTTTATTTCCATTTCATTTTTTACATGTTTGATTTCGGTATTATGCACCTTCTTTTCATATCTGTGATTTTGTGTGTGTGTGAGATCATGTTCAGGACCTGTTATTCATTCTCTTTCTCTCCTCTTTGTTCTATTAATCCCACACATAGTTAGTTTTTTTATTCTTCCTTGTCCTCACATCAGGTGCAAGTTATGAACACCTTTAACCTTTAACCAAGTGATGAGCGCATTTTGCACTGCCAAGCATAATTCACGAGCCCATTTTTTCTTTCACTTCCCTTATATGCCAATATTGAGGACAAATCCCTCCATATTGTGCACTGTGAATCCCTAGAGCATAGTCACTCAACCCTTGCTACTTACTCCTACCCACTATGAAATGAATTAATCAACCTTGCCTTGTGTTCTACATTGAGCACTCCTCGCTGAGATTAAGGCCTCCTTTGGATGTTTGGAATGGAAACCTATGAGATATGAAGAACTCCCTCCTTCATTGCACATTGAGCATTCCTAGGTCACAATCTCTGAACTTCTTTCTACTTACACTCACCCTCTCTCAAATTCCTTAGTCATCGATGCCTCCTTTTCTTATTACACACTTCTATTTGAATGTAAGGCCATATCTTTACTCGTATAATGGAATCTTACATAATTCCTAGAGTCCCCTCCTCAATCATTATGCATTGCACAGTCACAGTGCCCAAGCTTGTCACCCTTGTCTCCTGGACTTTCCCTTTGCAACCAAGTCTTGCCTCTCTCTCTTTCCATTTCGTTATGCACATTTCTAGTGCCTTAACCTTCACTCATTGCCTCAGAACTCTAAAAACTACACTCAAGAAGTCCTCTCTCTAAGTCCTTGCGCATTGTCCCATCATAACCATCATCTTCTGTGAGAAAAAAAGATATGATAGAAGATTTTGGGACTGATGTTGTCTTCACATGAGTGAAATTCATTTGCAGGTACTATCATCCTAACGTCGCAGATAAATTTCGAGGAGGTCATCAAGAATGGATTTCAAAATTATGCTTGTGGAGATAAGACACAAAGGTGCTATCATGTATGAGTAAAGGAATATTGCACCATGACAGAGAGATGGAAACTAATGTTGAATCAGAAGGTTCCAATACTTATCCCAAGCCATTGGAGGGTGAATATTAAGTACACAAGAGATATATCATGAAGGGTTTAATACATAAAAAAAGAGAGAATAACTTGACATAGATACATTACAATGAAGTGTCATGTCACAGTCCCTAAATTTCAGCTTCTCAAGGCCTGAACACAAGAGTCTCATTTTTTTCAATATATTTTTCCAAATTATTGGTGAATTGTAATTATGTAATTTTGAAAATTATAGGATGTAAAATTTGTGGAATCCCAAGGGTCACACATGGAATGTGAAGAGTCTTGAGGAAGTCAAAGTGTCATGTAGGAGCTCAAGAGTCATGAGGGAGGTCAAGAGTCACATGGGAGGTGAATAATTACCTCATTTATTATAAGTAAACAATCATAACTCAAGTAAAGGACTTTTAGCCTTAGTTTCTCAAGCATAACATAGGAGAGAATATCATTATTTTGAGGAGCAAGTGATGGCTCAATGTTCCACTATTGGGGCTTATGATTCATCATTGTAATTATGAATATTGGAACTTTCAGTTCATATTTCAAGATCTTATAGCTGAAGCACTCTCATGCATGTATCATGGATGTTGTAAGAATATTATTTTAATGTTTACGATATATGTTTGTTCATATGTATTAATAACAATAAACTATTTTTTTATCTTTAGTACACATCTTGTTGAATGGTGCATCTTACTTCCTTTCACGATCGTTGTTACTTTGTGAACTATTTTGCAGACTAACTAACAATTATTTCTATGATCCCATGTGTATTTAATATAATGGTATTATTACTCTTCTTCTAAAGGCTCACTCTTTCTACCCCATCTATGGAAGAACCTTGTCTATATTGGAATTTTGTTTTTCACATAGTCTACTTTCTTACTTATCTTAAACTATATGTGTCCTCTCTTATGTGTTAATTGCAGTGAAGGAAAATATCTAAGTGTAAATGGTAGCCATGCCTTTATTTTGGATGGGGCTCCTATCCCAAACAACGTGAGATTTAATTGGTAGTTCATACCAGGGAGACCCCATGTGTTAGTGGACTTCCACCACCATTAAAATTTGGTGCTAGAAGGAGGGCTAGATGAAATTTTTTTCCCATGAAGTCTGTTCTTAATCTCTTATCTTGAATGAATTATTCCCAAATCATAATCCCAGGGTGTTTTTCTAAAAGTGGAAATACTACAATCCCCGTGGAGCTAATTGATGACTTGTAAAATTTTAAGTTCAATGGTGATGGTGAAACATCCATAATTGAGCATACACTTTTGTTTCTTAAGTTTTGTTATATTCATGAAGTGAATTGTGTAGATTTCACTCTTAGATTATTCATCCTCATTTTTGAAGGTTGTGCTAACCAATGGTGTCATACATTACCATATACTTCCATTCATTCATTTGAACAATGTTTTATGGAGATTAATCGAGCTTCTGATAGTTACAATTATAAACATGTATATAAAAGGATTACTCAGCCTAGAATGAAATCTAATGAATCATTAGAGGATTTTATTGATTGGTTTCTTCATATTTGTTATATGCTTTCTCAAGAAGATGTGAATTGGAATTTCATGGGTGAAAAGTTTCAACATTTGGTTCAAATATCCTTGAAATTTTTTGAATTTGAATCCATGGATTATTTTTCTCTTCCAACTTATATTTATCATGAGGTACCTCTAATTTCAAAGGAGGAACCTACCACTTATTTTGTCCCTTATCCTCCTCCTTTCTCATTACTAAACAAATTGGTACCTCTTATTTATGTTGACATTGGTAAAGATGAAATAAAATCATTGATTCACTTATCCCACATTCATTTCCTTCCCACGGGAAAGATATTATCCAGGAAAACTTTGAATTTTCTAATAAATCCATGGATCCTAGTGTGAAGGTTGATGCCTTGATTTCTCAAGTTGATATTAATGTGTATAATTTAAGTCTTCAATTTTATCTAAATGAATGTATTTCTTATTCAAGGGATACTTGTCACCATTTATCATTTACACCTCATGGCTCCCTATGCCTTGATTTGTTTTATCAACCCGCTCCACCAATTATTTCTCCTGATATTCTTGATTCTCAATCTGATAGTTCAAGTAGTGATCAAGTATAAGGTAGTCATATTTTACAGATAAAGGAGAAAATTGATGAAGAAAAATTTAATCTCACTTCTTTTTATAAGCTCCTGTATGTTAAAATTTTCCTTCTACATTTGGTTGATCAAGAATATCATGATCTCAGAAATCAATTAAGTGATATCAAATTCCTTAACAAAAATGGACCCTTGGGAAACCATCACCGTGAAGAAAATGACTCCATTGATATGCATGGTAGTGAGTTCCCAGGTACATCTGTCAATCGCTTGGTTTTTCAAGAATATTTGGATTTATAAGTTTTTTATCTAGAATCTAATCTAGTCATATAAGAATTTATCATAGGAATTTCTTCCTCGACTCACCAGCCCCTTTGTGGAGATGTGTGTAATCAATCAATTGATATTTCTTCCAATTTTCATTCTGATGAATTAGGTATCAATTCCACAGAAGGTGGTAAGGATTCCCATGATGAGTTAGATGATGTCATAAAAATTTAGAATATTTCTTACAAATAGGATAATCTATTTGGTGATGTTGATACATCCAACTGAATTGTTGATTCCAATGATTTACATCTAATTCATAATGATTTTGTTGAAATAACCGATGATAGTCCGATTCACACAAATTTTGACCTGATCATGCTTTCAAAATCTAATCATTCAACATTTGAACATTCTGGGACTCATTGGGAAGTCGGACCACTTCAATTTCAATTGATGGTTATGCTAGGCTTTCACGATCCTGATAAGGTCCCTGAACTAGGACATATCTAGATTTTCTTAAATAATTATTTTCTCAGAATTGTATCACTACATGTAAGCTCACACTTGAAGGATTTACAGTGTTTTAAATTTAATTTTCTTAATCCTCTAGATATAGTACTCTCTGATCAGATGAAAGGTTCTTACTTGGTTAAATATTCCTCCTAAAAGTCTCTTGCATTAAATCTAGGGTTGGAAAACATATATTTCACGGATGGATATAGATTTGAAGTTTGTCATTCTAATTTTCGGGACATAAATCATCATTTGAAAAAATATTTACTTCTATTGACCCCTCCATGAGTAATCAACTCCTTATCGTTATTGTCTATGTTTCGAAGTTAATCATTTTTTCTCTGTTACAATCTATCATTTTCAAGGATTGTAAATGCTTGAGTAATTTGGAATATGAAAACCATCATGCCTATATGAATACTAGATTTGATTTGACACATTTTTCAAACCTTTTTCAAATTAGTATCCTAATTGGTTTCTCAAATTTACAATACCAATGATTGTTTTTAATTCCCAAGATTTCACATTGCTAGTCTGGTATATAATAAGATTCAAAGGGAACCAGTGGATAATTGAGAATATTATATGCCAATCCACCAATCTAATCATAAAACTGGTTCAAACAAATTTTGATCAAATAATCATTTTCCCACTGGTATATCTGATGATTGTTGGTTTACAATGATTGATATTGTTGATCCCATTGGCCTTTATGAATCATCATTTCACTGTTTAGATATTTTTCGGATAGTTGAGGCACTTCAACTTTTACTAATGGTTATGTCAGGTCCTCACAATATTTACAAGGTTTTTGAAAGAGATCAAGCTATGTTTTATTTAGAATATTGTCCACATGAATCGACTGGGATAATTGGAAGTTCATTTTCCTAATATTTTTAGGGTTTTTAAATGGGTTGTTTTGAATACCATGATTGAACCATTGATTAGCGAGAATAAAATTACTTCGAAACCTCCATCACTAATTACAAGTTTCGATATTTCTTGATGTTTGTTAATATTGGAAACGAAAAAAAATGTACATTCACAAGAAAAATTCAATATTTTTATGACCATTTTTCCAATAAACAAGGTAAAGTTATAGACTTGTTAAATCTAGCTATTATGGCACAAATTTCTACTAATACTCAAGACCTTCAATTTTTTGTGTAGGTTATTGAGGTAGACATATTTATTTATGCACATTTCCTTATAATGTTGCTAATTGGTTGTATATTTCTTCTTGCAGGTTAGAAACAAATCTTGTGGCTACACTGGAAATTTGACTTTACATGATCGCAAAATTCTGGTAAAATATATTAGGGTTTAGGTGTTATTTCATTCTAGTCACTTTTAAATTACATTACCACACTATTCTTTCATCTCGCTTCTCATTTTAGTATTTAAATTTCACTCTACTTGCTTATTTTATTTCTATTACATCTTCTCGTGTTTTATTTCGTGTCTTTGCTTGTGTTTTGTTTTTGATAAGACCATTTATGAAAGTCGTTTTATTTGGATCTATGTTAATTTGGAAAATTTTGAAAGGGAAACTAAGACAACTGAAAATATACTTCTTTGTTTGCGCCTGAATATATTTTATGATCAATGATGCATGTAGGGAAAATATATTTTATCCGAAGTGAGAGCTTAAGTAGATCTACGATGCTTGTCTCTCTGATGGGATCAAATTTCCTTAAATCAGATTTTATATTGATTGGTTTTAACATGTCAACTCAGTTGATTAGAGAAGGGAAAGGAGGAAAAACTTAAGCGAGAATACTAATTTCGGAGTTGTATACATAAGATTCTCTAAAAAACAAGGAACAACCTATGTAGTCGTAAAATAAGCTAGGATAATATTTCACCCATAGAAAAATAAATTTTGATAAAATGGAAATGAGAACAACGTAATAAAATAAAGAAATTGTAAAATAAGAGAAAGGATTCTTGTTTAGAGAGGTGAATCAAGCAACTCTATCGGGCTATGTAACAGGCTTGTTGGTAGCCAAGAAATTCTTGTGATCAACTTAAATGAATCCATTATGTTACTGAATATGCACGTTGGTAGTAGAGTAACACCAGAGATGATAATAATATTCTAAATATCTTAAACTTGTGGAACTCATATAATCGTACTCCCTAATTGAAACAACCGAATTTTGACTAAACTTGTGAAGTGTGTTAAGCCGACAAAAGGAATAGAAGGGACTGCATATTTAACTAGGATAAGTAAGGAGACTAGGTCTATCAATATAATGAGACAACACTTCCATAAGGCTAGGCATCGTACTGAAGTTTAGACCTAAAAAAATAAGTTTGGGTTCGCCTAATGTATCTCCATGTCCGACCTTAAAATTTTGGAGCCTCATTATGATCATATTATCTTTATTTGTAAGGCATTAATGTCATGGTCGATCATGTTATTTAAGTGTTCAATTCTTCCTTTAGTAATTCTAAGTGTCACAACTAATTTATTTACCATGGCCAAATCCTGATGTATTCGCAAGTGAACTTTCCAAGGCATGCCATGCACACTTCATAGTGGTAGTGTTGCACACTGTTTTTAAACAATCATTGTGCAGTCATTGCAAAGAGTGATTGAAAAGCTACCCATGGAATTGATTATGTAGTTCCCAGTGGAAATGTAAGGGAATCCTCTACAAACAATGATTACACACTACTTTTTTACAGTGAGAGCACTCTTCTTTAAGTTGGAACTGTCACACCTCATAGTTGTAATAAATTCACTCTTTGCTCTGAGTTCCCTGACATGCACGAAGTTCAATCACAAACCCTAACCCTAATTGCATGTGATATCTCCCTATATAAAGAGTCTAGTCCACATCTCATTTTTTCATTCATTATTTTCTTTGGAAATATGTGTATTCTAAGAGCATAAGGACAATTCTTGGTTGCAAATGTGGTATTTTCTGGGTTAGTTTCTCAACTCTCCCTCTAGCTTTATTTTCCTCTTGCATGTGTTTTTTTTTCTTGCTCATTGTTTTCCAAGTGTTGCTTTTTATTTTTTTCATCCTTGCATGTGTTTCTTTTGTTTTCGCAAATGTCTCTTTCACTCTTGCATGTGTCACTTTTTCTTGCTCTCACATATCCTAAGAGCACCTTGGCATACCTCCTAGAGGAAACTCTAGCACACTCTATTGCACTAGTTAATGTTATTTATCATAAGAACATGTGTTGGATACATTTACATGGGATAACATAGCTTTTAGATGTAGTCGACACTTGTGTTGTAAATATGTGCACCCTAAGTGTCACACTTGGAGATAAGTGTCATGTTATCATTCATTTCATCATTTTCATGTTGAATTTTGGTATTATGCATATTATTATCATATGTGTGTGAGATCATGTTTAGCAACTAATATGGACTCTATTTCACTCCTTATTTTTCCACTAATATAATGGTTACCAAATTTTGGGATTCTTCCTTGTGCTCACATTAGGTACAAGTTATGAACACCTTTAACCTTCAGCCATGTGATGAGCCCAATGTGAACTTATAAACCTTATTCATGAGCCTCTTGTTTGTTTTACTTTCCCGATGCACCCAACTTGAGGGAAACTCCCTTCATATTGTGCATTGTCCATCCCTAGAGCATAGTCGATCAACCCTTGCTACATACACTTGTCCACTGAAAAATGCCTTAACTGTCCTGTCTTGTGTTGCACATTGAGCACTACTAGTTTAAAGTGAGGCCTCCTTTGTATCCTTGTAATGGAAACTTGTGCAATGCCAAGGCCTCGCTCCCTTCATTGTGCATTGACAATTCCTAGGGTATAGTGACTCAACTTCTTGTTGCTTTCACTTACCTTCGCGCAATGTCAGAACCAAATTTTCCTCCATTGCACATTGCGCACACCCAATGGATAGTAAGGCCATATATTGACTCTTATAGTGGCAACATGCATAATTTCTATAGTACCCTCTCAATGCCCAAGCTTGTCACCCTTGTCTCCTAGACTTATCCTCTGCGCATAAGTCGTGCCTTTCTCTCTTTCCATTGCACAATGAATATTTATAGTGCCCATACCTTCACTCCAATCCTCTTGACTTAGTGCTATGCACTTAAGAATTCCTCTCTATCAATCCTTGTGCATTTTCGCATAATGAACAACATCTTGCACGAGAAAAAAAGATAGAATACAAGGTTTGAGGGTTGATATTATCTTATCGTGACTGAAATTCATTTTTAGGTTCTATAATCATAACATGGAAGATAATGTTCAAGGAGGTAATTAATAAGGGGCTTCAAAAGGACACTTGTGGAGATAAGAAACAAAAGTGCTATCATGCAGGAGTAAAGGAAACTTGGACCACGACAGAGAGATGGAAAGTCATGTTGACATAGAAGGTTCCAATAATTATCCAAACCCTTTGGAGGGTGAAGATGAAGTCATAGGAGAAAAAATAAGAACATGGAATCGATACATTACAATGAAGTCTAATGTTATAATCCCCAAATTATAACTTCTTAAAGCATGACAAAAAGAGCCTATTTTGTTCAATGTATTTTGTCACATTATTGGTGGAATTCAATTATGTAATTTATAAAATTAGAAAATGTAAATTGTGTGGAAGACAAAGGGTCACACATGGAATGTAAAAAGTGACTAGGAAGTTCAAGAGTCATGTAGGAGCTCAAAAGTTATATTGAATCTCAAGAGTGATAAGGGAGGTCAAGAGTAACAAGGGAGGTCAAGAGTAACAAGGGAGGTGAATAATCATGCCATTTTTTATAAAAATAAATCCTCACAACTCTAGAAAAGCACTTTTATCGTTGGCTTCTAAAGAATATCATAGAAGACAAGATGCATCACTTTTTTGGGGAGTGAGTGGTGGATAAATGTTTGACTATTGTAGCTAGTGATTCATCATTGTAATTTTCTAACTTGGAACTTTCACTTAATATTTGAAGCTCTCAGAGACAACGCTATTTCATGCATGTATCATGGATGTTGTAAGACTATTATGTTAATTTTTATGATACATGTTTGTTCATATTTATTAAGGAAAATGAGATATTTTGTTATCTTTAGTACACATCTTCTTGAATGGTGTGTATTACTTGTTTTCAGGATCATTGTTACTTTATCAACTATTTTGTAGATTAACTAATGATTCTTTCTATTCTCCTATGTGTATTTAATATAATATTACTATTACTTTTCTTTTAAAGGATCACTCTTTCTACCCCTTCCATGGAAGTATCTTTATACATTGCAATTGTATGCTTCACAGGGTCTACTTACTTTCTCATCTCAAAGTATATGTATCCTCTCTTATGTGAAAATTGCATTTATGGAAAATATATGTGTAAATGGTGGTTGAACCTTTACACCAAATGGGGCTCCTATCCCAAAAAGTTTGAGTTCCAATTGAGACTTCATACTTGGGAGACCCCTTCAATTGCTAGACTTCTAGCACCATAAAAATGATGCAATAATCCAACCAGATGTTGTGGTAAACTTTAACCTATTAGTGTTTTAAACATTTTGCTACATTTTCCATTTTTTCTCACTTCATATTATGCTATATAAATCCCTTCTTGACGTGGTTATTAGCTTTTGGTAGCCACGATGTCCAACTGTATAATTTTTATGCAGTTCATTAGGGATGGATTGCTATATGTTTTGATCATTGGGTATATAAATTTTGTCTCTATACATCAACAAATCCTTCTCACTAACTAAAAAATAATTCTCTTCCTCATCTTTATAATTCGATATTTTATTTTTTTACCTTTATTTTAACATATCCATTTTTGAAATCTACAATTGTCTACACTTTTTTAGTTAAATGTTTTTTCCAACTACTTGCAGAAATAACATAAAGTTGATTTAGTTTCATGGTATGAGAATCTACTATTTTGTTTTGTTTTCCTTTCATGTGTATTATGTCCAAGTAATAATCACTAAGGAATTTCAATCACCGAGCTTTCCTAGCATTTAATTTTGACTGATCAAATCAATACCTAAAACTGACATTATCAATATTTAACTAAAATATCTTCCTTATAAGATAGTGCCTCTACATTTTTAAGTCAAGGATATTAGTTTTTTGTTCTGTATCATAGGTATCAAAATTCCTCTTACGGTATTTAAGCTTTAGAGATTCATAGTTTAGCATATACACTTATTCCATTAATCCCCCCCCAAACCCTGTTTACAAGAAACAATATAGACTACAAAGTATTTTTTCGGGTTAGCTAGTTTTAAAATTTGAGTATTGGTCAACAATTTCTTTATTTTATAAAAATTTTCCTGACATTTTTGAATAAAATCAAATTGAGTTCCTATTGATGGTTTTGGAGCTACCAATATTCAAGGGATCTCCTCGATATGAAGTCCCAACAAGAGATAACATAGTTTGGTGTGGGATTCCTAGCAGTGGGGTGTTTAATGATATTCATTCAATTGCAAAATGAATGGAGTGGTGCACAATGTCTTTGGTTAAAGAAAGTGTTTCACCTGAGGAAAGTCAATATGATGCATGAATTTCACCCCATGGAAGCCTGTAATAGTACTCATCTTGAAAGGAACACACGAGTTGAAAGACATCACAAAAAATAACAAGAAAAATAGTCCACAAGTTAAAGGTGATCAGTTAAAACATAAGCACACATTTAACCATATTCGTACAAAAGAAAATGAAATAGTTCATAAGAATATGTGTAATTTAAACAAAATACATCACAAACATACCAATAATAGTCCTACTACATTTACAATATGTTCATGAAGACGTTCCAACTCTGATTTTATTATAAGTGAAATTTCCATTCATACATACAACATGATGAACCACTTGCCGCAATATTCGAACATGAAGTCAACAACACCTACTACTCCTAAATAATTGTACTCCCTCTATGCTATGGAGAAGCCAAGGATAACACAAAACATACAAGCATTCTATAAGCCTAAGCCTAGCAAAAAGCTTGGGTCCCAAAAGGCCCTTACAAGAGTTATGAGGATGTATTTTTAACTAAAGGGGGGTGACTCTTGGAATTCCCCCTTGGTGATTCTTGGACTCCCCTCATGAATCCTTACATTACATATGAATCTTCACATTCCGTCATAGACACATAGAATCTCACTTATACAATAATTACAAATAATACAAATTTTCCACTCGTACCCATATAAGAAAAAATAGGGTAGAGACAACTTGACAGCCTAACAAGACAAAGCACTTTGATGCCAACGTTTAGGTGAAATGATGTCTGGCAACCTTAACTTGATGTTTCTCAGTCAGATACTCATGGCAAGAATGGTAATGTGCGATGATCTCCCCAAACTTCAAGATGGTGTCAGGATCAAAGCAGACTCTTGCTTCCATAGAATTCAGGTACAATACCTTGGAGTCAGTCTGAACCTATTTCTAAATCATGAACAACATCGTTCAGATCTGAACAGGGCCACCAATGTAGTTCTAAATTTTCTATATGTTCATGTCCAAGTCCTCCTTGGTGCTGATCTGATTCAGCTACTCCAAGTACTCATCAATCTCTTGTCGCACTTGGAGCTTGTGCTTAGTATGGGTGAGTGAACCGAATAATTGGATCTTGTGGGTTCTCACCATTAAGTACAAAATGTTGTACAATTGTGCATATCTGCCCTGAATTTTTGTGATGAACATGGAAAGTTTATTGTTTCTCTAGATCGGTATCTGAACCTTTGATTTCTCTAGATCTACCTGTGGCTTCATCATATTTACCAATGTGAGTGGTGTCACCTTGCACTTCATTGTCCAATCATGCACATAAGTGATGGTAGCTTGCACATTCTTAAGGATACTAAAAAACTCAATGCACTAAAGCTAAAAGATGTGCAAATGGAAAACTTCTTTATGCACGGTCATGAGCTCCTCATATAAGTCCCACATATTATCTCCAAGTGTGGATACTTCAGAAAGTATCACTTCTCTAATTTCTTCCAGGTGGAACTGTGTAGAAGTTGCACTCTGCACTATTGTGCGAAGTTGTTCAATCTCTTGCCGGGAAACATGTAGGTTATTTACCAATTTTTTTTTCTTGACCATCAAGTACCAAGTGTCTGGTTTTGCAGAACTTACAAAGGCCATATTGGCTTTAGAAATAATTTTTGGATTCCACCTGGTGTCTGCAAAAATTACCCTTTCTCTCATGAAGGTAGGGGAGGCATGATCATTTGGGAAGTGATTTCTCCCGACTTGTACAATATTCTTCTGAAGTTTGTTGAATTACATATTGTACACATCCATCACTAGATCACCATCAAGGGGAACTACCTCCCCTTTATCACTTTGGGCTTTCTTTGTGACTGAAGGTGGTGGAATCTGGCTTGTGACCTGTGGTGAAATAATCATCCAATCCACATCTTCATCTTGCGGCTCCAGTCACAACTCCATGTGAAAAACTTCAATAAAATGTTCAATATCCCAAGTAAGTTGTTGATCCTGCATCTGTTCACTCACTCCTTTTGCTACTGGATAATCCATTACTGAATATTTAACATGTGTGGGTGTCATCTCTTCTATCATGGCACCTTGCATTATTTCGTCTTCTTTTTTCTCCTTCTCCTTTGCTCTCGTTCTTCCCTTGGTTCTTGTTCTACTTTTTATGTTCTCCATTCTGCTTCCTGAAATATATTCTTCTCTCTCATCATATGCTCGCTCTTTACTTCTTCTACCAAAGCTTATTTTATATGGACTAGATCCACTTTTATCTTCCAGCTTTGTTCCTCCTTCGCGTTGTCATCATCCTTCCTCTTCCACTTGTCCAGTACTAGATTGCTACCTTCTACTACCATTGCAAGAATTTATACCATGTTAGTGTTGACCCCTTTTCCATAAACAATTGAGTCTCTGTATATACTGGCAAGTAAACTAGCACTTACTCAAGTGTTTCCCCAATACTACTTTCAGTGGCTTCTTTTGAGGCAGATATTTTTGGTGTCATTGTAGCAATGAATGGTATAAAAATGCTCAAAAACTGCTATACTCATGGGATAGACAAGGAACACATGGAAAGAAAACATAATTTTTAAGAAAAACCACTTTTAAGACATGTTGATGCAGAAAACCGGGAAACTGATGGAGGTGATTGCCTGTTTTTCACTAGTAAGAGGGGATGGATGCTTATGGGAATTGCACACTACACTGTCTGAGAAGTCAAGGTTGAATATTGAGTTTTGAAATTGTGCAATGCATAGTTCAGTCAGGGAAGTGAGCTGGGAGAGACCATGCATTAGAAAATATCAGTGGCTTGGGATGAAGGCTGAGCATTGGAATTAGGAAATGCACATTTCGGCCAACCTGTACTATGCACTGTGTAGTTCCATAGACCAAACTCTCAACTCAAGCCTCCAAATTGCATAGTGCCCAGATGAGCAATGTGGAATTATGCAAAGGAAATGCCATATCTACCTAAGAGGAGTCCAAAAAATGAGTAGATCTGAGGGATAGTTATGTATTGAGTGCACATTCAACTATGTGTAAATGAAACAAGAAAAATCAAGTGGAAAAACCAAGTAAACGACAAGAAAATCAAGTTGGTGAGGAGATTCATCGCAACGATGACCATTGTTGCAATAATGAAGAAACAAATGACACTCATGAAAGGAAAAAAATAACTTGAAACAAAACTTCTACGAGTTAAATGAACTTAAAATGATAGCACATATGCAAAGAGGTAAGAAAAATAACTCTCACACAAGGAAAACTGTAAAAATAGACACCAAAAAGAGACTAAAAGCAATAAGTGAAAAACTCACCCGGAAAAGCGATGATGATCGCACTAAAGGTTCTTTGATTTCCCTAGGAATGGAAATTATCTAAGATTGAGTGTTATAATGAGCTCTAGGAGTGCCAATTAAATAGATTTAATGAATTAAGGTCTATGAGCGCATGCTAGAAATCAAGGGAAAAGCGATAAATGGCGACAAATTCCAAAAATAGCAAGTGCGCTACCTTTTGGTAACTAAAAATAGATCCCTAGATTCTAGGGATGTTTTTTTGTCTTCTCAGCTTTTCTCATTTTCGTGGGAAATATTTCCATGCACATCACCGGGAAATATTGTGCAGTTTCAGAGAACTGGTGGCTCCCAGCTGAGTGCACTGTGAAGTTTCTGAGCTCAATGAAGGATTGTGTAGTTTCTAGGCTCAATACTCGAATTCCTATCATGAATGTGCAATTTTCGAGCTTGAGGATGAATTCCAGTCATGATTGGGAAATTTTTAACATAAATGTCAAGTCTGGCTCCATGAATTGCATAGTTTCTGGAGGCAAGCCTATAAATGCTGCACAAGGCTTATACAAAAGGTAAGCTTGTGGCTTATAAAATATTTTATAAGTGAAGAGAAAGTGAATAAAATCATAAGTAAAAGTTAAACATCAGTCAAATCATGGACACCTCATAGCCGTGTAAGGGAAGCTCAAGTGAAAAGAAAGTTAGGCTCAAAAATCTAAGAAATGGAAACATTTTGGAGGGAAGTTGTAAACGCAACAAAATTTGTGGTAGACTAGTAGAACTCCAAATCTATGAATGAATATTGTCTCTTGTAAAACGAGTCTCACCCTTACAGAAGTATTTCTGAATTCAATGATTATCACAAATTCCTCACATAGTCCGAGTTAAACACATAACCCCTTTCCATCCTCTTCATTGGTGTAGGAACAGTAACCAAGCCAAGTCACACTGAGTTATTTCAATTGGGGATGAGGAGTATTTAGATGCTCAAGTAAAAGAAAAATTTCCAAGTCCTTATTTTCATCTCTGCTTTTGCTTCATTGCAAGGAAGCTTGGACAGTACCCCAACGGAGTCACTTCAGTAACACAACATTGCTCCCATGTCAACGAGCCTGGGTAGTAACCCGACAGAGTTTCTTGCTTCACCTCTATGCATAATAATCCTTTCTCTTATTTCACCCTTTATTTCATTTTTTCATTTCCTTCAAAGAACTGTGCATAGGAACTTATTTATTTCATGGGGCGGAAGAGGAGTCCCAACTCATTAAGAGCAGAATATGTTGTTAAGTTTAGAGAAGCATGTTTATGTACACCTATGACATACTTGTTAAGGTTTTCCTGCCCTCCTTACTCTACTATATTAGAGTGACAAGTATTAACTGGAAATATAAAAACCGATTAGAGTAGGTGGAACCAGTTAAAACCTAAACATCTTGATTTCACCATGGTTCTCTCCAATAAGGGACATATTTTCCATCTAAGTATCTGTCAGGGCCCTATATTACTAGTGTATTCCCTTGTTGTTGTTAGTGTAACCTAATTATTGTTATTGTTGTTCCCCTGTAGTCCCCATATTGTAATTATTGTTGCCCATAATAGCCCACTATTGTTATTTTTATGCCTTTACATAATTATTGTTAGGTCGGCTAGGATTATATTGTGACCCTATGGACTCCTATATATAAAAAGGAATTTTTTTCATTTGTTTCATCCAAGAATTTTTCATTTATGTAATGTAAAGGAGGTTTTCCACTCAAAGAGGTTGATTTCTAAGGAATTGATCTATATTTTCTTCTATTTTGTGAGCTGATTTCATAACATTTCGTATCAGAGCTTTGGATTCTAGAGTTTCACTGCTTCAAAAAGGTCATCGTGGTATTTTCACTATAACTTGTTTTCTACGAAGGTTCAGAAGCTAAAACAAAAACACATTTGTCCATAAATCTGGGGGACCTTCGTCGAAAAATTTCAGATCTTAGTTCACAATATTTTCGGAGATATGATCTGTGGAAGTTAGGGATTTTGTAGGCTCCTGAATTTCATCTCAAAGATGTGACCTTGGGAAACTCGTCATAACTCTCTCTCTGAGAATTATATTGGAATTATGTAAAAAGAGGAAGAACTTATATTGAATGTAGTTTCCTGTGTATAGATTTTAGAGCCAAAGGACGAAACATTGACACTTGGAATGTCGTACAAGTTCGCTTTATTGAAGCAGTCCATAATTAGGTCAATGTGGGAGATTGCGCATACCTTTGACTTGAAGAATCTAAATCAGGTCGGACCTGTGGCATTGGAAAGAAGAGTCATAGGGCTACTAAAGGACCGGAGATAAAATCTTGGGGATCCGAAATTACATAGATACATTAGTTTCAATATGAAGCTCCTCCAATGCAAGAAAAAAGTGTATATTTGTTTTGAAAATTGCATAAGTCTTGTTTTAAAAATTAGTTTGAAGTTACTCCAAAGGAGTATTGAATCATAGATATTAGTATTTTGATCTAAAATGTGTCCTAAAAAGAATTCAACACCCATTAATCCCTCAGAAGGATCTACTATGACTCATAAAGAGGAATAAGTGCAACATGATATATAAAAATTACAAGACCAAGTGAAACAAATTTCCCTCTCACAAAGACTAATAAAAAATGAAATGGAAGCTAAGATGGATGGCTTGAAGAAAGGCGTGAAAGCTAAGATGGATTATTTAAAGAAATGCATGGAAGCTAAGATGGATGGTTTGAATAATGTCTTGGAAACTAAGAGGGATGGCATGGAATCTAATATGATGGACGGCGTAGAAGCTAATATGGATTATATGGAAGGCAGCATGGAAGCTAAGATGGATGGTTTGAAGAAAGTCATGGAAGCTAAGATAGACGGTTTGAAGAAAGGCGTGGAAGCTAAGATGGATGGCTTGAATAATGGCATGGAAGAAAATATGGATGGTATGGAATGGAACATGGAATAGTTGGAGAAATACGTGGAGGATTTGAAGAAAGTTTTGGAAAAGTTGGTACAAGAAAAGCATCCTATTGGAGAAAAGGTAGTAGAGGAAACTTATGATGAGAACTAAAGAAATGTTAATCATGATTTCATAGACTCTAATGTTGGATTTAAGACCCACCATATTGCAAAGATAGATATGAGGAAATTTAATGGGAAGGATCTGATAACTTGGATACTACAAATGGAGCAATACTTTGAGCTCCATAATACACAAAATGCACAAAAGGTACGCATTGCAACTTTATATTTAGAACAAAATCAATTCGTATGGTATTGATGGATTTGTTCTCATAAAGCATTGTCACTGGGTAATTTTTTTTGGAGGAAATGATAACACATTATGATGATACAAGGAGCAACACCTTCTTTAGCCAATTGATAAATCTCGAACAACAGTGTTCAATGATGGAGCACAATGAGGACTTCCAGAAATTGAATATAAGGGTAAATAATATTCCAGAGGAACATAGGATTGACGTTTTCATAGGGACTCTAAAGGATAACATTTAACATGAGGTTCACATTTGGGAACCTCATACATTTGAGAATAAATTTAGGTTGTCAAGAAAAAATGAAAGAAAAATTATGGCGACAAGGAAGCCTACCACTCACAACTATAAATATGGAAGTGTTGCTACTGCTAGACTTCCACAACCTACAAGGCTGACACCACAAAAATTAGAATAAAAAAGAGAAAAATGGCTTTGCTATACTTGTGATAGAAAATACACTAAAGGTCATAAGTGTGCTGAGAATAAATTATTTTACATATATTGTGAAGAGGAGGAATAAAATGAACAAGAAACTTCAAAAGAAGAGGATATACACTAGGAACCAACCCTAGAGGAAGAAGAAATAAATTCATGCATATCCTGGAATACATTTCCATGAATTACCACTCCTTAAAATCTCAAGATAGAAGGATATATGAAGAAGAAAAATGTAATAGTGCTTATTGATTCGGGTAGTACACATAATTTTATTCATTGTAAGGTAGTCAAGGAATTGAATTGCTTCCTATACCCAGCGCTAGAGTGTCAAGTGATGGTGGAAAATAGAGGGACTATAAAATTCTCTTGAGAGTGCCATAATATCAAGCTAACCATGGGGGAATATGTATTGAATAGTCTAATTCTTTCCATTCCAATGGGTAGTGTTGATGTTGTACTAGGAGTACAATGGTTAGAATGTTTGGGGACGATAGCTTTTAGTTTTCAAGAAATTTTCTTGAATTTTTTTTTTGAAAGGAAAGGAAGTTGAATTACAGGGTATCGCACGGAAGTCAAGAAAGATAATAATCTATAATTTCATGACAAAGCTTCTCAAGAAATAATGGGGAGGCTTCATTGCACAATTATGCTCACTAGAGGATGCAACATCAAAATCATATATTTCTCCAAATCTCCAAAAATTCTTGGAAAATCATTCCAAGGTGTTCGAAACTCCCAAAGGACTCCCACATATTTTTGGTCATGATCACGTTATTCATTTGATTCCAAGAATTTTTCCTCCAAACATCAGGCCTTACATATATCCTTATGTCCAAAAGAGCAAAATTGAATGTATGGTTGCAGAAATGCTAGAGGCTAGTATAAATCAATCTAGTCAAATTTCTTTCTCTGCTCCAGTAGTATTGGTGCACAAGAAGGATGGATCATTGCACATGTGTCCAGATTATAGGGAGCTAAATAAGATCACTATTAAAGATAAATTTCCCAATCCCGTGATTGATAAATTATTGGATGAATTACATGGAGAAATTTATTTCACCAAGTTGGATCTTCATTCAGGATATCATAAAATTAGAATGAAGACTAAAGACATTCCGAAAACAACATTTCAAACTCATGAGGGTCATTATGAATTTTCAGTCAGGCATTTTGGCCTTACCAATGCACCTCCTACATCTCAAGGGTTGATGAATTCCATTTTCAAACCCTTCCTTAGAAAATTTTTGTTAGTATTTTTTGATGGTATACTAATCTACAATAGGTCTTCGAACAATCATGTTCAACATGTTGATAGTTTACTCAAACTATTGGAGGAGAAATAATTATATGAAAAAACCTCCAAATGTTTCTTCAGAGTACAAGAGGTGGAATATCTGGGTCATATTGTATCTCAGGAGGGTGTTAAGGTAGACCCTAACAAAATTAAAGCCATTAAGGAATGGAAAGTCCCCCCAACCATAAAGTAGTTTCGAGGATTTTTTGGGTTAACAGGTTATTATCACAATTTTTTTAAGGATTATGGGAGAATAGAAGCACCTATAAAACCATTATTGAATAAGGATGAATTTTCATGGACTCCTGAAGCAACTAAGGCCTTTGAAAATCTTAAAGAGGAAATGTGCCAAGCACCAATCTTAGCTACGCTGGACTTCACAAAAACCTTTATTGTGGAATGTAATGCCTCAAGAAATGGAATTGGTGTTGTTTTAATGGAAGAAAGAAGACCCATTGCTTTTGAAAGTCGTCCAATCAAAGGAAAGTATTTACATAAAGCTATTTATGAGAAGGAAATGTTGGTAATATTACATGCACTAAAGAAATGATGATCTTACATAATGGGAAGAAACTTCAAGGTAAAAAATGATCATGGTAGTCTTAAATAATTTTTGGAGCAAATAATATCTTCAGAAGAGCAGCAAAAATGGGTCACAAAGATGTTGGTTTATGACATTGAAATCATCTGCAAAAAAAAAAGGAAGATAAATGTTGTTGTAGATGTACTCTCAGTAAAGGACGAAGATGTGTAAGCATTTATTTGTTCCATTTCTATTATCCAACCCAAATGGATAACTGAAACAATGGAGGAATTGAAGAATGAAGAAGAAGTATGGACACTCATTCAAAATTTGCAGTAAGATGCTAGTACATCTGATACATTTAGTTGGAAAAATGATTCCTTATGGTACAAATATCACTTAAATAATTGTAATAATTCCCAACTAAAACAAAATACTCTTTTGGAATTGCACACCTCTCCCTTAAGAGGAAACTTACGACTTTTAAAAACTTACCACATAGTGAAGAAATATTTTTTTTGGGATGGCATTAAATCTATTATTCAAAATTTTGTGGTGGAATGTTTGGTTTTCCACCAAAATAAATTTGAGACAATTAAGACCCGGGGTCTGCTACAACCTTTATCCATTCCAAATCAATGTTGGGAGGAGGTTTCAATGGATTTTATCAAAATTTTACCTAATTCCGAAGGAAAGAGTGTCATCATGGTGGTAATTGATAGACTTACCAAGTATGCACACTTTTGTGCATTATCACATCCATTTAAAGCGAGTAGAGTTGTTGTTGCATTTATGGAAACAATTCGAAAGATACATGGAAACCCAATGATTATTGTAAGCAATAGAGATCCCATTTTCACTGGAAATTTTTGGACAAAAATATTTTCTTGTTTGGGTACTCAACTAGCTCATAGCTCATCTTATCATCCTCAACATGATGGGAAAACTGAGACAGTGAACAAATATTTGGAAGGATATATTAATTTCTTTGTATCTGATAAACAAACACAATGGTTCAGTTGGTTACCTACGTCTAAATGGTGGTATAACACTTACTTCCACACTGCAGTAAAAATGACCCCATTTATGGCACTTTCTAGATATCATCCACTGTCCATCACATCGTCTTTAAGAGAAAATTCTAAGGTTCAAGCAGTGGAAGATCACATCAAGCATCAAAAAAAAGTTCTCCAACTCTGAAAGGATAACCTAAATCTAGCACAAAATCGAATGAAACAACAAGAAGATCAACATCTCCGCAAGAGAAGTTTTGATGTAGGTGACTGGGTATTTCTATGGCTACAACCACACAAACAAATGTCCCTCAAGTAAGCTAAGAAGTATAATAAATTATCGCCAAAGTACTGTGTTCCTTACAAGGTGTTGCAAAATATTGGTACTATGGAATACAAATTGGAGCTTCCGGCATCTTCCCAAGTGAACCTAGTTTTCCATGTTGCATTGTTAAAGAAGGCTATAGGAGACAAAATTCTGGTTCAAAAAATATTGTCAGAACTTGGTGAGGAAGGAAAAATAATATTGGAACCTAAAGGAGTCACAAAAACAAGAACTTGACAATTGCAAAATCGATCAATTTTAGAGTTTCTCATCAAGTGAAAGAACTTACCTACTGAATATTCCACATGAAAGGGTGAGAATGTTCTATATAAACATCCAAAACTACTCAAGCATTGAGGAAAACACTTTTTTGAAGGAGAGGGGCATGTTAAGGCCCTATATTACTAGTATATTACATTATTGTTGTTAGTGTAGCCCCCTTATTTTTATTTTTGTACCCCTGTAGTCCCCATATTGTTATTATTGTTCCCCATAATAGCCCATTATTGTTATTTTTGTTCCCTTACATTATTATTTTTAGGTAGGCTAGGATTATATTATGACCCCATGGACTCCTATATATAGAAATGAGGTTTTTTCATTTGTGTCATCGAAGAATTGTTCATTTATGTAATGTAAAGGAGGTTCACCCCTCAAAAAGGATGATTTCTAAGGCGTTGATCTATATTTTCTTCTATTTTGTGAGCTGGTTTCATAACAATATCATACAAAATAATAAGAAGTAATATTTGCTCAAAGAGAGGGAATAGCCAGAAAACCAACTGTTAATTTAAGAACAACTTCCCCTGGGGTTTCACCATGCTTTCCTCAGAAGCCCAACACAGTCTCATGTGGAAATTAACTTAAGACTGAAAAACAACAAAGGAAAGGAGCATAAAAAAATAGAAAAAGGTAAAGAAAATCAAAGAAACAACATAGAAAACAAAACACTATTCCTACTACTACCCTAAGCAGAAAGTAGGCCAACTCATGTAAAGTGATACTTCCAATTTAGACATCGGTGCATTGGCTGGCCTACGTGGTTGAGGATACATGTCAGGAAATATACACAAGTAAATCATACAGTCATAAAGATAAGAAAATGTAAACCAAAGCGTTCAAAGTTTGAATGAGCACGCAAAAAAATAAGAACAAAAAGCACAAGATAGGCATTCTGCGGTGGTGTCATGGTGTCGTGACACACTAAGATCCAAATACTTACACACACAAACTTTCTAACCACAAGGTCGAGAAAAAATAAATAAAGAAAGAAATTTTTGTTTCTCCAGATGTTCGCCAAGTATGACTCCTCCAAATATTGAGCGATAGGATCGTGAAAGACAAGTGCAGGACATGAAAATTGTAAAACCAAAAATATTTTGAATATGTGAGGTAAAGTGATGAGGATCTTCAAAATATTCAACATTATTCTAATTAGAGGGGGAACTGACCTCAAGGCTACGAGAACTTGACCTAACCATCAAATCGGGTTGAAGTGCCTCGACAACATGGGGAAGTTCTAACTCATCTGAAGATAGATCATATCAGAATGGTGGTTTGGAAAAATAAATAATGGGAAAATCATAATCATGCCAAACTTAATTAATGAAAAGGTCATGACAACTATGATCAGAAATTTCAAGACCGCAAATGGAGGTATCCTCATGATCTAATGAATTGTGCATAGGGAAAGATGAAAATCGAGAAATTTCACCCTGTATGTTTCTAGAAAGGTTTGATGAGGAATTGGGAATATTCATGATAGAAAGTTCAACCTATATGAATTTAGAATAAAAAATGGAATTCCATGAATATTGTGAATGAATGGAAGTATTAACAGTATCATAAATTGGACCCTAACATTATTCAACTGAAATGACAAAATCGTGGAACGTGTTAGGATAATTCGGAAGAGATGCAAAAGGAAGAGAGTCATCCTTCATCAAAGATTATTTTTGACTCTTGACTCCCACATATACTCACTACAAATGACATCGCAGGTTGGTTTCTCAACAAAAACTATATCCAATACCTGATCCTCATGAACATCAAAGGAAATATTTGAAACATATGGACACACACACTCACAATTTGGAGAATCATAGGGATTGAAGGATGGAGGATGAGGAGAAATAACTTCATCACACTCATCAGGATTGAAGTCAAAAATTGTGCAGGGGTTCTGAGTATGTGAGATGCGAAGAGATGGTGACAATTCAACAAAAAAATGTTTAGTTTTTTCCACCTCCACCCACATAACGATATATTTTTTATGAGAACCATATGGAGGATCATAGGGAACCTTGTTCATCACATATTTGGAAGCTCTAGCCTCATGATAAGATGGGAGTTACTTGAAAAATTCTAAGTATTGAAAATTTAGTGAAATGCGAACAAGATGTATAAACATTTTGGTTAAGATATCCCAACGAACTTTATTTCTTAGAGATTCACAACAAATATGTACAAAACGATTGTGAAAATGACGAAATGATTCATCGGGCGATTTTCGCAGTTTTTATTTTCTAGTGCAAATGTTCGTGAACATATTTGTCAAAATATAGGAGCAATTTTGTGACAAAGTGTTCGAAAGAGTGAATGGAGGTGCCAGTCTATGTGTGACACCATTTCATTAAGGGCCCTTCGAATGTTAGAATGAAAAACTTACAACCAACATCCTCAATGGAGATGTTGCGTTTTATGCAAAATTTAAGAAAGTGGTTAGTGTTCTCAAGTAAGGTTGTTTCACTATTGACATTAAATTTTAGATGTGACAAGTCATCAATGATATTCTCTGGAAGTTTTAATTTTAGATATCTAGAAAAAAATGCTGAGACTATGATTTTGGAAGAAGTCATAAAATGAGTGCGGAAACTCAAAACAAACTTCAAGGGCTCAACTTGTCATTTGGCCTTCCTTCTAGCATGAGAAATTTTGATCATGCTAAACCGGAAAACATTCACGAGATCTCCTTGATATGAAGTCCCAAGTAGACCTCACACCGTGTGGAGTGGGAGTCCCAATAGTTGGGTGTTTAATAATATTCCCTCGATTTCAAATCACATAGAGTGGTGCACAATGTATTCAGTTAAATCAAGTGCATGACCCTCGAGAGATTCAATATGATGCATGAATGGTTCTAACAGTGAAAGGAAAACGAATTATGCCCCCTCGAAGCATGTAATAGTACGCAACTGGAAAGGAACACACGAGTTGAAAGACATGACACAAACTAACAAGAAAAATAGTCCAAATGTTAAAGGTGATGGTTTAAAACATGAACACACATTCAAATAGATTCATACAAATGAAACAAAATAGCTCATAAGCGTATCCATAAGTTAAACAACATACATCGCAAACATAACAAGAATATTCCTACTAAATTTATGATATACCCATGAAAACGCGTCGAAGTTGAATCTATTATAAGTGAAAATTCAATTCATAGATACAAAATGATGAACCAATTGCCCCAATAGTGGAACGTGAAGTCAACAACACCTGCTCCTCCCAAATAAGTATACTCCCTCTATGCTACGGATAAGAAATGGCTGACACAAAACTCCCAATCCTTTTCTAAGCCTAAGCCGAGCCAAAAGCTTGGCTCCCAGAATCCCCTTACAAGATTTATGAGCATGTATTTATAACCAAAGGGGGGTGTCTCTTGTCATGCCCCCTTGTTGAATCTTGGACTCCCCTCATGAATCCTCACATTAAATATGTCTCTTCACATTGCATCATAGACAAATGGAATTTCACTGATACAATAATTACAAATAATATAAATTTTCATCTCATGCCCATATAAGACAAAATAGGGTAGATGAAACTTGACAACCTAACAAGAAAAAACACTATGATGCTAGATTTTGGGTGAACTCAAGTCGGGAAACCTCAAATTGATGTCTCTCGGTCACATACTCATGCCAATGTTCGTACTGTGTGATGATCTCCCCAAAATTCAAGATGGTGTCAGCCTCATTGAATATTATTACTTCCATAACATTCATGAACAATGTCTTGGAGTCGGTTTGAACCTCTCGCTCAATCAGGAACAACATTGTTCGAATCTAAACAGGACCACCAGTGTTGTTTCGCATGTTCTATCGGTTCAGCTCCAAGTCCTCCATGTTGGAAATCTGCTTCAACTCCTCCAAGTAATCATTAACCTCTTATCACACTTGGAGATTTTGATTAGCTTGGGTGAGTGAACTGATTGATGGGGTCTTGTGGGTTTTCACCATGAAGTCCAAACTACTGTACAACTCTTCGTATGTAGCCTAATTGTTTGTGATGAATGTGGCGAGTTTCTTATTTTTATGGACGAGTATCTAAACCTTTGCTTTCTCTAGTTTTTCCTACAGCTTCATCATCTTTACCAACTTGCATGGCATCACCTTGTACCACATTGTCCAATCACACACATAAGTGATGGAATATTGCACATTCTTAAGGAGAGTGATAAAATCTCTCCACTGAAGTTGCAAACTATCGAATTGGATAATTTTCTTATGCATGGTAATTATCTCCTCTTTAACTCCTACATAGTATCTCCAAGTGTGGATAATTCATCAAGCATCATTGTTCTAATTAATTCTAGGTGGAACTATCTGAAATTTGTGCTCTGCACAACTGTGCAGAGCTGTTCAATATATTTCCAAGCAACTTGTAGGTCATGTACCAACTGTTTGTTCTCAGTCATCAAGTACTGAGTGTCTGGTTTCACAACACTTGTGAAGGCCAAGTTTCCTTTGAGAATAATTTTTTTATTCCTGATAGTGTCCACAAAAAACACCCTTTCTCTCATGAATGTGTGAGATCAATTATCATCTAGGAAGTTATTTATACATGATTGTACAGTCTTATTCTATAGTTCATCGAATGGAATATTGTACACATCCATTACCAAACCATCATCAAGGGGAAATTCATTCCCTTCCTCGCTCAGGGATTTCTCTATGGTTGAAGGTGGTGGAGTCTGACTCGTGATATGTGATGTATTAGGAATCAGGTCCACATATTCATCTTGTGGCTCTGGTCCTAACTCCATCTATATAACTACAATCAAATGCTCAATCTCTTGAGAAAGCTCCTGATCATGCATCTGTTCACTCACTCCTTTTGTTGCTGGATGGTCCAGTATTTACTCTTTAACCTGTATGGTTGGCATCTCTTTTGCCGTTCCACCTTGCCTTCTATCCTCTTATTTCTTCTACTTCTCCTTTGCTATAATTATTCCCTCAATTCTTGTTCTACATTTTGCGTTCTCTATTCGACTTCCTGCAACCTCTATTTCTCTCTCATCCTCTGCTTCGTCTTCGCTTATGTTTCGAAAGATGCATTTATAGCGATATTATATTCTTTCATATTCTACCTTTGTTCCTCCTCTGTTCTGTCAGTAACCTTCCTTTTTCCCTTTTCTTGTACTATATTTCTTTCTTTCGTTACTATTTCTAGAATTGCTACCATGTTAATGTTAACAAATTTTCCATAAACAATTGAGTGTCTGCATTTACAAGAAAGTCAACTAGCACTTGCTCAACTACTTCCCCAGTACTAATTTCAATGGTTTATTTTGAGGAAGCTCTCCTTGGTTTCATTGTAACAGTGAATGCTCGAGAGATGGTCAATAATTGTTGTACCTGTGGGAAAGACAAGGCCCTCATGAAAAGAAAACATCATTTTTAATGAAAAAAGTTTTCAAGACATGTTATTTTATAAAAATGGGCATATGATGGAGGGGATTGCCCAATTTTCACTACCAAGAGGGGATGGATTCCTTTGGGAACTTCACAATGCAGATTCCCAGGAGTCAGGGTCAAAGCTTGAGGTCTAAAACTATGCAATGTGCAGTTCAGGTTAGGCACTAAGTTTGGAGAGAATCCACATTGCGCAATATCAGTGGCCAAAGATGTAGGATAAACCATGGAACTATGCAATATGCAGTTTATAAAACCTGTACTACACACTCTATATTTCCATAGGCCAAGCTCTCAGCTTGAGCCACCAGATTACGTAGTGTTCAGCTAGGAAACGTGATATCACACCAAGGAAATCATAGATCTGCCCTAGGGAAGTGTGAAAAAGGAGAAAACATGAGAGATAATGATGGATTGGGTGCAGATTCGACTATGTGTAAATGAAATAAGATAAATCAGGTGAAGAAACCAAGTAAAGAGGAAGAAAATCAAATTGGTGAGGAGAGTCACTGCAACGACGATCATTGGTGCAAAAATGATGAAACTGATGCAACACTTCTGAATGGAAAATGATAACTTGAAACAAAAATTCTACAAGCTAAATAAAGTTGAAACACTAGGATGTATGGAAAGAGATAATAAAAACAACACTGATGCAAGCCAAATGGTAACAAGCGAAAAAAAAAAACGACTGAAAGCGATAAGTGAAAAACCCACACGGAAAAGTGATGACAATCGCATGGAAGGTGCGTTTATTTCCTTGGGAATGCCAGAGCTCTAATATTGAGTGTGGGAATGAGATATAGGATCATTTATTATATATGTATTTTAGGAATTAAGGTTTATGACGTGCATGCCACAAATCAATGGAAAAGCGACACATGGCGATAGTTTCAGAAAATAGTAGGCGTGATACCTTTGAGTTACTAAAGATAGATCCCTATATTCTAGGGATGATTTTTTATGTTCCTAGATTTACTTCTTTTCCCGGTAAAGCTCTCCATGCACATCCACAAGAAGGATTGCGCAGTTTCAGACAACTCCTAGTTATTGTCTTAGTGCACTGCGTAGTTTCTGATCTCAGTAAGGGATTGCGTAGTTTTTGGGATCAATGCCAGGATTCACGTCATGACTACGTAGTTTCTGAGCTCAAGGATGACTACTAGTCATGATCGTGTAGTTTTGAACATCAAGTTCAAGTATGGCTCCATGAATTGCGTAGTTTCTCGTGGAAATCCCAAAACTGTTGCACAAGTCTTAGATGGGAGGATAGCTTGTGACTTAGAAAAAAATTGCTAAGTCAAGAGCGAGTGAATAGAAGCATAAATAAAATATAAAAATCAGTCAAAGCACAGATACTTGATAGATGTGAAAGGTAAGCTCCTTTGAAAATAAATTTACTCTCCAAAATCTAAGCAATGAAAAATTTTTGGAGGATGGTTGTAGCCACTACAACATTTCCCTTATTTTGAAAAGAAATGATTGCGTAAGATAATTTGAAAAACCCCTCTATGAACCTCTTGTAATAGCCTAATATTCCCATGAAAGACATGATATCAACCACATCCTTAAGCACTCCTCATTCCATAATGGGATTTATGTTCTCTGGAGATACAACAATCCCCTCTTAAGATATAACATTCCCTAAATACTGAAGTTATTTTTGATAAAATGCACATTTTCTAAAATTCGAATACAATTAATTTTCTCTAAATTTTTGGAGAACGACTTGAAAATTTTGGTCATGTTCCTCCTTATTAGTTGAATAAAGTAAAATGTCATCAATAAATACACTGACAAATTTGTCTAGATAGGTCTTGAGTACACTACTCATGAGACACATAAAAGTGGTTGGTGCATTAGTGAGTATTAAGTGATGTAGGAGAAAGTCATAATGCCCATACTACGTCTTGAAAAGATATTTTGTAAATGTCTTTTACTTTGATCCCAATATGATGATATCTAAATCTTAAATCAATCTTTAAGAAGATAGATATTAGCTCCATTGACCTAATGAAACATGTAATCAATCATAGATAATAAATAGTTCTCCTTAATTTTTATTTTGTTGACTTGTTGATAGCCTATGAAAATTCTAAGGGTTGCATCCATATTTTTTACAAATAAATATTGGTGCACCATAAGCTGGCATACTAGGTCTTATATATTTATTTTTTAACAACTCTTATAGTTTTATCTTTAATTGGATGAAATATGGAACAATCATTATGTGTGGAGCTTTATTTGTTGGGACTGCTCCATGGATAATATCTATAGTAAAATGTATTTCCCTTCATGGAGGAAGTCCTGGAATTTCCTTAGGAAATATATCGTTATATTTGTATAGAATGGTATAATCTTCCATAGAAGTTTTTTGATTCCTATTTGAATAACCTTCAATCTAAACTGCAAACAATTTACATCCTTTTTGGGAAATTTTCTTTAATTGTAAGGAAAATATTCTCCTAAATGTAATGAATTTTGGAAACCCTTTTATTGTACAATTCTCCCCTTCATCATTGACACATGTGAAATAATTTTTCAAACACTTCAAGACTACCTTGTGTTGTTCTAGATAATTGACACAAATAAGGACGCCATATGATCTCGAAGGAAAAATATTCAAATTTGATTTAGTATCCAATCCATTTTAAGTTTATTTTACAGTATTTACTAATCTCGGTAACTCTTCTTTTGGTTCCTATAGTTAATTGAACTAACCAAGGTATAGTTTATTTTTCCTTTCTAAGACCACATTTTTCAATCATAGAAAGAGAAATATAACCTAAAGTAGAGCTAGGATTAGTTAACATAGACACAATTTTACAAATATTTTACCTTACATCTCCACGATGGTGGATTAATGATCAACTTTTCTGTCATACATTGTTGCAGTAATACTTGGAATATTATGAAAAACATAATTTACTATAGATGCTTTCCAAATGTTATGCACTTCTTCTTTCCTATTGAAAGTATTTTTACGACAATCCCTTCACATATGATTTTCATTATGTAATATTCCAAAATGGAAAAGACGGGAATATAGAACATATGCACAATTCCAACTACGGTAAAATAAGAATTAAACATGTAGAGCTAGAAAAATGTCAAAATACATCAAAAAATAATACATATGGGCAAAAAATAGATGAATCATATCATTAAGGATCAACATCAAGGTAAGTAAATAGTGCTCCAAAAGGAATGGACTCAAGCCACAAGATGGTTGAAATACACTAAAGGAAACTACCATTGGAAATGTCGTGCTGCTACTCCTGCTACTGTTGGAAACTACTGCTACTTTGAAGAATAAACATGCGTAGGAGGCTGATGGAGTGCTTAGAAAGATCCAATATTTCAACCACATAATCTACTCACCAAACCTAGAAAAACCTAGAAATGGTTTGGCTAGATTTTTACTTTGGATTTTCGGCCCTTTTTGGGTGGCACACTGCACCCTTGTTGGTTGAGTTATGCACTCCCTAGAGAAAACTGCTGATATGGGGCTCAAATAATGATATATCAATTGCAATAGCACCCACTCAACTCACTAACTAAAGGGTTGATCCCTTCTCCTCATCTCCAATCTAGAAGCTTCAGATCTAACTCCTCCTTTCTCTGCTCAAGTTGCAACCGCAAACTGCACAACTGCTGGAATAGATTGCGTTGCCAAGGAGGTTGGAGTTGTAGCCTACTACTGGATGATGAAATAATTCTCATATATCATGTAAATTATATCTCCAAATTGAGGTAAATAACCCTCACAGGATTCCAATATGAAATACTTGGAACTTCCTTCCTCCCTTAGATCTTCTTGGGTGGACTGCGCAATTCCTAAAGGTAATACTGATGCATGGAGGTGTAATGTGATGGCCTAATGTTGGATATCATAGTGCTGCTCTTGGAAGACTAAAATGGAAGCTCAAGGTGAAAGGATAAATCCTCCACTGGTTTCCTAGCTGAAATGTTAGAAACTACCTTCCTCGTCTCAAACCCTAATTGCTAAAGATTTATATGCAAAATAGAGAGGTTGAATGTGGCACCAATTCCAGATGATGAATATCTGCTCAAAATTACCTTTCGAGAGTAGGCACTCGAAGTCCCCCGTGCGTAAGGGTGGGATTCCAGCTCGGGAACACCTGTGTGCTAAACAACATAGCACACTTAGGTAAACAAATGAAGCATGCAAATAATGTCAAATGCAAATACAATATCAAATTCCAAACTGGTTTGATTTTCTGCCCTCATCTTCCTTATATGTCTGTGAGCCTTCCCTAGCCGTGACCCACCTCATAATTATGCTGCACATGTGGCCACTAGTCTCCATGAAGATTGCATTGCCTCTCCATGATCTCCATGATCTATGCAATTAATCTCCACTCTCTCCATCATCTGTGCATTTAATGCACTACTTCCTCCATCACTGCATCAATAATTCTCTATGATTTTAATTTTACTCCTCCACTATCTCCATCATCTTCCTCATTATTCTCGATGATCTTCACTCTTCCTCCATTAATAATCTGCTCCACTACTCAATAATGTTGATCTACTATCTAATCAACCCACATTCACACAAAAAAAGGTGGATTTTATTCATCTATGAGGTTTATGGGTCCCTCCAACATTTTATTTACTTAATAAGAAAGAAAATTAAGAACTCTAATATTCCAATTAATTGATGGAAAATTGGGAATATTACATCCCTCTGCGCCAAAATGTTGCTTGTCCTCAAACAAATGCAAAAGTAGATGCTACGGAAATCTATCTCCCTCCCAAGTGGCATCCTCATATGGAAGGTTTCCCCATCTGTTCCAATGTGTTATGTATGCCCATATCCATAACTACCTCTCTAGAATGTCTAGAATGGCCTCCATCTGTATAGCTAGATGCCTCTCCTCATCAATGAGTCCCCAAGTGCCAACCATTTGTTGTCCGAGAGCCTCTTCTCTGCATGGGATATATGAAGTGTAGTGGTCCCTCCCCAAAGTGGAAAGTCCCAACTCATGAACTATCTCTCCAACCCATGCTACATGGAGTAGGTTTGTGCCTCTCCATGGTCCCATCATTGGCCCTCTTGGTCTTTCTTGCTCTAAGCATCATCTCAAAACTTTTCAAAATAGGAAATAGAGACATATGGGTTGGCATGTGAAATGTCAGACCATACACTGCAAATAGAAACCACCGCAGCAATGCCTCTTGCTGCCATTCCACCTCATCATCATACCAAGTATGGTGGACATACTCTCTTAACAAAAGCCAATGTAGCAAGGCCTTTAATTGACATCCTACATCATAATCATGCAAGGTACGAGAGATTGTCAGCCCATATTCTCGCAAGAGTAACGAGAGAAAAAATGACTCTTGTTGCCACCTCACATCATCATAATGCAAATCATGGAGCAATAATATACTAATTAACATGTATAATGTCACACCATTCCAACATAATGAAGCTCCCAGCTGCCACATCATATGGGTGTCATGCAAAGCCCAAAAAAATGATACATCCATTGGCATATGATATGTCATGTGATGGCTAAACTTTCTGAAAAGTAACCAACGTAGCCATGCCTCCTACTACTGCACCACACTAGTAATATGCAAGGCATGGATCATACAAATATGAAATATCGGGTGGTAAGAATGCTCACCCAAGAGAAGCCAGTGCAACCATGCTTCTTTCTTCCCTAAGTCATAAATCTGTAAGTATCGTTTCAATCACTTTCTCATCATCCTCACCAATCCATCCAATTGTGGGTGATGACTTGTATCATGCTCCAACTTGGTATCCACCCAATGGAGAACACAATCCTCCTCAATGTGAGGAAAATATTTTCACTCCATGATATGTTGAAGTGCAACCTCCTGAAGGTCTCTCCATGATATCCTCTCACCGATGGCCCGATAGAACCTATGAGGTTCTGAGTATGATGTAGGAAAAAGCTTCTCTTTGAGATGTGAGGTGCTCATCAAGAAATCTCTATCCTGATAATGGAAGATATTAACCATCACAAGATATCTATAATCTACCATCTTCCCATGCAATGCTTCATAAGTGACATGGTCATTGGAATGCTCCAAGAATAATCACCCCCCAACTCATCATTTGTCCTCAGTGACAGTGCTACTGATCTCCATGATGGTGCATCTATTGTCTCATGTCCATACACAATGCTGAACTTATAGTCCTGCATTGTACTGATTAGGTCTATTCTCATCCCATCCTATGAAACTCCACACTTAAACAAAAAGTGTTGTGTGAAACTAAACAATGTCAAACTGGGATGGATATACATCTCCTCCTTGAACAAGTCAAGGGTCCTCTGCGTAGTGATAGTTTGTTGCTTCAAACCAGCAAGGTGCTCTAACCCTTGGTTATGCAATTTCCCTGATGGCATGACCTCACAAATCTCAAACTGAGGTGCTGAAATAGTATGGGATAGAAAATGTTTGCAAACCTTGGATAAGTTGATACTTAGGGACATCTTGTAAGGCTACAAGAGTTCCTACAACTGGTGCAATGGATTCTCCAACTACTGGTGATAGTGATGGCTTCTCCTCTACTGTTGCACCAATGTTGGTATCTGCTTTCTCCTCCTCATGCACATCCCGAATCATGAATGGGACTCTCAATGTCAAATGCTCAGGACCATCTTGAAAATATGCAAGTGATCCTCCTACTGATGCAAGTACATCTACTGCAGCTCGTGGTGGTGGTAGTTGCTCTTCTTCTGGGGTGATAGTGTTGAAATCTTTCCTTTTCTTGTCATGTACTTCCTCCTCAATGTTGGGAAATGTCTCCATGGAAAGTAACTCTAGTTTTCTTCTATAAAATTTCTTCACTACCCTTTGAGTGAAATCTGCATAAGCAGTCACTGTTTAATGTTTCAAATGGTTGAACCACCAATCCTTTGCTTCACCCTCAAGGTGCAACATTGCAATCTGAAAAACCTCTCTTTCCGCTACTGGGTGTAGCTAGAAGAAATCATATAACTCCTCCATCTAAGCCTTTTTTGTGCTTGTGGATGACCCATCAAATGTATGCAAGAAGACTCTATTATGTATGTGCCCTTTTCTTCTATTACTGTTGCAGGGTCTCCGGTTCTCTTTGATCTGAAAGAATTTTTGGAGAGTTAGATTCTCCTAGAATGCTCTATATTGAGATTTTTACTCCGCAAGATAATTACTCAGAGTCTCATGCTCTAAGTATCATCCATCTCCATGTCATTCATCTCCTTCTTCCAGGAAAGTGGACATAGAAAAGTGTTGTGGAGCTCTTTGCATTTCCGGTTGTTTATGCTACTGATAGGAAGTGTTTGGACCTTCCTCATTATGAAACCCTCTTAAGGTTTCTATTTTCCTTCCCCTTCTCATTTCTTTAATATATGTGGAGAGATCCTGCATAGATCTAAAGAGAAGTGTGGCAAAGCTTAATCCTTCCACCATTGAAGACTTCTTCTTTTTCTGCTTCTTCTTCTTATCCTTCTGATGTCATGAAGTGCCCACAAGCTCAACCAAAGATCATGCTATTGTACCACTATAATATTCCAAAATGGAAAAGAAATTAATATAGAACATATGCACAATTCCAACTACGCTAAAATAAGAATTAAACATGTAGAATTGGAAAAATGTCGGAATACATCAAAACATCATACATATGGGTAGAAACCAACTGAAACATATAATTAAGGATCAACAACAAGGTAAGTACATAGTGCTCCAAAGGGAATGAACTCAAGCTACAAGATGGCTGAAATTTACTAAAGGAATCTAGCACATGAAATGTTGTGCTGCTATTACTACTACGCTTGGAAAATTCTAATACTGTGAAGAAGAAACATGTGCGGGAAGCTGCTGGAGTGCTCAGAAAGATCCGGTATTTTAACCACGGACTCTACTAAAAAAAACCTAGCAAAACCATGAAATGGTTTGGCCAGATTTTAACTTTCGATTTTTGGCCCTTTTTGGGTGGCACACTACACCCCTGTTGGTTGAGTTACGCACTCCCTGGAGACAATTGATGATATGGGGATGAAAGAATGATATATCAGCTTCAATATCACCCACTCATCTCACTAACTTAAGGGATGATCCCTGCTCTTGATCTCCAAGCTAGAAGCTTGATATCTAGCTCCTCCTTTCTCTGCTCAAGTTGTAGCTGCAAATTGCGCAATTGTTGGACTAGATTGTGCATTAAAGGAGGCTGGAGTTGTAGCCTACTTTGGGATGATGAAATAATGCTCACAACTCATGTAAATGATCTCCACAAAGTGAGGGAAATACCCCTCACAAGATTCCAAGCTGAAATACTTGGAACTTATTTCCTCCCTTAGATCTGCCTGGCTGGACTATGCAGTTCCTGAAGGAACTATTGCTGCATGGAGGTGTAATATGATGGCGTGATGCCGGATATCACAATGTTGATCTTCGAAGACTCAAATGGAAGTTAAGGTGAAGGGATGAATCCTCCACCTATTTCCTAGCTGAAATGCTAGAAACTACCTTCCTCCTCTCAAACCCTAAGACATGAATGCGTAATTCCTGAAGCTATATATGTATAAGAGAGGGGCTGAATGTGGCACCAATTTCTGATGATGAATAGCTGCTCAAAATAACCTTCCGAGAGTTGGCACTTGAAGTCCCCCATGGGTAAGAGTGGGATTCCCGCTCGAGAACACCCATGTGTTAAACAACACAACGGACTTAGCTAAACAGCTGAAGCATGCAAATAATGTCAATCGAAAATACAATATCAAATTCCATACTGGTTTTCTTTGCTGCCCTCATCTTCCTTATATGGTTGTGAGCCTTCCCTAGCCTTGTCCCACCTCATAACCACGCTGCACATGTGGTCACTAGTCTCCATGAAGAATGTAGTGTCTCTCCATGATCTCTGCAATTAATCTCCACTCTCTCCATCATGTGTGCATTTAATGCACCAATTCCTCCATCACTGCATCATTAATGCTCTATGATTTTACTTCTACTCCTCCACTATCTCCATCATCTTCCTCATTATTCTCCACGATCTCTACTCTTCCTCCTTTAATAATCAGTTCCACTACTCAATAATGTTGATCTACTATCTAATTAAACCATATTCACACAAAAAAAGTGGATTTTATACATCTATGGGGTTTATGGGTCCCTCCACCCTTTTATTTACTTACTAAGCAAGAAAAGTAAGAACTCTAATATTCCAATTAACTGATGGAAAATAGGGAATATTACACATTACAATACCAACATTTGATTGGCGCCCTAGTTGATACGCCAATGTTTTGGTTCCATGTTCATACGACTTACCCACTTCTCTTATTCATGTTATTTCAATGATTTACATTCCTACTGTAATTTCCCCTTTGAAATTTTTTAAAAGTGTTGAAAAATGTAGGTTTCTTAAATCCTTTATTTTTAATATCTAATTTTCCATTCCTCTTTGACACCCAACTGTTAGAATTATCACTTTTTCTGCTTATTAGTTGTATCAAATTTTTTTTTTTATTATCATTTCATCAATTATTTTCAAATTATCAAATTCAATCCTCTCCTTGTAGGAGAAAGGTAAGAATTTGATAAACCTTTGAAATTTTCCCTTTTCTTCTTTGATATATGGAACATATCACAACATGCTCATCAATTTCTTCACTAATTCATCCACTGTTAATTTACCAAGTCTTAACCTATGGAACTCCCTAGATTTGTTATCATAATACGTCTTTGATAAATAGTTCTATTTGAATTCCTTCTTGAATAAATTCTAGGTCAATATTTTGGCTCTAATTTTATTTATTGGTTTTATTTCTTCTCACCACAAAGTTGTTTTGAGTCAACTCATACGTATAAAATACATAATTCAGATTATTATGGTAATTATAGACCTTAAAATATTTTTACATATTCAAAATCCAAGCTTCTCACCCTTCTTTAGAATCTCTGTCAAAGTTTGGAGGTCTAATTTTTATAAATTCACCGTGTAGTTAGGATACAACCTTTTTCATCTTAGAAATAGAAGAGCTACTCCTAGAATTTGGTTCTTCCACTTTTATCATTAAACTTATGTGTTTTACTCTTCGTAGAAGTTATATATTCAATTATTTATAGAGAATCACTTCTAAATATTTTCTTATGAGTTCTTTCAACTTTCATACTGCCTCTATCTTCTTATTCGTCTCTTTCCATAGACATTTTCTCCTCATTATATTTTGCACTTTTTCAATATGTATCTATACTATGAATACTTCCAAAATATGAAATTCAATGTTATCTTTATTTCTAGTTTCTCCCCTCATTGTTCCATGCTCTTTACCCCTTTAAATGATCTTACAGAAGTGTGTAGATTATTATCTTAAACTATTCTTTAGTTTTCTTTTTGTAGTACCTTTGTTGTATATATGTTACATACACAATAGTATTTCAATAAGGAACCATACAGGCCCAATTCTATAATGTACAACTCTGAAACCAAATGTAAATAACCCCATAAATGAAACCCTAAAAAAATAAAATTCCTTCTTAGCTAACATTACCTTACTCAAATGGTATTATACATTCTAGTACTCAAGTAATACATCAAAAATATATAGCTCAATTTCATGATATTATTTTGATTAGTATTTCAATTACAACTCACTTATTTTAATCATTTCATATATTCTTCACTTTTCTCATGACACTTCTAAGTCTATTATGTGAGGTTATGGCGCCTTTTTAACCCAAATTAGCATTATGGATACCATAAGTAAAACATATCCCAACTTTACCCTTCTCTTTTCATATTCGTTGTAGTTAACCTAACTCATGATTAACTACCAAAATCATAACCAAAGCATATTCTCTTTACTATACTTCTAGTCTTGACACAGGTCCTTTGATTATTAAAAAGGTGTTGCCTCTATTAAACTAGGCTTTGAAACCTTTATATGCTAATGGTGTCTTAAAATTTCTAAATTTCGACATTTGCATGACAATTTATGGTTAATGATCTCATGTTTATAATTAAAAATGGTATGTGGATAGCATAACCATGAGATGCAATGGGATTGGATCCGCCAATATCATAGGAAACATTCAATGGCTAACCGTATCCACGATTTCACAGAGTATACAAACTTAAGTCCAAAATCCACCCAATGGTTTCATTATTTTATTTTATTTTTTTAATTTTATTTTAATTTTTTTTTATGTTTGACATAATATGATATACTTGATTCTATAAAGTTTATTTGGATATATCTGAATATTGCACCACACACTTTATTTAGCATGTAACTAATACATGTGGAAGAGTTGACATTGTTTGTGTTTTTCCTATTGGTGAATTATGTGTTTTCCCACATGGCTTCACATGGGTCTTGCAAGGACAACTGTGGACTTTACACCAATGGATATCAATGAAAAAAGGTAAATCAATAATGCATAGGATTTGGGTTTTGGTTTTGTCTTTACAACTTACATTATGCTCGTTCATTTGGTCATTTTCCATTTTGGCTTTCCAATGGATCTTTTCTTTGTTCAATGCGAGGGTTTTCAAATTGAAATTCATTAATAGGTTACAATCAAGTAAGATTTACTTTTCTCTTTTGGTAGCAATATATATATTTCTTAGTAAAGATATAATGGAACTATCTATGGCTGAGACAATGAGAAGGAAACCCTTCTTCTTTGTAAGTTATTTATATTTCTTCCATGTTATTTAGGTCTCTTCCATATTTTATCAATTTAGATAATTGAATGGACTATATATATGTTAGTAGCCATATATTTTGATGTTATAAAAAATCTATGCTGTAGGATTCCTCAAATAAATCTATGAAACCCACACACTAAACTATTATTCCACTACTCTACGTAATTTATCGTTATTTTTCATGCTTATTGTTTATGGAACACTTTGATTTATGATACACACTAGGGTTTTCTAATAACCCTCATTTATTTATTTGCATAGGTTTAGTATGAATAAATAGGAATGTTACTAGCCTCCTCTTGGCATGGAATGAACCCTCTCAACATCAGCTTTCCTTTCAACAAGTATTAATAATCCAAATTATTTGAAGATTTAAAACCCTTAACATTCTTCCTGATTTGTTTTCTTGTATTGGGGTTTCATGCTGAGACCTTATCATTCCATAGGATTTTTAAATAGCTACAATTATGTTTAAGCATGAGCCTTGTTCTGATTATATTCTCCATGGCCCCATGAAGAGCCTACCATTAGGGTTGATTTTCCTTATGTGGTAAAAACTCAATTATTTTCTCAAGTTTTTATACTTACACATATTGTTTAATTATTTCTTTCGGTATACTTGAATTCATTTGCCATGATATAGTAATCTCTTTTGCTGCATGAGAAAGAAATGGTTTCACTAGGCCTTATACTTTATACATGTAATTGTTATTCCAAAATAATTTATCATTACTTGTGTGGTTAATAAATTTTATGTCAACTGCCCATATGTTTACACAGTATACCTTTTCACAGGTATCACCAACTCCTTGGAATTTTCTACGCACACCAATTATACTCATAATGGAACCTTTAGTACTTTAGGTGATTCTGCTTTGTCTTTACAAGTCAGCCACACTCCTTGAAATTGTGTAAATGTTTAACTCTCTTGTCGAGGATGAGAAACCTGAGCTCTTACATGGAATTAATTTTTACAGAGGTTACCCTCATTATTTACTCGAATAAGGATTTTTATGATGTTGAAGGCATATTTTACCCAGTTATATTATTTTTAAATTAAAGCTAGAAGCATAAACACTATTTTATATATATATATATATATATATATATATATATATATATATATATATATATATATACATATATATACACCAGGACTCAATTAACCTTTATTTTCGATTCTTCTTTTATTGCTAATGCTTTATTTATTGAAATATTCTAATTTCTTTACAAAATAAGAAGGGATTCTCCTCTTAATTAAAAACAAAAAAACTAAGTTTATTTTTTTAATTCTCCGCAATATCAGAAATTGCCAATGTTTATGTTTTTGATTTTTCATTTATGGATCCATCACATTTCAGTATTTTTTGGTCAATTTTTTGAGCCAATAAATGTGGCTCATGATGTGGACTTAGATAAAAAAATGTGGTGAAGCATTAAGGAATAGTAGTTTAGAAATAAAATATCAAGAGAGGTCGGGAAAATGTCAAATAATAATATAATAATAATCATATAATAATAAGAAATAAAAAGATATATATATATATATATATATATATATATATATATATATATATATATATATATATATATAGTGTGTAAGAAAAAATAAACTTAAAAAAAAAATCACTAAATAAATCAAATAATCCAATAATCCAAAAGTGGTAATTGATAGAAAAATATTATATATATATATATATATATATATATATATATATATATATATATATATATATATCAAACACATAAATAAATGGAGAAAATAACACCAATAATATAATAATATATTTATTGCAATAAAAAAAGTAATGAAGAGATCAAATTAATTAAGGCTAAAAGGTTAAAAGGATCTGGATTCCTGCCTTCTTTTACAGTTCCTCCTCCTCCTCTTCCTCAATTGTCTTTTTTTAATAATACTAATTTCTTTTTTTAATAATACTAATTTTTTTTATCATATTATTAGTATTATTTTATCTTTTTTATTTATATGTTTGACACATTTTTATATATATTTTCATATATTTATCTATATATTATTTTTTTAATCTATTCATTTATTTATATTTATATTTTATATTATATTTGTTATTATTTATTTTTTAATTTTTTTACCAATTTAAGATCATTTGACTTATTTCTTGACTTGTTTCCTCATTTTTAGGTTATTTATTAATATATATTTTATTATTAATTTTATTAACTAATATTATGTCTAGTTATTATTTAATTAATCTTTTTATTTTTATTTTTAACTCTCTAAATTTTACCCAACTTCGTCTCCGGATATTGCATCTCTTACGTATTTATTCTTAATTCTTGATCATATTTCTTATCTAATTTGTGATGATTAGCAACATTTTCTAGCTTGACTTAAAAAAATATTGGAATGTGATGGATCATAGAATGTTAAATAGAAAATTCTTTTCTCGGAGAAGCCTTAACTCTAGGAATGTTTACACTTAGTGACTTATTGTATATTTACTAATTAATGGTTTTTTAATTAATTTGTTTACACTTAATAGAGTTGGTTATCTATAATATTAATAGAGTTGGTTATCTATAATATTCTTATGTTCTATTTTTTTAATATTAATTATTTTTAGACATCGAATTACTATTGGATTGAATGGCTATGGAAGTTATAATGGGACTCAAATAATGATGTAATATTTTATTTTTTTATTTAGTTAATAAATATATATTTTTGGGATAATCAGAAATAGCACAAGAGTTTTAGAAGAATTCTTGCTAGTTTATGAAAAGCTATAGGTAGTTAGGTCCACATGCTGGACAAGTCTCCTAAAAATATTTAGAAGAAAAAAGAAATTAACATATTGGAAGAGAAAAGTTACTTAAATTACTTATTTCTAAATAAATACCAAGTGTGGTGGAATAAAACACTTTTTGAGAGAAATGTACACTTTAAATAAAAAGAAAATATTTTTTTAAGAAAAAACTAAAGAAAAAATATGCTGAGATGAAAATCTATAAAATAAAACCTATAGGAATCAAAAGAGTTGTTGATTCCCAAGAAAATAAGGTATTAACTTAAGGAAAATGAATATGATTAATTGGATAAGTATTAGTCGCTGCAGATATAATTTATTTACAAGCAAATTAAAAATCTGATTGGAATAATAAATCATAGTATATATTACATGTCTATTACAACTTTGCATGCATGTATGAATTGTAGGCTTGGGAATTACTTTCATAATTAATGAAAATTACATACGTTGATTATTGTATTTTTTTTATGAGTAGATGCATATGTAAGAAAGAAGCTATTTGTAGTGAATGGAATGAATGTGGGCATACAAGCTATCTCTATTGAAAAAAATGAATGCATGTGTCGAATGGATAAAAAAGTTGAATAAGTAAAAAGTATTAATGTGTTATTGGAGGGCATGATAAATGAGGTTGACATATTAAATAAATCATATTTTTTTTTAAGAAACATTATTCTTTCTTTACATTACTAATTCTTAAGTGGTACTATAAATTTGTAAAAATAGAACTAATTCTTAAAATTATTAACTAGGTCCCTTTAAGTCATATATTTTTAAGGAAAATAAGTGATTAAATGATTTTAACCGAATTTTTCTTGTAGATAAAGAAATATGAATACATTCAGTATTCCAATAAATTAATTAAATATTTCTTTCTCATTATGAAGTTAGGTTTGATATATATGTATGAGAGTGTGTTTATAGCTATTTATTTATGATTGATATTATAAGCTCAAATACGAAAACCTAAAAAACTATTATAATAAATCATAGGTTATAAGAAAATAAATAAATTAGTTAAAAAATTTGAATATCCGATAATTAACCAATAATTTTATAAATATTTTTCCAAATTTTATCAATAATCATAATCTAAACAAAAAGAACCGATTCCTATAGAGATGAAGGATATCAACCTCCATTATAATTTTATAATATAAACAAAAAGAACCGATTCCTATAGAGATAAAGGATATCAACCTCCATTATAATTTATAAGAGTTATTATATTTAACATTGTAAATAAAAAATATTATAATTGTGAGCTAAACAAAAATTTTAAGAATGTCATTGAGAATGAGTAAGATACAAATCTGAATATTGTACATGCAAATACTTTAAAAATGAGGTTATTGAAACTAGTGAGAGATAAGATTATAAATATGAACAGAACATAAAAGAAAATTAAAATAGATTGATTAATATATCCACACATAGTAAAGAATAAATGTGAAATATAAAAAATAATGACTCAAAAGACACAACCAATTTTATTTCATATACATAAAGGAACCTAGCTTGAACTATATCAGCTTAACATAAATGAGAATGGCTCTAGGGAGTAAATAGTTATTTTAAACAAGAACCCAATACAACCATTAAGGAGAAATTAAATAAGTAATCTATTAGTTGTTTCAATAAAATTGTTAGACTATGGAAATTTTTTGGGAAGAATTTTAGCAGATAGGCTATTTTTGGACATTTTTCTAGAAAAATATTTGCCAATTTAATTAAAACTTTTCCTATATTTTACATACATATAATTAAATAGATCATATTTGTCAAAAATTTTATGAATTTTAATAGTAAATTACATATTTTGTATTGAATATTAACCTACATTCTATATGTATGAAATTTCAAACTAGAATAATAGTCTACAATATTAAATATAAGAAAAATATTAAATCTTTAAAATTTTCTTTGGTCCACACCAGATATTCAAACCCTTAAAAAGTTGAAAATAACATAAACTCAAAAGATTGAAAACAACCTAAACCATGAGTAGTGAACCAAGAAAGGTCAACTATAATCCATATATAGTTAATTATGGTAGGGAAATAGTTAATTATGGTAGAGAAATGAATTTATAGGATTTTACAATTCATTAAGGCCCCAAGGCTGAAATATATACATTTGATAACCAGGTAGGGTTTGAAAGCTGTAAAAGAAAAAAAAAACAAAGAAACCTTGTTTGGGGTTGTGAACAACATATTCAATTCATAGTGGGTGCCATGAAACTTCAAGATTTTAAGAAAGGAAGGAATTTCGACTTGTAGAAAATAAGGATTCGAAGAGTTAATTTCGGAATTTGCAAGGAAATTTTGTGTGAACTATCCATATCATCACTCCAATGGAACAATATACCTGTAGCCAGAAAATAGAGCAGGCAGGGTTAGAACTTCGAATCATAGTATATAGACTCTAAAAATATATATATAAAAAAGAGCTAGACAAAAGGGAAAGCGAGGAAGCGGAGCCATGCTTGTGAATGAAAGTGGAAATGAACTCGTTTCAATAACGGAAATTATCAAATGGCACAATCGTTACAATGGATTAGGGGAAATACAAATAAAATGAATAAACATTTTAAAATGTCCATTTGTTCTTTAGCACGATAATAAAAATAAATGTAGAAGAGAACATAAAGAAAATTGATATTACCATTGAAAGAAAAAGGAAAATCCCATGTGTTGCGGCTTGAAATCAGTGAGCTCCATCAATACTAGTCTATTTTATAAACGACTAAAAAAAATTAGAAGCCAACATGTCATTAGGCATAAAATTGAATACAAAAGACATGGTACAGGAAAATTAGAAGACAAAGGTAATGTACCACTATTATTTAATGTTGGTGCACCAGAAGAATGACAAGATCCATGACCTTTATTGAAACCCCAAATATTACGTAATAGTGCCAATTCAAATTTTCCCGATACTCTGTCAAGAGGAACAATAAGTAGGTGAGAGGAGATAAACAGCATCAAGACTATAAATAAAGAAAAAAAGCAAAGTTCTAGTGTAATTCTCATTACGAAATGAAAAGTACGTGAAAATTAGGGTTTTGAAGTTTGAAACCCCAAATATTCTCCAAATACGTAATAGTGCCAATTCAAAATTTCCAGATACTCTGTCAAGAGGAACAATAATTAGGTGAGAGGAGATAAACAACCTCAAGGCTATAAATAAAGAAAAAAAAGCAAAGTTCTAGTATAATTCTCATTACGAAATAAAAAGTACGTGAAACATTGTTTCCAAATGGATGCCAAACTGTAATAATCGGTGCAGTGAACACGAGATGATAGTAGAACTGTAGTATAAGGAAGCACAGCTAGAGTGGCGCTCTGCTCATAGGAGTAACACAAATGGAAACAATGAATAATGAGTGAAATGGTAGGTTTAACACTTCGGCAACACTAATCACTTGAAACCACTGTATTTCATTGTTAAATTAAAATCATCTAAAGTTCGTGACATATACGCTATGTGAAATCCATGGGGTAATTCCAATGTGGCATTGATCTTGGATTGCAAATTGTGAAATAAAGCCTACGTCAGATACGAACCATCCTGTTTTCATAAGAATTAAAAATAATACTAAAATTGAAAGGAACTCAACGACCTTCGTATTATCAATATGATGATATATAGCTATATGGAACAACACTATATAATGGTGGATATAGTTTAAAATAATTAGATCCATTCAAGGGTATGGATGATATATGTAAAGTGTCATAAATTCAATATTGTATGTTGACGATAAACACCATGGCTGTGATATTTGAAAATATAATTTTAAAAGTAACACCTTAGTAAATATATATAAAAATATAGAAACATGTTATAAGTGAACCAGAAATCATTAAGTTATAGGTGTCAACAATATCCTAACAGACCAAATTATGGGGTCTTTAAATTAAAGAAAGAAGGTTTTGAGAATTGAAATTACAATTAATATTGAAAATATTATGAATAGGAAGAGAAAATTAGTCCTCACTTAAATTGAATGATGTTTAAATGTGGTATTGACGCACGATGTAAATTAAAGAATCCACAAAGGACCAGATTAGTTATACTAGAAGGAGTAATCATGATGTTACTAGTTGTATAATTATAGTAAGAATTGTTTTTATGGTGTGAGGTTGAGGTATGTTACATATGGTGTGATATTTGTAGGTTTAATATCTAGGTTTATGGGCCAAGCCACAATTGTAAGATAGAAATGAGCATAAATTATATGAGCCAAACCACAAGTGTAAGATAGAAATGACCATAAAATAGATAAGAATTGTTGTGAAGAGAAGATCAAGTGTCACCTTCTACAACATAATCCTTGGAGTCAATAAAATATTTGAAAACTGTAACTAACAATAATAACACAAATTGCATTAGAAATTGAAGTAAATATTCTAAAATACCCTTAATAGGTTAAGATGCAGTAAGAAAAGTAATTTGATCAAACATGCAACAATAAATACACTACTCAATTAAATAGATTTAGAGAAATAGGGTGAGGCTAGTGGGTAAGGCATGTGTTGGTGATAGCTATGCCAAAAAGGAATAAGGTCTCTAGTCTTAAGCCAAAAATTATACCAATAAAATTGAAAAATATAAAACTGATATATATATATATATAATAAATGAGAAATGTAATGAGTGTACTAAGCTTATCTAATTATTATGCATTTGAATCAGTGTCAACTCAATAACCCACTAAAAACATTACTCCATACACAAATTTGCTATAAAAGAAAGACAACCTCTTTAGGCCATCATGAGATTGTAGCTGAAGTGAGTAGAGTATAACAATAGAAGGGGTGATTTCATTACTCGTTCTAAATGTAACGAGAGTACAATGAACAACCGAATAAAGGTTTTTACATAAAAATATTATAAAATTAGTCGTTATAAATTGAAGTAATCCAGAAATGCTTCAAGTCTTATTATTATATAGAAATTGTTACTGTATTAGATTGTTGAAAATGGAGGATATGTATACACTGATAATTTATCTTCTCACTACTTCTATGGTATTTGAAATATTATTATCCTCATATAAAACTCGTACACATATGAGAAAGATGATATTTTATATGTTAAATCGAAGACCTATACAAATAAATGATGTTAACCACAAATTTGTTGGGATAAAGAGGGATGTGGTAAGAAAAACATAAGTGATCAACCGTAAATATTCCATAGAAAATGACGTGAGGTATATATTTCTTTGAAAAAAAAAACATGTATATATTTTGATAGCATTCAATTGTTATGTGCGGGTGTTAAAAAAAAAAATCTATACAAGGATGTTACGTCAGCGGGTTTCCTACATAATACTTTGTAGTGACGAAAGTGGTGACATCAGTCTAATAATAAATAATATTGTTCAAGATCCATAACTAATTCCAAACCGAACCTATGTAGAAAAAATACCTAATAATGTGATAGGATGTTGAAAATAATCTAAATAATCAAATACACAACTTGTGTGGAAGTAAGATGCATAATTGTAGGTAATCATGATATGTGTCATTGTTCTATTCAAGAGAAAGGTATAATGGAAGGGAGAAATCATTTCACTAGAAAAGGCTTGGTAGACCTTATATGTTATTAAGTAGTGCAAATTAATACAAGAACTTATATTATGAATAGAAAATAGAGTAATAATTCAAAAAACGTAAATTATTAATCAAGAATACAAAATGTTCTTGTGTACAAATTATTTTCAAACTCATTTATTCATGTATACTCTTGGGATTCGAATGCAAATAATATATATATATATATATATATATATATATATATGAAATTTTTTGGCCGTAGGATCTAAGGGCATGCAATGCATACATACATAAAATATAAGAAACGATAAAGTATAAATACCAATAGAACTGAAAATATGGTGCAACACAATACAATAAGTACTCAAAAAGGATTCTTTTGGAACATCTAGAACATTTATATGAAGAAAATAGATGCTAATATCATAATTGAAGCATAAGTATTCTAAATGTTACTCCATTCTAGTTGAGAATTAAACTGCCATGGATGCCTTGGACATTCTTGTTTTGTTGGACTGATAATATTTATGGAGGATATAATAAATGTGTCCAAAGAAATAGACAAATAATTTTGTGACCTCCTAGATTGAGGAAACTCGGGAACTAATTCCCTTGTGGACAAAAAAATTCAAGTCTAGATACTTGAATACCTTCAACAATTTAGGCACAAAGGGTGACCAGTGAAAATTACAAGAAAGAAAAATAAAGAGTAAATAAATAAAAACATTATAGATATAGGAAATCCTTAAGATGAAATTAAAATGGCCCTAAAAGGGGAAATACATTCCTGATAAATGGTTCACACACACACACACACACACATATAATCTAAGGTAAATAAATTGTAACCAAGAGGATTGGTTGGAAAAAGGATACCTTAGAACAATATGAACAATGAAATATGTGAATGACTTGCTAAATGTGTGATATATATAGGTAGGATGGGATAGAATACCACTTTAAATTTTGATTGAGGGAAAAAAATAAATCATGAAAATAACAAAGTAGGTAGATTGTTAAATGTGTGATATATATAGGTAGAATGGGACAAAATACCTCTTTAAATTTTAATTGAGGGAAAAAAATAATCATGAAAATAAGAAAGTAGGTAGAATAATTGGAGACCATTAAGCTGAAAATAATAGCAACAATGGAATTTTAACTACCTCGTGAAACTAGAAAAACTCGAAGGAACCTAGAAATAGTGCAGAAAATATGCAAAAATTATAAGCCTTACACACAAATGGATAAGAGTAAAATGGACCAAAGCTAAAATAAAGAGTAAAACCATGTAATACCTCAAGAAAAATTGCAATAGACCGTAACAAGGGAAAATAAATTCCTTGATTGGCATCAGTATTAGAAATCAAATTGTCTCCAAAATTGTATGAGATTAGAGATCGATATTTTTGTTTTTTTAGGAGCTTCACAAATTAGATTTTTATTGGACCAAAAAGGACCAGAAAAGGGGTTAGCTGCAATGATGTGACTAGATAAACTATGAATGTTTATATAATTTATTGGACTATCCTAATATCGTGGTGGAAGGGGAAAAAATATGTTGAATGGTGCAAACATAACTACGAAGTAAAAATGATAAACTTCACTTTTTCTAGTTGATGTATTGTTTTAATATATATACAAACATAGCTGTGAATATGTCTAGACTTGCTGGAAACTATTATAATAATATTTTATGTGTTGAGACAACCGATGGACATAGAAATGCAAAAGGAAAAGATTCTATGGTTATACATAGGAGTAATATGCACACAATCTTCCTAAATAACTTGTATTACAGGCCAAACTAGAAAACTAAAAGGAGTGAGTTAAATGAAAATAGTTCATAAGATGTAAAAAATAATAGGAGTATTATAGATCTCGGAAATTACAATTTATTGTTTTGACCATGAAAATTGAGTGTATCAACATTCCCCAAATTTATCTATGTTGATATTGTGAATTCCTTTTTTTGGTTTCCTCATACTTTTGAGTGCTTATGGAAAGGTACGTAAAGCAATGTTAGGCAATCATGATGGAATTGACTAAGTCCACTTTAGAGTGGAATTCACAACAAAATAACTACCATGGAAGTGAAAAAGATAATAGGTTGTCATACAATTAAGTATGCATGAAAAATGCATATTTGATATGATGGTATCAAAATAAAAACATAAAAGATAATGTTGCAAGTAGTCCTTTGATTTTTATCTCCTTTGCGTAAGTGGTATAAAAAGGAAACTTGAAATTCCATATTTTTAATTTCCCATTAAATAACATTCGTGTCACTTGTAAAGTTCTAAATAATTGTACAAAATGACCTATTGTATTATGTGATGCTATATGAATGCTGATAACCTTGTTAGTTGCATGTTGATAGTTGTTGGGTACACATCAAAACTATTTTGTAAAGCACCTATGCATCATGTTTGGAGAATGCTAAGAAAAAATAGTGACTTGAAGAAAATAAAAGAGCTACTCTGGAATTGAGTCTTTAATCAAAGCAAAATGAAATAGAAAGCACTTTAGCACTCTAGATACTATTATGAAAAGCAACGAGAGAGAAATGTAAGATGCATTTACTCTTCATATTTAGAAAATAGGGAATTAGGGAAACAACAAGGATAGTGTTTACTTCAAATGGGGGAAGATATAACATTTATATGTCATGTTTTTGAAACATTGATTATATGTAGACATCTAACTATTATTGGATTGAATGGGTATGGAAGCCATGATGGGATTGAGTTGATGATGTGATATTTAATTTTATTAGTTAATTAGTAAATACATTGTTTGGAATATTCAAAAAGAGGACTAGAGTTTCATAATACTTCTTTCCATCCTATGAAAAAATATTGGTGGTTATGTCCACGTAATGGACATTCCCTAAATATCTCCTAAAAATATCTAGGGGAAATAAAAAAAATAAAAAAATCACATAATGGGAGGGGAAGATTATGTTAATCTCTTAGTAGGAGAGAAATACTAAGTGGGGTGGAATAAATAATAGTTGGATAGAAAGGAGTGCTTTAAAGAAAACGAAGAGAATATTTTTCAAAAACACTAAAACAAAAAGTCCTAGGAAAAAAGGTTGGCACATCTTAAAGCATGACACTACTAAAATTTGTTGGGGAGAATATCTATAAAATAAAACCACCTAGGAATCAAAAAGGTTTTTTATTCAAGAGACAATAATGTCTTAGCTGACGGTGAATTTTTGGAGACAGTTCATGGTTGGGAGAAACATGCTTTGTTCCTGAATGTTTCCCACGAATCAAATTATATATATCTCAAGTTCTATTTTGTAAATTATGTTGGATTATATATAGTTATAAATATAGATTGAAGATAGAAGGAATATGAAGAATTGCATAAGTATCACTTTTATGCATAAATAAAGTGTTTACAAAGAAAAATAAATTAATGAAATATCTTATTATAGTAATAAATAAGATTATAGATTCCACACATCTTACAAATTTCCATGCATGTATGTATTATATCCTAAGGAATTATTTTCAGACTTAATGCAAATGGAATACATGATTATTGTAAATTTGCATGAGTAGATGCATATTTAAGAAGGAAGCTATATGTAGTGGAAAGAATGAATAGCATAAAAGTTAACTATATTGAAAAAAAATGAATGCATGTATCTAATGGATAAAAGAAGGTGAATAAGTAAGAAGTATTCATATGTTATTAGAGGGTATGACAAATGAGGTTGACATATTAACTGAAGTATATTATTTTCCTCCATACATACATTACTCTTGGGTCACATTACTAATTGTTACGCAATATTATAATTTTGTAAGAATACTCTACATATTGAAAGCAAATAAAAACTAATTTTTAAATTTATGAACTATTATCCTCTAAGCCATAGACATTTATGGAAAATATTTGAGTCTATCATTGTAACAACATTTCCGTTATAGGTAAGGAAACACATAATACATTTGGTATTCCATTAAATAAATTAAATATTTCCTTCTAGTTTTGAGGGTCTGTTTGATATATATCTATATATTTGTGTGAGACATATATTCGAAATGAAAGTACTGAAACCTAAAAATTTATTATAATACACCATAGAGGATGTGAAAACCAATAAATTAGTTGAAATCGTTGAGTACCTAATAGTATGACCAGGAATTTTATAAATCCTTGTCCAAGTTTCATCAATAATCATAATCAAAATGAAAGGAACCAATTCTGATATGGACGAAGGATATCAACCTCCATTATAACTTAAAAGTGATTATGTTTAACATTTTAAACAAAAAATATTATAATTGTGAGCTACATAGCAATTTTAAGATCTGAATGTCATTCCGGAGTAAGATATATATCAAAATATTATACATGCAAATACTTTAAGAGGGAGGTTATTGAAACTAATAATATATAACATTATAACAGTGATGAAAACATGAAAGACAATTAAAAAGAATTGATTAATCTATCCATATATATTACAAAATAAATGTGCGATATAAATGATAAATAAAGAAACACCACAACCCATTTCATTACATATACACAATGGAACCTAGTTTGAATAATATCACCCTAACATTTATTACAGCGACTAATGATTCAATATTTATTTTATACAAGAAGCAAATAAAAACTATCAAGAGAAACTAAACAAGTAAGCCATTATTGGCTACAATGAAATTCATCCACACAAGATATTCAAACCCTCACAGAGTTGAAAACAACAAAAACCCTGGGTAGTGAACCAATATAGGTAAGTGATAATCCATATAATAATTATTAAGGTAGGGAAATAAATTAAGAGGATTTTGCAGTTTATTAAGGCCTCGGGCCCAAGATATATACAAATTGATAACCTGATAGGGTTTGAAAGAGGTAAAAGAAAAAACAAACAAACAAAGAAAATAAGGATTTGAAGAGTTACATTCAGAATATGCAAGACACTTTTTTGCAAACTGTACATATCATCTCAGCACTAGAACAATATCCTGTAGCCGAAAATTAGCGTAGGAAAGGGTTAGAAATTTGAATCATAGTATATAGACTCTAAAGAAAATAAATCTAAAAAAGAGCAAGACAAAAGGGAATGGAAGGAAGTAGAGGCATACCTATGAATGAGATCAACAATGCATTTATTTCCATAACTAAAATTATCAAACGACACAATCCTTAGAATGGTTTCATAGAAATAAAAAACAAGTGAGTAAACATTTTAAAGCTGCCATTTTTTCTTAGCCTTGATGGTCATGTCATAATCAGGCCCCACAACGCTTGATGGAAAGATAATAAAAACGAATATATAGGATAACAAAATAAAATTATATTACCTCTGAAATAAAAAGGAAAATCCCATATTGTGCATCTTGAATCACTGAGCTCCATCAACACTAATATACTTTATACACAACCTACTGAAATTAGAAGCCAATATGTCACACATTGAAGTCATAAAACTAATACAAAAGACATGGTACAGGAAAAGTGAGAATACAAAGGTAACGCATCACTTTTCTTTAATTCTATAGCTACCGGAAGAAGGACCAGAGCCAAGAACTTTAAAATATTAACATAGAAATACAATGAGTTTTTCAATACTTGGAAGCAAGTGATGAAACCCCAATGGATTAAGTATTGAAATTTGTAACAAAAAAATAAAAAAATTAATTACATATTTGAAACTTAGGGGTTTAAAGTTCAAAACCCCAACTATTATCCAAATACTCAATAGGGGCAAGCCAAATTTTTGAGATACTCAAGAGGAACAATAACTAGGTGAGAAGAGAGACATAACATCGAGGCCATAAATAAATAAAAATAAGAAAATTTCTCATGTAATTCTCATTACAAAAGAAAAAGTAACCTTAGTGACTTTGAGAGGTCATTATATTAGAGAAGAGTCGAGGAGAACACTAGGAGGAGGCCATGAATGAATGGTATTATCTCTGTGTCTGAATCAGGTTAGGTGGTATGTTTTTGCATCCGGAGGCCATGAATGGTATGTATGATCTCTTTGTCTGAATCAGGTTAGGATTACATGGCAGCTGAATTGAAATAGGTCAACCTATCTTGGGAAGATGGGCTGGTAGTCTAGCTTTTAAGATGGAATGAAGCTAAATGGTCCACGAGAAGTCTTGATTTTTAGACTGGTTCCCCTGGTTTAGAACCATAGAAATTGGTGAAGAGGTGTCTGAAGTGTTATAAGAGGAATAGTAGTATACCATCTTTCGGGGTGTTTCAAAAAGGTGTCATAAAATATATATACCTCCTAATAACCATTGTTTGGGGGGTAAGGGAATACACATTTTTTTGAAGGGCCCTTTCCTCTTCGATGCTCTATAGTTATCAAAGGGTGTTTCACAGAGTCCATCATAGCCATTACACACTGGAAGATGCCCTCGGAGCTGGGGGAGGTGTTTATGATTATTGTCTTAATGTTTGTCTCCATCTTCATTTTACTGGCTATGTATAATACAAACTACAAGGTAAATGTTAAATCGAGGAGGTAGAATCCCTGCACAAGAATCATCCTCCGACTCTGAATCTCAACCATCTCTACAAAAATCAAAGTGGTATCATCTTTGGCGTAAGTGGGTGGAGTCTTTCATTATGTCTAGACGGTGTAAAGATTTTGGATTTAAAATTTGTTCAAGATGGTGGAGATGCTCGGGATGTTGTTGTTATTGTTGTTGCTTCCATGTTTGATAGTTTCGTAGTGAGGCTCTAACTGGTTTTTCCGATGGATTTTCATCTACCACCTTTTTTCTGAGTTCTCAACAGTTGACGGAAAATTAAATCCGGCCACACCCTCTGGTATACTCTTCATTGATAGTGATTGTTGCTTTGACGATCCTTGTCAATGGAAGGATTTTCAAAGATCATTGGTGTGGGAGGCAGTTTACAATTTTATTTTGCTACTAAGATGAAGTAAGATGAGGCTTCATTTAGTCATGGCTGATAATATCCAGGTTATTGTTTATACAGACGAAAACTTCCATTTATAGGATCTACAAGGACGCTGACATCTCCCTATTATAAAAAATCATTTTTCTCTTTATCCAACTACATTGGCTTTATGGACTGACATCCACACTCTTTGGTAGTTGGGTGTGGTTGGGATTCTCAACACGGGATATGAACATTCTTAATGTTTGTTCTGTCTACTCATCTCAAACGACGGCTCTTGTCTCAACTTTCCAACATCTGAGTGAGATGTGACACATTCCTAACCTGACCATGCCTCATCCTCATGCCAGCTATCTTAATTCATCATGGCCGAGATTGATGATATTCTCTCCTCCGACACGTCTGCACATGAAGCCCTCATAGATGCCATAATAACCGTAGAACAAAGACATCACAGAGATCTGGAAATGTATGCTCGGTTGATTGCTCAGTCCATTTTTATGCCCCCTGGTCCAAATGAAGGAACATCTCATGGCCACAATGAAGGTAATGTGAATGCTGGTAGCAAGGGTGTCTTTCTTTGGAGGGGTCGCAGAAAAAAGCCTAATTCCTATTATAAACCATCCATGGAGGTAAAGGAAGTCACTCTGGAATATGATGACTTGTGGGGGTGGGTGGCTAGCCTCTAGAAGTGGCCACTCATCGGTTCCTGGATGTTGGCGGATGGGAGTGAAGTTGATATGATGGACTGGGCAAAGTAGTATTGGAGCCCCATTGTTGGATATACCCCTAAGGTAATCTTACTGCTAAACAGTTGGTTTAGCATCCATTTCATACCTAAGAATGATGTTGCAAAGGTCCTGTAGAAGACTTGGGTAAGGGGCGAAATTTTCATGCAACTACTCCCCTGGTATCTTCGTTTCAATCCGATAATGGAGGCTCCTAAAAGAAAAATCATTTGTGTAAATTTACAGGGACTCCCGTTGGAATTTTGGACTATGAAGGAATTAAGGGCCATTGGGAACTCCATTGGCTGTATGAAGTATATTAACCCTCGCATCCTTGGTTTTCATGAGAAAAGGATTGTCTGGTTATTGGTGGAGGTTTGTTTTTGGGTGGTCTTCCTGGAGATTTTGATCTAGTCTGGGGACAAAGACGACATAGGAAAAGAGTGGATTATTGGGGCATACCATTCAGATGTCTTATTTGTCATCGCACTAGGCATTTAAAAGGAAGTTGTCCAATGAGGATCAAAAATCCACGATGTGGGAAGCTGAGTATTGATGGCTCGTGGAAGGACAATGCTACAAATGATCTGCATGATGACCTACCATCGGGTAAGTCTTCTCCGCCATCTTCTGATGATGAGATATATGCCTCTTCTAGTGCCCTTAATGATAAATCCTTCCCTCCTTTAAACGATGTCGTCTCCTCCATTGATCATGGACCCTCTAGGTGTAGTCATGAAGAGGTAAATAATAGCTCTATTCATGAGACTGGTAGGAATGACCAACATATTTCCTTTGTATCTGGGTCATCTAATGAGCATCCCCTATCTACCACCCCGGCTGAGCCTCTGCATATTTCTCCCTCTACGCCTCCCCTGTAATGGGCCTCACCCCAATCCCTGCGGCCAAATGAAACCCTTGACATGTTGGACTCGCCTAAGAATACTGTGGGTAGTGATATTGATTCCCTTTTAGGCAACCCAAACTTCGACCTTGCTACGTTGATTGTTTTTGACAGGATCCCATAGGATCTAGATCTTGTCATTTCTCCCGCCTCTGGTAATAACATCACTGTGCGTAAAAAATATAAATCGAGCTCCAGACACTTCAGGGGTAGGTTGAAAACCAAATCTCTCTTTTGGGATGATTTTTTGGACCTGATGGATGTCCCCATCTCTGCCTCCAAAGACCTTAAGGTGCTTAGAGAAAGTAACCCTTCAGGAGTTTCAAAATGGCCTCCATTTTATCTTCGAGTTTAAGGGGTATGGGTGATCCCTTCAAACATACTTGCCTTAGAAATTTTCTCTGTGATTTGAAGCCCGAGATAGCTCTTTTTCAGGAGACACTATGTAATAGGTCAAAGGCAATCAATACTTTATTAGCCATTAGAACGAGATGGCATGCAGTCGCCACTGATGCGGTTGGCCATGGGGGTGGTTTACTAGCTATTTGGGATCCATCGTATGCCAATTTTCAAGCATATAGTTTTTTTGGAGGTATTTTTTTATTTGGAAATATAACGAGTTTTAATCACATTTTCAACATTGTAAATTTATATGCTCCATGCCAAAGCATAACTGCATTATGGAAACGTATGTATCAGTTCAGAATCCTTAACATTAATAATTTGATTGTCATCAAATATTATAACTCTACCCTTTACTCTAATGAATCATGTGGAACGAAGGCCAAACTTGATCCAATAGCGGATCATATTGGATGGATTTTTGGCAAATTTCTCTTGGAAGACATTATACCATTTCCCATTTCCCCAACATGGACCAATCAAAGAGCTGATTGGTACTTCATTGGGAAAATATTAGACAGAGAAATGGTGAGTGAATCATTAATTGGTCAGCTGGGACATTTAAGGTCTGGGGTGATCATCTTGGACCTTTCTGATCATATGGCCATTTATCTCTCATAGCGTGCTGAGAACAAGAGAACAGGTGTGACAATTAAATTCAATCATGCATGGATGGAAGATCCTGAATATAACCAATTGGTAGGAGATTTTTGGAACAACAATACTCCATATGATGGCTTTTTTTGGTGGGAAACATTTCATAAAAAACTTCAGAGGGTCATATTCATAACAAAATATTGGGAAATTAAAAAGAAGGACTTGCTAAGGGAAGAAATAAAGGTAATATTGAGCAAAATTAGTAGTATACATGATGATTTTGTAAATAAGGCCCCTGATCAGGAAACATCCAAAATGATCGATCAGCTGCAGAAAAGGAAGTTGCAGATATTGAAGATCGAAGAACTTACTTGGAAATTGAAAAGCAAGATAAATTGGCTCAAGGAAGGAGACCTAAATACAATTTTTTTCATAAAATTGAAAATGAAATGAGGAACAGAAATACCATATGGTACATACATAGAGATGATGGGATTTGTGCCTCCTCTACGTCTGAGATCCAGGAGGAGGCATACAGGCGCTTCTCGACCTTCTACCAAGCGGACCAAGGCATTGACCCTGGATGCCAGTGTTGGGTTCTTCAGCATATTCTGGAAATGTTTTTTGTGTGGGCCATCTGTTGAGGAGGTAAATCCCCTCTGCGGACAGAGGCGATCCCTACTAGCCCAGCAGGGGTCTAGCAACAAACAAACAATGCTATGACGCAAGCTCCTAGTTACGAATGAAAGGCTTGGGATAAGAGCCTACCTGGATTCCAACGCTAGATCTGAAGAAGAAGATGTCCCCGTCCTTCAGCCTTGGCAGATCACAATCCTTCCACGATCTCCGTGGATGAACACCTGCACACAGAAGAAACGAACAGATACATGCATAGGAACCAGCATACGTAACTAAACATCGGTCAGAAAAGATATTACTCGCATTAACATGATGGGAAAAGGAGTGGAACCATAATCATAGTCATCTATTAAAATGATAAACGAATAGAAGTTACAACCAAGTTCTGACGTCGCAGCTTCCTTCGAACGGGTCTCCGGTTGTCCACGTCTCGCAAAGCTCGCCAAGGAAAGGAAACCTCTCCAGAGTCTCGTAACAATGGTCTCCTTGCTTGAATGGGCCTTAAGGGAAAGAAGGGATTCTTTACAGCACAAAGGCACTTGGGAATAGGGAGATGCAAAGCTTCAGCACTTCAAGACTAGCTTGCCATGGATCTAAGCAAGCTTTTATAGATGGGGAAGGAGGGAGTTGGGATCCCTATTATTATGGGATTGGCCCTATCAACAAGGAAGGTTCCATAGAAGGTGGCAAAACCACTTCCCTTCCATAGAACTCCCGCAGCCAAACCTCCCAACTCAAGATAGGCGATGGTTGTGAGTTTGTTTGAACTCAACTTCCGCCATCCATATTTAAAAAACAGTCCCTAAAATGGGTGGCGTGATTGCTGCTCTATGACAGAGCGCCAAGTGGCGCGACCTCTTTACAGGATTTCCCTGATTGGCGCGAGTACTGAACTGTCTACCCGCGCCAATGCAAAAAGAGCTGTTTTTCATGGTTTTTGCAAGGAGATCTCTCAAGGGGAAATGAAGCTCATACTCAGAGGGATGCATTGATGATGTTTTCAAGGCATGACAGTGTTCACAGGTCACATAATGGGTCCTCCATTGTGCGGGATGGGGAATGGTAGGGACGGTGACAAATTACTGTGTAACACCATCATAGCCTTAAATTCAGAGATATCAAAGCTGGAAGTGGAGTCAACATTGAAGTCATTTTCTCATGACAAGTGCCCAGGACTGGATGGTTGGCCGATGAAATTTTACTTACATTTTTTTGAGATTATGGCTGATGAGATCACTACAATTGTGGAACAAGGCCAGACATTGGGACATATCCCTGCAAATATCAATTCCACATTTTTAGCGCTCATTCCCAAATCATCAGATCCTAAGGGTTTCTTAGATTTCAAGCCAATTGCCCTATGCAATGTGATATACAAAATATCATCAAAAATCATTGCTAACAAGATCAAGGAGACTTTATCTAAGGTCATATCTCTTGAGAAATATGGTTTCGTTAGGGGTTGTTCTATTCATGATGCTATTGCCATTGCCGAGGAGGCCATGCACTCAATGCATGCAGGGAATATGGAAGCACTGATTATGAAGATTGATCTCTTCAAAGCCTATGATAGGGAAAATTGGTCATTTATTCGCCTTGTTTTGTTGAAGATCACACTGCCTTTGGGATCTATTCGTTGGATTATGGATTGTATTACATCGGTTAGATATGCAGTGATCATTAATGGGATGCCAACCAAATTATTTGGAGCTAAACGTGGTTTAATACAAGGGTGCACATTGTCCCCCCTTATATTCATTCTAATAATGGATGGATTTAGCAACCTTATGAATATGGCGCTGTGGGCAGGCTTGATTTCTGGGTTTTCATTCTCTAATTCTGTAAGTATTACCCACTCCATTTTTGTTGATAATCTTCTCATTTTTGGATGGCTAAACAGAAATCACTGGTTCTACATTTACTATCTGCTTGCTCGATTTGGTGCTTCCTGTGGTCTTTGCATCAACAAAGGAAAATCTTTCCTTAATAGTGAATATGGAGATTTAGAGGAGATAAATTTTATTGTGGCCTTTCTTGGTGTATAGACTAAGAAGAAAAAGGATGGTTTTCTATATTTGGGATACAGGATTAAGCCATGTGGTTATAAGGTGAGGGACTAGATGTGGCTTGTGGATAAATTCAAATTTAAAATTTCCAAATGGACTCACAAATGGTTGTCGCTGGGAGGTAGATTCATAATGATACAAGCGGTCCTTTCCCAAATTATTGTATACTGGGGACATATCTACTATATTCCTGAGCATATTGTATCTCAGATCAACGCAATTTTATCACAGTTTTTATGGGGACGGGCTTCCATGGTAAAAAGTCATCATCTTTGCAAATTATAAATTTTATTTTTTCCAAAGAAACTGGGGGGTTGGGGCATTTTAAATACTTGAGCTTTCAATACCGCCCTCCTCATTAAGTCACCGTGGAGAGCTATAAATGGTAATGGATTATGGGATAAAATTATAAAGAGTAAGTATTTATCAGGAGACCCACTCCACAAAATATACTGCAACCAATTCACATTATCGTGGATAATGTCTGCAATTTGGTAGATTTTCAGGAAGGTAATGCAACCATTTGCTAGTAGGCTGTCACAGCAGTTTGGTAATGGGAAAATTATTTTATTAAGTGGAGACAAAATAATCGGTGTGTTTGATGACTCTCTACTGGATCATTGTGTGGTTCATCAACGAACACATAGAGGTATTTTATATTTTTTTAGGTAATCCATTATTGGACTCATGGAGCTCCTATTCTGAAAACGGTTGCACAGCTGGGCCTTTTGGGATTGGATGCAGTAGTTTGGAAGGGGTTTGTAGAAAAGGTTCAAAAGGCCTATTTCTGCTACAATATTGATGGTGACATAATTATTTGGGATGGGAAATTCAAGGGTGACTCTTTGGTTGTTCAGGACATTTATTTCTACATCATTCATCTTTCCATTAATGACAATTCGTCTCCAGACTTTGGGATTTTTTGGCACAGGAAAATTCCTACTAAAATTGTTCTATTTGGATGGCTTGTATGGAGGAAGAAAATCCTCACATGGGATAGCCTCATAAAAAGAGGCCTCTCTGTTCCAGGTAGATGTGTATTTTGTCTTCAAGAAGAGGAAACAATGATGCATCTTTTTTTCTCCTGCCCTATTGTTATTCATATATGGAAACTTTTCAGTGATTTTCAACTGGATCCAGTTTGGACACTAAAAAATTTCATGAACGCTACACACAGATGGGATAAGGTCAAGGGTCAATTCCAATCCTTGAATTTCTTCCTCATTTGGGAAATATGGCTTGCCACAAAATTGTGTATCTTTGAGGGTAAGCCAATTTAAATTCCCCTTGTACATGCTTCTATCATGAAATGGATCAATGACAGGGAGCCTGCTAAGGATCTTATATGTGATGCCTACAGAAGGATTAGACCCCATCCCATCTCCCTTCCAACGATTTTCTTTCATGGGGAATGCCAGGATGGCATGATGGGCTATGGCGCATGGATCAAAATCTCTCGGTCTGAAATAATTCATATTTGCTGGAATGGAGGTATGGGTACTAGTAACATGGCAGAGATGATGGCACTCTGGAGTGGTTTATTGGTGGCCTTCAACTTGGGTTTGAGAGAGGTCTATATCTATGGAGACTCCAGAATTTTCATTGATTCCATTTCTGGATTAACTATTTTTTCATCTCTAGGATCACAGGGATGGCTCATGAGAACCAAACAACTATGGGCCAAGATGAACAAGCCTCCCTTGTTCCACATATACAGAGAAAATAATACTAGGGTTGATGGATTATCGAAAAATGGAATTGGCATGGATTTTCGTTTTTTGGAGGTGGGCCAATATAGAGACAAACAACTAATATGGGCTACAGAGATCCACATACCATGAGAATTTTGAATTGGGTTTTCGATGGTACATGCGAACCTGCTCCTCTTTTATGGACATGGATGATTTCTGGATGCGAAGACTGCTAGAAGAGAGCATGAGAGATTCTTATATGGAAGGTTTTGGCTCTACGGATATCATTTCTGATTTATATTGAATGAATTTATAGTTTATGTCTGTTTGAAATGATATTCGTAAATGATTTTCTTGTTATGTTTGGATATATGGCCTATGTATTTTGGGCATGATGAATTTTGATTTAATTGAGGGATGTAAGCATGGGCTTCTCCTTATATATGCCTATGGATGGATGCTTAGTATGATGTTTTATATCTGGCATAGCTTTTACCAGCATACTAGAGTGATGCTTGGAAATGTACAATTTATATATCTTTTAATAGACAACGTTTTTTTCTTTTTGAAAAAAAAAGAAAAAGAAAAAGTAACCTTAGTGTTGTTTACATATGGATTCTAGACTATAATAATTGGTGTAGTGAACACGAGATGATAGAATAACTATAGTATACGGAAGCTTAGCCAGAATGATGCTCTTGTCATGGGAGCAACAAAAATGGAAACAATGAATAATGAGCGAAAGGGTAGGGTTAGTTCTTTGTAAACCCTAATCACTCGCAACCATTTTATTCAATGTTAAATTAAAGTCGTTTAAAGTGCGTGATAGATACGGCTTGTGAAATCCATTTGGTAATTCCAATGCAGCATTGATCTTCGATTTCCAATTGTGAAATAAAGCTTATGTGGGGTACAAATCATCCCCCATTCATAAGAATTAGTAATAATACTAAAGTTTAAAGGAACTCGATGATCTTCTTATTATGAATATGATGATATATATACATGGCACGACACCATATCATGGTCGATATATTTTATAAGAATTAGATAACTTCAAGGGTATGGTTGATATATGTAAAGTGTGATAAATTGAAAATCATATGCCAGGCAATAAAAACCATGTATTTGCTATCAAAAAAGAGTTTTTTAAAATTATAACTTCGGTAAGTATATATAAAAAAAATATATAAATATCCGAGAAGAGAACTAGAAATCATTAAGAGGTAAGTGTTAACCATATTCAGACATACCAATGGGGCCGGTAAACAAAAACAAGAAGTTCTTGAGAATTGAAATTACAACTAACATTAAAAATCTTATGAATAGTAAGAGAAAGTTTATTAGTCCTCAGTTAAATTTAATAATGTAAATTGATGAATCCACAATGGACTAGATTAGTTATAGTAGAAGGAGTAATCACAATGTTACTCGTAGGATGATTATAGTAAGTTTTTTTCTTAGGGTGTGAGATTGAGGTATGTTACACTATCGCCTCTGATTTGGAATGTTTTAATTACTATTATTAGAGGTTTTTTATTTGTAATAAATTCTCTGGTAATGTACTCGTATTTTTATAAAAAAGAACTAGTAGTTACATCATATTTTTATAACAAGGTACTAGTAGTTACAGTGGTATTTGGCCTATGATCATTACAATTGTTCTCTCATACATTAGCCCATCTTGACTTTATCATGGGTTTTTCTTTAAAATTAATAAATGCTATGAAAATTTAGTGATATTTATATACATGTAATACAATGTCATTATGAGTATACTTCATGTGGATTGTTTTGAAATTTTTACTGAGCTATCACATTCATTGTTCTATTGTTTATGCAGAGATACAAAACTAGAATTTTAAACGTTATATAAACATTCAAAAGTTTTATTTATTGTAGACTATTTTGTAAAATATAACACTATCACTATCTATACATTTACACTTACGAACAAATGGTTCTATATACTGTTGAATTTCTTGAATAAATTCATATACATATAGAATTGTAATTCTTTTTCATTTGTTTTTATTTACTTGCATATTCAAGGATTTGTAACTACATTAACAATATTATTACACAAATTCTTCACCACTTAACATACTCACAAAATGATAATTACTTAAAAGAAATCATAATATTAAATATACTAACTTGTAGTAACTATGGAGAATAAGTCTGGAGCTGCAATGATTCTCCCAACATTAACTCGTTCTCCTCATAGGGTAGCATCAATATTCAATAGACCACAATTCAATTAATCCATTTTTAATTCTTTTCGTCATTATTCTTCTCACCTCAGTTTATCATTGTGTGACTATAGGAAAAAAAATACTATTTTCCAACTTTTTTTTGGTAGTTAGTAGCTACCTCCTCCTTATCCACCACGTGGAAAATAGTTACTTGGCTGATTAATGAGCCCCACTTTCTCCAACTCCCTAGGAAAACATGATTTCTTATTTGGAGAGTTATTGATCAATATTTTTTTTATAATTTAATAATATCATCCTTATATTAAATGCATAGGTATTATACCTTTAAGGATAATTAAATTTAATCATTAACATTCATCCCATGATTAACAGAGAAATCCAAGGTAACTTATTTTTTTATTGTTTTATTTATAAAAATAGTCTAAATTGTTGTAGCTAAAAAAAAAAATAACACATTTTGAAGTTGGTACTTATTTTTATACCCAAATCATAGGTTCACATGGTTGAAAAAAATGGTTCAACAAAAGTGCAGGTTGGAGGGCATGGAAAAAGGGAATCTTAAGCTTTTCTACTTGTTAATGTTAACCCAATGCCTGCCACGTCATTACATGAGTGAGGCCAATGTTATACTCAAAGTGATGGTTGAAGCACTGAAGTTATGGTAGTGTATTCCAAGCAGTGGTAGATCGTACAAGTTGGAATGGACCGGTAACGCTGCTACGTATCGAATCTAAGAAGATCCTAAGATTTCATGAGAGAAATTCATGTGTACAACCTTGAATTTTTCACACACATACTTGATAACTACATTTCATAAAGATTCACGAAATTCCGTATTTTTATTTTGTTCTAAAAACCTAGATTAAAATTCTGAATGAATTGTCTTAAGAATATATAAATATCTATACTTCCAACAATCAAAACAAACAGGAATTTGATTGTAATAATTTTCATACAATTACAAAATCTGGTTGTTGGTTTATCAATTCTGTTGTGGTGCATTGGTACTCTGAAAATTATTTTATAATTGTAGTTGTAGAAGATTAAGTATTCTGGTTTACTCTAGCACATCTAACCAAGCCAGGAATACCCCCCTATGTTAGGGAATATCGTTGTCCCTTTCTCCTTTATTTATTTAGTCACAGATTATTTAGTGTTCGTAATTACTATTAGTGCTTTCGATTTCATTCAGTTTTTTCATGAAATTTTCTTATTGTTTGCTTATGGTTTGAGTATCAACAAAGTGCAGGCTATTCATATGAATGATCTGATTGAATTAGACATTCTCATATTCTATTGTAGAACAATAAACTTTGTAATTAGTTTATGACAAATATTCACATGGTTAATATATGGGGGTTTTAAAATGTATAGAACTATGACTACATTTATTACACATTTATATTGTTAGAATTGTGATTTTTTTTTTTATATATATTGTACTATTCCTTCATTATACATTTCAATACTTGGAAAATATATTTTACCTTTTTTTCATGACACATTTCAATATTTGGAAAATATATTCTATTTTTTTTTCATGGTACATTTCAATACCTGGAAAATACATTGTACTTTTTTTTCATGATACATTTCAATACATGGAAATAGAGATGAGAAACTATATATTTTGTGCATTACATTTCACAGGTTTACTAACCTATATTAATGATTTAAATGTAACATTGTTTTAATACAATTCAATTGATTTACACCTTTTCTGGAATGATGGAGGATAATATAAATGAGAGTTCCATGGAGTAGGATATCATGTGGAAAATATATTGTACTTTTCCTTCATGATACATTTCAATACATGGAAATAGAGATGTGAAACTACATATTTTGTGCATTACATTTCACAGGTTTACAAACATATATTGATGATTTAAATGTAACATGGTTTTAATACACTTCAACCGATTTACACCTTTTATGGAATAATGGAGGATAATATAAATGAGAGTTCCATGGAGGAGGATATCATGTTAAACATTTTGTGTTGTTGATTATGCGTGTGTGTATTTTTCATTTATATCAAATTATATGATGTTTGCAGTTGCTATTATTGGATTTTAGATCCTCAATATCAACAAATGTAAATTAATGCTAGCTTATGCCATTTATGTGACAATAGAAAAATCTTGCTTGCTTTAAGTATCACACGCAAGTGTGGTGGAATTACTGATTCATAACCTAAAATTATATTTCCTAACGAAACTTTCCACATGTTTTTAGTCCATTTTCTATATTATTTTAGTTTCATTGCGCATGTGTTGCAAAATGAAGGCTAACAATGCTAACTCGATATTTCTTATCTAAGTACGCACTTCCACTTTGTTGCAATAGTTATATTTATTGCATAATTGTTTTATTCATTTAATGTTGTCATATTTCCCTATAGAACTTGATCTACACATTAAATCTTTAGAATTATATATCACATGTTCTTTTTTTAGTTCAATGGCTTATAGTGAATATCCAATTTCACCAATATATAAATTTCCATAAGAACATGGGATTTTATAGATACATTTAAAATATATAAGAGTTAATTAATACTTCATTAAGTCTACAAAGATTCTGAATGGTTTTCATTGAAGTGGATCCTATAATGGTGTTCTTACTTGTTAGTATTTTTTCAATTTGATTTGTGGTATATTTGATATATGGAAATGTGAAATTGGATATCCATCTTCTTATGTGTCTTATATTCATTGTTTTGTGGATTCCTTTTACTATTCTGGAAATTGTTGTTACCATTCATTTAAAAAATTAAAATAAGTTTATTTAGTTTATTGTTCATTTTTCACGAATCCAATATTATTGTGGCTCCTCTAGTAAGGGTGTGAATGATACTTTTCTTTTTTCAATTAGTTGGTGATGGTAGAATACTTAAATATATCTTTCTATGCATTGCTTCCTCCTATAGATGTGATATTGAGCATCCCATCGATCTTCTTATTAGAGAATTACATATAGAAATTAAAGTTAGTTACTTCATTTTATATCAATGGTAAATTTGAAGTGCTATGAGAAACTATTGGTGCGATCAAATAAGCCCTCAAGTTCTTCTCTAGCATGTCTCCATTTAGTAAATATATCATGCACATATCATTTACAAACATCTAAGATGAGTGTAAAGTATTTTAAATCTTTAAAGAGATATTTCAATAAAATTGGAAAATTTTTCAAAGACCTATTAAAATCACATTTCATTAAATTTGGAATTATGCAATGGATCTATAATTTTAAAATTTAACTAATTAAATTATAATAATAGTAAGAAACATCATCTGTGCCATTGTCTTAATTTCATTAAATTTAGAATTATGCAATATATATCTGATTATACATATCATAGATGGATTCAATATATTAATTAAGGAAGAGACATCATTTGTCCCCTTGTACACATTACAGATGGATTCAATATTCGAATTAAAGGAAGATACTTCATGAGTCAAATTAAATAATATGCCACTGGTAATATTTTGGTGGCCCTTTCTCCATCAAGTAACATGGATTCACATCACAAAATGGAGCTCACAAGTATCTCCAGATTTGTCAGGGGAAATATGGAAGTTGAATCCCATTGTTATTCAATTTGATTTGAAGTTTACTATTAGCGTCTTCACATTAGCTTCCCAAAAAAAACACTAAATAAAGCATGAATTAATGGGGAACGATATAGAATTTATGATGAAAATAATGACTAAGGATTTGCATGTTCGATGGGTATAGAGGCATCAATGCGACATTCATTGCCAGAATGATGGTAGGATACAAAAATTAGAAGGGCCTGACTATAAGAAGAGAATTATTTCCCTCGCATGTTTAGAGAATTTTGTTTGGTATTCACTTTGATTCCAAGACGTAATATGGGGAGGTGAATATGTCATAATGGAGTGTCACAACATCTCAAATGACAAGGATAACAGCTATTATATAGCTCATGAGTCGACTTCGATGTATTTTATAATCAGTTTAATAATCTAGAAGGGTGAAATGGTCCTATATGAGACTAGAGCTTATGCTAAGCTGGTAAACGAGAAGTTAAATTTGTTGGAGGATAAATTAACACATTTTCTAGTGACATATGATGAAATGAACATTAAGATTGGCATTTTGGATTTTCCCTTTAAATCTGATGAAGTAACAAAAAAAAACGAAGAAAAAGAAACCTTTGGAGAGAAACATAATATGACTTAGAAATATTAGACGGTGGAACTCTCCTTGTCAGGCTCAAATAATATTAGAAATGAAGACTTCCCAACTGAAGGGGTGAATTCCACATAATAGTTTTATCCTTATAATGGTTAAGTTATTTTCTGTAAGTACACACACACACACACACACACACACACACACACACACACACACACATATATATATATATAAGGTGTCATCTAGAAGATACATATGGAGAACATTCTTAGAACTATCTCATGTAGTAGAAGAAGTGTTACAAGTACTGTATTTTTGGATATTTTGAAGGTTGAAAATGAAAATAGTGTCTTTGATATAAAAGGTTCTAGAATTGATACCATATAGTATTAATAGTAATTTTATAATTGTTTAAAAAAAAAAAAAATGTATGTACTCAACATTCTTTCTCATTGCCATGAGGGTTCCAATTGCATATAAAGCATGGGTGACAAAAGGTTTTTCAAAATTGCAATACATTCATAAACATGTATCAATGAATATAACTAAATAAAATTCAATAAATAGGCTAATGTGTTGTTGGCTTCGATCACATTATTTCTATTACAAATGATTTATATATTGTATAGTCATAATGACTTTATAATATGTAAGAATTATTGCATTTTTTATGTTTTTTTTATAAAACTTTCAACACAAAATAACAAAGAAAAAATTGGAGTGAGCATTTATAAGGGTTCTCGGCCATAATCAAACTTTTCTTAATACAAAAAGCTAGTCATCTCTTTAAAAAAAAAAGAGTTTACACCTTAATTTACATTGAAATTTATTTCAAAATATACATTTCACATTTATATATAAGTATTAGTGCATATAAGTAAATTTCAATTAATAAAAATAACTTTAGCCTCAATGTATCATATAAGAAGATTTTAATGACAAATTTTATTTAAGAATGCAAATTAAATTACATATTTGCTAAGTTCAGCCATATTGGCTCAACATATATTCAAAAATTCACCCATTCCATTTGGTTTGGACCATAATTGGGTAATTCGAATTCAATTTGGATTTTTTTTTTAACTATAAATTTTATATTATAAAAATGTTTGTAAAAAATTAAGGGTTTTTTTTAAAGGAGCAGATATTCTTGGCAGGAACTGGTTTGAAGGCAAAAACCTTGCACAATGTCTATCAGACATTCTGCTATTGTCCAAAATTTCCACAAAATTACAACACGGGTAAGACTTGAACAACATACTACTATTCTGAAAACATTACATCCATATGTTCTCCAAAAAAAACCATCGGATACTACATATTGAAGTAAAAAAGCAAAAAATTGACTTTTGAAGCTAGATATCCTCCATGGAAGGAGTGACGTGGAGTCGAGTTCCCTCCACATCGATCTACTCATGGTTGTGTGCAAGGTCACCAACATCATCACTATTGTCGTCCTCTATCTACTCCATAGTCATGAACTACTCGTGGTTTCTTTCATTCACTGAATTGCACACCACTACGCCATTCTCTTTTACAACCCTCCCCAAATTATCGCACTAAATTCAAGCATTTAATGTTCCATTTGAAGGTAATCCAATTTTAAATATAGAAGACCCATCGGTTGAGAAAGCAGCTGATAATGAGCCCAAGATTCGGCCTTGAACATCTAGACATTGCGTGAAATCAGGGTAGTTATAAAATCCACCACCGCTACCATCCTCGAAAGTAGAACGTCGTGTTCCTCCTCTGAATCCCTTAAATTATGTTCCATATCTCTTAACGTGTGCGTAAATTGACGACAAAATAAGATGAGGAGTTGAATGGATTTTTCACTGCTTACTCAGCCAATCACACCATATATACTGCCAGGCCATCCTCCCTTACCACATAATTTCCGTTAAAATGCGACATTGATATTTGTAGTTCTCTTCAAGTCCAATTGCACTGAATGCATAAGACGGATGCATAAACACAACCAATTTCGATGAGGTACCCACCGCCAAACTCCAATACTGGTGCAGATAATCAGAATTCACACATTTGAACTCATCCATATATAGAATTATGTATGTTCCAATTGTCTACTCCCTGTTTCAATCTCAGATCATCGCTCAAGGTCGCAATAATGACACCACTCTCCAAATAAGAGTGATGCCATTACATTATCTTAATTAATGAATTTTTTAGGTAAAAAATATTTGGTACGAAAATGATGATTTGACTCCCTCTCATATGCTTAATGTGCCTCGAATACCAAACCAATTTCAATTGGTTTCACATAGTTAAGGAATTTCATTAAATGTTGATTCCTCACTATCCACCCTTAACTCTTCTTGTTTTAATTGCACCCCTTGATTGACCATGATATCTTCCTCTGCATTGAGGTTCCCCATTATATGAAACAACTCTATTTTATCAGATTGATTCACCTGTAGCTTGATTCAATGCAAGACTGAGGGTAAAAATTGAACACCTTTTTCTCGGCATTTATTCATCTGTTAGATTACTATTTTGGAGTCTTTGAAGAAAATCAAATGTCTATGCCCTCTGTAATAGGCCACTTCCAAAACTTGCATAATACTAAGTACTTTGACTAAATATTTGTTGACACACCTAGGCCTGAGGTAATTTGCAACTATACTTCTTCATTGAGGGAAAGAAAAACCCTCTCGCTCCTACCTCCCCTTGAAAAAAAAATTAAGGTTGTTAAAAATAGTAAATTTTATATTAAAATATGGTAAAGAAAGGTAACTTCGTAGTTATTGAAAACAATAAATTTTAGTATGAGATGAAATCATAAGTTCTATTTTGTTCCTTGTTGTTTCTAAACCATTTGAAATGGGAGTTAAAAATACGAAATTCCATCTTAAAATATGGTAAGGAATGGTAAGTTGGAACTTTTTAAAAACAATAAAATTTAATATGAGATGGAATATTGAGTTCTATTTTGCTCCTCATTATTTCTAAATCATTTAAAATAGGAGGAGTCAATAACATCTTAGATAGAAAAAATGTTAATATTATGACTTTTTAAGTTTTAAATATAATGATTTTTCATTCAAATTTTAAAAAATAAAAATAATATGTTTAAGTAATTTTTAAGATATATATATTCGAATCATTCCATATTGAATTTTAAGTTAAATTTTGGGAAAAGAAAAAGAGTGGGTATCAGTTTTAGTTTATTAATGGCTATAGAAATTGAAAAAGACACAGGAAAAGGAAAAGAGACATTAATTGGCATTTTATTTATGAAATAAGGGAAAATAGGAAAAAAGGAAGATGAAGAGACATAGATTTGTACGCTAAGGAAATTAGAAAGTAAATTAAGGAAAATGAAGAAAGGAGACAACAATAATAAACAGGATTTTAGGCATCAGTTCACATCCTTTTTTTTCCAGTTTTAGCTTTTCTAAAGTGGGAAAGAGAGAGAGAGCTTGAAGAGGAGAAAGAAAGCAAAGGAAGGAAAACAAAAATAAAGGAAATAAATGAGAAGGTTGCATTAGTAGCTTTAGTATGAATATTTTGTATCTAACAGGTTACATGTGTGATTTCATAGCCGAGGTTAGCATGGTTCTTGAAATTTTTTATTTGGTTCATTTTTTGTCACTGGCATGGGTTTTTCTAGGTTTGATAGTGGTTTTAGCCTTGCCTTACAATTTCTTGTATAACAATGGTATGATGGGATTTATTTTTTGGTTGAGATTTGGATTTATGGAAGGTTTTAAATCCAGATGAGGTGATTTCGGGAAAATTCCTAAGGGTTAGGTGTGGAGATGGTTTTCTTCAGGAAGCCCTTGAATGTTGGGTTGAGACAATTAAATTCCTCAAGGTATGGTGAAGAAATTCCGAGGCATCCCAGCTTGGTTTGGTTTTGTGGTCTCTTGAAAAGTTTTGATGAGATCACAGTAGTTTGACGGTGGAGGTAGTTTAACATATGGATTCCCTTAATAAATTTTGTATTGGTTTATATCATGATATCCCACATTCATGCTTGGCTTATGGCATAGGTTTTTGTGGATAAAAGAAAGATCTGGTTCAACTTAATCTATAGTCATGCAGTATGTTAGGTCCCTATATTAATAGAGTAGTCCCTTATTATTATTAGTATAGCCCCCTTATTGTTATTCTTGTACCCCTTTAACCCCCATATTGTTATTATTGTGCCCTTAAATTATTAGTGTTAGGTAGGCTACGATTATATTGTGACCCCATGGAGAACTATCTATAGAAAGGAAGTTTTTTCTTTTGTATCATCCAAGAATTGTTAATTTATGTAATCTAAAGAACGTTTCCCCTAGAAGTGGCTTATTTCTAAGGCACTGATCTCTATTTTATTCTATTTTTGGAGTTGGTTTCATAACATTTGGTATCAGACCTTTGGATTATAGGGTTTCGCTACTCCAAAAAAGTCATCGTGGAATTTTTGCTATAACATTTTTTCTACAAAGGTTAAGAAGTTTCAATTTTTACCAAGTGAAGCCGAAATTATGAGGAACGTCACATAAATTTTTCAAATCTTGGCTCACAATATTTTTTGAGATATGATCTGTGGAAGGTATGATTTTTTCAGGCTCCTGAATTTCATCTCAAAGAGTTCACTATGGGAAAATAGATGTAACTCTCTCTCTGAGCATTGGATTGGAATGCTGTAAAAATTGGCCAAAATCACACCTACTTTAGTTTCTTATGTATCAATTTTAGAGCTGAAGGAGGAAACAATGACACGTGGCATGCTGCACATGTTAGCTCTACCGAACCAGTCCATAATTAGGTCATTGTGGGAGATTGATAATAACTTTGTCTTGAAGAATCCAAATTACTTTAGACATGTGGAATTGGAAAAAAGATTCAGAGTGCTATTAGAGGACCAAATTTCAGATATTGAAGATCCAAAATTACATAGATACATTAGTTTCAATACTGAGCTTCTCAAAAGAAAGACAAAGGTGTGTATTTTTTTTCAAATTGCATAAGTCTTGTTTGAAAATGAGTTTGAAGTGATTCCAAAGGCATATTGAAGCATATATATCAGTATTGGGTTCTATAATTCCCCCTAAAAAGAATTCAACACCCATTAAGCCCTCAAAATACTCTACTAGGACTCATGAAGAGGAAGAAGTGCAACATGATATATCAAAATTACAAGAGCAAGTCCACTAAATTACGTTATCGCAAAGAGCATCAAAAAAATGAAATGGAACTTTTGAAGAAAGGCATGGAAGCTAAGATGGATCATTTGAAGAAAGGCATAGAAGCTAAGATGGATGGTTTGAAGAATGGAATGGAAAATAAGATGGATGACATCAATGAAAATATGAAAGACAATATGGATGACCTGAAGAATTATCTAAAAGAGGACATGGAAGGTTTGAGTAAGGTTTGACAAAGTTGATACAAGAAATGATTCCTAATGTTGAAAAGATAGTACAGGAAACTCATGATGAGAAAAAAATAAGTGTTAATTGTGATCTCATAAACTCTAATGTTGGATTTAAGAGACACCATATTCCAAATATTAATATGATAAAGTGTGATGGAAAGGATCCCGTAGCATGGATACTACAGATGGAGCAATATTTTGATCTCAATAATGCGAAAAACACACAAAAGGTACACATTGCAACTTTACATTTAGAACAAAATATATTTATTTGGTATCCATGACTTTGCTCTCGTAAAAAAATTGTCACTTGGTCAAATTTTACGGAGGAAATGATAGCACATTATGAGGATACAAAGAGAAACACCTAGTTTAGAGAATTGATAAATCTCAAACAAAAGGGTTAAGTGGTGGAGCACATTGAGGACTTCCAAAAATTGAATATAAGGGTAACGGATATTCCAAAGGAACATAAGATTTATGTCTTCGTAGGGACTTTAAAGGATAACATCCAACATGAGGTTCGCCTTTGGGAACCTAATTCATTGGATAAGGAATTCAAGTTGGCAAGAAAAATTGAAAGTAAATTTATGGCGACAAGGAAGCCTACCACTAACATCTATAAATATTGAAGTGTTTCTACTCCTAGACTTCCATAACCTACAAGGTCGACACCACAACAATTGGAAGAAAAAATAGCAAAAGGGATTTGCTACAGTTGTGATAAAAATACACTAAAGGTCATAAGTGTGCCGAGGAGAAATTTATTTACATAGATTGTGAAGATGAGGAAGAAAATGAACAAGAAACTTAAAAAGAAGAGGATATGCACAAGGAACCAACCCTAGAGAAAGAAGAAATGAGTGCTACCATATCCTGTAATGCATTGGCATGAACTACCACTCCTCAAAATCTCAACATAGAAGGAAATATCAAGAAGAAAAATGTACTAGTGTTCATTGATTAAGGTAGTACCCATAATTTTATTCATTTTAAGGTAGCCAAGGAATTGAATTGCTTGCTATACCCAACACCATAGTGTCAAGTGATGGTTGTAAATGGAGGGACTATAAATTGCTCTAGAAAATCCCAGAATATCAAACTAACCATGGGGGAATATTTATTGAATAGTCCTATTCTTTCAATTCCAATGGGAGGTGATGATGTTGTACTAGGAGTACAATGGTCACAATATTTGGGGACGGTAGCTTTTAATTTTCAAGAACTATTCTTGATTTTTTTTTCAGAAGGAAAGGAAGTTGAAATACGGGGTATCGCACAAAATTCGGGAAAGATAATAAGCTCTAATATCATGAGAAATCTTCTGAAGAAAGAACAACGAGGCGTAATTGCATAATTATGCTCACTAGAAGTTCCAAAACCAAAATCATCTATTTCTCCAAATCTCGAAAAAGTATTGGAAAATCATTCGAAGGTGTTTGAAACTCCCAAAGGACCCCCCCATATTCATGGTCATGATCATGCTATTCATTTGATTCTAGGAAGTGTTCCTCCAAACATGAGGCCTTACAAATATCTTTATATCCAAAAGGGTGAAATTGAACGTATGATTGCATAAATGTTAAAGGTTGGTATAGTTCAACCGAGTCAAAATTATTTCTCTGCTCCATTAGTATTGGTGCACAAGAAGGATGGATCATGGTGCATGTGTCCGGATTATAGGGAGCTCAATAAGCTCACTCTTAAAGATAAATTTCTTGTTCCTGTGATTGATGAATTATTGGATGAATTACATGGAGCAATTTATTTTACCAAGTTGGATCTTTGTTTAGGATATCATCAAATTAGAATGAAGACTGAAGATATTCTGAAAACATCATTTCAAACTCATGAGGGTCATTATGAATTTTTGCTCATCCCTTTTGGCCTTACCAATGCACCTTCCACATTTCAAGGGTTAATGAATTCCATTTTCAAGCCCTTCCTTAGAAAATTTTTGTTATTATTTTTTGATGATATACTAATCTACAACAGGTCTTGGAATGATCATTTTCAACATGTTGATACGGTACTCAAACTATTGGAGGAGAAGAAAATATATGCAAAAACCTCCAACTGTTTCTTTGGAGTACAAGAGGTAGAATATTTGGGTCATAGTGTATCTCACGAGGGTGTTAAGGTAGACCATAACAAAATTAAATCCATTAAGGAATGGAAATTCACCACAACCATAAAGCAATTGTGAGGATTTCTCGGGCTAAAAGGGTATTATTGCAAGTTTTTTAATAATTATGGGAGAATAGCAGCACCTCTAACAACATTATTGAAGAAAGTTGCATTTTGATGCACTCCTGAAGCAACTAAGGCCTTTTAACATCTTAAAGAGGCAATGTGCCTAGCACCGGTCTTATCTACGCTAGACTTCACAAAAACATTTATTATGGAATGTGATGCCTCAGGGAATGGAATTGGTGTTGTTTTAATGCAAGAAGGAAGACCCATTTCTTTTGAAAGTCGTCCAATCGAAGCAATGTATTTATAGAAATCTATTTATGAGAAGGAAATGTTGGAAATACTACATTCACTAAAGAAATGACGTCCTTACCTAATGGGAACACACTTCAAGGTAAAAACTGATCATGATAGTCTTAAATAGTTTCTATAACAAAGACTATCTTTAGAAGAGAATAAAAAATCGGTCAAAAAGATGTTGGGTTATGACTTTGAAATCATCTACAAAAAAGGGAAGTTAAATGTTGTTGCAGATGCACTCTCAAGAAAGGATGAAGAGGTGGAAGCATAGCTTTGTGCCTTTTCTATTATCCAACCGGATTGGATAACCGAAGCAAGGAATGAATGGAAGAAGGACGAAGAAGTGTGGACACCCATTCAAACTTAGCAGCAAGATCCTAGTACATCGGATACATTTAGTTGGAAAAATGATTTCTTATGGTACAAATATCGCTTATATCTTTGTAATAATTCCAAAATAAATCAAAATATTCTTTTAGAATTGCACACTTCTCCCTGAAGAGAATACTTAGGATTTTTAAAAACTTACCGCAGGGTGAAGAATGTTTTTTTTTGGGATGACCTTATATATGATATTCGAAGGTTTGTGGAAAAATGTTTGGTTTTACAGAGAAATAAAGTTGAGAGAATTAAGACCACAGGTCTTCTACAACCTTTATCCATTCCAAGTCAACATTCAGATGAGATTTCAATGGATTTTATCATAGTTTTACCTAAGATAGAAGGAAAGAGTGTCATCATGGTGGTAGTCAATAGACTTAACAAGTATGCACATTTTTTTGCATTATATCATCCATTTAAATCAAGTACAATTGTTATTACATTTATGGAAATAATTCAAAAGCTAAATGGAAACACAAAGATTATTGTAAGTGATAGAGATCCCATTTTATTGGAAATTTTTGGATGGAATTATTTTCTTGTTTGGGTACTCAACTATCTCATAGATCATCTTATCATCCTCAATCCAATGGGAAAACTGAGATAGTGAACAAATGTTTGGAAGGATATCTTTTTTGTTTTGTATTTGATAAACAAAAAGAATGGGTCAAGTGCTTAGCTCTGGCTGAATGGTGGTATAACACTTCCTTCCATGCTGCAGCAAAAATGAACATATTTATGGCACATTATGGATATCATCCAATGTCCATCACATCATATTTAAGAGAAAATTCTAAGGTTAAAGTAGTGGAATATCACATCGAGCATCAACAATAAGTTCTCCAACTCTTAAATGGTAACCTAAATTTGGAACAAAATCAAATGAAACAACAGGAAAATCAACATTACAACGAGGTAAGTTTTGATGTAGGAGACTGTGTATTTTTACAGCTACAACCATACAAACAACTTTCCCTTAAGAAATGTAAGAAGGATAATAAATTATCGCCAAAGTACTATGGTCCTTACAAGGTTTTGTAAAATATTGGTACTATGGCATACAAATTGGAGCTTTCTGCTTCTTCCTGGGTGCATCCAATTTTTCATGTTTCATGCTTAAATAAGGTTATAGGTGACAAACTTCAAGTTCAAACAATATAGCCATAACTTGATGAGGAAGGAAAAATCATGTTGGAATCTAAAACAACCACGGAAACAAGAACTCAACAGCTACGAAATCGATCAATTTTAGAGTATCTCATAAAGTGGAATAACTTACCTAGTGAAAATTCTACATGGGAGGATGAGAATTTTATATAGAAGCATCCAGATCTACTCAAGTGTTGAGGACAATAGTTTTTTGAAGGATAGGGACATGTTAGGTCTCGCTATTACTAGCATAGTCCCTTATTGTTGTTAGTATAGCCCCCTTATTGGTATTGTTGTACCCGTGTAACCCCCATATTATTATTATTATTATTATTATGACCTTACATTATTATTGTTAGGTCGTCTAGGATTATATTGTGACCCCATGGACTCCTATATATAGAAAGGAGGTTTTGTCATTTGTATCATCCAAGAATTTTTCATTTATGTAATGTAAAGGAGGTTGCCCCCTCGAAGTGGCTCATTTCTAAGGTGTTGATCTCTCTTCTCTTCTATCTTTGAATTTGGTTTCATAACATGGTATGTGGTGATGGATCTCTAAATTAGACATAAATTAAGGCCCATATAACCTTTCTTGGGCACATAAATACTATATTAAATCTCTCCTTCTACAGTTAAAATGATTTTTCAGCTTTAATATGTTCATCAGGAAGGTTTAGATATAGTTTCGTATTTGTACCTAATATTATTTATTTTTGAAGGATATTGTGAGAATATTGGGGAGATTATGAAGATTTGGAGGAGATAACTTAGGGACTTGATCCCTACTACTACATGATCAAGATTGGATAATAATTGAACAAAATATCATGAAATTATTGAGAAATTATGGAGTAATTCTAGAGCTCCGTTGATTGAGAAAATATAGCAATGTGTTCCCTGTAATTTAATACAGATTCCTAGTGATGGGAACCAGATCCACTATTTGAGGGATTTTGGAGGGGAAAGCTTCCTCCTTTCAAGGATAATTCTTCCTCATCATTTTTTGTAACTACCAATTCAAACTATGCTCTAGGGGAATGTATTATTTAGTCTTATTGTGGAGAAAACTTTTTGTTTAGGAGCTCCACTTTCTTTTCCTACAGGTATGTACTTGGACTAATTCAATAATGAAGTTTGCTACCATTTTTAGCTTCTAAGGCTTGGTTTCTTCTATAGGAATATGATTCCTCCTTGGGCTTGGCCATCCCAGGAGCATCAAAGCCCTCTTGCACAATTTATTTATGTTCTTTTCACTTCTTATTCACATGCATCTCTCATTTCTGTTTTGCATATTTCTGTATTTAGTATGGTTTCTTTTCTTCTAGTAGGATTGAGTTAAATGATTGAAGTGATTTATTTTTCATGTTTTTTACAGATTCAAAAGAATTATTCATCCTTATAATAACTTTGGAAGGTCATATTAATCATTAAGCTACTTGGATTTGGTTACTAGTTCACCAATATATGATCTCTTGAAGTGCCTTGTAGAGAAATAGCAGTACATTTATGCTATTCTTTAGAATGGGTTAGTGAGCTTCATTCGAATTGATTACACTTGTATTAGGTCATAATAATGTTAAATTTAATAATAATAAAATTAACCCATTTCGTTTTCACTTGATTAGGTTAGGAATTTGATAGATTAACTAGCTCACTAGTTCTTGAATTTCAAGATTTTAGAGTATTAATTTTCTGTTATTTTTTAGATCATGTGAATAGGCATATTTGGAAGTAACTACAATTGGAATGGAGACCTAAGACATCCTAATTAGTAACAAACTTTTTCTCATCCCATTTTAATTCATTTACTTGGTCATTCGGGGAGTTATCTCCAAAATGAAACATCTTGTAGAAAAAACAGAACTTCATGTAGCACTCTTGTAACAAGTGTAAACTCGACCAGATTTGCTCCGAAATCTTCGTTTTTGTCTCTTAGCCTTGAATCATGACCCCTAGTATATAAATCCACGACCTAGGAAGAGTAAACACCGCTTAGGACATGCATTTTTACAAATTATATTAGGAATATTTATTTGAATTCATGCTCGTAGGATTTCAATTACAAACTGTTGTTCTTTCCTAGGATTAATTTATTTTCAAAGTAACACTTCCATTTGTGCAATTATTTTAGGATTTGATTTCATGACATTCACTCCATTACATCAGATAATCAAAATAAGGACACATTGTATGTTGCACATATAGTTTCGATACATCATAAGTTTTTACGAACCCCAGGTTGATAATTAAATTTGGTAGCCATGGGAGTTGTAGCATTCTTGTTGCAATAATGAAGCTCATCATGTGGAAGTCCCTGACTTGGTTGGACTTTTCACATGTTAATAACAGTTAACTTTCTATTCCAATTTATGAGGATTTTTACTTGTTATTATGTTGATTTTATGGTTGTTCTCTCATGGTTAATATTATGGTTATATATTGGTTATAAGCAAGGATATCTGATGTGCTCTAGCTATGGCTCCCATTATTTTTTGATAAGTTAATGAATGGTTGAAAAATTCATGGGCTAACAATTATTGTTGTACCTAATTTAGAGGGAATTATACCTCATCAATGTTTTTTATCTAAAGTATGAAGATTTATACTTAGATATCCATTCATGAATTGTAGCTTACATGTTTAGCATATGTTTGAAAAAATTTATATTCTGTTATAGCTAGTCTAGGTAAGGTTCTGGCCTCAATTTTATATGATTAACATTGTTATTATGAGAAATATTATTCTGAAAATTTAAAAGAAATTCCGAGTAGTGCTCTGGGAACTAGCTTAGAAATTAGGCTCATATCCTAAGACCTTAGGCAAAAAACTAGAGACCTGGGGTCATAACTGCATGAAGCAATGCTTCTGAGTAAGATTGTAGGCTTAAAACCACATGTAGGAAGTGTCAAGGGTGCATTTATAGGTATAATTCAGAGAAAAAGGGTTGCAACTCAGGAATTGGTCACCTGGTTTGCTTGTTCAACCTCTAAGTGATCTTTGATTCTTGAGGAAGGTCAGTAAGTTTGAGTTCTAGGCCCCATTCCCTTATCTGGATGATTTGTAAACTGCTATGAATATTCCACTCGACAATTCAAGACAATATATTTGATAATGTTATATTAAAAAATATGAGATTCTAGACTATTAAAGTTTTATTAAACTTTATGATTTGTAGATTTAACTCTAGTTAACGCATGCATGCGAATTGAAATAATGCAAAAAAATGGAGAATGAAAAAATAATATCACACACACTCACATAAGAGACAAAATGTTCTCTAGGAAACCCTTTAGAGAGAAAACCCAGCTGGAATGTGGGGTCAATTCTCTATCATCATCTGTTTGGAAATATGACTGTAAGTACAAAGAATTAAGGCCTATGGCCCGTGGGCTACTAGAGTGCACAAATCCTCCCTGTGTACTCTACCTCCTATCCCCCTTGGCCATCTTAACATAGTTATGGAACAAAATTCTCTCGAAATAGTGGAATGCGTCTTCCTCCTAGTTGTGTAGTTATAACACAACACGATAGTCTACTAGTGGCTAATTTTATCTACATGAAATATTAACTAGAGTTACGATATAGACTTTTCTAGAGTATTTATACCAAAAAAATGTGGCTAGACCCTTTTCGATGAATATCGGGGGCCGACGTGACATCCTCCCGTATTATTGGTGTGAAAACAAGAAATTCAACTTTTGAGTGGCATAAATTTTGTAGATAGACTCTGATTGACACACTTCATGCACTGTTGGAAATATATCTATGTGTAGAATAAAATTAAATGGTGTTGAACTAAAGAACGATAGTTTTACCCTGAACAAAAAAAACGTTTTATGCCTCAAAACTCTCCCATAAGGTTTGAGACCCCGTTTTTCCAAACTCGGTCGCGCTGGTAAGAATGGTCTCATTAGCTGATTCCTCCAAATTTTCTACTATAAATGCATAGATATGGTTGAAAAACAATAAAATGACTCATTATTGATCACACATCCCCATTTTGGGAAGCTTTTGGTCCCTAAAATATTTTACGGGAGGAGGTGAGGAAATTTTTCCTCCACCTTCTCTCCGGTGTACCATTTAGCTTTTCCTGTATGTTGTCCCTTTAATCCAATGTACCAAAGGTCTTGCTTGCCCTATCTTGTAGTTATGGACCTCTTGTAAGAAAATTTATCTTCTATCAACTCCACCTCAGCCTCTAGTGCCAAATCCTCCATAGAAGGTAGAACTTGTTCATGTTCTTGATCTAACACGGAAGACTTATAGAATTTCAAATTCTCTACATTCACAATTGAGTGAATGTGCATATATGGTGAGTCGATAGGAATTATCACACACCTTTTCCAGTATCTCAAAGGGATCATACCTCAGATACTTGATTTTATTACTAGGCCCCTACAGCCTCCCCTTATTCAACCGTAACCATACTCTATTTCCCACCTTGAATCATTTTTCTATCCTTTGATGATCATGCTTGCCCTTATAACTCTCCTGTGACTTCCACATTGTTTCTCTTAACTGTATATGGGTCTGCCTAATCATCTCTATAAATTGTTCAACGCTCAAAGCATATCCAGTAATATCTTACCTCACTCAATATATCTTCCCATATGCAATATGAAATGTTGAAGGTGTAAAATAAACACTGTTACCGATGAAATAGGTAACCTGACCTCAAAACGGGAACTCTAACCCAAAAAGACTCAAAAAACATGAAAAAACACGCCAAAAACAAAAAAAGTGTATTCCAGAACGCACTTGGTTTTTTTTTTTAAGGTCAAATTTCAACATTTTATAAAATTATGCTAAAAAAAAATTGTTTCTTGAAAAAAGGATTGAAAAAACACCCTCGAAACAAAACCAGTTGATGCTGGAATAACAAAAAAAAAAATTGTCATATTTTTGACATTTTTAAAAATAAAAATAACATTTTTTAATTTTTAAAATTCAAACATTAAAAAAAACCTAAAATTTAAGAAAAAAAATAAATTTAAAAAATAAAAACATTTTAAAGCTTAAAATTTAAAAATATATAGGAATAAAAAAATAAAAATAAAAACAAAATAAAAATTTTAATTCAAACATTAAAAAAACCTAAAATTTAAAGGAAAAAAAAAAATTAAGATTAAAATTTCAAAATATATGAAAATAAAAAAATTAAAATAAAAACAAAATAAAAATATTCGTTAAAAAAAAAACAAGTTAAAAAAGGAAAAAGAAATTATAAAAAAATAAAATATAGAAATTAAATTTAAAAAAAGAAAAAGAAAAATATTTACCTTTAAAATATGGAAAAAAAAGTTAATAAAAATTAAATTTAAAGAAGTATATTAAATTTTAATAAATTTAAAACTTATAAAAAAAGAAGAAGAAGAAAAATTAATTAAAAATAAAAAATGAAAAATAAAATACAATAAAAATATTAAGTTAAAAAAACAAATAGATTTTAAAAAACAAATTAAATTTAAATTATAAAAAATAAAATATATATATATATATATGAACTTAAATTAAAAATATATATATTATATTTTATTAAATTTAAAAAAAAATGTTAATATTAAAATAAAATATTAAATTAAAGAAAAAATATTAAATTTTAATAAATAAATGAAAAAACAAATCAATTTTGAAATAAAAAATAAATTTTAAATATAAAGAATAAAAAAAACATTGTTAAAATAAAAAGTTAAAAAACTTTAAAAACCAATTAAAATTGAAAAATTGAAAAAAATAAATTAAAAAAATATATTAATAAAAATAAAATAAAAACAAATTAATTAGAAAATATTAAGTTTAGTATATATATATATATATATATATATATATATATATATATATATATATATATATATATAATTTTAAATACACAATTTTAATTGAAATAAAAAAAAACAAAAATTTTATGTAATTAAAAAAATAATAATAAAAAATTAAAAATTAAAAAAAAATATTAAATTCAAATAAATTAAAAAAAAATACAAAATTTACTAAATTTAAAAAAATTAAATGAAAAAACCAAACATAAAATTTAATAATAAAAAAAAAATGAAATTAAAAAAAAAAAAATCAATTAAATAAAAAAAAATACAAAATTTAATAAAAATTTTTAACAAAATTTAGAAAAAAAAATTAAAAACAAAAAAAAATGAATAAAATTAAAAAAAACTAAAACAAATTAAATTTCAAATATAAAAATTAATTAAAAAAAGAAAAAAAAAATTTTGAATTTAAAAAAAAAAATCAAATTAAAAAAAATATATTAAAAATAAAAATAAATAAAAAAATATAAAGAATTTTTTGATCGTGGTGGCGCCGCCAATCGGCCTCCCACCCAGGTGGCGGCGGAGGCCGATTCCAGGAATTTCCCTAAGGCCGATTCTAGGAATCGTCCTCATGCCGCGGGGGGGCGATTCCGGGAATCACCCTCCCACGGCAGGAGGGTGATTCTCGGAATCGGCCTAAGGCCGATTCCCGGAATCGACCTCCGGGTGCGCGGCGGAAGCGATTACACGGTCGACCTCAGCGTTCCGGGAATGGCCTCCCATTGCGGGAGAAGCGATTCTCGATTCACGAGGTCCCGGCTGAGGGCAGTTCCGGTCGACCTCTCGTGGCGGGCGGGTTCTCGAATCGGCTTCCCGCTTCCGTCAGCGGGCGGTTCACAGACCGACTCCGCATCGGAGGATCCCGGGGCCCGGCCTCCCGCCGCGGAGAGCGATTCCCGGAGAATCGCCCTCGGGGCGGAAGCCGATTCCCGAGGAATCGCCCTCCGCGGCGAGGAGGCTGAGCCGCGAGGCAATTGGGAATCGCCCTCCCACGGCGGGAGGCCGATTCCGGGAATCGCCCTCCCGCGGCGGGAGGCCGATTCCGGGAATCGCCCTCCCGCGGCGGGAGGCCGATTCCGAGAATCGCCCTCCCGCTCCGTGGTAGGGCGATTCCGGGAATCGCCCTCCCACCGCTGGAGGGCGATTCCCAGAATCGACCTCCCGCCCAGCGGCTGGCCTTTGCCGCCACCTGGGCGGGAGGCCGATTGGCGGCGCCACGATGATCAAAAAATTCTTTTTTAATTTTTAATTTTTTTTAATTTTTAATATTTATTTTTTTTAATTTGATTTTTTTTTTTTTTAAATTCAAAAAATTTAAAATTATTTGTTTTTTAATTCAAATTTTTTTATTTTAAATTTAAATTGTTTTAATTTTTTTTTAATTTTGTTTTTAAATTTAATATTTTTGATTAATTATTTTTTAAAATTTTAATTTTATTTATTAAATTTTAATTTAATTTAATTTTTCTTTTTAATCTTTTAGTTTATTTAGTTTTCCATTTTTAAAATTTATAAATTGTTTCATTTAAAAAAAACAGTAAATTTATGGATATTTGTTTTATAATTAATTGCACATGGTTTTTTTCATTTTTTTTTGTTTTTTAATGACCGTTTTTTTATATTTTAATTTTCTTTTTAAATTTTATTTTATTTTATTTTATTTTATTTTATTTTATTTTTTTTTAAATTTGTTTTTTTTGTTAATTTTAAAATTTGTATTTTTTTTTTCTTCTTATTATTATTATTTTAATTTTAATTTTTAAATTTAATTTTTTCTTTATTTTATTTTATTTTTTTATCTAAATTTTAATTTTGTAATTTAAATTATTTTAAAATTTTATATTTTAATTTTTTTTTAATTATATGGTTTTTTTTAATAACTTAGAAAAAAAATGTTTTTGATGTTTTTTATTTTTATTTTTTTGGTTAATTTTTGTTTTTTTTCTTTAAATTATGTGTTCTTTTTTCAAATTTTGTCATTTCTTTTGATATAATTTTCAAATATTTTTGTTTAAATCTTTTATTTTTACGAGTTAATTTTGTTTTTTTTACATTTTTATTGGTTTTTTTTTATTGTTTATATATATATATATATATTTTATCTAAGTTTTGTGTTTTATTACCAACATGAAAATCACCACTCTAAAAAAAAAAGGTTGATGCTGCATCAATACGTTTCAAAATTAGCATGAAAATCACCGCTCTAAAAAAAAATGTTGATGCTACATCAATACGTTTCAGAATTAGCATGAAAATCACTAACATTTTAAAACAAATATTCATACTTCATAAATAAAAATATTAGAGTGTCGAAAATGTGCTCCAAAAAAAAAAAAGGTGATTCTGCATCACCACTTTTCAAAATCGGGTGCTTTTTATGCTACCAAAAAAAAGTAGGTAACAGTGCAGTTACCTATTTCATCGGTAACACTGTTAATATCTAAAACAAGTTTCAAATGTGGACTTTCCTATAGAAGTGTGGACTGATATGTTGTAACACTGTTGTATATATACCATAGTTTAATCCAAGGTCATCAGATGCTTCTATTTCTATCCACTCAGAAGCCAGACCAAGGTATTTTTGTGCACTTCTGTCTTCCCATCTCTCTATGGATGGAATATTGTAGATCTCTTCAAAATTTTCACTCCATCCTCTCCCACAATGTAGTCTAGAATACATTGAGAAATCTTGCATCACCGTCTAAAATGATGCTCCTTGGTATCCCAAAGTACACCCAAACGTGTCCTAAGAACAAGTTTGATGCTTCTTTCCTGGTGATGGTCTTTTTATAGGGCATAAAAACACACATCTTGCTGAACCTATCAACTACCATGAACTTGTAGTCATGTCCCTTCCTTCTTTTTAGTAAAACTCCCACAATTTCCATGGAAATTATTTCCCAAGGACGCGTAGGTACATGTACGGGAGGATACAGACCCTGGTTCTTGTTGTTAGGATTTCTAGTACAACAAAACATTCATCCTTTTATGAACCTAACTACATGCTCTTGCATCTTGTGCCATTATACTCATCTCTGCAAGTTGGACATGGTCTTCCCTAGACCAAAGTGTCCTATAACCTTGGAGGTGTGAGCCTCTCTAATTAGTTGTAATCTCTCACAATTAGGAACACAAAGCTTATCCAAATTGTAGAGTAACCAATTTTAAAGACAGTAGTCAACACTGTTGTTACCATCATGCACATGACTCTGACTCAATAATTATTGATACACCTCCTTGAAGTCGTCATCGTCTAAATATTCCTCTCTCTATGCATCATGGGTGGATGGCTACATATGCATAACAGTACCCAAACGAGCGGCCTTGAAATCATGTCAACCAACGTTTTTGTGTTTCCCTCCTTATACTTGATCACGAAATGAAACTTCTATAAAAACCACATCCACTTCTAATGTCTAGTCTGTTGTAGCTTATATTGGGCCTACATGTACTATAGAAACTAGTGATATGTGTGGATTAATATCTCCTTTCCCATTATATAATGCTTCCACTTCTTCAAAGTTTGCACCATGGCATAGAGATCCTTTTCATAGGTAGGATATTTAAGAAATTCCCCAAGAAAAAAATCATAATGGTAACATACGAGCCTTCCTTCTTGCATCAAGGAAACACCCTAACATACCCACTTGCATATGACTTCACTTCAAAGGTTCACTGCAAGTTTGGTAATACCAGAACTGGTTCTTGAATGATATTTTTATTTAGCTTCTGAAAATCCCTCTGCTTACCTTTTACCCATTGGAAAATCCTTCCTCTTGTTTTTATAGTGTGGAGCGGTGCCACTACCGTTGCAAACGAGGCTATGAATTTCCTTAGGTGTTGTGCTTCCCTATTGAAACTCTTGACCTCAGAAACATTTGTGGGCACTGACCATTTCATGATGGCCTCCATATTGGAAGGATATAGATTCAACTCTCCTCCACCAATCACATACCCCAGATACACAAAACTATGTTGTGAAAACTCGCACTTTTTGAGATTTTATAGCAGGTGGTGCTTCTTCACTTTTTCCAGCACCTACGTCAAATGTGACATATGATCCTCCCAGGTAGCACTATATACCAGTATATCATCCAAATAGATAATAAAAAATGAGTCTATAAAAGGGAAAATTACAACATTAATTAATTTCATAAATGTAGTTGGTGAATTACATAAGTGAAATGGCATGACTAACTCATACAATCCTTGTTTGATTTTGAAGGCGGTTTTCCAGGTCTCTTCTTCTTTAACTCAAACCTAGTGATATATAGACTTCAATTCAAGCTTGAAGAAATATTTTTCTTGCTTGAACTGATCCAACAAATCATCTATATTGGGTAAGGGTATCTGTTCTTGAGCATGATTTTGTTCAACGCCCTGTACTATATACCAATATGCAATGTCTCATCCTTATTTCCCATAATGATGATGGGTGATCCACATGGTGATGTTCTTGGTTGAATGCCACCCTGTTAAAACATTTGTTGCAAATGTTTCTTCACCTCACTTGCTTATATAACATACTACCTGTACAACCCAATATTTGGAAATGGGGAGTTTGGTAATAACTAGATCTCATGCTCCACTTCTCTCATAGGCGGTAACCCTTTAGCCTGTAGGAAAATACCGCTATATGTTTGTAACAACTCCTGTAATTACTATTAATGTTTCATATTACACCCCTCAAGGGATGCCCTCCCTCTTATTGACCCCTCTTTAGAATGGATTTCTCTTAAAAACAATAAAACATACTTCTTGTTGGAACTGATCAATTTTTTTGCTTGGTTGACACTTACTAGTGAAATTTTATACTTGCCTTTATGTGAATTGATGATGAATTATTTTCCATCCTTGATGAGCCGATATTGGCTGGCTCTCCTCATGAATATTTCATCATTGATTTACATGTATGGATTCCCAAACACAAATCCACATACATTAAGGGGAACAACATCTATATCTACTTCATCGATAAAATCAACACGGATAGAAAATATAAATTTTCACTATTTAGTTACATTTAGAAATGCATCCTTATTCACCCATACCAGTGGGTATGTGTTTTGATGATCACGAACTTCTAGCCCTAAATTCTTTAGCATAACTCTTGCAATGAGATGCTCCTGTGATCTCGAGTCAAACATAGCATCAATCATTCTCTTCTTAACCTGTACCTTTATATGGAAGTGTTTGGTCATTTCTTTCCCTTCATGTTCATGAAGGCTACTCAATTTTACCTCCTTCTGCACTAATGTAAAAATTATCTTCTCATCCACGTCCAATCTACTTTCAACTTGGTTTCTCAATGTCAATGAGATTATTCTTCTTGTTCTTCTGTTTAGATCTAGATGAAACTTATAATACTTCTCCTCTGTATGGAATCCAATGTTGTAGTGGTTGCAATGGTTGCTAGGATATTTACACTAGCGGGATATGGCTGTCCTATTTTTATCTTTTCACCCTTTTTTCTTCTTCTTCCCCTCCTTAGAAACACTATGTTTATCCTTCTACTTGGATCCACTTTATTGTACTCTCTTTCGGCCTATGTTTTCTAGGTATTACGTTGTACACAAGCCTCATCCACCGATTTGAGCCTGAACACCATCAATTGGTTGCACAGATGGTGGTGAAGACCACACAAATACTTGAGGAGTAAATTTGGGTTCTTTGGAGCGTTACCCAACATTATAGCCATATTTATGAATTTCATGGTGTACTCCTGTACACTTTGGCCTAGATTTTTCGTGAAGTAGTGACATTGGATCCACTAGTCCTCCATGTACACAATGGGATAAAAATGTTACTTAATGAGGGTTTTGAAATCCTCCCATTTAGTCACTGGGGGTTCTCCATCAACCCTCAAGGTTCAATGTGGCTCTCCTACGAAGTCAGTGAATGGCCCTATAATTTTAACCACGTGAATGTGATATTTTTCCCTTCCTCAATTTGATGGACACTAAAATAAACTGTCAGTTGTTACAACTAATGTTTTAGCTTCAGAGAATAGATATCGCTATGGTATGACTTGATATTGACCTTTGATTCAATATTAAAATGGGACTATGATTGGTTCACTACACTCAAACTGGGTTGATCTTTTTCAGGTCCTTTCTTCAACTGGTTCTTTGTTTCTCCCTGATCTTCTGATCCCCGTTCTGATTTTTCCTTCGCATTTGAACACCCATATTCTCCAAGTATTTCTAGCTTTATTTTAATGTATTCCATGAGGAGGCTTACATTGTGGTTTAAATCCACGACTTGTTGTTCCAACCATGTAAACCTCACCTTTGCAGGATCAGGAGGTTCGTCTACATATCCATTGGCCATGATTAGGTTTCTATGATTTTCAGCTACGCCAATCTATATCCCTGTAATATCCACAAAATACTGAAATAAACCTACTCTGATACAAAATGATCCATAATTTTTCGTGGATATTCCACTGGAAAATTCGTCACAAGAAGATCTGATAATATATATTAAAAAATATGAGATTCTACAATATTACAGTTTCATTAAACTTTTAAGATATGTATATTTAACTATAATTAGTGCATGCATGAGAATGGAAATCATGCGAAAAAATAGAGAATGACAAAATAATATCTCACACACACACACATAAAACACAAAATATGCTCTAGGAAACCCTTTCAGGAGAAAACCTAGCTAGAAGGTGAGGACGCTTAACTCTCTTTCCCTTTATGGAAATATGGGTACAGGTACAAAGAAGTAAGTCTTCTGGCTCGTGGGATGTTACAATGCACAAACTATCCCTATGTCCTCTACCTCCTATCCCTCTTGGCTATATTTTCTCATATATGGAATAAAATTCACTCGAAATAATGGAATGCCTTTTCCTCCTAGCGGCCCAGTTATAATGCAACCCGATAGCCTACTAGTCGTTAATTTTGACTACAACTCCTAACTTGAGTTACAATATAGAATATTCCAGAGTCTTTTACGTAAAAAACATGTGGATAGCCCATTTTTCCATGAATAATGGGGCTTGATGCAACATCCTCCCAATTTATAGGTGTGGAAACAAGAAGGTTAATTTATGAGTGGCATAACTCTTGAATATGGACATTGATTGACGTGATTCTTGTGTTGTTGTAAATATATCTATGTGTAGAACAACATGAAATGGTGTTGCACTCTAGTGGAAAAATTTTACCCCACAAAAAATGTTGTTTAATGCATCAAAACACTCTTCGGAGGTTTTGAGAGCCCTTTTTTACAACCTGGGTCCTGCTGGTAAAAATTGTCCCATGAAAAGATTCCTCAATTTTTTCCACTCTGAATGAATAAATATGGATGAAAAACAATATATTGGTCCAATCCAGATAACTGGAACTAAGAGTTTGGGTCATGCCATAATGGAAAGTCAGTTCACATTTACCTATTTAGGCTTGTGAAAGCGAGTAAATGTGCTATGGCATGTTACATATTGGTATGAGAGCTTTCAGGTTTATAAAATTGGACAAGATGGGTGTGACATGATTTTTATTCATGCACTTCAGTCATATGCATGCATCACAGTAGCTATGGTTTTCATGAATGTAATCGGTGTTACAGTTTGAGTTATCATGCATGATGTAAAATGTTGATATGATCGTGCCATTATATATATATATATATATATATATATATATATATATCATGCTAATCTAGATGGATTTGTGTAGAAGAGATAGCCTCCCCTGAACTTCACTAAGGTATGTTTGATTATGGTTATATTTGGTTTATCTGACATGACATGTTTGCAAGGAGAATAAGTTTATATATGACAAGAAAAATGGTGGATTATAACTCACATGACTCTCCTTACAGATCAGTTGAGAAACATGGGGAAGGGTATTCTCCTCACATATAAGTTACCTTGAGAATATTGAACAAAAAAATCAAAAGTTTTAAGGAAGATAATGGCATGATAATTCAATCATATTAAGGAATTTCAAGAGCTCATGAAAATTAGGCAAAGGTTAATGTTGTGATTCTACAATGTCTTTTAGATTCAAAGAGACAAGGAATACCAAGTGTTAGAACCTAAATCTATCTCAGGCTGAGAAAGGTAGGATCTAGGATAACATCATACCATGCTTAACCTGGTAGCTAGCCCTACCAGGTCAGGAGAGGGCTCTCTCCTTGTCAATCTCAGAAAATATGGCCAATGAAGGCTTGAGATGACTGATTTTAGGCTTGGTATGTGTACAGAGGTGTTTGATTGAATTTGATGATGTTTTGTTGGGTCAAATGTGAAAGGAAAATTTGGGCCTGGGGAATGAGGCTCCGTTTTGCAGAGATTTGGTAGGCAAGTGATTTGGTACTTAAAATTGAGTGAGAAGGAGAGGTTTTAGACAAATGAGGTGTTGAAAAGGGCATGAAGAACTCAAGGATCCTTTTCAATTAGCTGAAAACATAGATAACTAAGAAAACCCTAGGTAGAGCACTGCACTTTCAATGTTTTCTACCTTTATCTTTGTTTGATTTAGTTAAGATGAAATAAAGAGAGATATGGCATAAAAAAAATAAATGTAGACTTACAATTATAGAAGAAAACATAATACCAAAGAAATATTCCACATGAATCCCATAAAGTGCTGCAGACCACTGGTCTATTCCTTAGCCAAACTGTTGAAATGAGTATACAATAAGTTCCAAGCTTTCCCAAAAATCCAACCATGCTAATAACTGGAAAAGCATAAGATATATGAAAAAAAAAACTTATCCTAGCCTCTAGGGGTTGAGCTCATGAGTTTAGGAGCTGTTCAAACAAATTCTAAATTGAGAAACTAAAACGTAGGCAGTGGAACAGCTTGCCTCTTAAAACTAGGGAACTGATTCATTCAGTTGTAAACTACCTTTTCATGGATGAATCTACCTCTATGAGTAAAAATTTAGCATAATTACATCAAAATCCATCAATTCACATTAAATTACATCATAATTTTGACAATTAGAAGGCGAAAAGTCAAACTGTCAAGAAAACTAGGCGAAAAACAGAGTATTTTTGGTCAAACTAAGCAAATTTCCTCCAATGCGCCACGCTCATTTCCCTATGCGTAACACCTTTTTACAGCTGCTTTTGGAGGCCTTCCCGGTGTCCAATTTTTCTCCAAGTGGGCTTGTTGGAAAGGTCCACCTGTCTACTTTCCAAAATAGGTGGAATGTTTGAATTTTGCCTCCATTTTCCCCTCCAAAAATGAGTTCTCCCAAGACTGCTTCCTATGTGTCAAAAAAGGGGTAGAAAGGTCATTTCGGGGTGTTTTTGACCTTTTTGGAAGCCCAAAACCTGTCAAAATTTCTTTTTTAGCATGCATATTTTTTCATGAAAAATCCAAATATGCTGATTTTTCCTCAAAAGGATGCCTCCATCAAAAGCGAGCGCTAGGTGGCGCGGCGCATTGGGCAGAAAAGTCTTTTTTTTGAGCCAGAAATTCAAAAATTACAAAAAGTGTCCCAAATTTTTTGAAATTTGGGCTGAGTGTCCTCCCTTAAGAGCTGTGTTGGGCCAAGGAGGCCTCAACCAAGATCTAAAGTCTATCATGCTCTTTTCACCTCTTTGATACCTTCTTCAACTTGGCCTTCAAGTTCCTGATTCTTGCTTTGCACACCTTGTTTCTCGTCAAGTAGTGGTAGGACATGTGCCTCAACATGTTTTTCTCTTTTTTGGACTTCTCCAACATCTTTTTAAAATGTATGTTTATCCTTTCGAGCCAAGATTCACGATCAACTTCAATTTCTTGTTCAAGTGGTGTCAACTTGGTTTTCCTCCTCTTGGCAGCTTCCTGGTTTTCTCGTATGTTTTGCAGCTCCATAATGGTTTGCTGATCTTCTAGCTGCTTGATTATTTTCTCTAGATATTTAATTATCCATTTAGCTCTTTCTAGGTTGAGAGACAAACCATGTATGTCCTCTTGCTACTCTTGAATGATTTCTTTAAGCTTTGAGCTTTGTCAGCCCAAATCGGTGTCATCATCCTGAATAAGAATGAAATCTGTCTCCTGCCCTCCTAAAGGCTCCTCATCATGTAATGGACGCTTGCCCTTATCCTGTACCTACTCTGCTGATGGAGGAAGCGAGACCCCTTCCACCCTGGGTGGAGATAATACTCGCTTTGCTGCTGCAGACAACCTTCTAGCGCTGTTTTGGTAGGTGACAAATACTGGCACACTAGCAGTTTGTGTCTCATGAAAATTTGCTGGAGGTACTTGAGGAGTGGTGAAGACCTCATGTGAAATGAAATCCTCCCATGAGATGTTCTGTAAACCAAGCTGATGCATGACCACAATCTTGATTAGTCCAAAATGATATATGTTGTTATACTACTGCTAGGGAGTCTTATTGTGCACTAAGGTGGTCATATTCTGAATGTTCCAGAAAATAAAGTAGGGGAGATTCATCATTCTCACCCTAGTAAAGTGCATCAACAATCTGATGTGATAAACATATAGGCAAGAAAACCGACCCTCACATCTGAAATTCTTAATTATGAGTTTCATCAAGGGAGCATATGAGTCTTTCAGATACCGGAAAGGAAAACCTCTGCTAAGATGTCTCTGATAACCAGCCTTGATGTAAGGCTCATACTGTTCTCTGTCAATGTGCTGCCTTTTATTCCACTGCTCACCGACATTTGGAATGGCAGTTGCTATAGAAATGGACTCCGGTGTCAAGGTAAATATCACACTTGCTAGAGTGACTTGGCCATTTTGAAGATGGAGCCCAAACAACCTCGCCAACTCATGATGGCATTGAACTCTCTCTACCATCTCACAGAACTGATAACAGGATTGGTGTTGAAATCATGTGACAGCAAGAGGGCAAGCCTGCAACTCGGCAAGTGAAGTAGGCTCCTATCGTATATGTTTACCACCTTTGTGAGGTCTCATTGGTGCATGAATTTCTGTAGGAGAATCACTGTGTGTCTCCTCATCTCGGTTATAGTAGGGATCAGACTCCATGTTTGCTAATGTGCGAGTTTTCTTGATGAGCATGAAGAGATTTATGGTGTTTTTAGTTTTCTGCTACCAAGGATGAGAATGTATGAGGGATTGTGGAGGGAAAGGGTATGAGGGGTTTTGGGAATGATATGGAAATTTTTTTTGGGAATAGGGGGTTTAGGGAATAGTATGTAGGCTTAGGGACAACAATTAGGGTTTAATATTTGTAACTAGGGTTTGGGATAGTGGGAGTTAGGGATATGAGAATTAGGGAATTTTTGGAATATGGTAATTAGAAAATGATTGGATGAAAGTGAAAAATGAATGGAGGAGTCAAAGAGTGAGGGAATGATGGAGTGGACTTGGTAGCAAAAACACAAATGCAAACCCTAGGTAATTTTTTTTGAGCCAAAATTGCAAAGAGGTAGGGTTTGAGTATTATCATACTAAACCACCACAAATTTTAAGAAAAACTTTTTCACTAGTAATGGAAGGAATTTTGACTTGCACACCATGGGATTGAGCAAATTTTGAAATTTGAGGGAGTTTATGGTGAAATTGAGCTTGCAGCTCTATGTGCCACGCCATAAACCCAATGCGCCGCGCCTTCTATATGCGTCGCGCCAGTGTATTTTTTACACCGTGGAGGGCAGCTCAATGCGTCGCGCCCTTGAACTTGCACAGTTTTGCTTCAAACTTGCTCCCTTTCTCCAACAAGACCTTCTCTTGCTCAATTTTTCTCCTTTGAATGCATATGAGAATTTTGAATATGACCAATGAGTTTATATACAAGAGCTTTTGATTTTTCACTCATAAAACCCACTTTTATAATATTTGCATTGTAACTTACTTTTTCAACTCTGTTTTTGGGCAGTTTACTTCATTTTTACCTTTGATGAACTCAATGATTTGATTTTTTGGTTTTCCTTGTAGGGGATGGAGTTCCTGAAGCTTGGTAAGGTGACTAGGGTTGCCACTAAAGTTGCTTACATAGGAAAAACTAAAATTACATCAGATTATATACATGAAAACATAGAATACTCTATTTTTCCTCAAAACAGGGTTTTGAGGAAAAATAATTCTTTGAGCATGTGATGATGGAATTGATTGGTACTGAAACTTCATTCGATTACCTCATGCGCCTGTTGGCTGCTATTGAACATTTTGAAGACCTTTTTGACAAAACCCTAGACCTAATAAAGCGAAAACTCTAAAAATGACTCTTGCAGATGATCTAGATGAATGGAAATGTGCCAGCAAGTAAAGGGCATGAGGGAAAATGTACAAAAAGCCACTACCGTCAGATGATCCATGATCCTAATGGAATGTAGCTGACTAAGCGAGACACCTAACATGCAATGCAACAAGAGAATTTGATCATTGACAGAGGGATGAAGATACCGACACTAACATTGGCTCCAATGGGGATGGTAGCTCTTTGGAGGTGCCAAGAACTACAGATCTTTGCGAAAGTAGGTAGTGCCTTCGTCCATTGGGCTAAGGATTCAATAACTTCGACAAACTAAAACCAAACTCTTGACTCAATTTTAGGACCGAAATCTGACTAAAAACTGAGACTGAAAACTAAAACAAAATTGACAGACTGGAAACGATGCTCATAATTGAACTTATTCATCAAAACCTACTCTAATTATTATATTTCACCTCCAAATCAAGTGAAATGGAACAACCAATGAAACCATGTAAGAATCCTGGCTGCTACTTGAATTCTCCCCAGTTGTTTTCTGATGAGCAAGTAGAGGGAAGAACTGAAAGGCAACTCCCATGGAAACTTGGAATCAAATTGAATCTTGATAAACTTGCATAGCATGAGTTGACTGGATGACCTCAAGAATGATGTGAAAGGGTCTTCATAAGAATAACTATTGATTTCCATTAATACATTACTACTCTGCTCCAGGTAATCTTCATACCTTGATCTTAAAAATTTCCTAACCTCTTAGCTGTCTCTCTCTGATGACTGCAGCAGGCTGTCAAAAAGATCCTGAAATTCATGAATAATAAAATTCTCTTGCTAATCCCAAACAAAACAAAAATATTCTTCATTAGTCTCCTCATATGACTGCAAATCTCGATACGGGCTTTGTAATGAAACATATGCTGAACAAGAAAATGAAGTCGGTTGTTGAATAAAGTTATGGTTGATGCTCTTTTCTGGCATATGGTCAGCGAATGGAGAAGGACTTTTACAACAACTATCATCTAACACATCAGCCATAGGATCATAAAAAACTTGAAAAGACTGCTGCGACGTATCCATTGGAACTGTATGACATTCTACAGGCTGTTCATCCTTTCCTTTTGAGATATTATGAAAATTTTGCTTCATGAACTGAAATGCTTCAAAACATAAGGGTACAAAATCCTCTTGCATCATTAGATCATATGTTTCAGCTTCCAAGCCTTCATCTGTAATCTGACCTTCAATTGTGTTTGGTGGCCGCAAATCTAGAGCTAGGGAGGATTTTATATCGCAAATGATTTCATCAGTTGTTTCAAGGGAAGATTTCTCATTCACAAGCCCAAGAATTTCACTATCTATCTCATCCTCAACATTAGAACTGAGATATTATTGATTTCTAATTGCATGAAATTTATCTTTGATGAACTGAATCGAAGCGAAACAAAGAGGCATAAATGCTTCACTTACTTCCCAATTTTCCAAACTTTCCTCATCACTATCTTGGATGATATGCATCGGATGATTAATGTTTTCAAGCTGTTGAAATGGAACTTCCTTGCACAAATTAGCAGTTGATTGTGCTGCGAGACTAGCTTGTCTTTGGAAAAAATCATCATCATCGTATTGATCGAATTTTGGAAAATCAGCAACATAAAACATATTGTCAAGCATACAAGTCATATCAAAAGATTTCTCATATCTGAGATTTTCTAAAACACAGTAGTTATTAGATAGATGAGAACTGGGATAAGAAATAACATGTTTTGGATCAGCCACTTGTTCTTGAACATCATATTCATTCCTTGTAGTGATTTTTCGCACCATCTCTTCTACTGTGCTTACCAACAGGTCAAGATTTACCTCTGAAGATGTCGAGTGTTCTGCAATGTTCCTCTTTTCTTCTTCCTCCAGTCTTGCTCTTCTGATTAGCAGATTATCTTCTACATATAATACGTGATTCTGCATCTCCTCAAGTGTTGCTAAATTCCTTTCTCTCAGCTGAAACTCCATTTCTGGATCAAAGGCACTAGGTAATGTAAAACAAATGAACTAGGAGGAGGTCTTAAATTGACAGGTATCGAATAATAAACTCAATTGAATTTGGCAGAAAACTATTGCACTGTCTCCCCTAACTGTCTTTTCAGCTGGGCATACTCTTCTAAAATCAGGAAAGGGTTTTGTTTGACCACCCATCTATCGAGGAAGACTTTGACGAACTGCTGAAAATCTGAGATGCTCGCATTAGACAGGGTTTTGAACCAACTCTTGACTTTTCCTTGTAAATAAAGAGCAAAAGGCCTAATACTAACATTTTCTTCATCAACTTCAAAAAGGTCCAGGAAAGTCTCAACATTATGCACATGTTGCTCATCATTGATGTTGTTACCTTCACCATCAAACCTCGAAAAATATAGGTAATAATTTTGAGGGAAAGCATTGAGTATAGGAGTTAAAATGATAGTTTTATATCTATTCGGGACTGTGGAAGGTGTAGGACTATATACAGGAGCTACAAGATTAGTCTTGGTCTCTTTTGGCTCATCAATCTAAAGATGTTCATCATAGGGTTTAGGAAAATGGTGGAGGTCGAGATCAAAGGAAAACTTAGTGTTTACACTTTTTGGATAATTTGAATGAATATTTCGATCATCTTTGTCATACAAAAAATTTTGGAAGACTTTCAGGACAGCTTCAAGAAAATAAAAGAAGTAATTTACAAGAAAGAAGATTAGATCTTGAATACCATTCCACTTTGAATACTTGAACTTTGTGTAAGATCCTTCCATTTTTCTGCGGGAAGAGTCAGTCCTCCAGTGGAGTCTATACATTAATTTGGAGTCGCCAGGTGAAAAATTCAGCCTTCATATGTATCTGATTGTTGTTCACCATCGACATTTAGATATAATACTCTGTCATTCTTTACCGTGGAAGATATTACTGGGGTGATTCATAATTTATGATAAAAATGTCCCCAGTATGGTTTCCACTATTTTAGAACCTAAATCTACCTCAGGCTAAGAAAGGTAGGATCTAGGATAACATCATACCATGCTTAACCTAGTAGCTAGCCCTCTAGGTCAGGAGAGGGATCTCTCCTTGAAAATCTCAGAAAAGATGGCCAATGAAAGCTTGATATGATTGATGTGATGACTGATTTTAGGATAGGTATGTGTACAGAGATGTTTGATTGAATTTGATGATGTTTTCTTTCTCAAATGTGAAAGGCAAATTTGGGCCTGGGGAATGAGGCTCAGTTTTGCAGAGATCTCTATGGGGCAAGGTAGGCAAGTGATTTGGTACTTCAAATTGAGTGATATGGAGAGGTTTTAGGCAGATGAGGTGTTGAAAAGGGCATGAAGAACTCAGGGGTCCTTTTCAATCAGCTGAAAACATAGATAACTAAGCAAACCCTAGGTAGAGCACTGCACTTTCAATGTATTCTACCTTTATCTTTGTTTTATTTAGTTAATATGAAATAAAGAGAGATATGGAATACATAAAATACATGTAGAATTACAATTACAGGAGAAAACACAATACCAAATCAAGATGCCACATGAATCCCATAAAGTGTTGCAAACCACTGGTCTATTCCTTAGCCAAACTGCTAAAATGAGTATACAATAAGTTCCAAGCTTTCCCAAAAATCCAACCATGCTAATGACTGGAAAAACATAGATATAGGCAAAAAAAAACTCATCCTAGCCTCTAGGGGTCAAGCTCATGAGTTTAGGAGCTGTTCCAACAAATTCTAAACTAAGAAACTAAAAAGTAGGCAGTGGAACAACTTGCCTCTAAAAACTAGGGAACTGATTCATTCAATTGTAAACTACCTTTTCATGGATGAATCTACCTCTATGAGTGAAAATTCAGCATAATTACATCAAAATCCATCAAGTCACATTAAACTACATCATAATTTTGACAATTAGAAGGAGAAAATTCAAACTGTCAAGAAACCTAGGCGAAAAACAGAGTATTTTTGGTCAAACTGAGCAAATTTCCTCCAATGCGCCGCACTGATTTCCCTATGCATAGAGCCTTTTTGCAGCTACTTTTGGAGGATTTCCTAGTGTCAAAATTTTCTCCAAGTGGGCTTGTTGGAAAGGTCTACCTGTCTAATTTCTAGCACAAGTGGAAGTTTTGAATTTGGCCTCCATTTTCCCCTCCAAAACTGAGTTCTCCCAAGACTGCTTCCTGTGTGTCAAAAAAGGGGCAGAAAGGTCATTTTGGGGTGTTTTTGACCTTATTGGAAGCCCAAAACCTGTCAAAATTTCTTGGCCATTTGTGAGCATGCATATTTTTTCATGAAAAATTGAAATATGCTGAGTTTTCCTCAAAATAATGCCTCCATCAAAAGCGAGCGCCAGGTGGCACGACGTATTGGGTAGAAAAGTCTATTTTTTGAGCCAAAAATTCGAAAATTACAAAAAGTGTCCCAAATTTTTTGAAATTTGGGGTAAGTGTCCTCCCTTAAGAGCTATGTTGGGCCAAGGAAGCCTCAGCTAAGATCTGAAGTCTATCATGCTCTTTTCGCCTCTTTGATACCTTCTTCAACTTAGCCTTCAAGTCCCTGATTCTTGCTTTGCACACCTTGTTTCTTGTCAAGTAGTGGTAGGCCATGTGCCTCAACATGTTTTTCTCTTTGTTAGCCTTCTCCAGCATATTTTCCAAATGTATTTTTATCCTTTTGAGAAAATATTCATGATAAACTTCAATTTCTTGTTCAAGTGGTGTCAACTTGGTTTTCCTCCTCTTGGCAGCTTGCCAGTTTTCTCGTATGTTTTGCAGCTCCATAATGGTTTTCTTATCTTCTAGCTACTTGTTTCTTTGATCCAGATAGTTAATTATCCATTTAGCTCTTTCTATATTGAGAGACAAACCATGGATGTCCTCTTGCTGGTCCTGAATGATCTCTTTAAGCTTTGAGCTTTGTGAGCCCAAATCGGTGTCATCATCCTAAATAAGAATGAAATCTGTATCCTGCCCTCCTCAAGGCTCCTCATCTTGTAATGGCCACTTTCCCTTATCCTTTACCTTCTTTTATGATGGAGGAAGCGAGACCCCTTCCACCCCGAGTGGAGATAATACTCGCTTTGCTGTTACAAACAACTATCTAGTGCCCTTTTGGTAGGTGAAAAATACTGGCACACTAGCAGTTTGTGTCTCATGAAAAGCTGTTGGAGGTACTTGATGAGCAGTGAAGACCTCATGTGAAATTAAATCCTACCATGAGATGTTCTGTAAACCAAGTTGATGCATGACCACAATCTTGATTAGTGCAAAATGATATATGCTGTTATACTACTACTGGGGAGTCTTCTTGTGCACTAAGGTGGTCATCTTCTCAATGTTCCGACAAATAAAGTAGGGGAGATTCATCATTATCACCCTAGTAAAGTGCATCAAAAATCTGATGTGATAAGAATATAGGCGAGAAAACCGGCCCTCACAGTTGAAATACTTAATTATGAGTTTCATCAAGGGAGCATATGAGTCTTTCAAATACCGGAAAGGAAAAAATCCACTGAGATGTCTCTGATAACCAGCCTTGATGTAAGGCTGATACTGTTCTCTGTCAATCTGCTGCCTTCTATTCCACTGCTCACCGAAATTTGGAATGCCAGTTGCTAGAGAAATGGACTTCGGTGTTAAGGTAAATGTCACACCTGCTAGAGTGACTTGGCCATTTTGAAGATGGAGCACAAACAACCTGGCCAACTCATGATGGTATTGAACTCTCTCTACCATCTCACAGAATTGCTAACAAGATTGGTGTTGAAAGGATGTGACAGCAAGATGGCAAGCCTGCAACTCGGCAAGTGAAGTAGGCTCCTCTCGTATATGTTTACCACCTTTGTGAGGTCTCCTTGGTGCATGCATTTCTGTAGGATAATCACTGTATGTCTCCTCATCTCGGTTATAGGAGGGATCAGACGCCATGTTTGCTAATGTGCGAGTTTTCTTGATGAGTATGAAGAGATTTATGGTGTTTTTAGTTTTCTTCTACCAAGGATGAGAATGTATGAGGGATTGTGGAGGGAAAGGGTATGAGGGGTTTTGGGAATGATATGGACAAGTTTTTTGGGAATAGGGGGTTTAGGGAATATTATGTAGGCTTAGGGACAACAATTAGGGTTTAAGATTTGTAACTAGGGTTTTGGATAGTGGCAGTTTAGGGATATGGGAATTAGGGAATTTTTGGAATATTTGAATTAAGGAATGAGTGGATGAAAGTAAAAAATGAATGGAGGAGTCAAAGAGTGAGGGAGTGATGGAGTGGACTTGGTAGCAAAACCAGAAATGCAAACCCTAGGAAATTGTTTTTGAGCCAAAATTGCAAAGAGGTAGAGTTTAAGTTTTATCACACTAAACTACCATAAATTTTAAGAAAAAAAATTTCACTAGCAATGGAAGGAATTTTGACTTAGTTGCACACCATGGGATTGAGAAAATTTGGAAATTTGAGGGAGTTTATGGTGAAAATGGGCTTGCAGCTCTATGTGCCGTGCCATAAACCCAACGCACCGTGCCTTCTATATGCATCACGCCAGTGTATTTTTTACACTATGGAGGGTAGCCCAATGCGCCACGCCTTCTCTATGTGCCGCGCCACAAACCCAACGCGTCACGCCATTGAACTTGCACCGTTTTGCTTCAAACTTGCTCCCTTTCTCCAACACGACCTTCTCTTGCTCAATTTTTCTCCTTTGAATGCATGAGCTCTTTGAATATGACCAATGAGTTTATATACAAGAGCTTTTTATTTGTCACTCATAAAACCCACTTCTATAATGTTTGCATTGTAACTTACTTTTTCAACTTTCTTTTTGGGCACTTTACTTCATTTTTACCTTTGATGAATTTAATGATTTGATTTTTTGGTTTGCCTTGTAGGGGATGGAGTTTCTGAAGCTTGGTAAGGTGATCAGGGTTCCCACTAAAGTTGCTTACATAGGAAAAACTGAAATTACATCAAATTATATACATGAAAACATAGAATACTCTATTTTTCCTCAAAACATGGTTTTGAGGAAAAATAAGTCTCTGAGCATGTGATTATGGAATTTATTGGTACTGAAACTTTATTCGATTGCCTCATGCGCCTGTTGACCGTTATTGAACATTTTGAAGACCTTTTTGACAAAACCCTAGACCTAATAAAGTGGAAACTATAAAAATGAATCTTGCAGATGATCCAGATGAATGGAAATGTGCGAGAAAGTAAAGGGCATGAGGGAAAATGTACAACAAGCCACTACTGTCAGATGATCCATGATCCTAATGGAATGCAACTGACTGAGCGAGACACCTAACATGCAATGCAATAAGAGAATTTGATCACTGACGGAGGGATGAAGATACCGACACTAACACCAAGGATCAATTATGGGGAGGTGGAAAGTACTAATGGGATATATGGTAGTGGGTTGAATGGAGAGCATAGGTCATGGATGACACAACTAGAGGTGGAAGCTTGTTGGATACACCTAACATGAGAGGTAGTGGTCATGGGTTCTATTCTAGTTTTGGTTCAAAAGTATATCATAGTCATCATCGCTATCATCTTTACCGGAGGTGTGAGAGGGTATACTTTCGAGATGATTTCAAGATAGAGAAGCCTCCTAAATTTAATGTAGGGTTGAAGAAATGGGATGATGTCGAAGCATGGTTTCTTAGGATGTAGAAGCTCTTTGAGATGCATGGCATTAAAAATAATATGAAGGATAAGATATATATTTTTAGTCTCAAAGGAAAGATAGATATTTGATGGTAATATATGAAGCATGTTAGAGGCATCAAGACTAAGGAATTGAGTTGGCGTGAGTTCAAAATACCCTTAAGGAAGAAGTAATTCTCAGAGAGATATTAATATGGAAAGTCAAAGGAGTTCTGTGAGATTAAGATGGGATATATGACATATGAGGAGTACATGATCAAGTTTCTGTAGTTTTTGATGTATATTACTTACCCAAAGGATGAGCAGATGAAGGTTCAAAGGTTCGTCAGTGGACTGCCATTAGCATTCAAGTATCATATTGAGTACAATAAACCTCGGTCGTTAGAGGAAGTTGTTGGAAAGATGAATCAGTATTATGAGAAGTCAAAGCACAAAAATTAGCCTAAGAGTGAGTAGAAAGGAAATGAAAATACCAAATGAGAATGGCCTCCGAAGGAAGAAAGACCTTAGGAGGCATGTGAGAAAGAAAATGTGGCTCCTTACAAAATTTTTAGTGCAAACATTAAGGGACATAAATCTGACCATAGAGAGTAGCATAATAAAGGTAGTGGAAGGGAAAAATTGTAATGTTCGAGTTGTGGAAAGCATCATTGCAAGAAGGATTGCATATTGTACCAAGATGGGAGACCTAAAATCTATAGTGCTCATGAGGCGCAAACATTTGGGGATGTTGGTTAGATCATTCCTTAGATTTATGAAAGCATTTCATAACAAGTAGGTGAATCAGTAGGCATTCATTATTGAGATGGAAGGTAAGCTCTGTGATCGAGTTGTTTCAATTTTGAATTATCCTGGATGTAAATAATAGTTATTTTAATCCTAACTTAGTGGATAATTTTGGCTTGAGTAAAGAAGTGCATGTAGTTTCCTCATATGTGCAGTTGGTTAGAGGTACCAAGTAAAAAATTCATCATTGGGTGAGATCATATGCATTTCCATTGAATGGTATTCCTACATCATCACATCTAAATGTGCTTCCTTTGGGTTCCATTAATTAGTTGTACCTTGATAGAACTAACGTAGATTTCTACCAGAAAGATATTGAGTGCCTCAATGATAATGTATAAAAGAGAAACTCGCAAGGTAAGAAGAAGCCACATCGATGAGAATGGTTACAGTTGTGCAAACACGTCCCAATTTCAAGAAAGGGTGTGTATTGTTTACATTTCATGTTTCGAGTGACAAAGGGAATGATTTTGAGGATTTTGAAGTCCAGAAGAGGTATCATCTTTGACAGGAGTTTAGGATGTATTTCCAAGAAATATTTTATAGTTACTTCCTCATAGGGAAGTGGAATTTTCTATTGAGTTAGTACCAAGAGAAACACCAACATCGAAGGCACATTACAGGATGAGCTCTATAGAGTTAGTGTAATTGAAGTGGAAACTTAAGAAAACGCTTGATAAAGGAAAAATAAGGCTAAGTGTGTTGCCTTGGGGTGCTCTATCTTTGTTTGTGAAGAATAAGGATGGTACTTTGAGGATGTGTATTAATTACAAGAAGTTGAACAAGGTGAGGATCGAGGACATGTACCCTTTTCCGCAGATCAATGACTTGTTTCATCAATTGAAGGGAGTAGTAGTGTTCTCAAAGAATTACTTGAGATTAGGATATAATCAGGTATGCATCAAAGAAGAGGACATATACAGGAACACATTCCATATTGGGAATGGGAACTATGAGTTTCGAGTGGTTCTATTTTTTCTTACTAATGCTCCAACTACTTTCATGTATTTGACGAATGCTATGTTGTGTCCTTATCTAGAAATGTCCATGATAGTATCCATTGATGACATATTGATATATTCTAAGAATGAGGAAGAACATTCATAACACCTAAAATATGTGTTAATATTGTTGGTAGAGAATCACTGATATTCCAAGCTTAGTAAGTGAAGTTTCTTTTAGACTTAAGTTCATTTCTTCGGGCATGTTGTTTCTAGGGAAGGCATAACAGTTGACCCAAAAAGTATTAGAGCTATCATGGTGTGGGTAGATCCTAGGAATGTGGATTATTTTAGATAATTCATATAACTATTGGGTTATTACAGGAAATCCATCACGAACTTCTCATGAATCTCCTATCCTATTAGATCTTTTTAGTGAAAAGGGAAGAAGTTTAAATGGGATGGGGAGTGCGCAACTAGTTTTGAGCAGTTGAAACATTTGCTTACAAATGATCCTATCTTGAAGATTGGAGATCTTGAAAAAGAGATTGTGGTCCATAAAAATTCTTGAAAGAGGGGACTTGGTGGAGTCCTGATGTAGGAGGGACAAGTGGTACGGTATGAGTCAATGAAGTTGAATGAGCATGATAAAAAATATGTGACTTAAGATCTAGAGTTGGTAGCTATCATTCATGCGTTGAATATGTAGAGATATTATCTTCTTGGCATGAATTTTATTCTAATGAGTCATCATAGTGGATAGAGGTATTTGTTTGACCAACCAAACTTGAATTCCAGGAAAGCTAGATGGTTGGCTACCCTCAGTGACTTTAATTTCGAGATGAGGTACAATAAAGGAAAGGAGAACAATGTTACAAATGCTCTCAGTAGGAAAGTGAAAGTGAATCACATTGCAACAATGAGTTCTTATGAGACAAATTTTCAAGAGTGGATATTATAGGTACCAGAACATGATGATAGGTACTAGCAGTTCAGGAACAAGCTACATTAGCAAGATGAAGGTAATTGGGATGTGGAGTAACATCTCACAGTAAATGGGTTGGTTAGATTCAAAAAAATAATTATGTACCAGATGAAATTGAGCTAAATAAACTTATCTTGAAGGATTTTCATGTCAAGCTATATTTAGGTTACCTGGGATATGAGAAGACATTAACAACTGTTAAGTAGTTCTACCATTGACCTAACTTAAAGAAATAGTTGGTAGAGTTCGTTACTAGATGTTTGGATTGTTAGTAGGTAAAAAAAAAGTGTAAGCATCCAATTGGTTTATTACAGTCAACTCTAATTCCAAAGTGGAAATAGGATGTCTGTTCGATGCACTTCATTATAGGTTTTCCAAGAACATCGAAGCAACATGATTCCATCATGGTTGTGGTTAACATGTTAAGTAAGGTATCTCGCATCATTCGAGTTAATTATACTAATTCATCTTAGGGTTGTTGATTCCAGAGGCAAGAATGTCTTAACTTACGATTAGATGTATCTCTCATCCAATTACGATTAGATGTATCTCTCATTCTCTTTTCTACATTATGCTGGGTTAGATATAGTTATAAATATAGACATAAGATGGAATTAATATGATTAATTTCATAAGTATAAGTTGCATGCATATATAATTTGTTTACAAGAAAACTCAATTAATGAAATATCTTATTGTAGTAATAAATAATATTATATATTGCATGGCTCGTACAAAATTGCATGCATGTATGCATTATATACTAAGGAATTATTTTCAGAATTAATGCAAATAGAGTACATGATTATTGTAAATTTGTATCAGTAGATGCATATGTAAGAATGAATCTATCTCTAGTGGAAGGAATTAATGTGTGCATAAAAGCTAATTGTATTTAAAAAATGAATGCATTAGTAAGTAAGAAATCTTAATATGTTATTAGAGGGCATGAAAAATGAGGTGGGCATATTAAATGAAGAATATTATTTTTCTTGCATACATTACACTTTCGTCATATTACTAATTGTTACACAATATTATAATTTTGTAAGGATACTTTATATAAGGAAAGTAAGTTAAACCTAATTCTTAAATTTATGAACTAGTATCCTCTACGGGGTAGACATTTATGGAAAATATTTGAGTAAACCATTGCAACAACATTTTCCTTATAGGTAATGAAATACAAAATACATTTGGTATTCCAATAAATTAATTAAGTATTTCCTTCTCATTTTAAGGGTCGAATATATATATATATATATATATATATATATATATATATATATATATATTCAAAATGCAAGTACTGAAACCTTAGAAGTTATTAATACACCATAGAGTATGTTAAAACAAATAAATTACTTGAAATAGTTGAGTACATGAAGAATTCTATAAATCTTTCCAAGTTTCATCAATAATAATAATCAAAATGAAAGGAACCAATTCCTATATAGAGGAAGGATATCAACCTCCATTATAATTTAAAAAAGTTATTATGTTTAACGTTATAAACAAAAAAATATTATAATTGTGAGCTAAATAGAAATTTTAAGATCACAATGTCATTCAAAAGGAGTAAGACATATATCTCAATATTGTGCATGCAAGTACTTTAGGAGGGAGGTCATTGCAACTACTAAAATATAACATTATAACCATGATGAAAACATTAAAGACAATTAAAATGAATTTATTAATGTATCCATGTATATTACAAAATAAAAATTAAATATAAACGATAATGAAAGAAAAGCAACATTCCATTTCATTACATATACACAATGGATCAGTATCACCCTAACATATATTACAATGACTAATGAGTCAATAGTTATTTTATACAAGAGGATAGTTATTTTATACAAAAGGCCAATAAAAACTATGAAGAGAAACTAAACCAGTAAAACCATTATTCGTTTCAATGAAATTCGTCCACACAAGATACTCAAACCCTAACAGAGTTGAAAGCAAAAAAAACCCTCGGTAGCGAACCAAGAAAGTTAGGCGATAATAAATATAATCTTTAATTAAGGTAGGAAAATAAATTAAGAGGATTTTACAATTTATTAAGGCCCCAGGCCCAAAATATATACTAATGATAACTCGGTAGTGTTGGAAAGCAACAAAAGAAAAAAAAACAAAGAAACCTTGGTTGGAATTGTAATCAACATAGTAAAATCATAGTGGGCACCATGAAACTTCAATAATTTGAGAAATGAAGGAATGTCGACCAGTAGAAAATAAGGATTTCAAGAGTTACTTTCACAATATGCAAAGACACTTTTCTGCGAACTATACATATCATGTCAACACTAGAACAATATACCTGTAGCCAAGGGTTAGAACTTTGAATCATAGTATAGAGACTCTAAAGAAAACAAATCTTAAAAAGAGTAGGACAAAATGGAATTGAAGGAAGCAGAGGCATACCTGTGAATGAAAGTGGCAATGCATTTCTTTCCATAACCGAAATTATCAAACAACACAATCGTTGCAATGGTTTCAGAGAAATCAAAACCAAATGAGTAAACATTTTAAAGTTGCCATTTTTTCTTAGCCGTGATGGTTGCGGCTTGATTAGGCCCCAAAACGCTTGATTGAAACATAATAAAAATTAACATAGAACAGAACAAAAAGAAAATTATATTAGCTCTAAATGGACAAAGGAAAATCCCATATGGTGCATCTTGAATCACTGAGCTCCATCATTAGTAATCTATTTTATACGCAACCTACTAAAATTAGAAGCCAATATGTCAGACATTGAAGGGAAAAAACCGAATACAAAAGACATGGTACAATACAAGCGAGAATACAACGGTAACGTGTCACCATTATTTAATTTTGTAGCACCAGAAGAAGCACCAGATCCAAGAACTTTAAATAATTAAAAGAGAAACACAATGAGTGTTTCAATACTTGGAAACCAGTGATGAAACCCCAATGGATTAATTATAGAACTTTGTAACGAAAAAGTCAAAAAAATAATTACCTATTTGAAGCTTAGGGGTTTGAAGTTCGAAATCCCAACTATTCTCCAAATACACAATTGCGCCAAGCCAAATTTTCGAGATACCCTGCCAAGAGGAACAATAACTAGGTTAAAAGAGAGACATAGCATCGAGGCCATAATTAAAGAAAAATAAGCAAAGTTCTTGTGTAATTCTCATTACGAAAGAAAAAGTACCTATAGCATTGTCGCCATATGGATTACAAACTATAATATTTGGTGTAGTGAACGCGAGATGATAGAAGAAATATAGTATAAGGAAGCTTCGCCAGAGTGATGCTCTGGTCATGGGAGAAACACAAATGGAAACAATGCATAATGAGCGAAAGGATAGGATTAATGCTTTGTAAGCCATAATCACTGGCAACCATTCGATTTAAATGTTAAATTAAAGTCCTTGAAAGTGCGTGATAGATACGACATGTGAAATTCATGTGGTAATTCCAATGTGGCATTGATCTTGGATTTCCAATTGTGAAATAAAGCTTATGTCTGGTACAAATCATTCCCATTCATAAGAATTAGTAATAATACTAGAGGAACTGAATGACCTTCGTATTATGAATATGATGATATATGTTCATGGCACGACACCATTTAATGGTCCATATATATTATAAGAATTAGATAAATTGAAGTTGGCCGATATATATTATAAGAATTAGATAAATTGAAGGGTATGGTTGATATATGTAAAGTGTGATAAGTTGAGTATCATATGGCAGACAATAAAAACCATGGATCTGCTATCAAAAAAGAGTTTTTTTAAATTATAACTTCAATAAATATATATCTAAAAAAAATATGTGAGAAGAGAACAACAAACCATTAAAAGGTAATTTTGAACCATATTCTGACAAACCAATGGAGCGAGTAAACAAAAACACGAAGTTCTCGAGAATTGAAATTACAACTAACACTAAAAATATTATGAATAGGAAGAGAAATTTTATTAGTCCTTGGTTAAAATCAATGATGTTGAAAGGAGGTACTGACACGTGATGTAAATTTAGGAATCCACAATGCACCATATTAGTTATAGTAGAAGGAGTAATCACGATGTTACTCGTTGGATAATTATAATAAGTTTTTTTTAATGGTGTGAGATTGAGGTATGTTACATTATCGCCCCTCACTTGGAATGTTTTAATTCTTCTGATTATATGTTTTGTACTTATTTCTAAAAAATTCAGTTGTAATTTACTCATCATATTTTTTATAATAAGGTCCCAGTAATTACATTGACCTATGATCATTACAATTGTTATGTGATACACTGGCCTATGACTTTCTTTCTAGTTAATAAATGCTATTTACATTTAGCTATATATATATATATATATATATATATATATATAATACAATACAATACAATGTCATTATCAATATACTTCATGTGTGTTGTTTTTAAATTTTTTAGTGAGTTATCATATTTTGTTTATGTAGAGATACAAAAATATAATTTTAAATGTTATATTTTGTTTTATTTATTGTAGAATATTTTGTAAAACATAACACTAGCATTATCTAGACATTTACATTAGGACTAAATTGTTCTATATATCCTTTACTTTCTTGATTAAATTAATATAATTATATAATTGTGATTCTTTTCCATTTATTTTTATTTAATTGAATATTCAAGAATTTGTAACTACATTAACAATACTATTACACAATTTCTTCACCATTTAACATACTCAGAAAATGACAACTACTTAAAAGAAATCATAATATTATACATAATTACTTGCAATAACTATGGATAATAATTATGGAGCTACAATGATCCTCCCAAAATTAAATTGTTCTCCTGAAAGGGTCCCATCAATCTTCAATAGACCGGAATTCAATTAATTCATTTCTGTCCGCAATTCAATTAATCCATTTCTGTTTCTTTCTGTCACTATTCTTCTCACCTGAGTTTATGATTGTGTGAGTCTCATGCAAGTATAAGAAAAAAAATACCATTTTCCAACTTTTGTTGGTAGCTAGTAGCTACCTCCTCCTTATCCACCAGGTGGAGAGTGGTTACTTTGATGATTAATGAGCTCCACTCTCTCCCACCTTCTCGCAAAACATCATGTCTTATTGGGAGAGTTATTCATCAATATTTTTTATAATTTAATAATATCATCCTTATATTAGATGGGTAGGTATTACACCATCATGGGTAATTAAATTTAATCATTAGAATTCATCCTCCAATTGCAACCCCAAAATTATTTTCCGGATTTTTATTAAAAACTTAAAAAAACAAATTTACATAAGATAATTATCATTGACATAATACTGATAAATAAGTCCCAATTAAGTATTAAATTGAGATAACCAAACACACTTGACATATACAAAATTCAAAAGTGAACTCTAAGTCAAGGGATATCATAGGATATTTGTTTGTGGAAATTCGTGAGATGCTCAAAAATTAGTACCATACACTGCTAACATGGTAATCAATTGCTTCCAAGTAGGTATTTTTTATTCCATATATTTTTTAAATTATAAAAAGATAAATATAGACATTAGGGAAAATCAATTAATCCTAGATAAAAAAATAAATATGGATCATGAGGCACTCTTAATTAATATGGATCCTAAAGAAAACAAAAAGAAATCATCACTACGTGATATGGGGTTCAGGTCCCTTAGGATATTATAGAAGACTTATGAATTACCATAACACCCTCATGTATATCACTACTCACATCCCTAGACACCATAGTATTTTTTGTTGCAAATGTCCAAGGCCAACTAACACACTTATTTTATTATAGGGCCATAATGTATGAATATTATAGGATGGGTCTAAATAGAAACTAAGTTAGAGACCTCAATATTTTGAATAGATACTTGATTACCTTGATTATTTACCTAAGAAATCGATTACATCCACTATCGAAAAATAAAATAATTTGTATGGATTGATGCACCTAGGAACCATTTATAGCCAATTGGAAGGATAGGTGGTGTATAGTATTTGAGAAACCTCCATGTGATAATATTAAAGCACCTTTGTATTTTCTTAGAAAACTGTAGGCCAATTTTAATCTAGATCACCATGTCAACTAGTTCAACATTAATGAATTCTACGAGGTGGTGCACAGGTGTACATAGGATAGAAAAAAAAATAAGTGTGTTATAGTGGTACGTCCTCGAACAATTGCATATATCCATGTCCACTATGCCCACTATCCTAGAGTAGTGTAGTAAATTCATAACATTATCCAATTAGAGGTAACCTCCAAGTGATTTGTGTCAAGGCGTTCGGCCTTTATTCCTTACAATAGAGTGCAAGCAAGAGAGGGTACATGGATACAATAGTAGTTCCCATATTGGTCCTTGTGACACTCACAAATGGTTCATGTGTGGGTATACTTATTGTTGAAGCCCACAAATTGACTTCTTTTGTAACTTTTTTATCATTCATTTTCCTTATTTGTTTCCTACAACCATGCCATAGCATCATTCCATAATACAATGTCATCATTTTGATATAGAATCATGTTTGAACTACAAATATTACATACCAAAGAAATCCAAGGCAACCTATCCATTTTTCTATTTGTTTATGTATTTTATTTATAAAAATAGTTTAAATTGTTGTAGCTAAAAAAAAAAAAAAACATTTTCATTTGGTACTTATTTTTATAGCCAAATCATAGGTTCACATGGTTGCAAACATGGCTCGACAAAAGTGCAGGTTGGAGGGCATGGAAAAAGGGAATCATAAGGTTTTCTACTTGTTAATTTTAACCCAATGCCTACTAGTTCACTACATGAATGAGGCCAACGCTACATTCGAAGTGATGGTTGAAGGACGAAAGTTGTGGTAGTTTATTCCAAGTAGTGGTAGAGCATACAAGTTGGAATGGAATGGTAATGCTAATATGGATCACCTCTATGAAGATCCTAAGATTTCATGAGATAAATTCATGTGTACAACCTTGAATTCCTCACACATACTCAAAAAATACATTTCATAAATTTTCACGAAATTTCATATTTTATTTGCTCTAAGAACATACATTAAAATTATCAATTAATTGTCTAAAGAATATTTAAATATCTATAATTCCAAAAATCAAGACAAACAAGAATTTGATTGTAATAATTTTGATATAAGCACAAAATCTGGTTGTTTGTTTATCAATTCTTGTGTGGTGCATTATTACTCTGCAAAATATTTTATAATTATAGCTGTAGAAGCTAAAATATTCTAGTTCACTGTAGCACATGTAACCAAGACAACAATGGCCCCCTATGTTAGGGAATATCGTCGTCTCTTTATACTTTCTTTATTTAGTCATAGATTATTTAGTGCTTTCGATTTCTTTTAGTTTTTTTTTTGCAATTTTCTTATTGTTTGCTTATGGTTTGAGTATCAACACAATGTAGGCTATTTATATGACAATCTGAATGAATGGATATCTTCATATTCTATGGTAGAACAATAAGCTTTGTAATTGTTTTATGACAAATATTCACATGGTTAACATATGGGGGTTTTAAAATGTATAGAACCACAACTACATTTATTTTGTTGGAAATATGATTGTTTTTCATAATAGTTTGAGTGTGGAGGTGGTTTAACATATGGATTCACTTAGTAGATTATGTATTTCTTTATACCATGATATCCCACATTCATGCTTAGAATATGGAATAGGTATGTCTGGATAAAAGAAATATGTCATTCAACTTAATCTATGATTAGGTGGTATGTGGAAGTCCCTCACTTGGTTGGATTTTGTGCATGTTAATAAGAGCTAATTTCCTATTCCAATTTATGAGGATTTTTACTTGTTATTATGTTGATTTGATGGTTCTTTTGTCATGGTTAATATTATGGTTATATATTGGTTATAAGCAAGGATCTATGATGTGCTCTAGCTATGTGTCCCATTAGGCTTTTATAAGTTAATGAATGGTTGAAAAATGCATGGGCTAACAAGTGTTATTATACCTACTTTAGATGGAATTATACCTTATCGGTGATTTTTATTTTGATAAGTATGAATATTTATACTTAGATATGCATTCATGACGTGTAGCTTACATCTTTACCATATGTTTGACGAAAAATCTATTGTGTTATAGCTAGTATAGGTCAGGTTCTAACCTAAAATTTAAATGACTAACAATGTTGTTACGATAAATATGATTTTGAAAAGTTACAAGAAATTCTGAGAAGTTCTCTGGGGACTAGCTTAGAAATTTGGCTCGTATCATGGGACCGCCTGCTATTATTGTATTATTTCCCTAGGAGGCCCATTTTAGACCTCAAAATTCCCCTAATGATGTTGTGATGAATTGTTCGCTGGAATGTTCACAGAAATTTACAAATCATCTAGATAAGGAAATGGGGCCTACAACTTAGACATGCAGGCCTTCCTTAGGAACCATATAACACCCAGAGGTTGAATAACCAAACCAGGTGACCAATTCCCTAGTTGGAACCCTTTTTCTCTGGCCTATACCTATAACTTCACCCTTGACACTTTCTACATGTGGCTTTAAGAATCCAATTGCACTGAAAATCCCTACTCCATGCAGTTATGACTTGACATCTCTAGTTTTGTGGGTGAAAATGTGAAGCTGGGTTACACTTTTTGCCCTTTTTTGAGAAAAAATTTACATTTTTTTCGGTTCTTCAATTTTCTGCAAACTATAACAATTTTTCTGTGTAGAATTTCATTTTGCGATAAAAATAAAAGTTGTGAGAAATTTTGTTAGCTTTCTATTGCTTATTTTTTGAAATTTTTTTATGCAGATTTGATATGTCAAATTAGTGTTTCTTTGAGTGTGTGTTTCTTAACAATCAAAGGATTCATAAGAAGTCATGTTATGACGCAATGTTGTATTCATAGAAAATTTGTGTTTTTGAAAAAACAAAATGTGTTACAACAATCCAGACAGAGTCTATTTTGTTTTTTTCATATTTACAAATCCAATGGATGCATATCATAATTACTAGAATTTTTTGAACTGGTCCAATACGAAAAACTGCGTATTTTGGATATGTTTCGCGTCGCAAGAAATTTCTTAACATATAAGTTATAAACTAAAAATCTAAAAGCTACCCATTAGAGATGACGGACCAATGTAATGCCCCATAATTTTTTCAATTTTTTTTACAATATATTTTGGGAGATACAAAATTTTGATTTCACTGAATCACGACGACCCTCAGAAATTGTTTGCACCTATTTTATTAGAAAAATAATTAAAATCAATAAAAGTTTATGAAATTCCATAAAAGTTATATTTCCTGAAAGTAGATTCAATTCTGAAAATGCTTGTCTTGGTTCCGACAGTTAATTAACAACCTTTCATGGATTTTAATCAGTCCAAAGTTGCAGAACCGTTTTCAGAGCCTGCTTTTGCGTAGTTGGTGACGCGTTAGTTCGGCCGAACTATGTTTTCCGCTTAAGAGTCGTTAACTCTAACGTCTTAATAGTTCGGCCGAACTTTTTAACAAAAGTTCGGCCGAACTATTGTTTAACTCTCCGTCGGCCGGAAAGTTTTGTGGAGCCCCCTACTAAAAACACATTTCGCGTCAATATAAATTGCCGCGAAATGATTCACAATTTTCGCACATTTCGCACACTTCATCTCATTTTACAAAGATCTTGGTTTGGGTTCAAAATCTTTTCTTCAAGGTTTGGATTAAAGAGCATTTCTTGGAAGCAAATTGATTTTACAAAATCTTGGTTTGGGTTCAAAAGATTTTCTTCAAGGTTTGAGTTTAAGAGCATTTATTGGAAGCAAATTGATTTTACAATTTTGGGTTTACAGAATTTTTTTGGAGGACATTTCTTGGAGGCGACGTGATTTTGGCAAAAATTGTAAAAAATTTCTTGGACGTACATTCAAAAGACATTTCTTGGAGGTATGTACGTGTTCTGAGTTAAATTAAATCTTTTGAATTTCGTTTCATTTTTATAAGACATTTTTCTCTCGAATTTTTTAAAGTCTGTGTTTTGGATTGGAGTATGTATTTTTTACAAAAAATTTACACTGAATTTTTTTAAATTAAATCTTTTGTGATATTTTTTGTAATTGATTTATTGTCTAATTTTTTGAAGGAAATTTTTTGAACTTCATACCCTATTATCATGGGAAATCGAAGAACTTGTGCGAGAAAATATGATCGAAAAAGAGACCCTGAGACACGTAGAGAAGAAACGAGACAATCTCGCAAAATAAAGTTAGAAGCCCTCTCAAATATTGAGGAGGAAAATCAACCTCAAGAGGAAAATCAACCTCAAGAAGAAATTGAAGCAGGTATGTAAATGTAAATATTATGATCTATTGATATATATTTAAAATTTTCCTAATGTAAAATGTGAAGCTTAATTTTTATTTGATGAACTAGTTTGAAAAATATTTTGTTTAATGTAAAAAGACAGAGATATTCCTCAAAATATTGAAGAAGAAAATCAACCTCAAGCAGAAATTAAAGCAGGCATGTAAATGTAAATATTATGATCTATTGATATATTTAAAATTTTTCTAATGTAAAAGGTGAAACTTAATTTTTATTTGATGAACTAATTTGAAAAATATTTTGTTTAATGTAAACAGACAGAGATACTCCTCAAAATATTGAAGAAGAAAATAAACCTCAAGCAGAAATTGAAGCAGGTATGTAAATGTAAATATTATGATCTATTGATATATTTAAAATTTTCCTAATATTTATTGACATATTTATTAATTTAGTGATTTATTGAATATGTACTATTTTTTCGAATATGTACAGATGAAATCACTATCGATAATGAGATGTTAGAAAATGTTGAAACTCATACATATGGAGATAAAAAAACCTGACCATGTTATACGATATCGTGTCAACTGCATTTTTTAAAATTATTTCTTAAATGAGCAAGTGACAGTTCAAGCTCAAATCTTGAAAGGTCTCCTATCATCAAAGAAATTAAAAGAAGCGACGACACTATTAGGTATTCGAAAATCAACCAAAGATAAAAAAATGAAGGAAGAGGTGATAAAAAATGTGAGTAGTGCTATAAAGTCAATTAAGAGATCTAGAGATAAAGATGTTTCAAAGATACGTAGAGGAATACAGATGGCAATGGTTTCACCAAGTACTCAATAGAATCGTTTGATAATGACGCAACAACAATGCTGAAAGTTGCCCGCGGAGAGGTTGATCAGCTGACGTGGCTCTGTCGGCTTTCTGTGTATTACCCCGTTCTTTGGCCACGTGGTCTACTCTTCTTTTTATATGGAGTTTATTTATCAAATTCGTGGAATTTGATAATTAAACGTTATACATCATTGAACTTTAAATTATATCTCTAGCTTTATATTATATTAACTTTGAACTTTATAACCAATGTATATACTTTCAAAACTTTGTATTAAGAACCCACGCTCTTTAAACAAATAACATTATTATAAACCTTTGGTTCGGCCCCACGCGTTTTAATCGATTGCCCAAGAAAATGCGCGCGTCGTACCTTGTCTAACCTTCATGCATCTTTGTTAAACTTCAGGCAAGTTCATCGAGTGCCCACCGTTGGATATCCCTTCTCCAGATCAATGACCTGTATGCATTCCACTCGGCGTCCAACGTTGATCTTTAACGCGCGATGGCACAGGTTAACGGGTGGTTTCGTGGAGGTACACCTTGCCACGCGTCGACTCCTCTATGGAATCGCTCGCGTTCAGGGAAATACCGCTTATGGCCGAAAGGTGGTGCGGAATGGGGCAACCCGGCTTCCAAACCCACTTGCGGTTTTGGTATAGTACGTGACCAATGAGCAAGTCAGGTTAAGTTCTCCTTCGTATTTACTAACTCGGTTCTTAACCACGGTAAAGGGTTTCTACCTTACGACAAACAACGTCTTCCTTTTTTCAATCGGATTTCTAACTCGACATAGTTCGTCCAATTACTTAATGGAATTTACGCCACGACCCAGACAGAGGATTTGTGGAGGTTTACACAGCGATTCTCTATAATAATTAATAACAATTCTCTTCATTAACATAGGCCAATATGCTCGACCAACAGGTTACACAGAGACTAATTCATCACGCGCACAGACAGTAAATGAAGTCATGTCTTTTATTCATCTGAAGAAAACTTAACACACGGCTTCACTGCGTAACTCTCTCCCCCCTTTCAATACATCGAGGATTCAACTTATATACATTACAGTGTGACTCTTCAGTTCCTCTGCGAGGACCAGTTAGGAAAACCAACATTCTAATTACATTAATTCAAACTAACTGACATATGACAATTGGACTAACTGAACTATTCGACTTCTACAACTCTAACTATGCTGAAATGAAACAGTCAGCTGAGGTATTGACACCTAGCTGTCACAATTTTGATGATTTCGAACCCTCCTAACCACAACATGTGGAAACAATCTCCTACATTGCTGGCTAGTGCCTAATGCCCCTGCATCAGACTCCTGAGGGCAATCTTCTTCATGGGCTCCTGTCCATGAGCTCCTCCACTGATCTGCCTATCTTCTGCAACATTCCTTCAGTCATCCAGGTGGCATCTTCCTCTGGTTTATCCTTCCATGTGATCAAGTACTGGAAGTACTCTTGTCCTCTGGTCCTTCTGAACACTCTCTGATCAAATATCTTCTCTGGTTGCAATGGTTGTGCCAGAGGTAGCTGCTCCTTCCACTCAATCTGTTCCTTGTCTGCTGATCTTCATTCTGCACCATCATCTTCATACTTGTACAAATCTGCAACATTAAAAATGGGAGATATTCCAACATCAGGTGGCAATTCAATCTCATAAGAATTTTCAGAAAACTTCCTAAGTATCTTGCATGGCCCAATCTTTTTGAACTTCAATTTATTATACTGCTTTCTTGGGAACCTCTCCTTTCTTAAGTGTGCCAAAACCAAGTCTCCTACTTCAAAATGAACTTCTTTTCTGCTCAAGTCTGCTCTAGTTTTGTATTTGATGCTGCTGCCTTGTAATTGTTGTTTCACTTGTTCATGTATGGCCTGGATCTCTGAAGAAAATTCCTCACCATATGCACTTCTCAGTTCTGCTCTTCCCAGATTTCTTAATTCTGATATTCCCTTGGGATGCATTCCATAAAGAATATGAAATGGAATCTGCCATGTGCTCCTGTTTGGTGAGTCATTGTATGCATATTCTGCTTGGCGCAAAATATGGTCCCACTGCTTGGGATGTTCTCCTACAAGACTTCTCAACAAATTTCCCAGACTTCTATTCACTACCTTAGTCTGTCCATCAGTCTGGGGATGATAAGCTGAGCTGAAACTTAGTTTGGTGCCAATTTTCTTCCACAATGTCCTCCAAAAGTGTCCCACAAATCTGGTGTCTCTGTCTGAAACAATGCTCCTGAGTAACCCATGCAATCTAACAACTTATTTGAAAAACAAGTTAGCAACATGGGTGGCATCACTAGTTGTATAACATGGAATAAAATGTGCCATTTTGGAGAATCTGTCCACCACAAAAAAGACTGCATCATTCCCTCTCTGAGTCTTGGGTAATCCTAGAACAAAATCCATACTCACCATGTCCCAAGGCCTATCTGGAATTGGTAAGGGAGTGTACAATCCTGCATTCTGGCTCCTTCCTTTGGCGTATTGACAAATCTTGCAATTCTTCACAAACTTTTCTACTTCTGTTCTCATCTTGGGCCAGAAATAAAAGTGACTCAGCTACTCATAAGTCTTATCAGTACCAAAGTGTCCAGCAAGTCCTCCACTATGCTTCTCCTTGATCTAATTTTCTCTCATGGAACATTGTGGTACACATAGTTGGCTTCTTGTGAATAACAAGCCTTCCTGCATAAAATAATCCAGCCACTGGCTTCTGTCTGTTAAAATAGGGTTACTACATGCCTCAAATGCATCTTTAAAATCAGGATTTGTTTTATACAATTCCTTGAGAAAATCAAATCCTACAACCTCTAAATTATTTTCTTGAACAAGCAAGTGTCTCCTACTCAAAGCATCAGCTACTTTGTTGGCTTGTCCACTTATATGTTTCAAAACAAAATTAAAACTTTGGAGATACTCAACCCGCATGCTTATGTTTCAACTTGGGCTGCTGTACAATATACTGCAAAGCATGATTGTCAGAATACAATACAAATTCTCTGGACATCAAATAATGTCTCCACTTCTTCAGTGCTTGAAAAATTGCATAGAATTCCTTCTCATAAGAGGAATACTTTCTCCTGGTATCATTCAGCTTCTCACTGAAATAGGCTACAGGTCTATCATCCTAACTCAACACAGCTCCAATGGCCTCTCCACTGGCATCACATTTTACTTGAAATGGTTTAGTAAAATCAAGCAGAATCAAAACAGGCTTCTCTGTTATATTTTGCTTCAAAACTTTAAAATTCCTTACTTCTTCAGCAGTCCACTTAAATGGCTGTTTGCTCTTCTTTATTGTCTCAATTATGGGTTCATTGATCTTACTAAAGTTTCTTATAAACTTTCTGTAAAAACTAGCAAGTCCGTGGAAACTTCTTACCTCAAAAACATTCCTGGGTGAAGGCCACTCCACAATTGCCTTAACCCTTTCTGGGTCCATCTTCAATCCTTCTGCAGAAACAACAAACCCCAAATACACCAACTCTTCCTTCATGAATGAGCATTTCTTCAAATTTATCAGCAGCTTCTCTTGGTGCAGCTTCTTCAAGACATGATTAAGATGCCTTAAATGTTCTTCTTTAGTTCTGCTGAAAACTAATATATCATCTAAATATACTATCACAAATTTCCCAATAAATTCTTTCAACACTTCATTCATAAGTCTCATGAAAGTGCTTGGTGCATTTGACAACCCAAAAGGCATTACCATCCATTCATACAGTCCTTCATTTATTTTAAAGGCAGTTTTCCACTCATCACCTTCTCTTATCCTAATCTGATGGTATCCACTCTTCAAATCTATCTTTGAGAAATATTTAGCACCACTCAAACAGTCCATTAAATATTCAATTCTGGGCAAAGGGAATCTATACCTGATTGTCATCTTATTAATTGCTCTGGAATCAGTACAGATCCTCCAGCCTCCATCTTTCTTTGGGCTCAATACTGCTGGTACAGCACATGGGCTCAAAATTTCTCTTATCAGTCCTTTGTCCACTAATTCCTGTACTTGTCTCTTGATTTCTTCATTTTCCTTGGGAGTCATTCTGTAGGCTGCCCTATTTGGCAGATTTGAACCAGGGATGAAATCTATATGATGGCTGATCTTTCTCATAGGTGGCAGCTCATCAGGTAAATCATCCACAACAATGTCACAATACTCATCTAACATTTCTTGGATTTCTACTGGAAAATCAGAAATCTTTGTAGAAGTAAGAACTACTTTAGGTTTGCAAACTAAAGCAAAGCTTACCTCTTCTTCTTCTATCTGCTACAGATATTCCTTCCCGCTCAGCAACAAGGTCTTTGGATCAATCACTATGCTGGATGGCTCTCCTTCTTCCATGGGTATCAATGTATGATGTACTCCGTCTTTGAAGAACTTGTAAGTGTTATTCTTGCCATCATGAACTGCTGCTCTGTCAAACTGCCAAGGTCTACCCAGCAGTATATGACACACATCCATGGGCATTACATCACACAAAAATTTGTCCTTGTACTTTCCCATTTGCAGCTCTATTTCACACTGTTCTTTCACAACCAGCTGGTGCCCTTTATGCAGCTAGGACACCCTGTAGGGAGTGGGGTGCTCCCTAGTCTTCAGCTTCAACTTTTCTATCACCTCAGTGGAAACCAGATTGTCTGTGTTACCACTATCAATGACTAGATGGCAGCATTTCCCTTGGACTTTGCATATGCTCCTAAACAAAGTCTTCATTTCTGCAGGCTCAGTGGCCTCTTTGGCTTGCTTCAACAAAACCTTATTTACCAATAAGGATTCTCCTCTTTCTGGAAGAATGTCTTCTTCAATCTCTGCTTCCTTTTCAACCTGGGCAACAACAACATTCCTTGGACCAGCACTCACATTCTCTGGTCATTCATAGTTCTTGTGTCCCACTTCCCAACATCTATAACACCTCAATTCTCTACCTCTGCCTCTGTCTCTGCCTCCTCTTCCCTTTCCTCTGTAAGAATTCCTTCTGCCACTTGCATCCTCCTCTGTAGATGCATTCTGAGGTGAGCTACTTTTAGCTCCATCCCTGTGTGTAGCAGGCTTTCCCCTACCACCCTGACTTCCCTTCCCACGGAAAGTACATCTCTTATTGGCAGACTGTTTCCTCAGGAGTTTCTCCTCTGCTTTCAAGGCCATCTGATAGGCCTCTTCCACTGTCTTGGGAGACAGAAGACCAATATCATCTTGGAACTCCAGCTTGAGACCATTCACATATCTGGCTGTCTTCTCTGGTGTATCTTGGAATTGCCCAACTCTTATGCTCACTCTGTAGAATTCCTCTGTGTATTCTTTTACTGTCAGCAACCTCTGTCTCAGGTTCTGCATTTGTCTATACAATGTCAGCTGGTAGTCACTAGGAAGAAATTTTCCCTTCAACTTGGCCATCATTTTGGTCTAGCTCTTGATAGGTTGCTTGCCAATTCTCCTCCTCTCTGCCTGTACTCCATCCCACCAAAGTGCAGCATGTCCCTTCAGCTTTGTTACTACAAACTTGACTTTCTTATCTTCAATTATTTCTTCATAATCGAAGCACTTGTTTAATTCATTTATCCAGTACACCAGCTCCTCTGGATTCAGTCCCCCTGCATAGCTTGACACTTCAATCCTGGGCTTAACTGTAGACCCCAGAATAGTCCTAAGGAGCCTCATGTCAGGAGGAATTTCAACATTTTCTTCAGCTTCTTCTGTTTTAGCCGGGTGAGATGTTCGTGGATCTCTGGTTCGTTCGCTCCACGCATCCATTCCGGGGCCTCGACCTCTCGCAACATCCCCAACACCTTAGCGTTGGCAATAGGTCTCTTCTCACAAAGACTCCTTCTACCAACTCCTGGATTGCCATGTCAGCTTTCTCGCAAAAACAACTTAGAAACAATAGCTAACAGCTCGATACCACAAATGACGCAACAACAAAGCTGAAAGTTGCCCACGGAGAGGTTGATCAGCTAACGTGGCTCTATCGGCTTTCTGTGTATTAACCCGTTCTTTGTCCACGTGGTCTACTCTTCTTTTTATATGGATTTTATTTATGAAATTCGTGGAATTTGATAATTAAACGTTATACATCATTGAACTTTAAATTATATCTCCGGCTTTATATTATATTATCTCCGAACTTTATAACCAATGTATATACTTTCAAAACTTTGTATTAAGACCCCACGCTCTTTAAACAAATAACCTTATTATAAACCTTTGGTTCGGCCCCACGTGTTTAATCGATTGCCCAATAAAATGTGTGCATCGTACCTTGTCTAACCTTCATGCATCTTTGTTAAACTCCGGGCAAGTTCATCGAGCGCCCACCGTTGGATAGCCCTTCTCCAGATCAACGACCCGTATGCATTCCTCTCGACGTCCAACGTCGATCTTTAATGCGCGATGGCACAGGTTAATGGGTGGTTTTGTGAAGGTACACCTTGCCACGCGTCGACTCCTCTATGGAATCGCTCGCGTTCAGGGGAATACTACTTATGGCCGAAAGTTGGTGCGGAATGGGGCAACCCGGCTTTCAAACGCACTTGCAGTTTTGGTACAGTACGTGACCAACGAGAAAGTCAGGTTACGTTCTCCTTCGTATTTACTAACTCGGTTCTTAACCACGGTACAGGGTTTCTACCTTACGACAAACAGCGTCTTCCTTTTTTCAACCGGATTTCTAACTCGACAGAGTTCGTCCAATCACTTAATGGAATTTACGCCACGACACAGACGGAGGATTTGTGGAGGTTTACACAGCGATTCTCTATAATAATTAATAACAATTCTCTTCATTAACACAGGCCAATATGCTCGACCAACAGGTTACACAGAGACTAATTCATCACGCGCACAGACAGTAAATGAAGTCCTGTATTTTATTCATCTGAAGAAAACTTAACACACGGCTTCACTGCGTAACTCTCTCCCCCCTTTCAATACATCGAGGATTCAACTTATATACATTACAGTGTGACTCTTCGGTTCCTCTGCGAGGACCGGTTAGGAAAACCAATAGTCTAATTACATTAATTCAAACTAACTGACATACGACAATTGGACTAACTGAACTATTCGACTTCTACAACTCTAACTATGCTGAAATGAAACAGTCAGCTGGGTATTGACACCTAGCTGTTACAATTTCTATGATTTCGAACCCTCCTAACCACATCATGTGGACAAAATCTCCTACATTGCTGGCTAGTGCCTAATGCCCCGCATCGATAACATCTATGGCACGAGCACCGGGAACCTTGCGAAAAATCTGCACAAACATCAAAAATTTCGACTACAAATAGATGTAAATGATGAACTCGCTTGTTGGAGAGCTATTTGTAGGCAACCATACAAAGATAGACTTGGAGAAAATGTTAAAAAAATAATATATGAATATTGGAAGAACAATTCGCGTGTTTCACCAACCGCAAGACATGTGATGCGAAGAAGAATAGCACGAAATCAATACGAAGAACATGAAACATCTCTTGGAAACCACTCGATAGAGTTATTCAACAAGTTCAAAGAAGAGAATCGTCAAATTCATGTTTCAGTCAGTGCTTTTGTTCAACAAAAACCATGGTATGTAAAACCTATCACCGTACCCGACACTTGTTGTTGCCGTTATCATGTGGAATTTGAGTTATATTATGACACATTCCTTGATTTCGGTAGAACATTATGGAAGGATTCACATCCACCTTCCACTATCCGTGAATTCATATCTCAAATTCTATGTGAAAGAGAAAGCGATGAACTATTTTACAAAAAGAGATGTGTTGGTGGTAAAAAATGAAATGATTGTGGAAATTTGACTAAATTTCAAAACAAATATCATATTGATATAAATGATCAATCATTGTCCAACATGAAAGTGAAATGGAAGAGATATGAATATATCGGTACATCGATTCAAGGCAAAAATAGTGTTAAAATAATCGAATTACGAGAAGAAGAAATTTTTCTGATAGACTTTTTGAGAAAGTTTGAGGCAGAAATTTACAAATACACCAAACATTCCCATAGAGCTCGATGGCAAGACTTGAAATTCAAAAAATCTCGTGAATTTTTTCCACCAGGGACCATTTTGTCAGTGATTGATTTTGCAGAAAACTACACATTTGTTCCACAAAAAGAAATTCAGAGTGAATACTATCATTCTGACCAAGTCTCCATGCTCGTCCATATTCTATATAGACATGCTGAACAAAATGTCGATCATATAGAAAGCACGAGTGCAAATTGACATATCATTAAATAATATCACTTTTATATCAGTGACGATCGTACACATGATACATGTTTTGTACAACATTTTTTTGGAATAATTTATGATTCATTGAAAAATCGTGGAATAACATTCAATGAACATTGGATATGGTCAGACGGATGCGCAGGTCAATTCAAATCTGCACGATCATTCTTTTGGTTGTGTTGTCTTCATAAGAAAACCTGCATTAAACATTGTTGGAATTTCTTTGAGACTGGCCATGGAAAAGGAGAACATGACGGTGCAGGAGCATGCATAAAATGAGTACTTCGAAGATATCAAATGAACCACTCTGTACGCCGACTTGTGAACGCTGAAGAAGTTTTTCAATGGTGCATCACTGCTCTAAGCCATGAAATCAACCCATCAAGAGAAGTGCGAAGGTACATTCAATTTAATTTATATTGGAAATCTAATTTTAAACATTGTACATTTATCATGCAATGATTATTTTTAATTGTATTTTGATATCATATTTACAAATTCTTTTTCTTATTTTCCATATAAAGGTTTTTCTGGCATATTGGAATCGAAGACGTAGATAGATCAATTGGAAATGACGTTGAAACAATAAAAGGGACTCGAAAATTGCATTCAATTCAAAAAAAGTTGTCCAGAAATGTGTTTGCATTGGATAAAAGAAAATATTCTTGTTTTTGTGATGTTTGCATAGACAACACAAAATCCAATGACGTTTGTGAAAACAAAATGTACGTGAACGATTGGAAACATACAGAGCTAAATACAAAGGGCAAAATCTCTGTTGTAATGTTTGAAGAAATGCAATAAGAGGAAACTACAATATCATCCGATGGTGATCGAGTTTCTGATCTTGTTAGAGAAGGTAACATTTGAATTACTTTCTAATGATTTAAAGATCTAGAAATAAATTTAAATATGCATAATTAAATGTTAAATTTTTATTTTATTGTGCAGGATATGTTTTTGCTGTAATTGCACCTATTGACAACGATGAAAATGTGAAGTATTATGTGATGCGTTGCATTGAACGAAAAATTAAATTATTACAAGACTATAATGATCATGGATTTCAGTATGACAGAGGGTCTATTATACTGAAAGGTTATTTTTTCAGACAAACTCATCAAAGTGGAGACTTTGTTTACTTTGAAGACTATGAACCTGATTCCATAAGTTGTCAATATAGTCACTTGGTGTGTGCAGCATGCATAAAGTTGATAGAAGTTCAATCAAAGAAAAAATCGAAAATTAAGGAATGGAAAATGTCAAAATCCGATCATGAACGGATTATTGAAGATGGAATTCCATTAGAATTTTTTTGAGTGAAGTGTCCAAAAGTTTATTATCTTTGGATTAAATATGTTTTAGAACTTCCAGTACTTAACTAAAAATTGAGCTGCTTATGTTATTTGTGGTTTTCACATGTTACAAATTGTTTGGGTACAAGCACGTGCTCTAGTATCAACTGAAAGTAGTTTTTCTATACATGTGCATTGATGAAAAATGTTATATGTATTGGATATATATATATATATATATTCTAGAATGAAATTATTTTTTCTTGTATATTAATTGTTCTTGTATATGTTTTCCAACCGTATGGTACAAATTATTTCACTTTATTTTGTAAGGTCAGATTCGGTCCCCATATGGCCTAGCCTCCAAGGGACGAGATAACAAGTGGTTGTCCCCACTTGCCCGAATCTCAACTTTTAAGTACAATTTTACTTTTTATGGCAGGCATCTTACATGATGTCCTAGCCAAGGATAGATTCTCTTTGTTTCAAGTTTCCGGTAAAAGTTGTCACCGAATGACCTACTAGGATATTATAAATACTAGCTTTGTAAAATCATTTGGCATTTGGAAAAATTCGAAAGTCTTAGACTGTCAATCAATTTAAAGTATCATTCACCCTAGGGAGTGTAAAATATTCAATGTAGGTTGGTGACGATGCTCACTCCTAGCTTGAAGCAGCTCCAATGACCAATTCTTTAATGAATTCCAATGCAGTAGACCAAATTTGGTGACCCACTTGGTTTTTCACCCAAGAAATTCCAAGGTACTCTTCTTACCTTTGGCCCCCAAAGCTACAATGGAATTATAGGAAGGCGAAGAAATTTTTTTTCACTGATAGGAATTTGGTCACATCCCTTATCTCCCCTTATCAAAAAGTTCCTATCTACTACATTATCCAGCATGTACTCAAGATCACTATTTCGTAATTAGAATATCACAATATCATAAGTCCTCACAAAAATACATGGAATGCCATTACGACACTCATCTAACAATGGGGAGCTCAAAACCTATAAAGCTCCTCGTCCCCTTAATAATAATGTGTTTAATTTAGTCTTTTAGGTGAGGATTAGGTGTGAATCTTGTTTTCACATACAAAAATAATTAATTGTTTAATTCCATAAATTTTATTATTCACCAAAATACATGTCATATCCACTATTTGTCTCTCCTACAAATTCCCATTATTTTATTAAAATATATGATTTTATCTCACCCAACTATCACATGTTCCTAAATTTACTCCTAATTGTTCCCTATGCCCTAAATCTACTCCTAATTGTTCCCTATGCTGCTTTTCCCTTACTTATTTTTAGAAAGTTATTTTCCTAGATCCATCATAACTATGGATTATCAAGCGCTGATATGGATCAAATATCTATAGGTGCAAACCTCTTTTTTGAGTGCAAAACTTGAAGAAAGGTTTGCACCTCAAGAGATTTGATCCCTCTTGGCGCTTTATAGATCCGTAGTTAAGATGGATCTAAGTTGGTTTCAGTCGTGTGCAACCAAGGAAAAACTATCGTTAATATGAGAAACATATGATTAATTTTATCAATAATATGTAAATACATCTAATATTAATATAACCATTTTAAATATGCTAAATATGTTTGAGATTTATCAAGTCATTTTAATTTTAATTTTTCTTAGTTACCTCAATTTGTTGAGATGATAAATATTGTAGAATAAATTTAATAATGGAAAATGATCAAATAAAATTTTTGAATGCAAAGTGACAATGTAATAATATTGAATGATAGAATGTGAATAATTAGAATGTAATCAATTACAAATAGCAATTAGAATGTAATCAATTACAAATAGCATTTATTGTGATCAATCTTAAACTATTTTCTTCTTCTATTCTTATTGTCACCCTTATTAGTTTTGTCATCTTTCTGTATCGATTATATTAAAAAGAAACTAAAAATCATAAATCATAAACCATTTAAATATTTAGCTCGAACTCTTGTAGTAAACACCATACCTCAAGTCTCTCTTGCTCTCCAATATTATTAGGTTTAATTATTATAACACAAAAATCGTTCTACATTGTCAATAATTTTTTGCGCTTACATTGAAATCAATGAACACTATTAATCCAATGACTTTACAAGTAATGTACCATCATACATGCAATTATATCAAATCAGAAATCAACATATACAATGAAATCAATGGGTATTGTCTTGTTACAAGTAACATTTCAATTTACCACATGTGCAAATGTAGGTTGAAACCATCCAAAACTTTAAGTTGTAGATTGAAACCATCCAAAACTTTAATTTTTAAACACTTTTGATTATATATTGTGCAACATTAAAACATTAAACATTTAAAGTTCATTAAATATCACATGCAAAATGTAGATTGAAACCATCCAAAACTTGAGTTTTAAAAACTTCACATGCCATGCCAATTATAATTCAACTATCCAACAAAAACATTTAACATTAAATATCACATGCCAAATGTAGTTCAGATGACAACATTACTTCACATTCATATGCCAAAAGTACTAAAACCATCCAAAAATTAAATAAAACAAATTATATAATAACAATGTAATAAAATATGTCCAAAAATTGTCGATTATATCAACGTAAGGGCGCTAAGCGAGATGTGGAGTTGCCTCGCCCTGAGCCGCCATTGGTGAATCGACCGTTTCGAGTCGAAACCCTACGATCAGAGATGGATGCGACTTCTCAAATAAGTCGTGAAGCAAGAGATGTTATGATCGACAATGTTCATAGCGGATTGAGTGGAGTCGATCTTTGTTTAAATCGACAAAGAGCACGTGAAAATGCACGTGCCAATTTTGTTTATCGTACAGATGAGGAGATTTACAACATGAATGTTGAAGATATCCGAACATATGCAATAAATTGTCGCAATGGTCTGCAAGACCTAATTTTTCGTGAGGAAGAGGGCACCGGAACGGTATGTGTTAGTGACCTTAGGGTTTGAAATTATATTTACATATACATGTGTACAATTTGTAATAGATACATGTGTATGTACACATGTATACATTTATTTGTATGTGTACATTAATCTAACAAAAATGTATGATTATATGTTAAAACACCATTTGCAGTTCTCAGGCATGATGCGTGATGAAAATGTTAATATTACGTTCGGGACCTCGGGCTCAAACGATGCAGCTGGGTCTGGCCATCATGATATGTTGGCACATGTATGTTAGTGTTTTTTAAGTGACTCTAAAATAAATAATTGTTGCCACACATGTACATGTATGTATATATATAATTTGATAAAATGTTTTAACAAGTACCAATTCCGTCTGATGTTTTTGGGATGGCGATACCTTCTTCTTCCTTAGGAGATATACCTTCTACTTCATTGGGAGATGTGCCACAAGTATGGACAATTTTTCACAAGTTCAAAATTTATGTTACCTCAAAAAGTTCCATTAAAAATTGAGATATATAGAGAGAGAGATCTATATTTTGAGTTATTTAAAATTTTTTGAATTTAGGTTCCTATAGAAGAATTTTTTAATCCGGGGACTCTAGCGACGGAGATAGGAACATCCACAGCATTTGAACAAGTTGTCTTTAGTTCCTTTTTTAATATTATTGAAAATAAGTTTATATATGTACACGTGCATTTTCATTTGAAAGTTTTTAATTTCTATATATATATATATATAACTGTACATGTATATTGTACAGTTTACCACTGCAGATGTTTCTATGGCAGAACATGTTCATCAAATGGAGAGGGAACCTTACGAGGTATTGCATGATTTTTTTGTTATATTTTGTTTTTTACATGAAGTTCTAGATATATATATTCTCATTCATTTTTAAAACTTCAAATTTTAATGTTCAAGTACATGTGCATTGTGTATGTAGGTTTCCTATTCACAGGATAGGGCACAGACTGAGACCCAGACGCTAGATCCTCCATTTGATGGACATGAGTTACAGTAGATTTGATTTCAAAATTTAGATGGTTTTAAAATTTGTTAAACTTGATACAGTTTGATACTCAAGTGAGATTTACAAATTTTGGACATATTTTATTACATTGTTATTATATAATTTGTTTTATTTAATTTTTGGATGGTTTTAGTACTTTTGGCATGTCAATGTGAAGTAATGTTGTCATCTGAACTACATTTGGCATGTGATATTTAATGTTAAATGTTTTTGTTGGATAGTAGAATTATAATTTTGGCATGGCATGTGAAGTTTTTAAAACTCAAGTTTTGGATGGTTTCAATCTACATTTTGCAAGTGATATTTAATGAACTTTAACTGTTTAATGTTTTAATGTTGCACAATATATAATCAAAAGGGTTTTGAAACTTAAAGTTTTGGATGGTTTCAATCTACAACTTAAAGTTTTGGATGGTTTCAATCTACATTTGCACATGTGGTAAATTGAAATGTTACTTGTAACAAGACAATCCCCATTGATTTCATTGTATATGTTGATTTCTGATTTGATATAATTTCATGTGTGATGGTACATTACTTGTAAAGTCATTGGATTAATAGTGTTCATTGATTTCAGTGTAAGCGCAAAAAATTATTGAAAATGTAGAATGATTTTTGTGTTATAATAATTAAACCTAATAATATTGAAGAGCAAGAGAGACTTGAGGTATGGTGTTTACTACAAGAGTTCGAGCTAAATATTTAAATGGTTTATGATTTATGATTTTTACTTTCTTTTTAATATAATTGATACGGAAAGATGACAAAACTAATAAGGGTGACAATAAGAATAGAAGAAGAGAATAGTTTAATATTGATCACAATAAATGCTATTTGTAATTGATTACATTCTAATTATTCACATTCTATCATTCAATATTATTACATTGTCACTTTGCATTCAAAAATTTTATTTGATCATTTTCCATTATTAAAGTTATTCTACAATATTTATCATCTCAACAAATTGAGGTAACTAAGAAAATTTACAATTAAAATGACTTGATAATTCTCAAACATATTTAGCATATTTAAAATGGTTATATTAATATTAGATGTATTTACATATTATTGATAAAATTAATCATATGTTTCTCCTATTATCGATAGTTTTTCCTTGGTTGCACACGACTGAAACCAACTTAGATCCATCTTAACTACGGATCTATCAAGCGCCGAGAGGGATCAAATCTCTTGAGGTGCAAACCTTTCTTCAAGTTTTGCACTCAAAAAAGAGGTTTTCACCTCTAGATATTTGATCCCTATCGACGCTTGATAGATCCATAGTTATGATGGATCTAGGAAAATAACTTTCTAAAAATAAGTAAGGGAAAAGCAACATAGGGAACAATTAGGAGTAGACTTAGGGCACATGGAACAATTAGGAGTAAATTTAGGAACATGTGATAGTTGGGTGAGATAAAATCATATATTTTAATAAAATAATGGGAATTTGTAGGAGAGACAAATAGTGGATATGACATGTATTTTGGTGAATTATCAAATTTATGGAATTAAACAATTAATTATTTTTGTATGTGAAAACAAGATTCTTACCTAATCCTCACCTAAAACACTAAATTAAACACATTATGATTAAGGGGACGAGGATCTTTCTAGGTTTTGAGCTCCCCATTGTTAGATGAGTGTCGTAATGGCATTCCATGTATTTTTGTGAGAACTTATGATATTGTGATATTCTAATTACGAAATAGTGATCTTGAGTACACGCTGGATAATGTAGTAGATAGGAACTTTTTGATAAGGGGAGATAAGGGATGTGACCAAATTCCTATCAGTGAAATTTTTTTTCTTCACCTTCCTATAACTCCATTGTAGCTTTGGGGGCCAAAGGTAAGAAGAGTACCTTGGAATTTCTTGGGTGAAAAACCAAGTAGGTCACCAACTTTGGTCTAGTGCATTTGAATTCATTAAAGAATTGGTCATTGGAGCTGCTTCAAGCTAGGAGTGAGCATCATCACCAACCTACATTGAATATTTTACACTCCCTAGGGTGAATGATACTTTAAATTGATTGATAGTCTAAGACTTTCGAATTTTTCCGAATGCCAAATGATTTTACAAAGCTAGTATTTATAATATCCTAGTAGGTCATTCGGTGACAACTTTTACCGGAAAATTGAAACAAAGAGAATCTATCCTTGGCTAGGACATCATGTAAGATGCCTGCCATAAACAATAAAATTGTACTTAAAAGCTGAGATTCGGGCAAGTGGGGACAACCACTTGTTATCTCGTCCCTTGGAGGCTAGGCCATATGGGGACCGAATCTGACCTTACAAAATAAAGTGAAATAATTTGTACCATACGGTCGGAAAACGTATACAAGAAAAATTAATTTCATTCTAGAATATATATATATATATATATATATATATATATATATAGCCAATACATATAACATTTTTCATCAATGCACATGTATAGAAAAACTACTTTCAGTTGATACTAGAGCACGTGCTTGTACCCAAACAATTTGTAACATGTGCAAACCACAAATAACATAAGCATCTCAATTTTTAGTTGAGTACTGGAAGTTCTAAAACATATTTAATCCAAACATAATAAATTGTTGGACACTTCACTCAAAAAAATTCTAATGGAATTCCATCTTCAATAATCCATTCATGATCGGATTTTGACATTTTCCATTTCTTAATTTTCGATTTTTTCTTTGATTGAACTTCTATCAAATTTATGCGTGTTGCACACACCAAGTGACTATATTGACAACTTATGGAATCAGGTTCATAGTCTTCAAAGTAAAAAAAGTCTCCACTTTGATGAGTTTGTCTGAAAAAATAACCTTTCAGTATAATAGACCCTCTGTCATACTGAAATCCATGATCATTATAGTCTTGTAATAATTTCATTTTTCGTTCAGTGCAACGCATCAAATAATACTTCACATTTTCATCGTTGTCAATAGGTGCAATTACAACAAAAACATCTCCTGCACAATAAAATAAAAATTTAACATTTAATTATGCATATTTAAATTTATTTCTAGATCTTTAAATCATTAGAAAGTAATTCAAATGTTACCTTCTCTAACAAGATCAGAAACTTGATCACCATCAAATGATATTGTAGTTTCCTCTGATTTCATTTCTTCAAACATTGCGACAGAGATTTTTCCCTTTGTATTTAGCTTTGTATGTTTCCAATCGTTCACGTACATTTTGTTTTCACAAACGTCATTGGATTTTGTGTTGTCTATGCAAACATCACAAAAACAAGAATATTTTCTTTTATCCAATGCAAACACATTTGTGGACGACTTTGTTTGAATTGAATGCAATTTTCGAGTCCCTTTTATTGTTTCAACGTCATTTCCAATTGATCTATCTACGCCTCCATTTCCAATATGCCAGAAAAACCTTTATATGGAAAATTAGAAAAAGAATTTGTAAATATGATATCAAAATACAATTAAAAATAATCATTGCATGATAAATGTACAATGTTTAAAATTATATTTCCAATATAAATTAAATTGAATGTACCTTCGCACTTCTCTTGATGGGTTAATCTCATGGCTTAGAGCAGTTTTGCACCATTGAACAACTTCTTCAGCGTTCACAAGTCGGCGTGCAAAGTGGTTCATTTGATATCTTCGAAGTACTTGTTTTATGCATGCTCCTGCACTGTCATGTTCTCCTTTTCCATGGCCAGTCTCAAAGAAATTCCAACAATGTTTAATGCAGTTTTCTTATGAAGACAACACAACCAAAAAAATGATCGTGCAGATTTGAATTGACCTGCGCATCCGTCTGACCATATCCAATGTTCATTGAATGTTATTCCACGATTTTTCAATGAATCATAAATTCTTCCAAAACAATGTTGTACAAAACATGTATCATGTGTACGATCGCCACTGATATAAAAATGATATTCTTTAATGATATGTCGATTTTCACTCGTGCTTTCTATATGATCGACATTTTGTTCAGCATGTCTATATAGAATATGGACGAGCATGGAGACTTGGTCATAATGATAGTATTCACTCTGAATTTCTTTTTGTGGAACAAATGTGTAGTTTTCTGCAAAATCAATCACTGACAAAATGGTCCCTGGTGGAAAAAATTCACGAGATTTTTTGAATTGCAAGTCTTGCCATCGAGCTCTATGGGAATTTTTGGTGTATTTGTAAATTTCTGCCTCAAACTTTCTCAAAAAGTCTATCAGAAAAATTTGGTCTTCTCGTAATTCGATTCTTTTAACACTATTTGCACCTTGAATCGATGTACTGATATATTAATATCTCTTCCATTTCACTTTCATGTTGGAAAATGATTGATCATTTATATCAATACGATATTTGTTTTGAAATTTAGTCAAATTTCCACAATCATTGCATTTTTTACCACCAACACATCTCTTTTTGTAAAATAGTTCATCGCTTTCTCTTTCACATAGAATTTGAGATATGAATTCATGGATAGTGGGAGGAGGAGGTGAATCCTTCCATAATGTTCTACCGAAATCAAGGAATGTGTCATAATATAACTCAAATTCCACATGATAATGGCAACAACAAGTGCGTACGGTGATAGGTTTTACATACCATGGTTTTTGTTGAACAAAAGCACTGAGTGAAACATGAATTTGACGATTCTCTTCTTTGAACTTGTTGAATAACTCTATTTGAGTGGTTTCCAAGAGATGTTTTTCATGTTCTTTGTATTGATTCCGTGCTATTATTCTTCGCATCACATGTCTTGCAGTTGGTGAAACATGCGAATTGTTCTTCCAATATTCATATATTATTTTTTTAACATCTTCTCCAAGTATATCTTTGTATGGTTGCCTACAAATAGCTCTCCAACAAGCGAGTTCATCATTTACATCTATTTGCAGTCAAAATTTTCGATGTTTGTGCAGATTTTTTCGCGACGTTCCCAGTGCTCGTGCCGTAGATGTTATCAAAAGATTCTCTTGAGTACTTGGTGAAACCATTGCCATCTGTATTCCTCTACGTATCTTTGAAACATCTTTATCTCTAGATCTCTTAATTGACTTTATAGCACTACTCACATTTTTTATCACCTCTTCCTTCATTTTTTTTTATCTTTGGTTGATTTTCGAATACCCAATAGTGTCGTCGCTTCTTTTAATTTCTTTGATGATAGGATACCTTTCAACATTTGAGCTTGAACTGTCACTCGCTCATTTAAGAAATAATCATTAAAAATGCAGTTGATACGATATTGTATAACATGGTCAGGTTTTTTATCTCCATATGTGTGAGTGTCAACATTTTCTAACATCTCATTATCGATAGTGATTTCATCTGTACATATTCAAAAAAATAGTACATATTCAATAAATCACTAAATTAATAAATATGTCAATAAATATTAGGAAAATTTTAAATATATCAATAGATCATAATATTTACATTTACATACCCGCTTCAATTTCTGCTTGAGGTTGATTTTATTCTTCAATATTTTGAGGAGTATCTCTGTCTGTTTACATTAAACCAAATATTTTTCAAATTAGTTCATCAAATAAAAATTAAGTTTCACCTTTTACATTAGAAAAATTTTAAATATATCAATAGATCATAATATTTACATTTACATACCTGCTTCAATTTCTGCTTGAGGTTGATTTTCTTCTTCAATATTTTGAGGAATATCTCTGTTTGTTTACATCAAACAAAATATTTTTCAAACTAGTTCATCAAATAAAAATTAAGCTTCATATTTTACATTAGGAAAATTTTAAATATATATCAATAGATCATAATATTTACATTTACATACCTGCTTCAATTTCTGCTTGAGGTTGATTTTCCTCCTCAATATTTGAGAGGGCTTCTAACTTTCTTTTGCGAGATTGTCTCGTTTCTTCTCTACGTGTCTCAGGGTCTCTTTTTTGATCATATTTTCTCGCACAAGTTCTTCGATTTCCCATGATAATAGGGTATGAAGTTCAAAAAATTAGACAATAACTCAATTACAAAAAATATCACAAAAGATTTAATTTAAAAAAATTCAGTGTAAATTTTTTGTAAAAAATACATACTCCAATCCAAAACACAGACTTTAAAAAATTCGAGAGAAAAATGTCTTATAAAAATGAAACAAAATTCAAAAGATTTACTTCAACTCAAAACATGTACATACCTCCAAGAAATGTCTTTTGAATGTACGTCCAAGAAATTTTTTACATTTTTTGCCAAAATCACGTCGCCTCCAAGAAATGTCCTCCAAAAAAATTCAGTAAACCCAAAATTGTAAAATCAATTTGCTTCCAAGAAATGCTCTTAAACCCAAACCTTGAAGAAAATATTTTGAACCCAAACCAAGATTTTGTAAAATCAATTTGCTTCCAAGAAATTCTCTTAAACCCAAACCTTGAAGAAAAGCTTTTGAACCCAAACCAAGATCTTTGTAAAATGAGATGAAGTGTGCGAAATGTGCGAAAATTGTGAATCATTTCACGGCAATTTACATTGACGCGAAATGTGTTTTTAGTAGGGGGCTCCACAAAACTTTTCGGCCGACGGAGAGTTATACAATAGTGCGGCCGAACTTTTGTTAAAAAGTTTGTTCGAACTATTAAGACGTTAGAGTTAACGACTCTTAAGCAGAAAACATAGTTCGGCCAAAATTGGACTAAAAGTTCGGCCGAACGAATGCGTCACCAATTACGCAAAAACCAGGCTCTGAAAATGGCTCTGCAACTTTGGACTGATTAAACTCCATGAAAGATTGTTAATTAACTTTCGGAACTAGGACAAGCATGTTCAGAATTGAATCTACTTTCAGGAAATATAAATTTTATGGAATTTCATAAACGTTTATTAATTTTAATTATTTTTCTAATAAAATAGGTGCAAACAATTTCTGAGGGTCGTCGTGATTCAGTGAAATCAAAATTTTTTATCTCCCAAAATACATTGTAAAAAAAATTGACAAAATTATGGGGCATTACATTGGTCCGTCGTCTCTAATGGGTAGCTTTTATATTTTTAGTTTATAATTTATATGTTAAGAAATTTCTTGCGAGGCAAAACATATCCAAAATACGCAGTTTTTCGTATTGGACCATTTCAAAAAATTCTAGTAATTATGATATGCATCCATTGGCTTTGTAAATATGACAAAAACAAAATAGACTCTGTCTAGATTGTTGTAACACATTTTTTTTTTTCAAAAACACAAATTTTCAATGAATACAACATTGCATCATAACATGACTTCTTATGAATCCTTTGATTGTTAAGAGACACACACTCAAAGAAATGCTAAGTTGACATATCAAATTTGCATAAAAAAATTTCAAAAAATAAGTAATAGAAAGCTAACAAAATTTCTCACAACTTTTATTTTTATCGCAAAATGAAATTCTACATAGAAAAATTGTTATAGTTTGCAGAAAGTTGAAGAACCGAAAAAAATGAATTTTTTTTCTCAAAAAAGGGCAAAAAGTGTAACCCAGCTTCACATTTTCACCCATAAATAATAATTTATATATATATAAATAATTTATATAAATTAAAAACTTTAAAATGAAAATGCACGTGTACATATATAAACTTATTTTCAATAATATTAAAAAAAGGAACTAAAGACAACTTGTTCAAATGCTGTGGATGTTCCTATCTCCATTGCTAGAGTCCCCGGATTAAAGAAATCTTCTATAGGAACCTAAATTCAAAAAATTTTAAATAACTCAAAATATAGATCTCTCTCTCTCTCTCTCTCTCTCTCTCTATATATATATATATATATATATCTCAATTTTTAATGGAACTTTTTGAGGTAGAATATATATATATATATATATAACTTTTAAACATAAATTTTAAACTTGTGAAAAATTGTCCATACTTGTGGCTCATCTCCCAATGAAGTAGAAGGTACATCTCCTACGGAAGAAGAAGGTACCGCCATCCCAAAAACATCAGATGGAATCGATACCTATTAAAACATTTTATCAAATTATATATATACATACATGTACATGTGTGGCAACAATTATTTATTTTAGAGTCACTTAAAAAACACTAACATGTGCCAACATATCATGATGGTCAGACCCATCTGCATCGTTTGAACCGGAGGTCCCGAACATAATATTAACATTTTCATCACACATCATGCCTGAGAACTGCAAATGGTGTTTTAACATATAATCATACATTTTTGTTAGATTAATGTACACATACAAATAAATGTATACATGTACATACACATGTATTTATTACAAATTGTACACATGTATATGTAAATATAATTTGAAACTCTAAGGTCACTAACACATACCGTTCTGGTGCCCACTTCCTCATGAAAAATTAGGTCTTGCAGACCATTGCGACAATTTATTGCATATGTTCGGAGATCTTCAACATTCATGTTGTAAATCTCCTCATCTGTACGATAAACAAAATTGGCACGTGCATTTTCACGTGCTCTTTGTCAATTTAAACAAAGATCGACTCCACTCAATCCGCTATGAACATTGTCGATCATAACATCCCTTGCTTCTCAACTTATTTGAGAAGTCGCATCCATCTCTGATCGCAGAGTTTCGACTCGAAACGGTCGACTCACCAATGGCGGCTCAGGGCGAGGCAACTCCACATCTCTCTTAGCGCCCTTACGGTCATATAATCGACCTTTCCCCGGGCCAAAAAATTCTGAAGGAAGCTCATTGTAGTTGGGTTTCATACCCAAAAAAAATTCTGCATAAAACATTTGTGCAAAATAAACAGGAACCTCATCGTTCCATGGAAGCCTTCCAAAGGCCACAAGATGTCGATCATACAAATAACCAGCTTTGTCTGGGTGCTTGAAATACTGCACCTTCAACATTTTTCTTTTTGGCCCTTCCTTATAATTAAACATTGACTTGGCATCTGCTCTTGTAACTCTTTGTTTTATGTCCTACCATTTATCGGGACCTATCACTGTTTCTTTTCTCTTTCTCATCAGTTCTACAAACGAATCAGTCGTTGGCCCCAAATTTCTGTACACATTTACCATTTCACCCAATGAATGTGTAACTATTTTGAGGCTTTGTCTACTCTCAGCAGGTAGAGACAAAGCCTCGAGATCTCTTTGCAATTTTGCATGAAGGCTTTGACACCTTTGTAAGGTCCATTTCGCCATGTTCGTTTCCCATGGTATATCAGTAATCTCAGTTGGATAAGCTGTGCTGGGTTGACAGCCTTCTTCTTGAATGTAGCGCACTGCCCTGCATCTATTCTGACCACTGACTCAAACATTTTCAGCCTCTCCATCAATATATATAAAATTTCGTATATTAGAAAAATCACGTGTAAAAAAAGTTGTACAAATTTAATGAAAAAATATTGAAATTGATGGCAACCTTGATGTTGTTGGTTAACCTCATCTCCAACATGACCCTGCTGAGAACCAACCCCAGAATGACGCTGCTGAGAACCAGACCCACAGTGACCCTGTTGAGAACCAGCAGCCGTTGATTGGCCTTCGGGGGAATAAATATCACCCCCTTCCCGCAACCTGCTACCACTCATACCTCGACCGGTTGAACCTTGGCCACACTCCATGGATGGAGTAGAAACCCTTCTCCTCTCGCCTCCTAAAAATTAAAATATGAAACTTATTAACAACTAATTTCACTCACAAAGTTAATAAAAAAATCAATTCCATATGTACACACATGTATGGAGATTTAATATTATATTTAAATACCGTGAACATCCTCCGATCCCTGAACCTCCATATGGGATTCGACTGATCTTTGTCTTTCATCCTCCATGATATATATCTATTGGTCGAAATTCAAAAAATAGATTTCAAAAAATCAATTTGTAATTTAGTGTACACAAATTATGTAGAACACAACTTTCAAAGCAATAATTGATCATGTGTGAAACTAAATTTAATCGAAAAAGATATTATAAAAATGATAAGTTCACCAAATTGCGCTTTACATGGTGGGAGCACACTTAGTATAAAATTTACTACTTATACACTTTATTTTGTAGAAGAAATGACACATGTACATAGTTTACCTTAAAGTTGTTGTGTTTTACGGATATTAAAATGAAGAACTTATATTTAGATCCATTCCAGAGATTGATTGTAGGGGCATTTACTAGATATGTCACCTTTCATAAAAGATGAGATCCATAGGCTACCTGGCCCTTTACAGACTCTTCCTATAGAAATTTTAGAAGTAAACACTAGAGGCATTAAAAATATCAAAGAACTTTTTCATGCTTAGACATGGGAATGTGTCTCTTTCCCTACGCAAAAAAATAGTTCAAGGTAGTTAATCTTCATAGAAATGTCATCAAGCAAGTCAATGTGATCATCCCCAACTTACTTTTTATGAAATTAGGCTTGGAATCTCATTTTAGAGCTCAAATAAACCTCTAGTTTATTTTGGTTTAGACAAGGTCTAGAATTTGAAAAGTGAATTCCCTCTTTCTTCCTCTTACATGTCCAATGATCAGAATTTGGATTGAGGGAAAAGATTTTCCTAGAAATAAAAATTTTGCACTTTCTAAATGTGTAAACATGAGTTTTTAAATAAATGAGGAAAAAAGTCAAAGGCCCATTGGACAAGGAAAATGATGTTGAAAATAAGATGCAATTGGTTTGCTAACAGATGGTTAGATTTCTTATCCAATTAAGGCCTTGCATGTATTTTGATGTTTCATGAATTTCTTCACAAATTCAAAGTATGGTGCATGAATTTGATGCACCATTAATGACTCCATTAATGACCTTGCTGAGGAATTTGATGCACACAATATTGACTTTAAAGATGGTTTAGAAGATGTTGAAGAAGTTGTAGATTTTGGTGTTGTCACTTAATGTTTCTTTGTTGTTGGACTTGATCAAGACATGTAAATTAACTTTACGAGCAGATTGAAGACCTTGAAGAGGTTTTAGATTTTGTTGTTCTATGGGACAAAAATCAATATGTAGTTCAATATTCACTTGTTTTTTATAATTGGATAGAAGAATGACTTAAAATGACCTTGTATGTCTTCTCATTTTAGAGCTCAATTTTTTAGGAAGGATTTAAGTATCCACCTTTCAAGAATCACTAGAAGAGGTTGATAAAGAATATAGGAAGACAAAACTAACCAATGGTGTACTAAATGGATTTCTTGGGAGGTAGATTGGCATATGGAATTTTGGTAGCTAGAAGTTTTCCAAATAAGTGAATGTATTTGAAAACCAAACCTCTAGTTTATTTTGGTTTAGACAAGGTCTAGAATTTGAAAAGTGAATTCCCTCTTTCTTCCTCTTACATGTCCAATGATCAAAATTTGGATTGAGGGAAAATATTTTCCTAGAAATAAAAAATTTTCATTTTATAAATGTGTAAACGAGTTTTTAAAATCTAATTAACTCATAAATTTCTCACAAAATACACTTAAAGCTTGACACATAAACCCCTTCCCCAACAAAACTAGTTTGTCCATATTCAAATCAAGTTGGTATCAAAGTACAATTTAGCCCATTTTAGTCAAGGTTAGTTAGAAGAATTAGCTATTGGTTTCTGTCTTCAATTTCCTCTGAAAATGAATGTGTATGTGCTTTTGAGAGACGATAGAGCAATAAGGTCCAAATTTTTGATGAAAATGTGCTATGAAAGTAAAGGGTTTTAAAGGCAAGCATGTACAAGGCATAGTTGAGTACAAGACATAGTTGAGCCAAATTTTCTTCAGGAAGGGCCTAATTATTTGGGTCTTGGTTATGGAAAACATGGAAAATGCTCCAAAGCCAAGGAGGCACATGAAGCTGTTCCAAGAAGGAATTTTATTTCGTGTTCATTACCTCAAGCTTGTAAAGTTTGTGTTCATGATGAATGGAAAAGTTTGACACCCACTTTGCAAGAAGATGTTAATAATCATGCAACTAAAGGGTTTTAAAGGCAAGCATGTACAAGGCATAGTTGAGCCAAATGTTCTTCAGGAAGGGCCTAATTATTTGGGTCTTGGTTATGGAAAACATGGAAAATGCTCCAAAGCCAAGGAGGCACATGAAGCTGTTCCAAGAAGGAATTTTATTTTGTGTTCATTACCTCAAGCTTGTGAAGCTTGTGTTCATGATGAATGGAAAAGTTTGACACCCACTTTGCAAGAAGATGTTAATAATCATGTAGCTAAAGGGTTTTAAAGGCAAGCATGTACAAGGCATAGTTGAGTACAAGGCATAGTTGAGCCAAATGTTCTTCAGGAAGGGCCTAATTATTTGGGTCTTGGTTATATGGAAAACATGGAAAATGCTCCAAAGCCAAGGAGGCACATGAAGTTGTTCCAAGAAGGAATTTTATTTTGTGTTCATTACCTCAAGCTTGTGAAGTTTGTGTTCATGATGAATGGAAAAGTTTGACACCCACTTTGCAAGAAGATGTTAATAACATGGAAAACATGGAATAGAAAAACTGGGAATAGATATCTTTGATACATACAACACAAAAATGAAGCAACAAAAACAAGGCAGCAAGGAAGCAAACAATGAAGATGGAAGTGGCAAAGATAAGTTTTCCGGCTAGATTTTTATGTGTAATTCTCAAACAAAGCAAGAGTGTTTCCGATACAAGTGTTTGAGTTGCCACCAACCAAAAAGGAGCTTGTAGAAAAGGCGAAGCTCGGAATGAAGCTCTTCTTGTATGATTTTAACCTTAGACAAATGTATGGTATCTACAAGACAATGTCTGTCGGAGCAATGAATGTGGAACCAAATGCTTTCCAAAGTTGTAAAAGGCCACTCCCAACACAAGTAATCTTTTTATACATGAAAGGGGTGCATCAAGCTTGTGAAGTTTGTATTCATGTTGAATGGAAAAGTTTGACACCCACTTTGCAAGAAGATGTTAATAATCATGCAGCTAATGAGAATGTAAAAGAAGAGGGTGTTGAAAGCTCTAGAGTCATTGAATTCATTGCTAGTATTTAGAGGAGAGCCACTACCTCATCAAATTCACCTCCTCAAGAAGGCGACAACGATGAATGTTCAAGGTATAAATTTGCCTCTAATCAAATTTCTTTTGATTATGATAAATATGGTAAATATTCACATAAGATTTGGAAAAGAACTTGCATGTTCCTTTTGTGGTTTGAATAATCATAATGTTTATAGATGTTGGACAAGTGTTGGACTTTGTATCCAACAAGTCATCCATAACATTTGACGATGGTAGAATGAGATAACGACAAGAATGGAAAAGAGGATTTCATAATCGATGAGGGTCAAGATGATTCACATGATGAAGTGCAACTAAAAGAAGATCCATTGAAATGGTTTGCTAACAGATGGTTAGATTTCTTATCCAATTAAGTCCTAGGATGTATTTTGATGTTTCATGAATTTCTTTGCAAATTGAAAGTATGGTGCATGTTGCATGAAGAAAGATGTTGAAATTAGAGTTATGTTGACACACTTAAATACAACAAATATGGAAATTTGTACATGAGCTCTATTATTTGACTTGAGATTCAGTTGTTTGAAGAGGCATGTTTTGTCGACTTGTGTTTGGTTGATGGTTTTGTACACCAATATGTAAGAGTACATGGAGATATTCACATGATGTGAATTTTCTTTCTTTGAAGGAGAAAAATGATATGTCAGCGAGCTATGTTTCTTGCATGATGTGTTTTCAGTTTGATGGTTTTGTTTGTGACAAGACGTCACAAGATTTTGGGAAGGTCCACTCTTGAGCGAGAGCCTCATGATTACAACCTAATCGTGAGAATAAAATGGGATTGCATCTTTATTTTGAAAACAAATAGGATTCTAAGCTACCTGGGACTCCAACCATCATTTTTAAATTTGAAATATCATGTTGTGTTGTTTCAATGCCTAAATCCACAACCCTAACATCAATTGTTTTATTCTTTTTTTGCAGGATTTAGTTGGTTATGTTAAAAGTCAGTTGAATTTAAAATTCTTGGCTTAGTGGCATGGAACATTGTGCAGACCCGGATCTTTAAGGGAGTCTCCTTGGTGGTGTAAACATATTTAGAAAATAGACACCATGTCAAAGACGATTATCTCATATGGTTAGAACTAATCAATTCGACCTCACATGGGATAACCTACACAGATGAAGCGGGGAAGGCAAGGGAGATGCCCTCTTTATGAGGAAATAGGGGTGATGGTAACTTGGTTAATGATCCATTTTATGACTCAAAAGAGATATTGAGCTTGATATGAAACCTCTCAATGGTCCATTAGAGGAGTTTATCTATGTATGTAAGAATAACTCATTTTTACACCCTACATCAAATTTTGTAGTACCCATGAAATTTTGTTAATCATGTAGCCATAAAATAAAAATTAAAAATTAAAATGAGGGAGGTTAGTGTAAATGTCTTGAGTATATATATATATAATCTATTTTTGATTTATTCTTTTAATAGAGAATTAACCCTCTAGGAGACTACAAACTATTTGGAGGGATAGTTGGGTTCTCTTTGATTACAATAGCAATAATTCTTCCATTTTCTACCACTTTCATTTTTTTTTGGTTATGGTGGGTGGTAACTCTAGATAAACATATTTATTTATCTTAGTGTAAAAAAAATCTTCCATGAACTTTGAGATATATATTTATTTATTTATATTAGTATAGTTAGTTATATATATATATATATATATATATATATATATGAAAGAAATATTCTCATGCGCTTATACGTGAATAAGTATTTCCTTATGGAAAGTGGGTTAAATATATATCTTTATATTATTTACGAGACACCCATTTAGTAGAAGATATAGCTTTGTGAATTGCGTCAATACCAGTTTGAATTTTTGGAACTTGCAACATTTATTTTTATTTTTTTAAGTTTTAAAGTTTTTTTTTTGCCAAATTAGTTCTATAGAAAAGAAAAGAATGATCTCAACCAATTATAAGTATTAACATAAAATTCTATTTATTTTTCAAATTTCAATGAACAAAAATTCTAGTGAAAAAATATCAAAATTGAGCATTCCAAATCAATAACACTATTAAAACAAATTAACTCAATTTATGCTTTAATAATAATAGAGGTTATAGATTATAAGAAAAAAAATTGAAAACTTCCTCTCAAAACGATTCCATTCCATCTTATAAGGGGCATTTTAATTAATTTTATTGACCAGAAATTCCACGAATAGATTTTCTTTAATTTGAAATAAAGGCTAAAATACTAAAACCTTTATGAATTACTGAAGCTTTCCAAATTTTCCCATAGGAATTTTGATGGGGCAGCCAAAGAACAAAGATAGAGTTTCCAAAATTTCCCACACCAGTTTTGATGGGGCAACCAAAGAGAACAAAGATAGAGCGGGGCACTAGGATGGTTGCAGCTACAGGACAAAACTAAAATTTGCTCCAAACATAAACTGGGTCAAGGTAATAAGCTAATGGAAGAAAGCAAACGGATAGTATGGGATAGCTGGAAAGAACCCTTTAGATAATAAATATTAATCATGAAGCCAACTAGGGGAATAAAGTAAAATGTCAACAACTTAGGACACATATCCTTCTTCACATTAACATAAAAAATAATCTAAAGAAGACTCTCATGCCAACGCAGCAGTAGAATTAGAGGAATCTCAGTTGAAATCTCAGTTGATAAATACTCGCACTTAACTCCTAGAGATTTATTTTCTAGATTATAAAGTAGCTAGGTACTGTTAAGAAACAAATGAAAACTTATATTCTTGATTTCTCTCTTCCTTCAAATTGTTGTTTGATGCAATTTCTTAAGCTTCTGTTCTCAAAATTATATTCAGTTTTCATGAAAATCCCTCTAGGTGAAACTACTAATTCTAGCATACTCCATGTCAAACTAAAGCATAATTAATGATAATGATAGGTTTAGGTTAGATTCACAGATGTATTCTGGTTTCATTTTCCTAGACTATATATATATATATATATATCAAATATGTATATGCTGTAAAATGTACTACTTTTAAAGCAATAAAAAGAGTAAAGCTTTTTCAATTGAATTTTCTAATGAATCATGAAATAGAAAAGAAAAGAATGAGCTCAACCAATTATAGGTATTAACATAAAATCCTATCTATTTTTCAAATTTCAATGAACAAAAATTCTAGTGAAAAAATATCAAAATTGAGCATTCCAAATCAATAACACTATTAAAACAAATTTACTCAATTTGTGCTTTAATGATAATAGAGGTTATAGATTATAAAAAAATTTGAAAACTTCCTCTCAAAACCATTCCATTCCATCTGTTAAGGGGAATTTTAATTAATTTTATTTAGCAGAAATTCCACCAATAAATTTTCTTTAATTTGAAATAAAGGCTAAAATACTAAAATCTTTATGAATTACTAAAGCTTTCCAAATTTTTGCATAGGAGTTTTGATGGGGCAGCCAAAGAACAAAGATAGAGTTTCCAAATTTTCCAACAAGAGTTTTGAAGGGGCAGCCAAAGAGAACAAAGATAGAGTGGGGCACTAGGATGGTTGCAGCTACAGGATAACACTAAAATTTGCTCCAAAAATAAACTAGGTCAAGGTAATAAGCTAATGGAAGAAAGCAAACTGATAGTATGGGATAGCTAGCAAGAACCCTTTAGATAAGAAATATTAATCATCAAGCCAACTAGGGTTAGGGGAATAAAGTAAAATGTTGACAACTTCTTAAACTTATCCTTATTCACATTAACATAAAAAATAATCTAAAGCAGACTCTCATGCCAAGGCAGCAGTAGAATTAGAGGAATCTTAGTTGATAAAGAATCTTGCAAGAAAGGCTCGCACTTAACTCCTAGAGATTTATTTTCTAAAGTAGAAAGTAGCTAGATATAAATATTAAGAAACAAATGGGAACTTATATTTTTTATTTCTCTCTTCCTTCAAATTACTCTTCGATGAAATTTCTTAAACTTCTGGAAATTATGTTCAGTTTTCATGAAAATCCCTCTAGGTCAAACTCAAAATCAATGATAGGCTGAGGTCAAATTCAAAGATGTATTTTGGTTTCAGTTTTCTAGATTATATATATATATCACAGACATATATGCTGTAAAATGTACTACTTTTAAAGCAATAAAAAGAGTAAAGCTTTTTCAATCTGAATCTTCTAATGAATCATGAAATTGAAACATGTAGAATGATAAATACAATAACTTTAAGATTTAAAGATGCACTTAAGACATTTACAAAATAATTAAACAGGCACCTAGCCTTTTGAAAGTTGATCAACAATTTGTTGATAGAATTTGCAACTTTTATACGCGGAATATACAGCCTTTGCTTTCTGAATCAAAATTAGTAAGAAAATAGGGAACTCAGTTACAGCTCTGTTTAAAGGTCTGGAAGTAATGAAATGACAAAGAACAATGGAATATCATATTGTTAAAAGGTATAATGCCTGATTTTTTTTTTTAGAGGAGAAAAAACACTGTATTTTTATTGATATTTAAAAAAACAGTACATGTTATGAGGAATATATCCTCCGATGTTGCTCATAAGCCAGAATATCAAAAATAGGGGCAAAGACCCAACATAGAAATGAAAAGAAAAGAAGATATAACCAAATAATATAAACTGTAACGTGAAAAAAACGGTGGCAATAGAAAGCAGTGGGAGCAATGAAGCATGCTAGTCCAAATATATAAACTGCGCATGCTTCTACACAGCTGTGCAAAATTTTAATTGCATCTGAAAAGCTTTGAAACTCTTGCCATTGGATTTTGTCAATATTGCTCCATCCAAGAACAACTGTTAAAGTGTGAGTAATGCGTCTATGCCTTGCAGTGAACTACAAAACATGGAAAATATCTGTTCAGATTGGTTGCTAGATCATGAAGAGATTTAGTCATCGTACTCATCCAATGAGCAGCAATTGAGAGAGGTGCAAGAAGAGCTAAAACCCAAAATTTAAGGTGCATATTTCTGGGATAAAATTTTCTTCAAGCGGAATAACTAAAGGAAGAAGCTGAAACATTACAAAGAAGTTAGGAACTTTCTAAGATTGAACTAGAAAGGTTGCAGAAATTGCGAAGAATGAACTGGAAAGGCTACAGAAGCTGCTTGGCAATGCAAACCACAATGTGGCAGGTTTGGAATTTGAGCTGAACGCAAAAAATGAGAAAATTAATGATTTAGAAAATGAATGGCACAGATGCTTTAAATAAATAGAATAAGGGAATTCCAAACAATTTAATACATCTTCCTTTATGCTTCTTTATGGCATTTAGCAAATGAGAATCAGGGGACCAATCAAAGAGCATGACTCTGGGGGGCCTATTTGTCGACAAGCTTTACATGGCATGATTTTTGCTATTGATTGTCACCCAACTCCCAGGTTTCCTGAGTTGAAGGCAAGCACAACTCAACTTTTTTTTTTTCAGGTTTGACATACTTAAATTAAATTGGAAAGATGGCCCATCTGAGCATCTGATACAGATCACAGAATGTATTCCCTTCATTTGGAGGTATTACCAAAGGTAGTACCCCCACCAACATGCAGTACATGTTACTCCCTGTATCAATTTTTCTTAGATGCAAAGTAGTTGCATGGCTACTGGTTAATGATGGCCTGTGGCATGAGTGGAAATCAAGCACAGGTCAACTTTTTTTTAAGTTTGACATACTCAAATTAAAAAGGAAAAATGGCCCAACTGAGAATCTGATACATATCATAAAATGCATTCCCTGTATCTGTAGGTATTAACAGAGGCAGTACCCCCTACCAAGCACAACTCATATTTTTTTCAAGTTTGACATACTCAAATTAAAAAGGAAAAATGGCCCAACTGAGCATCTGAGACATATCATATGGTAATTATAGGACCCTGGTTTTCGTATAACATACCCGATGAATTAGTTCGGCCGACGAGAGGAGCAACAGCGCTGAACGGAGCAGCCGAAACGCGCGAACAGCAGCAGCGCTAAAGGGAGCAGCTGGAAACACAAATTCGCGGGAATAATGAAACAGGTAAAAGAACAGTCTTCGCGGGTGATTTATTTATAGGAATTAGTTCGGCCGAACTATTTTAAAAGTAAAAGTTCGCCCGAACTCATAGTTCAGCCGAACTTTTGTTAAGAGTTCGGCCGAACTTTTGTTGCCGATTTTCCAATCTCCGACAAAAATTCTGTTTGCCCACGCCGTCTGTGTGTCGTCAATCTTAACGGAATAAACAGTTCGGCCGAAATTTCTAAGAAAGTTCTGCCGAACTATTACAGAGTTAGGCCGAACTTTATAAGAAGTTTGGCCGAACTATTGCTGAAAAAAAAATTCGACCCCCGATTCTCACAAAAGTGTAACCCAGCTTCACGTTTCCGCCCCTAAACCAATCAAATAATATTTATGAATTTGCAATTCACTTTTTGCACCAAAATCCATGTAACCATAGTTAAATTCAATTCAAAAGTTGTACCAAAATAAATTAATAAAAAAATTGCATTTACGTGACTATAAATAAGAATGAGTTTTTCATGAAAAAATCATTATCATTAAACAATTAATGCATTTGTCCTTTGTACTTAAATAAATTAAAATAAAATATAAATACAAGGTTATAAATTGTTAATTATATTATATGCTATTAATTAAAATTTATATTATTTAAATTGTATAATAACATTTAATTAATATACTATATAAAAATAATATAATATAATACATGTATAGGGATATGCATTGTTTCTTTCAAGAAATATGAAATGACATTAATATATTTTTATTCAAAAAGTGTGAAATGCCATTTATTATGAGCTATTTACTTTGACTTTAAAATTACTTAGAGCACTACCATGGTTAACCATGAGTTTTTATCCACCATTGAGAATGTGACAAGTAAGTACCTTTAACTCAAGCAATGCCTCCTCAACCATTAGGGATGATGTCATCCCATAAAATGTGATTGGTTCTCATAAAGTGAATTTTGATTGTACATTTTCCTTAGGAGGCCCATTTTAGACCTTAAAATTCCCCTAATGATCTGATAATATTATATTAAGAAATCTGAGATTCTACTCTATTATAGTTTTATTAAACTTTAAGATTTGTATATTTAACTATAATTAGTGCATGCATGTGAATTGAAATCATGCAGAAAAATAGAGAATGAAAAAATAATATCACACACACACACACATATGACACAAAATATGATCTAGGAAATCCTTTCAGGAGAAAACCCAACTGGAAGGTGAGGTCACCTCTCTGTAATTATTTGTCTGGAAATGTGGTTGTAGGTACAACTAAGTAAGGCATATGGCTTGTGGGATACTACAGTGCAGAAATCCTCCTTGTGTATTCTACCACCTATCCCTCTTGGATATCTTCACACAGTTATGGAACAAAATGATCTCGAAAATATGGAATTCCTCTTCCTCCTAGTTTCACGGTTATAACACAACATGATAGCCTACTAGTGGCTAATTTTGACTAAAATAACTCTTAAATAGAGTTACAACATATAATTTTCTAGAGCCTTTTACATCCCAATCACGTGTCTAGCCCCTTTTGCATGAATATTGGGGGTTGACGTGAGATCCTCCAAAATTATAGGGGTGAAAACAGGAAGGTCAACTTCTGAGTGGTATAAATTTTGGAGGTAGAATATAATTGATGTGTTTCTTTCAATATTGCAAATATATCTGTGTAGAATAACATTAAATGGAACTGCACTAAATAAGGGTAGTTTTACCCCAAAAAAAAACCTCGTTTGATGCCTGAAAACACTCTCGGAAGGTTTTAGACCCCATTTTTCCAAGTTGGGTCCTGCTGGTAAGAACAATACCGTTAGGCGATTCCTCCATTTTTTCCACTCTAAATGCATATATATGGATGAAAAACGATGTAATTATTCAATATGGATCACACATCCCCATTTTCGGAGGCTTTTCACCCCTAAAGTATTTTAGTGGATCAGGTGAGGAAATTTTTCCTTCACCTTCTCTCTGGTGTACCATTTAGCTTTCCCTAGATGTTGTACCTTCAATACAATATACCAAAGTCCATGCTTCCTCTGTCTTGTAGTTCTGGACCACTTCTAAAAAATTGTATCTTCTATCAATTCCACTTGAGCATCTAGTGTGAAATACTTCATAGAACGTAGGACTTGTTCCTCTTCCTGATCTAGCATGGAAGGCTCATATATTTTCAAATTCTCTACATTCACAACTAAGTGAATGTGCATATATGGTGGTAAGATAAGTTGATAGGAATTATCACACACCTTTTCCAGTATCTCAAAGGCATCGTACCTCAAAGCTATGATTTTCTTACTAGTCCCTTGTAGACTCCTTGTGTTCAACTATAACCATACTCTGTCTCTCACCTTGAATCAAGTTTTTGTTCTTTCATGATCATGCATGGCCTTATACCTTTCCTACTACTTTTGTAGTGTTTCTTTTACATGTATATGGGTCCGCCTAATCATCTCTATAAATCTTTCAACCCTCAAAGTGTCTCAAGTAATATCTTCCCTCACTCATCCTTGCTTCCCATATGCAATATCAAACGTTGATGGTGAAAAATATGCAGAAAAAAATTCAAATGGGGAATTTCCTGTAGAAGTGTGGACTGATCTATTGTACAAATGTTGTACATATACAATATTTTCATCCTAGGTATTCAAATTCTTATGGTTCTATCCCCTCAAAATTTGGACCAAAGTCTTGTTGACTACTTTTGTCTTACCATCTGTCTATGGATAGAATGTTATAGATCTCTTCAACTTTGTCACTTCATCTTCTCCACAATGTACTCTATAACTGATTGAGAAATATTGTATCAATGTCTAAAATTATGCTCCTTCGTATCCCAAACTGCACCCAGACCTGTCTTAAGAACAAGTTTGATGCTTCTTTCCTCGTGATGGTATTTTTATAGGGCATTAAAACACACATTTTGATGAACCTATCAACTACCATGACCATGTAGCCATGTCCCTTCCTGTTATTCGGTACAAATCCCACAATTTCCATGTAAATTATTTCTCAAGGACGAGTAGGTACATGTAAGGGATGATATAGAACCTGATTCCTATTGTTAGGCTTTATAGTATAATAAATCATGCATCATCTTATGAACCTAACTACCCACTATTTCATCTTGGGAAAATACACTTAACTTTGCAAGTTTTCCATGGTCTTCCCCACACCAAATTTCCCTACAACATTGGAGGTGTGAACCTCTCTAATTAGTTGCAATCACTCACCTTTAGGAACATATAACTAATCCAAATTTTAAAGTAAGCTATCGTGAAGATGGTAGTCAACAGTGTTGTTACCATCATGCACATGAATCTAACTCAAAAATTGATGACACACCTGCTTGAAGTCCTTATCCTTTGAATATTCCTCTCTATATGCATCATCAGTGAATGGCTCCATATGCATAGTAGTCCCCAAATCTGTAATCATTAATCTGGGTGGCCTTGAAATAATGTCGGAAAACTTGTTTGTGTTTCCCTTCGTATACTTGATCACCAAATGGAACTGCTATAAGCACACCAATAACTTGTAATGTATGGTTTGTTGTAGCTTAGTTTGGGTCTGCATGTACTGAGTACTCTAGCAGCTAGTGATATGTGTGGATTAATATCTCGTTTCCCTTTAGATAATGCTTCCACTTCTTCAAATATTTCACAATGGTATAGATCTCCTTTTCATAGGCAGGGTAGTTAAGGAATTCCCCATTAAAAACTTTAGAATGGTAACATACAAGCCTTCCTCCTAGCAACAAGAAAACTACCATAACATACCCACTCACATCTGACTCCACTTCAAAGGGTCACTGCAAGTTTGGTAATGCCAAAATTGGTGCTTGAATCATATTTTTATTTAACTCCTCGAAATCCCTCTACTAACATTTTCCCCATTGGAAAATCTTTCCATTTGTTATAATAGCATGGAGCGGTGCCACTACCACTGAAAATGAGGCTATGAATTTCCTCAGGTTTTTTTTTTCCCCAATGAAACTTCAAACCTCAGAAACATTAGTAGGCACCGACCATTTCATGATGGCTTGCATATTGGAATGATATATCTTCAACTCTCCTCCATTGATCACATGCCCCAAATACACAAAATTCTATTGTGAAAACTCACACTTCTTCAAATTTCCTAGTAGGTGGTGCTTCTTCAATGTTTTCAGCACCTTAAATTTGACATATGCTCCTCCCAGGTAGCACTATATACCAGCATATCATCCAAATAGATAATAAAAAATGAGTCTATAAAGGGATAAAGTAAAACATTCATTAATATCATAAATGTAGTTGGTCTATTACATAAGCCAAATGGCATGACTGACAACTCATACAAACCTTTTTTGATTTTGAAGGAGGTTTGCCAGGTATCTTCTTCTTTTACTCAAACCTAGCGCTATCCAGACTTCAAGTCCAGCTTGGTGACACATTTTTCTTTCTGCAAATGATCCAACAAATAATTTATCTTGGGTAGGGGGTATCTATTCTTGAGTGTGATTTTTTTCAACGTCTTGTACTATATACAGATATGCAAAGTCTCATCCTTATTTTGCACAATGATGATGGGTGACCCACATGCTGATGTGCTGAGTCGAATGACACTGTGTTCTAGCAGTTGCTACAACTATTTCTTCACCTCAGTTTCTTACATAATAGGCTACACATGTACAAAAAAATATTTGGAAATGGGGAGTTTGGTAATAGTTCGATCTCATGATCCACTTCTCTCATACGTGGTAACCCTTTATGCTCTTGGAACACATCCCTATATTCTTGTAACAACTCCTCTAATTATTATTTATGTTTCATAGTACACTCCTTTAGGGATGCCTTGTCTCTTATTGACTCCTCTTTAGAGTGGGTTTCTCTTAAGAACAATAAAACACACTTCTTGTTGGAACTAATCAAATTTTTGGCTTGGTTGGAACTTACGAGTGATATTTTCGACTTGCCTTTGTGTGCATTGATGATGAATGATTTTCCATCCTTGAAGAGATGATACGATTTAGGTATCCTCATGAATATTCCATTATTCATGTACATGTATGGACTCCCAAACACGAATTCACATACACCAAGAGAAACCACATTTAGATCTACTTCATCAAAAAAATCAATGTTGATAGAAAATCTAATTTTTCACTATTTAGTTACCTTCAAATCTGCATCCTTATTCACCCATGCCAGTGGGTATGGGTTTATATGATCATGAACTTCCTACCCCAAATTCTTCAGTAGATCTCTTGTAATGAGATTCACCTACGATCCTGAGTTGAACAGATCATCAATCATTTTTTTCTTGGCCTGTACCTTTATATGGACATGTTTTGTCATTTATTTCCCTTCATGTTGTTGAAGGCTACTCAAATTCACCTCCTTCTACACTGATGTACGAATTATCTTCTCATCCAAATTCGATCTATTTTTAACTTGGTTTCTTGAATCAGTGGCCATGAGATTATTCTTTGTGTTCTTCGGGTTTATATATGTATGCAAATTCCAACACTTATCCTCTATGTGGCCATCAATGTTGTAGTGGTTACAATGGTTTTTAGGATATTTACATTGGTGTACTATGGTTGTCATATTTTTATCTTTTCACCCTTTTTTCTTCTTCTTCCCCTCCTTAGAAGCATCATGTTGCTCATTTTTCTTTGATCTACTTGATTGTGCTCTCTTTAGGCCTATGTTTTCCAGGTATTACGCTTGTACATAAGCCTCGCCCACCGATTTGGGCCTGAATAAGATCACTTTATCATGCAGATGGTGGTGCAGACCCCAAAAATAATTTAGGATTACATCTAGGTTCTTTGGAGAGAAACCCAACATTATAGCCATTTATGAATTCTATGGTGTACTCATGCACACTTTCTCCTATATTTTTCTTAAAGTAATGCCACTGGATCCACAAGTCCTCCACGTACACAATGGGATAAATCTATGACTTAATGAGGGTTTTGAAATCCTCCCACTTAGTTAGTTGGGCTTCTCTCTCAACCCTCAGGGTTTCAGTGTGGCTCTCCCACCAAGCCAGTGCATGGCCCTCTAATTTTAGCTTCGTGAATGACATCTTGTTCCCTTCCTCATTCTGATGGGCACAAAAATAAATTTTTAGTTGTTACAATCAGTGGTTTAGCTTCAGATGATTGATCTCGCTATGGTGTGAATTGATATCAAACATTGATTCCATTTTAAAAAGGCACTGTGATTGGTTCACGACACTCGAACTGGGTTGATATTTTTCGAGTCCTTTCCTCGACTGGTTCTTTGTTTCTCCCGATATTTTGATCCACATTTGATTTTTCCTCTATATCTGAATACCCATCTTATCCAAATATCCCTAACTTGATTTTAAAGGCTTCCATGAGGATGCTTACACTACATTTGATATATGCGACTTATTTTTCCAACTGATTAAACCTCACTTCTGTTGGATGACAAGGTTCATTTACATATTTGTTGACCATGATTAGGGTTATACGATTTTCCACTCTGCCAATAATATATCCTTGCAATCTCCAAAAAATACCCAAAGAAAGCTAATATGATAAAAAATGATCTATAAATTGTCATGGATATTCCACTGGACAGTTTGTCACAAGAATATCTGATAATAATATATTACAAAATATTAGATTCTCATTATTACAATTTTATTAAACTTTTAATATATGTAGATTTAACTATAATTAGTGCATGCATGTGAATGGAAATCATGAATAAAAATATATAATGACAAAATAAGCTCACATACACACACACCTAAGACACATAATATGCTCTAGGAAACCCTTTTAGGAGAAAACTTAGCTAGAAGGTGAGGACGCTTCACTCTCTTTCTTTGTCCGGAAATATGGTTGTAGGTACAAAGAAGTAATGCTTCTGGAGCGTAGGCTGATATAGTGCACAAATTATCCCTACCAGCTCTACCTCCTATCCCTCTCTACTATATTTTCTCATCTATGAAACAAAATTCTCTCGAAATAATGGAATGCCTCTTCCTCCTACTTGCCCGATTATAACACAACTCGATAACTTACTAGTGGTTAATTTTGACTACATTAACTCCTAAATGGAGTTAAAATATAGAATATTCTAGAGTATTTTACATCAATAACACATGCATAGCCAATTTTTACCTAAATAATAGTGCTTGATGCAACATCCTCCCAAATTATAGGTGTCAAAATAGGAAGTTCAATTTCTGAGTGGCATAACTCTTGCATATGGAATTTGATTGACGTGCTCCTTGCATCGTTGGAAATATATTTGTGTGTAGAAAAACATTAATTTTTTTTTCCCTAATGTGATAAAAATTTATTCCTGAAAAAATGTCGTAAAATTCCTCGAAATGCTCTTGGAAGGTTTGAGACCCTATTTTACCAAACTGGGCCCTGACGGTAAAAATGGTCCCATGAGATGATTCCTCCCATTTTTCCACTCTGAATGCATCGATATGGATGAAAAAATATATAAATTTCAAATACAGATCACTGGAACTAAGGAGGTTATGTCATGCCATAATGGAAAGTCAATTCACATTTACCCCGAGGGCTTGTCAAAGTGAGTAAATGTGGTGTGGCATGTTATATATTCATATCATAGCTTCCAAGTTTAGACACTTGGAATGGATGGGTGGGATGTGATTTTTATTCATACATTTCGGTCATATGCATGCATCACAGTGGTTATGGTTTTCATGCATGTAGTCGGTGTTACAGTTTGAGTTATCATGCATGATGTATAATGCTGATATGATGGTGTCATTATATATAAAAAATAATTATATATATATATATATATATTGTGTTAATATGGATTGATTTCTGTAGGCGAGATAGCCTCTCATGAAATTCACTAAGGTATGTTTGATTATGGTTATATTTGGATTGTCTGACATGGCATGTTTGTAAGAAGCATAAGATCATATATGACAAGAGAAATGGTGGATTTAAATTCACATGAATCTCCTTACAAATCAGTTTAGAAACATGGGGAAGATTACTATCGTGACATAGAAGATACCTTGAGAAGCTTGAAAAAAAAATCAAAAGTTGTAAGAAATATAATGACAGGATAATTGAGTCATAGAAAAGACTTGCAAGAGCTCGGGAAAAGTAGGAAAAGTTTAATGTAGTGATTCTAATTTTTTTTTTAGAATTGCAGAGACAAGGAAAACCAAGTAGTGATTATGGGTAGGAGGAAAATACTAATGGGGCATATGGTAGTAGGTCGAATGGAGAACATAGGTCATAAAGGGATGACATGACTAGAGGTGGAAGATGGTTGGATACACCAAACATGAGAGGTAGTGGTCATGGGTTCTATTCTAGTTTTGGTTCAAATATATATCATGGTAATCATCTCTATCATCTTTACTGGAGAAGAGCGAGAGGATACTTTCTAGATGATTTCAAGGTAGTAAAGCCTCCTACATTTAATGAAGGGCTGAAGAAATTAGAGGATGTCGAAGCATGGTTGTTAAGGATGGAGAAGCTCTTCGAGATGCATGATTTTACAGAGAATATGAAGGATAAGATAGATACTTTTAGTCTCAAAGGAAATATAGATATTTGATGGGAAGATGTGAATCATGTCAAGGGCATAAATACAAAGGAGTTGAGTTGTCATGAGTTCAAAATACTATTTAGGAAGTACTTCTATGAGAGATATTAAAATGGAAAGGCCAAGTAGTTCTATGAGCTTAAGATGGGATATATGACATATGAGGAGTACACGATGATGTTTCTGGAGTTTTTGAGGTGTGTTCATTACCTCAAGGATGAGAAGACAAAGGTTCAAAGGTTCATCAGTTGACTGCCATGGGAATTCAAGTATTATATTGAGTATGATGAGCCTCGGTCATTAAAGGAATTCATTGGGAATTTGATTCACTATTATAAGCAGTCGAAGCACAAAAATGAGCCTAACGTAAGCATAAAGGTAATGAAAAGACAAAATGAAAATGGCCTCAAAATAAATAAAGACCTTAGGATGCATGTGAGAAATAAAATATGGCTCCTTACAAGAATTTTAGTGAAGAATAGAAGGGACATAAATCTCACCATAGAGAGTATAAAAATTGCAATGTTGGAGTTGTGGAAAGAATCATTGCAAGAAGTATTTCCTGTTTTACAAGGATGGAAGAACTCAAATATATAGTTCTAAAGAGGTGCAAACAATTGGGGATGTTGGTGAGATCATTCCTTGTATTTATGCATCATTTCGGAACAAGGAGGTGAATCACTAGGCATCCATTATTGAGATGGATGGTAAGCCCTGTGATCGAGTTGTTTCCATTTTCACTGATCCTGGATATAATTATAGTTATGATAATCTTAAACAATTGGATAAGTATGGCTTGAGTAAATAAGTGCATGAAGATTCATTATTGGTGTATTTGGTTACAGGGACAAAAAAATAGGTCATCATTAGGTGAGATCATATGCATTTCAACTAAATGGTATGCCTACATCACCACATCTGAATGTGCTTCCTTTCGGTTCATATATCATGCTTTTGAGTATGGATTAGTTATACCTTCATAGGACTAAGGTATATTACTACAACAAGGATATTGAGTTCTTGGATGATAATGGAGAAAGGAGAATCTTGTAGGGTAATAAGAAGTCACATTGGTGAGAATGGTTACAGTTGTGCAGGAAAAACACAGTTTCAAGAAAGGGTGTGTATTGTTTACAATGAATATTTCAAGTGAAAAAGGGAAGGATGTTTAGGATGCTGAAGTCCTGAAGAGACATCATGTTTTAGAGTAGCTATAGGATGTATTTCCAACATATATTTTAGAGTCACTTCCTCATAGGGAAGTATAATTTTCTAGTGAGTTGGTACTAGGAGCAATAGTAACATCAAAGGAATCCTATGGGATGAGTGCTACAGAGCTAGTGTAATTGAAGTTGTAGCTTAAGAAATTTTTTGGTAAGGGAAAAATGAGGCCAAGTTTGTTTCCTTGGGGTGATCTAGTTTTTATTATTATTAAGAATGATGGTACTTTGAGGTTGTGTATTGAGTACAGGAAGATAAACAAGGTGACGATCAAGGACATGCACCCTTTGTAGCAGATCGATGACTTATTTCATCAGTTGAAGGGAGCAGCAATGTTATAAAAGAATGACTTGAGATTAAGATATAATCAGGTATGCATCAAAGAACATGACATATATAGGACCACATTCTATACTAGGTATGGGAATTATGAGCTTCTAGTGGTTTTTTTGGTCTCAATAATGCTCCAAATACTTTCATGTACTTGATGAATACTATGTTGTGTCCTTATTTGGATAAGTCTATGATAGTATTCATTTATGAAATATTGATATATTTTAAGAATGAGGAAGAACATGCAGAACACCTAGAAGAAGTGTTAAGATTGTTGAGAAAGCATCAGTTGTATGCCAGGCTTAGTAACTGCAGTTTCTTTTAGAATGAATTTCATTTCTTGGGGTATGTTGTTTCCAAGGAATGTATAGCAATAGACCTAGAAAGGATCAGAGCTATCGTGGTGTGGGTATCTCCTAGGAATGTGGATTAGTTTAGATCATTTATGGCACTATCAGGTTATTACAGGAAATTCGTCAAGAACTTCTCATGAATTTCCCATCCTATTACATCTTTGTAGTGAAAAGGGAAGAATTTTAAATGGACTAAGGAATGTGAAACTAGTTTTGAGAAATTGAAGCATTTGATTACAAATGCTCTAGTATTGAATATTGGAGATCCTGAAAAAGATATTGTGGTATGTCCATATGCTTGCAAGTGGGTAATTGGGGGAGTGATGATGCAGGAGGGACAAGTGATACGGTATGAGTCAAGGAAGTTGAATGAGCACGATAAAAAATATGTGACTGAAGATTTATAGTTTCCAGCTACCATTCCTGCGTTGAATATGTGGATACATTGTCTTCTTGGTATGTAGTTTATTCAGATGAGTCATCATAGTGGAATGAGGTATCTATTTGACCAACCGAATTTGAAATCCAAGAAATCTAGATGGTTAGTTACCCTTAGTGACTTTGATTTCGAGATCAGGTACAATAATGGAAAGTAGAACAGGGTTACAGATTCTCTCAGTAGGAGAGTCCAAGCGAATCACATTGCAATAGTGAGTTCTTATGGGACAAATTTACAAGAGTGGATATTATAGGTATCACAACATGATGATAAGTATTGGAAGTGGAGGAACAAGTTATAGTAGCAAGGTGAAGGTAATAGGGATGTGGAGTATCATCTCACAACAAATGGCTTTGTCACATTCAAAAAAAATATTTATGTACCAGATGAAAGTGATAAAAAGAAAATTACCTTAAAGGATTTTCATGTCAAGTCATATTTAGGTCACCCAGGATATTATAAGCCATTAAAAAGTGTTAAGTAGTTCTACCATTGACCAAACTTAAAGAAAGTGGTGGTTGAGTTTGTTACTAAATCTTTGGATTTTCAATAGGTAAAAGACAAGTGTAAGCATCCAAGTGGTTTATTGTAGTAAATTCTGATTCCAGAGTGGAAAGGGAGGTCATTTCCATGGAATTCATTATATGTTTTTTGAGAACATGGAAGAAACATGATTCCATCATCATTGCGGTTGAAATGTTAAGTAAGGTAGATCACATAATTTTAGTTGTCTATTAATTCAGCTAATGGAGAAGCTCATATTTTAATCAGGGATATAGTAAGGTTGTATGGTGTTATTAAGAAGATCATATAAGAGATAGATGCCAAGCTCACTTCTAGGTTTTGGTAATATTTATTTGCATGTTTGGGGAAAAAATTGGCTTTCAGTAAAAACTATTATCCACAAGCGTATGTATAGACAGAGAGGGTCAACAAGATTTTTTAGGAAATGCTGAGGATGTATGTTATGCATCATCAACAGAGATGGGAGGAGTCTCTTGCACTGGTAGAGGTTTCATATAATAATTCATATCATGAGTCCCTGAAGATGAGTCCGTTTTAGGTTATTTATGGGCATATTTGTAATAATCCCATCAGTTGGAGTGATCCATTGAATGGGGTATTGATTGGAATGGATATGTTGGGAGAGATGGAGCACGAAATATAAGTTATTAAGAGGAATTTGAAGTCAACACAAGATAAGTAGAATAGTTATGAATATCAACAAAAGATATGTAAGGAGTTTCAGGTTGGGGATGATGTGTACTTATACATCAATCCCAACATGATCTCCTTGAGGATTGGGTCATGTGCCAAGTTGGCGCCTCGATATTGTGGGCCTTTCGAGATCCTTGTGAAGATTCGACCAATAGCATACTGAATTACATTGCCTCTGATTGTGAAAGTCCATGTTTTTTTCTCCATTTCTTTACTTATGAGATATATCTAGTATGTTGATAATGTGATTTACTGTTTGTATTGCAAGTGGACAAAGATGGCAAATTGCAACCTGAATCACAATACATATAGCAGCAGAAACAAGTCATGCTCCGAAACTGAGAAATGGAGAAATTTAAAGTGCAATGGAAGCAGTTTGGGCTCGATCAAGCAACATGGTAGATGGCAGATAAAATGTGGGCTTTGTATCCTTCTGTTGTACTATAAAACACCCCCCATTTATTTTAATAATAAATTGGAACCCTTAAAAAAATAAATAGATTTTTAAAAACATTATTTCATTTAGCGTTAAGTTTTCAACTTTAGGAATACCATTTTTTTTTTCTTTTCGCTTTGATTTCATTGCGCTTAGAAAAAATTGCAAAGATCACAAGCTAACAAAGTTAAAATACATATAGAATCTGTGAATTGCGATAAAGTGCTTCAACCTTTTTTAATTATATAAAATTCCCCTTTGAAAAGCTTAAAATTCCCTTAAAGTTTTAAATCACACTGCACTTCCTTTAAAAGACAAACTTATATCATTCCAAAAGGAATTGCGATTAGTCAGACTGGATAAGAAAATAAAAAAACAAATAAATGTATCTAAAAAATATGATAAAGAGCAATAATTTGAGTCTTTAGTGCATATCACATTTTGCAATGTTAAACCAAATGAAAATTTATATCCTCCATTATTAAGTGCGATGTGCGATTTGCGCAGATCGCATTTTTATTTCACCTGTGGCGAAAACATATAGTATTGATGTTGGTAAAAGTTTCCATTTGCGCTATATCATTTATTATTAAAGTGTTTGAAGTGATCCTTAGGTAAACGATATGTTATGAAGATATAATGACTTATATCGTTTGATTGGACATATCGTGTAAGGAATTTAAGAGATTTGATAAATGATTAAAGGATTATTAATGACATTCAATGGGTACAAGGTTCAAAAAGATCAATATCTTTATTAAAGTATGTTTTAAATTAAAGCGTCGGATTTTTAATCTGTGTGGATTTAACTCCATTGCCCTTTTCTCTCCTCATCTTAGATATAAAGTTTCTTGTCTTGCTTGAATTCAGGGAACCACCTAAGAAAGTGATATTAATAGGAATGAAAAAGAAAGGAAAATCAGTTTTCTAAGCATCCACTTATGAAAATACAGACATGCCTTCACTATTTTCAGACACTATGTGCAAAAGTGATAGTGGAGTTTCTTCATGGGAAGCCATCCACAAAATGTTTGAAAAAGAACATCCAAAAGAGCTGAAGAAAATAGCAGCAACGGATAAGGATTTTTTATGAGAACCTTCTTATTTCGAAGTTGCATGTTGATTTCTACATAGGATAGCTAGAAGGCCAAATATCTTATCATACATTGGTATGGTAAAATTGGTCATCAACAATCTCAATATTGCAGATAGTACATTCAAGAGTTCTAAGCTGGAGAACATGGGTTCATTCACCATCGAGGATTTGTGAACAATGTATCATCTACCTATGCCACAAAAGTTTTATGATAAAGCTTTCTTGGAAAGCTTTAAAAAACAGAATCAAGACCTAATGAAGGTGGTGAAAGGATGGAAGGAATATCAAAGCAAGCTAAAGAGGGACAAACTTGGTATGTACCCAATTGTGCAATTGCCATCACCTTACTATTTTGTAGCAGGAATGTTGTGTAGGTTATTTTCCAGACCTGATACCACTAAATTATCCATTTACTGGGTTCCTTTAATTGATGTAGTCATCAATTCCACTATCATGAATTGGGAAATTTTTTTATCTGATAATTTGGCCAAAAACATTATGGATTACAAAACAAATAGGGTCTTTTCGACTAGAAAAATTCCTCCTTTTTATATGAGCACATATATCATGGATGTTATATGTTTCTTCTCGAACTTTCCTGTTATGGGTTTTAAATGGACTAGCCAAGACCCTAATCCCATTCATATTTATCATAAATTCCTGTGCGAGTCTGAATTCCATTTAAATTTCTATAATATTTCTCATGGAGTTATGTTTCCCACTCATCAGATCATTTTTAATGAGAGAGATCCTAGAATTTCTAAAGAATCTAGTGTCGATATTTTACCTATGTCCAGATGGTTTGGAGAGGAAAATTTTACTTATATAAGATATTTTGGGAGTCTTTCATCCCCTCATGTTCCACCCTACTATGTTCCAAATAAACTCTTGGTAGGAGAAATATCAAACTCTTTTAAATGGTTTAACCAAGCAGTTCATAGATTCTAAGAAAGCCATTGGCTTACATTCCCATTACAGTGTGGTACCATCGCCCTTTTTGACATAGGACATGAAGCGAAATAAATTCCAAACATTACTTCATTAAATCTGGCTTTAATGCCAGGGAGACAATATGATCCTAATAATGTGGTCCAAATTTTTTCCACTTATCTTAAACTTTTACCTTTCATGAATGAAAAGGATATGTTTGATGAGTTATTTTAAGGGGTAGATAAATTTGTAGATGTGTTAAAAATGGCATCCAATAAGCTCAGTGTAGTAGACCTTAAATATTTTCACGAATAAAGAAACAAGAGATTTGAAATAGTCCTGTTGGACTTGTTACTAATGGAACATGTCAGAAGGCTAACTCCCAACACAATTTTAGATGGTGAAGAAAAAAATATGTAATAAGATGAATCACAGGAAAAATCAATTCAAGGTTTAGAGTGTTCACAACGCTAGTCTCAGAGTTGAGATCATTCTGATAATGAATCTGAAAGAAAAAATGAAAGCCCTGAGAAGATAATTGAAAAAGTAATCAAAGGAATTGATATGCAAATTGAGGAAGAAGCCGGTAGAGCTGAATCATCTCCAAACCAACTTCAGCAAGTTCAAACTACACTTGAGAAGACAATGAAACCTCAAGTACATAATTTAAACATAGAATGGAAAAAGTTTACTAAAGCATTGGAAACACCACGAAATTCTAATCTAGAAGGACCAACAAGTTTTCATACTCTTGAGCAAACTCAGAAATTAGAAGAAACTACAATGGCATTTCAATAGGTACTAGAATTTTAGGAGCAAGAGATCATCCCAGCCTGCACAATAGAAGAAAACATTTTGAATATTGAGGAAATATCTCCACTCGATGTTTTCTACAACCCAAATCATAAAGTTGTAGTAAAGAGGAGGAAGAGAAGAAGAGTTGATTAAACAATGACTACTCTCAATAATGAATGAGAATATGTTCTCTCCAAAGACTCTTTTGCCAATCCTACAGAACATCTTACCAAACTATCATAGTTTGCAGGTGAATATGATACTGCTACGATTGATAAAGTAGCAGAAGTGAAACTTCTGCTCAAACAAAAAGAAGATAAAGTTCAAGAATTGGAAAGTCGACTGGAATGATAAAAGCTTAATTTCAATAAGAAAATTCAAATGAAAATGTCATAGTTCTAGAAAGACTTTGAAAGATTAAATTGGCAACACCAAGTAGAGATTTCTGAGAAGAATGAACATATAGATGCAGTAATAGACAATCTTAATAGCCGGCCTCAAACATGACAGTTTATAAAAGAGTCACTTGAATGGAATGAAAAATTGAAGCACAACAAGGAAAGCTTTGTCAACAAATCTCAGCTATCAATTCATATTGTGAAACAAGTAAATTTGTGATTCAACAAGAGGTGAACAAAAGACTGGAATGTGAAAAGGTTCAAAAGAAAAATTTTGAATTCATCCTTTGGCAAGAATCTGGTATAAGAAAGAAAGCTAATTTCCCAAAAATTGATAAGTATTAAAAATATATTTATTTAAAGACTCGGAAATGTAGTTAAGATAGGCAGAGAAGGTAACAACAAAGGCAACAAATCTAACAAATTAGATCATTGAGTTTGTTAATGGACAACTTCTGAACGTTGAACTTATCAAATAATATACAGCCGAAGGGATCCTAGAGCTCAAACTATTGGAAACACAGTGGAAGGAAAGCATAAAGACACAGGCATGATGCTATCAAGAAAGTAACCAAGTTAGATCAAGAAAATTACTAGAAATTTCTGATCAAACCACATCATCAGTGCATGAATCTACAATCCTTAAATAATTCCACTAAGAAATTGTTGCCAACACTTTCAAATGTCGTCTTTAAAGGCCAGGTCAAATCAGAGATCACACAACCAGCTCAGTTGAAGCTGATGGTAGATATTTTCCACCTCATAGATCAAATGAAAAAATAAGATAAGCCCACCTAAGAAATCTCATTATATTTATTTCTAGATTGTAGTTTAGTTTACTTATTACGAGTAAGGTTGTTTGAAACCTCCTCAAATTTTTATGTAATAATCTATTTTTGGCATATTTAGTTTAGTATTTAAAACCTTCTCATGCATTTATAGAAGGGTCCAAAAATTTGTCAAGAAACATTTGCAAAGGAATGTACTTTTATATGTTTGTGAATTCCTTGATAAATTAATGGAACATAGTCTATTTTCTTTTGATATTGAATCTGTTTAACTTAAGTTACACTTTTGTACTCATTGAATTTCTTTGATGTGAATATGAGAAAGATACTATTGTCGGTTTGAATGAGTAGAACCTCATATATATGGTATTTCTACACATTATGTTAAGTTTTACTCCTTGAATTGATAGTCATCTTTTATTTTTATTATATATGAAAGCTGTTATCATAATAAATATTAAATGCACTTTTGTACTGATATTTATATATGGCTGCTTATCTCATATATGATCAAACTTTTGAATGCGATATATATTTCACAATTTTTTTGATTAAACTACTTTGCCAAAATAATTACTTTTACATAATTTTCATCTCTTTCAACTATTGAATAATGTTCATTACCAATTGTTGAAATATATTCTTCTAGATTGCATTGAAGAAAGAATACTCCCAGGTATATAGTAGAATAGATATTTAGTCACTTCATATGATATATTAAATCATTTTTCCAGTTGCATGTTATAGGAAAACACACCCTCATTATCCTTATTGGGAAACTGGTCCCTTTATCCGTAGTTCGAGCCACTACACCAAACGGAAAAGGACTTTCTATAAGGTCCGGACTGGGTGGTTTTCCCCCATGTTGTTGCAACGGAATTCCTAGGCCTCAACATTTTGGCACTAGAAGGAGGGCCATCGTGAATTTACAAAAGGTCCGATCAATCTAAAAGACAAAATAAGAGTATCTCTCCCTTTAGATCCCGTTAAACTTCTAGACCACTATCTAGATGTAAATCCTTAATATTTTAAGTTGAAAATCCTTCTCCTAAGTCTCCTAGTGAAACTCGACCAATGCTATCTGCAAATTATCACCATAACTCCCCAAAAGTTTAATATTTGATCAAAAATTTAGAGAAACTATCCATTTCTGCTGAAAAGACTGAAACTTCTCAAACATCTGAAACTAGCGTTTCATCTTCTTTACAACCAAGACAAATATTAACTCGATCTGAAACTTAGAAGGCATGAATTCCTCTTTTTGAATTTCCTATTGATATTTATTGAAGGAAAATAAATAATACTGAGTCAGATTCAACCACCAACGAGGTCTTATCCAATAATCCACCTCATTCACCTCCATTACCTCTAGTCATTTAAAAAACTTGTATTCCAACCATTAGTGTTAGTTTAAATAGTTCCATTGCCCAAACTAATTCACCTTCAACTAGTTTTGGCACTCATCCTACCTCTTCTTCAACTCAAACTCCACTCATCACCTCCACCCAAGGTCCAATGGCAGGCCAACCATGGAATAATCTAAGTGTTGTATAAATGCCTACTCCTCTTCACCCTCTTCCTAAATAATTGAAATATGGTTACCTAAATTCAATCCAGATGATGGTCTCCCAGCTGAATAAAATATCCATAATTATACGCAAGCCATCAATTTGAAAGGGGAAACTGAAGAAGACTATGTAATCATATTATTTCCATATACTCTTACAGGATCTGCAGGATCCTGGTATTTTTCATTAACTTCTCGCTCTATAACTAGCTGGAATATGTTTGAAGAACAATTCTTAGCTAAGTTTGAAGATGACCAAACCACTGCATCGCTCATCAACAACCTATCAAATCTAAAGGCTAAAACATGAGAGAATAAAATATTTCAATTCTAGATTTAAAAATTACTCAATAAAATCCTTGCTACATAAGTTACTGGTGCTGAGATTCAATTTGAGTGGTATATTCCTTCTCTTCCATATAACATTGCCATTTTTGTCGATAGAGTGAAGTTAGCTACATTGGCAGAAAATATGAAGGAAGCTTTGTCGGTAGAGAAACGAATTATAGACCTTAGAAAGAAGAGTTATCAAGAAGACAGGAAATCCAAGAAATTCTCTTTCAAAGATGATTCAAAGAAAAATCCACCAAAAGATCCTTTTGATGTAGAAGGTCTTCAGAAATTACTAAAAACCATGAGAAATGAAATAGAAGACATCAAAAATCAAGTTGTTGAAACTTCAAGTAAAAAGAAGACTTTCAGGTCCTTCAAGAAAAATCTGTCTTCTACTTCTCAGCCATCGAACATTATATATAATCATGAGTGTGATCAAGACACAAAAGAGGAGAAAATAGAGGAAGAAGAAACTGAAGTCAAAGAAGAATTTGAACCAAATGGCATGTGGGATTTAAGCCTACCAAATGACGAACAGCACGAAGCTCTACCTGTTAGTACAAGAAGAAAGAATACCACTGATGCAACACAGCCTAATAAAAAATAGAAAAATTCAACTCCTGCTAAAGAAAAAATAGTAAGTAAGAAGTCTACATCTAAGGCTACACAGACTAACCTTGCTCCTTAAAATGTTCCATCTACATCAAGGACAATGGTAGTCTCTGAAACCATTGAATATAATATAGTGGAAGATATGAAAAATACTAGGGCTAATATATGAATTCATGAACTTACTATATTGAAAAAACAATAGAAGATTTTACTTAGAGATCTGAATGGAGTTCCTACTTCAGCCTTACTTGCTCTAGTAGTAGTTCAAGATGCTAATCATATGGGTAAAAATCCTTCTCCTTCAACTAAAATAGATTCCACGGATCTTATTATGATAGTTGATCAAGCCATCTTTAATAACAATGTCCATAATTTCTTAATTGATTTAGGGGCTTCCTATAATATCATGCCAAAATTAGTATGTGCTAAATTAAACATAACTCCTCAAAATTTTCCAGTTCATATAATACAACTCGATAGGACAAAATTAGAGGTTGTAGGAGAAATAAATTTTGTTTCCATTAGATTATCATCAAAACCTAAGGTTGGCCAGATAATTGATATTTTGGTAGTTGATATTCCTGAATTTTATGGTTTAGTATTGAGAAAATATTGGTCTGAGAAAATTCATGGATATTTCGCAACAGATTGGTCACACATGTGGCTACCCCACAATGGAAAGGAAAACCAAATTTGAGTGGACAACGAAAAATTCACAAGACATACAGTTACTAATATTGAAGGAATCAATGAGCGAGTAGCATTTAATAATAATATTATTGGAAATTACTCGGCATAATCATTTCTTGGAAACATTAATGCACAACCATCACCCTTGTTCGTTAATGCAGTTATCTCTCAAATTAAATATTTTTCCTAAACACACACTTCTAGATGTAAAAATTTTGTAAATAAACCACTAGTTAGTTTTTATTTTGGATTCTTTATTTTGATGGTTCTAAATCAGAAGATGGTGTAGGAGCTGGTTGTATTTTGATAATTCATGAAGGAGAAAATACCATGCCATCCTACAGACTTGAATTTGATTGCATATAAAATATAGCAGAATATGAAGCACTAATTCAAGGCTTGTATAAAGCAATCGACCTTGACATTAAATATCTACAAGTACTTGGACATTCAGAAATAATTGTCAAACAAGTAAGAAATACTATCCATTGTCATTCTGGACATCTTAAACATTATCAGTCATTAGTCCAGGATTTGAATTCTCATTTCTTAGCTTTCAATATCTCCTCTGTGCCTAGAATACAAAATTATAGTGCAGATTTATTGGCCAATGAAAAATCGAAATTAATTCCATATTAAAAATTTAGTGCCGATAGGTTTTTTATTGAGTTGATTTTTAGACCATTTTTTCTTGATAATATTAATAATTGGAGAGTATTTAATCATGATTCTGATATCATAGATTTCCTTACATATGAAGGATCTTATTATGATTAAATTCTAGATGAACATGAACATGACATTCAGATAAAGGAAGAACATAATTAAAATCTAATACCAAAGTCAATTCTCAAACTTGAAGACCTTTATGATGTAAAAGATAGGCTCAAGAGAGTTACTAATTCTAAAACTCAAAGTTCAACTTTAAGATTTGAGTTAGTAAATCTTGGAACCGATGATAAACCACAAAAGGTCAACTTAGGTTTTGGTTTGTCTTCTGAAGAAAGAGTATCATTTCTCAAGTTATTAAGGACCTACAAAAGTTTTTTTGCTTGGAATTATAGTGATCTCAAAACATATTACAATTCTGTTATTGAACACACTATTCCTATGATTCCAGATGAGAAACCAATACAACAAAAGTTGAGGAAAATTCATCCTAGTATTGGAAGTAAAATTAAAATAGAGTTGAATAAGCTGCTCAAGGCTAAGATCATATTTCCAGTTAGACATTAAAAATGGGTGTCAAATTTGGTTCCGGTTAGGAAGAAAATTGGTGACATTATGATTTGCATTGATTTTAGAAATTTAAAAAAAGCATGTCAGAAGGACAATTTTCCATTACCAACCATGGAACAAGTACTGCAAATTGTAGCTGGCTCTAAACTTTTGCCTTTTCTAGATGGATTTTTAGGATATAACCAAATCCTAGTACACCCAGATGACATATTAAATACCACATTCAAGACTAAGTGGGGAAATTATGCCTATCAAAAGATGCCATTCGGGTTAATCAATGCAGGGTACACTTTACAAAGAGCCATGGACACAACTTTTAGAGGTCTCATTAACAAATCAGTGGTTATTTATCTAGATGACATCACAGTATTTTCTAGAAAAATAAGCAATCATGCGAATGACCTAAAACAAGTCTTTGTGTGATGTAAAATATATGGAATCTCACATAACCCGAAGAAGTCATATTTTGCTTTAGATGAAGGAAAACTTTTAGGATTCATTGTATCCGAAAAGGGTATTTATATAGATCTTGAAAGACTCGAATAAATTAAAAGGATTCATTTCCCTCATAATAAGAGAACCATGCAGTCATTTCTTGGACAGATAAATTTTGTAAAGATATTTGTCCCTAACTTTTCGCAGACAGTTTTACCTTTATAAACAATGATTAAGAAAAATTAAGTCTTCAAGTGGGGACATAATGAAAGGGAAGAATTTGATTTAATTAAACATTTTATTTCCAATGATCCATTATTGACTACTCCCAAATTTTTTAATCCTGTCACTTTATATACATTCTCATTAGTACATCACATGCTGTCGTTTTGACATGGATCAATGACCAAAAAACTGAAGCACCAATATCATTTTTCAGTTCCAATTTGCAAGGTGCAGAACTAAAATATTCATCTGTTGAGAAAAAATCCTTTGTTGTCTTCAAATCTATAGAGAATTTTAGGCCATTTCTCCTCAAAACTCACATCAAGATAATAGTTCCATTCTTTGTAGTAAGGAAATTATTGATGCAAAGAGAAGTAGGAGAGAAAAGGGATAAGTGGGTAACTTCTTTACAAGAATATGATGCAGAAATTATACCTTCTAAAATGATTAGAGGTCAAGTATTTTGCAGAATTCTAATAGGAGCATCCCATTTATCATTTGAAGCAACTCCAGGTAATTATGTACAAGTGTCTGAGGTAATCCTCAACGATGCTGAATCTCAATATGCGGATCTTAAGTTTTATTTGAAAAATGGATATGCCCCCACGTGGCTTAGTTATAAAACAAAATGTTATTTAAGATTGAAATATAAGAAATAAAAAATGGTAAATGATGTATTGTTTAGAAGAAACTTCGATTTCGTGTTATTACGATGCTTAGAGAAAAATGAAGCAGAGAAATTTTTGCAGGGAACTCCATGATGGACCAACTAGAGGACATTTTGGAGGAAATACAACAACACATAAAATCCTGCATGTAGGTTAGAATTATCCAACAGATTTCAAAGACGTTCGTTGGTTTAAGGGGTCTTGACCCAGGTTCAGTTTTAATTTTTACCAAAAAACCGCTATACTATGGGCCCTTTTGGCAATGGCCTGCTTACGCAGGTCAAGGTCTCATCCAAAGTAGTATGGGAGGGTGCTGAAACTAGGTTTTCGCACCCTGAGAGAGAAAAAGTTAATTGAAGTGGGTCATTTCAGATCTAATAGACCTGTGTTGGAGAAGCCCTATAACAGAAATACTTAATAGCAGATTTGGCGAAATACCCCAAGTGAAGCCCAAAATCAGAAGTAACAAATCAGTAATAAGATGCAACAAGATAATTATAGCCAGATCTATGCATTCATTTCTTCTTACAGTATCGTATCCACATGTGCATTCATAAATCATCAGTATTAATTGAACATATATAATCATAGAAATAATATAAATTTCAACCATTAACTGTAACACATAAGTACTTATATATCACAAAACAAACTTTCTCATTGATTCATATCAGATCCAACTTACAGACTCTATTTACCATCTCACACACACAGTCAGCGGGGTTTGCACACAGCAGGACTCAGGGTCTCAGCGCACACAACCAGTAGGAGCCCTTACCTAGAAAATCAACACAAAGAATCCAAATATTCGTCTCCAAGATTAATCAGATCAAAAACTTAACCTCTAGACTTCGACTCATCTATCTATTTATATCATCCTAGCCTGTGCTACTCTGTGGTCCGCAAATCGTGGTTTGCAGACTCTTGGTCTACCCTTTGACCCATTACAATTCATTGGGGGCTTTGACCCACCCCAAAGCCCCTATGCTAGAATAATTATTAACAAATATTGAAAATCTATACCAAAAATGCGGTTAGGAGACCTTCCTCCAACAGGCCCCCAACACAATCTTGTGACTCGTCCCAAGTCACAGTAATAGTGGGGTCTTCATCTTCTCCTGCAGTTGTTTAAAAATGACAAAAAAAGGGGACAAGACACCTTCAATCTTCGCGGCTGCATTCTGCGCGATGTTGACCAAATTTTGTGAAGTCGGTCCTTCAGTATTGATGTTAACACTCTCTAGGTTCTAGCTCAACTACTTTACTACTCCATCTAAGTCCTACAAAATTTGAGAGCCTCATTGGCCCATGGCTTCAGGTGGTCGCTAATGACCTCATTCTTGTGGCAGAGCCCCTCGATTTCATCTCGGATCCCATGGCTGGACCGAATACGCGCTAGGTGTTGTGTTGCGACGAGGGTGGACATAGTAGCTTCCATATGCTCAAAGTCTTGCTCTTTCTTGCACAACTCCGGATTGAATTGGTGAAGGAGGGGATCAAATTGCACCATGGAACATAACCCCATAGCCATTTATATAAATTCTGCACCCTTGGTGATCTAAGTTGTAATTATTCTTGTAGCTTCTTTGATTAGTGCGGCTCGCACCTCTGGAGAGGTCTTGGGCTACAGTTTGGCTTGTAGTGCAATTATTTTTTGCTCCAAGTTTGCTTTAACAGCCTGCACTTCAGTCCTAAATGCCTTCAAGGCATCTATCGATCCTTCAACCTTCACCTATGGTGCATCCGAGGCAGGAATCACTTTCAGCGTATCCTCACAGAGGTGGTGTATCTCTAATTCAACCTGTTGCATGATTGCTGCGATGTGTGATGCCTGAGCTTGTGTGGTTTCAGCAGCTTTGGTCACAATGGTTTGCTCAAACTCATTTCATTATTTTTGTGCTCTCATTTCTTTGTGTTGGATCTTTCCAGAGATGAAGACGAAGAGGGTGTGCCTATATTTCTGTAAGGCATACACCATCGCCAGTCCTTCTCACTCAGTAGTAGAATAGTTAAGCTTTGCGCTAGAAATTTTTCTGCTAGGAAACACAACTGGGTGATCGATGTCTCCTTCTCCAGGATGTGCTAAGAAAACTCCTAGGTTTATCCCCAATGCATCCACATGTACATGGAATACCTTCTCCCATTCTATAAATATGAGAATAGGCACAGTGACCATATTTTCCGTTAGTAGCTCAAAGCTCTTCTGACACTCCTCATCCAAGAAAAATGATACATCCTTCTTTAGCAACTTCTCCATTGGCACAGTGATCAGGGCATACCCTTCAGTAAACTTCTTATAGTAGCCAGTGTGTCCCAATATGTAGCGCAACTATTTGTTTATGGTGGGGACTACTAAATTGATGATAACTGCAATATTGGCTGGGTCAACCGTCAATCCCTGCTGACATACAACGTGCCCCAAAAAAATCCCAAATGGTATGCAGAATATGCATTTCTTGATATTGAGTGAAATTTGGTGTTTCCTTCATGCATCCAAAAGCATACATAGGTTTGACACATGCTTCTTTACTAATCCAAAAACTATCCAATCATCAAAATAGACCTCCAGAAACTTATGAATGAATTCTTTGAATATTGCTATAACTATGCGTGAGAAAATGGCATGGGAATTCTGAAGTATGAAAGGCATGACAGTGTACTAAAAGGAGCCCCATTCGGTTGTGAAGTTTGTCTTGATGTGATATCTAGGTGCTATTCTGATCTGATGGTACCCTGAGAACCCATTAGTGAATGAGTGTGCTTCCTTACCTCCCACATTATCCAAAATCTCGTCAGAGAATGGCGTAGGGAATGGATCATGCATGCAGACATCATTTACTTTGCGAATATCTATGCAGATCCTTATCCCTCCCTCAGTTTTCTTTTCTTGGACCACCATAGGAATTACCCAATCCGACGGCTCTATTGCCTCAATGATACATGTAGCCAACATTTTTTTTTATTTCCTCCTTGAATTTCTATTTATATTTAGGATTCAACTAATATGGCCACTGTTTGGCAAGACGTGCATCTAGCTTCAAGGTGATTCTCATGAAACCCATATCTCCCACAATTCCCTTTAGCTCATAGAGATTTGTAGGGAATAGGTCCTGATATTCGGTCAATAGCTCCACAATCTTGCCAACTGTATCATCATCTCAATAATCCCCAATTTCAGCCAACTTGGGCTGCTCCTCCGTTCCAATGCTGACTTCCTTCAACTTTAATGGCTTGGTCACATCTACTTCCTACAATAGGGGTCCCGTAACTGTATGCTATCCTTCCGACTCTGGGATAGTGATATTTTTGGGATCCTCATCATAGTCTTCTACTGAAAAATTTTGGTATTTAACAATATTCTACATCTGTGCATCCCATGTTGGCATAGCACATTATTTTTTTGGTAAGGACTCATCAAAGACAAGAGAATCTATATCTTGCAGTGCTTCATCTAGTTTCTTCATTCCTCTTACTAACCTAAACATAACCATGAAATCTTATGTCATTATACCCCAGTGACGAGGGCACTCGTGTAGCCCTTCATCTAAATACTAGGTGGTGGGGATTGCTCCCAAGGCGTGAATAAACATATGGACCCATTCATTCCACGTCCTTTCATTTCGTACTTCCATCCACATAGCCAAGCGCTTGTGCGAATATCCACGACCAGAGAAGAGTTCAATGGGTGGGTTGGCTGGAGGCTCAAATCGTAGGATCATCATTTTTCGACATTCCTCCCAATCCTGAAAAGCCCCCTTATGTGTTTCCTACCACTACGTAGGGGTCACATGCATAGCCAAGTCAAGTGCCAAAAATCTTCGTTCTTTAGGGACATATACTTCGAATTCTTAAGAAAATCCTTAACGCTACCTGAACCATCAAAGTAGGGCAACTCTCTTACCTCTGAGGAGATGCATCGAAAGATATTTGTGATCTTAAGGCACCGTAGTGCAGATACGTCATGCAATCAGTTCTACCAATTTTCTATATCACCATATGAGTCTAATAGACATGCATTTTCTTTCTCCCAACACAACATCCCATCAGTTGTGGGGTTGATCCAACCATCATCCCGGGCATTCAGTTTTTAAATGTGATCAACATCCTCCTCCTCGCGCACTGGTTCTGTATATCGTTCACCTTTTGCTGGGGCCAGGGGGAATATTGCCCATGTACCCTCATTCTCAAAGACCATACTTCTCATTTTCAAATTGATGATACCTCCCATGTCAATAGCCCAGTCCAGACCTAAGAGCCCAGGGTAAGGGTTCACATAATCCATAATTTGGATAACCTCAAAATATGCATAAAATTTAACTCCCACAATGTCTACCATGACCTTTGGCAACCTTCCTACTAGGATGATCTTCTGTTGATTAGACATTCACAATTGAATAGTGGAAAATTCTAGCTTGGACTCTCCTATCCTCTTCCAAGTTTGTTTGGGCAGGACATTGGCATCCGATCCAAAATCAAGGATGAATTTATCCATTTCATAATATCTGATCTGTGCAATCATACACATCTCCTGGCCAGTCCTTTTCTTTTTCTTATACAATGTTTTCACAGTTTTAACCTCTGTTTGTGGGGAAACCTTTTCTGCTCAGCTTCCTATTAATGCTTAGAGATTCTTCCCTACCTTCTGATTGTGCAATAACTTCATACATGCCTGAAGAAATGGCTTAACCGCTTCATCTACTTTTGGATACATCGTAGTCCTTGAGTTGGATGCTTCGTTCTTAACAAAGTCATTCCTAGCTTCAATGAAGGTCTCTTTCTCCTTCTGCAAGCTCAGGCTCTCCCTTTTGTTAGAAGCCTTCCTGATCAGAGGTTTAGGTGAAAAATTTTCCTCAGCTCCTCTAGTGGCAATGCCACTGCATGTAATTACTTTGATACTCGACCCATCATCGTGTGGTTCCACCATAACGCGTTGTACATTCTGTGTGGGTGTCTGTTGTTTCTCTTGCATCTTCTCTATCATCACTAGAAAATCTTCAATTACATGTTTGAACTGTCTGCAATATCTACAAGATTGGGGCGTAGGGTTTGGGCAGTTTCTTGCATAATATCCCACATCCCTACAGTTGTAGGAAATTATTTTCCTTGTCCTTGACCTAAGCTTCTGCCTCTCCCTCCTCCCAATCCTCTTTTAGGGGATCCTCCTTGACCAAAGGGATATGCTAGTGACAAAGGGTCCACCTGTACCTTGTATAGGTTTCCCCTATCTACCATCAGGTCGAGTGTTCGGAAGTTGTGCTCATCATGACCCACTGAGGAGTAGAATCTACACCATTATTGCTTCAGTTCTGGGACATAGGCACCTAGACGTGGGTAGTGATCTGTATCATTTCTTCCTGCTACCCGAAAGTTAGCGCACCACAGTGTGAGGGTACTCGGTCTAGCCATATCTGTAGGGAGTAGAGGACTTAGTCCCCCAGCCTGCATATAATCTGACAACAGAGGGCATTGATCCTTCTAAGTGCAGCATGATAACCTGTAGCGTATACATCAAACATTTGTGCTAGCTTCTTTTCCCACATCTCTTTGAAAATTATGAATTTCAAAGTGCATCGCCTCTAGTTGGCTCTGGATATGTAATGTCGCAAACTGAGTATCATCTCTTGGTGTAGCTTCTAGATTCATGGCAATCTGCAGGGCTTATTCCTAGGAGTCGATCTTATACTGACCCATAGGTCCTTGAATATGTTGTTACAACATGGCGATAAACCATTCCTTCTAATGTTTGTCCTCATAGACAAATCCTCCATCACTGATGACTTTCTTCAACTGTTGGTCTGCTTTCCAAACAAACTCTGTAAGCCCTTGCTTAAAATCTTTGAATTCAACCATGCATTAAGAGTAGGATTTAGGATTCTAGAACTACTGCTTCAGGGCATCCTTAATGTATTGTATTGAAGGATTCGCGTACTAACCAATGTATCCCATGAAAAAATCCAGGGCCCTTCTTTCAAAGGTTATGGATAGTTGTGCTCTCTTGAAAAAATCATTATTAATATTCTGCGCAGTCCATACCCACTCAGATACAAACCGGAATCAATACATATCGTCATCCCCTGCACCCATAAAGTTGGGTAACTTCATGTGCACAACCATATCGTCTTCAGGTGGTGGCGAAGGTGGGGTAGGATAATTCTTACCCTTGCGTGGGTTTGACAATGGCATAGTCGGGGGATTGGTCTCTATGTCTGCAACCCCAGCCTGGTTGAAGTCAGGTGAATCCCTTAGAGGATTGGATACTGATCTATCCCCTTCTTGATTAACCTGGTAGCATTTACCGCTTCATATCGTTCTTCCACTCCCGTCAAAGGTCATTCACTTGGTGTGGTTGTACAAGACACCCTTTTCACACAATAGCATCTTAATTAGCAGTAGCAATGTTTGCAAGAACTTACCTCTAAAGCCTTTGAAAAAACTTCTCTCAGCTTCAGAATTGGACACAAACCAATCGACTGCAAATTCAGTTACAAATCCTCCCAAAATACTATCAACCCGATGATCTATGGTCTGGGTGATCTTGTTATCGGCCTTCTCCAACTATTGGATCAATTCAGAGGTCCACTGTGTGATGTGATCGTCCTTCCAACAGGTCTAGAACTCCACCAACCTTTCCAGCCACTCCTACAGTTTGTGTGTTTCGATGGCTGCCAATGACCTCGTCGAATTACCTGATCTATATCTCAAAATTCTCCTGGTCCTGGAAATAGAACCATTTATTGGTTTGAGGGGTCTTGACCCAGTTTCAGTGTTAAGCTTTATCAACAAACCCCTATACTACTAGCCCTTTCCGAAATGGCCTAATTGTGCAGGTCAAGGGCTCACCTGAAGTAGTATGGGAGGGTGTTGGAAGCAGGTTTTTGCACCCTGAGAGAGAGAAAGTTAATTGAAGTGGGTATTTTTAAATCTAACAGACCTGCGTTGGAGAATCCCTAACACAGAAACTCTTAATAGTATATTTGGAAAAATACCCCAAGCGAAGCCCAAAATCAAATGTAACAACTTAGTAATAAAATGCAACAAGATAATTACAACCAGATCTATGCATTCATTCCTTCTTACAGTATCGCATCCACATGTGCATTCATAAATCAAAAATATTGAGCGAACATACATAATCACATAAATAACATAAAGAAAAAACACTAACCGTAACATATAAGTACTTAGATATCACAAAAGAGTCTTTCTCATTCATTCATATCAGATCCAACTTATAGACTCTATTTACCAGCCCGTGCACACAGCCAGTGGGGTGCGCACACAACAGTACTTAGGGTCTCGCCGCACATAGCCAATGGGGTCTGCACACAATAGGACTTGGGGTCTTCATGCACAGAGCTAGTAGGAGCCCTTACCCGAACAATCAACATAAAGGATCCACATATTCATCTCCAATCTTAATCAGATCAAAAACTTAAACTCTAGACTTTGACTCATCTATCTATTTATATCATCCTAGTCTACGCTACTCTATTGTCCAAAAACCATGGTTTGCGGACTCTTGGTCTAGCCTTTGACGCATTAAAATTCATTGGGGGCTTTGAACCACCCTAAAGCCCCCGTGCTAGAACAATTATTACCAAATTTTACGAAAGTATACCAAAAATGCGCTTCTGGGATCATGCTCCAACACACGCTCATGATTATATGAGGAAATGAAAAATCTGCAAAAGTGCATTTGGAAGACAAAGGAAACCAAATTTTCCATTACAACAAATTAATATTGAACAACCATTTGAGAAGTGGAGATTAGATATAATTGGTGAGATCGTTCCTAACTCTTCCAAACAACAGAAATACATCCTCACAGCTACTGATTATTTTACTAAATGGGTGGAAGAAATTCCACTAAAAGTTGAAAATTTTGAGAATATTATTGAGTTCATTGATCATTTTATCATAACTAGATTTTGTTTACCCACTTCTTTGATGTTTGAAAATGCATCTTATTTCTCAGGAGCTGCTATGATAGATTTTTCCATTAAAATAGGTTTTAAACCCAAATATTCTACTAACTATTATGCCCAAGGAAATAGTGTAGCAGAATCAACAAATAAAAACCTATTAGAATCATTAAACAAGTTTTTAACCATAATCAAAGAAATTGGCATAAATCATTAACATTTTCTCTATGGCCAGATCGAATAAATCAGAAGGCCTCCATTGGCACTTCTCCATTTAATCTTGTTTATGGGAAAGCAGTTGTCCTTCCTACTAATGTAGTTATTCTTTCTCTTGCCCTGGTCCAAATTATTGATGAATCACCCTCTTCTTCTTTGCAAGTAAGACAATTCCAAATCCTTAAACTTGAAGAGTAAAGAGAAAAAGCTAAAGTTACTCATGCAAATCATGAACAATTAGTTAAAGCTTTGTTTGATACAACTTCTATCACTTGAAAAACATTTCAAATTGGTGATATACTACTAAAATGGGATAAGGCACACGAGGAAAAAGGTAAACATACCAAATTCCAAATAATATGGCTTGGGCCCTTACAAATAATAAAATAAAAAGGCCCATCAATATTTTTATTGCAATATATATCAAGCAAAGAGATTCTTTTCCTGTTAGTGGGAAGATTTTAAAGAAATATTTTTCATAGGAGGTAACCACTTTTATTCCCTATATATTATTGCCTTTTCTTTTCTTAGGAAAATAAAGGTTGAATGGTATTTATTTTTGGCTTTTCAAATAAAAATCTCATAGAATATTTTTCATTTATCACTTCTATAAATAAGAATTGCCATGGAAATAATTGTAAAATTTGAATCTCAAACAGATTTTATTTCGCTGAAAATTTTGATTTCTCTGATGTTATTTATTCTTTGATAAAATATCAATTTTATAAACTTATGCTTACTCTAATATCAGTGAATAAAATAATCTTTAACATAGTAAAGACTCTTTACAGATAAACAACCTTAAAATCTAAAATTATCATCCAGAACCCTCAAAAGGGCTAATGATTCACCCCATCCAGCAAACTTTTCAATTTTCAGAATGTAATTAAAAAAATATACTAAAGCTTAGAAGGTAATAGGTCTCATCACGAGCTTGGTTACCATGTTCATAGGAAAATAGTTAAATTGACTTTACCAATACTGCCTACCAAAACATGGTAATTGTTGGGTCATAAAGGTGACTGTTTAAAGGTAACCTCAATGCTCTTCATTAATTATTATCCTAGGGAAAGTCTTGTTATTTCAAGAGTGTAAGCACAATATATGCAAGTGACATCAGAGGTTAACTATGCTAAATTATCATAGAAAATATTATCTAATTCTCAAATTTCAATCGAATTAACTTGAAAGTGAATTATGAGATGCTTCTGACTCTTCAAGAGAACTAACTCTTCTATAATACTATGTAGAAATAACTTACTTAGGACTGAAAATAATAAACTATAATGGAACATCACTTTTTTGATGAATTTAATAGAAATGTTAACAAATTGAACGACAATTCTAATAAAATTGAGAAAAAATCAATTATTCTAGATTTTGCAATGGAATTATCTTTTAATCGACTAATAACATCCTTCTGAATTAAACATCAACCAAATTCTGACAATGATGATGAAAATATCAAACATAAACTGTATGCAAAATTGAAAATTATTCATGTTGGGACTAACCCAACAATTGTAAAAGCATTGAATTCGGATAAAAGAAAGTGAATGGTAAACTAGTCTATTAAAAAGGAAGATATAACCTCTCATGCTCGCAATTAATTGATTCAAATGATATATTGTGAAACACAATGGATAGCTTGAGAACAAAAATTCTATAAATAAAAGTAAAGCATAGAAGTAGCAGAAGAACCCGCAGGGTTGGGCCCAAAGCCACTTGAAGCCTTCTGCTAAGGAATACTCAGAAGTTCTCTATTCCAAAAATGCCAAATTTTTCATTAATCCACCGAGCAATACATTAGTACAAAACTTGACGATTCTGCCTGAGTACGTTTATTACCGAAAGATTAAATTATAGGAACTGTTTTTCTTGTTCATTATTCATCCTTTTGATAGATTAAAGGTGAATTCATGAGTAGTAACGGATCTTTCTCGTTATGGGACCTTACTGCTTCATGGCTATTGATTGAGTAGTCCAAGTGGGGTCGTACCTCTCCTTCTTCCGTCGATTCGTAAGAGCCGATATGATTCCATCTGCTTCCCTTGTCTGTTGTCTTTCAGTCATCCGGTCAACAATTTGGATATTTTTCTTCCTTATCAATAAAGGCACTGAAAAATAAGTTTTTACGTTATCAAACACTCCCTTTATCTCTAATCCATTCTGCCTTACTTTTGCATTACTTTCCTTTACTTTATTTCTAAGATGAAAGGAAAATATATAAAATTGTATGACAAATCATGGTAATGATGGGGGTGAAACATAACTTTTTCTTGGGCCAAGATACTCCCATTCTTACCTTCTTGCAGGTCCTCATACAAAAAAATGGTTGAGGTGTAGCTAGGTTAAGGAATATGCAAGGTATACCTCTTCTTTGTATAGTCTGAAGCCATGCCTTTGTTTGATATTTTCAAATTATGCCTTGGTGTGCCCCTCTGGTAACTCATAATCATGATGATAGTCTTTCGGGGGGTACCAGATGAGGGGACACCTATATCTAAATCCTGTCCATGTGGGACCCATGTTCAAAATTAGGTTTCTCTATAGAAGGAACCTAGAAGCAGCAACTTTGAAGTTTCGGTAACCAAATGGCTCTCTGTTATTCACACTATTTGTAGAGGCTAGCCATCTTTGTTTGGCTGCTTCTAATGCTTCTTCCTGAATGTCTTGGAATTATGCTCACCTGTTCTGCACAATATCTCTATGAATCAGTCCCAATTTGGATATCACTCCCTTCTGTTGCATGAATTTCTTATGTTGGGGAAACAGGTACAGGGGTTTAGTAGGTTCCCCTCTGACCCATAGTTCTAGGCCATGCTCTCTTTTTTGAAAGGTGTTGTAGGCCTTAGCCCACCGAGTTTGGATTTTAGTAATAGATAGGTAGGCCTGGAACTGAACATCCCCTATCAAGGGGTTGGGATTACTGTCCCTATCCTCCTCTAGAAAGAAATTATGTAAATATAATTCACACAAAAGATGTTGGACCTACTCATCCTACTCATTGCAACAATGGAAAAATTCCTCAATGGTTTTAAAAGTGGTGGGCTTCCTTGCCCTGATGGCCTTGAATTTCAACAATAAATATCGTTCCACTAATAATAAAGCATAGTTAGTGGCTGGTGCCCTGCATGTTAATACATTTGAGTAAAGAGAGAAAACCATACTAGTTTTATCTTATCTTGTTACACTTGCTCCTATGCTTTCTTTACTTTTGTCCTTTCTTCCCTAAGTTGGGAAAATGTTTTTTCCTCAATTTCAGAAATGTATTTAAATAGCTTCAGTAGTGCATGATGTTCCTGTAAGGGTACTACTTCCTTTCTGCACTGGGCCAATTCATGCTGTACTTGAATTAATTTGTTGTGCAACTTATGATTGGCAACCTTTTCTACTAGGGGAGTGTAGGCACGTGTCACTTCTATTTGAGTCCCCTTATCTTCTGTACGTTCCATATTAGTTTTCACAGAGGCTTTGGTAGTGTGTACCAACTCTGTTTGTACCAAGGCTTCAACCTTATTCATTAACTCAGTATGTTCAACAACTTTAGTGATATCTATTAGATTGGTCTGTACAGAGGCTTCAACTCTTTCCATTAGGTTAGTCTATACAGAAATTTCAGCAGTATCTACCAATTAGGAAACAAAATCTGTTTGGGTTCCCATGGTAGCCAATTTCTTCTCAGGATTTCGAGTATTGTTTGCTGCTTTCAACTATTTCCTCAGACATTTTATCATTTTTCTCAACCTCTTTCACTTCTTTCTCTTTTTCTTGAACTTAGTCTCAGTTGATTATTATTTTGGTTCAGTTTCGGCAGGAGAAGGAGGAGAAGTGGCTTCGGTTTCAGCAATCGTTGTGCCAGTTCTAAGGTTATCAGCAATGGTGTTTTCTTCAGAAGTCCAAGATTTTATTTCAACATTAACGTCCTTGATGGGTGAAATAGAATTTCCTTCGAGTGTTAGGGGGACTGTTTCAATGATTGTATTTTTTTCTAATAGAATAATGTCTCCTGAACACCTTCCAGATTTAGCTATTCCTTCTGTTCGGTCTTCCCTACTTCTCCATTCATTATCATAGGGGGTAAAACCCTCGAAGCCTACAATTCGTCCTGGTGAGGTAAGATTTCAGTGTGGCCAGAGCTACTGGGAGTGGAAGACTCGTTCAACAGTTTCCCCTGCTACTCAGATTGTTCTAATGGGCTCCCAATTTCACGATATGCTCTCATTTGCTTAAGAACTTGAGCCATTTCTTCTTCATAGTATTGTAGAGATATATTTTGAGGGCTTGAAGGTGGTGTATGGGATGTTCCTACCTCATCTGGAAATTCAGAGGTGTATTGCCATAGTTGCAGCCTTTCAGACCATATCTGCTTCCCTGGTTCTGAGGTCAAAACATGGGCCCTATTCCCTCTTGATCTCCTGGGTATGTTTATTCTAGGAAGTTCAATCGTTGTTCTGAGAGGGATTTCCTCAGCGGGAGGCAAGGCATGATTAAAAAATTTGTCCCAAGTTATTTGATGTTTTCCTAGCTCGTGAATGATGATTAATTTAATCAAGCCACTGTGGTTGACGACTGCTTGGGGGTTTTTCGCTTTTCTAATTTGAACAAAAATATTGTACAATACAAAATTAAGTTAAAAAGGAAAATCAAATGAAAATTTTCGCTTGAGAATAGCTAATAGTTTAGGTTGGCGGGACTTTACCACATCCTGGCATCTATCGCATGTGATGTATCTTTGTATGAACACTTCCAGTTCTTTCCGAGGCTGCTATAAAGACGCAGGGTTAATCCCCTTCCCTTTTTGTTCTAATGGTTTGCCTGGGTCCTGGTATACTGAGATTTCTTCCTCTAGAAGAACATGTTTTTCAGTCCATATTTCTCATTCTATTGGTAGTCTGGAGACCTCAGTGATGATATCCTTGGCGAACGATATAATCCTTCCTCTGAGTATGGTATGTCCCTCCCACAAGTTTTGCAGGAATTCAACTGCTATCTATGTGCTAAACCATTGTAGTATGTGTAGATATGGAAACCAGCTAACTTGCTACAGAATGGTGCGAGCTGATTCTGAGATTTGGAAGGTTGTGGGTTCATTTCGGAGAGAATTCCCTCCCATGGCTAATGTGTTATCTGAACTAGTTTCCTCTTCTGTCTTCGTTTCTTCTGACCCTATCAGTTAAAACAAAACATTGCATGCGAGAAAAAAAAATGCAACCTCGTATCGTAAATGCAATGATATTTTAGTCCCATTAGTGTATCTAAAGGAAGTTGTGCAGGGATTTCACATGCTTATTAATTATGGATATTGGAACCCCCTCCCTTGGGATAAGGGCGTCCATGTTATTAAGTACAAGAGAGAGATTGCAACAATCATGAATGCATTTGAGGCAAAGGTCAGAAATCAATAATCACAACTGTATGAGAGAAGGGTGTCTATGCCTTGGAGTTCAAGAAAAGAGGAAAGATTGTAGAAATCATGAATGCATGCGAGGAAAAGGTCAGAAATCAGTAATCATCACACTGTACATCAGGTGGAAATGACCAAAGAAGGGGATAAAAGTGGGATAACAATTATTATGATAGTATGTCCTATTTTGACAGTGCAACATGACGGAAGCGTGACAGTGACAAGTTATGATTGGTGTTTCCATCCCTTAATTCAAACATGAAAAGGTAATTCATTATTTCATAGATAATTATGCGGGTAGATAGAGATAACACTTATTCAAGTAGTGTGTTTATCTTGGGAAAGGATTAATAGGAAATAAGGCATAAATAAAATTAATTGGCTATTGTTATAAAATACTTCCATACCACAAGTAGAGCCACTGCTGTCAGGAGACGTTCATATACTTGACAGGTTTTCTATTTTAACGCGGAAATGAGCCAGAATCCTCTATGTAAAGGTAGAAAATTTTCTTATTTTATGGAAATATCACCGTGCTGGTATTGTGGCTAGATAATCAAAGTCCCGCTCACTGGGGTTGTAACAGAGTGATTAGGCTGGCTCATGATGATACCTCCTGTCCTTCAATCAGTTTGAGCTATCGAGAAGGTCACTACCTTGGTGTGTTAGCCATTATGGGCATGTCACCTGTCAAACCCTTATGATCATGGTAGGATGGCTCGTAATGAGGCCCCCTATTCTCTCTTAAAAATTTGCATATAGAAATATTATTATTATTATTATTATTATTTTTGAAAAGTAGGCATTTTTTTTGTTTTATGGAGAGACCACTGTGCTAGTTTTGCGGCCAGATGGTCACAATGACACTCACTGGGATTGTAACAGAGTGATTAGTCCAGCTCGTGATGAGACATCATGTCCTTCAAGCAGTTTGAGATGTTGAGAAGGTCATTACCCTGGTGTGTTGGCCATTGTGGGCATGTCACCTATTAAACCCTTATGATCATGGAAGGTTGGCTCGTGATGAGACCCCCTATTCTCTCTTAAAAAAATTTCATATAAACATAATATTTTCTTGTTCTTTATACATGAAGAGAGGCTCATTAACTCCTTAAGAGTTACAGATGGTGTGAGAAGTAAAAATAAATCCAATACAATTAATATTCTTTATTCCTATGTCCTCATGTCAAGGAGAGTTACTACTTGAGAGTGTAGAAAGATATACCAACATAAGACCATGAAAATGAATTATGTGACAGTATGTTTGAACAGGATATGTCTATCCCTTCATTGCATAGATAAACCATGGCAGCTTTGGAGTAGATATTTCCATCAAATTTTCAAAGGATCACCATATTTGTAGTATCACTTCTTTTCTCCTGTCTAGGTGCCAATTCCCTTCCAAAAATGGATTTTATGGAAAGGGTGTGTAAGGAGGAGTGGATATTCAAAAAGAGATCATCAAAAAAAGGAAAAAACATACTTAGAGAGAAAAGAAAAAAATCAACTGCTCCATTCGATCGAACAAAAGTTGTTAAATTGGATTGAACAACAAAAATAAACACACAAAGCATGGTCGTTCAATTGAATTGAACAACAACTATACAATTAGATTGAACAAAAACTGTTCAATTGGATTGACCAATAGCCGTTCAAAGGTTTGAACAAAAAAAATAAACACGCAAAGACATAGCCGTTCAATTGAATTGAACAACAACTATTCAATTCGATTGAACAAAAACTGTTCAATTCGATTGAACAATAGTCATTCAAAGGTTTGAACAGAAAAAATAAACACGGAAAAACAAGGTTTTTCAATTGAATTAAACAACAGTTGTTCAATTCAATTGAACAATAATTTTTCAATTGGATTGAACAACAACTGTTCAAAGGTTTGAACAACAAAAATAAACACGCAAAAACAAGGCCATTCAAATGAATTGAACAACAACTGTTCAATTCGATTGAACATCAGCTGTTAAATTGGATTGAACAAAAACCGTTCAAAGGTTTTAACAACAAAAATAGACACGTAAAAACATGGATGTTTAATTGAATTGAATAGTAGTTGTTCAATTTGATTGAACAACAACTGTTCAATTCGATTGAAAAGAAGTTGTTCAATTGGATAGAATCGCAACTGTTCAATTGGATTGAGAAACAGCTGTTCAAAGGTTTTAAGAGAAAAAATAAACACATGAAAGAAAGGATAAGGGAAAAGAAGGCAACTGTAGAATGTCCAACAATGAGAAAAACTATAAATTGCAGGGGGCATATATACAATATTTACACGAGGAAATAAAAAAATTTCATGAACTTAAAACTACGAGGACATCACCCCCTCCAGCTAAAATTTGGATGGTGGGATCGTCACGCACCTGCTTGCAGAAAGACTCCTTTCTAAGGGGTTTGTGATAGAGGTGCACTCGGTCTCCATTGACTCAGAAGGCAGGACTAGATCCGTCTATGGTAGTCAAGGTAATGGTACCATTTCTGTGTACTTCCTGGATTTCATATTGGCTGAGCCACCTTCTTTGTAATTTACCCGGGAATTCTTGGAATCTGGAGTCGTAGAGAAGTGCCCAATATCCTTTATGGAATGCCTTCTTTTTAATGAGGTTTTCATGCCACTTCGCTCATTGTTGTTGAATAATTGCAATGCGCTGCAGAGCAAGTAGTCGTGTTTCATCCAATTCATTTATTTGTTGGAGTCTTCTAATCTGGGCCTCCATTAAATCCAGCCACACTTACTTGGATGTTATTAGAGTCTTTATTTCGAATTCGATAGGAAAAATTGCTTCCCTTCCAAATACCAGATGGTATAGAGAATATCGAGTGGTATTTCGCCATGTTGCGCAGTAAGCCCACAAAGCCTCTAGTAGTCTAGTAGCCCAATCCCGGTGGTGTGTTGAGATTGCTTATTGAGAATTGCTTCAAGGAATTTGTTGGTTATTTCAACCAACCCGTTCGTCTATGGGTGGTAGGGAGAGGTGACTCTATGGATGATATGGGGGTTCTTCAGAGTGGTCATAATTTTATTTTCCACAAATTGTGCCCCTTCATCTGTTATCACTTCCTTGGATAAGCGATATCGCACAAATATCTCAAAAAGAAAATTGATCATAGATTCTTCTATAGCTCTTGATAGAGCCATTATTTCTACCCATTTTGTCACATAATATGTGGCCACCAATATGTAGGTCTTTTGATTTTATGGCAGGTTGAATGGTCCAAAAAAGTCCATTGCCCATCGTTTGAAAGGTTACACTACTAAGTGTGGCTGTAATGGAATTTCGTCAGCTTGGCCAGGGTGGCCCATTCTTTGGAAAATATTGTAGGCTTAGACATATTGCTTGGCATATTTAAAAATTGTAGGCCAATAATATCCCATTTGCAATACTTTGTGCCCCATCTTGCAATTTTTAAAATTTCCACCACATGGCTCATCATGACATTCCCTTAGGATGTCACAAGTCTCCTCTTCTCGTATGCATCTGCGTATATGTATATCAGCTCTTGTATGAAAAATATATCCGCTGCTCAAGGAGAATATAGCACTACGCTGGACAATCAGCTTCTGTTCCTTTGATGCCAAGTGTCTTGGCAGCTTTCCTACGGCCAAATAATTCACTAAATCTGCGTACCATGGCATTTTTATTGCTACAGTGAACAAATTCTCATCTGGGAACTGATCATCCACCACTAGTGAGTCATCTAACTTTGGAACTCTCACGAGGAAATCTGCAACTACGTTCGCCTTCCTTGGATGGTCTCTGATAGTTATGTCAAACTGCTATAAAAGCAACAACCAACTAATTACTCTTCCATTTGTAATATGTTTATTGGCTAAATATCTAATGAAAGAGTGATCCGTATACATGAATACTTGATAGCCAGTTATATAATGTATAAATTTATTAATAGAATGAATGACAAACAAGAACTCCTTTTCGGTCACTATATAGTTTAATTCGATAGGAGTGAGATTCTTGCTGATATAATAAATAACATAGGGATTTTTATCTTCCTCTTGACCGAGAACTACCCCTATCATTGTGTCAGATGCATCTGAGAAAATGTGAAAGGGCAGCTCCTAATTGGGGCCACATAATATTGGTGTAGTTGAGACCAGATTCTTTAAATCTAAAAAAGCTGTGTCACATTTATCAGACCAATGCAATTCAAAATTTCCAGTTAATGCATACAAGGGCACAACAATTTGTGATAAATTATTTATAAACCTATGGTAGTACCCTACATACCCAAGGAAACTACGTACCTCTATCTGAGTACAAGGTGTGGCTAATAAAAGGATTACCTCTATATTTTTTGGATCTACCTGTATTCCAGCTGCAGAGATGTACTGCCCTAGGATTACTCCTTCAGTCATCATCATGTGACATTTCTCGTTGTTGAAACACAAACTGGTAGCCATACATCATTCCAATACTTTTTCTAGTGTTTCTAGTGCTTGATCAAAAACATCCACATATGGGGTAAAGTCGTCCATGTAAATTTCGAGTCCTTGATTTATTAAATCAGTAAAAATGCTAAGTATGGCTCTTTGAAACATCGTAGGGGAATTGCATAACCCAAATTGTAATACCCTATAGGAAAATGTACCCCATGGGTAGGTAAAGGTTGTTTTATCCTGGTCTTCAGGGGCTATCTGGATTTGATTGTAACCACTTAAATTGTCAAGGGAAGAGATGAACCACTTTCCTGCTAATGTATCAAGGACCTGATCAATGAAAGGGAGGGGGAAGTGGTCTTTCTCTCTTTCTTTATTTATTTCTTTGTAATCCACAAAGATTCACAATTTCTCATTCTTCTTAGGAACGACTACTAAAGAAAGAACCATTTGTTTTCTGAAATAGGAGAAATGAAATTTACATCTAACAGCTTTTGCAACTCATCCTTTACAATGTCTTTCAGATGTGGGTTTAACCTCCGCTCAGTCTTCCTAATAGGCTGAGCATCCTTGTCAGTATAAATGTGATGTGTGCATAGCTAAGGATCTATACCCTTCATGTCTAGGTATTCCGAAGAAAATTGTCCCTTATATTTATTTAAAACCTTAATGAGCTTTTGTTGTTGGTTACTATCCAGACTACCATTGATATTTAAAACTCTTCCTGGCTCAATTTCAATCGATATGTTGTTTTGAACAATAGTCATGGGTATTTTCTCATTATAAATGTATGGAAAGGGGTCTTCCTATGCTTCATCATCAAGAACTTCCTTTAACATTTGGCACTTTAAGTTTTCAGAAGCAGATGGTTGATTAATGAAGTTATTTATTACATCATATTCAGTTTGATCTTTGAATTCAAGTGCTTCAAGTATTATCAGTGGTGAACGAATGTTTTGTTCCCAGTATGTATGTGGTTGTTTGTGAATATTGATAGTGGGAAGACTTGGTTTGGTAGGTGGGTATATGAAAATATTTTTTATGGCATCACCTCTAGAAATGGTCATGTTGCCTGCCTAGCATCCTATGTAAGTGTCGTCTATTGCTAACCAAGGTCGTCCCAGTATCAGGGGGTGTCCATCTAACCTACTTTTTTGGTTAATGACTAAAAAGTCTTCCGGATACTCCCATGAGTCCACATAAATCAGTATGTCCTGTAATATTCCTTCTGGTTTGATATCAGATCTAACAACAAGTTCCAGCAAGGTAGATGTGGGTTCTAGTGTTGTTATGCCTAACTTCTTGCAGGTTTTTTTGGCTAAGATGTTGATCGCCAACCCTAAATCAACCAATGTGGTCGTAAAGGAGTGGCCAGAGATTTTTATAGTAACTATGGGGTTCCCTGGACCCTCTTATTTTACTGGTGTTTCTTTACCTAGAAGTAAGTCTGAGAGTGCTCCCACCACATGAAAAATTGGTACAGTTTTTTCTTTCCTCACCTGTTTCTTTCCGCACATCTCTTTAATTGTCTTGGCATAGATAAGAATGTATTGTATAGCCTGCAGAAGAGTAATTTTTTATGAAAAGATTTTTAATTCCCTTAGGAGATCAAAATATGAAGAGACTATTGGTTTATGCAATGCTAATCTTTTAGGAAATGGAGGGGCGGAAATAATAAGGTTTTTAGTGTCTTTTTGGTCAACCGTGTCCCTCACCTGCTTTGCCTCAATTTCAGTCATAGTTGATTGTTTAGGTGCTGTCAGAATTTCAGATTCAAGTTGTGATAGGGTCATATCTTCTCTAGGTGAAATAACACGTCCTGATATTAGCCTCAGTTCATTGCATTTCTTTTGTTCAATCTTGGGGTTTGTGTTTTTGACAATTTGGATTAGCTGAACTAGCCTATTACTGGGATTAGGATTGGGTTAAGCTAGAAGTTGATGATAGGCTGAGGATTTTTTTGGGCTAGGTATGGAGCTGGTAATGTAGTTTGATTCTAAGCCCCTATCCACATCGGTAGATTGGTCATTCCTAGGGGTTGTTGCCAATTTTGAGACCAATTTTTATTCTGTGAGGTGGAGGCAAGCCACTGGGACTGATGTAGATTATTATGGTAGTAAGGGGGATAACAAGGAAAACTTGACCAATTGTTACCTGAGGAATGGACAATTATTGGGGTGGCTAGGTAAAAAAATGTGATTGGGTTTTTCATGCTATTTCAGGGTTCTGTTGGCTTAAATTGTGAAGAGTAAAAGAATTGAGGCAGGTCTTGTGGCATACCTGATCGTGGTTGTCATTTTTGACGTTGGTTCATTAGATAGACTGGTTTTGTCTCTTCTTCTGCCTCTTTAAAAACCTCTTTCAACCCCAGAAGTGAAGGTAAATGGTCAGTGCCATGGTCCTTGGTACAAATAGTGCATGTCTGGACCATGTCTAAAGGACATTCCTATTAGTTGTGCTTCTTCTGACAGTGTGGACAAGAAACAACCAAGTTTTGTTCTTCTATAGCTTACTTCTTCTTGGCTTGTAGGACATCTAGCTGAGTTGTTAGGGTGCCCAAGATATCGGTTTTAAGATATTCTAAAATATTACTAAATTATTCCCTGGTCACGTTGCCACCGGGCTGTTTATAATTCCTTGTAGCTGAGTCTCACCCAGTTGGCCTACTTTTCGTACTACCTCAAGAACACCTAATGCATAATGTAGTAATGTCATCATATTATTCTTGATATATGTCCCCTTTTCCTATTATATTGACTGTTTCGACCCATTCTTCTTTCATTCCCTTTATCATTGTTGCTTTTAAGGTATATTTAGACAATGTAGTATATGGATATCTTTGCAAATTATATCGAAATATTTAAATGTATTCTTATAATGTCTACTTGTCTCTTGTAGACATATTGAAGATTCCGTCTTTTAGTTCTCGAGTCTGGTAGTAGTCATGATATTTTTTAAGAAAGGAGTTTTTTAATTTGATACCAACTATTAATGGTTCCTCCACCTAGCCCCATGAACCAATGTAATGTTTTCCATTTCAAATTAGAGGGAAATAGTTTCAGTTTCTGAGGGTCAGTGGTGTAGTCATATACCTTACATAAGACATCGAATTTAAATAAGAATGCATCCAGATCTTCTCAGGTTAGTCCATGGAAGGTTGGTATGTTTTGTAATGGAATGGCTTTCATAGGGGAATTTTTAGTCATATCAACAATGGGATAATCCAATATTTATGTCTGCCTCTAGTTTTCGTTGTTTGCCATTTGATAAAAAGTATGCCAATAATCTTCAGGAATTTATTATTCTGGAAAAATAATTTGAGTGGAATTAGGGAGTGGATTTGGAGGAAGCCTTATAGCACTTCCCCAATCTGGGATATTGGGCATCTCTGTCTCAGTCACTTTCTCAGGGGATTTAGGCTTCGAAGTTTTTACTTGTACCGCACTGTTGGTTTCTCCCCCTCCTTCCCGCAAATTGCAAGAATTTCCCCCTCTTGAAGGGTCAGGATTTACGTGTTCAACAGTCTGAATACTTTTCTCAAACCCTTATGTCTCACTATGAATCTCGTTGTGGGATGCAGATGGTGAGGCTGTTGATGAGAGAATGTGTTAGGACTCTGAGTGGGAATGGTTTTGGGTCGTACAGATTCCTGGGATTCAGCCTTCTTAATAATTTCATCTATATATGTTTTTCTACCAAGGACCACCAATCCCTTGGGTTTTGTGGATTTAAGTGGGGGGTTTTGATCTATTTTTTTCTTCCTAGTCATAAAATAAGGACACCTATCCTACTAACCTCTACATAATTGCTAAGAAGCGGGCTAGAGATCAAGTGTTTTTCTTGCTGATAAGAAGGTTCTTACCTCTCATTTTAAATACCCAATTCTTTCACAGCAAGAGGAAAATGAAATAAGGGACATCACTCTTTAACACTCCCCAGCGACGACGCCAAAATGTTGGGTCATAAAGGTGAATTTTTAAAGGTAACCTCAATTATCTTCATTAATTATCAACCCAATGCAAGTATTTTTATTTCAAGAGTGTAAGCACAATATATGCAAGTGACATCAGAGGTTAACTATGCTAAATTATCATAGGGAATATTGTCTAATTCTCGAAGTTCAATCAAATCAACTTGAAAGTGAATTATGAGATGATTCTGACTCTTCAAGGGAACTAACCCTGCTCTAAGCCTATGAAAAAATAACTTACTTAAGACTGAAAAGCATAAACTAAAATGGAACAACACGCTTTGATGAATTGAACAACAGACTTAATGAATTGAACGACAATTTTAATAAAATTGAACAACAACCAATTATTCTAAATTTTGAAATGGAATTCTCTTTTAATCAACTAATAACATCCTTCTTAATTAAACATCAACCAAATACTCACAATGATGATGAAAAGATCAAACCCCAACTGTATGCAGAATTGAACAACAGTCGTGTTGGGACTAACCTAACAATTGTAAAAGCATTGAATTCAGATAAAAGAACGTGAATGGTAAACTAGTCAATTAAAAAGGAAGATACAACATCTCATGCTCGCAATTAATTGATTCAAACGATATATTATGAAACACAATGAATAGCTTGAGAATGCAAATTTTGTAAATAAACGTAAAGCACAAAAGTAGCAGAAGAACCCCTAGGGCTGGGCCCAAAGCCACTAGAAGCCTACTGCTAAGGAATACTCAGAAGTTGTCTATTCCAAAAACGCCAAATTCTTCATTAATCCACTGAGCCATACATTAGTACAAAACTTGATGATTTTGTCTGAGTACGTTTATTACAGAAAAATTAAATTACAGGAACTATTTTTCTTGTTCATTCTTTGGCCTTTTATAGCTTAAAGGAAAATTCAGGAGTAGTAACGAATCTTTCTCATCATAGGACCTTTCTACTTCTTGGTTGTCAATTCAGTACTCCAAGCGTTTCCATACCTCTCCATCTTTGCTAATTCATAAGAGCCGATATGATTCCGTCCGCTTCCCTTGTCTACTATATTTCGGTCATCCGGTCAATAGTTTGGATTTTTTTCTTCCATATCAATAAAGACAGCGACAAATTATTTTTTACGTTATCAAACACTCCCTTTATCACTAATCCATTTTTCCTTACTTTTTCATTATTTTCCTTTACTTTATTTCTAAGATGAAGGGAAAATATATAAAAGTGTATTACAAATCGTGGTAATGATCGGGGTGAAACATACCTTTTTATTGACCCAACAGTAATGACTTGAGATTATATCAAAAGGCAAGGGGTCTCATCAAGAGCCAACTTGATCAGTTTAGTTACAACCATTGAATGGAATTGTCAATATTTTGTTACCAAGCCAAGAAAATGGCTTTTAAGTGATAAAAAATACATAGAAAATCTTTACAAAAAAGAAAAACAAATTTCCAAGGAGATAAATGATATAATATTGAACTTATTTTGGAAGATTGAAATAGTAGCTGGATGGGACAATGAATCATTGCTGGGTAAAAGGAAACCCTGCCAAGGCTAAAACCGCCTACTCGTATCAAGGGCTCTACCTGTGATAAATGAGTATATTTCTATAAAGCTAATCTGAATGAGCTACCTTATTTATCTTTTTGAACTCAGTAAAGATTGATATAGATACTCATATTTTAATTTTAAAGAGGAAATGTTATGGATTATAATCAAGTGAGATTTTATTACTTAGTGAAATATTATTTGTATTGAAATTCATTCCTACAACTATTTTTATTTTGAAAAGTTTTAGAAATTTCAAAAAAATGATCAGAGATAACTGGTTCTCCCAAGTGAATTTCCAATTCTTGTACTGTACAACACCCCCAATTTATTTTAATAATAAATGAGGACCCTTTAAAAAATAAATAAAATTTTACAAACATTATTTCATTTAGACTTAAGTTTTAAACTTTAGGAATAATTTTTTTTTCTTTTTGCGTTGATTTAATTTCACTTAGCGCAAATCGCACAGCTCACTAACTAACAAGGTTAAAACACATATAGAATATGAAAATTTCATTAAAGAGCTTAAAACTTTTTGAGTTATATAAAATCCCCCGTTGAAAATATTAAAAATCCCTTAAAGTTATAAATCACATTTTTCTTCCTTAAAAATACAAACTTATATCATTCCAAAAGGAATTGCAATGAGTTGGACCCGATAAGACAATAAACGAACAATGAAATGTATTCAAAAAATCTGATAAAGCACAATAATTTGAGCCTTTAGCACATATCACATTGCGCAATGTTAAACGAAATAAAAATTTATATCCGCCATGATAAAGTGCGATGTGCGATTTGCGCAAATCGCATTTCGCATTTCACCTGTGGCGAAAAAATATAGTATTGATGTTGGTAAAAGTTTCCATTTTCACTATACCATTATTATTAAAGTGTTTGAGGTGATCCTTAATGAAACGATATGTTATGAATATCTAATGACTCAAATCGTTTGATTATACATATTGTGTAAGGCATGTAAGATATTTGATAAACGATTAAAGGGTTATTAACGAAATTCAATGGGTACAGGGTTCAGAAAGATAAATATCTTTTTTAAGGCATGTTTTAAATTAAAGATCTAGATTTTTCATCTGTGTTGATTTAACTCCACTGTCCTTTTCTCTCCTCATCTTAGATATGAATTTTCTTGTCTTAATTGAATTCAGGCAACCACCTAAGAAAGAGATATTAACAAGAATGAAAAACAAAGGCAAATGAGTTATCCAAGCATCGACATCCGAAACTACAGACATTCCTCCACTATTTTGAGACACTCCGTGGAATAAGGACAATTAATTTTCTTCATGTGAAGCAATGTAAAAACTCTTTGGAGAATAACATCCAAAAGAACTGAAGAAAATAGCAACTTCGGATAAGGATGTTTCAACATAACCTTCTTACTTCGAAGTTTCATGTTAATTTATACATAGGATAGCTGCAAGGTGAAATATCTTACCATACAATCATATGGTAAAATGGGTCATCGACAATCTGAATATTGTCGACATGACATTCAACAATTCTAAGCTAGAGAACATCGGTTCATACACCGCCGAGGATTTTTGAACAATGTATCATCTACCTATGCCACAAAATATTTATGATAAAGCTTTCCTGGAAATATTTACAAAAGAAAATCAAGACCTAATGAAGGTGTTGAAAGGATGGACGAAAGATCAAGGCAAGTTAATGTGGGACAAACTTGGTATGTGCCCAATTGTGCAATTGCCATCACCTTACTATTTTATAGCAGGAATGTTTTGTAGGCTATTTTCTAGACCTGATACCACTAAATTCTCCATTAAGTGGGTTCCTTTAATTGACGTAGACATCAATTCCACTATCATGAATTGGGAAAACATTTTATCTGATTATCTGGCCAAAAAAAATTATGGATTACAGAACAAATAGGGCCTTTTCAACTAGCAAAATTCCACCTTTTTATGTGAGTGCATATATCATGGATGTTATATGTTTCTCCTTGAAATTTCCTATTATGGGTTGGAAGTGGAATAGCCAAGACCCAAACCCCATTTATATTTAACATAAAGCCCTGTGGGAGCCTTAATTTCATTTACATTTCTACAATATTTGTATGGAATTTATGTTGCCCACTCATCAAATTATTTGAAATGAGAGAGCTCCAAGAATTTATGAATAAGATAGTGTCGATATTTTACCTGTGGCCAGATGGTTTGGAGAGGAAAATTTTACTTATATAAGAGTTTTTGGGATTATTTCTTCCCCTCATGTTCGACCCTACTATGTTCTATATAAACTCTTGGCAAGAGAAATTGCATATCAAACTCTTGTAAACGATTTAACCAAGAAGCTCAAAGATTCTAAGAAAGACATCTAGCGTACATTCCCATTACAGTGTGGTACCTTTTCCCATTTTGACATAGGTCATGCAGCAAAATAAATTCCAAACATTACTTCATTAAATATTGCTTTAATGCAGGGAGATAGTATGACCCTAATGTGGTCCAAAATTTTACCACTAATCTTAAACTTAGACATTTCATGAATGAAAAGGATATGTTTGATGATTTATTTGAAGGGGTAGAGAAATTTTCAGATGTGTTAAAAATGGCATCCAATTAGCTCAGTGTAGTAGACCTTAAATATTTTGATGAATACAAAAACAAGAGATTATAAACAGCCCCATTGGAATTTTTACTAATGGAACATTTTAGAATGCCAACTCCCAGCATAAGTTTAGATGATGAAGCAAAATATATGTCAGAAGATGAATCATAGGAAAAATCAATTCAAGATTTAGAGCATTCACAACACCAGTCTCAGAGTTCATATCATTATGATAATGAATCTGAAAGAAAAAATGAAAGCCCTGAGAAGATAATTGGAAAAGTGATCAAAGAATTGATATGAAAACTAAGGAAAAAGTCGATGGATCTAAATCATCTTCAAAAAAGCTTCAAAAAGTTCAAACTATAGCTGAGCAGAAAATGAAACTTCAAGTACAGAATTTAAGCACAGAATGGACAAAGTTTAATAAAGCAGTGGAAACACCACCAAATACTAATTCAAAAGGATCAATAATTTTTCATACTCCCGAGAAAACTCTAAAATTAGCAAAAACTACAATGGAATTTTAGCAGGCACCAAAAGTTGAGGAACAGGAGATCATTCTGACCTACCCAACAAAAGAAATCATTTTGAATATTAAGGAAATACCTTCACTAGATGCTTTCTACAACCCAAATCATAAGGCTATAGTAAAGAGGAGAAAGAGAGGAAGAGTTCATGAAACAATGACTGCTCTCAATAATGAATCAGTATATGCTATCTGGAACAAATCTTTGGCCAATCCTACAGAACATATTACCAAACTGTCGCAGTTTGCAGGTTCATATGCAACTGCTACAATTGATAAAGTAGTAGAAGTGAAACTTCTGCTCAAACAAAAGGAAGATAAATCTCAAGAATTGTAAAGTCAACGGGAACAAGAAAAGCTTAATGTCAATAAGAAAATTGAAATGAAAATGTTATATTTCTAGAAGGACTTTGAAAGATTAAATTTGCAGCACCAAGTATAGATTTCAAAGAAGAATACAAATATAGAGGAAGTAATAGAGAAGCTTAATAGCCAGCCTCAAACATGACAATTTATACAAGAGGAACTTGAATGGAATGCAAAATTGAAGCAGAAGCAAGAAAATTTTTGTCAACAAATCTCAGCTACCAATTCATATTGTGAAACAAGAAAAAATTTTATTCAACATGTGGTGAAAAGAAGACTTAAATGTGAAAAGGTTCAAAAGAAAATTTCTGAATTCATCCTCTAAAAATAATTTGATATAGGAAAGAAATTTGATTTCGAGAAAATTGATAAGTCTCACAAAGATATTTTATTTAAAGACTGGGAAATGTAGTTAAGATTGGCAGAGAAGGCAACATCAAAGGTAATAAACCTAACAAATCAGATTATTGACTCTATTAATGGACAACTTCTAAACGCTGAACTTATCAAAGAATATACAGCCGAAGGGATCCCAGAGCTCAAACTATTGGAAACATGGTGGAAGGAAATCATAAAGACACAGGAAGAAGCTATCAAGAAATTCACCAAGTTAGATCAAGAAAATTACTGGAACTTTTTGATCAAACCACATCATCAGTGCATGACTCTACAATCCTTAATTGATTCAACTAAGAAATCATTTCCAACACTTTCAAATGTCATTTTTAAAGGCCATGTCATATTAAGGATCACACATCCAACTCAGTTGAAGTCGATGGTAGATATTTTCCACCTCGGAGATCAAATGACAAAAGAAGATCAACCCACCTAAGCAATCTTCTTATATTTATTTCTAGATTGTAGTTTAGTTTACTTATTACGAGGAAGGTTGTTTGAAACCTCCTAAATTTTTTATGTAATAATATATTTATTACATATTTAGTTTAGTATTTAAACCCTTCTCATGCATTTAGAGAAGGGTCCAGAAATTTGTTGAAAAACATTTTCAAAGGAATGAAATTCTGTATGTCGGTGAATGCCTTGATAAATTAATGGAACATAGTCTATTTTATTTTGAAATAGAAGTTTTTTAAATGAAGTTTCACTTTTGTACTCGTTGAATTGCTTTGATGTGAAGAGAAGCAAAATAATACTGTCGATTTGAATGAGTAGAACCTTGTATATATGGTATTTCTACACAGTATGTTAAGTTTCACTCCTTGAATTGGAAATCATCTTTTATCTATATTATATATGAAATTTTTCATCATAATTAAATATTAAATGCACTTTTTTAGCGATATTTATCTATGGTTTCTTATCTCATATATGATCAAACTAATGAATGCAATATATATTTCACAATTTTTTTGATTAAACTATGTCAAAATAATTATTTTTATATAATTTTCATCTCTTTCAACTATGAATAATCTTCATTACCAATAGTTGAAATATATCATTCTAGATCGCATTGAAGAAATAATACTCTCAGGTATATAGTATAGTAGATATTTAGTCACTCCATATGATAGATTAAATCATTTTCCCATTTGCATGTTATAGGAAAACACACCCTCATTATCCTTATTGGGAAACTGGTCCCTTTATCACTAGTCAGAGCCACTACACCAAACGGAAAAGGACTTGCTCTAAGGTCCATACCGGGTGGTTTTTCTGCATGTTGTTGCAACGAAATTTTGAGGACTCAACACCTTCATTATCTGTTTTGTCCAAAAAATGTGTTTTGGTACATGTATGTATATATGTGTAAGGTTTTAGATACCATGATGAGTTGTGTTATAAATCTCCAATAAGCGGTATGATTGTCATATTTTTAATGTTGGTCATGGTTTGCAGCAACTCTGATTCAAAATATTGTATCGAGTTATGTTATAAATATCAATAGACAATATGTTTTGTTTCAGTGGTTTTTTAGTCATAAATTTTATAGAACATCGAGGATAGTGGTCCCCTAAGGGGGAAGGGCTTGGGCTTGTAACACTCTCGAGTTAAAAGTTCATCTAATAAAGGTTGATAAAGGAAAAATAAGATCATGGTCATGGGACATGTATTACAATCTCAATGTTCGACAAATAACTATAGTAGGCATAAATTTCGGTTTATTAATGGCTATGGAAATTGGGAAAGGCATGGGAAAAGTTGAAGAGGCATTAATTGACATAAATTTGAAGAGACACAAATTTTCATGTTAAGTAAATTAGAAGGAAAAATTAGGAAAATGAAGAAAATGAAACATCAATACTAAAAATTCTTCTTAGGGTTAGTTCACAACTTTTGTTGGTTTATCTTTTGGCATTTTTAGCTAGGATTAAGTTATAAAGAGAGAGAGAGAGAGATAGATCCAAGAGAAGAAATAAAGCAGTCAATCAAAGGAAGGAAAAAGGAAATCAAATGAAAAGCAAGGAAAGGGAAGAGAAGTTTGGATGAATAACTTCAACAAAAATATTTTGTAGGTAATAGGGTGTATTTTTTATTTCCTAGATGAGGTGTGAATGCATGGTTCATGCATTTGTTTATTTGGTTCCTTTTTTTTCATTAACATGGTTTTGGTTGGGTTTGACAGTGGTTTCAGAATTGCCTTTCCGTTTCCTACATAACCATAGTGTGATGGTTAATTTGTTTGGTTGAAATTTGGATTGTTGGAAGATTTTGGAACTAGGTGAGGTGGTCTTAGCAAAATTCCTAAGTGTTGGGGGTGGAGATGGTTTTCTCCATCAATCCATTGATATATGGGTGGATATAAGAAAATTCCTCAAGGTACGGTGAGGGAAGTTTGTGGCATCTAAGCTTGGTTTGGTTTTATGGTCTCTTGAACGGTTTTGGTGAGATGATGATAGATTAAGCGCGGAGGTAGTTTAACCTTTGGATTCCATTGGTTCATTCTGTCTTGTTTTATCCAATGAGATCCCAAATTAATGCATGGAATATGGCACAAGGGTGATTGAGTAGAATAAATATTTGGTTTAGCTTAATCTACATTCGGGTGGTACATGGAAGTCCCTGACTTGGTTCACCTTTACACATGTTAATAAGAGTTATTTTCGTATTCTGATATATTATTATTTGTACTTGTTATTATGTTTATTTTATATTTATTATGCCATGGTTGATATTTAGGTTAAATGTTGTTTATAAGCAACGATCTATGATGTTATGTAGCTATGGATATTATTATGCTTTCATAAGTTAATGAATTTTTGATGAATGTGTTGGCTAATAAGTGTTGTTGCAACTACTTGAGAGGGAATTATACCTTCTCGATGATATTTAGCTAAAGTACACATATTTATATTAAGATATGCATTCATGAGTTGTAGCTTACATGTTTACCATATGTTTGGAAAATTTTCTATTGTGTTATAGTTAATCTAGGTGATGTTATGACTTCATGTTTGAATACTAAGCATTGTTGTTATGAGAAATATGATTATGGAAAGTTACAAAAAGTTCTTAGCAATCATCACGAGACTAGCCTAGAAAAATGGCATAGATCTCGATACTGAGGAACAAAACTGGAGATATGGGGTCATAATTAGATGGAGCAAGGCTTGTGAGTGTGGTTGGAGGATCACAACCACATCCAAGTAGTGTCAAGGGTGTGATTATAAGTCCAGGTAATAGAAAAATGGTTCCACTCAAGGATTGTTCACCTAGGGTGGTTTTTCAGACTTTGAGTGACCGATGGTTCATAAGTAACGTCGGTAATTCTTAGTTATAGCCCCCACCTCCTCAACTAGAACTAGGATGTCAGGTCATGTCATAGTGGAAATTCAGTTCACATTTACCTAGGATGGGTTGAAAAAGCTTGTAAATGTGGGGTGGCATGTAACAATTAAAATACACATAGACATTAGAAAAAAAAAAAACATTAGTACAATAAAATGAATGCAAAAAATGGATTAAAAATTACCAAAAAATAAAAAATCATAAAAATTGATTAAAAAAAAAACTATATCCATGTTGCATTGAGAAATTAGAATTTTGTTGTGACCAAGTTTAAAAAAAAAAAAAAATCTTCATCCATTAGAATGAAGTAAATTTTTTGTTCAACATTAAAATGTACTCACATTTATCTTTGATATGAAGAAGTGTCTTAAAAAATGGAAATAAAACCTACATAAGCCAAGTATCTTGTTGTTATCCTCCATAGGATTTTATTAAGGTGTGATTTGACCGATATCCGATCAATGAAGACAAATTATTTGATATATCTATTAGAAACACATTTGATTCTTCATATTTACCTCCATATTTAGACCACACATGAGTCAGTATTTTCTCATAAGATTGTATTGTTCTCCCTACTTTCACTTTCATTTTCAAATGGCAATGATACTTGTCCCATATGAATTTAAAGTCCTTTATGTCAATATTTTATTTTTCAAGTACCTGCAGAATGTACTTGTTAGTGACATATGATTCCAATATTGCAACAACATATTTTTTTAACCAATATTTTAATACTTCTGGCTGAGAAGGCCTTAAAAAATAAGACTTATCACTAAACTTCGAATTTGATTTTTTTGAATATCACAAATTGGTTCATTCGTAGTGTATGATTGGAGAATACTTCAACCATTTCAAAGATCAACAACATCTCTCTGCTTAGATTATTGGCTATCTACATCCATACTGGAAACATATACCTGAAATTAACATATCGACACTTCAACATTTTGTTACTTAAGAAAATCAAAATATAGCACTTCAAAATATTTAAAACAATGTTGTTAGTACATATTATGATTTTTTTCCATTTGTAACAAAGGAAATTTTATGAGTTGAATAGGGATGAAAAAACATTTACATTGGCCCCATTTAATTGAACAAATTAATGACATGTCTACTTACACACAACCTAATACCTTTATTTAATTTGAATGGAACAACTATTACATAAGCATATTGACCCAACATTTAAATCGTTGATTTCAGGAGTAAGTATTGTTTGTTTAGTCACAATTGAAAAAAATAAATTGAGTAGTCCAATTCAAGTAGAAACTAATTATATGTTAATTTCCACATCAAGCCTATTTAACATTATAAATTTCAAACATACTAATAATTTATATATTATTTTCGATAATATATGCCTTAGTAGATTTTGGTGTTTATTTTAGTGCAATATCTACTTGTTGGTGCTGCCTCCAACGTACTATAGTTTTTTAACTTTTATTGAATAAGAGAAGTCATAAGAACAAAACAAAAATATTTTATTTATTCTAATGGAAAATACAACCACCAGTATTTCTTTTGGTATCAAGAAATACAAGTCAACTTAAATTAGTAAAGGTTATAAAATACAAAAAAATAATTATGTCATACATATAAGGACTGAGAATTCACATTTAGATAGTATATGTACATTTGTGCATAAAATACATATGTTTCATCTAAATATACTTCAAAGTAGCTCAAAATTTTATTTCCTTAATCAATTTATTGAACATTGTCTATTATCACCAAAATTTGGTCATCTAACCATTTACAATTAGATGGATCGAAGTACACCATGTAAGATAAATTTTACGATAGTAAAATTTCTTTCACTATTATAAATAATTTAATAAGCCATATTTTATTAATTTATTTCTGGTTTAACAAGAAACCCCACGAGGAATAATTAAATAAATCCTTATTTATTTCATTTTCCTCTAGGAATGATTAATGAAAACATTGTTTAGATAATATTCCTGGTCATACCTAACCCAATTATGAGAAATAATTAGATAAATAATTATTTTTCTTATTTTTCTCTAGGAATAACTAATTAAATCATTATTTAGTTATTATTCCTGGTTAAATTTGACTAAATCACATAGGAATAATTAAAAGAATCGTTATTTGTTTATTATTCTTTAACAACATTCTTGAAATGATAAATAAATCATTTATTTGTTTATTATTTCTAAATAAAGGTATTTAACCAATTCACATACCTTTTCCCTCCAAAAAAATATAATAAAATATTCTAAGCAGTTAGATCTAGATCTTGGTTAAAAATATTTTATTATTTGCCATTATCGATGATAACTCAATATTTGTTATAAATAGAAGGGTTTGCGGGTTTAATTTGATTGATTCGCTCAATCCCACCTGAAAAAAGGGAAAAGTCACTGTGATAATTGTATCACTGTTATAATCTCAACTATAAGGTAAAGGTCATTGTGCTCAAGGAATCTTACGTTTCAAAAACACATAAGAGCCATTTATTTCCACTTGTGTCCCCAAAGCTCTAGCGAATAAGCTATTGTCGTTATTATTCTCATTATATATATGAGATTATGGGAATCAAATTCCTATTCCTTCTTCTATTTATAGGAATAGATATAATTCATATGCTCAATATATTATACCTGCATATCTACATCTACCTTTTCCATTTGAGGTGTCCTAACCAAGCATCTGAAGCCTTACTTGTCTTTATAGATAGCCTTACAGTGCCTTCTCAAACCCTAATTTTTGCTTAGAGGCTTGATTTATATTACTTGCCTTCTTTATTTCACTTCATTCTTCACTTTGATCATTTTCATTGTCACGCTTTGATCATTCTCATTGTTGCTACAATTTTATTTTGCTTCTTGAGATCCCATAGAGTTCAACACATTTTGGGTTTTCTGCACCATTGAGAGAGAGAAACTTTTGGAGCTGAAGTGCGAGGACAATCAATAACCCATCCCATTAAGGGGGACTGGTAAAAATTATTGGTTCCCTTTACCAGGTGTAATAATATGTAAAAAAATTCTTTAAATCATGTTTTTTTTTACTGATTAACTGCTTTTACTACATAGATCTAGCTTTTTGCAACATTTGTTATAACTATTGATTCCTGATCTAAAGAGTTAAGCAACCATTTTTGTTGTTAGGGTTTTTTTTCAGAGATAGCTAAAGTAGGCTCTTTTCGTACACTTGTGTTAAGAATTTATGCTAACAAATGGTGACTTCGCTTGATTTTTAATTACACATTGTTGTCAAAAAATGGTGACTCCATTGTTGTAATTCAAATTCCTGTGTGACCATCAACTTCAGCAAAAAGGGTTTTTCTTAAGTTTTTTTCAGTCTCTTGATGTTGCTTTTTAAAAACTTTTATGCCTTAGTTCAATCAAAATTCTAACTTCTTCATGTTTTCTGGTGTTTTCTGTCGGTAACAGGTATTAGCCGCGCTAGAGAAGACAATTTTTCTGCAACTTTTCGTCAAAGAAGCTAGGAACTACAACTTGCAATTTTCATCTCAAATAGTGTGATTTTCTGCTGAAATCACACTTTTCTGCCCATACACTACAATTTCACCTGTCCACAGGTCATAATATGCGGTTAAGAATATTTTTTCTACAACTGTCAGGGTTTACCAAGAGCACTGTTTTGGGTTGTTTGACCTTTGTTTCAGCCCGTCTTAGGCCTGGATATGCTCAGTTTGTATCTTTGAAGTAGAACCAAACCTCTAGGGTTTTAGTACACTTCCACCTTTTTAGGAGGGATTAAGCTGAGTAGGTAGTCTGAGATTTGCAGTGCTTTCAACCATTGTTTCAACATTCAATCTATCCTTTTTTCAAATCTTTTTTCATAGGTTATTATTCCATCCAAATCCTCCTCTTTAGTTTTTTTTGGTATTTTCCTCAGGGTCTCCTTGCTTCCCCTAAGGTTTTAACCTTTAGCCTTATCTATTGCAACAATTTTCCCCTCTGGTTTCTTGTTGTTTTTTGCATCATTTCCAATAACATAGAGTCTTTAGGTCCCTGTCCCTTTGACATTAGATCTCTTGGCCATTCTTGTATGTTTTGTGTCAATTTCCCCCCCTATTGTCTGGTTGTTTTAGAGCCTTATTTCATTGGGATTTATGTGTGATTAGCTATTTATTTTATTTTAATTTCAGTTTTATTTACAGTACTTCAAAATTTTTCTTTTTCTTTACACAAAACATGGTTATCGATGAAATAGGTAACTGAAGTGGTACCTACTTTTTCGAGGTAGCAAAAAAAGCACCTGATTTTGAAAAGTGGTGACGCAAAATAACCCTTTTTTTTGTGTGTGCATATTTTTGAAACTTTAAATTTTTTATTTATGAAGTATGAATATTTATTTTCAAATGTTAGTGATTTTTTAAAGGTGGTGATACAACATCAACCACGCTTTTTTGGAGTAGTGATTTTCATGTTGGTAATAAAACATAAAAATAAAATTAAAAAACATGAAAAAAACAATCAAATATAAAAAAATAATAAAAACAAATAAAAACGTAAAAAAAAAAAACAAAATTAACTTGTAAAAATTAAAAATATTAAACAAAAAAAATAAATAAAACACAAAAGAAAACTAAAAATTTTGAACTTTAAATTTAAAAATGGAGAAAAAAATAAAAAAACACACAATTTAAAGAAAAACAAAAAAAATTGGACCAAAAAAAAAATATCAAAACCGATTTTTCTAGTTATTAAAAAAAAACCACATAATTAAAAAAAATGATTAAAAAAAAAAATTAAACAGAAAATTTAAAAACAATTAAAATTAAAAAATTAAAATACAAAATAAAAAATAACTAAAACTTAAAAATTTAAATTTAAAAAAACAAAGAAAATAATATGAAAATAAAAATAAAAATGTTAAAATAATAAAAAATTAAATTAAAAAAAAAATTAAAATAAATAAAAAAAAAACAAAATTAAAATAAAAATTAAAGTAAAAGTTTGGAAACAAAAAAATTAATATTAAAAAAGAAAAAAATAAATAAAAGTAAAAAAAAAATAAAAAAATTAAATTATATTAAAAGTTAAAATTTAATTAAAAATTAAACAATTTTAAAATATTAAATTAAAAAAAAAAAAAAAAAATTTAAAAAAATTTAAAATTTAATAAAAAAATCGAATATTAAATTTAAGGAAAAAAATGAAATTTAAAAAGAAAATTAAAATTTAATAAAATAAACCTAAAAAAAGTTAAAAACAAATTCATGAAAATCGCCTCCCGGTGCAGGTTGTGGCGGAGGCCGGTTGCTGGGGGGCGAGGGGCTGCTCCGCTGCCACCTGGGCCGGGAGGTCGATTCCGAGAGTCGCCTCTCGGCCCAGGTGGCGGTAGAGGGCAGCCACAGGGCGTGCGGGTGGCTGCGTGCAGCCCCCCGCCCGCCCAGCGGCCGGCCTGTGTCGCCACCTAGGCAGGAAAAGCACAATTTTCTTAAAAAAAATTAATATTTTTTTAATTTTCATTTAATAAAATTTCATATTTTTTTAATTAATTTAAATTTAATATGTATTTTTTTAATTTTTTTTAATTTTGTTTTTTTAGTTTTTGTTGTTTTTTTTTAAATTTTGTTTTCTTTTTTTAATTAAATAAAATATAATATTTAAACTTTGAAATTTAATGCTTTTTATTTAATTTTCATTTTTATATTTTAAATTAATTTTCTTTTTCAAATTACATTTTATTTTATTTTATTTTATTTATTTAATAATTTTAATTTATTTGTTTTTCCCATTTTTAGTTTTAATTACTTTTATGTTTTTTTTTTAATTTTAATTTCAAAAATGTTTTTTAGTTTTTTAGTTTTTTTTTTTTTTTTAATTTTCCTTTCTATTTTAAAATTTGTTTATCAATTTATTTATGTATTAAAATTTAATATTTTTTTTTACATTTAATTTTTTTATGTTAATATTAATTTTTATTATTATTATTTAATAATGTTGAGTGTATATTTTTTTAATTTACTTTTTATATCTATAATCTATTTGTTTTCTTAATAATGGTTTTTTAATTTAATATTTTAATTTTTGTTTTTTTTCATTTTTAATTTTCAATCAATTTAAAAAAATATATATTCGAATTTATGTAATGTTTTTTATTTTTATTTATTTTTGTTAATTTCTAATTTGTGTTTTTAATTTTCATTTTAATTTTTTGAATTTAATATATATATATATATATATATATATATATATATATATATATATATATATATATATATATATATATATATATATATATATATATATATATATTTATTTATTTATTTTTATTTATTTTTAATTTAATTTTTTATTTCAAAAAATAATTTTTTTGTTTTTAATTTAGTAAAATTTTCCTTCTTAAATTTATTTATTTATTTATTTTTTTTTATTTATTTTTTTTTTTTTAAATATAAATTGTTTGTTTGGTTTTTTTTTTTTTCAATTTTTAATATATTTTTAATTTTTAATTTCTTTATTTTTTTGTCTTTGTTTTTTTTCTTTTTTTCTTTTTTGAATTTTTTACTTAAAAAAATATAACGATTTTTTTTTCAATTATTTTAAAATGGTTTTTTCATTTTTATTTTTTTAACTTTTAATATAAATTTTTATTATTCTAAAATTTTGGTTTCAATACATTCCATTTGCGGCGTGTTTTTTGCACCAAAAGAAATGGTTTTTACCTCTATTTTTAAAACAAGTTGAAAATTTACCCCAAAAAAAAGAAAGGTTATTCTATAATAAAACAATTTTTAAATATGTTGAAAATTTACCCCGAAAAAGAAGAAGAAGGCTATTATAGAATACAACTTTTTGTTTTCGGATCGTTTTTTCATGGGTTTTAGATGTTTTTTTTGTTAGAGTTCACGTTTTGAGGTAATAGTTCCCATTTCATCGGTAACTATGTTACAACTGTTTGGGCTTAATTAAAATTAACACATGGCTTGCACACACTCATACCTAAAGAGAAGAGTGCTTAGTTTACACCACCAAGCTAGGACATAAACATCATAATTAATCATTCTACCTCACAGATCTTTTGTTTATCGCTCTTCTATTTTTTTCATGCCATTTGTGACTTGCCATAGTTGCACCCCCAAGGCGTTTATCGTGGAGACTCCAAGGTGTTCACCCTCAATTTTCATTAGGACGTCTTACTTTACCCCGCATGGTGTGAGTTAGTCCTCCACCGAGTCCCTATTCGGAATCTGATTCTGTTTCATCAGGTTCTTCCTCTGATTCTAACTTTGCTTATCCTCACTCTCATACTATCACCATGTCAAGCAGAAAATTAGGTGCAGGTCCTCAAGCTGGTGGTTGCCCTGGCCCTAATGCTGGAGCCACTACTATTGGAACCACTACTGGAACCGTTTTGGCTACTCCTTTGCTACATTTTATGGCAATTTTAAGCTTTCCTCATTTTAGCCAGTTAATCAATGACCCCATATTCCACAATCCAAGTTCGCTAACTATGTCAACTAAGCTTCCTTCCGACATTCCTACGTTTGAAGGAAACACTGGAGAGGACCCTACTAATCACGTTTTCTCCTTCCATATGTGGTGTTCATCTAATTCCATCACTAATGAATCCATTTGCCATTAGTTATTCCAACAAATGCTCACTCGAGAAGGTGAAAAGTGGTATGATGACCAACCCGTCATAAATCATACCACTTTTGTGACTCTTGCTAAAGCATTTCTATCATATTTCTAGTTACTCCTCCGATATGATATGCGTACCAAGTTATTGACCACATTCCTTCAATTTTTTTCCACCCGCCTTTCTAACCATGTCTAAGAATGGCGTAGAGTAGGTAGCTTGTGTCAAGCTACTACATTAGATGACCACCTCTCTATGGATTAGTTTCTCATAATGCTCTTAGCTCCCATTGGTAAATATGTCGCATATAATTTTTCTCAGTCCGAGGATGAAGCTCTCTAGTTTGCATTAAAATGTGGCTTGATCTATTTCCAGTCTGGTTATATTTATACTATTTTACTAAATATTCATAGACCTAGTGGTGCCAATGCACTAGGCGCATCTCATGCCACTGGCGGTGTCATTGGATCTTTCTCCCATCCATATTGTTGGCCCTCAATTTGGGTCAAATTTTATTATTAAAAATCCACTTAATTCCCATAATTTTCCACATTATATCATCCACATATGCCTTATTTTTTCCTCATTATGCATATTCAGATAAATAAATTATGTTTTTCAATTTCTAGATATTTCTGTAAAAATTGTGTCTTAAGAGTATTTTTGGACAGAACTGAAAATTCCCATAATTTCTTCATGAAAGTCATATATGCATGACACCTGGGCATGATCTGACCATCAATTTGGAAATATTGGGAACCAAAGATGAAAAATGATATATTGGTTTGGTCAAACTGAGCTAAAGCAGGCCCAATCAACGCTAGTCAAACATGACCTGTTTTTTAGGAACCCTTAGAAAATAAGGCAGAAATAGTAGTTTTTGGGATTTTTCCAGTTTTTGTGTAGATAAATAGATGAGTTCGACCTATATGGATTGGATTACGATAATATAATGCTTTTAGAGACATTTTATCATAGTTGTTTTATCATTTATCTATTTATACCAAGCTTATGAACCATTGAAACATGGAGAATTTGTATAATTTCATATTGATACTTCTTAATTTTTGAGTTAATTTGAGGAACCAGATCCACCTTTTTTTTTTTGTTCAATTTTAAGGATGATTGACTAAGTTTGGAGTATATGATAAGTTCTTCAATTGTGCAAGGAAAGTGTGGAGGGCCTCCACACCAAGCTAAGTACACTTCGTGGTTAAATTAGCTTCATTTTCATGAACTAGTTTTGCTTTAGATTTGTTCAGTTAATCAGATGAATGAATATTTATTATGTTTTTTGAGGAATCTTGGTTTACTTCTAATCTGCATATGAAGGGACAAACAAATTTTTAAGTTAAACTCTCCTTCTATTTGATTCAAGAAAAATAACTAAAATTCATCTTCTTTTCCTTGTTGAGTTATTTACTTATGCTTGCTAATGAATCTTGATTTAATTTTAATTTTCATATGAAGGGACAAACAAGTGTTTAATTTAAACTCTCCTTCTATCTAATACAAGAAAAATAACTAAAATTCATTTTCTTTTCCTTGTTTGAAGCTATTTTGTGAATTTCTAGTTTTAAATACAATGGTAACAATGATGAATGGAATTGTGAAGAAGGACAACATGGACCTCCTCAGTTAGGAGCCTCTTATATTACTCTTTATACATCATAAGATATTTTCCATCATTTAATTTATTTCTCTTCATGAAAGTAGTATTTTCGGGAAGGTGAAACAGGATCTCCTAAGTTAGGAGCCTCTTCCCTCACTTATTACATATTGAATCAGAAATTACCTAGTTAGATTTTATATTTGTAATATGAATTTCCTTAAATATTAGACTTTAGAATAATTTTTTGTTATAAAACCAACTCCAAAAATGGAAGAAAAGAGAGATCAACGCCTTAGAAATAAACCACTTCGAGGGGAAAACCTCCTTTACATTACATAAATGAACAATTATTGGATGATACAAATGAAAAAAACTCATTCTATATATAGGAGTCCATGGGGTCACAATATAATCCTATCCGACCTAAAAATAATAATGTAAAGGCACAATAATAACAATATTGGGGTTATAGGGGTACAACAATAACAATAAGGGGGCTGCACTAACAACAATAAGGGACTACACTACTAATATAAGGACCTAACATGCCCCTCCCCTTCAAATGAAAGTGTTTTCCTCAACGTTTGAGTAGCTCTAGGTGGTTCTGTATAAAATTATCATCATTCCATGTAGAACCTTCAGTGGTTAAGTTCTTCCACTTGATGAGATACTATGAAATTGATCAGTTTTGTAACTGCTGAGTTCTTGTTTCCGTGACTGCTTCAGGTTCCAATATGATTTTTCCTTCCTCATCAAGTTCTGGAAATATTGTTTGAACTAGAATTTTCTCACCTATAACCTTCTTTAAACATGAAACATGGAAAACTAGATGCACTCACGAAGAAGCAGGAAGCTCCAATTTGTATGCCATAGTACCAATATTTTGCAACACATTGTAAGGACCATATTACATTGGGGATAATTTATTGTCCTTCTTAGATTGCTTGAGGCACATTTGTTTGTATGGTTGTAGCAGTAAAAATAAGTAGTCTCCTACATCAAAACATCTCTCACTACAATGTTGATCTACCTGTTGTTTCATTCGATTTTGTGCCAAATTTAGGTTATCCTTTAAGATTTGGATAACTTATTGTCGATGTTTGATGTGATATTCCATTGGTTGAACCTTAGGATTTTCTCTTAAAGATGATGTGATGGACAGTGGATGACATCCATAAAGTTCCATAAATGGGGTCATTTTTGTTGCAGTATGGAAGGAAGTGTTATACCACTATTCCACGAGAGGTAACCACTTGACCCATTATGTTTGTTTATAAAATACAAAAAAATGAATATATCCTTCCAAACATTTATTCACTATCTCAGTTGACCATTGGATTGAGGATGATAAGATGAGCTATGAGCTAGTTGAGTACCCTAACAAGAAAATAATTATCTTCAAAAATTTCTAGTAAAAATGGGATCTCTCTAGCTTACAATAATCTTTGGGTTTCCATGTAGATTTTGAATGGTTTCCATAAATGTAGTATCAATTACACTTTCTTTAAATGGATGATATAATGCACAAAAGTGTGCATACTTGGTAAGTCTATCAACTACCACCATAACGACACTCTTTCTATCGAACTTAGATAAAATTGTGATAAAATCCATTGAAATCTCCTCCCAACGTTGACTTCGAATGGATAAAGGCTGTAAAAGACCTGGGGTATTAATTTTATCAACTTTATTTTTCTGGCAAACCAAACATTCCTCCACAAAATTTTGAATATTTTAAGGCCGTCCCAAAAAAAATATTTTTTCACCCTGTGGTAAGTTTTTAAAATTCCTGAATGTCCTCCTAAAGGAGAAGTGTGTGATTCCAAAATAATTTTTTGTTTTAGTTGGTAATTCTTACAAATATATAAGCGATCTTTGTACCATATGGAATCATTTTAACAACTAAATGTATTAGGTGTACTAGGACCTTGCTGCGACTTTTGAATGAGTTTCCACACTTCTTTGTCCTTCCATTGATCCCTTGCTTCATTTATCTAATCTCGTTGGATAATATAAATGGCACAAAGAAATGCTTCCACCTCTTCGTTCTTTCTTAAGAGTGAATATGAAACAACATTTAGCTTCCCTTTTTTGTAGATTATTTCAAAGTCATTACCCAACATCTTTGTGACCCATATTTTCTGCTCTTCAGAAGACAGTATTTGTTCCAAAAAAAAATTAAGACTATCATGATCAATTTTTACCTTGAAGTGTCTTCCCATTAGGTAAGGTCGCCATTTCTTAAGTGCATGTAGTATTGCTAACATTTCCTTCTCATAAACAACTTTCTGTAAATACTTTCCTTTGATTGGGCGACTTTTAAAATAATTGGGTCGAAGCTTCTTGCATTAAAATAACACCAATTCTATTTCGTGAGGCATCACATTCCACAATAAAGGTTTTTGTGAAGTCTGGCATAGCTACGACCAGTGCTAGGCACATTGCCTCTTTAAGATGTTAAAGGCCTTAGTTGCTTCAGGAGTCCATGAAAATGCATCTTTATTCAATAATATTGCTAGAGGTTTTTCTATTCTCCCATAATTCTTAAAAAAATTGTGATAATACCTTGCTAACTCGAGAAATCCTCGCAACTTCTTTATGGTTGTGGGGAATTTCCATTCCTTAATGGCTTTAATTTTGTTAGGGTCTACCTTAACACCCTCGTGAGATACAATATGACACATATATTCCACCTCTTGTACTCCAAATAAACACTTGTATGTTTTTGCATATAATTGTTTCTCCTCCAATAGTTTGAGCACCCTGTCAACATGTTGAAGATGATCCTTCCAAGACCTCCTGTAGATTAGTATATCATAAAAAAATAGTAGCAAAAATGTTCTAAGGGTTTCAAAATGGAATTCATCAACCCTTGAAATGTATAAGGTGCATTGGTAAGGTCAAAAGGCATGACCAAAAATTCATAATGACCCTCATGAGTTTGAAATGATGTTTTTGGAATATCTTCAGTCTTCATTATAATTTGGTGATATCTTGAATGAAGATCCAACTTGGTAAAATAAATTTCTCCATGTAATTCATCCAATAATTCATCAATCACACGAATGGGAAATTTATCTTTAATAGTGATCTTATTGAGCTTCCTATAATCTGGACACATGTGCCATGATCCATCCTTCTTGTGCACCAATAATACTGGAGCAAAGAAAGAAATTTGACTAGGTTGAATTATACCAGCCTCTAACATTTTTTCAATCATACGTTCAATTTCGCTCTTTTGGACATAATGATATCTATAAGGCCTGATGTTTCGAGGAGCACTTCCTGGAATCAAATGAATAACAAGATCATAATCATGAATAGGTTGGAGTGCTTTGGGAGTTTCAAACACATTGGAATGATTTTCCAATACTTTTTGGAGATCTGGAGAAATAGATGATTTTGATGTTGGAACTTCTAGTGAGCATGAATGTGCAATTACTCCTTGTTGTTATTTATTCCGAATATTTTTCATGACATTAGAGCTTATTATCTTTCTTGGCTTCCCTAAAATACCCAACAATTCAACTTCCTTTCCTTCCGAAAAAAATTTCAAGAAAATTTCTTGAAAATTAAAAGCTACCTTCCCCAAAGATTGTTACCATTGTACTCCTAGTACAACATCAACACCTCCCATTGGAATGGAAGGGACTAGATTATTCAATACATATTCCCCCATTGTTAGCTTGATATTATGGATTTTATTAGAGAAATTTATAGTTCCTCCATTTGCAACCATCACTTGACATTCTAGTGTTGGGTATAGGAAACAATCAATTCCTTCACTACTTTATAATAAATCAAATTATGGGTATTACCCGAATAAATCAACACTATTACCTTTTTATTCTTGATATGTCCTTTTATCTTGAGAGTTTGAGGAGTGGTAATTCCTACCAATGCATTACATGATATGGTCGAACTCATTTCTTCTTCTTCTAGGGTTGGTTCCTGGTGTATATCCTTTTCTTTTGAAGTTTCTTGTTTATTTTCTTCCTCCTCTTCACAATCTGTGTAAAATAATTCTTCTCAACACACTTATGACCTTTAGTGTATTTGCTATCACAACTGTAGAAAAGCCCTTTTTATCTTTTTTTTCCAATTTTTGTGGTGTCAACCTTGTAGGTTGTGGAATTCTAGGAGTAGCAACACTTCCATCTTTATAGATGTGAGTGGTAGGCTTCCTTGTCGCCATAATTTTACATTCAATTTTTCTTGCCAACCTGAATGCCTTCTCTAATGAATTAGGTTCTCTTGAACCTCAAAATTGTCATTTCTCTGACATCCTTTCTCATCACTTATACTTACCTTTTCATAATTCCATATGCTCCAATCAATGATAAATGTCATGGTTTATATTAGGGAATTCATTTGAGTGATTTCTATGATATATTCTGATGTTCTTGCTATTTGAATGGATTTTTGTAACACAACTACAACATGCACACTATTCTGCAGCTAATTAATTTTCTCGCAACTAATTTTATGGTTCGATAGGTTCTGAGGAGAAAATAAAGGAACGAGCCACATGGGAATCTCCAAAATGATCCACATATGGATTTCGTCCTATCATCTTGGTCGAAATCGACAGAAAAGTGTTTTTGTGATCGTGGTCGAAGTCCGGTCAAAGGAAGTAATCCAAGAGAGAATAACTCTTGATTTTCTCTAATGTAGCAAATCAAGAATTAGCCAGTTAGAGTTTAATTCTATGTTTTAGTTATAAACGTCATCTGTAGGCATAATTAGCTCCTCACAACTACATTTTATTTTGTTTAAATACCGGTTGTGCAAAGAACGAAGACAGTCTTAATTTCTTAATTAAACTTTGTTCTTTCCCATAATACAAAGATCGTGTTCGTGGTTCCAGTTTCTGCTTAATGCACATATAATTAGGCTAGGGTCTTGACCTATTCTATCGGAGAGGGCCCCTACACAAGAGGAGGTTTTTTATTAGTTGCTTTTGGTTTAATTTTATTTGCTCTGTTTTGTCAATTCACAAGTAGATTAATATTATGATACAAATTTTAGATCAATATCTTAGATTCAAATTATGAATGTTTTCTTAGCATTAATGTTAAAATGATCGTGTAATATTTTCTTTCCAAGAACATCTCAAGAAGGTAGATTCATCTATTTTCCAATTGGATTACATTTGAGGCAATAGAGCTCGCAGTTGTTTAGTTTCATTTCATGTTCTTACACTACTTTCTTAGATCAGATCCCCATTTAATTGTATAATTGGATGCTCCTAAAGATCAGCCCAAGAAGGTAACTTGTCATACTTCCAAATTGGGTGCTCGAGTGTTTAACCTATGCAATAACTAATTTTTCCTTTACATGCTTTTAAACTACTTTCCTACATTAAGATCCTCAGTTAAATGTATAATTGAATTCTTGTAAATAATACCAAGAAGGTAACTCTATTATACTTCTAAATTGGATGCTTGAGTGTTTAACCTATAAAAAAATTGAGTTTTTCCTTACATGTTATTTAAATTCTTTCCTAGATTAAATTTTCAAAAATAAAGTGTAATCGATTGCTTGTACATCATGTTAAGATGGTGACTATGTCATACTTCCATATTGAATGCTGGGGTAATTGATCATGCATTAGTTTCTTTTTCCTTTGAATCTGCTTTCATCTAGAATAGCATTTCAATTTCAATTTTCGGTCATAAGATTCATATTTAAATCCATGGAGTAGGATTAACTTTAATTTTCAAAGTCATTAGAATAGGTGCTATGTTTTTAGATCAGATTCTAACTATTTAAAAGTTTGATTCATTTTTGTGAAAATTAGGATAGTTCAAGAACACTTCCTTTTCTTCCTTCTTTAAAAGTTGGTTTTACACATTTAAATTTCAATAGATTCAGTTAATTCATTTCATAGCTTTCATTTCTTAAAATTAAAATTTAGACATATCGAACAAAATCCCCCAAAACAACATAAAAATACATACAACGAAGTAAGAATAAGGTTAACTAAGCACATATAGTGCACCACACTTCATCAAATTACAAAGCTTGGTTGATAATTTATGTTGAACAATTTAAGACATTAAATTGGAAAAAAAGGTTCCCAAACACGAACCTCATGTTGGATGTTATCCTTTAAAGTCCCTATGAAGACATCAATCATGTGTTCCTCTGGAATATCAATTATCCTTATATTAAATTTTTGGAATACCTCAATGTGTTGCACCACTAAAGCCTTTTGTTTGAGATTTATCAATTGGCTAAAAAAGGCATTTGTCTTTGTATCCTCATAATGTGTTATCATTTCCTCCGTAAAAATTGACCAAGTGAAAACTTTTTTACACGATAAAAGCCATCGATACCATACAAATTTATTTTATTCTAAATATAAAGTTGCAATGCATAGCTTTTGTGTGTTTTGCACATTATTGAGATCACAATATTTCTCCATCTACAATATCGATGCTACGAGATCCTTGCCATCAAACTTCCTCAAATCGACCTTTGGAATATGGTGGGTCTTCCATCCAAAATTAGAGTTTATGAAATTATGATTAACATTTATTTTTTTCACATCATCAGTTTCGTCTACTATATTTTCGCCATTAGGAATAATTTCTTGTATCAACTTTGTCAAGCCTTCCATGTCTGCTTTTATCATTCTTCATTTTTTCCATTTTTTCTTCCATGTCGTCCATGCCATTCTTCAAAACATCCATCTTAGCTTCCATGTATTTCTTCAAAGCATCCATATTAGCTTCCATGCCCTTCTTCAAACCACCCATCTTAGATTCCACGCCTTTCTTCAAAACATCCATTTCAGATTTTGTTGCTCTTTACGAGAGAAAAATTTGGTGCACTTGCTCTTGTATTTTGATATATCATGTTGCACTTCTTCATATTCAAGGTCATAGTACAATATTCTGAGGGCTTAATGGGTGTTAAATTATTTCTAAGGGGGGGTTTAGAACCCAAGAATAATATCTATGCTTCAATATGCTCTTGGAATCACTTCAAAATTAATTTTCGAACAAGACTTATGCAATTTGAAAACAAATACAAATATTTTTCTTGATTTTGAGGAGCTCAATGTAGAAACTAAATTATATCTGTGAATTTGGATCTTCAATATCTGAAATTCGGTCTTGTATTAGACCTATGAATATTATTTCCAATGCCAAAAGTATGACCTAATTTTTATTCTTCAAGACAAAGTTATTCCCAATCTCCCATAATGACATAATTATGGACCGGTTCAGTAGAGTGAACTTGTACGACATGTCACGTGTCACAATTTCTTCCTTTGGCTCTAAAATTGATACACAAAAAATTAAAGTCCTTGTACTTGCGGACACGTTTTACAAAATTCAAATCCGATGCCTCAGGAACAAATCAGGATAGTTTAGGAAACACTAATGATTGAAACATTACAAAAAATTGAAAATTAAATGACTGAGGAAGGAGAAGGATCTAATATACCAGTTATGAATCCAAAACAAATACTTCAGTATGAGAGACAACAGAAGGAATGATAGAGAAAAAGAGAGGAAGATAGGAGAATAGAAGCGGAGAGAAAAAGAGAGGAAGATGAAAAAGGAGAGTATGATAAAAAAAGATAGCATGATATAGAACAAGACAATTATCAAGAAGCTACCATTGGCTTCCGAATATTAGACACGAGAGCAATACTAAGAGAGGAAGTGAAAATGAAAAAAATTCCACCTTCTATTTTTCCCAATTTTTATGGAATTTTAATGGAATATCCTAACTCATTTATGTTTGAATTTGATATCTTATGTCGAATTTATGGATGCACATATGACACACATAAACTTCGTCTCTTTCATGCTACTTTGAAATAAGCAACACTAAAATGGTTTATGGGTTTAGGAGAACATACCATTGCTTCTTGGGATGACATGAAGATAATTTTTCTCAAAAAGTATCAAGCTTATTGCAGGGCTATAGACTCAAAATAAGATATTTTTATAATGATACAACAAGAAGATGAAATTGTGGAAGAGTACTTAGAAAGATTTCTCTACAATCTACAAAAATTAAAACAACATTCTCTTAATATTGATACCATCCGCATACGTTTTCTTAAAGGTATTAGAGATGAATGCCTATATATTCTTAATGTGATGGGAAAATGAGATATTTCAAAGTTTCCATTTGATGAGATTTTTGAACTATGTCAAAAATATTCTAAGGGAAGAGAAAAAAGTGGAAAAAGAGATGTTACATCAAGAGCTTCCAAATCGACAACAGGACGAATAACAAGAGCAGAAATAGGAAACTTACTAGAAAATTTTAAAACAGATATTTTGAGCACTTTAGGAACACAATTTGATGTTTGAGAAGAAAAAAAGAAGAAATAAGAACAAGATCAAATCTTATCAATATTTTTTCCAAAGTGTAGGAATAAACATCCACTTAGAGAATGTCCTTTGGATAGTATGCATGTGTGTGGACTTTGTACAGAGAATCATGAAACCAAAAACTATCCAAAGCTTAAATAATTGCAAATGGAAGAAGTACAAAGGACATATTATATTTATTGTATGGCACTAAGGAGATCTTGGCAACCAAGGATTCCTCAACAATTCTCTCAACAAAACACCTAGAATTATCAGTATCCTCCTATGAGTTCATGGAATAATCTGATGCCATGGCAGCGTTTGCCTCCACAACAATACCAAAACCAACCTGCACAAGGTTGGAGAGGATATATTTATGGAAACCAACCACCTCAACAAATGTATCCTCAAAAATACCAATATCCATATCAACGGCCATACCAACAACCATATCCTCAGCAACCATTCCAATACCAAAAATTCCAGTAACATCCTCAACTAATGCCATTTCCACAACAAAATCCTGCACCATTACTAACTCAACCTCAACAGCTTCAGCTACCTTCTAACCAACCCCCACCTAGATCAACTCAATTACCAACTCAGCCAATAGCAAATTCGAGTAACAAAGTGGATAAACCAGCATACAATGTGGAAGAAGTGACATATTTTCCTACGTACTCTATTCTTCCTGTACAAGATGTCCACTTCAAGTCTGAGAATGTGTTACAAAATTATTCTTCACCAATCATAGAAGAAAAAATTTAACAAGGAGAACAAACTGAAGAATCTTATCTAGGAAATAAAATTTAGAAAGGAAAAACTATTATGACTCAAGCACCACCTTATCTAGAGAGGTTTTTAAAGTAAAAAATTCCAATGTCTCTTCCTAAATTTGATATTTTGGATGAATTGGGGAATGATTATGTCAAACTTCCTTTGTTGCAAGCTATAAAAGATATTCCAATTTATGCAAAAACAATAAAGGAGTTATGCATTAAGAAAACTAGTAGAGAGAAAAGAAATTCACCTGCAATCTAGGTCATTGGCAAATTAGCTAGTCTCATGTCTACAAAACCAACAATTGAAAAATAAATTGACCCTGGGATCCATATGGTTACCATTTCAATTAATAATTTTTCAGTTCCAAATACTTTAAAATATTTGGGAGAATCTATAAATGTTATGATCACATAAACTATGAAATACTTGAAATTGGTCAATATTCGACCTACTACTACAATTTTAGAGCTTTCATATAGACCTAAAGTTGTACAAGAGGGAATATTACCAAATATCATTGCTTCTTTGGGTTCATGGGAATATCCTATAGAATTTCTAATCTTTCAACCAAAAACAAATTTAGGAGGCCATCCTTTAATTCTAGGCATACCATGGTTAGCCACAAAAAATGCCTTCATTGGATGCAAATTAGGAAGTATGATCATAGCACATGGGGATGAAAGGAAACATGTTACACTATATCCTCCAGCACAATCTCCTTCTTTATTATCATGGCTTGATGAACAACAACAACAAGAAAGTCAACCTGTTCTCAGTATTAATCAAGTATTTAATTTTAGAGAAAAGGAAGAAAATGAGGATCTATTATACGTTTTCATCTCAGAACTTGATATTTTGGAGCAACTTATAATAACACAATATGAAGCTACAAGTCATCTTTTAAATCAATGTTTCCAAGAAAATTGTACTATTCAATCATTTCAAAATTAATTTGAAAGTATTTTTCCTGTTAACTCAATTACCAATTCACAAAGTCAAATCATTCAAATCAATCCTCGAAGGAGTTTGAATATTGGTAATAATTTACAATCATCATAGGAACAATAGGTAATAGAATTATTACAGAAATATTCAAAAGCTTTTTCTTGGGATTATAGAGACATGTACAGAATTCATCCAAAAATATGTATTCACCACATCTATACTGATGATCATATCAAACGAATGAGACAACCACAAAGAAGAATGAATCCTATGATGAAATAAATAGTGGAATAGGAACTGAAGAAATTGTTATAGGTTGGATTCATCTATCCTATTTCTGATAGTCAATGGGTTTCTCCCTTAGGTGTGCTGCCAATGAAAAATGGAAAGTGAATAATATGTGTAGACTATAGGGAAGTGAATAAAGGCACATTAAAAGATCATTCCCCATTACCATTTATTTACCAAGTACTATATTCATTAGTTAGAAAGAAATTATTTTCTTTTCTTGATGGATTTAGTGGATAAAATACAATTAAGATAACATTGGAAGACCAGGATAAAACCACATTTACTTTTCCATGGGGAACATACACATATAATTTTTTTCCCTTTGGGTTAGGTAATGCACTTGCTACTTTTCAAAGAGTAGTCCTTGCAATCTTTTTTGGTCTAATTCATGTATGTGTATAATTCTATAGGGATGATTTCATTGTATGTGGAGGAAGATTTGATGATTTTTTGAATAATCTTGAATTTTTTTTAAAAAGATGCATAGAGACAAACCTATCCCTCAGTAATAAAAAATGCTTTATGATGTTAAATGAAGGGATAGTGTTGTGACACCATATTTCTTCTTCAAGAATCAAGGTGGACCCAACAAAAATACAAGTCATTGTGAACTTGATGTGACCAACAACACAAAAATAAGTAAGAAGTTTCTTTGGATATGCGGGATATTACAAAAGATTCATTGGAAATTTTAGTAAAATATCTCTACCTCTATTCAAATTACTTGCAAAATATGTTGAATTCCAATGGATAAAAAATTTTCAAAATGCATTTGAAATATTAAAAGGAAAATTGTCAATTGCACCCATTCTCCGAGGAGCAAACTCATCATTTTCATTTCATGTATACACTTATGAATCTGATAAAACTATAGGAGAATCACTTGGATAGAAAGGAAACCAGTTCAATTATGCCATATACTTCATAAGAAAAAAATTAACACTAGAGGAATTGAACTATATAGTCACAGAAAAAGAAATGCTACCTATTGTGCATGCAGTTAATAAGTTTAGGCATTATATAAGAGGCTATCAAGTATTCATTCATACAGATCATTTAGCCATCATACTTAATGAAAAAAGCAATAAAAAATGGAAAAATTACTAGATGGCTATTATTAATGCAAGAATTTAACATCATTGTTCTAGATCGACCAAGTAAAGACAAATCAAGTAGCATACTTTCTATCAAGGTTTCATTCACCTCGTGATCCAAATATTGTTTTAGAAAATTTTCTAGATGAAAATTTATTTTTTATAACAGTTCAAACCCCATGGTTTGTAGATGCAGCCAACTATTAATCATTTGGAATATCACCATCCCATTTCACCAAGAAACAGAAAATAAAAATAATCAGAGAAAGTGATAGATATAGTTAGGTCAATGGTGACCTCTTTTATACTAGCTCTAATCTATTAATAAGAAAATGTGTTAGAGAAGATGAAATTATAGATATTTTGAAAGCATGTCATGATGAGCCATGTGGTGGAAATTTTGCAGGCAAGTAGACAACATACAAGGTGCTCAAACTTGGCTACTACTGGCTAGCAATATTCAAGGATTTGAAAGCCTATGTTAAAGGATGTCACAACTGCCAAAGAAATGGAAGATTAGTGGTATCATATGAAATTCCATTAAAGCCAAAACTACTCATAGAGACATTTGAGAAATGGGCTCTACACTTTGTCGGACCAATTAACTTACCTTCAAACAAAAATAAGTACATTATAGTGTACAAATGATGTTACAAAGTGGGTTGAGGCAAATGCAGTGGCAAGAGCAATAGGAGATACAGTAGTCTCATTCCTCTTTGAGGAAATATTTGTCAGTTTTTTAGTTCTGAGACAGATTGTTACAGATCAAGGAGCACAGATCACCTCCAAACTTGTCTAGGATATTACATAAAAGTATAAGATCAAACACAGAAAATCTACTCCATACCATGCACAAGAAAATGCACAAGTAGTGTCGAAAAATAAATTCATGGAAAATATCCTGACAAAAATAGTGCAAATGAACAGAAAGGATCGGTTAGAAAAGCTAAGAGATGCACTATGGGCATATAGAATTGCATGGAATAATACAACTGGATTCAATCCATACCAATTGGTATATGGTAAGGAAGTTCTGTTACCCATTGAATTTCAAATTCATACATATAAACTTGCAAAAAAATTGGGATTGGAATTATCTGAAGCTGAGCAACAAAGAGTCATGCAATTGAATGAATTAGATGAAACAAGACAACAAGAAATAGAGTACACAAAACTGGTGCAACAACTGATAATCAAGTGGCATGACAAATTCATTAACAGTAAAACTTTTTGTAAAGAATATTGGGCATTAATTTTTTAGTCCAACTTCAAATATTTCAAAGCAAAGTTTACAACTCATTGTCTTGGGCCATATAGGATGAAATAAATTTTTGACAATGGAGCAGTTAAAATAAAAACAATTGATGAAACAACATTCCATTTTTAGTCAATGGATAGAGGCTTAAGGGATCTATTAAGCCTATCAATAAATAGGACTTCTTGAAAAGAATCTCAACATAAAATAACATGGAAATAATTGAACAACATAGTGATATGCCTCCCTTACTTCCAAAGTAAAAAATAAAATAAAATAAATAAAAAATCATAAAGGAGTTTGGTTGTAAAAATCCAGGAAACAGGCATAATAAAAACTCGAATTCATATCGGAAAACTAACTTTTTTGGCCAATATGAATAATCTATTTCGTTTTTATTTTACTTCATTTTTATTTTGCAGAAAATAATCCTCCAAGAATTCCAAGACTTAAGGACAATTCTTAACATAAGCAAGGGGTAAGTTTGTAATGAAATTATGAAAATAGTTTGATCAGTTGTATAGCAGAAGGGACCTGAATAACATGTCAGAAGGGACCTGAAACATCATTTAAAAATTGTAGAAAAGACATGAAAAACATCAACATTCATTAGAAGGAACTTGAATCAATAGCAGATGCAAGGAAGAACATGAAATATCATAATTTATATTAAAAGGTTGAAGTAAGCAATTACAATTGTCTATATTTCATCTAAATTCATGTTTTAAGAACCATCATCATGATTCAAATGTTGACGAACCAAAAAAGGTCATCATCAATCAATCAGTATAAACATCAAGCTATGTTGTGAAAGGGAAAGTATACTAAGTAAAAAAAAAAATGTTCTTAGAACCTTAGATTTTGAAAAAAAAATCTAGAATTGTTAAAACTAATTTAACTTGAGTATGCATTTTATTACATTTTTTTTTTATTCAACATTCTACATTTATCCTACCTACACTCATTATCCTACCCTCATTATCCTATTATATCCATTATCCTAACTCTTATTATTCCATTATCGTACCCTACCTACACTCCTTATCCTACCCTCATTATCCTATTATATCCATTACACTACCATATATTCTACATTAAACTTTAATTTCATGCATTCATTCCATATATCCCTACATTAAAAAACATCAATTTCATACACCCTTACATATCCTTTCACATATATTATAAGCATTTTGATCAAAGATTGAAGAGTCAATATTTTTCCCCTTAAGGAATTTTGGTTGACCTACAAAACCACACAAAATTAGTGTCATAATGAAAATAATTTGATTTTAAAATGACCTATCCTATGGTCATTTAAAACAAATTAAGAGATAAGCATATAAAATTACAAAGCCTAAAAGTATGACATAAGAGCGCAATATGCGAACATGTGATTGAAAAAGCCTAAAGTGTGAAAGTGCAAACGTAAGAGTCAAAATGAAATGCAATACGCAAACAAGAGGAAGGTTGAAAAGAGATGAGAATTATTATGTTTACAAAAAAAGGTGGACATGGAACGAAAATAATGAGGCCATGAACAAAGGATGCAACTACATAGAATGTGGGTGATGCGGTGTTACGGTGATAAGATGCACATGTAAACCATGGAAGGGGGACTATACACGAGCTAGAAGAACATAGCCATGGGTACACATGTTAGAAGGTGAGTTGGCCTAGTAAAATGGTCAAACACATTCAAAACTTTGTGTAATGCTATTGTTAAGCTCTTTGTTAAGCCTTCACCATTAAAACACAAACTGAGCTCTGTATTACGCCTTTCTTCCACCATCACGGCTATATTTAAGCTCAGGAAGAGGAGTATAATGCTATGCAGACACATGCACACATATAACACCTCATGAAAGAAGGAAATAAGAGAGAAAAACCAGATACTAAAGAGAAGGGTTGCAAAAAATAGAGAAGCCTAAACTGAGAAAGAGTAGCATAAGCAAAAGGTGAGGAATTTGTGGAGAAGTAAGGAGGGTATGCATCAATTTTAACAAGAGAATTGAAGGCGAAAATCTCGTGTTTTCCAGGCTAAATTATCTCACCAAAAAACTCCATAAATTTTGCAAGAAGAAAAGGTAAGATATCACTCCCGGATTTCTATTAGTAGATTAAGAGGATTTCAGGGGTAGATTAGCTCTAAACAATGTATGATATGTGTCATTTTATAAGGAGTGAAAATTTAGTTATGAAATCAAAATATTTCGACCATTAAAACCAGTCTTCCACATATGTATAAGTGAATCCTTAGAGATGTTAGAGAGGTTATAGGTGAAAATCTTCCAGTTCAAAAATATTGCCAGAACTTGATGAGGAAGGAAAAAGCATATTGGAACCTGAAGCGGTCATGGAAACAAGAACTCGAAAGCTACAAAATCGATCAATTTCAGAGTATCTCATCAAGTGGAAGAACTTACCCACTGAATATTCTACATGGGAGGATGAGAATCTTATATAGAAGCACCCAAAGCTACTCAAGAGTTGAGGACAACACTTTTTTGAAGGAGAGGGGCATGTTAGGTCCCTATATTACTAGTATAGTCTCTTATTGTTGTTAGTGTAACCCCCTTCTTGTTATTATTGTACCCTTGTAACCCCCATATTGTTATTATTATGCCCTTAAATTATTATTGTTAGGTTGGCTAGGATTACATTCTCGCCCCACTAGGATTACATTGTGGCCTCATGGACTCCTATATATAGAAAGGAGGTTTTTTAATTTGAATCATCGAAGAATTTTTCTTTCATGTAATGTATTGGAGGGTTCCCCCTTGAAGTGTATTATTTCTAAGGCATTGATATCTCTTTTCTTCTCTTTTTGGAGCTAGTTTCACAAAATTTGGTATCAGAGCTTTGAGATTCTAGGGTTTCGCTGCTCCAAACAGGTCATCGTGGAATTTTTGCTATAACTTTTTTTATACGAAGGTTCAGAATCTGAAATTTTTAGAGTGCAAAGCCAAAATCCTAAGGAACATCGTCGCAAAATTTCAGAACTTGGTTCGCAAGATTTACAGAGATATGATCTGTGCAAGTTAGGTCATTTTGCAGGCTCCTGAATTTAACCTAAATAGGTCATTGTGGTATTTTTGTAATAAATTTTTTTTCTACAAAGGTTCAGAAGCTGAAATTTTGAAAGTGCGAAGCTGAAATCCTAAGGAACATCATTGAAAAATTTTAGATATTGGTTCTCAATATTTGTGGAGATATGATCTGTGGAAGTTAGGGCTTTTTGAGGCTTCTGAATTTCATCTCAAAGAGGTGATCATAGGAAAATATTCATAGCTTTCTCTCTGAGCATCAGATTGGAATGCTGTAAAAAATGGAAGCAATTACATGTATTTTAGTTTTCATTCTATCAATTTCAGAGCCAAAGGAGGAAACGGTGACACGTGGCAAGTCATACAAGTTCGCTCTCCTGAACCAGTCCAAAATTGGGTCATTGTGGGAGATTGGACATAAATTTGCGTTGAAGAATCCAAATTAGATCAGACCTATGGCATTTGAAATAAGCTTCAGAGGGCTACTATAGGGGTTAATTTTAGATATTGAGGATCTACAATTATAGAGATAATTCAATTTCAATATCGAGCTCCTCAAAAGAAAGTAAAATGTGTGTATTTGTTTTTCAAATTGCAAAAGTCTTGTTTGAAGAATCAAATTCAATTGATTCCAAGGGCCTATTGTAGAATAGATATCAGTATTGGATTCTAAAATGGCCCCTAAAAATAATTCAACACCCATTAAGCCTTTAGAAATCTCTACTATGACTCATGAAGACGAAGAATGCCACCATGACATACCAAAATTACAAGAGCAAGTGCAACAAATTTCACTCTCGCAAAGAGCAACAAAAAATGACATGGAAGTTTTGAAGAAAAGCGTGGAAACTAAGATGGATGGTTTGAAGAAAGGCGTGGAATATAAGATGGATGGTTTGAAGAATGGCATGGAATCTAAGATAGATGGCATGGAAGCTGGAATGGAATCTAAGATGGATGACATGGAAGCTAAGATCGATGAGAAAATGGAAAACATGAAGAATGATCTAAAAGCAGACATGGAAGGTTTGAAAAAGTTGATACAAGAAATGTTTCCTAATGGTGAAAATATAGTAGAGGAAACTCATGATGAGAACAAAATAAATGTTAATCGTGATTTCATATACTCTAATGTTGGAGGGAAGAACCACCATATTCCAAAAACGGATATGAGGAAGTTTGATGGAAAGGATCCTGTAACATGGATACTACAGATGGAGCAATATTTTGATCTCCATAATGTGCAAAACACACAAAAGGTACACATTGCAACTTTACATTTAGAACAAAATACATTTGTATGGTATCGATGGCTTTGCTCCCGTAAATTTTTTTTCACTTGGTCAATTTTTACGGAGGAAATGATAGCACATTATGAGGATACAAAGAGCAACACCTTCTTTAGCCAATTGATAAATCTCAAACAAAAGGGTTTAATAGGGGAGCACATTGAGGACTTCCAAAAATTGAATATAAGGGTAACTGATATTCCAGAGGAACACAAGATTGATCTCTTCATAGGTACTTTAAAGGATAAAATCCAACATGAAGTTCACGTTTTGGAACCTGATTCATTGGAGAAGGCATTCAGGTTGGCAAGAAAAATTGAATGTAAAATTATGGCGACAAGGAAGCCTACCACTCACTTCTATAAAGAGGGAAGTGTTGTTACTCCTAGATTTCCACAACCTACAAGGTTGACACCACAACAATTGGAAGAAAAAAGAGAAAAAGGGCTTTGCTACAGTTGTGATAGAAAATACACTAAAGGTCATAAGTGTGCTGAGAAGAAATTATTTTACATAGATTGTGAAGAGGAAGAAGAAAATGAACAAGAAGAGGATATACACTAGGAACCAACCCAAGAAGAGGAAGAAATGAGTCCGACCATATCATGTAATGCATTGGTAGGAATTACCACTCCTCAAACTCTCAAGATAGAAGGACATATCAAGAAGAAAAAGGTAATAGTGTTGATTTATTTAGGTAGTACCCATAATTTTATTCATTGTAAGGTAGCCAAGGAATTGAATTGTTTCCTATACCCAGCACCAGAATGTCAAGTGATGGTTGCAAATGGAGGAACTATAAATTTCTCTATAAAATGCCATAATATCAAGCTAACCATGGGGGAATATGTATTGAATATTTCAATGCTTTCCATTCCTATGGGAGGTGTTGATTTTGTACTAGGAGTACAATGGTTACAATCTTTGGGGATGGTAGTTTTTAATTTTCAAGAACTTTTCTTGAATTTTTTTTTAGAAGGAAAGGAATTTGAATTACGGGGCATTACAGGGAAGCTGGGAAAGATAATAAGCTCTAATTTCATAAAAAAGCTTCTAAATACATAACAACGAGGCATAATTGCACAATTATGCTCACTAGAAGTTCCAACATCAAAATCATCTATTTCTGCAGATCTCCAAAAAGTCTTGGACAATAATTCCAAGGTTTTTGAAACTCCAAAAGGACTCCCACCTATTCGTGATCATGGTCATGCTATTCATTTGATTCCGGGAAGTGTTCCTCCAAACATCAAGCCTTATATATATCCTTATGTCCAAAAGAGCGAAATTGAACGTATGATTGCAGAAATGTTAGAGATGGGTATAAGTCAACCTAGTCAAAGTTCTTTATTTGCTCCTGTAGTATTGGTACACAAGAAGGATGGATACTGGCGCATGTGTCCAGATTATAGGGAGCTCAATGAGCTCACCATTAAAGATAAATTTCCCATTCCTGTGATTGATGAATTATTGGATGAATTACATGGAGCAATTTATTTTACCAAATTGGATCTTCGTTTAGGGTATCATCAAATTAGAATGAGGACTGAAGATATTCCAAAAACAACATTTCGAACTCATAAGGGTCATTATGTATTTTTGGTCATGCCTTTTGGCCTTACCAATGCACCTTCTACATTGCAAGGGTTGATGAATTCCATTTTCAAACCCTTCCTTAGAAAATTTTTGCTAGTATTTTTTGATGATATAATAATCTACAACAGGTGTTGGAAGGATCATGTTCAACATGTTGAAAGGGTGCTCAAACTATTGTAGGAGAAACAATTATATGCAAAAACATCCAAATGCTTATTTAGAGTACAAGAGGTGGAATATCCGGGTCATATTGTATCTCACGAGGGTGTTAAGGTAGACCCTAACAAAATTAAAGCCATTAAGGAATGGAAAGTACCCACAACCTTAAAGCAGTTGTGAGGATTTCTCGAGTTAACAGGGTATTATTGAAAGTTTGTTAAGAATTATGGGAGAATAGTAGCACCTCTAACAACATTATTGAAGAAAGATGCATTTTCATGGATTCCTGAAGCAACTAAGGCCTTTGGACATCTTAAAGAGACAATGTTCCTAGCACCAGTCTTAGCTATGCTAGACTTCACAAAAACCTTTATTATGGAATGTGATGCCTCAGGAAATGGAATTGGTGTTGTTTTAATGCAAGAAGTAAGACCCATTTCTTTTTAAAGTCATCTAATCAAAGAAAAATATTTACAGAAAACTATTTATGAGAAGGAAATGTTAGCAATACTGCATGCACTAAAGAAATGGAGAACTTATCTAATGAGAAGAAACTTGAAGGTAAAAAATGATCATGATAGTCTTAAGCACTTTTTGGAACAAAGAATATTTTCAGAAGAGCAACAAAAATGGGTCACAAAGATGTTGGGTTATGACTTTGAAATAATATACAAAAGAGGGAAGCTAAATGTTGTTGCAAATGCACTCTCAAGAAAGAATGAAGAGGTGGAAGCATTGCTTTGTGCCATTTCTATTATCCAACCAGATTGGATAACCAAAGAAAGATATGAATGGAAGAAGGACGAAGAAGTGTGGACACTCATTCAAAAGTTGCAACAAGATCCTAGTACATCTGATACATTTAGTTGGAAAAATGATTCCTTATGGTAAAAATATCGCTTATATCTTTGTAAGAATTCCCAACTAAAACAAAAGATTCTTCTGGAATTGCACACTTCTCCTTTAGGAGGACACTCAGGATTTTTAAAAACTTACCACAGGGTGAAGAAAGAATTTTTTTGGGATGGCCTTAAATCTGATATTCGAAAGTTTGTGGTGAAATGTTTGGTTTGCCAGCAGAATAAAGTGGAAACAATTAAGACCCCAGGACTTCTACAACCTTTATCCATTCCAAGTCAACGTTGGGAGGAGATTTCAATGGATTTTATCACAGGTTTACCTAAGTCCGAAGGAAAGAGTGTCATCATGGTGGTAGTTGATAGACTTACCATGTATGCACACTTTTGTGCATTATCTCATCCATTTAAAGCAAGTACAGTTGCTACTACATTTATGGACACAATTCAAAAGCTACACGGAAACCCAAGGGTTATTGTGAGCGACAGAGATCCCATTTTTACTGGAAATTTTTGGACGGAGTTATTTTCTTGTTTGGGTACTCAATTAGCTCATAGCTCCTCTTATCATCCTCAATCTGATGGTCAAACTGAGATAGTAAATAAATGTTTGGAAGGATATCTTCGTTGTTTTGTATCTGATAAACAAACACAATGGGTCAAGTGGTTACCTCTCGCTGAATGGTGGTATAACACTTCCTTCCATACTGCAGCAAAAATGACCCTATTTATGGCACTTTATGGATATCATCCACCATCCATCACATCATCTTTAAGAGAAAATTCGAAGGTTCAAGCAGTGGAAGATCACATCGAGAATCAACAAGAAGTTCTCCAACTCTTAAAGGATAACCTGAATTTGGCACAAAATCGAATGAAACAACAGGCAGATCAACATCGCAGCGAGAGAAGTTTTGATGTAGGAGATTGGGTATTTTTACGGCTACAACCATACAAACAAATGTCCCTCAAGCAAGCTAAGAAGGATAATAAATTATCGCCAAAGTACTATGGTCTTTACAAGGTGTTGCAAAATATTGGTACTATGGCATACAAATTGGAGCTTCCTGCTTCTTTGCGAGTACATCCAATTTTCCATGTTTCATGCTTAAAGAAGGTTATAGGTGAAAATCTTCCAGTTCAAACAATATTGCCAGAACTTGATGAGGAAGGAAAAATCATATTGGAACCTGAAGCGGTCACGGAAACAAGAACTCAACAACTACAGAATCGATCAATTTCAGAGTATCTCATCAAGTGGAAGAACTTACCCACTGAAGATTCTACATGGGAGGATGAGAAGTTTATACAGAAGCACCCAGAGCTACTCAAGCGTTGAGGACAACACTTTTTTGAAGGAGAGAGGCATGTTAGGTCCCTATATTACTAGTATAGTCCCTTATTGTTGTTAGTGTAACCCCCTTATTGTTATTATTGTACCCTTGTAACCCCCATATTGTTATTATTGTGCCCTTAAATTATTATTGTTAGGTCGGCTAGGATTACATTATGGCCCCACTAGGATTACATTTCTGGCCTCATGGACTCCTATATATAGAAAGGAGGTTTTGTAATTTGAATAATAAAATAATTGTTCATTCATGTAATGTATTGGAGGTTTCCACCTCGAAGTGGCTTATTTCTAATGCATTGATATCTCTTTTCTTCTCTTTTTGGAGTTGGTTTCACAACAGTTCTAACTAAGGTAACATTTTTTAAACACAGGAGCATGAGTATTAACTCAGAGATATCTTCGAGATTACTTCTAGATCAGGTAACCGAGTTTGAAACACGAAATCCTCCATGCATAGCTACGAATTTGTCACATGTAAAAAAAAACAGAGTTCCATATTTTTTTACACAGTGTGATTTTCATAAAACACAATGAGCTAATTTCTTCATTCTCATACACAGTAAGATATTTTTTCTTCATTCTCATACACATTGAGCTATTTATTTTCATTCTCATTCACACAGTGAGCAATTTTTTGGAAAAAGTGAGAATGAGACATGAATTATGAAGTAGTGAAAGTAGTGTTAAGGTGTTTTTATGATATTTTCACACACAAAGAAAAAAATTTATTAGTTTTGAAGGAGCATTGGACTCATTTCTAAACCAAAATGGAGGATTGAAGAAGACTCAAAGTATGGCAATAATTTCATCTTTTAAGGATCTTCAAAAGAACAAGTAAGCCTAATTTCCATGATGATTACCCATTAATACAAATTACATGAATAAAAGACAAAAGTATATAGTTGCATGTATTTTTGTTCATAATGAGGATGTTAACTGTTCAAGGGCACATAATTTGGTACACAGAGAACATGGAAAACAAAATAGAGCCAAAGGAGTTCAAGATAGAGAATTGGGGCAAAGAAGAAATAGATAAATTGTATCAAGCTGGGTTGATAAGTTTCCTTCAAAAATTAAGTGGGAATAGTAAGAAAATTACAGAAGAATTCATAAGCCATTATGAACAAGTGCAAACAACAGTGGGTGAAATATTGATGCAGGAGCATCAGCTCCGAAAAACACATTGTATTTTATCTAAGCTAGGGGTTTCATGTTTTGAAGAAATATTAAATTTCATGTAAACATTAATATTATTTTGAGTGATTAATTAATTATTTGTGAGAAATTGTAAATATGAGAGAAATTAGTTTCTAGATTATTTAGAATTAATGATGGAGCCTAAGTTGGAATTAGTTTCTAAGTCTTAGGGATAAGAATCTATCTTTTAGGGATGTTGAGAGATTTAGGGGTTTGTTGAGGAATTGAAGGGATAAAGCATTAAATTAGATTACTTTTAAAATTGTATAAATAGGAGGGAGAGATTGTGAGAAAGGAGAGATTGAGAGTAGGATTAAACAGCAAGAGCCTTCCGCAATTGTAAAAGGCCTAAATGTTGAATATCTGGCTATGAATCGAAAGTTCTTGTAATTGTTTGTTTTTTTTTATATATGAGGATTGTATTTTTTTGAGTTATATGAGCGTATTGAATCTGAGTGTGTGAATGTGTTTGAACCTGGGAATTAGTCTCTGACATAAGGCTGTGTATAGTCAAAACGATTCGATGCTATTTAACGTTGATATGATGACTGCTAAGTATAATGGTAAAGCTATGTTAAATGAATGAGAGACTATTTTATATTGATCTGTGGGGTTAATTTCCAAAAATGAAAAAAAAAATGGAGCGCCCAGCTGCTTCATCATGAAGTAGAGGATCTATTCAGTTTTAATGACAAATGTCCAGGATGTGTGATTTTATGAATAGACTCAACTGTAATTGTGTTAAACATAAGGGAAGGAAATCGATTTAAGTCGAATTGAAGATCGAACTGTATAATCGATGTTTTTAAATTCATCATACAACTGGTGGAACGCTGGCCAATGGAACGCTGTGAAGACTGATCATTATCTAAGCTGAGCTTGAATTAAAATCCATTTAATTTATGTTGTCACAGGACACGCAGATTGATTGTTAATGCAGCACTGAATGACAGTTAAATAATGATGTTATCTAAGTGATTGGAAGGTGTGCAGGTGCGCTGAACAGAAGTCTTTGAAAACCAGCATTGAGGAAGCGTTGAGTTTGGAAGAATCGACTTCAGATTCTGTATTGAGCCAAAAGCGAAAGCAGGACCAAAAGCTACGGCAAATGCAATCAAGCAATGGATTGTATTGAATAAAAATCAATGGATCATTAAGCATAAAGCTATAGCGCTGTAGTTACTGGGCATCCGGACATTTCAAAAGTTCGAAACTTTTGGAATCAGTTATGTATCACTATCTGTTCGTGGATTGAAGAATTGTGAAGAGGTCGCATGGCACAGGTTAAATGGCAACGTGTACAGCAGAAATAAACCTCTGGTTTGAAATTCATTACTCTATAGAAGTTTTATGGTTATATGAATATTTATAAGTTGCAGGATGGATCGATCGATTGGGAAATCGAGCGCTGCAACGTGACTTAACGCAGAACCAGATCAGAAGCGATGAACCAAAATTCAATTTAAATGGGTATTTCGATTTCACTGTTTGTTTAAGGCATTTGTAAATCGCAGATTGTAATATATACACCGTGTTAAGAACTGGTTCCTCAATGTAAATTCGAGCCTGCGTGTTAGGGAGACTCTCAGTAACGCGCAAGGAAGTTGGCTTGTCAAGAATCGTTGGACGCAGATTCTGAACAAGGTATGTGATGAAACTCTTTCATAAGAGGAGTAGAATTCGTTTTTACTCTGTCTTTTCAATGAATCAGTGAACCAATTAGTGATAGATGCATCTTAGTGAAGGTTCAAAAGTCATTTTGTGAAATACCAGAACTGAATGCGTTGGAATGAGAACAGTTGATATGAACTGAATGTGTTGAAATTGATAAAAGTGTTAAGAAAGCAGTGCAGGAATGTTAAATTGCAGCGTTGGGAAAATGAGATGGTCGAAGCGAGATTTTAGTGGGGAGCCAAGTTTGAAAGAAACACACAATTCAATTATTATGTTGCGCAGATCCAGAACATAATGGTTAATACGCCGGAAAGGAACAACTTTTGTGTGAAGATGTCACGAGAGAATAGTAAGAGTGCAGTACTACTATGAGACAGATTTGTTAATAAACCTGGTGGACTAATATAACAAGGTTTGTTACTTTAAATTATTTGGCATTTGGCTATTTACAAAGGCTGAATTTATGGAAAGAACAAATGGCTAGTTAACTAAGGTCTTTTATAAGATTGTTGAAAAGACATTAATTAAAGTATGAATGAAGCATAGTTATTAGACATAAATGGAAATTGAGTGGTATTTAAATTTGATTATGGATAGAGGGATTTTAAATCCTATGAGCTTCCGAAATTTGAAAAGTTGAGGTTGCTGGATTTGAGTTTTATTGGGAAAATAGTTGAGATGCATTTTTATATGCATGTTTATTGAAGATCCTGGGTATTGTAGGCCCTGATTGCATCATTTTTGGTATTAGAGCCTGGCTCTGTATGAAGGTCTCTTGAAAAGTGTTGAAGACTGAATTTGAATTTATATCAAATCATGTGTGGAGAGATGTGTATGCAGGTAAAGGAGATCAAATTCTAATCTGACAGTCAAGCAACCAGAGTACAGCTGGGAGAATGGAGAAGAAAAATTAAGTTCTTAGAGGCAGGTAAAGCAGAATTAAGCAGAGATTGCAGAGACAGAAAGAATCCACAGCGATGTTGGGGAATGGAAATTCACTTGGATCGTGCAGGTATTGTGTTTGGTTAATTTTGATTTGAGTTTTACTGACAAAGAAATGGAATGAGGATTGATGGAATTGTTGCTGACAACTAAAGTTTGCCAGAAGATTTGAAGAGAGCATCAGATTTTAAAATCTGATTGACAGTGGTTGAATATCGAGAAATTGTGCAGAGGAAGCATAAAGATTTGCTGAAACAGATTTGCAGTAGTGGTGAGATTCTGAAGCTAATTCAAGTACAGGTGAATGGAAGGACAAGATCAGACGAGATCTTGGAGGTAAGATGATATGGTTTTATTTGAATAGAATATTGTAGTATTTGCATTAAAGCAGAAGTATTATTGCAACTCCCAAAAGGAAATTCCATAGAAGACGTGTTTAAAATTGATAACAGATAAAGAAAACTGGTGAAAGTTTCTTAGTAAAAACATAGGTGTGGCAGAACCTTGGGGAATTCCAATAGAGATTGGAAAAGGAGGACAGTTGTGTTCGTAGAACATGCAGATGAGTTGATGCCCAGGAAGAGCAAAGAGAAGTGCTGAAAGGAGGTTCCGAAGATTGAGAACCAATTGCTTGCCAAAAGACTGAGTGAGGAGAGCTTGATGAGGTAAGTAGCGGCAGGACAGGACTTGCTGCTGAAGAGGCTTTAGTGCAACTCATAGTAAAGTGAGTGAGGGACTCATAGAGATGGAAAGGATGATGACTAGTGACAGTCGTAACAGAGGTTCTGAAATAAACCACAGCAGAGGACAAAAGAAGAAGGATGCCAAGGCAATTGGCATACAGAGACAGTTAAGCAAAGAGGAATATGAGAGGGAGAAGGCTGAGATAGTAGTTCAACTTGAGGTGTTAATGGAGATGTTGCAAAGAAATGAAGTAGACCAGAAGCATGGTTATGTCATGAGAAAGAAGCTGAAGTGGCAGAGGCTACAAGAGAAGTGGAATCATCAGGTAAATATGCAGTTGGTGAAGGAACTAAGGGAACTTGAACAGGTTATAGATGCCAGACAGAGGATAGAGAAGCTCGAAAGAATTGAGCTACAGCAAAAGGAAGATGCTGAAGAAGATGTTGAAGTTTCGATATGTTACCCGGAAAGTGGACCATTACTTTTTGAAAGTGATGAAGAGCTAGAGGAGTTGAATCATATGAATGATTCGAAGCAGCCCGAAGACTTGATGACTGAAGCATCAAATAAGACCGTAAGGTCTTGTGATTTTAAAACTAATGATTTGCGTGTGATTGCAGGTTTGGAAGAAGATAGGCAGTCTTTTGAAGTTGTCAAAGATGTGAAAGAGTACCTTCCAGAAGATGAAAGTTTTGAAGCAGAATATGATAAAGAGGCTGGGAAAGAATCAGTTCACTACAGTGGACAAATGCTGGAAGACATCATTGAAATAGCTGATGAGAAGGGGAGACTAGCTGACAGTCTCAAGAGTTCTTTGAGTTTGGATCAGCATACTAATATGCTGATAGAAGAAGAGAAATCAACGCAACATACTGAAGTGTTGCTAAATGGAAAAGAGGTACAGAGGCCTTATTTTTTTTATAATGATTGAAGATGTTGTTGCAAACGCTGGAACATATTTGGCACAAGTGGATAGCCAAATGAAAGAAGGACATCTACTGAAGGATGTTAAGGATAGATTGCTGAAGAAGGATGACAAAGCAGTTGTCATAAATAATAATCAAGAAGAAATTGACAGATGCAGAAAACAGAGGCAAGAAATTGTTCTAAAAGATAATGTAACAGCAGCAGAAAATGTGCAAAACAGCAGTAAGGGTGAAAAGGAAGCAATCAAAACAAGTGAAGAACAAGCAAGAATGAGAGTTCAGCAATCAAGAGATGGAAACAATCAGCAAACAGAGGACATACTGGACAGAGAAATTGAGTTGATAAGGAGGTTAATGATAAAAACATCCCAGAGAAAGACGGCAATAAGAAAGAAAAGGAGTGACAACAAGAGGAAGACTGTAGCAGACTTGGAAGGCAGAGCAAGTGGAGCACTACAACACAAAATATGGAAACCAGGAGGACAACAACAGATAAAAACAGCAGTAAAGCAATTGACAAGCAAGGAAAGATTACAAAATAAAATTTGGGATCCAGGAGGAAATAACTATCCAGACTTATGACCAAGTGGTCATGAATTTTCTTACATGGGGAGTCTGATGCAGGAGCATCAGCTCCGAAAAACACATTGTATTTTATGTAAGCTAGGGGTTTCATGTTTTGAAGAAATATTAAATTTCATGTAAACATTAATATTATTTTGAGTGATTAATTAATTAGCTGTGAGAAATTGTAAATATGAGAGAAATTAGTTTCTAGATTATTTAGAATTAATGATGGAGCCTAAGTTGGAATTAGTTTCTAAGTCTTAGGGATAAAAATCTATCTTTTAGGGATGTTGAGAGATTTAGGGGTTTGTTGAGGAATTGAAGGGATAAAGTATTAAATTAGATTACTTTTAAAATTGTATAAATAGGAGGGAGATATTGTGAGAAAGGAGAGATTGAGAGTAGGCTTAAACAGCAAGAGCCTTCTGCAATTGTAAAAGGCCTAAATGTTGAATATTTGGCTATGAATCGAAAGTTCTTGTAATTGTTTGTTTTTTTTATATATGAGGATTGTATCTTTTTGAGTTATATGAGCGTATTGAATCTGAGTGTGTGAATGTGTTTGAACCTGGGAATTAGTCTCTGACATAAGGCTGTGTATAGTCAAAACGATTCGATGCTATTTAACGTTGATATGATGACTGCTAAGTATAATGGTAAAGCTGTGTTAAATGAATGAGAGACTATTTTATATCGATCTGTGGGGTTAATTTCCAAAAATGAAAAAAAAAATGGAGCGCCCAGCTGCTTCATCATGAAGTAGAGGATCTATTCAGTTTTAATGACAAATGTCCAGGATGTGTGATTTTATGAATAGACTCAACTGTAATTGTGTTAAACATAAGGGAAGGAAATCAATTTAAGTCGAATTGAAGATCAAACTGTATAATCGATGTTTTTAAATTCATCATACAACTGGTGGAACGCTGGCCAATGGAACGCTGTGAAGACTGATCATTATCTAAGCTGAGCTTGAATTAAAATCCATTTAATTTATGTTGTCACAGGACACGCAGATTGATTGTTAATGCAACACTGAATGACAGTTAAATAATGATGTTATCTAAGTGATTGGAAGGTGTGCAGGTGCGCTGAACAGAAGTCTTTGAAAACCAGCATTGAGGAAGCATTGAGTTTGGAAGAATCGACTTTAGATTCTGTATTGAGCCAAAAGCGAAAGCAGGACCGAAAGCTACGACAAATGCAATCAAGCAATGGATTGTATTGAATAAAAATCAATGGATCATTAAGCATAAAGCTATAGCGCTGTAGTTACTGGGCATCCGGACATTTTAGAAGTTCGAAACTTTTGGAATCAGTTATGTATCACTATCTGTTCGTGGATTGAAGCATTGTGAAGAGGTCGCATGGCACAGGTTAAATGGCAACGTGTACAGCAGAAATAAACCTCCGGTTTGAAATTCATTACTCTGTAGAATTTTTATGGTTATATGAATATTTATAAGTTGCAGGATGGATCGATCGATTGGGAAATCGAGCGTTGCAACGTGACTTAACGCAGAACCAGATCAGAAGCGATGAACCAAAATTCAATTTAAATGGGTATTTCGATTTCACTGTTTGTTTAAGGCATTTGTAAATCGCAGATTGTAATATATACACCGTGTTAAGAACTGGTTCCTCAATGTAAATTCGAGCCTGCGTGTTAGAGAGACTCTCAGTAACGCGCAAGGAAGTTGGCTTGTCAAGAATCGTTGGACGCAGATTCTGAACAAGGTATGTGATGAAACTCTTTCATAAGAGGAGTAGAATTCGTTTTTACTCTGTCTTTTCAATGAAACAGTGAACCGATTAGTGATAGATGCATCTTAGTGAAGGTTCAAAAGTCATTTTGTGAAATACCAGAACTGAATGCGTTGGAATGAGAACAGTTGATATGAACTGAATGCGTTGAAATTGATAAAAGTGTTAAGAAAGCAGTGCAGGAATGTTAAATTGCAGCGTTGGGAAAATGTGATGGTTGAAGCGAGATTTTAGTGGGGAGCCAAGTTTGAAAGAAACACACAATTCAATTATTATGTTGCGCAGATCCAGAACATAATGGTTAATACGCCGGAAAGGAACAGCTTTTGTGTGAAGATGTCACGAGAGCATAGTAAGAGTGCAGTACTACTATGAGACAGATTTGTTAATAAACCTGGTGGAGTAATATAACAAGGTTTGTTACTTTAAATTATTTGGCATTTGGCTATTTACAAAGGCTGAATTTATGGAAAGAACAAATGGCTAGTTAACTAAGGTCTTTTATAAGATTGTTGAAAAGACATTAATAAAAGTATGAATGAAGCATAGTTATTAGCCATAAATGGAAATTGAGTGGTATTTAAATTTGATTATGGATAGAGGGATTTTAAATCCTATGAGCTTCCGAAATTTGAAAAGTTGAGATTGCTGGATTTGAGTTTTATTGGGAAAATAATTGAGATGCATTTTTATATGCATGTTTATTGAAGATCCTGGGTATTGCAGGCCCTGATTGCATCAAATATAAATCCCATTAAACACATAATTCCTTTCACAATCTCTAGACCTTCCATTAGCATGAGATGAATACCATAAAGGCCTACATTTCAAAGAGAAGGGTTGGACATGCTTTTTAGAGAAACATAGGAAAGGGTATTTTGATAGAGCAAAGGGAATCCCAAGGGTTTGGTTGAGTGAACCTCGGTACAAACTAATATTGACCACTCAAATATATTTCACATGTGATAACCGGTTCAGTATAGTTTATCTCTACCATATTAGGCTTCTGCAATAAATGAAAGGGGAATCTAAGATAAATTTACCTTATTTATTCTCAAAGAATTTGGTCAAAATGATAGAAGGTGTCAAAAATAAATTTGGAACAAAATAAGAACATGTATATCATCAAGGCCTCATAAAAATACTTGTAGAACATCAAGTGAGGAGAAAGGGGTTGATTTGGAGCGAATTTTTGGCACAAAATCATCTTGAAGGACAAACTATAGAGGAGAAATTCTAACAACTACATGTCCCTAGGAGCATTATGAATTCTCCAGTATATCCTAGAACCACATCCAAGAAGAAACAATATAGTATCATGATTGAAAAATAAATATCCTTCTTGTATGTTCCTAGGAGTCCAAGGAGGGAATTAAATGAAGAACCAAGTAAAAAAGATCCAGAAGTAGAAATAGTTGAGCCTCCAACATCATCCAAACAAGTCAATGAAATATTTGAAAGAATGGAAAGAGATGTATAAGTAGAGCCTTTAGAGAAGGATTCATACTTTGAGCATGCATGGATAGGAGCCACTTCATCACACTCATTTTCCAAATAAACTACGGGGGAAGAAAAAGAGTTGCAACAGGAATAACATCTCAAGAAAATATAAGAGTTGACAAGTAAGTTAGAGGTCAACACAATTTTAGAAAATCAATTGAAGGAAGAAAACAAAATGTACAAAGAAAATAATAAAAATCTAATCAGATAAAATGAAGATTTGACCAAAAATATTAGGAAACTTGAGAGAAAGAACACTCTCATTTCCAAATAGGTTTTTATATGGCTTAATGAAAAGAAAACATGGCAATATAAATATGAAAGACAGAAGGTAAAGACCGCCATCTATAAAGAAGGAAGGTATGAGGTGATTGATTGTATTCTTCAGGCTGGACAACATGAAACTACAGGATCAGGTACAGTGGGAAAATAAGCACTCATAAGGTCAAAGAGGAGAAAGCAGGCATGATGACATGCTTGAAGATCAGCAAGGGGGAGATGTTGGCCCTCAATTTTGGTCATTTTTTCTTATTAAAAATCCACCTAATTCCCATAATTTTCCACATTATATCATAAAAATATGCCTTATTTTTACCTCATTATTCATATTCAGGTAAAGAATTATGTTTTTCAATTTTTAGATAATTTTTTAAAAATCAGGTTTTAAGAGTATTTTTGGACAGAACTTAAAATTCTCGTAATTTCTTCATGAAAGTCATATATGCAGGACACATGGGCACGAGATGAGAATGAATTTGGAAATATTGGGAACCAAAAATGGAAAATAATCTATTGGTTCGGTCAAAATTATCTAAAATAGGCCCAGTCAACTCTGGTCAAACATGACCTGTTTTTTCAGGAATCCCTAGAAAATAGGGCAGAAATAGTAGTTTTTGGGATTTTTCCATATTTTTTGTAACTAAATGGATGAGTCTGACGTATATGAATGGGATTAAGATAATATAAGGCTGCTAGAGACATTTCTAGATAGTTTTTTTTATCATGTATCTATTTATACCAAGCTTATGAACCATTGAAACATGGAGAATTGGTATAATTTCATATTGAGACTTTTGAATTTTGTGAGTTAATTTGAGGAACCAGTTCCACCTTATTTTTGTTGTTCAATGTTGTGGATGATTGACTGATTTTTCAGTAGTTGATAAGTTCTTCACGTGTGCAAGGCAAGGGTGGAGGCCTCCCACACCAAGCTAAGTACACTTCTTGGTTAAATTAGCTTGATTTTCATGAACTAGTTTTTCTTCAGATTTGTTCAATTAATTAGATGAATGAAGATTTATTATTTTTGATGAGAAATCTTGGTTTAATTGTAATATACATATGAAGGGACAAACAAGTGTTTAATTTAATCTCTCCTTCTATATGATTCAAGAACAATAACTAGAATTTGTCTTCTTTTCCTTGTTGAGTTATTTACTTATGCTTGCTAATGAATCTTAGTTTAAGTTAAACTCTCCTTCTATATGATACAAGAACAAAAACTAAAATTCATTTTTTTTTTTTTTTGAAGCTATTTTATGAATTTCTAGTTTTAAATACAATGGTAACAATGATGAATGGAATTGTGAGGAAGGACAACATGGAACTCCTCAGTTAGGAGCCTCTTCTATTACTATTTAGGCATCATAAGCTATTTTCCATCAGTTAATTGGTTTCTCTTCATGAAAGTAGTATTGTGGGGAAGGTAAAATAGGGTCTCCTAAGATATGAGCCTCTTCCCTCACTTATTACATATTGATTCAGAAATTACTTAGTTATATTTTATATTTGTAATATGCATTTCCTTAAATCTTAGACTTTAGAATAAATTTGAAATATGCATTTCCTTTAGTTTAAACTTTTTGTCTTCTAAAATAATCACTACATTTGAGATCCATATATTTTGGTCATGCTTCCAAGTTTACAAACCCAGATTGATAATAAAATTCTTGTGTTATTTTACCTAGTAAATTTACCCAACACATATTCTCCTCCTCACATGAGTTACGGTTACCCCAATGGGGGGACCAGTTCCTACAACACTTATCACCCTCCAGGAAACTTTTATCATGGTCAAATAACACCTTATGCATTTACCCAACCGCATCACTTGATGCCAGGGCCAGCTATTTCTCAACCTATTTATCCAAATGTTGCCTCACCTCCTTTCTATCCTTATGCACAACCCAATGCTACATCCCCTCCGACATTAGTGCCCCAACCTCCAATTCCTTCTAAACCTATACCACAACAATCACCACCTCCTCAAGCTCAGGTGTATGCTTAACAGAGTGTGGATAATCCTCCTAATTCGAAGAAGAAGAATAAGGGGAAAGGAAATGAGAACCAAAAATCGCAAGGTAACCAGGGTCGCCAAGGTAATCAACCGAATTCACCCTAAGGGAACCAAATGAACACCACAAATCAGCAATAGGGCGATCAACCCAAGCAGAAGAAGACCCTTCGTATGAATAAACCTTGTTCATGTTTTGGTGTTCGTGTCCATTATACTCATTATTTTCCCCTTTTACCCTAGATGCGACAATTGTGGGAAGCCAAGCAGTGTCTAGATAACACCAACCCACAATGCTACTTCCTCCAAAAACTGCACCAACTCAACCGAATGTGTTCACTAATCCTTTTCCTTAGCAAGGATATGTTGTTGCCCAACCACCTCAAGGTCAGGTCACCCCTCAACCTCCACATTCTGGTACCCCTGATTACCAGATTATGATGATGAATTCTGAAGAGGTCAATACCGTTGAAGTCAACCTTCAGACCCAGTCGTGCCAATATGATAATCAACCCCCTATGTCTACAACCAAGTCCTAAACCAAAGTACCCATAGAGTCCATTTAGACACCAAAATTTCCCTTATAGATCTCTGAGCCTAAGGCAAAGGTCATTCAAAAGATCCTGAAAGGGTCATTACACCGAAATGATGCTTCTTCCAACGCCTCCCACACCTAAAACATAGTAGATGACTTGGCGTAGTCTCCTACTCCCATGTCAATGTTGGAAGTCCTCCATATCTGCTCATCTCAATGAAAATACCCACTTTATTCTTTGGGCATTGTAGATGATTTATATGATTGTTTGATCATCTTTGATGTTGAAAAATCAAAACATCCACCTTTATCCTCATTTATTTCTTTCCAAATAACAGTAAAAATACGTAATTCCCATGTTCATAGATGTATCATTGACGAGGGTGCATCTACCTGTGTGATTTACACCTATATTTTGAATAAACACAGATCCCCCGATCTGTCTCAGTCCACCATCACTTTACATTCTTGGGACAATAACCCTTCTCAACCCCTTCGCATGTTCTACAATTTTCCAGTGACACTTGTGGGAAAGACTGTGTATTGGGATAGAATTAATTTATAAATATTAGAATATCGGCCATTGGTTCTCACCTCTCACTAGTGTTTCACCAACAGTTTATAAATATTACACCTTAATTGGTTCATTCCCTGGTTTCCCCCCTCCCCTGCCCCTCCCCCATTCCCATCACTGAGCCCAAATCATTGAGTGTTTGCATGTTGCAAGCATCTAGGGCTAGCAAAAAGTGGCCCATTTTGACTAGCCAGAATCCACCTCCTTCAGAAATTTCTATTGTTCACTCGATAGAGCCATTAGGACCATCTCCTCAAGGACCATATGCTTCTGCTAGTGTCTCTCCCAATATTTTTCAATGAGGAACGGTCCCCCCAAGCCTTAATCATTTGGGAGCCATTCTACCGAGCCATTAACCTTTTGGTCAGATATTATTTTTAGCTCCCCCCTCTCAATTATTTTGAGTTCCTGTTAGGGATATGTTGAGTCTACTCAATTTAACCCCGGGGATCCCAGTCTAGAACATTAATCCCCCAAAAAACACTCCACCTAGTCAACTCAAACTGTATACTGCTTTTACCCCGGTTCCACCAGTCATGATGACCCCTCCCTTTGGTTTAGTGCCACAACCCCCTCAACAGGAAACTCCTCCTATTGTGAAAACATCCAGTGAGGGGGAAAAGGCCAAAAATAAGGAACCTAAGGATAAGTCTCCCCAAACAACTCCAGCTCCACCGAATGCTCCAAATTCGACACCTCCTTGCGCTTTGTGTGATGTTTTTGGGCATGCCACCCATAAGTTTCCTGAACTTCATCGTCTCAAACCTGTGGTCAATGAAAAATTTCATGAATCTGACATCATGGTGGTCCATGTTACTTTACCTGATTCAGCTAAGAAACTAAAATCATTGCACATGAACCACCCTTGTGCTTTGTGTGACCTTTACGGCCACTATTCACATCATTCTCCCCATCTTGATGAATTTCAAGGTAACCTTAACAAAATTCGTACAATAGAGGCCGCTCGTACTGGATCATCTTCTCCTCTACATGTGAGTTATGTTTCGCTAGAACCAGAGTATATTTCTCCACCCATTGTGATATCTCCCCCCAATTTCGAGATGACAGAGTCTTTAGTCGCTATTCTCTACCTATCTTCATCCATGAGATCCACAGAGGAATACGCCTTAGGGGCCTCCCATACTATTCCTGATGAACCTCCTTCGTCGGACACCCTGGTCTCAACATCGGTAGATGTTTCATATACTATCTCTTCATGTACCCATAGTAGCGGTGCATATGTGAACCATATTTTTCATGAGGATGCACTAGGTATTTCCACCGCATCATGTGGTCTCCCTTCCTCTAGTATGTCCATCTTCCATTTATATGAATACATTATGGAAGGCATGACGACCCCTAATTTTTCTTGGGATGATATGCACCATCATGCATATTTACTTCGACAGCATATCAATGACCAACATAATGTTGATTCCAAATACTTCATCCATAGTAAGGTTGATTTGTTCAATAACCCCTTACTTCGAACCCATGCATTTGAACCACATACACCTTGTGGCCATTACATTTACACCCAATTTTTGGTTAAGGTGGCATCCGTATTTGAGAGTCCAGGAGAAGCAATTTTCCAAAAACCTCCTAGTGCATCTACTGGTGTTCACTATAGTACCATTATTCTTCCCCATTTAGAAGAACCTCTAGAGTCTGATATCACTTTAGATCACTCTAGGGATGATCCACTTAATCATTCATTCATATTTCATCAACAAGCTAGTCCCTTAGATATTTTTGTTGACCAACCACAATATTTTCTAGGTGAGCACCTCTTCATTATATCCAAAGACACTCTTTGGGATAGTGACACCATGTATGTGAACCCAGAAATCTAGTGCATTTGCTTCATATATGCAGTGCCAAATGAGATTGGTAATCCACCATTTCATTTATCTAATTGTATCTATCCATTCTTACCATAGAATATAACCATAACATAAACAAATGGCAAATCACATCATAAGAATGGATTTATATGTAATATTCCCAAATGGGAGAAGCAGGAATATAGAAATAACTGCTGGAAATAGCAGTGAAGATGAATGCATAAATGTGAGAGGAAAATATGGAGCCTTTCCATTATTCATAATAGCAAAAAAATAGTACAAAATAATGGTACACAAAACATTTAACAATATCCAACAAGCCTCCAATAGATAAATCCCTCAATATTGAGGTGCTGCAACTATATCAAAATACTGAAGACACTGCTACAACGAAGTTATAAGGGCACTGCTTCAGAAAATGAATACAAAAAAGATAGAATGGCTGATATATGCCTCAAGGATAATGTACAATGAATATCCAAGCTCTATACAACCTCCAACAAAGAACCCAAGAGGGCCTCCGGGAAAACACCCAATAATACAATATGAGCTACAACCCTAGGGCTAAAATTATGTTGCAAAAAAGTAACTAAAGAGTTATGGCTGAAGTTGATATGAAAATAAGTATTCTCTCCTCCAAAGGATCCTCCAGATGAAAGGATGGCCACTTCACTAAAGAAATCACTCCCCAAATCACCCACCGCAACTACCCCTGCAACTCCTCCCTAGAATAATGCAAATCCAGACTCATACTACACTATAGGTGATCAAAAAATTGTGGTCTGGTGCCAAATATATCAATGATGATTAAGTGCCTTCCTCACTAGCCTCCCAATAGAAAGAAACATTCCTCCAATGAGATCTAGCTCAGAAATCACCCAAATGAACCCTCCAAAACTTCTGCCCTGCAACACAACACAACCTAAACAGGAACTGCATTGTACCATAAGACTGAAGCTTGGCCTGATGCTTTAATGTAGAATATAGTGCAAGTACTCTTCTTGAGTGGACACTAGAAGTTCCCCAAAGATAGAGGTGGGATTCCGGCTCGATAACACCCTATGTTAAACAACACTGCAATCTTAGCTAAACAACTGAAGAGAGCAACAAGTCTAAACAGACCATAAAATCTAAAATATCAGAACATAACATACTAATCTATAGATGCCATCCTCTTCCTTATGTAAGTGGTGAGCTTCCTCAACCTTGTCCCCACTCATTAAAGCCACTATCTCCATGCGTGAGATCTCCCTCCAAAATTGTGTTTCCCCTCAATAAATGTCCACTCCTCCATAACAATGTTGTTAATTTGGTCGAAATTGACCCAATCTTCATGCTCCAACGCCTTTTCACACACGAGGGTGCTTAATTAAGATGCTAAGATGACCTCCTTTCACATTAGGAGTGATTTTATTTCCTATTAAGGATATTTATGGGTCTCCATACCCTCTTATTCCTCAAAAAAGAAGCAAAAAAAAAATTAATATTTCAACTAGCTCATGGCTAATTGGGAATAATACAGTACTCCGCTCCCAAATGTTGCTTGTACTCAAGCAACTGTAAAGGTGAGTGTTGGAACTTTTCTCCTCCTTCCTTGGTGACACCTCCATGTGATAAGATCTCCTCATATACCAAGTGTCTCCCAATCAATCCCTCCATGAATTTCTCCTCCCAATTACTCATGCGATGCAAATGACTCATCCCACAATGAAAAAAAAGACCCAATGAAGCAATCATGGTTTGCCCAATGTTCTCCCTTAAACATGTAGCATAAGAAACATGGATAATATCTCTCCCAAAGGGCACATCCAATCCTTCTATCCTCCCTCCAATAATTCCCATAAAAAAAATAAGGAAATCATCAATGTATGGGATCAAAACCAATGGTACATAAACAACCATATGCAATAATAGAGGTGGATCATAGTCTCACATATGGAACCAGTGTAGTATATCTCCTGACTGCCTCAGATAATGATATGTAAGTGGTTTCCCCACCACTTACTTGCTTCCATAGTCTTCTCACATGCTATGAGAAGGTGGGTAATGTTGGGTGCCTTTGGAGCACACCCTGAATGATAAATCATCTCCCTATATCCTCGTAGGGAGTGGCCATGCTCAACATTGTTTATGGCCCAAACTTGACCATGAAGTTTATAAGGAAGAATGCTCTCACTTGGAGCAATGGACTACACATGTATGGTAAATGAATGCACATATTCATTATATAAGTTATTATGCATACAAACACGATCCTTATATGCTTCAATCATACTAATGGAGTGGTCCATAGATAGATGCCCTCTCATTCCCATAGAGGAAAGAGGTGGTTGTGATAAATCCATAAAAGGGTTATGTATCTCCTCCATCTCCGCATGGTCCATGCATCTCCTCAAATGCTGATATATCTCCTCTTCAAAGCCTTCCCAAGAATATACTCCCATGATAGTATGGTATGCTCTCATGGAATAAGTATGGTTGAAGAGAAAATATTCATGTGTTTCATGTAGTAACTTCTCCTTGAGCATGGAAGCTCTAGATAAGAAGATCCTACCATGATAGTAGATGACCTCATCTCTAACTGAATATCCCTCCTCTTGTAACTGGTCATTAAGTATCATGCAAGTAAAAAGATCCTTGGAATAATCCACCAACAACTGGGATTTCCAATATGGATCTATCCTCCAAAGTGACAACATTGATGATTTGTCATGTAAATCATTTTTCATGTGGCTATCCTCCTCTTTGACATCTCCCATGCCAAAGTCACATACCAAGATGTTGCTATCCCTTCTCTTCTACTCCTATTGTAGCTGCTCATGCTCAAGTAAAGGTTGAAGCTTTTTGAGGTTAATCTTCCCTGGGAAGCTATCACCTCTCCAAACCTTCCTGAGTTTGGCCAAAGCATGCATGAGTGGCCACCATCCTCTACCATGTGTGGAAGATTTATCCCCAAGTGAGAACATCTTCTAAGCCTCCAAAGTGAAAGAATAGTCTCCTTGCACCATGATGGTGTCATCCTCCATCCTTGTAGCATCCTCTCTTAGCGGAAGATGTGGTGTGAGAGTGGGTAATGGTGATAGTGGGAGAATGTCTCCCTCCTCCTTGAGTCTACCCAAGACTCTTTGCATTGTACCATAAAATCCCAATGCTCCAACTCCTCCTGAATCTATGAGTGGTGCAACACATTGTGAGACATTTCTCACCATCTCCTGATCAGGTGGCCTCCCAGGTGGTTTTCCACAAAATAGTAATGTCTCATTGGCCAATCTCTTAAGCATAATAGATGGGACTACCATGTAATTGCTTCCACTGTACAAATCCAACTTTTTTTTCTGTGTGGAAGTTTTCTAATATTTGGGTACCACTCTCAATGATGCAAGAGTCCCTCCAATTGGAGCAATTGCTCCATTCTCACCTCCAAGAGGTGGTGGATCATCTCCTGCTATTCCAGCGATGTGACCCCCTTATGGTTCTTCTTACTCTTCCTCCTCATCATTGGAAAATACCTCTATATAGTGTGCCTATCCTGCTGCACATTTATTTTAGGGTGCCCATGATTCTTGGCATGTGAAGCAAAGTTTCCTTCTCCTCAAATCTCTTCAGAAATAATCACTAAGAGGTACTTTTCTTTGGCTCTCTTTTGAAAAAGGCATCTTTTCCATTTGTTGGAAAAGTGTCATTTTGCTGAAATGTTGCCTTTGGTTTTGGCATGGCATATTGTAAATCTCTAGCTCTTCCAATGGAATCTTGAAGGGTAGTCGGGTTGGTAGATTTAACCAACCCATGAAGAGGTTCTTCTAACCCAACAATAAACATATAAACCCTCCTTGCTGTAGATAAATTAGGAAGCATAACAAAAAGTTTTAGAAATTTAGAAATATAATTTTCCACCAACCTCTTTGTGAAATCTGAATATGCAGTCACATTGGCATTACCAAATGTAGACTACCCATGAAACCACCAATCATGTGCTTCATCCTCAAGGTGCAGCGCTACTATTTTGATGGCCTCCATCTCTGGTACTTGGTTTAGCTAGAAGTAGATGTCTAGATTCTCTACCCATGATTTGGCAGTGTATTTAGATGACCCATCAAAGTTGGGTAAGAAATATCTACCCATAGTCCGGTGTAGATCATGATTCTATATGAATCCTCCACCTCTATTGTGATCTTGGGGTCTCCTATTGTTCTTGATCTGAAAAAATTATTGAAAACTCAAATGATCCTTGAATCTATATTTGCATCACATTCATCCTGTGCTGCCCATTTTGGCTTCCAGCCATACTATCCCTCATCCCCTCCAGAGTCGCGTCAGTTTCTACCAGGTAATCCATGCTTTTTATTCTCTCACAAGGGAAGTCGTTTCTCTGCTACTGAGATTCCCCTATTCCATCATTATCCCTAGCATCAGCGCATCAACCACTTTACTATGATCCCTTTTCCCTTAGTTGAGGATTCATCATTTCCTCACCTATGGCGGACCTCCTTCTATCGACATCAACACATTCATTCTAGAAGATAGGTCTAGAGGGCGGTGTACCTTGGTTCCAGCTTCCATTCTTGTTCAGTGACTCAGATCAAGAAAATGGAATAATCATTTCCCTTTGAATTGATTGTTTCTCATCTGCTCAACCTATGTTCAGTATTACATGATTGATTTTAATATACTTGAATGATTGATATTAATATACTTGATGGTCCGGTGATTCAGTAGATTGTACCAATGATTCCCGGGTGTGTGTGAGATGTTTCAAACCTCATGAGGGGGTGGCACTTAAAGTATCCCCCTACATGCCTAAATTACCTTATATAATTGTACAACCTCATATGCAGCTCCACATGTTTGATGCGTTCGGTTTCAGCGGCTTCTAGTGCCCATAGCTTGCATCTACCATTTAGATGCTTCGTTCATATTTTCAGAGCACCTTTCTATTCAAAAATGATTCTTTGGTTGTTATTATGTCTCATGTACTCATATATTATTATTATATTATTTCATGTACCATTTACCATGTAATTTATTTCTCAATCTCATACTGTTGAGCCCATTATCATTATTTTTACCCTGTCATCTCGGCGGGCATAGGATGCCTCCCCTGCCTCATTGAGAATATGTATCCCAACATCAAAGGAGACTTATATCATTTATAGGTATCGCCCACTTAATCATTGTCCTCTCTCACTTCGCTTCATGTATGTAACTCTCTCTCTCTCTCAGAATCCCCTTCAGTTTCTAGTGATTCTATTCTTACAATGTACTTCGGTCATACGAATATCTCCTAACGCTCGCACATTGGGAGGCAATCTACTATCACCAAAATTTGGTCATCTAACCATTTACAATTATATGGGTCGAAGTACACCATCCAAGACCAATTTTACCATAGTAAAAATTGTTTCACTATAAGAAATAATTTAATAAACCATATTTTCTTGAGCTATTTATGGTTTAAACAAGAAACCCCATGAGGAATAATTAAATAAATCCTTATTTATTTGATTTTCCTCTAGGGATAATTAATTAAACCATTGTTTAAATAATATTCCTGGTCATATTTAACCCAATTATGAGAAATAATTGGATAAATCATTATTTATCTTATTTTTGTCTAGGAATAATTCATTAAATCATTATTTAGTTATTATTCCTTGTTAAATATGGCTAAATCACATAGGAATAACTAAAAAAATCATTATTTGTTTATTATTCTTTAAGCACATTCTTGAAATGATAAATAAATCATTTATTCATTTATTATTTCTAAACAAATGTATTTTACCAATTTAAATACCTTTTCCCTCCAACAAAATATAATAAAATATTCTGAGCGGTTAGATCTAGATATTGGTTAATAATATTTTGTTATTCGCCATTATCGACGAAAACACAATATTTTGTTATAAATAGAAGGGTTTTTCCATTCATTCTTCACTTTGATCCTTTTCATTGTCACTCTTTGATAATTCTCATTGTTTCTAATTTTTTCTTTTGCTTATTGAGCTCCCATAGAGTTCAACCCATGTTGGGTTTTCTGCACCATTGAGAGAGAGAGAAACTTCTGGAGCTGAATCATTGAAGATAACCAAGAACCCATCCCATTGAGGGGAACTGGTAACACTTATTGGTTCCCTTTACCAGGTGTAATAATATATAAAAAAATTATTTAATTATTTTCTTATCTATTGGATGCATGGAGAAATTACTATTTATTTTCACTTTTTAACTGCTTTACTGCATAGATCTAGTTTTTTGTAGCATTTGATCTAACTATCAATTACATATCTAAAGAGTTAAGCAGTCATTTTTGTTGTTAGGGTTGTTTGTCACACACAGCTAAATTAGTCTCTCTTCACACACTTGCGTTAATAATTTACGCTAAGATTGTCCATAGCACATTGATCAACAAATTCTCTTTATCATTTGTTCCAGTGAGCTGAGTAGCGAGAAAAACATTTTATTTTGGGATTTATTTCAAATTTTAAGGTGGAAAATCCACTTTCAAAATATTAGTTGAATCATACTAGGTATGCTTTTCCCACACCTTTTTCAATGATTTAAGAAGTATAAAAATTTTCCTATTATCAGTGGCCTTATGTTCCTTCAGGGGTTTACAATCTCAATTAGTCCACATAGACAAAAATTTTATCGAAGTTTCATTTTTATAAAACTAACTTTTTTAGAAGTTTTGATGTTTTTTCTTTCAAAGTTGTCATCCAAATGGAAATCTCGAGATATTTACTCTGGAATCATATTTCAAGAAAACATTTTACATGTGGTCGAAACGAGAATAATTTTTTCTCTATAGAGAAATCTTCCTCCTTTCTAATTTTCTCAATATGGCCCTATGTTGCACTACCATCAATGCTATAATATCAAATGTCAGTTAACCCTAAAATAACTAATTTATTTCAATTTTTTTTGGTTGAAAAAAAATAAAAAATAAACTAGTGAGACCACTTTATTCATGCTACAAAAAGTCTAAGAAATCATTGTTGAAAAAGTACAATTACCTTCAATATTTTTCCCACTATTTATAGATGAGCCGATATTATTTTTTGTTCTATTATTAAAACCTCGATAAATAAGTCAAAGCTTCAATAAAATGCCAATAATTATTTTCATGACCAAATTTTTTAATATAATACATATTCACAAACAAATATAAGCATTAGCAATGTTGTACAGACACACACACAATTACACATTTAAGATTATTCTAGTTGTTAGTTTTGATCTTTTAATATGTTCATCTAATAAACATATCAAATGATATGATTTTTAAAAGCACTAAAATCTAGAAAGGAACAAGTCAAACAATAAGACCAGTTGTAAGTTCCTAATATGCCATCATATTCATAATTATGATCTTGCACCACATCATTGAATTTGTCCTCATTTTTCACTACAATAAACATATAAAAAATTTTGAATTTGTAAAAATGAATAAATATCATTAAATGATAGGGAAATCTAAGTGTCAAGTTATAAGTACCTGATATTATATTTGTTTGTTTCACTTTCATTTTTTCAATATCATTGTTCTCCTTACTTATTTATATACTAAACAAAAGAATTGTTATAAATTTTGACAATGAATATAAGTTATAACTAAATAGGAAAATGATGAATCATGTTAAATTGTCAATATAATATTTTTATTTTGAATATAGTTTTGTAGGAAATTCATCTTTTCATTGTAGTTATTCAATTTATTTTTAATTATTATTGAAAATGGAAACAAGAAAATTCTGATTTAATTTTCCCTTGAATTAAATGAGGAGAAAATTTTAATTCCACATTGTAAGACAACAAGAATCTGTTAAATCAGTTAGTTTGAATTAGTGGGCTTAATTAATTCGATTTGAGGGCCTAAATTGAGTCATGTAGAGTGTCTTCTAAATTTTAGTAGCCTAGGTTGAGTTTAATTTGTGTTGTAATTGTTTAATTTAGTTAAACTAAGTTAAAGTCATTTAAACTAGTTCCAACTATTGGAGGAACTAGGGGAAGGTCTAATAGAGGGTGTGCACTAAGTGATCAACCAGTTAACTGATAAATCAACCATAATTAGCTCATACATTCATTATCTATGAGTTACCCAGTTGAGATTGGAGTTCAAGGGAAATGTACTATCAGTTGTATAATTATCCAAGTTGTATAGTTGGTGAATGCAATCAAAGAAGGAACTATAGAGGTTGAATAGTTTAGTATGGAGATTTCCTTAATTAATAGGGGACTAATTATTTGAGAAAATGCACAAGGAAATATGAGCATGGAAGGCAGGAAAATTAGCTAAGTATTAGTTAGGGTCATCTTATGAAGCAATGAGATAAATTATACTTGGGAAGAGTTTGTTGAGGCTTGAACAAGCATTGTATTTATTCTTTATTTTATGATTAATGAAATACAGATAGGAATAGGTTTTTAGCAATGGATTTCCCCTAGGTATGTCCTCGTGTTATGTTTCTTAATTAATTAATGTCTCTTGTTTTTTATATTTCCTATTAATCGTAAATTTCTTTCTGGATACGAGTAGAAGAAGATTTGTCTTACGTTTTCAAACATTATATTAGAAATATTGAATATGAAGTTAGTTTATACTTGGTATCATATCTAGAATCACAGTAGAAAAGAGAATTCAAAGTTATCTTTGCAGGAGGAAATTTTTTGCAAATATATTCTTCAGAACTAGTAGGATGGAATTCTATAGTCTAAGGCTCGAGTATTCCCTTGAGGGTAGATCGAATTACATTTCTTGGAAGGACTATATGGAAGCAGTCATGGAAGATATTGGGATGAAGAAATTCATTGATAATGATATCCTAAAACCAACACCACTTAATGCCCAAGATCTAGCAGAGTGGAAGAAGAGTCTCGTCAAGGCGACGAGGATCACATTGGAGGGAGTATGTGACCATGTTATCTCTAATATCCACGGGAAAGAAATTCCATATCAAATGTGGCAGACATTGAATTTTTTTTTCCAAAATATCAAAATTCAGAAGGGAAACACAATACCACCGTACCTCAGCAAGTTCTCACAATGTCATGATGAAATTAGGAGTGTTGGTGTCACAATTGTAGAAGATGATGTGGTAAGCCTAACACTTCTATCCCTTCCCAAGAGCTGGCACAACTGCTAGGATTCAGTCAATGGTAGGGAGAAGCTACCAAACTGGGAAAGGTTATGGTCAGATTTTTTATATGAAGAGTTCAGGAAAAACACTAGAGATGAGAATTAATCCAACGCTAAATATGAGGATAATAATGCATTGGATAGAAGGAAAAGTAAGGTAAAGGGAATACATCCCAATTCAAAAGGTATTTTTGGTCAAAAAGGAAAGAATAAAGATGTGTCGAAGATTAAATGTTTTCATTTTCATGAGTTGGGAAACTATGCCACGAAGTGACTTCATAAGAAGACCGACAAGAAGCCCTCAGGAGGAAGAGAAGGTGAAGCTATATCTTCAAAATTTGAGTTGGATTTCACCCTCATTTCATGGATGGTGACATTGATGATGGGTAGTGTGTGGTATACAGATAGTGGAGCCTCATTCCATATGACGAAAAATAAATAAATTTTTAATGACTTGGAGGAGAACGACCTCTAGATGCACATTAAGATGGGAGATGATGGAAGGTATAGCATGACTGACATCAGTAAAACTAATTTTCAGATGGAGGTTGGTTCTCCTCTCGCATTGAAAGAAGTCATTTATTTTCCAGGTCTGAAGAAGAATTTAGTTTCAATTTCTATGTTGGAATGTTGTGGCTATGATGTTTTATTTAGAAAATGAAAGGATTTCCTTTGTCACATTGCCATGGGAAAAGTGAAGCAAATCTAGGTTCAGGTGAAGAACCTCTACAAACTAGATGTATAAAATTATGATGATTTGAGCATGAAAGCAGAGAAGGTGCATATCTGAGACATCAGTGAATTATGTCATAGGAAACTTTTCCATTTGCACCATGGAGCTTTGAATATCATACACAAAATTACTATAGGACTTCTGAAGGGTGCACTAAAGGAATGATATACATACAAAGGGTGTATACTGGGGAATTACACCAAAGCCACCTTTCATGATAAGGATAATAGAGTGCAATAATTACTTGAAAGAGTTCACTCAGATGTGTGTGGACCTTTCTTGAAAGCCTTCATGGCCAAGCATAGGTATTATGCCATATTTATAGATGATTTATTACATAAGTGATGGATATTTTTCATGCAGAAGAAAGACCAGACATTCTTGAAATTTGGTGAATTGAAAGCACTTGTTGAGAAATATATTAGCACAAAAGTGAAGCATCTCAAGAGTGATAACGGTGCTAAATATGTATTGAATTATTTCAAGAAATTCTGTGCAAAATACAGCATTCAATGAGAGTTAGTAGCACCCCATAACCCACAATAGAATGGGGTTGTTGAAATGAAGAACATAAGTATTTTGGGAGCTACACATGTGATATTGCATGATCAGGACCTACCATCTCACTTGTGGGTTGAAGGATGAAACAAAGTGGTATATGTGCAAAACAAGAGTCCTCATTGGAGTCTCAAGATGAATACACCAAAATAATAGGGAAGAAACCAGATGTGTCACACTTCAGCATATTTTTTTCATTAGTTTATTGTCATATTTCCAAGGATCCAAGGAAAAATATAGAACTGATAGCATAGTTGGTCATATTGTCGGGTACATCAATACACCTCACAACTCTCATTAGGGGAATTTTGAGGTCTAAAATGGGCCTCTTAAGAAAAATGTACAACCAAAATAAACATTATAAGACCCAGTAGGATTCAAGATGATGATGTCAACCATGGGGGATGATTCACCATTTTTTAAGTAAAAAGGTAAAAATTTTAAAATATAATAATATAATAAAACTAATTTTTCAACTCGTATTTTCAACTTATCCCCCAAATTTTTTACTCATTTCGAGCAGGAGTACTCATTGGATGCAAAATTTAATTCCTCATCCAAGGAGTACCCATGTTGCATACTTTTGATGGACCCTGCTACACAAAAAATGAGAAGTACATGAAAAAACCTGATTGTAATCATGTTTTTCATGTATTTCTCCTTTTTTGTTTAGCAAGGTCCATCAAACGTATGCAACATGGGTACTCCTTGGATGAGGAATTAAAATTTTCATTTGGTGAGTACTCCCGCTTGAAATTTGAGTAAAAAATTTGGGAGATAAGTTGAAAATACGAGTTGAAAAAGTAGTTTTTTTCTTTTTTCCCTCTAAAATTTGATGATGTAATCAAATATTTTTTTTAATTTCCACTATTATTTTATAATTTCCTTAGGAGGCCCATTTTAGACCTGAAAATTCCCCTAATGAGACTGTACTTATCATCTCAGAGGATGAAAGTTGTTCATAGAGATATGAAGTTCGATGAAGAGAAGGCCATGCATTAGGGGAATTTTGAGGTCTAAAATGGACCTCCTAAGGAAATTATAAAATAATAGTGGAAATAATAGAATAATATTATATTACATCATCAAAGTTTAGAGGGAAAAAAGAAAAACCACTTCTTCTACTCCAATTTTCAACTTATCTCCCGATGGGTTTACTCAAATTTTGAGTGGGAACACTCATTGGATTCAAAATTTGATTCGTCATCCAAGGATTACCCATGTTGCATAGTTTTGATGGACCCTGCTACACGACAAATGAGAAATACATGAAAAACATGGTTGCAACCATGTTTTTTCATGTATTTCTCATTTTTCGTGTAGTAGGATCCATCGAAAGTATGCAACATGGGTAATCCTTGGATGAGTAATTAATTTTTGCATCCAATGAGCTCCCGCTTGAAATTTGAGTAAAAATTTAGGTATATACGTTCAAAATATGAGTTGAAAAGGTTGTTTTATTATTTTATTATTTTATTATTATTTTTAGTTTTGTACCCCAAAAATGGTGAACCATCCCCCATGGTAGACATAATCATCTTAAATCCTGTTGGTTCTTATAAAGTTTATTTTGGTTGTACATTTTTCGTAAGAGGCCCATTTTATACCTCAAAATTTATCTAATGAGATGTTCCCTTGAGAGGGAGCTTTAGTTGCATCTAGATGAGGATATTTTGGCTACAAAGGAAGAAACTAATGATGTTGTGGAGTAGCCACAAGAAGAGGAGCAGAGAGTGGAAGCACACACTCATGAAAGGACACCAAAATAAGGAAGGATGCACACCAGGGAAGCTGATAGATTATTCCATGATGCTAGAGAGAATGTGGGAACACCTACATCACAGTGCAGGAAGAGGAGGTCTTCAGATGCGTATAATCGATACATGGCTCTAATGAGTGAGCTAATTAATACAAAATCATCCTCATTCAAGGAATCAGTGTAGAATATAGTGTGGGTTGATGCCATGGTAGAGGAATATGATTCCATTTTCAAAAATAGTGTTTGGGAAGTGATCCCAAGAGTAAAAAACAAGTCAGTGGTAGGTTGGAAGTGGATCTAAAAGGTGAAGGAAGCTGTAAATAACAACATTGAGAAACATAAGGCCATATTTATGGCCAAGGGGTTCTTTCAAGTGGATGGAATTTATTACGAGGAGAACTTTCCTCCAATAGCAAGGTACTCTTCTATCATATCAAATATAGAACTGGTAGCATAGATGGGATGGAATATCCCTTATATGGATGTGAGGACAACGTTCCTAAATGAACTAATTCAGGAGGAGGTTTATATTGAACAACTGAAAGGATTTGAGACCTTCAATAGAGAGTTGCATGTGTGCAGACTCAAGCAGGAGTGGCGTGGATTGAAACAGGTACCCCATGCTTGGTACACTAGGATCAACAACTATTTCCCCATGATGGGATTCACCAAAAGCAAAGAAGGTGCAAAACATTGCCATATTGTTGTTGAAGGTAAATTGTTGATTATAGTATTATATGTCAATGATTTCATTTTAATCGATGATGAGAAGTTGATCAAATATTTCAAAGAGGATCTTGCAAGAGAATTCAAGATGAAGGACATGACACTCATGAATTATTTCCTCAGTTTGGATGTATGTCAGGGATATGGGGAAATGATTGTCTCTTAGGGAAAGTATGCCAATGTGATATTGAATAATTTCCGCATGGTGAGTAGAAAACCCATGGATGCTCCTCTAGCAGGGAATTGGAGGAAACAAGACGCCACTTCAAGTGGAGTTGGAGGCCATTATCTACGGGTAGTTTCTGGGTTAAATCATGTATCTGGTGAACACAAGAATAGAAATTTCTTATGAAGTTAACCAACTTAGTCAATAAATGGTTAAGAAAACCAAACTGTATTGCAAGGAGGCCAAGCATCTTTTGGGATACCTCAGAGGAACTACTCAGTATGGTCTTTAGTACAGATGGAAAGAGGGAGTGAAACATCATGTCTCCATAGATGCACACTGGGTGGGTAGTCCATCAAATCAGAATATCACATCAGGATTAGCCTTTAGTATTGTACCAACAACAGTTTCTTGGTACATTAGGAAGTAGAGATTAGTTGCACTCAGTTCAGCAAAGGAAAAGCACATGGTTGCTAGTCAAGTAGCTTGTGAGGCTATCTCAATGAGGAAGATTATTATTGGATTATTTGGTTAGATGAGGATACTACTGTGATTTACTATGACAATCATATTTGTATGAAACTCTCTGAAAATCCAATTTTTCATGAGCGATCCAAGCATATCGACATCCAGTATCACCATCTACGAGATTGTGTGCAAATGCGGATTATGTTGCTGGAATACATTCCTACAAAAGAACATGATGCATATATCTTGACAAAGGATTTTTGAAGAGGAATATTTGTAGTAAATATAGGTGGGATTGGGGTATCTAATAATCCATTTTTTTTTTAGAGGGAGTGTTGAAAATGGCAACAATAAAATATTGATTTAATTTTCCCTTGAATTAAATTAGGAGAAAATTGTAATTCCACATCACAAGGTAACAAGAATGCATTAAATCAGGTCGTTTGACTTAGTTGTCTTTGTTAATTCGAGTTGAGTGCCTAGCTTGATTCATGTAGAGTGTCTCCTAAATTTTTTTGTCCCAGGTTGAGCGTACTTTGATTTGTAATAATTTAATTCAGCTAAACTGATTTAAAGTTATTTAAACTAGTTCCAACTACTACAGGAACTAGTGGGAGGTCTAGTAGTGGGGTGTATATTTATTGATCAACCAGTTAACTGATAAATCAGCCATAATTATTTCATGAATGCATGATATACGAATTACCCAGGTGATATTGGAGTTCAAGGGAATTGTACTATTAGTTGTATAATTATCCAAGTTGTATAGGTGGTTCATGTAGTCAGAGAAGGGCCTATAGGGATTGCGCTGATTAGGATGCGGATTTCCCTAATTAATAGGGGCCTAATTTTGATCCAGATTTATGCATGAGCACAATGAAATATATAAATACACATAACCATAGATATGCATCTAAAATAATACTTCATTTCATTAATAACAAATAACTAAAATAGGCTTATAGATATAATCGAAATAAACTAGCTAGGGTGCTCATAGCTTATCTCTAAGAAGAGATAGAGTGGTTACAAACCTCTAAAATATCTTATAATGAGGTAGAAGGGAATATATATTATTTAGAAAGAATGGAAAAACCTAAACATCTAAAAACCTAGCCCTGGGAGATGAAGCACCAAAACTATGGGCCCCGTTTGGGTAAATTGGTACATCAACTTCCTGGGGACGCAACTTTGACATCCGATCTTTATTTAATGAAAAAAATAACTTGTTAGAAGTATCGATTTGAGTAACACAGATTTTTATGTGAGTGACATGAGAAGAAATTCCATATAGATCTAGTTTTCTCAAAAAATGTTGTTTAGGGTCTCAAAATGGTTTTGCAAGTCTAGGACTCGAAAAAATGCTAAAAATAGTAAACTCTGCTACAATTAAGGAAACTGAAAAACTGAAAGAAAAAATGGTGGGTACCCATATGGAATGGGCGGATGGCCACCCATATCCACCTGGATCATTCCCCCTCCCCCCCCCCAAGGAAGCAATGGTCCCCATTGTGTTGAGTTCCTCCTTGAGATGAGGAAACTTATGTTGAACTTGGTCTTTGGTGAACCACTTGCCTCGATGTAGGAGTTGGCTAGCTTTGAAAACCCAATACAGTTGGATCTTCTATTGTTAAGTGTTCTTGATTTGCATGTGCATGATACAATCCATGGTGGTCTGTTCCATGCATTCTGGGTTTAACTCTATTGGTGTGAGTTGTTCTACAATGTCAAAGGTGTCTAATAGATGTGGAAAGTAAGGTCGAAGGTAGTCCACATTGGACATTGGGTGAAGAAAAATGAATGGTGGAATAATGAGCTTGAAGGCAATAGCCCCTATAGCCTTGAGTATGGCATAAGACCCATATCAGAGCGAGCAAAGACTGCGGTGGGGTCCAACGAGGCACTCCTTTTGTAAATGTAGCCACACTTTGTCACCCACCTGGAAGTTGTGTGGCACCCGATGTTGGTCATGTATTTTCCTGTACTTAGCATTGGATTTTCCCAATATGTCATGAACATATTGTCAGATGTGTTGAATGTGATCAATGAAGTTGTTCGCCTTGTCAGCTTCAAACTGTACATGAGCCAGATAAGCCTGAGTAGCCACAAATGGCATGAATACGTCAATGGGACATAGTGGATGGAATCCAAAGCCCACCTAAAATGGGTTGTACCCAGATGATCTATGGAGATCCTGCTTATAACTATGTTTTACATATGGAAGGATCTCATCCCATGTGCATGGATGCTTTTAATTTTACATGCGCAGAATGTGTACAATCATCATGTTGACGACCTCTATCTGGCCATCATTTTGGGGATGGAAATATGTGGACTTGGTGAGCTTCGTGTCCAGCATTGACCAGAGGCTATACCAAGATGTGTTGAAGAACCTACTCCCCCAATCTGAGATGATACACTATGGTATCCCAAAGTGCACCCACACTCATTCAAAGAAGAGTTTAGCAGTGGCTTCTACTATGATATTCTTCTTGCAGGCCGTCATAATGGCCATCTTCAAGAATTTGTTAATGACCATGAAAACATAGTCATTTCCATGCTTAGTAGAAGGAAGGCCTGACATGTAATCCATGGATATGGATTCTCAAGGTCGACTAGGCACAGGTAACGGATTATAGAGGCCTTGCTTCTTGATGGCTGGTTTGGAAATAATGCAAGTAGTGAAAAATCTAATGTACTTCCCGACATCCTATTGAAGGTTTGGCAAATAGAATTACTTCTACAGTACTGCCACTATTTTCTCGATCCCAAAATGTCTAGTGACCTGACTTTAGTGCGCTTCCAAAATAATATTTTCACGCTCGCTTGAAGGAACAAAAAGGTGTCCCAGGTGACATAGCAGTGCATCGTGGAGGTGAAAATTTGTAACTTGTGTACCCTCTAACAGTGTCTTGTATATGTGGTTAAATTCCATAATTCTCTTGTAGATAAGTGAGATATGAGAATTCTCGTGCCCACAAGAGTTGATAACGATGGTTAGTGCCATGATCGGTGGTCGACTGAGGCAGTATGCAACATTATTAGTGTTTCCCTTCTTATACTTGATGCTCAAATGAAACTGTTGTAGATATGTGGACTACCTCTAATGGAGATCGTTCTAAAACTTCCCTTGCATCTGTATGAACTACAGGGGTCAATTCTCTATGTGGATGACCATTTCCTTCCCCAAAATTAAATGTTTCCATTGTTAGCAAGCCTACATAATGTAATAAATTTCTTTGTCATAAGTGGGATACTTGGGAACTGTGTTGGATAGTGTCTCACTGTGATATTCCATTGGATGCAACTATTGAGTAAGAACTGCCCCAATAGCATAGTCAGAGGCATATGTCTCGATCTCAAATAGTTGTTGCAAGTCTGGTAATGTGAGCAGTGGAGCAGAGGAGAGGTGATGTTTCAATTCTACAAACGCTTTTTGTTGAGATTCAAACCAAAATAATTTTTCTTTCACTCCTCCCTTGGTGGCTTGACTCAAGGGCCAAGTGATATGAGATAATTCCAACACAAACCTGTGGTAGAAATTAGAAAGACCCATAAAGTTGTGAATCTATTTTAGAGTGGTTGGGGCTGGCCAATATTGAATGAATTGGATCTTGGTTGGATCTGCATACACCCCTCAGTCATCAAAATGTATCTGAGATACTGAACTTGGGTCATGCCAAAAGTTCACTTCTCCAAATTGGCACACAACTTGTGTTGCCGCAGTGTTTAGAGGACTTGTCGGATGTGGTGGAGGTGCTCTTCCCATGTCTAGCTGAAGATCATGATGTCATCCAAGTACACTACTACAAATGGGTTGGTGGATGGCCGCAAGATGTCATCCATCAACCTCATGAAGGTTGTAGGAGCATTCGTCAAATAAAAAGGAATGACCAGACATTCAAAAGGGCACTCCGTGGCTTTCAGTTGGTCCATAAGATCATCAATATGTGGGATAGGGTACCTATTCAGGACAATGATCTTTCTCAACACCCAATAGTAAATACAGTGTCTCCAGGTACCATACTTCTTCTGCACCAACACAATTGGGCTCCCACAGGGCAATGAACTCGACCGCATGTGACCTTTATGCAACAACTCCTAAATATGCCTCTTCATTTCATCATTCTCCAGAACATAGCCCTGATAGATCGGTCCATTAGGAAACAATGCACTCAAGGTCATATCGATGGGGTGCTTGGCCTAATAGTGCAGAGGCACCCCTCCAGGTGAGGTGAAGATTTCCCAGTACTCCTCGACGACCTTGTTCATTCGTTATTTTCATGTGGAGAAGCCCCGTCTTGAGTTCATGGCCACAATATTCTTCTTTCCCTGAGGGCCTATCATCAGGAAAACAAATTTACCAGTTTTTGAAATGAGCTTACTACATTATTTTGCAGTAACGAAAGAGACAATAGCAGACGGTGGTACCTATGGTATCATGTATAGCTTATGGCCCAAAATAAAAATAACAACATGAGGCTGAGACTCATACACAACATGTCACTTCCACATGTATGGTTGGCCTAATAATACATCGCAAATATGAAGAGGAGTAATGTCACATAATACCTCACCACGAAGTGCTTGATATAGTAGGGAAGGTGTTACGGTAGGCTGACGCGGAGATCCCATCGTTAGTGGAACCACTCGATGTTGTACGAATATGGTGTGTTGTGGTTGGAAATCCCAACTGCTTCATGACCTATACTAAAATGAGGTACTTTTGGCTCCCACTTTTGATAATTAACTGTAGCGGGGAACCCTCTACCCACATCTAGAAGTGGAAGAGATGCTCCTCCTCCTTTGGATCTTCCGGTTCATCCTTCTGGATCTTCATGGTGGCAATAGTGGCATTGGGCTCTGCATCGATAATCTGCTTCCCTTTTTCATTCCACTTTTTAGGTCCTAATTCAAAGTCAGAGCATGCATTTTATTTAGAAGCCTTCATCTCGGGCACCAGTGACTGCTTGGCCCAACACTCACTCGTGTCGTTAGTGGAGCTCTTATGGAACTCACACCACTTTCTCGTGTTCTTCTTCAACTTCTTAATGTTTTTATTTTCTTGCGGCTTTGGAAGGTTTTCTTGGGCCACCATGCCTTGGCTTTGTTTTGTGGTTTAGGGACACCTTTCCCTTGCTTTTGATTCATAGATGCAAAGTCTCACCTCTTTTGTTTGATTTTCTGCTCAATCTTGGCAACATACTAGTATGTCGTACCAAGTGAGGATATTACAAGGAACTCCATTTCCTCTTGAATGTATATGTTGAGACAACTATGGTACTTCAACACCAAATGTTTCTCTGAATATTCGATACTCAACTTTGTGCATAGGGTATGGAATAAATTTGTCAGCTCATGCACATCTTGATCCCTTTGCTGTTGCAACATAGTCCATTGTATGTACTTTTCCTCATAGCCTCCCATGGGATAATATTTTTCCTTGATGGTGTCTCAGAAAGAATTCCAAGTGGATATGATTGTGAATCAAGAGGATTCCCACTCGTCCTTTTTCTCGCAGTAGGTTTCCCACTAGTCCTTGACATGGGAGGCGGCTTTGAGGAGTGTAAAAATAATCTTCTTCCTGTCAGAAATGTCATGAAACGAAAAATATCCTTCTAATAGATTCAACCATCTATCTAGGACATCTACATCTATTTGGCCCCCAAATATGGGAATGTTAAAATTTAGTTGTACCTTAAAAAGAGTGGCGCCTCGAGAGTGGCTGCTGGATGTAGATGCATCGTCGGTGGGCAGTCGTTGAAGGATATGGAAAAAGTTATCAATCATCGCGTTACTTTGTTTCTCGAGGGCCTCCTTGAGCAATATTTTTATAGTATCTATTGCTCCCTCATCTTTATTTTCTTCCCCCATGGGTGTCCGTCGAGTTTTTCGAGGCAAATCTTGCAAAGGTTCAACCAGATCAAGCCCTAAGTCCTTATACCCTGACCTTGTTGGCGACGTGCAAAGACGTGAAATACATAAATACACATAAACGCAGAGACGCATTAGAAATAACACTTCATTTCATCAATAAGAAATAACTGAAATATTCTTACGAAGAGAATGGAAATAAACTAGGTACGATGCTCGTAGCTTATCTCTCAGAAGAGATGTGGTGACTATAGACCTCTAAACTGTATTACAATAAGGCTCGATGGCCTATTTATTATTCAGAAACAATGGAAAACCCTAAAAATCCAAAAACCTAACCCTAGGAGATGAAGCGCCAAAACTATGGGCCCCTTTTGGGTAAATTGGTACACCAACTTCTCGGGGATGCAACTTTGGCATGCGATCTCGGTTTGATTCACACAATACCTCATTAGAAAGATCTATCCGAGGAATAAAAAATTTGATTGAAGCAAAATTAAGGAAACTTCCACTTTGCTCCCTGTTTTCCCCAAAAAACGTCGTTTAGGGCCTCAAAATGGCTCCTAAAGTTCAGGACCCGGAAAACTGCTAAAAAAAGTAAACTTTGCTACAATTAAGGAAACTGAAAAATTGAAAGAAACAATGGTGGGGCCCCAAGTGGAATAGGCAGGTGGCCATGTAATATTCCAAAATGGAAAATACAGGAATATAGAACATATTCAACATTCCAAATAAATCAAAACGGGAGAATAGCACTAAATTTTAGAAAATGCTAGAAATATGTTGCAACTGGAAATTACATTAAGACATCGTAAAATATGAGTAGAAACAGTTGAGCCATATCATTATGCATCAAAAAAAATGTAAGGTACGCAATGCTCCAAAAGGAATGCACTCAAGCCACAATATGGTTGAAATAGAGTAAAGGAAACTAGCACTAGAAATGTGTCTTGATACTGCTTCTGCTATTGGAAACTCCTATTACTGGGAAGAAGAACCATGTGAGGGAGGCTATTGGAGTGCTCTGAATGATCCCATATTTAACCAAGGATTCTACTCAAAAAACCTAGAAAAACCCAGAAATGGTTTGGTTAGATTTCAAATTTGGGTTTTCGACCATTTTTGGGTTGCACACTACACCGCTGCTGGAAGAGTTATGCACTCCCTAAATAAAACTGTTTATATGGGGCTGAAATATTGATATATTAGCTGAAACAACACCCAATCAACACAATACATGAATATCTGGTCCCTTCTCTTCACCACCGAGCTAGAAGCTTGAGATCTAACTCCTCCTTCTTCTGCTCAAGTTGCGGCTGCACACTGCACAACTGCTGGAATGAACTTCATTGTTAAGAGGGTTGAAGCGTAGCCTGCTGCTGAGTGATGAAGTATAGCTCACATATAACGGAAATGATCTCTCCAAAGTTAGGGAAAGACCCCTCATAGGATTCCAAGTTGAAATACTTTGAACTTCTGTCCTCCTTTAGATCTACCAATTCCTGAAGGAAATGTTGATGCCTGGAGGTGTAGAAATGATGCCCTAATGATTTATGTAGAAATTTTGATCTCGGAAGACTGAAATGAAGCACAATATGAAAGGGATTTTCCCTCCATCAGTTCCTTAGTTGAAATGCTAATAACTACCTCCTCCTCTCAAACCCTAAGACATGAATGCGTAATTCCTGAAGTTGTATGTGCTACAGAGAGGGGCTGGATGTGGCACCAATGCTGGATGATGAGTTTATGCTCAAGTAAACCTTCCCATACTAGGCACTAGAAGTCCCCCATGGGTAAGGGTGGGATTCGCACTCAGGAACACCTGTGTGCTAAAGAGAACAACATACTTAGCTAAACAACTGAAGTGTGCAAATAATGTCAAACGAAAATACAATATCAAATTCGAGACTGATTTTCTCTACTTCCCTCATCTTCCTTATATGGTTGTGAGCCTTCCCTAGCCTTGGCCCACCTCATAAGTGCGCTGCACATGTGGCCACTAGTCCCCATGAAGACCGCGTTATCTCTCCGTGATCTCCGTGATCTCTGTAATTAATCTCCACTCCCTCCAGCATGTGTTCATTTAATGCACCACTTCCTCCATCACTTCATCATTATCTCCCCATGATATTACTTTTATTCCCCCACTATCTCCATCATCTTCATCATTAATGTTCTATGACATCCACTCCTTCTTCATTATTAAGAAGCTCCAATAGTCCATAATGTTGATCCACTACCTACTAACCCACATTCGCACAATAGAAGTGGACTTTATTCATCTAATGGGGTTTATGGGAACCTCCACCCTTTTATTTACTTAAGTAAGCAAGAAAAGTAAGAACTCTAATATTCCAATTAACTAATGGAAAATTGGCAATATTACAGGCCACCAATATTCACCTCAATCAAATTTCTTTAGAAATAACGTAAGGAAATAGGAGCTTGACAAGCAGCAAAAATCGCTAAGTTTTGGTGAGGGTCAAGATTTGGATCAACCATATAGATTATACTTGTGGGTAGGTTCTTCATGCTTGAACAATAATTGTATTTACTCTCTATTTTCTGATTAATGCAATACATATGATGGGGTTTTGAGCAGTATATTTTACCTGTATATATCCTCATGTTATGGGTGTTGATTGATTCATATTTCATGTTTTTAATATTGCTTCCCAAACATTACTTGCTTTCCGTAGATGAGTAGAAGTATATTTTTATTATGTTTTAGTACATTACATGAGTAGTATTGAATCTACAATTAAATTATGAAACTATATCAATCATATGAAATACAATTAAAAATGACAATGAAAACAATAATGAGGGGGAGAGAGAGAGAGAGAGAGAGTTACAATGATTAACACTCATTTCCATATCGATCATTAGTAGTAACATTTTAGCCAATAATAATTATAAAAACAAAAGATCAAAAATTATAAGTGGAGCAACAAAGGAAGTGAAATACCTGAATTATTGAGGAAGTTAATGGTTATTGGGTTTGATGGTTGGAAAGATATATAACTATTCAACTAATTTGTTATTTGTGACTATTTTCACAACACATGAAATTATTCTTCCATACGCACACGAAACCTTGATTAAATATGTCCCTTCATAAAGAAAAATAATCACATTTCCACTGCTACATTGTTGGTTGTTTTTCAATGTATGTAACCCGAAATCATAATTATTTTCATTTTCATTAGTTGTGTCTTTAGTAGTGTGAGAGTATTTTTAACCCTAATTTTTTTTCAAATGCAAACTATAGAAATGTATAGTTAAAACTACATCATATATATATATATATATATATATATAGATAGATAGATAGATAGATAGATAGATAGATAGATAGGAACTCATATTCATAAATTCCAATTGTCACTTTATAGTTGAAATTGAAATTATTTATGGCAATTTCGAAGGGCCTATGTACTACATGACAAGACCAAAGTTCCACTAGGAGAACCATAGTAAACTTATTCAACTTATTTTCTCAATAAGTTATCGAAAAAACTCAATCTAATATCCCTTGTTGAATGGTTCTTCTTTCATATCCAACATATCCAAGAAAATAAGGTCCTTCTATAAGGTTGGTTCCAATTGACAAGGAAAGGAGTGCAAAATTGTAGTCAAAAGATAAGGCCCTACACAATGACAACCAAATTGAAAATCATTATCACTTTCTTATAATCTTGTTGATCCATGTATTATTCTGTTGAGTATTTTGGATTCTTGTTGAGAGAGGGTCTCTATTTTTGTATTTATTTTTCCTTTTAAATAAGTAGACCCCGCCACTACTCTACAAAAGTCAGAAAATGCAATATCACTTACAATGCTTGAGAATTTTTGATGTCATAAGGGCCATATCACTCAATTTCTCAGCATTATTTATACAATATGTGACAATTGCATCCAATATTAATTTTTTGGTTTTCAATTTATTTCTATAATATTTCAATGGTAGTTGTTGGATGATTAGGTGGAATAGAGAAGTAAACCATTTCATCCATTATATTATCTGCTACTAAATAAATTTCTTCTGCAGTTATCACTTGAAAGAGGCGAAGAGAAGTAGTTGTCAAAATGTGTAGAGTATTTTTCTTGTATTTCTCTAATTTAGATTCACTTGGAGAACATTTCAATGTTCCTAGTTCGTAAGAACTTAAAATTGTGGACCATTTATCCCGGGTAGCTTGATCAAGAGATATGATAACTTTTTTATCAGCAAAATTTTAACTTAGGAAGTTAAAGAAGGAGGAAAACATTCCATCATTAACATGATAAAAATACAAAAAAAATTAAACTATTAAGAATTCGATGTAGATATGAAAATATCAATTATATTTTGAAATAAAACAAGGAAATATAAACTAATGAGAATTAATTGTAAGCATGATAAAATATTACTTATACTATCACCTTAAAATAAAAAGATATATGATAGTACGTGATAGGTTCAAAAATAATTGCAATTTCGTACCTTGTATTTGGTTGTCTTAGAATATCCAACCCTACTTTTCTTTAAAATTTCATTGGTAGTTACTAGAAATGCCTTGCAGATAACACACAATCAATAAATGGCATTTTATAAAACACATTATTTTCAGAATAAGTTGAAAACAAATCGTATTAACCTCACTTGGTTCAACTAATGGATCTAAGAAACAAGAATTACGTCTTGATACTTTTTGTTTTTCTTGCATAGATACACTATATATTATATTTGTTATGATTTATTTTGTCGCTTGAATGGTGTGTTTACCATAAAATATCGAAAATTTGATGTTTCAACATCTAAATTTATTTCATTTGCAATATTTACAAGATTGAGTAGTACATAAGATTTATTAACATCAAACGAGATTACAAGCGCATCAAGAAATTATGCTTCAAATTTCTCTAGGAATGGTTTGACTAATAATTTAACATTTAAATCATCATGTGAACTTAATTTAAACACTTTGGGGATTTCTCTATGTCTTTGGACATCCACCATTTTATCAAAATATTTTGAAAATAAAAAGGAGTACTTTATTTTTTAATGAATTTCATCACATTAATCGGTAAACTCCGCTGTCTTAGATTCAATTTTCCTAGATTTTTGAAATTGACTAATAGATTTGAAATCACTTTCCACAACTCTTTATTCCATCTAGTTTAAATAAACTCTCCACTAAGTAATTGAGCTTAAATTTTATCATCTGGTATTTTATCTAAATTTTTACCTCTTTTTGCAAATAAAGAAGTACATGCGATGTTTTTATACATTTTACCCGATGATATTTTGTAATTTTAGTGATATGTTGTAAGATATATATGCAACCCTTATACCATATTTAAATAATATCTCATAATTATCCAACTTAAGCATTGAATTATTTAGTGATTCTAGAGAATCATTACTTGAAGCTTCAATCAAGTCGGGTTTAAATTTTGTATACCCGACTTCAAATGAAAATAATTTTACTTCATTTTCTGCAATATCCTCCTCCTGGAAGGATCTCACTATTATTGTGAGGATATAAATTAACAATTATTCTTCATTTATGTTGTTTGATTCCATCTATGCACCGCAATAAATACATATAAGGAAACATAATTATGAGACTTTCTATTTGAACATACAATTCTTACACAAACTCAAATGTGTTGGATGTTTTTTAATTTCAAATCATTTAAAAAATACAAGTAAAAGTTGTTCTCGAGACAACAATTTGAGTTTGAATACTTTTATGTTTGCTAGATGATGTTTGAAATATTTCTCTTCATTTTGGACAATGAGATTATACAAATAGTCATAAAAGAATTATTACTAATAATGAAAATTAAATTCTAATTCCAAACATTGTCATATAGTTTTTTACTAAAATTTGACGAGACCAACTAATGTAGGCATTTCTAAGGGTGTAGAAATAATATATAAAACCACCATACCAATGAAGGAGGCATTATTTCTGTATCACTTATTTTTCATTTCCCCCACTACTTTACTTGGAATGTTGGGTATATACAATTCCATGGTTTTTGAAAATAATTGTGGAAAACATAAAATACCAAATATTAATAAAAAATCCTACAATACATGATATGCATTCACATGCACAAGAACAAAGAATCACATGTGTAATGCAAGCTTAATACCTATATAATGATATATATTGAAATTCATCTAGTTTGTAACTTCATAGCAAAATATCGTCTAACTATGTTGTAAATAAGTATAAATTAGCTATGAAAATTCCATACCAACTTCACGATACATATGTTGTATCATATTTACATTATTCTTTTTCATCTTTTTTTTTGGAATGTCACTTGTAGAGTCATTACTAGAAACGGAAAACGTTTGTAGATATACATATGATAATTTCAAACTAATTAAAAATATCACTAATTAAAAAAATTATGCAATCATATTCCATAACATCACATTTTACACATATGCATATGAAAGAGGAATTTAAGTCTATATGCAAGCTCACTTCATTAAAACGATCGCTCAAATTTTCATTTATCAACACTCATTTATTTGCATAATTCATAACCATCTAATGAAAAATATAAAAAAATTACATCCTTCTAGAATAGATGTCTCCTTTGAAGTTTCTTAGGCTTAGTAGTCCGTGGTTTTTGAAAATAAAGGTAAGAGAGTATTATCAAAATAATTATTGAGGAAAATATTAGTTATAAATAATATCATTTCTTCACCACTATATTTGTATTAAAATGAACATGAATAATAATAATGTTACATGGAAAAAATATATATATATAGTGTACGGTAGATATCTTTCTCGCACAAACAAAATCACATTGCATGATGAAAAAATATAGCACATACTAGATTTGTTCTACCTTGAAATGTGATTTTTTTTCCAATGAAGATATGTACCGTGCACTAGTTTTTTTACATTACAATTCTTGTGTATTTCCTACAAATAAATCTACCAAGTGCTAGATTTGTTTACCTTGCAACACATGTTCATGCTAGAATAAAATCTAGTGAGCCTTAGATTTCTTTTACCTTGTAATTCTTGTGTTCGTGATAAAATAAAATTTAATACGTTTTACATCTCTTTTACCATTCAATAATGGTGTTTGTGCTAGAAACAAATATAGCTTGAGTTAGTTTTGTTTTACTTTGACATGCTTGTGTTTATTAATGCAAGAGCATATGTCCAGATTTGTTAATACAACAAACTCTGTAAATATCTGGTAGTTAGTTTTGCCAATTTTTCCATGGAGGGACAACTATGATAGTTTTGTTTTTTACTGTTAGTGGACATGTTCCTTTTAAGGGATTTTTTTTTTTTAAATAATTTCTTCTGGAATAAGGCCCATTCCCAACTTTAAAAAGGTTGTTATTGCAAGCGTACATATGTTTTTTTAAATGATAGTCCTCTTTTATCGTGTTATATAAATCTATGTAAGCTTCGAACTTGCAAGTGTGAGGAGAATATAAAGGAAAGAAATGAATGGTTTCACTAGTTTTGATCTAAACTTTGTTTGCTAAATTTCTAGTTTAAGAAAACCTTTATATTTTCATCGCTTATAATTGTGAATCATTTCCCAAGGGGATTACTATGGTGTAAATTCATATGGTTGCGTAGTTATTTAGTAATGACCAAAATATAGTCAACATGTGTGATAGTGAACAAGTGTTTCACTCGACATCACGATGCTAAAATTTATTAAAAAAGACTTTAAAATTAATCATCACAAAGCAAGAATCCATGTCGGTAGAGGAAACCACTAGTTTTTCACCATTCCTTCAGTGATATACTATATTTGATGAAACGCCCATAAGTTAGAGTTAAATACCTCTATAGCTACTACAATAGAAAAACGTTTCAACCCAACCCCGACCTTGCATTGTGGGTACACAAGTAGTCAGACCAGTTGCCATAAGTCCCAGGGAAATTCAGAGTGGTGACCCAACCTAAGGTTTCATTAGTTAGCTAGAGTCGTAAGGAATTTATGTAAGGATTAGGTGGCCAAAAGAGAAGCCCCAACCTCCAATTTATATGGGAGAAATCAGGGGGAATTGTGAGAATGTTGGGAAATTGTGTGAGAATGTGTTTGGTGAAATTTCGTTTGATTGTTTTAAAATAGAGAAGAAGATTGCAAGGGTTTTTCTCTCACAGGAAAAATAAAAGGGTGAGAACACATGGATTATTCAAAGCACCGAAAGTGTTTCCATGAGTTTTTTTTTTAAATTTTTATGAAGAAAAGAAATACCTATTACCATTGCATTATTTGTCTTACAAGGAAATATAGCAGAAAATACATTTGTTTTACGCTACAATGTTGATGTTGATACTATAAACATATTTAGGTTACACTATATTTTTTTTCCTTGCAAATATTTTGTCTTTTCCAAAAGGAAATCTGGTCCATGATAGATATGTTTTTCCTTACAATACTTTATTTTGTGCTAAAAACAAATCTAACGTCTGCTAGATTTTCATTACCTTGTAATGTGTTTGTTTGTGCTAGAAACAAATCTAGCACTTGCTAGATTTATTTACCTTCTAATGCTTGCTTGTGTGCTAGGATCAAATATGATGTGTTCAATGCTTGTTTTATCTTGTAATGTTTGTGTTTGTGCTAGACTCAATTTTATCTCATGCCAAATTTGTTTTACTCTTTTCTTTTAACGATAACTTCCTCTCTCGAGAGTGCAATAGATTTGTTTTATTTTTCGATGCTTTCTTTTGTTCTAGAAACAAATCTATTCCTCGGTATATTTGTTTTACCTTGTGATAGCGAGACCACCCCTCGCATGTTCCCCCTTCTTAATATGTGAAATGGGACCATAATCCCCCACATACCATCGATTTAGCTGGGAGGATAATAGATGTTCGATGGGAGGGGAGGAACTAGGAGGTGAAACTCTGATAAAGGAACCCCCACGTCATATGCTAAATGGTGCCATACTCTCACACATATCATCGATTTGGATAGGAAAATAGTAGTCGTTTGATAGAAGGGGTGGCACCAGGTGGTGGAGCCCTGATAAAAGAACACCTCCCCAAATTCAATCGTCCAATTATCTGCCAAAATGGGGCCATCAATCTCATAATATAAAACCTGTTTTGTTTCCCTTGTTGATTAGACGATAACATAAGGGGGTGGGGACCCACATCTAAATTTGATATATTCTCATTTATTACAACATGTGTCAGACGAGAATGAAGGGGATATAAAATATTCCCATATTTTTACGATTTCCCCGTCATTTTAGGAGTTACTTCTTATATACTTTTATGGGAGTCCCAATTCAATAATTTCGAGATTCAAGTTCTAATATGGCCCATAGGATCACATATTCTCACTTTTTATTATCATCAATCCAATGGTCCATGTAACATGACTAGTCTCCACCTTACACGTCTTCTTCGAGAAATGGTCTCATAATTTTCTTAAAAACAATCCCTTTGAATTTCTTTTGATATTCTTCTTCTAAGATGACATCAGAAGCCATGTCATATCAAACATTAACCTACCATCGAATTTTTGCATGCCACTTTTCTGTCCCACATGATTCCTTCTCCACTTCGCTATGTGCTTCCTTCTCCACTTGGCACACATGATACTTGTTTATCCCATGTGCTTCATTCTCTAATTGGCTATGTTCTCTCTTAACCCCTTGGCTATCGTTGAAATACATGTATTTAAATTTAAATTTATCTCTTATGGTTTTAAATTTAATTTAATTTGCATGATGTATCATTTTCTTGTTAAAAGTGTTTTAAGAAAAAATTGATTTTTTTATTTTCATTGCACTTTCATAAAATGTAATATCTAGTGTTTCTTCTTAGTACATGCCTCTTATGCAAAAGGTGATTGATAAAAAAAGTTATGTGTTCGACCAATTATGTGTATAAGTTGTGAATGGCCACATTATTATAACAAGTATTGATGTACAACGAACATGAGCATGGTTCAAAATATGATGGTATGAAAGTTTGTTTTTTGTTTAGTCTTCGTCTAGAAATCCGATGTCACGGAGTTCTATTTTTAGCCTTCATTGAAAATTCGTTGGATGTTGTTAGAAGTTTTTGCATAATTATTTATGTTAGCTTTATCCATAATGTTCTTAATGTATTTTTATAGCTCTAAATTTTGAATCTATGAGAGATTGATCAACTTTTTTTATTTTTTTCAACAAAACAAATCGTATCATTTCTATTAATCAAAACTGGGAGAGGCCCATATCTATAATGACACAAATCCGCTAACATCTACCAAATTAAGTCACCAATTAGGGTAAACATGAATTGAAAGGAAGTCACAAAGAAAATAGACATCGCAGATGACCTTAAGGAAATGGAGTCGAAAAACAAACCACACTAAATTCCCTCAGGTGCCACAAGACCCTCCAGGAGTAACCCAACTCCTTTAGGTGTCAATTCCTGAGATCACCCTAATTTTTAACTGGTTTTTACCCCTAGTCAATTCCTCGCAAAGGCATCAGTGTGACTGGACCTCCCAGTCGATTGCATAAGCCTGCATGAGTGCAACTAGGGACTTTTGCACCCAGTTTTGTGCTTGCAACTACATATTTTAAGGCTAAATTCCAGGGTTGGGGCTACACCTCTTCCCATAAAACCCTGTAAGTTTCAGAAATCATAATTTACGTAAGGAAAATGCTTTTAAACTAAAAAATGACACTAGGAGTAGCCCTGATCATCCCCAACTAGGATTGACATTCTTTCAAACACTTGGCAACAATGGAATCTATAGGTCATGAATACAAAACTAAATATAAGGGACTAGAAATTCACGTGAAACTCATCAAGAAGGATCACCATCCTTTCTTGTTAGTTGTCTTATCATTAATTAGTTCTTTTATCCACTATTATTTCAATTACAAGTAAAAAAATGAAACGAACCATGACTAGAACCAGTCACATAACCATGATTATAACCAACATATCAAAAATTAAATAATGGGTGAAAATGTGAATTTGGGTTACACTTTTTGCCCTTTTTTGAGAAAAGAAATACTTTTTTTTTTTTTCCTTTCTGTTCTTCAACTTTCTGCAAGCCAAAACAATTTTTTTGTTTATAAGTTCATTTTGTGATAAAAATAAAAGTTGTCATAAATTTTATTAGCTTTCTATTACTTATTTTTTGGAATTTTTTTATACACATTTGATATGTCAACTTACGGTTTCTTTGAGTGTGTGTTTATTAACAATCAAAGGATTCATAAGAAGTCATGTTAATATGCATTGTTGTATTCTTTGAAACTTTGTGTTTTTGAGAAATAAAATGTGTTACAACAATCTAGATAGACTCTACTTCGGTTTTGTTATATTTACAAAGCTAACTGATGCATATCATAATTACTAGAATTTTTTGAACTAGTCCAATATGAAAAAACTACATATTTTGAATATGTTTCATGACGCACGAAATTTCTTAACAAATAAGTTATAAACTAAAAATCTAAAAACTATCCATTACAGACGACGGACCAATGTAATGCACCATAATTTTTTAATTTTTTTTACGGTGTATTTTGGAAGATATAGAATTATGATTTCATTGGATCATAATGACCTTCAGAAATTATTTGCACATGTTTTATTAGAAAATTAATTAAAATTTATAAATATTAGTGAAATTCCATAAAAGTTATATTTCTTGAAAGTAGATTGAATTCTGAAAATGCTTGTCTTGGTTCCGACAGTTAATTCAGAATGTTTCATGGAGTTTAATCAGTCCAAAGTTGAAGATATGTATTCAGAGCTTGGCTCTGCGTAATTGCAGATGTGTTAGTTCAGGCGAACTCTTAAAAAAACTTCGACTGATTTTTTTTTTTTTTTTTTTGGCGCCGACGAACCGTCATGTCTAATGACATAAAAATTCGGCCGAATTTTTTATAAAATTTTGGCTGAACTTTTACATGACTTTCCATCGGCCGGAAAATACTACGAAGCCCCTCCAAGAAAACATTTCGCGGCAATATAAATTGCCGCGAAAACATTCATTATTTTCGCACATTTGGTTTGATTTTGCAAAGGTTTTGGTCTGATTTTGCAAAGAATTTTTTTGGGTTTAAGGAATTTCCTTGGAGGTACATTCAAAGGACATTTTTGCAAAGGATTATTTTGGGTTTAAGGAATTTTTTTGGAGGTACATTCAAAGGACATTTTTGCAAAGGATTGTTTTGGGTTTAAGGGCTTTTCTTAGACGTACATTCGAAGGACATTTCTTGGAGGTATGTGATACATTTTTTGGATATTTTTTGGGCTTCATTTTTTTCAAGGTATGGATTTGGGCTTAATTTTCATTGTTTTTAGAGGTTTTGGGCTTAATTTTGAAAGGAATATTTTTAGGCTTAATCTCAAAAGGACTCTTTTAGGCATAGTATTCAAAGGACATTTTTTGGAGGTATTTTTTAAAGTGATATTTTTTTAGAGGCATTTTTAAAGTATTTTTTAAAGTGGCATTTTTTAAGAAGTTGGAATTAATTTTCAATGGAAATTTTTTGGAGGTATTTTTTGAAGTGACATTTTTTTAGAGTACGTGTTTTCGGTTGAAGTAAATCTTTTATAATGATTTTTTAAAATGAGTTTTTGTCTAACTTTTTAAATGAAATTTTTTTGCAGGACTTGGAAGGAAATATTTTGAGCTTCGTTTCATTTTTATAATACATTTTTTTCTCGAATTTTTTAAAGTAAGTGTTTTGGATTGAAGTATGTATTTTTTGCAAAAATTTTAAAATGATTTTTTTTTTAATTAAATATTTTGTGATGTTTTTTTTAATTGATTTTTTGTCTAAATTTTTGAAGGAAAATTTGTGAACTTCATACTCTATTATCATGGGAAATCGAAGGAATTTCACGAGAAAATATGATCAAAAAAGAGACCCTGAGCAACGTAGAGAAGAGAAGAGAGAATCTCGCAAAAGAAAGAGAGATGCACTCTCAAATATTGAAAGGGAAAATCAACCTCAAATAGAAGTTGAAACAGGTATGTAAATGTAAATATTATGAATTTGATATTTAAAATTTTCCTAGTTTAAAATGTGAAGCTTAATTTTTGTTTGATGAACTAATTTGAAAAATATTTTGCAATGTAAACAAAGAGAGATATTCTTCAAAACATTGATAATGAGATACAAAATTTTGAAAGATAAAGTGAAAGAGATATTGAACCAATGATTGAATATGGTGAAAATTTTGAAATAAATTCAAGTGAAGAAATTTAATCACAAGGTATGTATATATATATATATATATATATATATATATATATATATATATATATATATATATATATATATATATATATATATATCTATATATATATATGTTGAAAAAATATTGAAATTATACATATTTATTTATTTATTTAGTTATTTATTGAATATGTAAACTTATTATGTACTATTCATTCGAATATGTACAGATGAAATTAATGCTGATGATGAGATGTTAGAAAACGTTGCCACTCACACATATGGAGATAAAAGAGCTGACCATGTTATAAGATATCGTGTTAAATGCATTTTTGATACATACCTCATAAAGGAAAATGTGACAGTTCAAGACCAAATGTTGAAAGGTCTCCTATCATTAGGGAAATTAAAAGAAGATACGACTTTATTGGGTATTCAAAAATAAACAAAAGATAAAAAAAAATGAAGAAAAATGTGATACAAAATATAAATAGTGCTATAAATTCAATTAGAAGATCTAGATAGAAATTTTTTTTAGTTGTACGTAGAGAAATATGTATGGCAGTGGTTTCATCAAGTACTAAAGAAAATTTCTTGGTAAAATCTATGGCACGAGCATTAGGAACCTCACGAAAAACTTTGCACAAACATCGGAAATTTTAGTTGAAATAGATGTAAATGATTAACTCGCTTGTTGGAGAGTGATTTGTAGGCAACCATACACAGATAGACTTGGAGAAAATGTTAAGAAAATAATATATGAATATTGGAAGAAAAATTCACGTGTTTCACCAAATGCAGGGGATGTGATGAGAAGAAGAATAACACGAAATAAGTATGAAGAACATGATTTTTTTTTTGGAAACCACTCAGATAGAGTTGTTCAACAAGTTCAAAGAAGAGAATCGTGAAATTCATGTATCAATCAATGCTTTATTTCAACAAAAACCATGGTATGTAAAACCTATCACCATACGCGACACTTGTTGTTGTCATTATCATGTGGAATTTGAGTTATATTATGACACATTCCTTAATTTTGGTAGAAAAATTTGGAAAGATTCACCTCCTCCTTCCAATATTTGTGATTTCATATCTCAAATTCTATGTGAAAGAGAAAGCGATGAATTATTTTACAAAAAGAAATGTGTTGGTGGTAAAAAATGCGATGATTGTGGAAATTTGACTAAATTTCGAAACAAATACCATATTGATATAAATGATCAATAATTTTCCAACATGAAAGTGAAATGGAAGAGATATGAATATATCTATACATAGATTCAAGGTTCAGATAATGCAAAAAAAATTGAATTACAAGAAGAAGAAATGTGTGTGATATATTTTTTGAGAAGGTTGGAGGCAGAAATTTATAAATACACCAAGAATTCCCATAGAGCTCTATGGAAAGACTTGCATTTCAAAAAATCCAGTGAATTTTTTCCACCAGGGACCATTTTGTGAATAATTGATTTTGTAGAAAAATACACATATGTTGCACAAAATGAAATTTAGAGTGAATACTATCATTTTGACCAAGTATCCATGCTCATTCATATTCTATATAGAAATGCTAAACAAAACGTCGATCATAAAGAAAGAAATAGTTAAAATCGACATGTTATTAAATAATATCACTTTTATATCAGTGACGATTGTACACATGATAGATATTTTGTACAACACTATTTTGGAAAGATTTATGACTCTTTGAAAAGTCGTGGAATAAAATTCAATGAGAATTGGATATGGTTATATGGATGCACAAGTCAATTCAAATCTTCACGATCATTCTCTTGCTTGTGTTGTCTTCATAAGAAAACATGCATTAAACATTGTTTGAATTTATTTGAGACTGGCCATGGAAAAGGAAAACATGACGGTGCAGGGACATGCATAAAACAAACACCTCGAAGATATCAAATGAACCCCTCTGCAAACCGACTTGTGGACACTAAATAAGTTGTTCAATGGTGCATCGCTGCTCTAAGCCATGAGACTAACCAATCAAGGGAAGTGCTAAGGTAAATTCAATTTTCTTTTCATTGGATATCTAATTTTAAACAGTGTACATTTTTCATGTAATTATTATCTTTGATGGTATTTCGATATCATATTTACATTCTTCTTTAAATTTTACATATATAGGTTTTTTTTGCATATTGGGAATGAATATGTAGATATATCAATTGGAAATGATGTTGAAACAATAAGAGGGACTCAAAAATTACATTCAATTAAAAAATGTTGTCCAAAAATGTGTTTGCATTGGATAAAATAAAATATTCTTGTTTTTTTCATGTTTGCATAGACAACACAAAATCCAATGACGTTTGTGAAAACAAAATGTATGTAAAAGATTGGAAACATACAAAGCTAAATACAAAGGGGAAAATGTTCGTTGCAATTTTTGAAGAAATGCAATTAGAGGAGACTACAATATCATCTGATGGTAATCGAGTTTCTGATCTTGTTAGAGAAGGTAACATTTGAATTGCTTTCAAATGATAGAGATCTAGAAGTAAATTTAAAAACATAAGTTTTTTAAGTTTGGTTTATTGTGTAGGAGATTTTTTTGTTGTAATTGCACCAACTAAAAATGATGAAAATGTGAAGTATTATTTGATGTTCTGCACTGAATGAAAAATGAAATTATTAGAAAAATATAATGATCACAGGTTTCCATATGAAAGAGGATCTATTATACTGAAAGGTTATTTTTTCAGACAAACTAATCAAAGTGGGGATTTTGTTTACTTTGAAGAATATGAACCTGATGTCATAAGTTGTCAATATAGTCACTTGATGTGTGCAGCACACATAAAGTTGATAGAGGTTCAATCAAAGAAAAAAACAAAAATTAAGAAATGGAAAATGTCAAAATCCGATCATGAATGAATCGTTGAAGATGGCATTCCATTGCAATTTTTTTGATTGAGCTGGCCAACAATTTCTTCTCTTTGGATTCATGTTTTAGAACTTCTAGAACTCAAGTAAAAATTGAGCTTCCTTGTTATATTATATGTGCAAGTGTTTTCACATGTACATTGTTTTGGTACATGCACACTAGTATCAATTGAAAGTTGCTTTTCTATACATGCATTGATTAAAAATGTGCATGTATTGGATCTATATATATGTGTGTTCTAGAATGCAATTCACTGAAAGTAGATTTTCTATGTTCATTGATGAAAAATGTTGCAAGTACTGGATATATATGTTCTAGAATGCAATTAACTAAAATAATTTTTTCCATGTAAAATATTGCACGTACTAGATATATACATGTTCTAGGAAATTAACTGAAAGTAGCTTTTCTACATGTGCATTGATGAAAAATGTTGCACGTATTGGATAAATATATGTTCTAGAATGCAATTAATTGTTCAAGTAGTTTTACTATCTGCATTGATGAAAATTGTTTCACGTACTGAATATACATATGTTCTAGAATAAAATTAACTGAAAGTAGCTAAATTCTATTGGCATTGCTGAAAAATGATGAGGTACTGAATATATATGTTCTAGAAAGAAATTAACTATTTGAATAGCTTTTCTATGTGCATTGATGAAAAATGTTGCACATACTGGATATATATACATTATAGAATGCATTTTTTAAAATTTTATGATTGTTTTCAACACATCTAACAAGACCTAGAATCTCATGATGGTTTATATATATATATATATATATATGTATTGTACTTAAATCATTTTAACATATATATTCAAACATGTGTAAAATCATTTCTACATGTAAATATATTCATGTGATTTTTTTGTTTGTTTGGAAAACGAAAACTTGAATTTTAAAAACAAAACATAATATCATAATCACATGCCAAATGTAGTTCAACCATCCAAAACTTAAAAACTTTTTGATTATATCACAACATTACATCACATGCCATGCTAATTGTAGTTCAACTATCCAATAAAAACATTTAACATTATATCACACGCCAAATGTAGATCAACCATCCAAAACTTATGTTTTAATTTAACAAAAAATTATAGATCACAACATTACTTCACATGCCAAATGTAGTTCAACCATCCAAAACTTAAGTTTTAAAAATAAAACAAATTATAACACAACATTACTTCACATGCCAAATGTAGTTCAACCATCCAAAACTTAAATTTTAAAAACATTATATATCACATTCACGTGTACCAAATGTAGTTCATATAAAATATGTCCAAAATTTGTAGATCTCACAAGTATCAAGTTATATATGAATGCATCTAGATAATATATAAAAAAAGTAAATTTAAGACTAAATCTATTGAAAATATAATGTTTCATGTGTGCATGTGCTTCATCCATCAAATAGTGCATGTGTATCATCCATCAAATATAGATGGATGTAGTGTCTTTCCCAAGAAAGTCTCATTCTGCGAGCTATCCTGCGAAGCATGGGGAACTTGTACACAATGTGTACAAACATTAAAATTTGATGTTCTAAATTGAGTGAAAATATATAGAACTTCATGTATATATATATATATATATATATATATATATATAGATATAATCAAATGAAAATGCATATATATAAACTTATTTTAAAAAATATTAAAAAAAAAGTTAGACAACTTGTTCAAATGGTTGAAATGGTGTGGATGTTCCTATCTCCATCGCTAGAGTCCGTGGAGAAAAGAAATCCTCTATAGAAACCTAAAATTCAAAAAATGTAAAAAATAACTCAAGATCAAGATCTCAATTTATAATAAATCTTTTAAACTTCAATTTATAAATTATGAATTTAAAACATATAAATTTAAAAGTGAAAAATTGAATACTTATGCTGGTGTATTTTGCACGTCTCCTAGGAGAGGCTCCAAAAGAAAATCTCCAAAAACCTAAAGTTCAAAAAATTTAAAATAACTCAAAATCTCTAGATCTCAATTCATAATAAAACTTTTAAGCTTAAATTTATAGCTTAAAAGTGAAAAATTGTCCATACTTGTTGTGGATTTGGCATACCTGGCACATTTCCTAAGGAAGTAGAAGGTACATCTCCCAAGGAAGGAGAAGGTACTACCATCCCAAAAACATCGGATGGAATCAGAATATGTTAAAACATTTTATTATATATATGTACATGTACATGTGTGCACAATTATTTATTTTAAAAATATCTTTTAAAAAACACTAACATTTGCCAACATATTTTGATGGTGAGACCTATCTTGAGTGTTTGAACCAGAGGCTCTGAACGTGATATTAACATTTTCTTCATTCATCAAGTGTGACAACTGCAAATGGTTTTAACATATAATGATACATTTTTGTTAGATTAATGTATACAAATATATATATATATATATATATGTGTGTGTGTGTGTGTGTGTGTGTCTCTGTGTGTGTGTGTATTTATTACAAATTTTACATGTGTTAAAATAATTGAACTCTAACCATTAACACATACTATTCCCATGCCCTTTTCCTCATGAACAATTAGTTCATGCCAACCATTGCGACAATTCTTTGCATATGTTTTGAGATCTTCAACACTCATGTTGTCAATATCTTCATTTGTATAATACACAAAATTAGCGTGTGCATTCTCACGTGGTCTTTGTTGATTCCGACAAACATTGACTCCACCTAATCCACTATGAACATTGTCGATGATGGCATCCCTTGCTTCTGGACTAATTTGAGAAGTGGCTTCCATCTATGACCGCAAATTTTCGACACGAAAATGTCAACTAACCAATGGTGGCTCAGGAGGAGGAAACTCAACATCACGCCTACCACTCCTATGATCACACAACGACCTTTCCCACGACAAAAAAATTCAGAGGGAAGGTAATTGTAATTGGGTTTCATTTGCAAAAATAATTTTGCATAAAATAATTTTGTAAAATAAAGTGGAACCTTATCGTTCCATGGGAGTCTTCCATAGGCCGCAAGGTGTCTATCACAGAAATAGTGAGCTATATCAGGGTGCTTGAAATATTGCACCTTCAGCATCTTTCTTTTCGGGCCTTCTTTGAAATTAACCATAGAATTTGCCATTGTGGTTGTAACTCTTTCTTTAACAACCTCCCATTTATCAGGACCCATCACTGTTTCCTTTCTTTTTCTCATGACTTCTACAAAAGTATCAGTGGTTGGCCCAAGCTTTTGGTACGCATCTACTAGTTTGCCTAAAGAGTGTGTAACTATTTCCGAGCTTTGTCAACTCTCAGTAGGTAGAGTCAAAGCCACGATATCTCTCTGCAATTTTGCATGAAGATGTTGACACCTTTCTAAGGTGCATTGCTGCATGTTTCTTTCCCAAGGTATATCAGAAATGTTGGCCGAATAAGTCATGGTGGGTGGGCAACCTTCTTCTTGAATGACATGCTCTGCCCTACATCTTTTTTTGCCAGCATTTGGAGAATTTTCAGCCTCTGCATCAATATATAAAATATTTTGTATTAGAAAAAACACACGTAAACAAATTTGTACAAATTGAATGAAAAAAATATTCAAATTGATGGCCACCTCGATGTGGTTGGCAAGCATCGTCCCCACCCTGAGACTGTTGAGAACAAGAACGACCCTGCTAAGAACCAACATGACCATCCGATGATTTTCCTCTCGGGAAATAAATATCACCACCTTCATGCAACCTGCTAGCACTTATTGATGGCCCTCTAAGGGGATTTGAACCACCACCAACCTCTCAAGATGAGAGAGAAGCTTCATAAACAAATATTAATTTATAATCAATTCAAAAATACATTCATACATACAAATACATGTACATATTCATTGATTAAATTGCGTGAACCATACCATGACTAGGTGAACCATGGGCATGCTCCCTTGATGGAGTAGAGACCCTTCTCCTCTTAGCTCCTACAAAATAAAAAATGAAACTTATTAACAACTAATTTAACTCACAAAGTTGATAAAAAATCAATTCCATATGTACACACATGTATGTATATGTATGGAGATTCAAATTATATTTAAATACCATGAACATCCCTCGATCCCTGATCCCCATCTCTCGTAGAGATATGGGATTCTCTTGATCTTCATCGTTCATCCTCCATGATATATATATCTACAGTGGACATTTACAATTATTTTTTTAAATTACTATTTAAAATAAATTCAAAATCAATTTCAGAAAATTAATGTAATTTAGTGTACACAAATTATGTAAAACACAACTTTCAAAGCAATAATTGATGTGTGAAACTCAATTTAAGCAAAAAAATTTATAAAAATGTCAAGTTCACCAAATTTTTCTTTACATGGTGGGACCAAACTTGGTATAAAATTGAAAAAAACACATGGTCATTAAAAAAGGCACATTTATAAGTACAAAACAAACACATATCCAATATATGTTGCAATGTCCATCAATATGTTTTGAAGGAGAGTGTCTCAACACTAATTCATCTTTGAGAGATGAATCTTGAATTTTTGAAGAAGAGCATCTCAAAACTAATTCAACTTTGAGAGATAAATCTTGAATTGGAATTTCCTCGTATAATTCTAATTCATCTATTAATTCATGTTTGATAGATGAACCCTGAATTGGCATTGCCCCACACAATAGATAATCAAACATCTTATTCACAACGTACAATTTCTTATACTAAAAAATGGAAATTGGCTAACAATATTGTTTGCTATTCCATGCAGTTATTCTAGCCTCTCTTTCTTATATTGGTACACGCCATTTATCTGGTTGCACGCTAGTTTAGAATTGGTGAAAACTACAATTCTATTTTATCCATACTCCATAGTTGTTCCCAAGCCTTCTATCAATGCAATATAATATGCCTCATTGTTTGTTTTTCTTCGCCATATATTCATTTTCGTTTGGACGAATTTTCTAGTCGCAATATTGGAAAGCACATATGTAATCACTGTTTTGCCTAGATTGGGATAGAAAGAAACATCTATGCATAATTTCCATTTTTCAACCATATTTAGTGGTTTTCTTATCCCTGAAAAAAAAAACAAATTCAATAAAAATATATATTAAATTGACATTTATTGCAAATGCATGGGAGAAATGACACATGTGCATGATATAAATGCCATGTGCATGGTTTATCTTAAAGTTTGACTTAAAAAGTTTATGGTAGAATTCACATCTAGAATTAATGGGAGAAAGCCTTTACTTTGTGGGAGAAATGACATTTACATGGTTTGCAAAATAATTTTATGCACTTACTAAAACAACTAGTTATGTCAAAAGTCACACCTTTATGAGTTTGTGGGAGAAATGAAATAGAAATGACACATGCCTTAAAGTTTTCCTAAAATTTTATGGGAGAAGGGAGAAATGACACATGTACAAGGTTTGCCTTAGATTGGTAGTGGTTTATGGATATTAAAATGAAGAACTTCTATTTAGATCTATTACAGAGATTTACTATAGGGGCATTTACTAGATATGTCACCTTTGAGAAAAGATGAGATCTAGAGGCTACTTGGTCCTTTACAGACTCTACCTTTACAACTTGTAGAAGTTAACACTCAAGAGACAGAATAAAATCCTATGGAAGTTCTAAATCCTATGAGAGTTCAGCCACTTTAGGTTCAATTTTTAGACCTTAAAGTTTGAGAGAAATGACATTTACATGGTTTGCAAAATTATTTTATGCACTTACAAAAAACATGCTTTAAAGTTAATGGGAGAAAGCCAACATGACATGTATGCTTTAAAAACGTTTCCTAAGAATATATGGGAGAAATGACACATGTACACAATTTTCCTTAAAGTGGTTGTGGTTTATGGATAATAAAATGAAGAACTTCTATTTAGATCTATTCCAGAGATTAACTGTAGGGGAATTTACTGGATATGTCACCTTTCATAAAATATGAGATCCAGAGGCTACCTGACCCCTTACAGACTCTACCTATAGAAATTATAGAAGTTAACACTACCTCTCCCAATTATACCCTATGAAGTGTGTAGAGGACCCGTGGAATCACTAACACTACTTTACGTAGAAATAAGGGTGTATAGGAGTGTACTAAGTTCAAAAATGTGGTCATATTATTGGATATCTTTCCCAAGAGCCCAAATATACTCCTTAAGTATATGTGGGGTCTATATAACCATCTACAAAAAAAAGTGATTCTTTCCAAGCTAAGGATAATGTATGATCCATGTGTATACACACATTATCTAGAAACCATAGGCAAAAATAAATGGCACTTCAGTGGTTTGAAGAAAAAATAGCACTAAGAAGCTTTGAAGGAGGGGAATAAGAACTGGAAATAGGAGGATAAGAATAAAATAGCCACTACACATCCATGCAAGGGGAGTATAAATAATTCTAACCATTGCAACATTGATGGTCACATTAAGGAGAATTATTGGATGTTTGGTATGTGTTATATTCTTTATGTGAATACCCCCGTGCACTATATATTTTTCTAAGAATAGTGGTGGGAATAAAATGGGTGGAAAGGACTCCCACTTTAGGGTTTCATATAGAAGAAAAATTCCCCACACATAGGTGTTCAGGGGTAGTGCCCCAAAAAAACGTTTTTGGGAAAAATGAGCATAGTTTTGAGATATATAAGTCTCAAATGGAATAGTTGTTGGTGAAAAAATATCAGTGGATCACCATGGATATATCTGCTTCATTGGAAGGGATTTTTCTAGAAGGATGTCCACTATGTTGGAAAGAAGGGAAAATATCACAATTATATGTTAATGTGCATGTGTTTTACATTGAATATTTTTCATTTTATTAAGAATCTATTTGAAACAATTAACTATAAACTTGGTTAAAACCTATGTTTTGTATCAAATCACTTTTCGTTTCAATGGGAAACTTTAATGGATAATGTGTTTTTCTTGAAATGTGATACAACCCATTAAAATGAGAGATATATCAGAATGATTCCTATGGTGTAATAAAATAGTTTCAAGTAGTTTAAAGATATAGATGCATAAATTCAATGAGCATAGTTTTGAGATATATAAGTCCAAAATGGAATAGTTGTTGGTGAACCAATATCAGTGGATCACTATGGATATATCTGCTTCATTAAAAGGGATTTTTATAGAAGGATGTCCACTAAGTTGGAAAGAAGGGAAAATATCAAAATCAAATGTTAATGCATGTGTTTTACATTGAATATTTTTCATTTTATTAAGAATCTATTTGAAACAATTAACTATATAAGGTTAAAACCTATGTTTTGTATCAAATCACTTTTGGTTTCACTGGGAAACTTTTATGGCTAACGTGTTTTTCTCGAAATGTGATAGACCCCATTAAAATGGGAGATATATCGAAATGATTCCTATGATGAAATAAAATAGTTGAGTAGTTTAAAGATATAGATGCACAAATTCAATGAGCATATTTTTGAGATATATAAGTCCAAAATGAAATAGTTGTTGGTAAAAAAATATCAGTGGATCACTATGGATATATTTTCTTCATTAAAAGGGATTTTTCTAGAAGGATGTCCACTAAGTTGGAAAGAAGGGAAAATATCACAATTATATGTTAATGTGCATGTGTTTTACATTGAATATTTTTCATTTTATTAAAAATCTATTTGAAACACTTAACTATGTACTTGGTTAAAACATATGTTTTGTATCAAATCACTTTTGGTTTCAATTGGAAACTTTTATGGCCACTGTGTTTTTCTCGAAATGTGTTACACCCCATTAAATGGAAGATATATCGGAATGATTCCTGTGGTGTAATAAAATAGTTTCAAGTAGTTTAAAGATATAGACGCATAAATTCAATGAGCTTAGTTTTCAGATATATAAGTCCAATATGGAATAGTTGTTGGTGAGAAAATATTGGTGGATCACTATGGATATATTTTCTTCATTAAAAGGGATTTTTCTAGAAGGATGTCCAATAAGTTGGAAAGAAGGGAAAATATCTCAATTATATGTTAATGCATGTGTTTTACATTGAATATTTTTCATTTTATTAAGAATCTATTTAAAACAATTAATTAAATAAGGTTAAAACATATGTTTTGTATCAAATCACTTTTGGTTTCAATGGGAAAATTTTATGGCTAATGTGTTTTTCTCGAAATGTGATAGACCCCATTAAAATGGGAGATATATCGAAATGATTCCTATGGTGAAATAAAATAGTTGAGTAGTTTAAGATATAGATGCATAAATTCAATGAGCATAGTTTTGAGATATATAAGTCCAAAATGAAATATTTTTTGGTGAAAAAATATTAGTGGATCACTATGGATATATCTGTCTCATTAAAAGGGATTTTTCTAGAAGGATGTCCACTAACTTAGAAAGAAGGGAAAATATCACAATTATATGTTAATGTGCATGTGTTTTACATTGAATATTTTTCATTTTATTAAAAATCTATTTGAAACAATTAACTATATAAGGTTAAAACCCATGTCTTGTATCAAATTAATTTTGGTTTCAATGGGAAACTTATATGGCTAATGTGTTTTTGTCGAAATGTGTAGACCCCATTAAAATGGGAGATATATCAAAATGATTCTTATGGCGTTATAAAATTTTTTCAAGTAGTTATAAATATAGATGCATAAATTCAATGAGCATATATTCTATATATAAAAGTCCAAAATGGAATAGTTGTTTGTGAACAAATATCCGTGGATCACTAGGGATATATCTGCTTCATTAAAAGGGATTTTTCTAGAAGGATATCCACTAAGTTGGAAAGAAGGGAAAATATAACAATTATATGTTAATGCATGTGTTTTACATTGAATATTTTTCATTTTATTAAGAATTTATTTGAACCAATTAACTATATAAGGTTTAAAAATATGTTTTGTATCAAATCACTTTTGGTTTCAATGGGAAACTTTAATGGCTAATTTGTTTTTTTCTTTTTGTATAAAATTACTTTTGGTTTCAATGGGAAACTTTTAAGGCTAATGTGTTTTTCTTGAAATGTGACAGACCCCATTAAAATTTGATATATATCAAAATGATTCATATGGTGTAATAAAATAGTTTCAAGTAGTTTAAAAATATAGATGCATAAATTCAATGAGAATAGTTTTGAGATATAAAAGTTCAAAATGGAATAGTTGTTTGTGAACACTATGGATATATTTTCTTCATCAAAAGGGATTTTTCTAGAAGGATATCCACTAAGTTGGAAAGAAGGGAAAATATCACAATTATATGTTATTGAATGTGTTTTACATTGAATATTTTTCATTTTATGAAGAATCTATTTGAAACAATTACCTATATAAGGTTAAAACCTATGTTTTGTATCAAATCACTTTTGGTTTCAATGGGAAAATTTTATGGCTAATGTGTTTTTTCTCTAAATGTGATAGACCCCATTAAAATGGGAGATATATAGAAATGGTTCCTATGGTTTAATAAAAAAGTTGAGTAGTTTAAAGATATAGATGCATAAATTCAATTAGCATAGTTTTGAGATATACAAGTCCAAAATGAAATAGTTGTTCATGAACGAATATCAGTGGATCACTATGGATATATTTTCTTCATTAAAATTGATTTTTCTAGAAGGATGGACTAAGTTGGAAAGAAGGGAAAATATCGCAATTATATGTTAATGTGCATGTGTTTTACATTGAATATTTTTCATTTTATTAAGAATCTATTTGAAACAATTAACTATATAAGGTTAAAACCTATGCTTTGAATCAAATTACTTTTTGTTTCAATGGGAAACTTTTATGGCTAATGTGTTTTTCTTGAAATGTGATAGACCCCATTTAAATGGGAGATATATCAAAATTATTCCTATGGTTTAATAAAAAAGTTGAGTAGTTTAAAGATATAGATGCATAAATTCAATGCGAATAGTTTTGAGATATAAAAGTGCAAAATGCAATAGTTTTTGGTGAAAAAATATCAGTGGATCACTATGGATATATATTCTTCATTAAAAGAGACTTTTCTAGAAGGATGTCCACTAAGTTGGAAAGAAGGGAAAATATCACAATTATATGTTAATGCATGTGTTTTACATTGAGTATTTTTCATTTTGTTAATAATCTATTTGAAACAATTAACTATGTAAGGTTAAAACCTTTATGTATGACAGTTTCAAGTTAGTAATATGAAATGGCACATTATATAACCCAGAGTTTTTTCTGTCTCACAAAAAAAAAAAAAGCAGAAATACTAGCTACTGATTTTCAAATTTTTATTATTATTTTCCTTCCCAAATAGTATGCACGATTTATGGGTTTCATCTGAAAAATGTATGATTTATCGATAATCAGACATAAGAAGTTGTTATATAGGATGATGTTGAGATAACCCATGATAATGAGATAGAAGAAGAAGCTCTTATAGAGGGCGTTGTTTTGATTACTCATGATAATGAGATAATGCTGTTATAGAAGAAGAAGTTGTTAGAGAGGACGCTTGAATACCAAACTTATCAAGCTCTAAGCTAATATGGAAACATAGAAGATCGAAAGGTAACAGCTCTGTATTCACTATTATAGCTTACCTATCATGTGTATCAATACAACATGATATAGGATAGATGGATATGCTCTCATTATAGTTACTACTTAGTTCTACTCATGTAATGACCCTTGATATTACACATACAGTATAGTATACGTGAAATTACAGAGAATACGTAACACTTGATACAAATTAGTACAACTTACTACTAGGTGGGATATGAAAAGAATTGGCACAGTTGATTGTATGGGATGGCTGGGGCTGGGAGAAGTAATAAAGAAAGACCGGCTAGTCCAATAATCAATCGGGATGGTCGAATCACAGCGGGAGGAAAGAAGAAGAAATGGCAGCAGGTTGGATGGTGAAAGAAGGGGTCACCTGATGATTTAGCTCGAAGTTCAAGTGGAATGAAATCACTTGTCTACAGCTTTAAAGGTTCTATATTTCTACGTAAGGTGCTACCTAACTCACCTACCTGGCTGGATATTTTTCTCCTAGCCCAAGTAGAAGGAAAAGAGCATTAGATTCTCATTCTAAGGAATGAAAGTATGGTATCTAAACAAAGAGACACGACTGAAACTCATATAATGTAAATTGAATTTATATCTAGGACACTAGCTCCTTAAACATGGAAAAGTCCAACCACTCACTCATATAGAATTGAATTGGTCATTCTGCATATTGATCTCACTAGAGCTAATGTTCTATTAGTATTATTTCCATTAAAGGTTTTGTTGCAATTACATAATATAGGAAACACGGTATATGATTACATTGATCTATAAGCATAGATACATGGAAATTCACATAAATTCACATGCTATAAGCATAGATACACATGTGGAAATTCGCAAATGAAGCCACAACAAGGAAAAAGCTAGGCGATCCCTAAAGATGACGTGGAAGAAGTAGATCAAATTATCTGCAAACAAAAAAAATTAAATTAAAATCAAACAAAAAAAAATCTACAAAAAAAAGAGCAACTACAACTACAAAATCAACAAAAAATACCTTGTCGTCGTAACGCAACTCCAAATCAACAATAATCACAAAGTGCAGTAGAGCAACAACAAAATTCACAGAGTGCAAGAGAGCAACAACAAAAACAAACCAACATGAAACAAACGTGCGAGATAGATGTGAACAAGAAACCTATAAAAGTTTACGTGCCAATATATTTATAAAATACGAGTTTGGTCGAACTATTTTAAAAGTTTGGCCGAACTAATAGTCTGGCTGAAATTTTAGTTCGACCAAAATTTTTTTGTCGGTTTTCCCATCTTCGACCAAAAATATGTTTGCCCATGCCGTCAATATGCCATCAATGTAAACAACAGAACGAGTTCAACTGAACTAATTTAAAAAGTTCAGCCGAACTCTCGATTAGTTCGGCATATCCTTTACAAATGTTCGGCCGAATTATTAAGAATTAAATTTTTTTTCCCCTCGATTCTCACAAAAGTGTAAACCAACTTCATATTTTTATGATAACCATAATATAACAACCATTAAATCCACATAAATATAGGTAAAAAGGAAATATAATTTAGCCTTCATTAAACATAGGAAAGATCAATCAGGTTTGGGACTTCCATATACCACCCAACCATAGACATGGTTGAACCAAATCTCTCTTTAAACTAGTCAATCTCGTGCGATATTCCAAGTATGAATGTGGGATCTCATGGATAAATCAATCCAAAAAAAAACCAAGTGAATCCAAATCTTAAACCACCTACACCCTCACCATACATTCATCTCACCTAAACAAGAACCAAGATCAGAAAACCGAACCGATCATAGAATTCCTATGGATATCCTTTAGAACTCATCACCCTCCTTGAGGAATTTTCCATCTCCTTGTCTCTACGATTTAGCGCAATACAAACCAAATCACTAGACCTTACAAAGACACCACCCTCAGGCTTTACCATGTATCCTGCCAAAACCGATTAAGGGATTCCTAGGCCTTTGGGAATTAACCTGAGACCACTTGGCCCTCAAATTAGGAAACCATTAGGCAATTCCAAAGTTAAAACCCGAGAAAAATCCCATTAGACCATGGCTACCTAGAAAAATTCAAGGTGAGGCTAAAAACCATTGTCAAAACTAGGAAAAACCATGCCACCTTCAACAAAAGAACTGAATAACACCATGCACACACCATGCATGTAAAGAAAAAAAGGAGATTATACATGCAATATGTTACCTGCAATTATTCTCGCTGAAGCTGTTTGATCTTTCTCTTTCTTGGTTGATAGTTTCTTTCCTTTCCTTTCCTTTCCCTTCATTTGATTTCTTTTCGTTTTCTTGGTCCAATGATGAAATGCTCCAAGAAAACTCTAAGTGTCCAAGAGTGTGTGAGAGAGAGAATAGAGAGAGAGCTCCAAAACTAAACTGAAAAAATCTTCATAGACGAAATGTACCAACTGATCCTCAGAAGCCTTTTTATCAATGAGACCTCTATTTTCTTCATTTTCCATTATTTTCCTTCAATTTCCTCCTCACATGCAACCTGTGACCTTTCACATCCCTTTTCTCCTAATTTCTTTTATTTTCATAAATAAATGTACCAAAAATATGTTTTTCCTTTTTAATTCCTTTTCCATTTCCTTTGTCAACTTACCTTTAGCCATAAATACATCCAGTGATTCCCACTAAGATATCTTGCCCATCATTAAACTTGGAAGAAGTGTCCCTTAATTATGGTTTTATTTTTCCTTTATTAATTTTATTGCATGAAATTTTAACCTGGGTCTGTTATAGAACACCCCCCCTTGGGGAACACTATCCTCGATGTTGATAAACATCTATACCTAAAAAAACGCACTGAGAAGAGAACATACTTCCCATGGAGAATCATAACTTTTCTCAATGCATTATTTACAATGAATGGCTTGCCCAAAAGAAAAAAAACATCATGAAAACATGAGAATATAAAAAACATACCACTTATTGGAGCTTTATAACTTATCTCATGGAAGTATTCACAATAGAAACCATACATAAATATGTACAAATACCAAAACTATTTTTCCTCAACTAGAAAAAAATGAAGGATACATAGCCCGCATCTCATAAAACATTTCCCATGTAGCTTATTTGGGTCCAAAGTGCTTCTATTGCACTTTAGCTTGCCCTATGGCTTTGTTCGTGAGAATGAGTTTTCTCCGCTCCAATATGCACTAATTTTCTGACTAGAATTATCCTTCTTTATATACCTACAATACATACCAATTAGTAACATGATTTTCATCCTGTATATACCTTTTATGTAATGAAATGTAAAAATCCTCATGGACTTTCACTATTGGAGGCAGTGTAAGTCGATAAGAAATTAGTCCAATCCCATCAAGGATCTCAAAAGCCCTTCAATACTGGTTCCAACTTGGAACATGATCCAATCCATAAGGATATATTCTTATGCTTAATGCACAAATACACATGCTACTCAATCTGAAACTCCTTAAATACCCTGTGCTGGCCTCTATAACTCTTCTTCTTGTCCTGTGCTACCTTTAGATTATTATTTATAACTTTAATTTCTTGTTCCATATCTGCCAACATGTACGGTACAATAAGTACCCTATTTAATGGATCACTCAGTTGATGGGAGTATTACAAGTCTACCCATATAATGCCTCAAATAGACTCATCCTCAATGAATCATGATAACAATTGTTTTATGAAAACTAAAACAATGGAAGGTACTCCTCCCATCTGCTATGTTGGTGCATGATATACATCCTTAGCATATCCTCTAGGATCCTATTGACCCTTTCTTTCTATCCATCTTTCTATGGGTGATAAGTTGTACTGATTGCCAACTTTGTCACCAACACTGCAAAAAAAACCTTCCAAAACATGGACGTGAACTTGGCATCCCTGTCTGACACAATATTCTTTGGAACACCATGTAATCTCATAATCTCCCTAATGAATACATGTGACACCTCACTAGTTGAATATGTAGTCTTCACCAGAATAAAGTGAGCTACCTTACTCAACCTCTCGACCACAACCATCATAGAATCATGATGCCTCGCTGTCCTCGAAAGACCTGTATTAAAATCCATGGAAATGACCTCCCATTTCCATTCCAAAATGAAAATAAGTTGTAGTAGACCACTTGGATGTTTACATTCTACCTTCACCTATAGAAAATCCAAACATATAGCCACAAACTCTTCCGCTTCCTTCCTCATATTCGGCCAATAGTATAAACTCATAATTGTCATCAATTTCTTCTTATATCCTGAGTGACCGAAGTATGGATTTACATGAGACTCCCTCAATATAAACTTGTCGAGCTCACTATCATCCGACACATAGATCCTATCCCTAAACATCACCAAAACATCTTCCGTGAAATGATAGTCTGCATCCTGATCACCTATACTTGCACCTGTAACTATACATGCAGATCTACCTCCACTCTACTGTAAGCTATTCCTGAGCTCCACATACCTATTATCCTTCTATCCTTCCTGTAGTAACCAATCCGGTAAATTGTTCCCATAGGAACTCATAATTGTTATATGATTCACATGTACTTTCCTCTTGGGAGAATATACAACCATGTTCTCATTTCCCTTAATATATCTAATCTTGAATTAAAACTCACTAAGGGTGGCTAACCAAATATATTTCCTAACATTCATATACAGTTGGTTAAACAAATATCTAAGGCCACTGTGATCACTTAACAATACAAATATCCTTCCAAGAAGATAATACCTCCATATTTTCAATGTGTGAATAATAGCTTTGATCTCAAGATCATGAGTCACGTAGTTCTATTCATGGTCATTCAAATTTATAGACTCATAGCATGCCACCTATCCATCCTGCATAAGGACTCCACCAAGTCCTCATTTCCAAGCATCTATACACACCACAAATTCTTTGTCTGGATATGCATTCTTAATAACTAGAGATTTTTTCAAAAAAATTTGTAGCTGCTCAAACCTAGATACAAACTCTTCTTTCCAATAAAACTTCTTACCTTTATTCTGAAAATATGTAATAGGATATGCAATGTGCAAGAAGTTTCTGATAAACCTCTTTTAATAACCCGCTAATCCCATAAATGATCTTACTTCGTCCAAATTCTTAAGATTTTCCCACTCCATGATGTCTCTTATATTTTCTAGATCTACTACTATTCCTTCCCTAGAAACAACATGTCCCAAGTAGAATACATGTGTTCAGAAGAAACTTCATTTTCTAAGCTTATCATACAGTTGATGCTCTCTTATCAAGATCAATACTACTGCTAAATGTTCAACATGTTCTTCCTCATTCTTAGAATCTACCAAGATGTCATCAATGAATACAATAAAAAAATTGTCCAGATAAGAATGCAACACACTATTCACTAAACACATAAATGTAGTTGGAGCATTAGTCAAACCGAATGGAACTATAAGAAACTCATAATTACCATACCTAGTCTTAAATGCAGTCTTGAATATGTCCTCTTCTTTGATGTGTAATTGATGATATCCATACCTTAAGTTGATCTTAGAGAACAATGTTTCTCCCTTCAACTGATAAAACAAGTCGTCAATCCATGAAAATGGATACCTATTCTTGACCATCACTTTGCTCAATTTCTTGTAATCAATGCATAACCTGTGAGTGGCATCGTTCTTCCTTACAAACAACACTAGTGCAAGATAAGGTGATACAATCATCCTTATGCATCCATTGTCAAGCATTTCCCACAGCTGCAACTTCAACTTAATAAACTTTGGCGTACTCATCCTCTAAGGTTCCTTTGATGCTGGTGCTACCCCTGGCACCAAATCAATAGAAAAATCCACTTCCCTATGAGGAGGAAGCTCTGGAATCTCTGCTGGAAGCACATCCTTAAACTACTGCAATACAATATAGCTTTGGAATATTTTTGCATCCTCAACATTCTTACCCTTATCATTAGAAAAATGCACTACAAACATCACACAACCTTTCCTACAACTAGGCTTAGCCTGCTTAGCGGTGACTATCCTCACTTACGTAGGCTTCTTATTTCCATGTAAAATTATCTTTCCTCGATTATCATCCAGACACTCATTGGACTTGTCGTAACAATCTACTTTTCTCTTGTGAAGGTACATCCAATCTATACCCAAAGGCATGTTGTACGATCCCAATGGTATTATATTCAAATATGTGATGTAGGGATACCATTTAACTCAATTGCATAAGCTCTTACCCTCATGGTGAAATATCTTCTTCATACTTGTAGCCAACTACACCAACCAAGATTTTGTATGCACTTCTTTTCACAAGCCACACTTATCGATCAGGCAAGGATTAACATAAATATAATTCAATCTAGTATCAGTAAAAATAGAAATAACTTGATCAAAAACCTTACCGTACATCTCAGTGATAGATTCCTAATGATTCACATTCCTATTATGCATAGTTGCATAAATCTGAGGAATGATATGACTAACATCCCCAATGATTTGTGCCTCATGTTCACTATAGATCTAGGGTATACCACCTTGATAATGTAGAAAATCCATCTTGCAATGATCCTTTCCACATATCAAACACTGCAACGGTGCTCTACCATCACATCTAGTCTTCTGCTCTCGAGGCTACGATCCATGTCCCTTATCAACTATATTAAAATTATTTTAAGGAAGCACATTTTCTTTCCCACCTACACCTTGGTTTCTTCCCAAATTTTACGGCCATATTCCTTTACCTTTCTCATTACCTTTCAAGGAAGACTTAGCCTCAACTTTATGCTTTTACTACTTATAAAAATGCTTCAACTTTCCAATGACCTCCTATAGCGATCTAGGATCATTGAACTCAATCCGCTATCTTTATGCTACTAGCTGTCCACTAATGAATTTATGAACCTTGGCCTTCCCCTCCTTGAGATAAGGCACATATCTCAACAACTCCAAAAACCTTCTAGGATACTCATCATCTGTTATGAAACCCATATGCAACTCATAAAACTCCTTATCTCTAGAATCATATTACCTATACAATAGGTACTTATTTCATAATATGCTCACGAACTCAGTCCAAGTCAATTCCCCCTCATGAATACCCTTTAATTTCTTCACATATTCTCACCAAATAGCTGCTTTACCTTTGAGGCTGAATGTAGCTATTCCGGCTTTCATGTTTTATGATTAATCATGCAACTATAAGAAATTCCTCATACCAAGAAACCAAGCTTCTTCGTCTTGTGATTTATTCATCTCTCCATCAAATGTAGGTGGTTTTTATTTCTTAAACTCATCTTGAAAATATACCCTATCACTCACCCTCTAAGGATGACAATGATGATCATAGTGCCTGTCAGAACCATAACTAGAATAATACCTTTTTTTGTCACCTCTTTTATCTAGAGTGACCAAAATCTTGCCATCTCTAATCATGCCATCTCTATCCGACCTCTGACTACCATGAAAAAAACTACCATATGCACCATTCGTCCCATATTCCTATCCATAAATGTTCCGAAGTGGTCCCTATTTCTGCAGCTCTGATATAATTTCAAGGATTACTACATTAACCTATGCTTATTTCTCCTGTGCCCATTGATTCTGTCATTATCCACCTTAAAAATCCTTATTTATTCCTTCAAGCTTCTCAATGTGAATGCTAAACAATAATAATTCTCAACACCATCGTGCTCATCTGATTCATAGGGATAATATTTGTAGTGGATCATATTGCTAGTCATCCTTGATTTATTCATGCTAGGTATCACATGTCAGCTTAAATCAAATCACAATAAACCAACGTACATTAGCATAATTTGGGAACGATATCTCATCTGGAAGATAAACCAATCAATATAATACATGTATAGACATAATCATAACATCATATAGACTTATAAAAAATAAGCATATCAACACATAACAAAAATTATAACTAGATCTCAGTCATCAATGCATGACCATATCAACTACACAGCATGACCTCATGGAGGACAACATTAACCATACCATTGTAGAATTGAGAACATATAATAATATAGCATGTATAACTAGTCATACGATCATGCCAACACATTTCACAACAACACCGTCAACTCTCACATGGCGTCATCACTGCCACCATCACCAACATTATGAAAATACAAAAAATACATAGAACAAAAGTACGAGAAACACATATGAAACCAATAGAAATGCATGATGAAAATAATCTTTACAACATCAGAATTTTCCCAAAGAGAGCGCAACCACGATCTAATACCACCTATAGTGACACACCTCCCCTCACATCTACCCAAGTAACCGATCGACCAGGGTAAACATGAGTTAGGGGAATTTATGACTAGATTGAACCTCCTAGATGACCTTAAGGAAATGAATTTAACAAACAAACCTTACTAACCTCCCTCGGGCACCAAAAGACCCTCTAGGAGTAACCCAACCCCTCTAGTTATCCATCTCTGAGGTCACCCTAAATTTTAACTCCTTTTTACCCCCAATCACTCCCTTACCAAGACATCAGTGTGACTCGACCTCACAATCTTATGTACAAGCCTGCATGAGTACGACCAGTGACTTTTTCACCCAGTGATGTGCTTGCAACTACATATTTTAAGGCTAAATTCGATGGTTTGGGCTATACCTCTACCAATAAAACCTTCCAACTTTCTTAAATCATCATTTACACAAGGACAATTTTCGTAAACTAAAAAATTGACATCAGGACTAGACATGATCTTCCCCAACAAGGACTAAAATTTTTTCAAACACTTGGAAACAATGCAATCTATAGGTCATGAATACAATACTGAACATAAGAGACTATAAAGGCATATGAAACTCATCAAGAATTATCACCATTCTCTCTTATTAATTGTCTTATCATTAAATAGGTCTTGCATCCATTATTCTTCTAGTTACAAGTAAAAACATGAAATGAACCATGACCAAAATGAGTCATATAACCATGCCTATAACCAACATATAACTACATAAATAACCATAATATAATAGCCATTAAATCCACATAAATATAATTACAAAAAAAATATAACTTATCTTTCATTAAACATAGGCAAGCGCCAACCAAGTTTAAGACTTCCATGTACCACCCGTCCATTGACACAGTTGAACCAAATATTTATTACATCCACTCACCCACATGCCATATTGCAAGCATGAATGTGGGATCTCATGGATAAAAAGAATCTAAAACCAACCAATGGAATCCAACGATTAAACCACATCCACCTTCACCATATCGTCATCTCATCTAAACCAACACTGAGATCTGAAAACCAAACCGAACTTATAATTCCTTTGGATATCATCACCATCGTTGAGGATTTTTCCATCTCCTTGTCTCTAGGCTTTACCATAATAAAAAATGGATCACTGGGCCCTTACCAATACACTACCCTCAAGATTTACTGTGTATCCCACCAAGGTTTCTCAAGTGATTCCTATGACTTTCAGAATGAACTTGAGACCACCTCCGCCTCAGATTCTAAAAACATCAAGCAATTCCAAAGCTTAAAACTAAGAACAATCCCATCACATTATGGCTATCCACAAAAATGTAAGGAAATGCTAAAAACTAGTGTTAAAACCTAGAAAAATCATGCCACCGACAACAAAAGAACTAAATTTTAACATTCACATTCCATGCATGTCTAAACGAAAAAGGAGATCATACATGCAATATGTTACGTGCAAGTATTCTCGTTGAAGCTTCTTGATCCTGATCTTCCTTTCTTGATCATTTCTTTCCATTCCTTTCCTTCACATTCCTTTTCCTTTTCTTGGTCTAATGCTGAAATGCTCCAAGAAAACTGTAATTGTCCAAGAGTTTGTGAGGGAGAGAATAGAGAGAGAGCTCCAAAAATCCACTCATAAAATATTGAGTGAAAAAAGGTACCAACTAATCCTCAAAAGCATTTTTATCAACGAGGTCTCTATTTTCTTCATTTTCCATTATTTTCCTTCAATTTCCTTGCCACATGAAACCTCTAACCTTTCAACTTCCTTTTCGCCTAATTTCTTTTATTTTCATAAATAAATGTGCCAAAAATATATTTTTCCTTTTTAACGACTTTTCATTTCCTTATCTAATTTCCCTTTAGCCATAAACACATCCAGTGGTACCCACTACGATATATTTCCTAACATTCAACTTAGAATAAGTGTCTCTTAACCATGGTATTATTTTACCTTTATTAACTTTATTACATGAAATTTTAACCTGAGCCTGTTACAATATCCCTTACATATATTTTATGAGACAATAAGCATATCTTCAACGAAGTAAACAAAAAAAAATATTGCCTCCAGTACTTGCTAACCATTTAATTTGAAAGAGATGACAATTGTATCTTCCGCAGAAAAAGCCAAAATAATAATGAATTCACAAAAACACATTAAAAACAAAGATAATTGGCACAAACTAAGATACAAAACCAAATTTGATCTCCAGGAAAAACAATAGACATCACTAGGTGCTTCAAAAATTATCATTTAATCCTCTTGGGCCAAGAGATCTCTTATGGTCAACATAAGTCACAAGGCCAATGTTACAAGAAGTAGTCCTTCCAGCATAGCAGGAGGAAACTTCCCAAGCTTCATCTTGAGAGAAAATCTAATGAGGTTCTTCCCTCATTCCACTAAGGGGGATTTTTATTTCACCATGATGAAAAAATTCAACTTATCCTCCAGGAAAAACTGGACGGAACATCTCCGACACGCCACCATATCATCTAAATTTTGTATAGTGGCAATGAGGGCCTAGGAGGAATCCAACATTCTATAAATGATGTGAGACGAAAAACGTTTTTCTAAATGGATGGAAATTTCCTCCATTTTGTGGATATAAATATGAACTCCAAGAATTTACATTGAGGAATTCACACACTCTTGATCCATACTATGGAAAGAAACTAAAACCCAACAATTAAATAGATAAGTAAACCAATATGACAACAAATTGTTCAGAGGATATGATTAATAGGAAATATTTGGATGTCGACATGCACCATCTTGCAACAAAAAGAATTGAATACCCATAAGAAATTTTCTTGAATGAAAAAATGGTGATATAATATCATATTATGACAGAGGAAATAACTTCATGATCGCGCGAGCTACACTAGTTTCTTGTGCGGAGAGAGAATGCATTAATTCTAGCTTACAAAAAATTAAATATATCATTAGTGGAAATTTTAGCCTAATAGTGCCCATGAAAATTTCACGTAATTTCAATGCCATAATATTTAAACCAATAAAAATAATTGAAATTTAAAAAGAGCTACATGTAAATATTTTGGAGGGAAAATAAGAAAAGCTAGTTGTTTTAAATGTATTTTTGGCTTATCTCCTAATAGGTTTACTCAAATTTCAAATGTAAACACTCATTGGATGAAAAATTAAATTAGACATCCAACAAATAACCATTATGCATACCTTTGAGAAGACCCACATTGATAAAAATGAAGATACATTAAGAAAGCGTGTTTCATCCAATGAGAACCCATTGTGCATACTTTTGAGAAGACCCACTTTGATAAAAAAATGAGGATACATTAAAAAATAATGTTAAACATGCTTTCTTAATGTATCTTCAATTTTTATCAGTGTGTGTCTTCTCAAAATTATGCATAATGGGTACTCGTTGGATGCAAAATTCAATTTCGCATCCAACGAGTGTTTACACTTGAAAATTGAGTAAACCTATAAGGAGATACGAAAAAAATACAATTAAAAATTTATTTTTGTTATTTTCCCTCCAAAATTCATAACTTTTATTTTTTTATTTAACTATTATTTTATTATTTTTCCTTAGGAGGACACTTTTAGGCTGAAATTTCCTCTAATGGTGATCCCTCGAGACTAGAGAAGCTAGGAAAGGGAGCCTTTTGCTCACCATAAAGTGACACCTGGGATAGATCAAATAATTGGAGTCCATAAATAACATGTTTTAATCTTCATAAGTTTGGAGGTTCAAACCTTTTTCTTGAAATATGTTTATTTTAATGTCTCAATTCTGGACCTTTCTCGACTCGGGACATTTCATCTCTTTGTCATTCTTGTTTTTTTTGTTTTTAAAATTTTTATTTATTTATTCGTTTAAAGTGTTAAATAAATAAAGTGGGAAAATACCATTTATTTAAAAATTTAAATTTTCATGGAGTCTAAAGAGGAAACAATTTTTCTCGAAAAAAAATATGAATTATGGTTAGATTTTCAGAAAATTTGGTAGGAATTTTTGAAAATATGGGTTATATTTGTCATTGTCAAGATTTAGTATTTTGGGTTCCCTGGGGATTATTGATGGCACCAAATCAATTTTTGCCATCAAAAAAATTTATTTCAACATTCCCACAATGATATGTTTGAAAGAAAAAAACATTGGATTCCAACAAGAGATTTGTATAGGAAAAATGGTTTCCTCTGTAGATAACACCTTTCACACCATCCATAGCACATTGATCAACCAATTATGAACATTTTCCATAACACATAGATCAAGCATGTAACATTTATGAAAAATTATGGAAATCTTTCATGCATTTACAGTTTTAGATTTATGACACTTTTCGAGTATTTGTTCAATATTTACTCGTAAAATTTATATTTTCATTGTGAATTTAAAAAAAATTCACCTGAGTTTTTATCTTAAGCTACATATCAAACTATTGAGAATTTTGTGTGAATACACTTTCACTGGTTCATATTAAATTAATTCAGAAGTTAATTTCCTCAATTATTTTTCTATCTCTTGTTAATTTCTTGCTTGTTTTAGGGCACAAAATGGGAAAAAAAGGAAATTCACCCACCTCCAAATAGGGTTTTGAGGAAATAAAAGCTAAAGAAAAGTTAGTTGAGGCACAAAGGCGAAAGGAACTTAAATAGAAACACTCATCAATCTTAGGTACCGCATATAAAAATCAAAGATGTAGGTAACCTCCCTTGGGAAAATACATTTTATTTCTTTAAATAAAGAGAATGCAAAGAATTTTATAGTTTAGATGATGATGATTCAGATGAGGGATCACCCTCCAATCACGAATCCAGTACTAAAATTGAATTACACAAAATCACAACTAGATCTACCATGTGTCATTATTATGATATGATTAGATGGATATTATTGTATGTTTATGTTCAGACATGCTCTATTTTTTATTCTAATCAAAGAATAATTTACTCATGGAGACATGAAGTGCTAGTCGCAATTTATAAACCGAGTTCTCATGAAATATTTTAAAAATATTTTCTAGGTCAATTCTGTAAAATTTTCCTCAAGGAAGAAAAATTGAGACTATAATCAAATTTCTAGAGAGTCGCTTAGGAATGACAAGCACAAAGTCAAGACATGGAAAGGTTATCCTATTGATGTTTTAAAAATATTTTTTAGGCTTATAATTAATATGTTGTCTAGCCTTTATTGGGAAAATGACCCTGAACATTGAAAAGTTGAATGAGTTCCCCTAATTCATGAAATTTACAATCAATAACAAAGATTCAATTGGATTTATATTTTGTGAAAAATCTTATTAGACACTATTACAGTTTCATTATCATCCACTTCAGGTTCACAACTATTTTTCTATAGGTTTTATTACCTGTTAGATATTGTAATAGCTTTAGTACCATTTCCTTTAATGGGATGGATTTATTGATTTATTAATTAATGTACCATTTAATATTATTCAAATATTTTATGGTAAATTATATGTAAAGGTCATTTTTATGACATATGTGACAAGATAATGATTCCTTTACATGAAGTTTTGTTTGGAACTTCTCCTCCAAGAATCAATAATTTTTTCAGGAAGTTGTATCTGAGATGGGGAAGTTATTTATTGAAGATAATTTATCCGATATAAAAATATATGGTAGTGAGGATGGACCCCATGTTCTTCCAAAATTTATTCCTGATAGAATAACTATCTGACAAATAGGAAATCAAACTAGATTATATGGGAAATCCATGAAATTAAGCAAACTGCAAAAGAAAGTTTTGACTAGTTTCCATATTAAGATTGGTCAAATGACTCTAAGAGATAGAGTTCATGCTAAAGTTGAAGCATAAGAAAACCATATTGTTTAGTTGCATAAATTTCCCTTTTATATCTATGACCTTGTGAACATTATTAGTAATAATTATAAACAAGTTTCTTATTCCAAAATTTATTAGCATTAGAATCCTCCATTTTATCATATATTCATTTGTCTTGATAGTTTTGAATATTTTATTGATAGGGGTCATTCTATGGAATATGAAGAAACATTAAAAGTAAAGAAATTTAGAGAGGAAACTTATGAGAAATTCCTTAAGAAAAGGATTCTTCAAAGTTTAATTTCTTTTGAAAAAATTAAGTTATTAGATATTTTTTCATTTTATTTTACTAAAATTACATCCAAACAAGAATCTCAGGTTGATAAGGAATTAAAATATGTTGATACATATCCTATCTCCTCTTTATTGCTAGAATAAGTTAAATATATTAGAAATTCGAAGCAATTCAAGGAGATTCAATATGAAAGGGATAAGTGACCTACTGAATTTTTCTTTTAGAATCATAGTTGGATAAAAAAAGAATGACTTGGGAGACATTGATTATTGATTTTGATTCACCTGAGTAAACAAATCTGTTTGAAAATCCTATACAAAAAACAATTGATCAAGTAAAGTTAGAGGAAAATGTCAACAAGGAAGGATAGTCGACTATAACGACAAAAGTACCAAAATATTTTGAAACATCTTTCATGTCTTTTTAGACTATTGACACTTCTATAAATATTTTATTTGCATGGATTTCATTGAAACCTATCTCAACCAACATTCCTCTCAACGTTCATATTTTTAAATTATTATATGAGGTTGAACCTATAATTGATACAATACATTCTTTTATTGATTATTATTATAATAGTTAAACGTAATAATTTGTAAAAAGGACCAGAAGGAGAAAGTTGGAGGGGCCCAACAAGAGTCAGTAAGTGATTTATTTTTTTATTACAGAAAAGTTTAGAGGATAAAATAATTGGAAGAAGAGGTGGAAAATGGTAAAATTTAAAATCAAGACCAATGGTAAACACACTTTGATGCTCTGAATGAATGTTTTAATTTATCTCAACAACAATTAGAAGAAAAATTCAATGCAGACATGACAGATAGGAAAATAAAGATACAATGGAAGTTGACTGAAATCACTAGGGGAATTTTGAGGTCTAAAATGGGTCTCCTAAGGAAATAATAAAATAATAGCTAAACCAATAAAATAATATTTACGAATTTTCATTTTACTTTTTGCACCACAATCCATATAACTATGGTTAAATTCAATTGTAAAGGTGTACCAAAACAAATTAATAAAAAAATGGTATTGATGTGACTATAAATAAGAATGAGATTGTCAATAAAATGTCATTATCATTGAACAACTAATGCATTTTTCCTTTGTACTTAAATAACTTAAAATATATTATTAATATAAATTCATAAATTCTTAACTGTATAATATACTATTAATTAAAATTTATATTATTTAAATTATATAATAACATGTAATTCATATACTATCTAAAAATAAAATAATATAATATAATAAATGTAATATATTACTTTATGTATTTATTTTTGTATTACATATTGAATTGATTTGATTTATAACATAATAAAAAATAATATATAATATAAAAAATGATATAATATATATTCTATAACATTTATATTATTTTTCATAATATTATGTATAATAATATAGAATATTAATATAATCATAATGAAGCTAATTTAGTTGTATTTAAAATTAAGGAAAAAAAATATTGAACTAGATTTAATTTATATTTTTAAGTATAACACAAGATTTATATACATTTCGATTTTACACTTTTTTTTCCCAAACTATGTTGAACCTAATATAACTTTGTTTAACATATGAAACTAATGTAGATTGTTTCATCATACAAAACTAATATATCTTTCTCCTTCAATTTTAATATGTTTGTATTGTTATTAATATTAAAATAATATTATTCATAGATTTGATTTATCATAAAATTACAAGGTTATATTTTTTTATTTTATTTTGATTTCATATGTATCACATATATGTATAGATATTAAATTATAATTTGAAATTATAATATTAAATAAAATTAGATGAATATATAATTTAAAAATAAATATATTAAAATATACAAATATAATATTTATTGAAAATTTTGTAAAGGCATGAAGATTATGTAAGGATATGCATTGTTTCTTTCAAAAAATATGAAATGAAAATAATAATATTTTAATCAAAAAGTGTGAAATGACATTTATTATTAGTAATTTACTTTATGACTTTAAAAGTACTTAGAACACTACCATGGGTAACCATGAGTTTTTATCCATCATTGAGAATATAACAAGTAAGTACATTTAACTCATGTAATGCCACCTGAACCATTGGGGATGATGCCATCCCCTAAAATATGATTGGTTTTCATAAAGTGAATTTTGATGGTACATTTTCCTTAGGAGGCCCATTTTGGACCTCAAAATCCCCCTAATGTGGAAAGCATGCATGCTCAACAAACAAAAAATATTGGAAAGTATCATGAAGATGAAATGAGTATTCTAAAAGAAGAAGCCAAGTTTATAATAGAATTCATTTATACTACATTAAATAAACATTTTGACACTCTACAATTGGAGGAAAGGAAAAATCAAGAGATTGATCAGAGTATAAACTTTATCAAAGAATAAGCCCTACATGCCAATCAGTTAGTGCTATTAATTCAAAGTAAATTTTATAAGGAGTTATAAAAGATATAAAATTTTTATTGAGAAGCTATTAATATTAGATTCATGCTTCAATCTTTGATTGAAGAATATAGAAAAATTAAGCAAAGGTTCATTTTAATTTTGGAGCGGAAAATAAATTCAACCCTAAAAATATTAATTAAATTCGCAAAAAGTATGAAGATATTGTGTTTGCCTCTCTGGGGAAAATATAACGTGATTCGAAGGGAATTCAAGAATAGATCAAAGGAACTCTTCAGCATTATGATATCACCTGGGACTTTGGTTCAGATATTGTGGAATAATTTTATTTACCAAACCCAAGGCCTCTAAGAGAAGGAGACTCACACATCCCTCATTAACATGAAGTTAAAGAGAAAAGAGAAAATAATGACAGATAAATCAGGTAAATTAAGTTATGGACACAAGAAGACTTTTACAAGTACCTTCAGCTTCCATTTGAACAACTCAAAGTGATCTCAATATTTTATACCACTTACAAAAATGAAAAAATATACATTCAAAATATGATTGTCAAATCTCAGATAAGCACTGATCATTTAATACCTATATACTTTTCCTTAGTTACTTAGCACTTTTTGGATTGGAAAACCTATATTTAGGCTACTACTTCGAACTTATGGTGAACATAATCCTCCAAAGCAGCTCAAATCAAGGCAAAGAATTAAAATTACCCACCCCCTTTTCAAGTGATAATCTCTTGAGGATAAGATTTTTATTTTTAGAAATATTTTTGAAAATCCTTTAGCTGAAAATAAAATCTTATCACATTTTTTCTTTTATTACTCATATTACCCATTACATTGGAATACGATTAAAAAATTGTAAAGATTGAACACTATTTTTTTTTTAATGAGACTTTTTCTTTGAAGCCTTTTGAAGGCAAATGTCAGAAATTGATGTTTTCTTGAGATAAGAGCTTGATATCTTGCGATATTTTCAATTAATTAATAGATTCTTCTATGCTCCAAATTATTTACATATTACTTTTTGTGGAATGCTGGGATATACTATAAAATATTTCTTTTGAAGAACTGCAATATATTTTATTACAAAAAATGATAAAAAATTTAGATCTATTATTTGTTTAGCTATAATTGACGATAATAGTTAATATTCATGTTACATTTACATTTATTAAATGAGATATACCAAATTAAATGAGAAAATATATATTTTCTCATTTAATTTGGTATATTTCATGAAAATTTATTTAAAAATTCATTAATATATATATATATATATATATATATATATATATCATTCTGAGGCTCTTGCAAGAGTATTAAAAAATGATCATGTGTTGCTAATTGGACACAAATCCGGGTGATATTCAAACTCATATACATAATGTTGACATCCATTGCATTAGGCCCGACCTCGACCTCATACGCATGTGAAGTCCTAAGTCGAAGGAAAATTGTGAGACTAAAACAAATTTTATCCCATCACGTTGTTCTTGACCCTGACTCTTGCTTACCATTAAATCAATAGGTCGTCCCCAACCTCAAATGACTTAAAGGAGCCTTGATACTTAACCTAACCCCGAAAATGTCAACAATTTGATGTCTTTGTTCACGAGGGCTAAAGGGAAAATGAGGTAACGAACAACTGCATCCTATAAAGGCACATCCCATGTTTCACTTCCTATTGTGATATTATGAAGTTAGACTACGAGCAAGATAAGGAAACCCTAATCCATACATAATGACATTATATCATCATGATAACAACAATTTTAGCCTAATATGGGCCGTATAATCCAAAAAGGGCCATACACAATAGTCTCCTTCGTGATTCGACCCTAGTGGTTCTATAACTAACTTGAGTTGTGATAAATTTCAACCTTTAACATTTTGGTTCTATGAAGAACATATAATTACTATCCCTCGTCAGCTTACAACCATGTTTCTCCTTCTCGGTATGTAGATGGAATATGGTGAAAAAAGGCCACAAAGAGGCTAGAACACACCAATTCATTATAAATCCTTGTATCAAAGGTCAATCATAAGCATCGACCATGGATATGAATACATACATCATTAGGAATCCCTCCTTCGAAGTTTATGATAGGCATAAACCATGGGTATGAATACATATGTGTCTATAGTAAGAGCCCACAAGCATTTCATTCCTGCTTAGAGCTCCAAGGACCTCTCTTGAGAAACTAACGGAAAACAAAGGTTGATAGAGACAATCACGAATATATGATGCCAAGAAGAGATGTAGGAATATTGGTATTCAATGAAAAAGGATAATGATCACTCATAAAGTTCACTAATCATCCTGACCTTATATTTACGGACATAAGCCTAATAAGTACCAGTATAAAGAAAAATGATGAGGAAATTGTGAAACGTTTCTAGGCAACTTGGCTATTAGAAGGGACACATAAATTGTGATCAAACCATAAATGGTGGAAAAACCTAGTCCATGAGAGAAATAATTACTAATAAATGAGGGAAATATTTCACCAAAAATAACCACTAAATCTATTGTCAAATTCAATGACAGATACGGCATCAACCAAGTTAATCAACCTGACTATAATAAACCATTCCATTAAGGATAACTATGGTGTTCCAACATCGGGACAACATACAAACCAAAACTCCTAGTCTTGAGGTACTAATTCAACAATTCATTCATAAAATAAGTGAAACATTACTAGAAGTATGGTATATAAACCAACATCAACCATACCTCTTGGCCGTCCTCCACATCCCACAGCATATGGAATTGTTGGTTCAAGACCGTATTTCAATGATTGTGTATACCACACACTAGGGTATAGATCATGATTACTGTAACATGAATATCATACAAGTTTACATTTAACAAGGATAATTTCAACCTCCATCCTATCTAATCCTTCAATTGAACTATTATGTTGTACACTTATCATATATTTTTCTCATAGCCCCATTTCAATTCTTCTGAGATTCAATTTCCACGCGATTCTATAAGTATGGAAATAAATGTCAAGATTCATTTGCAACACATTTTTCTAAGGATTAGAATTCCTAATCAGGCTCGTCATTGTAAGAAGCTCTGTGTTTTTGTATTTTATAATTTTTAAAAAATTTGCGAAGATAAATTACCTTTCTTATAGTTGTGAAAAAACTATTTAGTAGATGCTTAGCTAAGTGGTTCTGAAATTTTGAAGAAAAAGGCCAAGTTACACTATTGTATTGTTTCTTTATAATTGAAATCACTGGACCATTTTGATTGTATGTATCAATAAAGAATGTCAAACCAGGAGGTAACTCCTCAAATCAGAATGTGTTATTGAATGAAGAATGAACATGCATTTATACATGGAGGTGAGGCTATTGGGATTCATCTCCCAATGACTCTTGGCCTTCCTTCTTTCCCAATATTATTTATTATACAAAAATAAATATCCACACCCATCCCATAGGATTAGGTGTCAACATTCCCCCCTTTAATCCGAAGGGATGTTGGTGAGCCCAAGCATCGATCTGAACTTTTCAAACTTTTCTCTTCCAAGTGCTTTGGTGAAGATATCAGCAGTTTGCTCATTTGTGGAACAATGATGTAGATGGATGGTTTGGCCTGAACATGATGTCAAATCAGATGGTATTTTGTATTGATGTGATTTTTTCGATCATGGAACTTTGGGTTCTTGGCCAACTTTATTGCAGAAGTGTTGTCGATCATGAGTGGTGTGGAATACATTTGTTTCATCTGCAAATCTTCCAGGATTTTCCGGAGCCACACAATTTCCTTTGTTGCTTCAGCTGCTGCCACATATTCTGCCTCGATCGTGGAATCTGCTGGAACTGACTGTTTGCGTGATCTCCATGAGACAGCTCCTGATCCAAGACTCATGGTGTAACTTGTAGTAGACACCCCTGTTTCTTTGTCGCCATCAAAGTCTGAATCAGAGTATCCGATCAAGCTGAAGTCGCCTACTTGTGTATATTTGAGTCCAAGGTCTTGAGTCCCCTTCAAGTACCTTAACACTCTTTTTGCAGCAGACCAATGTCCTTCACAAGGTTTTTGCATGAACCTTGAGAGGATTCCAATAGCAAATGAAATGTCAGGTCTGGTGGTGGTCAGGTAGATAAGACTTCCTACAAGTTGTCTATACTTAGTTGCGTCCTCGAATTCCTTCCCTTCAATAGATGTGAGCTTCAAGTTTTGTTCCATTGGAGTGGTTAAGGGATTGCATTCATCCATACCAAATTTGTTCAAGAGATCTCCAATGTACTTCTTTTGAGAAAGAAATATGAATTTAGGATGTTGAATTACTTCAATACCCAAATAGTAATGAACATGACCCAAATCGGTCATTTCAAAACCTTTCTTCAACTCTTTCTTCATGGATGCAATATAGCTCTCATTATTTCCTGTTATCAAAAGATCATCTACATATACCACAAGATATACAACTGTTTTTCCAACTTTCTTAACAAACAAAGTTGCATCATCAAGATCAAAATGTTTGAAGTCAAGTTTCAGAATATGCTCGGTCAATTTCTCATACCAGGCTCGTGGTGCTTGCTTGAGGCCATACAATGATTTTATAAGCTTGCAAACTTTGTTTTCTTGACCCTTTACAACAAATCCTTCTGGCTGGGACATATAAACTTTCTCCTTTAGATCTCCATTCAAGAAGGTTGTTTTTACATCCATCTGATGGACTTTCCATCCATTTTGAGCTGCTAAGGCAAAGAGAGTCCGGATGGTGGTCCATTTTGCTGTGGGAGCAAAAGTTTCTTCATAATCGACTCCTTCTTTCTGTGCGAATCCTTTTGCCACAAGCCTGGCCTTGTGCTTGTCAAGTGAGCCGTCTGCTTTGTACTTGTTCTTGTAGACCCACTTACAGCCAATTGGTTTCGTTCCCAAGGCGGATCAACCAGCTTCCAAGTGCCATTCTTTATCAAGGCATCATACTCCTTCTGCATCGCTTCTTTCCATTCATCATGAGAAGCGGCTTCTTTGAAGGAATTTGGTTCATGATCTATAGACAAACTCAATTCACAGTTATAAGCAATATCCATATCAACAGGGGAATCAGAATTATCTACATCACCTTCGATTTGTTGAGTGGAACTTCTTGTTCCTGTTTTTCCAACCTCATCAGGATGAACATTCTCCAGTGTCTTTGTCGGCCATTTGGGAGGACCTTTCTGAGATGGCCCAGGCTGGTCATTTGACTGAGTTGGGATTGATTCAAGATTCAATCTCCCAATTCTATCAATCACATCATCCAATGTGTCATCCGTGGTTGTTTCTTCATGTGGGGGAGAGAGTGCTTCGGGACATGATTCCACAGTTTGATTCAATATCGGAATCCCCCCTTCAAGATGTGGAATCACATTATCAAATTCTTGGAAGGACTTTGCATGTGTGAATCTATCTAGGCGATCAAGTTTCCGCTCAACAACCTTGTCACTCTTGGAAGATTCAAGAAATATGACATCTCTTGCTATTACAAATTTCTTATTTGCTTCATCATAGAGACAATATCCTTTGGAGGTATTGGAGTACCCCAAGAAGATACATTTGCGACTTCTAGCACCAAGTTTGTTCCTTTGACCCTTGGGTATCAAGGCATAACAGGTGGACCCAAAGACCCTGAAATGCTTTACTGAAGGAATGTGGCCATGCCACATTTCAAAAGGAGTTTTGTTTCTAATTGAACTTGAAGGACACCTATTCTTTATGTAAACAGCACATAGAACTGCATCAGCCCAAAACATCAATTTCACATTCTTGAAAAATAACATGAAGTGGACCATATTTAAAATAGTTCTGTTCATTCTTTCAGCTACACCGTTCTGTTGTGGATTATATGGCACAGTTGTTTGATGTTTCATTCCATGTTGACGAAGATAATTTTCAAATTCGTTTGAAGTGTATTCTTTTCCATTATCAGTACGTAGAGAGCCAATATGTGTTTGTGCATCATTTTCAATCCATGCATGAAAATTCTTGAAAGTTTGAAAAGCATTAGACTTATTCTTCAATAAGTAAATCCAACACATTCTGGTGTAGTCATCAATAAATGTCATCATGTATTTATTTCCATTTGCAGAAGCAATAGGCATAGGGCCACATAAATCTGAATGAACAAACTCAAGTTTTCTATGTGCTCTGGAGTGTGAATCATGAAATGGCTGTTTGCTATGCTTTCCTAGAATACAAGCATCACATTCCTTAGGTTTTCTAGGAATTGTAGGCAGTCCATTAACACCATTTTTCTTCAACAAACGAAGGCTGTCATAGTTTAAGTGTCCAAATCTAGCATGCCATGAAAGACTTGATGGGAATGTACCTTCATCATGATGTGAACTGAATGCAAAGTTTTGAGCATGAAAAGATGAACCTTTTAGCTTCAAGAGTCTCCCTTCTTCTATTCCCTCCATGACAAGTGAGTGATTTGATGCTTTTCTGACCTCTTCCTTGCCATCAAACAAGTGAATGGAGTGTCCTTGCTGCCGGATTTTGACCAGGGAAAACAAGTTTCTCTTCAACTCAGGGAGGTATAAAAACTCATGTAGGATATGATCTGGAAGACCAGGTAGTTTAAGCCTGACTGTGCCAAGCCCTGATGGCTTGAGTTTGGATTTATCTGTGAAATATACTACTCCATCAACTTTGTCAGTGAATTCTTCAAAAAAATATTTTCTAAATGTCATGTGACATGTTGCTCCTGAATCCAGCAACCAATCATCTCTCCATGAAGTAAATGAAACATCAAATAGGTTTTCAGTTACTCCATTGTTACAATGTGCTAAAACAGAATGAGCTAATTCAGGTGCTTTACCTTTGTCTTTGTCATTAGTTTTACCTTGGTCTTGATTTCTTTGCTGCTGAGTTTTAGAGTGTCTGCCCCCATTTTCTCTGAAGTTTCTTCTTCGTCTTCTGCCATCTCTTCCTTTGGATGAATCTAAAGCATGTCTCTTTTCTCTCTGTGCCAAGTATGCAGCCTCTTTAGAAGATGAAGGGACTGTCATCTTCTTTTGAAGGAGGAGAAAAAAAAAAATTTCTGGAGAATCTCTTTTCAAGGAGAGAAAATAAAAACACTCTTTGCTGGAAAATATACTCAGTTTAAAAGGACAGAAACATTGCTAAAAATATGAAGACTGAATTTAAAAAGACACAAACTCTTTGCTAAAAAGCTGAATTCTGCACCAAAAAAATATATGTATTTTTTTTTGTTTGGAAAAAAAATTTGTATGGGAAGTCGATATGGAAAGTTATGGGAGGGCGGTATTTTGAAATGGAAGGACGGTATTATGAATGTGAAGTGATATTAAATATGACAGTGGGAGGGGGCGGTAATGTGGTGCTATTGTATACGAATGGTGTGGACGGTATTGTTAAGAATGGCGTATGGGCAGTATTGAAAGATGGGAAGGGCATAATGAGTATTAAAGAGCGTGGGGATATATGGTGTGACAACGTATTATGGAGAGCAGTGTATTAAATAGATAGAAGGCAGCGTATAGATAAACCAACAGCGTATTACAATGGTATTAAAAGTGGAATGGAGGTATTGAATGATTGAGCGCTGTATATATATATATATATATATATGTGAGGGCTGTATATATGTGGATAGCGTACAGTGTAGAATGGATTGGGCGGTATTATGATGGCGGTATTGTATATGCAGAGGGCGTAAGTGATATGTAAGTGACAGTGTATATGACTGTGTTGAGTCGAGGGCGTAATGTAATGTGGTTACTATAACGATTGCCTCCCGCTTCCTGTAGTGGAAGGATAACATGCCTGCGTTGGAACACTGTATTACATATGTGACAGAGGGGCGAATGACAGCGTGGGAATATCGCTTGGGAGTGTATGCAGCGTGGAGGAATACCGCTTGTGGTGTATGGGGATGTTCGACAGCGCTGAAAGGGAGAGGGCTGAAAGGCCACTGGGCACAGTAAGCTCTTGTCTCACGTGGTATGTGTTAACTGCAATGGAAACAACGCTAGTGTATGATATGGACAGAGGGTGTGTTAAATAAAGTAGATAGGGTGGGATGTAGCGCTGGAGGGCCGATAAATGGAGCGCTGGGTGTGTTGTATGTTGTAGTGATAGGGAGTTGAGTGAGGATTATGCGCAGAGATAATATGTATTGTGGGTGAGTATGGGGCGTGGGGAAGTGATGGGTAGGAGAGAGGGAAGGGAGCGCTATTTAGGGAGATAGCAGATAGGGGAAATGGGTGAGGCGATAGGTATGGAGAATGGAGGAGGCCAAAAGGCCGTTACAAAAAAAAATTGGAATGGCAGAGTTGCAGGACTGAAAAATTGCAGAGTGGCAGAGGCTGCAATTTGCAGAAGTCAAGAACTGCAGAATTGCAGAATCTTTAGGAGCTGCAGGAGCTGCAAATGTCAGACCTATGCAGAGAAAAAAAATGCAGAATAACATTCTAGCAATAAGTAGGAGCAGCAAAAAATATTAATAAAAACTGACTGAGCAAAGGAGAGGGAGTTACACCACAGGCAGAAATGCCAATAGTGGGACTGGCTCTGATACCATTTCAAACCAGGAGGTAACTCCTCAAATCAGAATGTGTTATTGAATGAATAATGAACATGCATTTATACATGGAGGTGAGGCTATTGGGATTCATCTCCCAATGACTCTTGGCCTTCCTTATTTCCCAATATTATTTATTATACAAAAATAAATATCCACACCCATCCCATAGGATTAGGTGTCAATAAAGAAGAAGTAGGAGTGGTACTATTATTAATTTTGTGTCTCTTTTATATCTTATTGGAATCATTTCAATTATTTATGTTGATATCATAACGATTTAATAATATACTATTTTTTTGTTTTATCCTTCTTTTTTTCGTCATAAAAGTTTATAGTTGTATGAAAATTTTGTTTTTGTTACAATTTAATTAAATCAATTATAATATCTATACAGTTTAATTAACTATAATACAGTAAGATCTACCTATATGGTTATTTTTTTTCTTTATAATTTTTTATATATAAAATTTACCTTGGATATTTATTAGACGATAGTTTAGCTATATTTTAATAATCTTATATCATTTCATATGCATAGAATCATTATCCAACTTTCTATATTTTCCATTTAGCCACTATATTATTAACTCTTTGTTTGCTAGAGCATCTTCCATAAAAATAAGCATTAAGAAAATCTATTTTTCTAATGAATATTAAACCCACGGGTGATTCACTATCATCCAAAGCACATGCTTCAACTAGTAAGCTACCACATTGTAAAACTATGTAAAAGATTGAAAATGACATAATGGGTAGGAAATAGAAGCTGAATAATTCAAACAATGAATGTCTATAATAGAAAGTTGAATTTATTCATCAACTTACCATCATGAAATCTATTGTAATAACACTTTAATTTATAAATAGTACAAATAAACATATTCAACTTGTGTAATTGTAAGGTGAAACATAGTTTTTCTTCTGAAAAATGGTGAAACAAAGTTTTTCCCTTCCCAATAGTGAACCATATTCCCTGTGATGAGAAACCATTTTCACCCATCAGGTTCACCAAACCTTATAATGGGTAGGAGTGTTGGAAAGATATGCTTGTAATATCCATTTTTTTTTAATTACAACATTTCGAAAAAAAAATATATCAAGAAATAATGGAGGTAGATTTTTGTGAACATTGAAGTAGTACTTACTATTGGTGCTTGTGCACCCACTATTCAAATTGCAGGTGATGTAACCAAGGATACAAACCCTCCACTTTAGTAAAGCTGGTTCACTCCTCAATCAACAACATTGTTATCACATGAGCCTTAAAATTCCCTGAATTTTGGTTGAATCAATATGATGATTCACCAAATGAGCCTTCCACTTGAGTGAAGCTGATTCAATGAACAAACAATGTGGATGGTAGGAACATCAACAAGATTTCGAGCTTCGAGCCTTTGATGTATATAAAGTAATTAAAAATATTTCATAACTAAATATTATATGATATTCACAATACTACAACTACATCTTAAGATCATAAATGCAAGCACCAAATAGGTATCAACAATGATGAAAGGTCCTCTAAATATTGAAATGTGAAATTGACAAGTTAGAGCTTTTAATAACTGTCATTTATGACCTGTATTTTTTTATTATAAAAGTCAAATATGGGAAATGAGACTATAATGACTCAGTAAATGATGGGTTCATATAAACTCAATATTATGAGAGTCAAATATAAGTTTTTTGTATGTTTGAATAATACCCCCTCTTATCCCCCCATCCCCTTCCCCTAGCTCGGCCTCAACTAGGATCACTAGAAGCTTGGCCAAGGAGCATGGTGCCTCATTGGAATCCCACAACAAGCAAGGTCCTGACAGAAAATCAACAAAATAGATCCGGATAGAAAATGCTCGGAAATACATTGCTTTAGGAACTTATAACCCAATAGAGAACTACATTCTAAGTCGTAACAACAGGGACATCATGCAAAAGGTCCAAGGAGGAAGAACACCTCCTCAATCTGAACTCTTACAATGATGAAAGTCTTATCTTGGAATAGCAGGGGTTTAGGGCACCCCTCTAAATCCAAATCTCTCAGGGATCTCATTAATCAAGAACAGCCATAAATTATTCTTCTCCAAGAAACGAAGCAGGGAGAAGCCGATATGAGGACAATAATAGACAGAGAGAAGAAATACAAGGGCGCTTTATCAGAATCCAGAGGCGCATCTGGGGGATTAGCCACCCTTTGGACTAAAAATGCGTGGTATCTTAAAGACTAAACAGTCACACAAAACTGGCTCAAAATGGAGTTAGAAAGAACAGAAATGCAACAAAGTATCATTGTATACAATCTATACAGCCCCAATCACTACAGAGAAAAAAAGACTTTCTGGAACTCTCAAAGGGATGATATGCAGAACGAAGAAAGTAACAACATCATAATGGGAGGTGATATAAACCTCATTATCCACTCCAATGAGAAACAAGGTGGTTCGTTTGGGGAAGATCCTTTTAGAATTTTTATGGATGACATTATCCAAGAGCATGAACTAGTTGACATCATTCCTAAAACTCGCAGATACACATGGTCCAATAGGAGAACAAGTAAGGACAACATCATGGAATGGCTGGACAGGATTCTCATCTCTGTTTCCCTCCTTTCCTCTTTCTCCTCAGCTTTGGCATCTATCCTCCCCTTCTCCGCTTCTGATCATTATCACACAACCCTTTCTTTGATAATGCAGTGTCCTCATGGTCCTCTCCCCTTCCGCTACAGCCCATTGTGGAATGATATAAAAGAGGCCAATAAAATTGTTCGAAAGGCATGGATCATTCACATTGAAGGATCCCATATCCACATATGGGAGTTAAAACTTAAAAGCCCAAGAAAGCCCTTAAAGAATGGGCAAAAATTCACTACCAAGAACTAGACAAGATTAAAGCAGAAGTCAAAGCCAAACTGAAGAACGTCCATCCAATGATTGACTCCCAAGGAACCATCCAAGACATTATTACTCAAGAAAAGGATCTATATTGGCAGTTGCACAACATTAACAGGAAAGAAGAGGAAAAATGGTGCCTTAAATCAAGGAACCTTTGGCTCCAATCAAGAGACAAGAATATTGCATTCTTCCATAAACATCACATAGTGCTTAAAGCCAAAAATAATATTTCCTCCATCACTGATGAAATAGTTACCATTCACACTGATCCTGAAGAAATCAAACAAGCTGCCTCCTCCCACTTTAAAGAGCTCCTCACTGAGGGCAGCTTGCCAAAGGAATATTCAAATCTGTTACAATACCTCCCGACCCTTATCTTTGAAGAGATAAGCAATTCCATCAATCAAGACATATCTGAAGAAGAGGTTGAAAGTGTCATTTGGGCCATACATCAAGACAAAGCCCCGGGACCTGATGGGTTCCCTATTTCATTTTACAGAGCCTATTGGAGCCTCATCAAAAGGTATCTCATGAAAATGATACACTGGGCTCATCAAAAGAAGGAAATCAAGGGTTATAATAACTCCACCTTCCTAGCCCTCATACCCAAAGAGAATCATCCTTCCTCCTTTTCCCGTTTCAGGCCAATCTCCCTCTCCAACGCCTCCTACAAAATCATCACCAAAATCCTAGCCACTTGCCTCAAGCCTCACATAAACAACCTCATCTTGGAGAATCAAGGTGGATTCATATCTCAAAGTCTTATCTCTGATTCTATTCTCCTCGTCCAGGAAGCCATCCACTCTAGCATATCCCGTAACAAAAAGGGCTTCATCCTTAAGCTTGATCTCGCCAACGCTTTTGACAGGGTAAGGCACTCCTTCCTTTTAGCTGTCTTGCATAAATTGGGGTTCAATCAGAGTTTCATTGATCTCATCAAATCCTGTATCTCCGGGGCTTGGATTTCCCCTCTTGTAAATGGAAGACCTGCTCCTTTTTTCCAATCTTCAAGAGGGCTTTACCAAGGCTTCCCCCTCTCCCCATATCTATTCATTATTAAGTCTGACTCCTTCAGTAGGGCTCTTGACCACATGAAGTAGGGCGGTCTCATCACAGGGATAAAATATGGCAATGGAGTCCGCAATATGAATCACTCCCAATTCATTGATGGCACCTTGTTAATGGGAGGAGCCTCCACATCTATAGCTCATCGATTCAATAAATTTATAGATAGATTTATGCACTGTTTTGGAGCGCTAATCAACTTTAAGAAACGTTTTTTCTATGGCTGGAACACCTCTAGACAAACTATACACAACATTGCCAGCATTTTTGGGGTACCTTTCAAGTTAAATTGGGATTATTTCAGCTACTTGGGTATGCCTGTCATCATCAACTTCTTAAAGACTAAAATATGGAATGTGACCATAGATAAAATGAAGAGGAAAGTGAATCAATGGGGCTCTTCATGGCTGAATCATGTGGGACTCATCACCCTCCTCAGGTCTGGACTATCCTCCCTCCCGCTCTATCAATTCACTCGTTTGGAAGCCCCGGCTAGCATTCATCAAAAAATGGAGGCTATCATTCGACATTTCCTATGGCATGGGGGAAAACAAGAAAAAAAAAATACAACTTAGTCAAGTGGAATCAAGTCATCCAAGACCAGGAACATGGAGGCATTGGTTTTTGCTCGACTAAAATCATGAATCAAACCTTTGGAGGTAAGATAGTTTGGAGATTTATCAATAGGGAACAAACATGGTGGAAACAGGTGCTTGAAGTCAAATATTTAAATTCTCCAAGACAACAATTACTTCAGCAAGACATCCCCAACAAGAAGTGCACCAATATTTGGTCCTCTTGCAAAAAATCCATCCCCCTCCTAGCAGAAAACCTCTCTAAAGTTTCGAAAGGAGGAAAAACCATCAACATAGGCCAGGATGGCATCATGGGAGGTATTCCCATCATTGAAAGACCAGGCACTCAGAACATTATTCGACATTTGGACAGTATGGGCATCAAATTCCTAAATCAGATATCTAAATGGGATAACAGAAATCAATTGTGGATCGGATGGAAATTTCCTTCTATCCCTCTTCATCTCAATAAATACCTCAATAAGTTACAACCCCACCTACATGGTATAAGTCCTTTCCAATGTAATGCCTTGGATGGATTCCGTTGGGATCCCACAAGAAAAGCCTACACCATAAAGTCTGCCTACCAGTTCCTTTGCAAAGAGAAATTTCCAGCCCCTACTTGGCCTATATGGAAAATGGTTTGGCGCTCTGAAGTCATCCCAAAGGTTAAATTCTTCATATGGACCTTGCTGAAAGGAAAACTCCTCACTGCTGACAATCTCCAGAAAAGGGGGCTCATAGGTCATTCTATCTGCCCCAACTGTCAAAACGCTGCAGAGACTGTAACCCACCTCTTTCGCAGGTGCCCCTTCACCACTCTCTGCTGGTATACCCTCACTACCAACTTCAAGCATGATATCAGTGAAGATGGCACTATTGTAGATTTCCTTCTCCAATGGAAAATCAGATTACCTTGGAAAAATAAACATATCAATCTCCCAAGTAGGGTTTGGAACACCCTTCCGCTCGCTGCCCTTTGGAATATCTGGCTCTCCTGTAACAATAAGATCTTCTGAGGAAAAGAACCATCACTCAGGAAGCTCGGCAACAAATCCTGGAGTCTCATCACAGAAATCTTTCCTGCTAAAAGTAATTACAGAATCGACACCTCACCCCTAAATGTCGATGAAAGAATTTTTCTCCGTGAGCTAATATTCAGAGGCAACAAGCATACTATTCCCTCTACTCCTCATCGCTTAGCCCCTTGGAAAAGTTGTCTTAAGGAAAACACCTTCAAAGAGTGGATAAAAGATAGAGGAAAACCTACTCTATTTTTTAATGGTGCCTCGAAATCGAATCCTGGTATCGCTGGCACAGGGGATATGATCAGAAGCGCATCTGGGAACGTGATCTTATCTTTTGAATGGAGCCTTGGATCGCTATCCAACAATAGAGCCGAAGCTCTAGCCCTCTATAAAGGTCTAATCCAACTTAAAAATCAAAGACTGGAAAATGCCATCATTCTGGGCGACTCAGCCATTGTCATACAGTCCATGATTAGCAAGCGGTCCACATAAAATGTCACCCTCGAGAAAATCCTCAGCAGATGCCTCATCCTCCTCAGTGAATTGAATGGTATCACATTTTATCACATTTTAAGATCGCTTAACAGCGACGCAGATCGATTAGCCAATTGTGCCTGCGCTTGATCTCTGGGCCTCCTCCTTTGCAATGATGCCCTGTCCTTATCTCCTCTCCCCTAACCATGATCATCACCGCCTTCAAATCTTCTGCGATCCTCTCCTCTGCATATTCTGATTTTGCCTATGCCCTCAACTGCTTTTCTCTCCTCACCCCTGTGACTCTCTTGCTCTGGTCCTCCCTCAGCCCTATCTCTCTTCCCCTACTCGGCTCTATAAATTCTCCCTCCCTCTGCTCTTCACTTCACCCCTACCCCGACCCTCTACTGTCTCTCTTAGTGCCCCTCCAAGCTCTCGGGTCCCTTGGTGATTGGCAACACGTCCCTTTGAACCCTCCCTCCCCCTTTCACTTCTTTCCTGCCCCTCTAGTAATCCTACGCCTCCATCTTCCCATCACTGGTTCTAGTCCTTAGTTTTTGTTTATAGCTTTCGTCTCTATCTTAATCTTAGAAAAAATCAGAATGGCCAAAAGCGAAAATTGTTTCCATTGTGCTGACTTACAGGTGGAACTTGATCAAATTCGTGCTCATCAGAAGACCATGGATGCTAAGCTGAAGAACGACGTCAAAGCCCTGGAGGACAAAAATCAAACTGATGTTAACTTCTTCCTCTCAAGGGTATCATCCCTCCAGGCTCAGTTTGAAGAGGTCTCAAATAGGTGCGCCCATGCCGAAGAGTCGGTCCAAATCCTGAAATACATGCTTGAAAAATGAACTGTCCCCAGCACCAGCTCCAACAACATAAGAAATGTGGGGAATGATGAGAATCCTAAACTCTATACAGCAAGTAAAATCAGTCACATTAACATAGACTAGCTCTCCTCCTTTTTTAATCATGTCTTTTAAATATGCATTTCTTCTCTTTCAGTTCATCCGTATCTAGAATTTCACAGCATCTTTGTATTTTCCAAATACTAGAAACAAGAGGATTGTAACCTCTAGCTGTAGTTGCTATCATTCAGCATTACAGATAGCTCTTATTGTAATCATGGAGCCCCAGCTCCCTCTTTCTTCTTTTTGAAATACAACTAGCAACCGATTTTGTCAAAAAAAAAAAATACTAGATGACTAGATTTTTAAATAAATCATTCATATTAATTATAGTTAATAAATAGTTACAAAAATTATCTACTTTAAAAACACAATATAACTTAATATATATTATCTACTTTAAAATCATAACATAACTTAGAGTATATCATCTACTTTAGAAACAAAACATAATTCAAACCATATTAAAATATTATTTATCATTTTAGTTTTGCAAAATTTCATATCTATATGTCATAAAGTTACATTGTTGTTATATAATGAATCTTATATAAAAAACAATGACATATTGGTTGCAATTTTAGAACTAATAGAATTTTAAAATATTAAATTAATGATAATGTTACTTTGGAAATATACGATTAAAATATTATCATGTATACATATTATTATTTTACAATAAAAAGTTACATATAAATATTTCTTTGAACACAATTTTGTTAAAGACCTTTTGATAAATATTTTTTAAATACTAATATAGAGTACTTTTGAAAGTAAATGTCAAATTAATTTAGGTCATAGTGATATTATAAACATTTTACATTCACAATTAACAAAATTAATTATATAATGTAACACCCCAAGATCTATGCTTTTAAAGTGACATTTGAACAAACTCCAAAGGGGAAAGTGGACCCCAATGGAGAAACATTGTGTGGATTTTATTTAAACATTTAAATAAATGGAATACTTGTGTGTGCACTATGACTAGATGAGATTGCATATCATAAACCTAATCCATGAAGATATGGATAAGGTTATACTTTCCCAAAACCTTTCAGAAAACCTTGAAAGGAATATTTCTAAATTAGATTGGAAGAGAAAAATATAATTCCCCAATGAAGAGGAAAGTAATTGGGAAGAGGTGGAAAAGCTAGAAAAGAAGAAAATATAGCTTTAAAAGACCGCAATGTGGATAGCCTAGGAAAAAACAGGAAGAAACCATCCTGAAATTTGTTGACGCAGAAATTGGAAACAGGCTTGAGGAAAGCACAAGTTTAAATAAGTTGCTCCAGGATAGACAAGCGTCTGTCACTGGAAGATCTCAGCTTAGGGGGTGAGTTCTGGTGACAAAGAACTCTAAGGTTGGGAGGACTAGTCATATAAAGAGGTATGCACACTAAATAGAAGTTAATTTTGTTTCAAGTGTTATGAAATAATTATGAGTAAATGCTACTTTCTAGGAATTGCAGTGAAATAAGATTTTGAGGATGGTTTATTAAATTCTCATACATTTAACAGATTTTGACAAACAAGTTGTCTGAAATCTGTATGGTTGTATGTGAGAGATAGGGAGAGAATTATCTGCCAGAACATCTAAACCTGTAATGGGTTTAAATATGGAGAATTGTGTCTCAACCGTTAGTTAAATTTCTTATGTAAGAAAATAGAATAGTATAGAATTAAGTGACAATTTCTGTATATTATTCTGAATATAAAAGAATGAAATACTGTTTGAAAATGCATCCTTTAGGTTCTTCAAGTTCTTAATGTAAATTCCAATTTTAAATCCTAGTGTGATAAAATGGGAATTATTATTATGTTATTAGAGAAGTACCAAGAATTGAAGTAAATTCATTAGAACATATGCTGTTGTATTATATATAATTGGTACATGAAATTTTGCCTAGGAATTGATTACAACAAGAAAAATATCATTTTAACTTGGCATGTAGTAACTATTTTAGTGTACCAGAATAGATCAGCGTAGTACGAAAACTAAGAAAAGAGAAAATGAATCACATCTTATAACAAATCAGAAACATCTTAACTACTTAACTAAACAAATAAAATAGGTAAATTCAAATTCTGGATGTATGCATGAGGGAGAAATTTAAGTCATAAGAGATATTTCTATGAACCTACAACTGTAATACCCGAAAGTTTATATAAAATTATCACTACTTTCCAGGAATAATACTTCTTGAAACTATAATGTAAGCAGAATAAGATCTACAGAAAAATAAATATCTATCTCTGTAAATAGACAGACACATTGAAATTTTACAAAGGAAGCTTAACATTTATATAGCTAAATTTTCCCATTAGAAAAGTAAAAATTTAATGAATGATACTTTCAGGCTAAGGAGGGAAATCATACTCGCATGAATAAATTACAATCAGAACTTTTAGAAAAAATGAGCTGATATATATATATATATATATATATATATATATATATATATATATATTAAAATGGAATGATACTGACATTCAATAGCAAAAATATATATATTTATTCTCTCTGCTATACATACATACATATATATATATATATATATATATATATATATATATATATAAATGAAAGTTTAAGAAATATTAGAAGGGAAACTTTGTTCCTACGTTTTCATTTTATAACACAAAGTTAGGTTTGTTATTAACCACACTAAGATAACGAGGAAGCTCAGAGGAGGCTACAATGATTTTCTTATAATCACAGTAAATGTTTAACTATACCCACGAAGTCATAGTTCTCTGAATACTAAATTCAGTTTAAGATATCAACATGATTTATGAGAAGGTTCTCATATTTCCCGGAGAGGTAAACTAGATTAATGGTACATATATCTATAAAATCAGAAATTGGTAATGGAAGAACTGTCTTCTCACCAACCTATGGAAGACCAACCTGATAGCAGAATCGGAGAAATTTAGGGCGTGTAGATATTAATGGGTGTAAATTTCCGAATGAGGATTGAAGTACGAAAAAGGTAGCAGAATACTTACCTCTATCATGATGAAAATTAAAGGTTAACAAAAAAAGGAAATGATAGAAATATTAGGAAACGAAAAGGGCATTACCTGGATAAATTAAAATGGGAGAAAAACCAACGGAAGAGGGCATGAAGGCCTAAAATCCGTCATCTTTAAAGTGGATATGCGAATAGAAAGCCTTGAAAACCAGTATCACAAAATCATAATCCGATTTTTCTAAATGAATCATATGATAAGAGCTCATATACACTGAAAATTATATGAGAGAAAATCGAAAATTATATTTTAACCTTATTAAATTCTGCAAATGTAAATTTCAAGCTAGGATTGCGTCCATCCAAATTCTAAATGTAGAAAAAATGAACCTGCCATATTGAGCAAGATTAAGGAACACAAAGGGGTTCTATAGCTCAGGAGATTTTGGGCTCCAAATACGTAAATTATAAAATTTCAACAAAATGATTGAGGGATGTACTACAGCGAATTTACATTGAACGATGACCCTTCAAAAAAAAAAAAAAATATTTAACCTGCATGACAAATATGAAATAAGTAGGATGCAAATGTCCACTGCGTTGAAATTCTGGAAATCGAACACTATTATAGACACACGTTTTCTTGGAGCACCAAGAGAAAAAAAAAACCAGAATTGGAAAATGAAACCAACAAAAATAATATTCAGGTATTATAACCTTCAGGAAACCCTAATTTCCCTTCATCCTCACCGTCCATATAGCAAGATATGGTGAAAGGAGACCCAGGTCAATTAATGGTCTTGAAATTTGATCTCAGTAGATGAAATCCTGATGAAAAGATCGAAATAAATAAATGCCGAAGATATTTTGTATATCACGCAAGTACATAATTACATGGACGAGAGGAATGGTATTAATAAATTGTACTGTATGATGGGTCAAAAATGTTAAATGTGCTTCAAAATTTGAGAAGGGAGAACAGGCTAAGTACCTGGGGTAAGTTTTATTAAATTGTCACATAAATGGTTTTGAAACCCGAGAAGGGTTAGTACTCCACTTGATGGCAAAGATTTAATTCTCAATGCCAGGTAGGTGTACAAGAATCATATTCAAGATTTATTTGGGATTAGAATCCCACATGGAAAGATGAAAGTCGAGCACTTAAAACATATATAACCTTTATTCGAAAAAGCTTAAATGCTTCGTTTCAGGGTTCATATTATTGCAATGCAGATGAGGCTAGTATAAATGGGTAAGTAAAAGAAATAGTACATTAAGGTTAAATTACGAGTCGGAAATATTAAAGAGTATTCTTAATATGAAGTCGTATAAAAAATCCATAGTTTTGTTATATATATTTATTATATAAAATCTGGGTATAATTATGTAAGGAATTATAATTTCATAACAATATATATAGGGTGATATATATATATATATATATATATATATATATTAAATTAATATATAACTCAACAAATCATATGTAACAATATAAGAGGAACCATACAAGAAAAAGGTGAATTTCGTAGTGTAACAATAGTAAAACTTATTATTTAAGTAATTCATTTAAATAGGTGTGAAGAAACACATTCGATAGATCATTCTTCATAATTATGTTTAAATTAAGGGGATACTATGATAAAGTAACTTAGAACATTTCTTTTGGTAACAGAAATTGTGATTATAGATGGAAGAAAAAGAAAATCCATCATATGAGTTAAATATGAGTTAAGGTATATAAAATAGGTATGACCAATATAAATTAAATAATTGAAAGTGCTTTGGTGAATTGGGTCAAAAGTGGGTTTTCAATTATGATTATGTAATAAAAGATAACTATAATTTCATATATCATAATATTAGGTTGGTACGTTGGTACAAGAAAATTGAATATGAAATAAAAGAGTAGGGATGTTTAAAGGTGAAGATAAGAAATCAAGGTGGGGAAAACACTTTATAGTGTTTTGGTATTAAAATGGTTAAAAATTGAATAATTTTAATGTAACCCATATATATATATATATATATATATATATATATATATATATATAATTGATTGTCCTATAGAAGTATGGGAATTCATAGATATATGAAACATTCAAAGCTCATGAAAAGCGATTGATTAATATCAAATTTTATCATATTAATATATATTGGAGTTGATTTCAATTGAAAATTGAATGGGACATTTATAAAATAAGAAGAGGGAATGAGGTTGTTTTAATTTCCATTAACTGATGTATAGTTATCCCCATCGTAAAAGTCATTAATGTATAAGATTGACATATAGGAGTTGAATAAAATAATTTGTTGCAATCTGGTGTAGCTATTAAAAATCCTCGTTATGAGGTATGAAGGTGGAAGAATTAAAATTATTAATTTAATAGAAGGTATAAGGTGTACGTATATGAAATGATATAGCGTTATATCTAAAAGTAACATAGTAAGATAAAGAAGGATGTTTGAATAAAGAAAAGAATTAATTTTAGAAAAATTAGTATATATATTAAGGATAAAATTTTACTAGTTAGAGGACTAAACTTTAAAGATATACATGAATTAATCTAGTTGGGTATTTTTCGAATAAATTAGAAGGAAAAAAAAATTTGTGTAGGAGAGATGTTACAAATGGTATCAGAGCACTAGTTGAAAAACTAGGCAATTTATGTTCTCACAAAGAAACAATAAGCTATTAAAAATTTTATGAATATTAAAAATGTTACTTTCAGTACTTTCAGGTATACAAATATCTTGGATATACTTTCAAGTATACGTTCATGGCAATTAAATATCCAAGATTAAAACTCACCTCTAGAGCTTTAGCTAAACCAATGGGAAAATCATATACTCACACACAAAAAAAAATATGTTGTAGTTGGTTGTGAAAGAAGGTATAAAAGGCGATACATATGAAATTATAGAGTGGAATTCAAAGTTGAACATTATTCTGAACTAGATAGTTGCATATAAAATACCATGATTAAATAGCTATATGAGATTTAACCGTGGGAATAGGAGAAGGAAATGGGTAAGGTGGTAAGAATTACCCCGAAACCTTAATTCTGTAAATGGAAAATTATGGGGTATGTTTAAAATACCAGATACATATAAATTAACGAGAAAGAATCCAGTCTTAGAAGAGAATTGTAATTGAAAGTTGAATATGTTATTATCAATATATAAGCATACTGAAGTAATTAAGGTGGTAGGCGGAAAAGGTACCTAATAATGCGACATATCGTTGAGAAATTATAATAAGTTGGAATATATCATAGTAAATTGATAATTCCGAAGTATTAGTGTTCCATAATTCTATTAGTAAGTGGCACAATTTACATGAAAAAAAAATTGTCACTAATGCATATGTAGAGGTCTTTAAGTGTCAGACTTGCCCAAATAAGATGTTAGGAAACATTATTCTCAAAAAGTATATATATACCATTTCACTGGGAAATGGATTCAACCCTACATACATGAAAACAATAGGAAGGCAGAGCTGAATCATAAAGTTATACATAATTTCACACTTTAGACATGCCGTTAGAAGGTAGATGAATTCTGTCGTAGAATAAAAGAGACTAGAGAAAATTTCAAAGAAAATTTCATATATATACAATATGAAAAAAAACTTGGCTCTAGGCTGACAAATGATCCTAGATGTACTTTGGCCAAAGACAAGAAGATTTCGGAAAACTGAAATTCTTTATAGAAAGGGGTATATCAAAATTCAAAGATATCTGAAAGATATCAGTAAAGAATCTATCTTGGGAAAATTATAGAATGAAGACGGTAAAATACTTATATATCATTTCAACCAATGAAAATGATAAGGTTGTGAGTGTCAGGATGTAACACCCCTAGTTTATGTGTTTGATTTTCAAAACTAGACATTTGAACTTTAATCCAAAGGGGAGTGGACCCCAATGGATAAGTATTCTATGGATGTAATTAAATATTTAATTCTGAAAAATAAATAAAATGATTATGTGCAGATTGACCATAATGAGAATTGTGAGACCACTTGCTAAATCCATGAGGATGGATAGAGGCAAATAATTCCAAAAAAAAAAACATCTTTCAAAAATCCTTGAAAGAATTTATTTCCAAATTAGATTTTGAGGAAAATCTAGTTTCCCCAATGATGTGGAGAGTAGTGGGGAAGAGGTAAAAAGCTGGGAAAAGTAGAAAGCAACTTTAAAAATCCATAAATTTCGAAGCCTAGGCAAACAGGAAGAAAAGCATCCTGATATTCTGGACGCAGAATTAGAAATAGGCTTTGGGGGAGAAAAAGCTTAAATAAGCTATTCCTGAACAGATTAAGGGGTTTTTTGGTCTGTTCTAGGAGGTGGTCACAGCTCGGGGGTGAGTTCTGAAGATAAATGGACTCTACGGTGGGGAGGACTAGTCAAATACCAAAGTGGTATGCACACAATATTATGAAGAATTAAAATTAATTGTTGTTAAGTGTAAAGAGTAATTACTATAGCTGTGTAATTCTTGCAATGTTTTTCTTGTGCTGGTGTTCCTTACATTTACAGAAAAGTAGAATCATGAAATTCTATCACTTCTGCATGGTTGTAGGAATTAGAAATATGAGGACAAATCAGCGAGAACCTCTAAACCAATTCCTAGTTTAAATCTGGAGATTATGTTACCTCATAAATTATAATTATGTAACATTAAGATGCTTCTGTGAAAAATAGAATTCATTCAGTCAACACTATGGGAAAACCCCTAAGCCTGTGGATAGGAGGAAATCAATTATATACAGGACAAAATTATACTTTTATTGAGTTAACTAAGTGAAGTGCAGATACATAGAATTTTTCAAATTGACAGTACATGTCTATATATATATGTATTACCCTCTACATATTTTAGCACCACATATATATATATATATATATATATATATATATATATATATATATATATATATATAGTTAGACTGTGCAGAAATAGGGTTAAACATGTTTACCAATTATACAATGAATTTTGATCTGAGAGTTACATGTATACAAAACTAGGGTTAATACCCTTCTTAAAACAAGGGACCACACTTAACCATTAATGGGAATTATAAACTATGGATGTGAACCTCTATAAAATGCATGCAGACTATATATGTTGTGAAAGAAAACAAATAATTCACACATCAAAAAAATAACCAATGACAGTAGAAGTGTTAGCCAGAGCAAAGCATACTGAATATATTATAGAATCAAACTAACATTTCTCGAGTACATTATTATTTACACCAGTAAGTAATATTTGTAAAGTTTGAATCATGGAGCAGAAGAAAAGACATATTAATAGAGTATTATGACACATCTATTCTCATAAACTCGATGATAGTAGTGAACAAATTGAGGTAGCTAGGAATACTCTTGCAGTCCAAACATCTAGCTGCAATTAATGAAATAAAATAACATCAAATGCTGAGAAAGTATAAATCTAAGATAAGACTAGAAATCTTATCAGCTTTAACTAGAAATAGAAATAGACAGATGCATTCAAAATAAAACTATTATCTTAAGCATCAACAGGAAACAGTAAATCTGCAGTCACCAGTGTATGTCAAAAAGAAGAAGAAAAAAACTCTGTTCTGTTCAACCAGGAAGGGAATATATATATTTATGTATATCTATCTGAAATTTATATATATAAATTCCTGAACCCAAAAATTTATAAATTTTGACTGTCGTGTCTTAGGATAGATTAGCTAAGAAAAATAGTCTCAGCGACCATATTAACAGAGTCCTAGCAAGACAGACCAAGTCTAGGTAAATCCTTAGTATTACAGTAGACGCGAGAAGATTGTATGACTCGAGTGGTCGGAACAAAACAATTGGTATAAAAAATGATGTAAGAATTGAGTCTCATGCCGACACATATGCGGTGTGTACCAACCTAAAAGCGCAACCAGAAGTGAAATTAAAACCGTGTGAAAGAACCATTTCACTGTAACTTTGAGAGTTAAAATTCGTTTAGGAATTGGGTTACCTGCAACACAAACAAAAGGGCAATGAGAATGTGAATTTATTTACTGATATGAGAAATAGTGCAACCAAATAAATGAAACAGAACATTAATAAAGGATTACCTTACTGGTTGAGGAATTCCTTATCTCCGTAAACGACCTGGAACAAAGAGAAACACACAAAATAAAACCAATTAGATCACTGAATCGTTCAAGGATGAGCGAAGAAGCTAGTGTTGAATTATAAAGATGAATTGACTCTTGCATGTGGTTATGGTTGGATCACCGTAGAGGAAGAAAGAAAAATCAAAATGTCACCATTTGAATAACCTCAGGACATCCATGAAAACGACGAAGAATACACTCTATAAAAGAAACAAAAAAAAATGATGTAGTTGAGTCTCCGACATTATCCATAGGAATATAAATTTAGATAAACGAGAAGAAATTATCCACGAGAGAGGCGTTCTACTGATTGAGACGAGATCCTCAATAGAAAATGACTCAGGTAAGAAAATTTTTATTAACCTCAGCTCTCACTTGATAACACAGAGCGTAAAGATACGAAGAAAGGATACCTAGCCAAGCTCATTAAACAGAGCATATCCTTCAGAATTAAGTTATCATAATACGCATCAGTGAATACTTGAAAGGTGTTAGGATGAAGGATAGATTCACTCGAAGCCGAGACGAGAATACACTTTGTGTCCTCCATCGTGCAGAGGCTCGACACCGGAGAACCAGAAAAATAAATGAACGGAGAAAAGAGCCGATTCCACAATAAAATAGAGATTTATATGCTTGTCTCATATCCAAACACCAACAAAAACCCTAATGAGAACAAACAATCTCCACCGTCCAAGTGGCCATAGATCCATAGTCTAAACACGGATCGATCTGGAGAATCTTTTATTTAATACAATAAAGCTCGTCACATAAATGAAGATCTACGCAATCAATGCCTGAGTACCATAGATCGTATGAGGTGGCCGGCATAATAAAAGGGATTTATGGTGTGGCTTGTTTGAAACAAAAAGTAAACACATAGAACCTCGAGCATGAAAGTAGCAAGAACTAATAGAATGGAAAATCAATTGAGCGAAATTGAACAGATGACGCGGAAAGTGAACCAGGTTTCCATGGCCAAATACCTTAGCAACATTGCCAACGAAATGTAGCGAAGTATTGAAAATAAATCGCACAGATCTCCACATCAAACGTATCATAAATGAATGGTACGTTGGAAATAAATGACTCGACAATCTCGCTTATATTAAATTCATAGCCATGACATGAATTATAAATAAGAATAGACCTTGAAAATTTTGAAAATTCAAACCTAGGGGTATACGCCTTGGAGTGGGACGAATATATATATATATATATATATATATATATATATATATATATATATATATATATAAACCCAATGGCTCATGAGTTCTACATATAAGCCATACGAGTAAAATATTGAATGCTAATCTATATGTGAGGTGAACTATGAGTATGGTGTGAAACCATTAAAGAACATATCGAATTGTAGGAGCAAGCTTATAACTATGGTGAGCAAACCATGTACATATATGGGGATCAATATATATATGTGTTAAATCTTTGATACAAACACTTAGTGGGGAAAACACAAATAAATCATACTTATAAGAGGAATAGAAGAAATTAGGAAATCTATTCCATAGTAGATCCAAAATGGTAAATTTTGACAAATGGAATTGAATAGCTATGGGGAATAGAAATATAACAGTAAACTCAAATTATCATGGAACAACTATGGTCAGTAGAAGTACAGAAATAAACTCTATATAGAAAAAAAAAATTCTTGTGGGAAAAAGGAGACGTTACAAATGGTATCAGAGCTCATGTTATACAAAACTGGGTTGTTGTTATGTGTGCTCACTGTATAAATGATTTACTGTTGAAATTTTTTTATTTTTTTTTACTGATCTGTGTTGTGTAGTGTACAGTGGGGCTGGAATGGCAGAAGGTGAGGAAATTTATGTCGATATGCATGATGAAGATCATACACCAGATCCCAACGCTTCGGTGATGGCTATGTTGCACAGTTTGCAACGAGAAATGGTTGAGCTAAGAAGCCAGAATGACAGATTGTCATTAGCCAGTGAGGAGCAGGAAAATATCATCAGAGAATTAACTTCGTGGAACATTCAAGAGGGTGAAGGTTCCGGGAAGAGGAAGAATGATGAGTCTGAGGATGATGATGCTATTAGGCATCAGTATAAGCAGAAAAAGGAATTATAGGGGGAATTATCAAAGATCAAACCTCCCTCCTATGATGGGGAGAAGGAGGAAGATGCTGAGGCCTGGTTGTTGAACATGATTAAGTACTTCCAGATCTATGAATATGAAAGAAATCTGAAGGCCAGATTAGCTGTCTACCAGCTACAAGGTAACGCTACCTTGTGGTGGGAGGAGACGAAAATGGTTCATGCCATTGATAAAAAGACAGTTACTTGGGAATATTTCCAGGTTAAGTTTAAAAACGGCTACTTAAATGAACATTACTATGATGATAAAGAAAAATAATTTCATGAGCTTAGACTGGGACAACTTACTATTGATGAGTTTGTCACTAAGTTTAGAAATATATTGAGATATGTCCCTTACATTAGGGAAGAGAAGGAAAAGGTGCAAAGGTTTTTGAACTGTTTGCCTGTTGTTTACAAAGCGAAGATTGAGTTTGATAACCCAAAAACGATGGACGAATCTATTAGAAAAGCTAGATTGTGCTACCAGCAGTTTCAAGGAAAAGGTGAGCATAGAAAAAACTGAGTAAACAAGGGTGAGTTCAAAGGAAAGAAATAGAAACCATCTTATTTGAAGAACTTTGGCAGGGATCACCAGAGGAAAAAGTTTAATAAACGAAAAGAAAGCCAAACAGTTCAGTCTCAGATTGGTTCCAAACAACTAGATGAAGGAAATAAGAAGGAAGGCACAGTCAAAATGAGGGAACCTTTGAAATGCTGGGGATGTGGAGAACCCCATCTTTTGAGGGATTGTCCCCACCGAAACATTCAGATGATTATGAGAGATTGAGAAGCTACCACAATAAATGACATAGCTAGGAATATACCCACTATCGGTGCTGCCTTGGAGAATCGATAAGCAGAACACCAAGCTACCATGGTTGAAATGGAGGGTAAGATTGCTGACCAATCTGTTATTTTTTTGATTGATCCGGGTGCTTATTTTAGTTATATTAGTCCAAAAATTGTAGAAAAATGCAATCTTAAACCTGAAAAATTTTAGCAGACTTGGTTGGTTAAGTTAGCCACTAGAACTAAGAGAAAGGTAACACATAAATTACCCCAAACAGAAATCACATTAAATGATTTTCAAACAGAAGTAAATTTAAACATTCTGCCATTAGGGTCATATGACTTGCTGATAGGAATGGACTGGCTGGGAAAGAAAAAGGCCTTGATGAATTGCTGGGATAATACCTTGCATTGTGTATATGAAGAGAGGAGACCTTTTATTCTCAAAGGAAAACCAAAACCTATCTCTATAAGACAGATATCAGCAATGCAACTAAAAAGAACAGCTAGGAAAGGATACCAAGTAGATGCGGTACATGTAGAAGAGACAGAACAGAAACCTGAAGAAAATTTGTTGGATACTTTGCCAGTAGTAAGAGAGTTTAAGGAAGTCTTTCCAGATGAGATTCCTCATCTTCCCCCCAAAAGATAGATTGAATTTTCAATCGATTTGGTGCCGGGAGCAACACCTGTTTCCTGAGCCCCTTATCGAATGAGTCCCCCTGAACTCATGGAACTGAAAATGCAATTGCAAGAATTGCTGGATAAGGGCTATATCCAACCGAGTGTGTCTCCATGGGGAGAACCGGTTCTATTTGTGAAAAAGAAGGATGGAACCTTTAGGATGTGCATTGATTATCATCAACTGAATAAGTTGACCATTAAAAATAGACACCTGTTGCCTAGAATTGATGATATTTTTTACCATCTGAGAGGAGCTTTAGTATTTTCGAAGATTGACTTAAGGGCTGGTTATCACCAGCTTAGAATTAAGGAGGAAGATATTAGTAAAACAACTTTCCGAACCAGGTATGGTCACTATGAATTTGTAGTCCTACCTTTCGGTTTGAAAAATGCCCCTGACACCTTTATGTGCCTAATGAATAGTGTGTTAAACAAGTATTTTGATAAATTTTTACTTGTGTTCATAAATGATATTTTAGTTTATTCCAAAAATGAGGAGGAGCACAAAGAGCACTTGAGGATAATGCTACAAACTTTGAAAGAAAACTAGTTATATGCCAAATTCAGCAAATGTGAATTTTATAAGGACAAGATCCAATACCTGGGACATATTATTTCTGAACAAGGGTTGGCTGTTGACCCTGAAAAGATAAAGGCTATTAAAGAATGGCCTGTGCCAACTGATGTTTCAGCAGTGAGATCATTCATGGGGATTGTAGGTTATTATCGCAGATTTGTGGAGAGATTTTCTGCCATAGCATATCCCATAACATCACTACAAAAGAAGGGTGTCAAATTCGAGTGGACTGAAAAATGCCAAAACAGTTTTGACCAATTAAAAGTAAAACTCACTACAGCCCCTATACTGAAAATTGTAGATCCTGATAAAGAATTTATTGTATGTACAGATGCCTGCAGAGAGGGGTTGGGAGGATTCCTTTTGCAGGAGAATTCTGTTATTGCATATGAATCTAGGAAACTGAAGACACATGAATAGAACTGTAGTGCATATGATTTGGAGTTGGCTGCAATTATTCATGCCTTGAAGATGTGGCGATACTATCTTCTTGGAAAGAAATTTACATTGACGACTGATCATATTAGTCTTAAATATTTCTTTTCCCAAACTGATTTGAATGCTCGACAAGCCAGATGGTTGTCTTTTCTGAGTGAATTTGACATGGACATAAAACATATCAGAGGGAAAGAAAATAAAATTGTTGATGCCTTGAGCAGAAATGCTTGTCAAAATATAAACATCATTGGAAGTAGTGCCTTGTTTGATTTAGAAGATTTAGTGAAAAAGGTGGCATACCAGGATCCAAGTTATGAAACACTACAGGTGAAATTACTAAAGAGAGAGATGACTGATTACACTCAAAACAAAAAAGAGTTGATCTGTTATAAGAACAGATTATATATCCCCAATGTGGAGTCCTTGAAAAGAGAGATTTTAGATGAATATAACAAATAGCCGTATGCAGGGCATCCTGGATATCAGAAAATGTTAACAGCTTTGAAACAGAAGTTGTTTTGGCCAGGAATGAAAAGAGATGTAGCAGAATATTTAGCTAGATGCATGGAGTGTCAACTAGTGAAAGTTGAGCATCAGCATCCTGCGGGTCTTTTAAACCCTTTTCCGATTGCAGAATGGAAATGGGACATAGTTTCTATAGATTTTATAACAGGGCTACCCAAAACTAAATACCAACACGATTCAGTGATGGTGGTGGTAGACACTTTAACCAAAGTTGCACATTTTATACCAGTGAGATCTACTTTTGGGATAGCTCAAGTAGCGGATGTGTTCCTAAAGGAAATATTAAAACTCCATGGGGTCCAAAAGGTGATTGTGTCAAACAGAGATGCTAAGTTCACAACAGCCTTTTGGAGAGGGCTATTTGGAGGTATGGGCACTAAGTTGAATTTTAGTACTGCCTATCACCCTCAGACCGACGGTCGGACAGAGAGAACCAATCAGATTTTGGAGGATATCCTGAGAATGTATGTGATGGATAGGCCATCAAAGTGGGAAGATTACTTGCATTTAACTGAATTTTCCTATAATAACAACTATCAATCCTCCATTAAAATGAGTCCGTTTGAGGCACTATATGGAAGGAAATGTCGTACACCTTTGAGCTGGAGCCAACCTAAGGATAAGCTAATGTTGGGACCAGATGCTTTACAAGAGATGGAAAGAATTATTAAGCAAATACAAATAAATATCAAGACCTCTCAGGATCGACAGAAAAACTATGCTGATAAGAAAAGGGTACACCTAGAATTAAAAGTAGGCGAGTGTGTGTACTTGTGTATTAAACCCAAAAAGAGCACAATTTATGCTGGAAGTTGTGCAAAATTGGCTTGTAGATATTGTGGACCTTTTGAGGTGTTAGAAAGGGTGGGACCAGTGGCTTACAAGCTAGCCTTACCACCCCATGTTAAAGTTTATGATATGTTTCATGTTTCATTATTAAAAAGATATATACATGATGCTTCTCACATTGTTGATTGGAATGTGATATAGGTGGAACCAGAAGGGGAGTTCCTTCCAGAACCGCTTCAAATATTCGAGCGGGAAGAAATTGAATTAAGAAATCAGACGGTAGCAAAAGTAAAAGTGCAGTGGAAACACTTTACTGCTGAAGACGCTATCTGGGAAAGGGAAGATGAAATGATGGAAACATATCCATTTTTGTTTGAAAAAAAATGAACTCTAGTAGTTAGATACCAACATCGAGGATGGTGTTTACTTTTAGAGGGGGAATAAGTAACACCCCTAGTTTATGTGTTTGATTTTCAAAACTAGACATTTGAACTTTAATCCAAAGGGGAGTGGACCCCAATGGATAAGTATTATGTGGATGTAATTAAATATTTAATTCTGAAAAATAAATAAAATGATTTTGTGCAGATTGACTATAATGAGAATTGTGAGACCACTTGCTAAATCCATGAGGATGGATAGAGGCAAATAATTCCCCAAAAAAAAAAAAAAAAACTTTCAAAAATCCTTGAAAGAATTTATTTCCAAATTAGATTTTGAGGAAAATCTAGTTTCCCCAATGATGTGGAGAGTATTTGGGAAGAGGTAAAAAACTGGGAAAAGTAGAAAGCATCTTTAAAAATCCCTAAATAGGGAAGCCTAGGCAAACAGGAAGAAAAACATCCTGATATTCTGGACGCAGAATTAGGAACAGGCTTTGGGGGAGCAAAAGCTTAAATAAGCTATTCCTGAACAGATTAAGGGGTTTTTTGGTCTATTCTAGGAGGTTGTCACAGCTCCGGGGTGAATTCTGAAGATAAAGGGACTCTACAGTTGGGAGGATTGGTAAAATACCAAAGTGGTATGCACACAGTATTATGAAGGATTAAAATTAATTGTTGTTAAGTGTAAAGATTAATGAGTGTAGCTGTGTAATTCTTGCAATGTTTTTCTTGTGCTGGTGTTCCTTACATTTACAGAAAAGTAGAATAATTAAATTCTATCAGTTCTGCATGGTTGTAGGAATTAGAAATATGAGGACAAATCAGCCAGAACCTCTAAACCAATTCCTGGTTTAAATCTGGAGATTATGTTACCTCATAAATTATAATTATGTAACTTTAATCTGCTTCTGTGAAAAATAGAATTCATTCAGTCAACACTATGGGAAAACCCCTAAACCTGTGGATAGCAGGAAATCAATTATATACAGGACATAATTATACTTTTATTGAGTTAACTAAGTGAAGTGCAGATATATAGAATTTTTCAAATTGACAGTACATGTCTATATATATATATATATATATATATATATATATATATATATGTATTACCCTCTACAAATTTTAGTGCCATATATATATATATGTATATATATATATATATAGTTAGACTGTGCAGAAACGAGGTTAAAAATGTTTACGAATTATACAATGAATTTTGATCTGAGAGTTACATGTATACAAAACTAGGGTTAATACCCTTCTTAAAAGAAGGGACCACACTTTACCATTAATGGGAATTATAAACTATGCATGTGAACCTCTATAAAATGCATGCAGACTATACATGCTGTGAAAGACAACAAATAATTCACACATCAGAAAAATAACCAATGACAGTAGAAGTGCTAGCCAGAGCAGAGCATACTGAATATATTATAGAATCAAACTAACATTTCTTGAGTACATTATTATTTACGCCAGTAAGTAATATTTGTAAACTTTGAATCATGGAGCAGAAGTAAAGACATATTAATAGAGTGTTATGACACATCTATTCTCATAAACCTGATGATAGTAGTCAACAAATTGAGGTAGCTAGGAATACTCTTGCAGTCCAAACATCTAGCTGCAATTAATGAAATAAAATAAAATCAAATGCTAAGAAAGTATAAATCTAAGATAAGACTAGAAATCTTATTAGTTTTAACCAACAATAGAAACAGACAGATGCATTCAAAATAAAACTATTATCTTAAGCATCAACAGGAAACAATAAATCTGCAGTCACCAGAGTATGTCAAAAAAAAAAAAAACAAACCTTGTTTTGTTCAACCAGGAAGGGAATATATATATTTATGTATATCTATCTAAAATTTATATATATAAATTCCTGAACCCAAAAATTTATAAATTCTGATTGTCATGTCTTACAATAGATTAGCTGAGAAAAATAGTCTCAGTGACCATATTAACAGAGTCCTAGCAAGACAGACCAAGTCTAGGTAAATCCTTAGTATTACAGTAGACACGAGAAAATTGTATGACTCTAGTGGTCGGAACAAAAAAATTGGTATAAAAAAAACAATGTAAGAATCGAGTCTCATGCTGACGCATACGTGGTGTGTACCGACCTAAAAGCGCAAGCAGAAGTGAAATTAAAACCGTGTGAAATAACCATTTCACTGTAACTTTGAGAGTTAAAATTCGTTTGGGAATTGGGTTACCTGCAACACAAACAAAAGGGAAATGAGAATGCGAATTTATTTACTGATATGAGAAATAGTGCAACCAAATAAATGAAACAGAACATTAATAAAGGATTACCTTGTTGGTTGAGGAATTCCTTATCTCCCAAAACGACCTGGAACAAAGAGAATCACACAAAATAAAACCAATTAGATCACTGAATCGTTCAAGGACGAGCGAAGAAGCCAGGGTTGAATTATAAAGATGAATTGACTCTTGCCTATGGTTATGGCTGGATCGCCGTAGAGGAAGCAAGAAAAATCAAAACGTCACCATTCGAATAACCTTAGGACATCCACAAAAGACGACGAAGAATATTCTCTATAAAACAAACAAATAAAAAAAATGATGTAGTTGAGTCTCCGACATTATCCACAGGAATATAAATCTATATAAATGAGAAGAAATTATCCAAGAGAGAGGTGTTCTACTGATTGAGACGAAATCCTCATGAGAAAATGACTCAAGTAAGAAAATTTTTATTAACCTCAGCTCTCACTTGATAACACAGAGCGTAAAGATACGAAGAAAGGATACCTAGCCAGGCTCATTAAACAGAGCGTATCCTTCAGCATTAAGTTAGTATAATACACATCAGTGCATACCTGAAAGGCGTTACGATGAAGGATAGATTCACTCGAAGCCGGGACGAGAATACGCTTCATGTCCTCCATCGTGTAGAGGCTCGACACCGGAGAACCAGCAAAAGAAATGAACGGCGAAAAGAGCCGATTCCATAATAAAACAAAGATTTATATGCTTGTCTCATATCCAAACACCAACAAAAACCCTAATGAGAACAAACAATCTCCACCGTCCAAGTGGCCACGGATCCATAGTCTAAACATGGATCAATCTCGAGAATTTTTTATTTAATACAATAAAGCTCATCACATAAATGAAGATCTACGCAATCAATGCCTCAGTACCATAGATCGTATGAGGTGGCCGGCATAATAAAAGGGCTTTATGGCGCGGCGTGTTTCAGACAAAAATTAAACACATAGAACCTCGAGCATGAAAGTAGCAAGAACTAATAGAATGGAAAATCAACCGAGTGAAATCGAACAGATGACGCGGAAAGTGAACCAGGTTTCCATGCCCAAATACCTTAGCAACATTTCCAACGAAACGTAGCGAAGTATTGAAAATCAATCGCACAGATCTCCACATCAAACGTATCATAAATGAATGGTACGTTGGAAATCAATGACTCGATGATCTCGCTTATATTAAATTCATAGCCATGACATGAATTATAAATAAGAATAGACCTTGAAAAATTTGAAAATTCAAACCTAGGGGTATACGCCTTGGAGTGGGACGAATATATATATATATAAACCCAATGGTTCATGAGTTCTACATATAAGCCATACAAGTAAAATATTGAATTCTAATGTATATGTGAGGTGAACTACGAGTATGGTGTGAAACCATTAAAGAACATATCGAATTGTAGGAGCAAGCTTATAACTATTGTGAGTAAACCATGTACATATATGGGGATCAATATATATATATGTGTGTGTGTGTGTGTGTGTGTGTCAAATCTTTGATAAAAACACTTAGTGGGGAAAACACAAATAAATCATACTTATAAGAGGAATAGAAGAAATTAGGAATTCTATTCCATAGTAGATCCGAAATGGTAAATTTTGACAAATGGAATTGAATAGTTGTGGGGAATAGAAATATAACAGTAAACTCAAATTATTGTGGAACAGCTATGGTGAGTAGAAGTACAGAAATAAACTCTATATAGAAAAAAAAAAAAAAATCTTGTGGGAAAGAGGAGACGTTACACAGGATTTTGTTGGAACGAAATGAATTATAGAAATAGATTTCATATATCAATATAAAAGAAAAATCAGTATAACTGAGAGTTAATAATTACCTGATATAGTAATTACGATTAACAAGAAAAACCCTCTCAAAATACCAAGAACGGAATAATGAATCAGAAAGTTGTACACTATTGCATCTTTTAGACATATTGTGAGTAGAAATATGAATTTCAAAAAAAATAAATTTCCAGATATGCAATATACATGACATGAATCCATGAACCCAGATGGGGTTTGACAAAGGATAGGAGAAATTTAGCATGAAAATAATTGGTACAGAATTGGCATAGAAAAATTTGAATAATGCAATAGGATATCAAGTATAAACGAAAATTGTATAGAGTTCAAAATTTTCCATCATCTGTTTTGATGAGGGATAAAACATGAATAAATTGAGTAAGAAAACATAAAATACCTACCAAATCATTGAAAGAAAACATTTCGTATAAATGTAGCGATGGAACTACAACAGTCAGCTAGAAAAGTGCTACCAATGTTATTATGGGGAATGAAGATAACAACCGGAAATATAAAATAGAAGCCATAAGAAGTACTACTGATTTAAAATCTATGCAATCTATGTAAGATCAAGTAGATTCCTGCTAGGTCATGTTGGCTCAAAGGGGAGATAGAACCCCAAGGAAAATCATAAATTGCTGAAAAAAAAAATTTGAATTGAATTTTTTTCAGGACAATTGGTCCTGTTTTACGAGTCAAATAAATCAAAATATAAAGAAGTGGGATATAAATTGGTACAAGCCTAGAGGGGAAGTAGTAAAGTTCAAGAATATTGAAATTAGTTGCAATATGGATATATCTCCTTTGTAACTTAGTGAAATGTAGGCTCGAAGAGGTTGATTCAGGAAACAAAAGAATGGAAATGGAAATTTCGCAAGAAAAAACATTGTTGGGACGGTTGTAAAGGAAGAATATCAAAAAAAAAAAAATGAGTAATGCTCAAGTAATAAGGTATTAAATCTCCGGATGTGGATGCCAATTGAAGTGGATGGGACGTTTGTCCTGTGGAGAATCCCAATGGCGACCGCCTGGGGTGGCCATATGGCCAGCCACAGAATAATTTAGTCCACATTAAATGTGGCCAGCCTGCTCACCATTTGCAGCTTCAATACGCTCCACCGCCATTTTTTTCTTCCCCTCTGGTTTTTAATGGAGTTAAATTACAGTAATTCGATTCATGCCCGCCTTGTTTGCAAGTCTCTTGCTCTACAAAGAAGCTCTTGTCCTCCTGCCTGTGTTGAGCCAACTGCTCGAACGCACACAGGGAGATGTTGTCTACTGCTTTGCTGCATTGAAACTCTACAGGACTTTCACTTTTCTTAGAGCGAGCTTTGTTGCACGAAGTCTCGGCCCTGTGCTCAGCTTGCCACGCCTTTCTCTTCTGCTCAGCATCACTCCCATCCATCTCTCCATCGACATTGCTCGCGCTCCACCGCCATCATGCCTCGGCTCCATCATAGGATGAGATGTTGCCGTGATAGTAGCAGGGGCTAAGCTACTCATTCCCGGTCCCCCCCAGCACTGAATCCTCCTCTGAGGATTTCTCTTGTGGCCATTTTTCGGAAACTAGAAACTAAAGAGGTAGAGCCCGCCTTGCTGGGAATGCTCATTCCAACCAGGGCTCTCTGCCTCCCCATGCAGTGTCTCCTACGCAACTGGCCACCCAAACCTTTGTTTCCCCTGTCTCTACTCTGTCTGCTCACATTCCCCTTCACCAAACCTCCCAAAGAGCTGAATTTAGATTTGAATGCACCTTGGATGGGTCTGTAGTCACAACCTACATCACACTCACCCTTAGGGAGGAAGCTGCTGGCCTCAACCCCCCTTCTTTTCCTGTTCCTCGGTCCCCTCCAGACAAAGACACTGCTAAGGATATAAGGGAGCCGTTGGAGATGGCACGAGCTGACAAGAATCAGGAACAGGTGAAGGAGGTTGTCGACAAAGCCACCTGTGCAACCACCAAAGATGAAGATGGCAACAGTGACGAATACAGATGCTGCATCGTGGAGGAACCGCCCTCTCCTGCTAATGACAAGTAACCACGGAAACTTATGGTGGAACACGGTTCTGAAGCCCAGGTTTCATGGGTTGGTTTTTGTTTTTTTGTTTAACTATCCTTTGCTGAAAGAGTAGAATGTTATTTTCATATGTCAATTTTTGTTAAATTATCTTAACGCAATGCCGGTTTCCCCTGTGTGGGCGGCAAGACAAGCTTGTAAGGGATTGGTTTCCCCACTGTGGGCATTCTAGAACCATGCATTTCGTGACTATCAAGCCCAGCTTTCAGGCTCACTCAGCTGAAACAGTGGAAGTTTTGTACGTTATGTTATATAAATAGAAATTAGACTTATTCAAAAAAAAAAGAAGGTATTAAATTACCTCTACAAATTTGTAAAGAAATATCTCAAGTGATTAAATAAATTAAATAGTGGAGTATGGACATCTAGAATGTATATTCCTTTAGGGAGGTAAATAAGTAATGGCTACTTATTAAGTGTACAAATTTCTACAAGATTGATAAATATCTCAAATGAGAAAGAACTTACTAGAAAAAAAAATATACATTTTTGTCCTTAATTCAGACATACAGAGGATTCGAGTTAATTTCAAGAAATTGCATAGTTCAGGAAAAAGAATCCTAGTATCAGACAAAGATCTGATATAATATGAATAATTCAGAAAAGAAATAGTAAGCTAATTGAAAAAGGGAGTTGATCTAGCAATGGCTTGGAAAAAAAATAAACAATTTCAAGTGTGAAGTAGGAATTGAATTATAGACCTTACTAATGAGTCTGGTTATTACAAATTAAACTGATTGGCTAACAAAAGAAAACAATGTGAAGGTTCTGGAAGTATAGCTACGAATAGAGAAAGGGTAAGCAAAATCTTGCATAGGATACAGTTCATTTCTTTGATTCATATATACTAATGAATAGTTGTAATTTTGTTTAGCCAAGTTTGTAACAGGAAATTGTACACTCCAGAACACAAGGAGTAAAGGGTGAAAATAAGTGCATAGAAATCACTAGGAAAATCAAGAAAAGCCAAACTGGACCATGTTGCGCGAGGAGAGAATCTCACTGAAAAATAAGAAAGGATAAGTAGTTGTACTAAAAGTGCACTAAACTACTATGAACCTGAACGGTTTGACTAATAATTGAATTTCTTGAAATTATTGAAATCCAGAAGGTTGTTATATGTATATTATATTACTTACATAAATTAGTATGAATTGTGGACAGAGAAAACAGAATAAAATATTTTCCAGAAAGACTTCTTGCAAAGAAGTAGGAAGAAAATAAACTCCATAAGGTATCAGTAAATAGAGTGGAAGTAGAAGGGTACTCTACCGAAAAATGATTAAAGCCAGGAGTAAGGACGAAGGATAAATCTTCGTCGAAGTTGAAAAATCAACGTTAAAGTGTAACACCAACGACGGTGTTCAGTATTAGGGGGGGAATGTGTAACACCCCAAGATCTATGATTTTAAAGTGACATTTGAACAAAGTCCAAAGGGGAAAGTGGACCCCAATGGAGAAACATTATGTGGATTTTATTTAAATATTTAAATAAATGGAATACTTGTGTGTGCAGTATGACTAGATGATATTGGAGATCATAAACCTAATCCATGAGGATATGGATAAGGTTAGACTTTCCCAAAACTTTTCAAAAAACCTTGAAAGGAATATTTCTAAATTAGATTGGGAGAGAAAAATCTAATTCCCCAATGAAGAGGAAAGTAATTGGGAAGAGGTGGAAAAGTTGAAAAAGCAGAAAAGACAGCTTTAAAAGACCCTAATGCGGGAAGCCTAGGCAAAAAAGGAAGAAAGCATCCTGAAATTTCTGGACGCAGAAATTGGAAATGGGTTTGTGGAAAGCACAAGCTTAAATAAGCTACTCCAGGACAAACAAGGGGAGTCTGTCACTGGAAGATCTCAGCTTGGGGGGTGAGTTCGGGAGACAAAGAACTCTAAGTTTGGGAGGACTAGTCATATAAAGAGGTATGCACACTAAATAGAAGTTAATTTTGTTTCAAGTGTTATGAAATAACTATGAGTAAATGCTACTTTCTAGGAATTGCAGTGAAATAAGATTTTGAGGATGGTTTATTAAATTCTCATACATTTTACATATTTTGACAAGCAAGTTGTCTAAAATCTATATGGTTGTATGTGAGAGATAGGGAGAGACCTATTTGCCATAATATCTAAACCTGTAATGGGTTTAAATCTGGAGAATTGTGTCTCAACCTTTAGTTAAATTTCTTATGTAAGAAAATAGAATAGTACAGAATTAAGTGACAATTTTGTATATTATTCTGAATATAAAAGAATGAAATATTGTCTGAAAATATGTCCTTTAGGTGCTTCAAGTTCTTAATGTAAATTCTAGTTTTAAATCCTAGTGTGATAAAATAAGAATTATTATTATGTTATTAGAGAACTACCAAGAATTGAAGTAAATTCATTAGAACATATCCTGTTGTATTATATATAACTGGTACATGAAATTTTGCCTAGGAATTAATTGCAGCAAGAAAAATATCATTTTAACTTGGCACGTAGTAACTATTTTAGTGTACCAGAATAGATCGGCGTAGTACAAAAACTAAGAAAAGAGAAAATGAATCACATCTTATAACAAATCAGAAATCTCTTAACTGCTTAACTAAAAAAATAAAATATGGAAATTCAAATTCTGGGTGTATGCATGAGGGAGAAATTTAAGGCATAAGAGATATTTCTATGAACCTGCAACTGTAATACCCAAAATTTTATATAAAATTATCACTACTTTCCGGGAATAATACTTCTTGAAACTATACAATAAGCAGAATAAGATATACGGAAAAATAAATATCTATCTCCGTAAATAGACAGACAAATTGAAATTTTACAAAGGAAGCTTAGCATTTATATAGCTAAATTTTCCCATTTAAAAAGTAAAAATTTAATGAATGATACTTTCAGAAATTACAATCAAAACTTTTAAAACAAATGAGCTGATATATATCTATATCTATATATATATATATATATATATATATATATATATATATATATATTAAAATGGAACGATACTGACATTCAACAGCAAAAATATATATATTTATTCCCTTTTCTATACATATATATATATATATATATATATATATATATATATATGAAAGTTTAAGCAATATTAGAAGGGAAACTTTGTTCCTACGTTTTGATTTTATAACACAAAGTTAGGTTTTTTATTAACCACACTAAGACAATGAGAAACCTCGGACGAGGCTAGAATGCTTTTCTTATAATCACAGTACATGTTTAACTATACCCATGAAGTCATAGTTCTCTTAATAGTAAATTCAGTTTAAGATATCAACATGATTTATGAGAAGGTTCTCATATTTCCCGGACAGGTAAATTAGAGTAATGGTACATATATCTATAAAATCCGAAATTGGTAATGGAAGAACTTTCTTCTCACCAAGCTATAGAAGACCAACCTGATAGCATAACCGGATAAATTTAGGGTGTGTAAATATTAATGAGTGTAAATTTCCGAATGAGGATTGAAGTATGAAAAAGGTAGCAGAATCCTTACCTATATCATGACAAAAATTAAAGGTTAACAAAAAAAGGAAATTATAGAAATATTAGGAAATGAAAATGGCATTACCTGGATAAATTAAAATAGTAGAAAAACAAACAGAAGATGGCATGAAGGCCTAAAATTCCTCATCTTTAAAGTGGAGATGTGAATCGAAAGCCTTGAAAACCAGTATCACAGAATCATAATCCGATTTTTCTAAATGAATCATATGATAAGAGTTCATATACACTAAAAATTATATGAGAGAAAATCGAAAATTATAATTTAACCTTATTAAATTCTACAGATGTAAATTTCAAGCTGGGATTACATCCATCCATATTCGAAACATAGAAAAAATGAACCTGCCATATTGAGCAAGATTAAGGAACACAAATGGGTTCTGTAGCTTAGGGGATTTTGGGCTCCAAATACATAAATAATAAAATTTCAACAAAACAATTGAGGGATGTACCACAACGAATTTACATTGAACGACGACCCTTCAAAAAAATAAAAAATAAAATAATTTAACCTGCGTGAGAAATACGAAATAAGTAGGACGCAAATGTCCACCACGTTGAAATTCTAGAAATCGAACACTATTATAAACACAGGTTTTCTCAGAGCACCAAGAGAAAAAAAACAGAACTGACAAATGAAACCAAACAGAATAATATTTAGGTATTATTAGCTTCAGGAAACACTAATTTCCCTTCATCCTCACCATCCACGCGGAAAATATCAGGAAAGGAGACCCTGGTCAATTAATGGTCCTGAAATTTGATATTGGTAGATGAAATCCTGATGAAAAGATCGAAATAAATAAATGCCGAAGATATTTTATATATGACGCAAGTACATAATTACATGGACGAGAGGAATGGTATTGTATGATGGGTCAAAAATGTTAAATGTGCTTCGAAATTTAAGAAGGGAGAATAGGCTAAGTACCTGGGGTAAGTTTTATTAAATTGTGACATAAATGGTTTTGAAATCTGAGAAGGGTTTCTACTGCACTTGATGGCAAATATTTAATTCTCAATGCCAGGTAGGTGTATAGGAATCATATTCAATATTTCTTTCGGATTAGAATCCCACATGGAAAGATGAAAGTCAAACCCTTAAAACATATATAAAATTTATTCGAAAAATCTTAAATGCTTCGTTTTAGGGTTCATATTATTGCAATGCAAATGAGGCTAGTATAAATAGGTAAGTAAATAAAATAGTACATTAAGGTTAAATTATGAGTCAGAAATATTAAGGAGTATTCTTAATATGAAGTCGTATAAAAAATCCCATAGTTTTGTTATATATATTCATTACATAAAATCTGGGTATAATTATGTAAGGAATTATAATTTCATAACAATATATATAGGGTGATATATATATATATATATATATATATATATATATATATATATATATATATATATATATAACTCAACAAAGCATATATAACAATATAAGAGGAACCATACAAGAAAAAGGTGAATTTCGTAGTGTAACAATAGTACAACTTATTATTTAAATAATTCATTTAAATAGGTGTGAAGAAATACATTCGATAGATCATTCTTCATAATTATGTTTAAATCAAGGGGATACTCTGATAAAGTAACTTAGAACATTTCTTTTGGTAATATAAATTGTGATTATAGATGGAAGAAAAAGAAAATCCATCATATGAGTTAAATATGAGTTAAGGTATATAAAATAGGTATGACCAACATAAATTAAATAATTGAAAGTGCGTTGGTGAATTGGGTCAAAAGTGGGTTTTCAATTATGATTATGTAATAAAATATAACTATAATTTCATATATCATACTATTAGGTTGGTACATTTGTACAAGAAAATTGAATATGAAATAAAGAGTAGAGATGTTTAAAGGTGAAGATAAGAAATCAAGGTGGGGAAAATACCATATAGTGTTTTGGTATTAAAATTCCTAAAATGTGGTAAGTTTAATGTAACCTACCTACCTATATATATATATATATAATTGAGTGTCATATAGAAGTATGGGAATTGATAGATATACGAAAAGTTCAAAGCTCAAGAAAAGCGATTGATTAATATCAAATTTTATGATATTAATATATATTAGAGTTGATTTCAATTGAAAATTGAATGGGACGTTTATAAAATAAGAAGAGGTAATGAGGTTGTTTTAATTTCCATTAACTAATGTATAGTTATCCCCATCGTAAAAGTCATTAATGTATAAGATTGACATATAGGAGTTGAATAAAATAATTTGTTACAATCTGGTGTAGCTATTAAAAATCCTTGTTATGAGGTATGAATGTGGAATAATTAAAAATATTAATTTAATAGAGGGTATAAGGTGTATGTATATGAAATGATATAGTGTTATATCTAAAAGTAACATAGTAAGATAAAGAAGGATGTTTGAATAAAGAAAAGAATTAATTTTAGAAAAATTAGTATATCTATTAAGAATAAAATTTTACTAGTTAGAGGACTAAAATTTAAAGATATACATGAATTAATCTAGTTGGGGCTTGTTCGAATAAATTAGAAGAAAAAAAAAAAAATTGTAGGAGAGATGTTACATATAACATATTCCTTATAAAAGGTTACATGTTCAAATTGATACGAGGTAGAGTATGTACATGCATGTAGAATTCAAATTGAAATACCTACTTGGAGTTGTTCCCTTATCCCACAAACAAAGTCTCATGAATCAATTTCACGTTTGTTTGCCTCAGACCTTCAAAATATATTATTATTATTATTATTATTATTTTTATTTTCAGTATTATTATTATCAGCATATGGATATAACCTAGTGGTGTCACAAATATTGTGTATGATTAATTATATCAAAATATTTGATATATAGTAAATAATTCTATATAGATTACTTTAAAAAGGCCATAATTTTTCTCGGAAAATAGTGAATATTCTCGCATGAGTTTGGCAAAAATTTGACAAAATATTTGGGAAATCAAAGTTATGATTGTCAAGGTTTAGGATTTAAAGTTCCCCGGTGTTTTTTTATGGTGCTGAAAGCATTTGCACCATCAAAAAGCCGATTCAAACACTCCTATGGTTATATTTTTTGAAATAAAAATGGTCAAATTTTGATGAGAAACGATTTTCTGGAAGAAATTGTGTCCTAGTAGACAACACCATTTTATAATAGTGTAGTATAACTAATAGATGCTTTTTATCTTTTACTCTAAATGTTGTGCAAAAGTTGGTAAATATATTTTAGAATGAAAAGTTTGAGTTGCATAACCTACTCAATTTCAATTCCCCAAGTTTTTCTATGTTGTTGAATCCAATTATAGATTCAAAACACATTTTTAGTAAAGAAGAATATCACTCTTTCCCAAAAGTGGCCCAAAATCCCCCCTTCCACATAAGATCTTCCACCTTCACAAAATTGATATATAATAACTAATTCTATAATATTTTATTGTAATTAATATATGTTTTATCACTTTTATGGTAGATTTTGCCCAAATTTTGGTAAAGGTATTTTAGAATCATAAGTTTGATTTGTATAACCAACTAAATCTAAATGCCCCAAGGTTTTATAGGTTTTTGAATTGAGTTAATTGAAAAGGAAAAATTAGTATCTATAAATCACATTCTTGCCCAAAAATCACCCAAAATTACCTCCCCCACCCTCCTCCCACGATAATAGCTTCCACCTTCAAAAAATTGAAATATAATATTCCATAATAGTGATTCTAGGTAATACATGGTTTTTCTCTGTTACGGTCAATTTAACCCAAAATTTGTTAAAGGTATTTTAGAATTATAAGTTTGAGGTGTATAACCTACTAAATATGAAATACCCAAGGTTTTATAGGTTGTTTAATTTAGTTACATATCCAAAACACATTTTTAACATCTAGAAATCACGTTCTTACCCAAAATCTCTCCCCTTCACCCCATAGGATCTTCTGCCTTGACATGGGTGGCCCTATTAAGTAGATACTAAATTAGGTTTCAGATAATCTTGGAACAAACCTCCCATTATCCAATAGAGAAACAACAAATTCAATTTTGACATCATTGTCGCTTCACAAAATCAAGGGACGTTGGCTCAAATATTAGGCTACTCCAAGAAATTATTCTCCAAACTAGTGGGAGCTCATTCAGATACCCATGCAATAAAGTATTGTTAATTGCTATGTAGTCATAAAAATGTTTCTTAATTTATTAATTTTCTTTTTATATATATTCTTTGATTCTCTCCAACTTTTTAAGTCCTATTTTCCTTTTGATTAAGACAACATTTTTTTGCAGCACTTGCATATTACTAAAAGGTAGCTTTACATGTAGGCATGTAGGCCCAACAACAATTTTTTCATAATTTTGAACCTAAAAAATAGCATGCATTGTTTAAGAATTATTTTAAAATCAACAAATTGTCCAAGAGGATTTTCCTTCAAAGAAACCAATATGCCTTGGTTGGAGCAACTACCCTTATCATAATTTTATTGGATAATATTGAAGCATTCTTTTCCAAATGTCACAATTTTCTGCAACACAAAGTAATCCTATATTTGGATTTTAATCTTTAAATATGTTTTCAATTTTTGTTCGACCTTTCTTGGAGTTCTTTTCAGCAAACATATTCTTCTAAAGAAACCTCCCCATGGAAACAAATGTATATTATAGATAATTATTAGATCATTAAAGGATAATATCGGGGAGATCTATAGTTTCCTACCCTGATTTGAATACAAATCCATTCTTCTTCATAACATCTTTCCAAACATGTTTCACATAATCAGGGAATATGGGAGTGATTAACCTTGTTTAAGCGGCCACGAGTTTCCATAGTAAGCCTATATTTATTCCCCCTAGAGGACGAGAAAATAAATACTCATCTCGAGTTACTAGAAGAACCTAGAAACATATATTCAAGGCCTACCAGAACATCATTGAATTGTAGTTGTGTTTAATAAACTTGAATACAATGTTTATTTCATTAAAAAATACCTTATCTGCAAAATTTGAAAGAGGGCCTTGCCTTAAGGACGAATATGCAGCCAAAATATCCTACCTCCATGTAATCTCTTTTGATAAATAGGGAATCCAAAAATTTTGAGTCTCATAAATAAAATTGGCACCATTCATGCCATCTCCTATAATAGCTAAAGGAAATTGAGGGACATCTGAAGAAAATTCTTATATTTCCTCATGTAATGTTTTTAAATTTCATATACACTTTCACATTTTATTTCAAATTCAACATAAAGTACCCATTGCATCTAAATGAATGGGGTTATTTATCCTTAATAAATATGGAAGTGTTATTATAAATATATAATATCATATGGTTCTAAATTAAATCATTGTTGGATACTCGCAAATCAAAAGGATACCAGTATTAAAACTCTTTCTTCATATGTTTCAAGAGATACTAGGGGATATTTTAGTGTGGGTCCCTTAAGGAATACATAATCCCAAATGTGATTTTTTAATTTTCTATGGATTGATTAGGTAAACATTCCTACAATAATTTACCTATTTTACAAAACATGGGAGGTTGTGTAAGACGACATATCTATTGTAGAATTTGATATTATGGCTCAATGAGAAATTGCCTGTAATGCCCTCCTCCCACATTTAATCAATAAAATAGGTCCAGTGGCGAGAAAATGTGATGATAGGATACTATCATGTGATTCAAATCCCCATGTACAGTTAAGGAAGTGGAACCAACAAAACACAACCAATTTGACCTTCCTCGGGAGCTACAGACTGTTAAGGACGAAACCAACCCTTCTAGGTGATTAACCCCTTGTAAAACATGCAATTTTGTTGATATGGACCCTCATTAACTCCAATGAAAATCCATGCATGCACCTGAGGTCTTCCATTCGCTCCAACAGTAAGGAATTCCAACAACTGTGGACTTTTTCTAGAAGTTTTCAGCCAACTACCCTATATTTTGAGCCAATCTTTCAGGGATAGGACTTAGGAAAATTCACATAAATTCATGAAAATTTCAAAAATAATACATAATCATGGAATAAAGCTACTAATAAAAAAATTTTACTAAGTAATTGACCATACCCCTACTAGACATGATTGACATTTTGTCAAACATATCACAAATATGTAATCTACAAGCAATAACAACATACCTAAGCATAAGGGTATCATACTTATCTAAGATTCGTAAAGAAGAATTTATGGATTATCAAAATAGCTACATTATCATCTATTAATTCATGTATTAATTTTTCATTCATTTTCTAATCAAAACATGAATAGACCCATACATCAAGTATGTCGTAAAACATACCCATAACCAACATGTAATCAAGATAGATAACAAGGATATAACAACCATAAAAGGAACATATGAAAAAAGTATATTTACAGATGAAATACCAAAGGATAAGAAGATCTTATTAATGAATACATATGCCAACCAAGTCAGGGACTTCAACGCACCCCTCGACCATAGATTGGGCTGAACCAAACCTTTCATTCAGCCCATCACCCATGTGTCATATTCCAAGCATGAATGTGGGACTCATAAAAAAAACAACCACAACTTCATTAAGCTTTACCATATATTCCAGCAAGGGATTCCTAGGCCCAAAACCCTTACAAATACCAACAAACTTTACCACAACCCCACTAGATCACTAGGTTCTAAACAAGCATGGATTCATCTGGATATCTCCACCAAAACCATGAGGAATTTTTCCATCTTCAATATCCAATATTTACCATGTATCTCGCCATAACCAAGAATACACATCTAGATTTTACCGAGTATCCCGAAATTACCAGTCAATGGATTCCTAGGCCTAACAACCTCCATTCTATAATATTTATCATGTATCCCACCATAACCAGTCAAAGGATTCCTAAGACTAAGGAGGAGGTTCAAAATAATTCTTTACCATGTATCCCACCATTACCAATCAATGGATTCCAAGGCCTTGTGATTTTTCCTGAGACCATCCAACTCAGTTTCGATACCATATGGAAATACAGCTCAAACAAATACAAGAGAACCCACCACACCATGGAGATCCGGAAATGGAAAGGAAAGGCTAAAATCCATTGTCACACCCGAAAAAACCGATGCCAGTGACAACACGATAACCAGATATACACATGAATTTACCATGCATGCCAAATCTAACAAATAAATCACATATGGAAATCAATATCTACAAGTAATCCCATTGTAGACACTTGATTTTACTCTTCCTTGATTGTTATTTTCATCCCTTTTATTATTTTTCTCTTCCTTTACTTTTCTTAATCCAATTTTAGATTGCTCCAAGGATTAAACCAATTTTGGTCATGTAAACATTTGCAATTATATGGATCGAAGTACACCATGTAAGACCAATTTTACCATAGTAAAATTTCTTTCACTATAAGAATTAATTTAATAAACCATATTTTATCAAGTTATTTATCATTCAAATAGGAAAACCCATGAGGAATAATTAAATAACACTACAAGAAAAAAGGACATTGGTGAGGGTCATGCTTGTGACGGACCTTGAAGGTTCTTCACCAATGTCACATATGGTGACGGTCCCTAAAAAAGGATCACTGTAAGTGTATATAGTGATGGTCATTTAAGGTTCATCACCAAATCCATTTTCAATGAAACTTTTGGTGCGGGTCATTAAAATCCCATCACTAATTCTCTCTTTGGTGACACTTCTAGTGACAAACTTTTAATGACCCTCACCGATTCTCTCTTTGTTACTTTTGGTGATGATCAAAATATGTTCATCATCATTGATCATTCCAACGAGTTTTCATTAGGGGAATTTTGAGGTCTAAAATGGGCCTCCTAGGGAAATTATAAAATAATAGTCAAAATAATAAAATAAAATTTGATTACATCATCAAATTTTAGAGGGAAAAGATAAAAAGCTACTTTTTCAACTTGTATTTCAGCTTATCTACCAAATTGTTTACTCAAATTTTGAGCGGGAGCACTCGTTGGATGCAAAATTTAATTCCTCAACCAAGGAGTACCCATGCTGCATACATTTTATGGATCTTGCTACAAAAAAAAAAAGAAATACATGAAAAATTTGATTGCAATCATGTTTTTTCAGGTATTTCTCATTTTTCATGTAGCATGGTCCATCAAATGTATGCAGCATGGGTACTCCTTGGATGAGGAATTAATTTTTGCATCCAACGAGTACTCCCGCTCAAAATTTGAGTAAAAACTTTATGAGATAAGTTGAAAATACGAGTTGAAATAATAGTTTTATTATTTTTTTATTTTTTTATCTTTTAATCTTTTTACTTAAAAAATGGTGAATCATCCCCCATGGTTGACATCATCATATTGAATCCTATTGGTTCTTATAATTTTTATTTTTGCTATACATTTTTCTTAGGAGGCCCACTTTAGACCTCAAAATTCCCCTAATGTGATGACATTATGTGCTTCTTAATATTTTTTTTGTCAAAAGACAACGATTAAATACCATTATTGTGGAGTCTTTCTTATAATATTTCCAAGGCCATAGTAGTTAGAGTCAGTCAATTTTTCAAGAATTACTTAGTGAATTATTTCCCTCAAGTAATGACTAGTTGAATAGAGTTTTCCTATGAGTCAACACATGATTCATATCTATTATGTTTATTATCTAGAAAATTCCCTTTAGATAAAGTCACAATAGTGTGTGTAGGAAATATATTATTTAATACAGAACCAATTTCTATCAATTCTATTAATGAAAAATACCTAACGCTCATCAACAATTTGGGCGCATCTTAAATTAATGGTTTGGCACACACTAACATTTCTTATCACTTCTCACATCTTGGAAAATATTTGTACCTAGAACATATTTTCATGAAAATGACACCCAGGAACATGGTGCCATGCACTAGCACAGCATAGAACTCTCCTAGCATGTGTTGGAATGCATGTAGTCCCTATCATGCCACGGAAAACCTTGGTTGAATGCATTGACATACATTAGAACTTGGCACACAATGCCCCTGGGCATGTATTGGGACCTATTATTAGTGTGGCTAGCATGCCCCTTTTGAAAAAGATAAAGTTCCGACTTATTAACCCTCTTATTGGCTCTTCCTTTTCTTTCCTTGAAACTTCTTGACACATATTGACATACCCTGGCACCCTGCACATCTTTACCACCTAACATGTATTGCAATATCTTTGTACTATTTGGCACATATAATTAGCACACTATGGAACTCCCAAGCACACTTTGAGACTTATTTACATGCCTTTGCATTCCCTAGCATGCCTTACCAATCCTTAGCATACCATGTCACTCCCTCCTTGGCATGACAACTAGCACTCATTAACACTAGTCCCTGGCACACACTCCTCATATTCATTAACTTCCATGAATTTTGACCTAGTTCTCCCTTAATTTTTTGTCCTACTACTCCTTAACACTCCTCAACATGCATTATAACTCTCTATCACACCTTAGCACTCTTCAACATGCCCTTTCACTTCATAACATGCATAACACTCGGTGACACATATTGGCACTTGGCACGTGTTGGCGCTTGGAAAGTCTTAGCATGTATGGAATACGTTGACATGCCTTGGTATGATTTGGCATGGTTTAATATTAAATTTAATTGAGATCAACTGTTGGGAAGTAGATGAGAAGCAACAAAGGAAGACTTAGGACCTAGAATGCACTAAGACTTTGCACTTGGAACCTATTGACGCCCACTGTTGGTGTTTCTACCATGCATCTCTTGGAAAAGGCAAACTAATGACTTATTAACCCTATTATGTGTTCATTTCCTTTTATTTTAACATTTTTCTCCCATTTTTTGGCTTGACAGTCCCTAGAACGCATTGACACACCCTTGCACATCTTGGCATGCCTTATCACTTGGCACATCTTAACATGTTTCGCATGCCTTCGCTCTATCTGACACATCTTAGAATTCCCTAGCATGCCTTGGCACTCATGTCCTCACGACTAGCCTTTACATTTTTTCATGACTTGGGAACCCAATAAATTCCTTGAGTTATACTGCAGTTCATGTGATAATATTGGCTTTCTTCAACCACAACAATTTTACCAATTCCACCTACTACAAGTATATTGTGCGTTTTTCACCTAAGTACTGCCTATAACTCATATTATGCCACTCATGTCCAAGCTCAACTTGCCCCACTTAACTAGTTACCAAGACAAGGGTCACATGATCTAGCCGTGGCCGTAAATAAACTAAGCAACATATCTTACATAGGAAATATTTCACATGTATGTTTGGTTCACATAACAATAGAACATTAAATAAGAGTTTGCAAGAACCACAAGATGCACAAGGCACACAAGATATAAGCTGACAAAAGTAGAGTGCCACAGAACTTATACAAAAAAATGTACAATATGCAATTATCTGGAATATTTTAAAACATGAGCATGTAACCAAAGTGTGCCACATCTCATATAAAAAAAAATAGCTAAAGGAAAAACAATGTTGTGCCTAGCACAAAGTGATCTCCCTCTTTCTAGAACTGCTATGTCGAGCCCCATATAACAGCCATATGCTTGCCTCTTGTAAATCCTATTATGAACTTCTCCTAACACACTTCGTCCTTAGCACACTTGAATTCGCTAACACTCCCTGGACACACTCTTATTCATTCATTTCCATGCATTTTGACCTAGTTATCCCTTGATATGCCCTGAAATTCCCTAACACTCTTCAACATGCATTGACATTTTTAGACACGTGTTAGCATGCCTTTTCATTCCTAATGTGCATGCCTTGACCCTCCCTAGCTATCATGCCCTCAAAACTACCCTTACTTAATTTGCAATGTGGGAACCAAACCAAGCCCTCGCTTGACTACGAGAGGTTGACCAAGTTATAATTACTACAACTAGACTATGTTGTTGAATTGTGTAGCTTAGGAGGTACTCCATAAGCCTAGTGAAATGGGTTTGTGTGAGTTTGGTGACACAAGGATTTGTCGGCAAAGAAGCCAACAAAAGGGATTTTGGACCCAAGATGGGGTTTAAAATCTAAAAGAAAATTAAAAAGGAAAATTAATATTTCTCAAGGTCTAAGTGGATAAAACCTGTAAGTTCTAGAGGGTTCCTAATACGTCTAGGAAAAACTATTTAAGGATGCCTTAGGATGAAAAAAAGAACAAAAATTTAGAAGGAGTTCATTTGATCAAGGGGGCAAAGAGAGATGTAGTCCTAAAGTAGGTCGAGTAAGAGGGCTGGGTAAGGGTTTCTAAAGGGAGGCCATGATCATCCTCTAAGAGAAAGATCATGATGCGAGGGTTCACAAGAATGTTGCATACCTTAATGGTCGGTTTGAACTAGGAAGTAGGATGACATATTGTTGGTTCTCTTATGGCAGATCGAGCTTAAGAAAGGTTTCTCATGAAAATCTGGGCTTGTGATTTCAATGGTGTCTTTGTGTGAAGGCCACATCAAATTTTGAAATGTTGAAATTTGCAACAAGAAACATTGAAATTGGAAACCAGAAAGGACAAAAAAAAATGCATCCACACTGGTGAGGAATTTTGATGCATCAAGAGTGAGGAATATGGGGCGTCTAATTTATTTTCCCCTTGAATAAAATTGGACAATAAATTGTAATTTCATCTCATAACAACTTGTCTCAGTTAACTAAGTCATGATGACTGACTTAGCTCAATAAATTTTAGTTGAGGGTCTAAGATGAGGCATGTAGAGGGATTAATCTAATATTTTTGGGGTTGAGTTGTAGTTGATGCATTAGTGGGGTGCATGTGTGAATTAGTTAGCTCAATTAAATGAGTTAAATTAGTTTCAATAGTTCTAACTAAGTGATGAGCTAGTGAGAGGTCACCCAGTGAATTAAACTAGATTTAATTCATAATAAGTGATCAATCAGATAACTGATAATTCACTATTAATATTTTCATGCATGTCAGTTCTGAGAGAGAACCAGTTGAGACAAAGATTAAATGGAACATAAATATAAGTTGTATTTATAAAAAATTTCCCATGTGCAATTATAAAGTCAATGGAATGCCATGATGGATTGTGTAATCAAGGAAGATTGATTTTCCTAACTAATAGGGACCTAATTCCCTAGGAATTTCATGAGCAAGTCAGGCGGAAGGAAGGCTGAGAATTGGCTAAGTACTAGACCAAGTTTGCCTAGATCAACGAGAGACAATTGGTAAAGTGCTAGAGAATCTCATGAGAGATTAAGCATTGTATTGTTGTTGGGTTCCTTAACTTAATACACAATATAGATAGAGCAGTTTTCAGCAATTGCTTTCCCCAAATACATCTTGTGTTGTGTGATTGATAATTTATTTCTCTTACTTATATGTGATTGTGAGATCGTTTTTTGTTTTCGAAATTGTAGGAAGGATTCAGTATCTTGTTTTACTACATTACAAGGTCAGATTGAATCTCGTTGGTAAGATTTTATACATGGTATCAGAGCATGAATTTTTTGGGCGATGAGTTTGCAAAGAATATCTGAAGATTTTGGTGAAAAATTTTCAAAAAATAATTAGCATATTTGGATTCCTTGGAAAAAACTACCCAAATGGAAAATCAGTTTGGAACTCAGATGAGGGAGATATCGTCGATTTAAAATAAACTATTTTTTAGAAACTTTTGTAATGGCGAGACAATTACAATGTGTGCAAGTCAATAACCTATATGCACTTGAGGTAACAAATGCATCCAAATATTTTAGGTGCAAAGAAGAGGTTAGAGAATTGGCTATTGAGAGGGAGTAAAAACTACCTCTCAACATGCAACCTTAGAAGGAGTCTCAGAAGGTTGTGGAGTAGCCACAATTGGAGAAGCAGAGAGGATACCTAGTGGAAGTTTCCACTCAAGAAGAGACCTCCATGAAGGGGAAATTTCAAGCCAGATGGGAAGAGGGATCATATGCATCCATACCTCCAAGTGAAAGGTGGGGTGATGTGTAGACATAATCCCAAGATAAGAAATTTGGACAGGTTCCATTAAGATGGTGTGTCTCATGGATCAAACCTAGATATGAGGAGTCCACATTACAATAGTAGAAGGAAGGATCAGTTAGATGGATGTAGTGACATGTCAGGAAGACAAAAATTTGAGTGATAGATGTCAGATACTAGAGCGCAGATTAGAGTTGGAAACAATGAAAAGGGAAAGGATGCAGATGTATGTAGTAGCACAGAGAGTCCAATAGATAGGTGCAATAGCTAGCAGCAGTCATAAGGCTCTGATGACAAATGATTTATACTTATTTAGTTGTTTGGAGGATATTTTGTTTCAAGATTTGCAGGTGCAAACAACACTAGAGAAGTGTTGCATGAAAAATTCCAAAGGTATCGGATCAGGATAGATTGAATTCCTTTCTTATTGAGAGGGAGTGTTCAAATTTGAAACAAGAAACAATGAAATTGGTAACCGGAAAGGATAAAACAACAATGCACCCACAATGGTGAGGAATTTTGATGTACCAGGAGTGAGGAATGTGAGGCATCTAATTTATTTTTCCTTTAAATAATTTCGACAATAAATTGTACTTTTATCTCATAACAACTTGGGTCAGTTAACTAAGTCATGATGACTTAGTTAGCTCAAGAAATTCGAGTTGAGGTGATCGAGGTCGATATTGGTGGCCACCCACCTATTCCACTTGGGCTCTTGCCATTAACTCTCTTTAGTTTTTCATTTTCCTTAATTATAGTACAATTTAGTATTTTTGTAAGTTTTTTGAGCCTGAACTTCCAGATCCATTTTGAGGCCCCAAACAATGTTTTTTGGGCATGAAAGGTTTGGCGATTGCATAGAAATCAAATTACTAGTAGTATTCCTTGGAGAAATATTTCTAATGAGGTATCCTATGTGTCAAATGGAGATCGTATGACCAAGTTATGACCCTGGGAAGTTGGTTGCCCAACTGCCCCCAACGAGGCCCATAAAATCTTGGTGTTACATCTCCTCGGGTTAGGGTTTTCTCTTATTTTTCAATAATAAAAGGCCCATGAGCCTTATTGTAACATATTTCATAGACATGTAGCCACCACATATTTTCTCAAATATAAGCTACCATCACTTGAGCTATTTTGTTTTCCATTCTATTTGTAAGAAATTTTGTGTATTTGATATTAATGAAATGAAGTGTTATTCCTAGTGCGTATATGTGTTTATGTTTATTTATACATTTTATTGTGTTCTTGCATATGTCCAGATCATAAGGTTCTAAGATGAGGCATGTAGAGGGATTATAATATTTTGGGGTTCCAGTTGTAGTTGATTCATTTGTGGGGTGTAGGTGTGAATTAGTTAACTCAATTAATTGATTTGAAATTATTTTAAATAGTTCTAACTAAGTGATGAGCCAATGAGAGGTCCAATGAATTAAATTAGATTTAATTCACAATGAGTGATCATTCAGATAACTGATAATTCACTATTAATACTTGTATGGATGTCAATTCTGAGGAAGACTTGGTTGAGACAGAGGTTCAAGGGAACATAACTATCAGTTGTATTTATACAAAATTTCCCATGTGAAATTATAAAGTCATTTGGATGCCATGATGGATTGAAAAATGAAGGAAGTCTGATTTTTCTAATTAATAGGGAGTTGATTCCCTAGGAATTGCGTGACCAAGATAGACTGAAGGAAGGTTGATAATTCGCTAGGTACTAGACCAATTTTCCCTAAATCAGTAGGAGACAATTGGCAGAGTGCTGGAGAATATCATGAGAGATTAAGCATTGTATTGTTTCATGATTCCTTGACTGAATACACATTAGAGATAGAGGGGCTTTGAGAAATTTCTTTCGCCATATACATCTTTTGTTGTGCGATTGATAACTTATTTCTCTTACTTATATGTTAGTGTGAGGTCATGTTTTGTTTCGGAAAATTGTAGGAAGGATTCAGTATTTTTTTTTACTACATTATAAGATCAAATTGAATCTCATTGGTTAGATTTTATACATGAAATAGAAGAGAGGGTTGATACGATCTTGTCTTGTGGTTGTTAGTAGGCCGTAAGGTCTGTGATGAAGACCAACATAAATGTAGGAGGGCTTCCGCTATAATTTAGAGTTGGAACAGAAGTAGGCATAGACATAGTATTGGCGTATCTCCATCTCCGTCTCCATCTATCTCTACTGGTGGTGATCCCCAGGTGGTAAAACTTTTCTGCATAGCTCTTCGAGGGTTACACTCAACTGATAAGGGTCTTTAGACACCAACGCGTGGGAGAGGGACCGCCTTGATAGAAATAAAAAATGGCTGTAGAAATACACCCAGAACAGACAACAGTGGGGAGTTGTTATGAATATTTATTAACCATTTTCTTACCTCCCCTTCCAGAGTGTGAGAGAACATTCAGGAATTTGGGATTTAGATCTCCTATAAATAAAAAATTGAAAATCTCCTAATATTCGTGATAATACAACCCTGCCCTTGACTTTATTACTGCCTTCACCCTAGGGGACAGATGGAGTTCTTCCCAATGACACTTGCTTAGGTGACTCTAGTTTGAGGGTCGAAATTGAGATATGAAGTTCATGTCAAGATTCAGTCAAAGAAATGCCCATAATATATGGATCCATATGAACTAGATCGAGTCTCTTATGGAGGGAAGAGTCTTGGTTTTTTATATGGGTGGATAGGGTTTTTTATATAACAATTAGAGGTACACAAGTATAGTTCCCTAGTTAGGAAAATTTCCTAACATGTTTAGTTCATAAGGTATGCCCTTAAGATTGTGAAAAAATTGCGTAGAAGAAGAGTGGTTGTGACCCTTAGAGAGAGGTTTATTTATTAAATATAGACTATAGATATGGAATATGTTTTGCGTATTCAATATGTGTGGAGATAGAAGATCCAAAGGAGGGTGGAAACTGACTAGAAGATTGAGCATGTAGAAGGGATGTGCCATATGAAGAGTGGATTAACATGCAGAGTGGTTGATTTTGGTGGACTATCCATAGAGTTTTAGATATATTTCTGAAGCAACCTATAAAAAATTAGTCAATGGACTTCAAAGTGGCTGATTTGTGACCCTATTTCAATCATCTACAAATTGTTAGAATAATGATAAGAGGAGTAGTTCAGATTTGTTCATAGATTGGAAAACAAAGATGAAATTATCGATACATAAGAACAATGATTTTGAGAGGACTCAAACCATTGTTCGGTGGAATATTTGAAGATACTTATATGAAGACAATATTGTGGGCCCTAGATCAGTAAAAATAATTCACTGTGGTTGGGCATATTGATGGTACTCTGAGTATAGTTGGAGGGTTGTTAGGTGACTATCAAACAAGAGCCATAACTCTTGTACTTTTGAAAGACAACAAGATTGGTAAAAGGGAAGGTGTGTAGGGCCTAAGGGTGTGCAGACTTTGAAGGAATAAAGTAGCAGTCAAGTGTGTCAGCCAACTAGCCCTAGTTCACTACATTGTAGAGGATTAATCCACTCAGAAGAAGGGTAGAATCCATAGCCCTAGACTTTTCATCTTGGAGCCATAGTATGGAAAAAGTGAGCATACCAAATATTTGTTCACAAATGGAGTTGTAGACAACTTGTTATCGCTCAAACTAGTAGTGGACCTAAAAAGGGTTCATAAGAGGGAAATTTCTAGGACAAGGGCAGTGGTGGAGGCTTAGCCCATTATCACCACAACTAAGGCTCCTTACTCTTCACGGACTTCCACCGATGTGAGGAGTCCCGGTATTTTAGGAAGTCACTTGTAGAGTATAGGTCAATGAGTAGGTGGGAAGTGACCCTTGAAACCATTTCCCTAAGATATAATAAAGAGTGGGACTTGCTTGCATTTTAATCAAGGGACTTGATTTTCTACGGAGAGAGGAGGGGGATTTAAGGGTTGAGGAAGAATAATAAGACTTATGAAGGAAGTTATCAATCCCTAAAAGCCTTTGGCAACTTGGTTTCTCAAATGGTCCTTGACGAAAGGCCTTTTACAACAAATGGGACCACACGGGGTCAAGCAGACCCAACCCAGGTTCAAGGATGGAATTTAGCAACCAATGATATTCCTATCCTGGAAAATGTGAGGGGAAAGGATCAGGAAATATTTTTTACTTCGATGGGTCAAATTGATCCTACTAGGTTCTAGCCTTGGGAACATGTACACAAAACTTGATCCCAGATCTAGGGCTTAAGGTATCCAGAGATTCCATTGTTAGAATTGGACCAAATTCTAAGGAGAGTGAGGGGACCCACCAATGTAGCTTCCTTTAGGAGATAAAATTTTTCCTCTACCTAGATTCCTAGGAAATTGATGCCCTAGGTGACCTAATTGGGCTACACCTAGGGAAAAATGGAAAATTGTGAAAAGGGTGGGGGGGGGGGGGGGGGGATCATCACCCTTTTTGAGGGAATAATGCATAATTCACTTGGGGATATCGAATCATGGATGGTAAAGAACTAGAATACGGTTTCTTGATCAAGGACGCCTAGAAAGTCAACTTCGTCCAATGTTAGAGGAAACCGAAAAATGAATTTCATGAATTTATACTTCATACAAATGGTGCAATATTATTGAGATAAAATTATCTCTAATACATTTCATTCATCTAACAATTTCCCACACATTAAATAAGCTACATAGACACATAATTCCACATTTCCATCATGCAACAATTAGCCCTAGTTATAGCGAAATTCAGTAGTATACAAAAATAATAAGAATAACATTAAATTTTCACTCAAAATGTTATATAGTATATCCAAACATCTTCACATTTGCAAAAACAAAGCTTCAAGATAAAAATATCCCAAATCCATACATAAAAATGCATCCATCATCCAAAATAGTCCTCCAAGGAAAAATGTGAAATTCTCGAAAGATAGAGAGATCCAAAGTCAAGTGATGATACAAATGAATCCAACTAACTCCTATTTATACATTGATTATGAGTTGATCATATCATCTTTATATGGTACTACATTAGCCCCTAAACATAAAATAATATGCAAGTAACCCTAAATTTTTGTGACAATCCCACCAAACTATCTCATACATGGAATAATAAGCCTCATAAGAGGTCAACTGATGTCCTAGGGACTTTTAGGAGGAATTATTGGGTCCATGTGTGCCATCATGATGCATGGGACCCATCCAAAGTTTTGGAGAAGTTGGTGGCCCCTTTTTCTCCAAACATTGAACCTATGGTGTTCTCATTAAACATGTGGACTGAAAGGGTTGTGTGGCCACCATCAACAAGTAGGTCAAGTGTTGTCTTGTTTAGGATAGATTGGTTGTCAAATGATTAACACCAAACCCTAGTTGTATTCCTTGTATCAGTTTGATTGTAAAGGGTCATGATCCATGGTACAGGAGCTCTAGCTTGTTGTATTGTAGTTTTTAATATAATGAAGAAGGGTTTGAAAAAAGGTAAAATTATCATGTGCACTAGCTGATACCTTGATTTGTGTAGATTTCGTTGTGCATTAAACTATATGTCTTGTGGCACTTGAGTGTGTTTGCATAAAATATTCTATGAAAAACCCAGATTTTCATGTGTCGTGGAAATTGAACATATTCCTTGTTCACCTAAGAACTAACTATAACTCATGTTATGATACTCATGTTCCCTAGCACACACTGACACTCCCTGACATGCCCTAGAACTCTAGCATGCTTGGAATTTACAAGCATATAACCTTGCTACACCCTCCTTAGTACACCTCAAACTCACTGAAACTCCCTATAACACAATCTTATTCATTCATTCCCATGCATTTTGAACGAGTTATTCCTTGTGTTTCCATGGCACTCCCTAGCACACATTGACACACCTTGGCACTTGGCACAACCTAGCATGTCGCCTTGGCACTCTAGCATTCCTTGGCACTACCTACATACCTTTTCGGTCCCTCCTTAGAACAGCTATAACTCATTGATACTCCCTCTCACACACTCTTATTCATTCATTTCCATGCATTTGAGACTAGTTCTCCCTTATTTTTCCTTGGCACTACCAAACACTCTAGCCTGGAACACATTGGCACACTGTGGCTCCTAGCATATCTTTTCATGTTTTTTGTGGCCTCTAGCATGCGTTAACACTGCCTAGCATACCCTGACGTCACTCCCTCCTTAGCACAATCGAAAATCACTAACACTTCCTGTCACAAACTCTTATTCATTCATTTTAAAATATAGGTTTATCTGGTCTGTTATGATGAGATGTATAGTGGAATATCCATGATGTAAAGTTTACAAATCACCCCAACATATATCCTTTATGCAAGTCATATGATGATATTTCTTCACACTTATTTATCTCTAGTTTCTCCAACACATTGAAGGTCATCACCACCATCCTTGCAAAACTGAACATGATAGGATCGTGGTCCTATCTAATCTTGGAAGAAAATTTCAAAACTTAGTTACACAACATGATGGAAGATTATTATAAAGGTTTCCCATGAATTCTAATCAGAAATATCTAGTGGTATTGGAACAAAAACACATTTTTTTCACGAGAAACTTCCATGATATTTTATGAATCACCCCAACATCTATCCTTTATGCAAGCCATATGATAATATTTATTCACACTTATTTATCTCTTGTCCCAACATGGTGCAAGTCATCACCACCACCCTTGAAAATTTGAACATGATAGCCTAATGGTCCTATCTAAGCTTGGAAGATAATTTCAAAACTTAGTTACACAACATCATGGAAGATTATTATAAAGGTTTCCCATGCATTATAATCAGCAATATCTAGTGGGATTGGAACAACAACACATTTTTTTCACGAGAAATATTCATGATAGTTTATGAATCACCCCAACATATATCCTTTATGCAATTCATATGATGATATTTCTTCACACTATATATCTCTTGTCCCAACATAGTGCATGTCATCACCACCACCCTTGAAAATTTAACATGATAGGCTCATGGTCCTATCTAATCTTGGAAGAAATTTCAAAAATTAGTTACACAAAATCATGGAAGATTATTATAAAGGTTTCCCATGCATCCTAATCAGCAATATCTGGTGGGATTGGAACAAAAACACATTTTTTTCACGAGAAATTCTAACAAAGATCACATTTTAATTGATATTAAACAATGTTTGGAAGACAAGATTCATCCTAAACCACAAAAATAATGGATTCTAGTAATTCCTTCACTCTCTCTTGGATTCCCCTGTGACTTCTTTGATGGTGTTGGATAATTTATCCCACCTATCTACAAAGTGGGTGTGGTACTCTTCCTCTCCCAGTCTTATAGAGATAAAGTAAGACATACCCAAAGTTAAGACTCCAACAAATGAGTTGATTCCATTTCTCTTTGTACCCTTCTGGAAATTGCATCCATCAAAAGTTTCAAATCCCTATAGATCATGGGGGATTCAAAAATCATGATCAATTGGGTCAATAATTCATGATAGAAAACATCTACCTACATCTCATCCTACAGGATATTATAAATTCCCCCAACTCTTTGGACTAGCTATCCTTCAGCCACATTCTCAAGGAGCTAAATACCACAACACACAAGATTTCAAAAGAATCTCTCAAACTTCCCATCGATACCTTTGTGATATTAGACTCCATCGATAGGATTGAGTATGACCAAATGATTATTCATGTCTAAGCTCAAAAAACACGCCAACATAGATTGATGCATTAACATTCCAATCATGACAATCAATTTCTACATCTTCTCAATAGAAAAAATAAGTAATATTTTTCTATGTTCACATTACAGCATAAACACCAATTTGACCCATAATGTAAGGACAATTTTAATGATTTGACCTAGAAGGCATAGGGAGAATTTTGTGGTGTATTGAACAAGACTTAGGGACACACATGTAGCATGGATGGGCAGAAGTGGGATGTTCAGGCATGGTTTACAAAGATCTATAATCCACGCATTAGAGAATGAGAAGGGGGATTAAGACCTAAATTCATAGGGGCTAGGGGGCCTAGAGGGAAGGTAGCAAGAGAAATTGAAAGGGGAACCCCCTATAATGGTGATAAGGGGATTAGGGGCCCCATTATCACAACCAATAAGCCATCAACACATAACCACTAAATTCCTTATCCCTTAACCCAGAAGCCATCATCCCTTAACACCTACACTCATAAATCATAGGCCATCAACCTCTTGATGCATTAAACATTAAGCCATTAACATCTAACCTACAATCCATGAACCCCCTAAGCACTAACCCCTTATTCTCTTAACTCGTGACCCTAAAACCTTAATCCATAACACCTAAACACCTTAAAACCTAACCCTAACACATAAATCCCTTAATTATTAAGCCCTTAACCCCTAAATCCATTTTCCCCCAAGCCTTTGGCCCTTAAATCTTAAATTTTGAAGCCCTTAATGACTTAGTATCGAAGGAAAAAGACAACACCTCAAACCAACAGAATAACCTCTTAGGAGAATTCTTGACCGGTAACTAAGAATATTGGTACCATTTGATTTTTAGAGAACTAGGTATTGGTCTGAGGGTGTGTGTTTGTGGGTAATGCCTTTATTAACATGTATACCAAATGTAGAACAACTGGATAATTTTCAAAACCTCAATAATAATTTCTAACAATATATACACTTCATGTTGACATGGAGCTTGTAGTGCTCTCCCACATAAGTAGTAGGCAATGAATAGATCACTCATAATGATAGAACCTCTTCAACCCTAATGAAAAAGGAGCTAACCCTTGATAAAAATATTTTGTTTGCTGAAAAACACAATTGTGTCAATGTATAATACTATACATAAGAAAAATAAAATCATATTAACCTCATGAATTCTTGAAATATCCTCACATTTTCCATGAGTGGTGAGCCAAGGGGAGAATGTAGGGCACTACTAAAGTTAGATCATGTTTAGATTCCTTTTACATCACGATATTTTTCTACATTAGGGCTCATGCATCATCACAAGCGAGCGTGACACCTTTTGTGGGGGAGAAATTAAAGTTGTAACATGATTAAAGTGGCATACAACTCTAATGTAAGTGAAATCATTATATGTTTGTGTAAATTTGTTAAAGAGGTTATTTATAAACATTAAATTTAGTACTTCGACTTCATCTTTTCATGGCATTGACTCTAAGATATATTTGTACTAGAAAAACTTCATGCAAATAAGAAGGGGGCTTATTTTTTAACCCTCATACACACAAGTGCACTAGGTGTTACCCTTCAGATCCCCCTTGATGGTTTCAAAGTGGGTTTACATTACCGTATAGTTGAAAATTGTAGGAATTTACAGGGTAATTTCCTTAGATAAAAAACAAAAGGTCACCTCTAACAAACAAAACACAAATTAGTGCACCAGTATTATCACATGGTTAAACCCCTTGAAGAGGGAAACAGTCCACGGCCTGAGCCAACGTGGCCAATTCAGGCAATTTATTGATATAAAAATAAAAGTTACATATGTTTCTCTCATAAATGGTTACAAAAAAAATGACCCTCCATGATCTTTAAAAAGATATCATGGACTAATCGTGTGTTAAGCCACCGATCAAGTATCATTAATACCAAGGAGAGAGTGAATTGTCGGATCACTACAAATCGTGACCGTTAGATTATAATTTACCTATCTACATAGTAAAGAAACACAATTTACCTAACTCTACAATAGACTAAGTTATTCTTAACTATTTCCTATGTGTTAGAATATCCTAACATCCCCCCTTAAGAGCAACTTGGGATAGGATTGAAGGATTTACAAAGGTGACACAAAAGGAGCCTATTTCCTATGTGTTGAAATATCCTAACATCCCCCCTTAAGAACAACTTGGGATAGGATCAAAGGATTTACAAAGGTGACACAATAGGAGAAGGAAGGAGGCATTATAGCCTATCCCCCCTTAATGATAACTTTCCTAAAATCCAAGCATGGATCAAAGTTTGGTAAGCTTCGACTTCATGACAGCCTTTGTAAAGATATCAGCTACTTGATCATTAGTTGGACAATATTGCACTTCAAGAACATGATCATGAATGAGATTTCTGATGAAGTGTATGTGAAGCTCAATGTGTTTGATACGTTGATTCTGAATTCGATCTTTACATAGCTTAATGGCACTCTGATTATCACACCAAAGTGTAGTTGTATGCTGCTGATGAAGACCAAATTCAGACAGGATCTGATGAAGCCACATGGCTTCCTTGTTGGCTTCAACAGCACCACGATACTCTGCTTCTGCTGAAGAAATATAGATGGCACTTTGTTTCTTACAAGACAATGTAATAGTTCCTAAACCAAGGGTGAATACATATCCTGAAGTAGAATTTCGATCATCAGGGTCACTAGCCCAATTAGAATCAGTGAAACCAATCAACAATGGAGATGCTTCTACACTGTAATGAATCCCAAACTGAACTTTACCTCAAATATATCGAAGTATTCTTTTAGCTTCTTTCTAGTGACTTTCACGAGTTTGGTGCATAAATCGAGAAACAAGACCAACGGCAAAGGAAAGGTGAGGACGAGTATGGGTTAGATACATAATTTTACCAAAAAGTTGACAGTATAAGGTAGCGTCAACTTTAGGGGTAGTACAAGTGACTAAAAGCTTGACTCTAGACTAAAAGGGTGAAGGGGCTAGCTTACAATCTTCCATGTGAAAGTGTTGTAGAAGATCACATGCATACTTAGACTAAGAGAGGGTAATGTCTTCTTTGGATTGCAAGACTTGAAGACCAAGGAAATAATGCAAGTGTCCTAAGTCTGTCATTTCAAAAAAAAAAAATTGAAGCTAGACATCACATGGTTTATATGGTTTGGGTCCCTACCAGTAAGGATAAGATCATAAACATAAAGAACAAGGATGGTGAAGGACATATAGTGTTGTCAGAATGACATATAGAAAAGCCATTATCTAATAGAAATCTATCCATTTTGGCATACCAAGCCTGAGGAGCTTGTTCGAGACCATAGAGAGACTTCCTAAGGTGAAAAATAAGGCTAGATTCATTTTGGATAAAGCCAAGGGGTTGTTCCACGTAGATTTTTTCATGCAAATCTCCATGTAAGAAGGCATATTTAACATCCATCCGATGGACTTCCCATTTTAAGGAGGTAGTAAGGGAAAGAACAGGGCAGATAGAATTCATTTTGGCAATAGGGGAGAAGGTTTCAATATAGTCAATGCCTTCAACTTGTGAAATCCTTTAGCGACTAGATGACCTTTATGTCTATCCACTTTTCCATCTATTCCAAACATTGTTTTGTAAACCCATCTGCATCTGACAAGTTTTCTTCCTTTTGGAAGAGGAACAAGATCCCAAGTATCATTTTCGAATAAGGAACGATATTCTTCATTCATTGCTTCATCCCAATCTGGATGGTCGGAGGCTTCTTGAAAGGTTTCTAGATTAGGATTTTCTGGAACTTGAACCAATAAGAGGCTCTTTCGAACTAAGAACGTGTACGTCATTGATCTAGAGGGTCACCTACAAGAGAACCTGCTGTATCCCAAGTAGAGAAAACCCATCTTGGAAGTTGTGGGGTAAAAGGAATAACTTCAAAAGGTGGAGGATTATTTTCATCCTCATTGTCATCATCTCAACTAGAAGGAATGTTATTAAAAGTAAAAAATAGGGAGAGATGTGGCACATATGCCGAATCAGGCTCGCACGCCAAAGGTGGCACACCTGCCAAACTAGGCTCGTAGGCCAATATATTTTCATCAAATTTTACATCTCTTCTAATGATTATATTTTTGGATTTTGGTTGAAGAAGTCTATATCCTTTGACATCGTCAGAATATCCAACAAAAATGCATTTTCCACTCTTAGGTTCTAAGGATTTATGTTTCGCATTTGGAATATGGGCCCAAGCATCACTTCCAAAAAACATGAAAGTGACTTGCATCTGGTTTGATTGAGCTCCAAGCTTCTTCTGGAGTAATATTCTTTAAAACCTTTGTAGGAGTGCGATTTACTATGTAATTTCCATAGTTAATTGCTTCTGCCCAAAAATTGAGACTAAGTCATTTAGATTGAAGCATAAAATTAGCCATTTCTTTTAAGGTGTGAGTCTTCCTTTCAGCTACACCATTTTGTTGTGGATTATATGGAATGGTATTTTGCAATTGAATTCCATGCTCAGTGTAGAAGTTGATAAATTTTTTGTTAACATATTATCCTACATTGTCTGATCTTAACTTAAGAATTTTATGTCCTGATTTTTTCTCAACAAAGGCCTTAAATGCCAAGAACATGTCAAAAACTTCACTCTTGAGTTTTAATAAGTATACCCAAGTGCGTCTAAAAAATCATCAATGAAATTTAAGAAGTAATTGCAACCATAGAAAGAAACAACAGGAAGTGGACCACATAAATCACTTTGCACACGCTGCAAAGGGGTTGAAGCGTGCCAAGAAGTAAGTTTTTCAAAACTATCTCGATGAAGTTTTCCGAGTACACACCCAGAGAAAACATCATCTCGGTAAGATACCATAGGAAGAACTGTCAAAATATTTTCTTTACATAGTGTTTGAAGAGAGCGACAGTTTAAGTGACCAAATCTCTCATGCCAAAGTTTTCTCACATCATCACTATGAGCAACAAAAATGGAGGGAAGACATGATGACCCAAAGTTGTCAAACTTAGACAACCTTGTGGAATCACCAGCAATGCCAGTAGCTAAAATATGTCTAGGATATTTGAGGTCCTTGATTACAACATCATGAGGTGGGAATTCTACTATTTTCCCTTCACCTGAATGAGTTATCTGATAAATAGATAGAAGGTTGCATGACAAGGTAGGAAAACATAGTACATCATTAAACTGACCATTATCTAGATGAACGGTTCTAGATCCTACAAAATTAAGAGATCTATCATCACCAAGATAAATATGTTTGGTGTTACAATCATTTAAATAAGAAAACATGTCTTTATTTTTAGCCATGTGGTAAAAATATATAGAATCAATGAGCTGCTCATGAGAATGAGAAGAAGAAGATACATTTAATGCATAACCATATCTTGATGGTTGGAAACTACAAGAAAAAAGTGCCATTCCTGAGGATGAAGGTGAAGAGTGCTCCAAATTGATGTTGTGCTTCTTCATTGTTGCTTCTAAAGCTTCCATATTGTTAAAAAATTTGGACTCTATATAGCCATCACGATTACAAAAGTTTCAATGTCTCTCTATCTTCCTCCCTTTGTTTTTATTTTCCTTATCATTTTGGTGAGTTTCTTTTTCATATTGCAGCAGAAATTTCTTAGGACCCTTGTTTGGTTTCAGACCATACTTTTTACGATACAATTTCTTGGGATTCTTTTGATATGTTTGTTGTTGGGATGCTAAGGCTTTCTTAGAAGTGTTTTCAGAAGTGATAAGACCAAGGTGTAAGAGTTTTTCTTGTTCTCTTATCAAATAATCACAAAAGGCATCAAAAGAGGGGTTTTTGTATGCAGTTCCTGAAGAAATGATGACTTCTCTAGTGGAATGGAAGGTGGAAACAAATACAAAGTATGCAGGTCCAAGTTTAGCAAGAATGGAATAGATGAGGCTACCATCATCCTTTTTGACCTTACAGCCTTCTAAAAGAAGTCTAAGGGTCTTGAATTTGGACAAAAAATCTTCAATGGAGGAGAAATTATTGGGGTCCAAGGTAAGCAACTCATTTTCAAGCTGATGGGCCCTGATTTTATTTTGAATGCCAAAAACAATATTTAGCTTTTTCAAGGCTTCATCAGGGGTGTCAATTTCAAGGATATGAAATTGAAGATCTTGAGCAATGGACATTCCTATCAACCCTCGTGCTTGATCTTGTTTATTTTCCAAATATCTTAAGCAATAAAACCTAAAAACCAAAATAAACAGAGGGAACCGAAATAAGCAGAACTATTAACAAATATTAACTGCAAAACAGATACTTTATACCTCCAAATCTAAACTAACATAACATGGCTAACCAGAAACCTTCTCGCATGAAAGGAAAGGCGTTCCTCACTGTAACATATGCTCTGGACACAACAGAGCAATTCTACAGGCCAAAAAATGTTCAGAAACAATAGATCGAGAAAACAACAGTCGCATGCAATCAAATCAACTTCGGATTTGGATCAACAACGGATGCGGCCCTCAAAATAGCTTTGATAACATGTAAGAATTTACGGGTTAATTTCCTTAGATCAAAAACCAAAGGTCACCGCTCACAAAAGATCACAAATCATTACACCAGTATTATCATGTGGTTAAAACCCTCGAAGAGGGAAACAGTCCATGGCCTGAGCCAACGTGGCCACTTCAGGAAATTTATTGATATAAAAAGAAAAGTTACATATGTTTCTCTCATAAATGCTTATCGGAAAAATTACCCTCCATGCTCTTTAAATACAGATCATGGACCAATCGGGTATCAAGCCACGGATCAAGTGTCGTTAATATCGAGGAGAGATTCAATCGTCGGATCAATACAAATTGTGACCATCGGATTATAAGTTACAAATGTACATAGTAAAGAAACAAAATTTACCTAACTCTACACTAAACTAAGTTATTCTTAACTATTTCCTATGTGTCAGAATATCCTAAAAAAAATAATGACATCATGATATTCATCTTCTCAATAACATCTTCTAGGTAAATGCCACAACACACAAGCTTTCAAAATAATCTCTCAAACTGCCCATCGATACCTTTGTGATATCAAACTCTATCAATAGGATGGAGTATGGACAAATTATTATTCATGTATACGCTCGAAAAAAAAGCCAATGTAGATTGATGCATGCACATTCCAGTCATGAAAATAAATTTCTACATCTTCTCAATAGAAAAAACAAGTAATATTTTTTCTCTGTTCACTTTTCAACATAAACACCAAATTTAGACATAATGTTAGGATAAGTTTAGTGATATGATCGAAAAGGTGGGAGGCATATTTTGTGGTGTATTGAACAGAACTAGGGGAAACACATGTAGCATGGATGGGTAGACGTGGTATGTCCAAGCATGGTTTACTAATATCTATAATCCACGAATTATAGAATGAGAAGGGGGATTAAGACCTCGTGGTTATGGGTTAATGGCTTATTGTTTGTGATAATAAGCAAGGGGACACACATTCTCAAGGAGCTAAATACCACAACACATATATTTTACCTCTGTGTTTCCATAAAAGCTACCACAAAAGAGGTTAAACCATTCCTCTCGAACTTGAAAAAATAAAATAGAGAAATACAAACAATGAATTAAATAATAACAATGTAGTAAGAATAAAAGAAATCAAGGGTGAAAGCGAAAATAATTATCTAGGAATAGTAGAAATGCACTAATATTATGCATTGGTTTACTTAGGTTCATTTTCTAATATCCTCAAATATTCCCCAGAAATCTATGGATTGATGTAGCCTGTTTTGAAATTTCTTGTGGCTTTTGTTACTGAGTCCTCCAAAAGGTGTTTTGGTGTATGGCCCTTCTAGAACTAGGAAAACATTACTTGAAAAGGAAATAGCAAGAGAATCATGGGTTGTTTCCATTAATGTAAGGCTACCCAATATTATGAGAAAATGATTTGGGAATCCTTAGAATATTGGTATGTTAACATTCCTACCTTATTTTTGTTTGAAGCCTTACAAACACTTTCTTGCATCGGGAATATATTTTTCGATTACTTTTCTCTTTCATGATGATAATTTGATACCCACTGGGTCATTTTTCGCATTTTCTAATAAATTGTTTTTAGTAGATATCCTTAGGATAATATACTATATTCCATGATCTATGATATATATGGCTTTACTTGAATTTTCATACGTGAAGGAAAATAGATGTCTTAGGGTGCTACAATTTAAGGACGTGAAAGCATATCACTATAGATTTATTAAAATGTTTGAGCTAAACACAATGGTCATTGATACGGAACCAATCACCTTAGCAAAAAATCTTATCATTTTGGATTACTTATTGAATCCTGGGGGTATCCAAAAGAGAAAATTTATAAGGCCTTTTAAGTGACTATATCACTAGCACTAAAAACCATATTTACATTGGATGTTTCAACATCTTGATGACCTATATCCTATTAAACGAAAATTTTGTATTCATTATTTCTTTCATTGTATCACCTCCAATAGCTATTGATGGTGTTCATGAACCTATTTCTGGTTCTATTATTTATGGAAACAATATTACCTTTGACGCCATTATTCCTACCTTTGCAACTATCATTTTTCACTTCTATCCCATTAGGAAAGTAGTTTTTGTCGATCAATGGCTACACAACATGGACCCTATGATCCAATCATTCATGTCATTGATGTATTTCCCACATGACACAAACATTTTATGGTATATCGTGCCATACACTCTATTATGGTTTTCATAGATGCCCAACCAATAACAATGAGTTGCATTCTATTGTAAAACCCTCCAAGCAATGAAAGGCTTATATTCAATCTTATTGTGACATGTTGCACTCACATGCTTATCTAAGTGTTGAGAATCATACTTTCTTCCGACTTTGTTTTATCCTCTCCTTAAATTATCACCTCAAAGGAATGCTTCAATTATATCTGTGAGGTGTGAGATTGATATCCTTCTACCAAATACTAAAGATATCTTTTATATCCTAGTTAGATTTATATTTTCCTTCATTTTTCTCATCTCCTTTTGTTATATGTATGTGTGGGTATGTGGATACTTTTCTTATATTTTATAAGAGCATCACTACATTGTAGTTGAGTAAGGAGGCCTAACTTTTTTATTTGATTGCATATTATTTAATCTCTTTTGGCATATTATAATAACATTGCTCATCATTGATGTCACAAAATCATGGCCTCTTGTGCTCCTATAAGGTCAATTATTCATCATTCTATTACTTGAACACTAAACACAATTGAAAATATCCTTCAAATACATTAAGATTAAACAATATTGGCAATATACTCCATCTAAAGGCCACTTTGATTTTCTTGATAAATATTAAAAATACTTTTAATTTGAAAAAATAAAAAAAAAATTATTTTTAACTGATTAAATGTTTTTGTTTTTTTTTAATTTAAAAATAATTAAATTATTGAAAATCTAAATATTTAAAAAAAATGATAATTAAATTCTTGCGAAGCAACTTTTAATTAAATTCAACCCAAAACAAATAAAAAAATCATTGTTTGGCCAACTAGATTTTGGCGACACTTACCAAATATTTAAGCCTCAGGAGGAGTTCAGAAAAGCCCTTTTATTTATTTGTGTTTAGGGATTTTGAGGTTTAGCTCTTTTGGGACAAGTTGGAGGAGGATCGGCTTTGCCTCAGGGATCAGATCTTTCAAAAATTTTGAAGTGTGTTCTTGGATATACTTAGACAATAAATATTGGGCAAACAACACTAACCTTTCCAAGCCTTTGATGTCACTACATGTAGGCTGCGGTCTATTCACTATAGTACATGCCAATTATAGTCCATTAAGAGGTATGGTTGAATTATTTTATGGATATGGTAAATTTAGTTGGTTCTCGTACTTGGTTATGCTATACTTGAAATTTAGATGTTTATGGTTGCTATGGAGTGCTCTGCCTCTAGTAGATATTTATTTCAATCTGTAGTGTTGTTTGTAATTCTAATTTACAAATATTGAGGTAAAATAATGACTCTTATTAGATCCATTAAAAAACGATTTTGAAGGGTGTTGGCTTCAAATCTGGGCAAAGCGTAAAGTGGTAACCATAAGCGATATTGTTAATTCGGAGGAAGAACCACTACTCCAATCTTATTCACCATAGGATTTCTAGGTTTCTGAGTTGAAATATTCTCTCCACTACACTTTTAAATTCATTGCATTTATTATAAATAAAAAAATGGATTTTTCCCTCTATATGAAGTGTGGAAGATTACAGAGCAGGTCGGATTCCGACAGTTTGTGAAGACTTGAGACTGATTTCATTTAATTTCATATCGCATGTAGTTCATTTTCGTTTCTTTGGCTATGAATTGGGGAGGCAAATCTAGTGGAAAAGGAAGAGGTAGAGGTGGAAATGGAAGCCGAGGCCAAGGCGAAGAAGGTCTGGGTCAAAGCGAGAGCCAGGGATAGGTTCAGGGGAGATGTAGAGGTAAGGGTTCAGCGAGTCAACCCAAAGGTCTTTCGCCTGAAGAACATATTTCTAATATTCCTACAACTGTTCTGGCTTCCAAAATGAGATAGCCTAATATTAGTACTCAAGAGCTTTCTAGGGTACCTTCCATCCCTATGCAAGTTCCTCCACGATCCACCTGTAGCTGAAGCCAGTTGCTTGACATCAATCGCTTCTTTCAAGGATTCTGTAGAGGGATTTAGCAGTGTCCAGATGCCTTTGAGCGTTGTTTCATTCGGATCCATTAAAGTAGAAAGAAATTTGGAGAGTGGACAAAGATATAAGGTCACTCTTGTTCCCGTAAATCGACCAGATGGCGGAGGCAAGAGATCCATTAGGCCTACCAGACTTTATGCCAATCATTTCAGTGTTAAATTTAACGCATGAGTGAAAATATTCCACTATGATTTATATATACAAAGTCAGTAATGGATCTGGGATGTAAAATGGGTCATTCACATCGGAATTGTCGATAATGAACTGCACCATGTCATTCACAGCTTCCTACAACCTTGACTGCAAGGTCATCACCTTTCGCTCTTTAGCTCAGGGCTCGTTAACACCCTCTCTAGTGCCCATGAGAAGTTCTTCTCGACACAAGGTTTATTTAAACATGATGATGTAACTATTAGCTTCTCGATGGCCATGTCCACAGACATGATAAAACAGAAATAGATAAATAAAATGAAATACAGGATTTTAGCACTTAAAGTTGTACATCAAGGCATTGCATTCATTATAGTGGGAAATTGATATGTCCGTCACATTCATAGAAATCACAATTTTCTCGAGCCTAATCTCTTGGCCTTTAGCTTCTCTTCATCACTCATTTATTTACTACCAATCAACTACTTTTGTGATCAGTTCACTTTTCCCATTTTCCCTAGGCTCTGACTAGTAGAGAAATGTGAATTCTGGAATATCAAGAAGTTAATTTTAACATATTTTCAAATCTGCAAATAAATTAAAGAGGGAAAGCAATATTTATGCTACTATACCTTATTTAATTATCTCCTATACATGATAGCCTTAAGAAATATTTATGTTTTACAGCTCTATATGTCATTTAATACACTGTAAGGAGAAGGATTCTCATAAGTGGTTTACTTGCATAATTTTTCTGCCAAGCATTTTCCTTTAAATGGTAATGGATTAATATTCATTATCTACAAAAATTCTCCACTATGTCATAGATATAAAGAGAGTCACTAATGGATTTGGAAAAGAGAAAAAGGAAGTGAAAGTAGGTAGAGTTTCCAAAGAAAATACAATGGAAGTTAAAAATAAGTTGGTGCGTCCTTTGATAATGCTAAAATTGTTTTTGATGCGAAAAAAACATATATAGTAAGTTTTGTTTGCTTGAAGGAAAATATAATGTTAAACCACTAAAAAATGAAGAGGATGTAGCCAAAGAGTTTTATGTGGCACTGAAGTATAGTGGGCATGAGTTTAGTGGAGTGTCTTTGGCCCAATTTCTAACCACCAATGATAAGAAACATGCAGAATTAAATGTGGAACTTCTATAGTTCTTGGATTTGGTCATGTGGGGGAATCTGAATGAGACTCGAATTCTAGTGGTAATAAGTCTTTATCCGAAGAAATTTGAAAGAGATGGAGATATTGGAGGTGAAGTGGTGGGTTAAAGGGGATTTTATCAAATTTTGAGGCCCACGGCTTAGGGATTGGTATTGAACGTGGTCCCGTCTACAATAGTTTTTCACTAGAGCATTCTCGTGCTTGAGTATTTATGGGAAATTAGTAAAATTGACTACAAAGAGAACCAAACTCTCTCTAAAAGAGAGCTAAGGGAAGAAAAGAAAGCTCTCAAGGGGTTGAAAATTAAAGTTATCCACAGGCGATGTTCTCTTCTTATTTCTTTTTTTTGGTTAATGGAGTGAGGGCTTTGTTCAATTATCTTATTTTTTGGGAGACATTGTGAGATGTTATATGAGTAAAGATTTGTTCACTGTTTTATATACCCTACTCTCCAATAGCTAGTAAATATAATAAGAATGTTGCCTTACCCGCAAGAGATAAGTGTTTTCTCCAACCCTTGCATTGAAGGGAGGATTTGAGTAATGAATGAAATGATTGTCGTAACAATATTTTTTGGAAACCATTCCTCTCAAGTGGTTCAACCCTAAAATGTGACTCGAGGATAAGATCACCGAAGCGAATAAGAAGATTTGATAGTAATGGATTTTAGGCTGATGATGAGAAAGAATTTGGGTTGATAGTTTAATATAGCTCTTTCTACCTTTGCATCACCACCATCCCAAAATGATCCCAGTACTATAACCAGATCAGTATCTCTTCACATAATCGAACATGCATCTTCTCTCTCTCTCTTGACAAAATTAAGACATTACGTCTCTATCTTGAGTGGTTTAGAGAGAACAGACCCACATTCAATTTTTCCAAGAGAAGGAAGCCAGCGATGGAAGTGATAATGAGGAGTAGAAATTTTTTTTGACATAATAAAATACTGGTTGCATACCATTATTTGGTTGTTTTACGAATGCACTCGAGTAATCTATCAAATGTACAAGAATTCAGAGTGGCAGAGTAAATGTTGAGAGAATTCTTGAACAATTTTTCATATGAAGGATTCAATTTCTGCATTCGAGCAAACGAACTGCATTGCTTTGCAATGCCATGAATACTTTCACATACCTCTTATGCTCTTATTTTTCAATCTATGCTCATTTGGAGAAAAAAAAATCATTTAACATGTCTTTTAATCTATTACAGTGAATTTCATAACTTTGTAAGAATAATAAATGAGAGTCCAAACCACCTCTTACTAGTGGAGGGATGGGGCCACCTATGTCACATGTTACTAGTAAAACTACTCCTGATGGAACTAGTCTTGTTCAAACAAAAATGGTTTTCAAGAAATATTCCATAAGAAATACATGTGATCAAGTTATAGGGGTACAATGGGATAGATATCCATCTGAATAGAGACCTCTGTTGCCAACTACTCCTTTAGGTGATTTAACTATATTTTTAGCTTCAATAAAGGCATATTCAAATGACATTGTATCTCCTGTGGGTCTGGGTTCATATGGGGTAGTCACGTCATATTTGAAACTTCAAGATAAGGAATAAAAATATTCAGATCTGGAAAATGGTTTCATTTTTTATTTTTCATCCATGGTTAATATTAATTATCAAATAACAACAAAGGAGCTATCTGGGAAGGTGGCATGGGAGAGTCAAGGAGTAGGAGAAAAGGAAATGGTGTCTAAGGTTTTTCTCGATGAGAAACGTTTACGGTACAGAAACCAATAACATGTTTTCTCTAAAGAATAATTTCCACCTTCTCCATTTGATCATCTGTTAATTTTTAGTTAACGATGGTATGTTCTATGCTTAGAGTAATTAACTTCAATATTTCTTATTAGCCCAATTCAATTTCTTGTTTAGAAATCACATTAACATTGACAATAAATGTTGATAGAACATAAACAAATAACCAAAACACAAGCCAATACAAGAGGACACAATATTTTGGTGGATGCCTGGGAAAAACCCCAATGTCCGAAAAACCCTTTGATTAAATCTTCTTATTATTCTTCAAATTCAAGAGAGAGAAAGTACAATTTACTTCAGTCAATAGGATTCCCTAGATAACAAAGTCAACATTGGTCAAACCAACAATATTCCCTCTCCAATGAAGCTCAGTCAAACCCAGTCAAACTCGGACTCCAAAATCAGTCAAATTCATCACAAAATAGTCTGCCAATAACTCGGTCAAACTTTCTCAATGCTGCAGTCAAGCCTATGGTCAACCTACCCAAAAATCTCAGATTTTGTGCCACTACCTACGCCCTAGTGAGATCAGATCTCACCCCAAGAATAAAAGTAAAAAAGTGAAGGTTGACCCTTGGTCAATGCTGGTCTCCATCAGTGAGGGGTGGAGACACATCTTTTGGGGCTTATGAGCCTACATAACAATTATGGCTGACCTTGAAAATTTTCACATGTGAGAGAATAAATTCAAAATCCAACTTCTTCTCATTTGAAAAATATGATATTTAGATCAATATTGCACCTCTCAGAAATAGGAATCCAACAAAACATCATCTCCATGATATGAACATTCCAAAGTGGAGTTGGCCCTAGTTTCCAAATTTAACATCATCAAAGTATATTGGTTTTGTTATCGAGTCACTATGTGTTGAAGGGGACAGTCTGTGGGCATTCACAACTCTTTTGCATCAAGTATTATGGCAATTCTGAAAAGCCACTAGGAAGGTACCTACAGATGATTTGTTTGACCAGGTATATTTTTTCTTCTTGTTTTTTTTATTCTTCTATAGTTTTGAAGAATTTTTTTTCTTCATGTCTATTTCTTCTTACACAGTTTTATCTTTCTATATTGTAGACTTTGCATTTACAAACTAATCATTTGAAAATTTTGATGTAACAAAATACCAAAAACGTGCATAATTCTCGTTGACATTTTTGTAATGAACCCTCAGAAGCACATGTTCTTTGCTACACACATTTTCAGGGCAACTTCATGATATTGGTAAGATAGTTACCTTTATTTTTGACATTACCTGACGAACATGAAGGAAAAATATGTATGTGGCATAGGTCCTTAAAATGTGCACGGAAGCTTGGAGTTACAGAAGCAACCTGATAAACCCCATCTTGCATGTCTAGTGCTGCATGGGGTTTATCGTTTAGAAAATTCCTAGATCTTATTTTTTGTAATGATGTTGTAGCAAGTAGAGTTTTTAGCAGTGGTCATTCATTACATTGAGGCTACAGTCTACATAACAACCAAGGTTCCAACCAAACAATTGTGATGCTACAGGGCTCCAGACACCCTCCAGGCCATAACCAATTCAATTCATCGGTTAGTCCAAAACACAAGTGGCACACCCTTCTCCAAGATGGCCAATCCCTATTCAATGCCCACCTTCCAGGGTTCACCAACTGGTTGCTAGAATTGTTGTCAATTCTAGAGTATGAGCACAAGACTCCCCAATAATAATCCCTAGTCAGTCTAGAACCCAAGTACAGGGTTCACCAACTAGTTTCAATAACCATGAATCACGAAATAATCCATTTTTCTGCCTAAATAGGTAACCAACTCCCCCATTTTATAAACATATCTCTCCTTTATTTAATATTATAATATAATATTATAACATTACTTTCTCATCAAGATACCTTTATTAGTCATGGAGTCATCAACCCCACATACTCTTTTGTCTAGGTCTAATTATAGCCATTATGTATTTATTAATATGCATAAATTAAATATATTTACCATATCAGGTTTTATAGTCTCATAGCATAAAATCACATACACATGTGTAATATCCCCAAATTGGGATTACTAGCAAGGCATTCCTGAAAAACGTATTTTTCAGGAATGTATGCTACATAAAAAAATATTAGCCCTTGGATCTCTTATATTTTATAATATAAGATCCAAATCCAAGAGGAAATCAGAAACCAAGCAAACTAGGTGAGATAAACAAGCCTCTCACACCTAGAATGGTCGGAAAATGCCCAATAATGGGACTGTAGCAATATGTCAACACAATTATAGAGCTGCAGCAAGCTATTCACTCCCGAAATGTGTCAAGAAAAAAATTATCATGAGTTTGTGTCTTAGCAGCAATTCGTGCTTCCTTTTATGATCCAAAAGTTGGGGAAAAGCATCAAAATAAGCCCCAAAAACGTTATTCCCAGATATTTACGTAGTAATATAGGAAACTAATGGTGGCATCCCTTATAATATGTCATATGGGACTCACATACCAAATTTGAGCAAAAAAATATCATTCTACCTAAATTAAACAGATCACCTGGTCCCGATATGGCTTAAAAAGGCCCAAATCCCATGACTTAGCTTATGTAGAAATTACTGCATTTACAGTGTGATTTTCTGATGGTTTATGATGAAATATGATGGAAATAACATAAATGGAGAGTATTACATCAGATCATGGAGAAAAATGGAGAAAACTCCTCTTTTACACATTATAGAAATGACCCAGCAAGGGTTTCATGAAGGTACAAGTGCAAAATGTCAGATCTGTAGATATAGATCTGTAAAATGCAGTATAACTAAAACTATGAGTATATACAGTTGAAAAATATATAAAATTAAGTAGAATTCTTCTTACAAAGTTTCCGGGAGAATGGTTGGCCCTTTCCCTGAGAAACAAGCTCAAGATTGAGGGGATTAACCCTCACATTGCAATGATGCAAAAAAAGATGCAGTTCCTGCAAAGGACTACCCTATATATGTTGGGAGTACTTTGGCCAAGTGCTAAGATGTTAAAATATACTTTGGAATGCTTCCTCACTAATCTACCAAGAGAAAGAGAGCCTCCTCCTCTAAAAAAAAGTGTCAGAAGTGGTGTTGTGACCCCTCACTACAACACCCTGCAACACAACATTATTCTGCTGTAGAAATAATGCTGTAGCTGAAGGAGGATGCTTGGCCTCAAGCCTGGATGTGAGGAAAATCATTACAACTCCTTCAAGATGGTTCTCAAGAAAGGAGAAGGATTCCTAAATAGGAATTCCTTGTGCTAAGCAGCATAGAAATCTCAACTAAACAGTTGCAGAAATAAAATAGCCTTCAAGACCAAAATAAAATCATAAGCATAAAATTTTTATGGCTGCCTTGCCCTCCTTTTAAACATGTTGAGCCTTATTTCCTTATCTCTAACTCATTAGGGTTTCCTTCACTAAGGAATATTCCTCCCACTTGCACTGTGTTGTCTCTATGGATGATCTCCTCCTCTCATACCTGCGTTGTTGACTTGGGAAAACATGACCTTGTCCACTTGTATTGGTCCCTGTTGACACATGAGAGTGTAAAATACAGCTGCTACCTTGATCCCTTTCCACACCATGAAGGGTTTTATTCAAATTTTTATTATGCATGGGCTTCCTTACCCATTTATCCAACTAATAAGTGAGATTAGCAAAATTTAATATTCCAATTTGCTGCATGCAAATTTTGGAATATTACAGTCCTCCCCTCCAAAATGTTGCTTGTCCTCAAGAAACTACAAGGATAGAACTGAAGAGTTCCCTCCCAAGGCATGGATACTGAAATTTATTGGGAAAACACCTTTCCCCAAGTGGATCCTCCATCCCCAAGCAATCATCCATACAAAATGACTCACCTCCCACCATGGAAACTCAAGAAAATTTTCCTCTGCCTTGATCTCACGCAAAGTAGGTGGGCTGAAAATTTCCACATGGTAGACAAGATAGCCTACCCCATGCTGTCTTCCTCTACAATTATGCTAAGTGTAGAGTATATGCTGATCTTGGGCTGCAAAACAATTTCCCTCAAGTGGCAAGATGAAGACTAGATCTCCAAAGATCTCCTCTCCAACGCTGTAAATCAAGCTAGCCCAGATCATCCCATATGTGATGGATAGGAAATCATCACCATATGGCATCCCGTCAATCACATGGCCCACCTCAAAAAGAAACGAGTGTTGGACTGTGGTGGGCATATCTCCTGCCATGCTCCCATTAGAACATTCATTGTAGAAATTGTGGGAATCCTCTTCCCAAAAGGACACATCCATCCCATGTGTCTCTCTCCCCATCATGCTATCAATAGAGACAAGAACAATATCGGTAAAAGAGATCATGATCAGCATAAATGAGGGAAATACTAAAGGTTTCATGTAGTGAAAGGGAGTACCAATAGTTTTCCATGTACTTATAGCATAATTTCCCAAAATGTTGCTTCAGAAAATAGTATGGCAAGTTGTTTTTTAATACATAGATAGTTATGTATGTCATCAAGTCTACTAATGAATAGTAACTGGTTAGGTTCCGTAGCTGATCATACATGTAAGAAAAACATACTTGCCCAAGGTCACATAAGAGATGGCTGTCTCCATCATATATATTGGCCCAAAATTGATCATGAAGCCGAATGAAAATCTTGCCCTCTTGTGGAGCAATGCACTGCATAGAAATCATAAGAGCATGCAAATATTGTGTTAGACAATCAATAAGTGCAAAAACAAATTTCTCACCCCATCCTTGTTTACCAAGTGCATCAAATGTGAAGTGATTCTGAGGAAACTCCATCAATAAGTCCAACCCCCAAGGTGACAACACTGTTGGCCCATACAAATAGGCTCTTGCCAACTCATAACTACATTATTTGACATGTCCAATGTCAAAGGAATCTCACATAATGATGCTATGCGTAATAAGTTCCTCCCAAGGTTAAAGCACCTCTTGAACATCTAAGGCCAAGGAGTAGCCCCTTTGCACCATGATAGTGCCACCTCCTACTCCTGCAACATCGTGCAAAGTGTGAGAGAAAATCAGCCCTTGCTCTCCCAAGAATAACCCAAACAACAAAAGTTTTTGTTGCCTCCTCATACCTCAATCATACAAATCATGTAGTGAAAACATGGTGAAGAATGTCATATCATCACAATGCCTCCATACTCTTTGCTCCTCCATGATGCAAGTACCCTGCCACATACCCTTAGAAAGACGATGATGACCAAACTCTTTCAAGAGAAACCAACACAGCCAAGCCTCCTGTTGCCCAATATCATAGATTTGAATGTAGCTTTCTAGCTTCTTGCTCATCATCCACACCCATCCATCTGCATGTGGGTGCCTTCCATCATGTTCTTCCTAAGCACTCTGCCAAGGAGTACAATCATTCTCCCAAATTAGATTTCTGCTCTTACATTTCATGGGATGTTGAAATGCAACTCCTTGGAGATCTTCTAGAGAAGACCTCTCATCAATGTTCCCCTTGAATCCACAAAGATCCAAGTATGATGAGGAAAACACCTCCTCAAATTTTTGAAGAACCTTGCACTCCAGGATGTGTTGAAGTGCACCTCCAACGAGATCTCTCCATGAGACCTTCTTCCCATCAATGGCTTCCCAAAACCATAAGGTTCTGGATCTACTGCAGGTAGAAGTCTCTCTTTGAGCGGGGGAGTTATCATTGAGAAAGCATCATCTATAAAGGAGAAAGGGTTTCTCATTCCAATATTTCTGCCATCTATCATTCCTTCCACCATTGTTTCATGAATGAAGCTGCCATTTGAATGCTCCCATAAAGAATGGGTCCTCCTTTCTTCATCACTACTCTTATACAACACAGTGCAACTTTGCTGCTCTAAATAAACAACATGCATGATGTAGATCCCTCCATAATATTTGTTGAAATGACAGGAGATGGAAACTTAAGCATACCTTGGTAAAATGTGGGAGCAAGAGTTTCTCCCTCAACTATGTTGGTTTCCTTCAATGCTAAACATGAAGGTTGTTCCTCCAAGGTTGTGACAACGCTGGTACATGCTTCGTTAAGTGGTGGTGAGGGTCTCTCTTTTTCTGATCTCCCTTCCCCAAATCTCCTGATCAGCTTTTGAGAAAACTCAGCAAGAGTAGACACTCTTGCATGGCTCAAATGGCTGAACCACCAAGTGTTTTCTTCACCTTCAAGGTGCACTGCTGCAATTTCTACAGCCTCTCTCTCTAATATTGGATGTAGTAGGAATAAAGCCTCTAGTTTCATCAACCAAGCCTTTGCTGCACATGTGAGTGATCCATCAAAAGTGGACAATAGGAATCTATTACCTCTCATCATTCCTTGGTTGTAGAGTCTCCTTTCTTCTTCCAGCTAAATGAAATGTGGTAAAGCTAGAGTCCCCTGGAAGGCTCTAGGTTTAGCTTGGTAATCAGCAAGGTATCTACTTATAATTTCAGATTCCAAGTGTCCTTTATGTCTCTTGTCTTCTCCTCTTTGAGAATAGGAAGTGCATGGCTCTTCCTCTTCTTGAAACCCTCTAGGAGTTTCACTGCAACTCTTCATCTGCTCAACCTCCTTGGGGAGGTCCTTCTTGGATCTGAAAGGTGATGAGATCAAGCTAATTCTCTTCATCATTCTGATATTTCCCATTCTGATAGATATAACTCACAGGCTGAGCCAAAGATTATGCTTTCATACCACTATAATATCCCCAAATTGGGATTGCTAGCAAGGCATTCCTGAAAAACGCATTTTTCAGGAATGTATGCTATAGAAAACAATATTATCCCTTTGATATCTTATATTTGATAATATAAGATCCAAATCCAAGAGGAAATCAGAAACCAAGCAAACTAGGTGAGATAAACAAGCCTCTCACACCTAGAATGGTCGGAAAATGCCCAATAATGGGACTACAGAAATATGTAAACACAATGATGGAGATGTAGAAAGCTATTAAATCTTGATATGTGTTAAGAAACACATTATCATTAGTTTTTTTCTCAGCAGCAACTTGTACTTCCTTTTATTATCCAAAAGTTGGGGAAAAGCATCAAAATAAGCCCCAAAAACGTTATTCCCAGCTATTTACATAATAAAAGAGTAAAATGATGGTGGTATCCCTTATAATATGTCGTATGGGACTCACATGCCAAATTTTATATAAAAAAAATTACTCTAGCTAAGCTAAACAGATCTCTCGGTCCCGATATGGCTAAAAAAGGCCCAAATCCCATGACTTAGCTTATGCAGAATTTAATAAAGAATTTACAACGTGATTTTCTAAGGGTTTATTATGAAATATTATGGAAATAACATACATGGAGATTATTACATCAGATCATGGAGAAAAATGGAGAAAAATCCTCTTTTACACATTATAAAAATGACCCGACAAGGGTTTCATGAAGGTACAAGTGCAAAATATCAGATTTACAGATCTAGATCTGAAAAATGCAGTATAATTGAAGCTTTGAGTATATACAGCTAAAAAATACAGAAAATGAAGGATAATCCTTCTTACAAATTTTCCGGGATAAGGGTTGGCCCTTTCCCTGAGAAACAAGCTCAAGATTGAGGGGATTAACCCTCACACTACAACACTGCAAGAAAAGATGCAGTTACTACAAAGGACTGCACTGTAGATGTTGGGGGTACTTTTTCCAAGTGCCAAGATGTGAAAATATTCTCTGGAATGCTTCCTCACTGATCTCCCAAGAGAAAGAGAACCTCCTCCTCTGAAAAACAGGTGCCGGAAGTGGTGTTGTGACCCCTCACTGCAACACCCTGCAACACAACATTATTCTGCTACAGAAATAATGTTGTAACTGAAGGAGGATGCTTGGCCTCAAGCCTGGATGTGAGGCAAATTAGTAAAACTCCTTCAATAGGCTTCTCAAGAAAGGAGAAGGATTCCTAAACATGAAATCCTTGTGCTAAGCAGCACAAAAATCTCAACTAAACAGTTGCAGAAAGAAAATAGCCTTTAAGACCAAAATAAAATCATAAGCATAAACTTTTTATGGCTACCTACCCTCCTTTTAAACATGTGTGAGCCTTCTTGCCTTGGGCCCCACTCATTAGGGTTTCCTTCACCAAGGAATATTCCTCCCACTTGCACTACACTGTCTCTATGGATCATCTCCTCCTCTCATACCTGTGCTGTTGACTTGGTCAAACTTGACCTTGTCCACTTGCATTGGTCCCTGTTCACACATGAGAGTGTAAAATCTAGCTGCTACCTTGATCCCTTTCCACACCATGGGGGATTTCATTCATATTTTTATTATGCATTGGCTTCCTTAGCCATTTATCCAACTACTAAGTGAGATTAGCAAAATTTAACATTCCAATTTGTTGCATGCAAATTTTGGAATATTACAACATGGGCATATTTCCCTAGAAGCAACTGTTGACTCACCAACCTAATTAATTATGTCTTGACTCACCACCTAGTAATATCACATGTACATGGTGAATACAACATAGTGGTTGAATAGCGGATGTTACATACTCCCCCCTTATTTATGCATTGTACTTAGTGCATTTATTACACACATAATCCAGAATTGTTGTTTCATAGTGACATTCTCCTCCATTCCTTCATCCTCACAGTTAGTATGTTTTAGGTCCACTATTCATATTCTACGCCGATGTCTTTATTCAATCACATCCTCAATTCCCTATGCATGAACAGGGTCCATAGATCTTTCTCACGCCCAACATTGGTGGGTGTGCAACCCAAAAAAAATTCCATCATACTTCAAAACTAAGATAAATTTTGAGTGCACATTTTTGGAAAGGCCATCATAAACACTTCCAGCCCATGAATATCTCTCCAAACCTGAATTTCTTCCCTTGCAACTACCTGGGATCATATAGTACTCATTGTACTGCTTCAAATTTAATTCAAGTGTTGTAGGATAAGGTCAAGCCTTTGTCATAGGAAGGAACTCATCCTCATAACTTTTTTCTTTGCATGAAAACATAGGGTTGGAATCCTCAATTCAAGGGTATCCTAAATTCCCTATGCACGAACAAGGTCCAAATATTTTTTTCACACCCCAAATTGATGAATGTGAAACCCAACACAAAATCATACTTCAAAACTGAGATAAATTTTAAGTGCACATTTTTGCAAATGGCCATCATAAAGATTTCCATCCCATGAATATCTCTGCAAAACTGAAATTCTTCCCTTGCAACTATCTAGGAACATACAGTACTGGTTCTACTACCTCAAATTTAATTCAAGTGTTGTAGGATAAGGTCAAGCCTTTGTCATAGGAATAAACTCATCCTCATAAATTTTGCCTCTGCATGAAAACATAGTGCTGGAATCCTCAATTCAAGGACATCCTAAATTCCCTATCCATGAAAAGGTTCCAGATATCTTTGTCACACCCCACATTGATGGATGTGCAACCCAACACAAATTCTACCACACTTCAAAACTGAGGTAACTTTTAAGTGCACATTTTTGCTGCAATCTTGAATTCACTGTGCATGAACATGGTACATAGATCTTTGTCACACCCCATATTAAAAGGTGTGAAACCCATCACAAATTCCCTCATAATTCAAACTGAGATAACTTCTAAGTGCACATATTGTTGGAATCCTCAATTCAAGGGCATCCTCAATTTCTTGTGCATGAATAGGGTCGAGAGATATTTGTCACATCCCACATTGATGGGTGTGCAACCCAGCACAAATTCCATCATACTTCAAAACCAAGATAACTTATGAGTGCACATTTTTGCAAATGGCCATCATAAATACTTCCAGCCCATGAATATCTCTCCAAAATTGAAATTCTTCCCTTGCAACTATCTGGGAGCATACAATGCTGGTTTTGCTGCCTCAAATTTAATTCAAGTGTTGTAGGATAAGGTTGAGCCTCTGTGATAGGAAGAAACTCATCCTCATGACTTTTGTATCTAAATGAAAACATAGTGTTAGAATCCTCAATTCAAGTACATCCTCAATTCCATGTGCATGAATAGGGTCCAGTGATTTTTGTCACACCCCACATTGATGAGTGTTCAACCCAATAGAAATTCCATCTTAATTCAAACTGAGATAACTTCTAAGTGCACATTTTTGCAAATGGCCATCATAAAGAATTCCAACCCATGAATATGTATCTAGAACTGAAATTCTTCCCTTGCAACTATATGGGAGCATACCATACTGGTTATGTTGCCTCAAATTTAATTCAAGTGTTGTAGTATAAGGTCAAGCCTTTGTCATAGGAAGAAACTCATCTTAATAACTTTTGTCTATGCATGGAAACATAGTGCTGGAATGAATATCATTAGCCTCACCATCATCTCCCAACCCATCACTAATGATTTCATTGTTTAGCTCCCCACTCTTATTGAAAATGGATTTCTTGTCTACTACTCCCTCAAAGATGTTGATATGATTCAATCACAAGAGTTTGCTTCAGTCCTGTCAAAAAATTCAACTATATTGTTTCTATCTGATCATTCTACCTTTTTTCTAACATTCACTTGTTCACTGCTATTTAAATTTACAATAGTAACCTCATACTAGAGTGGTGTCTAAATGTGTACCTGGACATACGACAGTGACTAATTTTTCAATGATTAAACTGAATTTGTACCAAAATATGTCCAAGACAGGTCCATTCACCATAATTCTCAACCCTCATTTTTAGCCTACTTTATTTTTCCACGAACTTATTTATCATAATAGTTGTAGATGTTATAAATAGGAGAACCAATGAAACACACCACATATGATTTGAGATTGTTTTTCTTGAGAAAAGTGTCTAGATTTCATTCTACATAAGGGCTGTCATGGTATCTTCCCTCTAGATTTGTAGTACCCTCTCCAAATGTAACAACAATGTTGTCTCTTTCCAATATATGTTTCCTTCTCCATCTAAGATAGAAGAAAATTCTTCAAATTATCGCCTCAAATCTTCCTCTGTGAGCTTGTACAAAAAACATTTTTTTTTTCCTTCATCAAATGTACCATGTAGTGTTGACCCCTCTCTCCACTTACCCTTTTCTAGCCCTTTCAACCACAATTATTTAAGAAATATGCTAAACCATGAAGTAAAATTTAAAGCTATAACTAAAAAATTTCCACAATGTTCTCTCTTCTTATGCCACTAAATTCAGCTGCTTTATATTTTGGAAGAAGTTTTCATATTTTTTTTTTATTTTGACCTTGTGACATCTTAATTAATTTATGTAAATCATGATTTTTTTGGAGTACCCATAATTGTGTATGAAAACTAATTATGGGTACTCTAGAAAAATCATGAGTTACATAAACTAGTGAAATTGTTGAGTGTGATTTTTAGCTCCCTAGTCTTATTGAAATTCAAAATGGATTTCTTGTCTACTTCTCCCTCAGATATGTTGAGATGATTTAACAACAAGAGTTTGCTTCAGTCCTGCCAGGAAATTAAACTATATTGTTTCAATCTGACCATTCTCCCTTTTTTCTAACATTCACTTGTTCACTGTTGAGTTCACTATTGAACTTTACAAGAGTAACCTCGAGCTGGAGTGGTGTCTGAATGTGCACCTGGACATCAGGCAGTGACTCATTTCTCAATGATCAAACTGAATTTCGAACAAAAGATGTCCACGAAAGGGAAATTCACCATAATTCTCGACCCTCATTTTAGCATGCTTTATTTTTCCATTAACTTATTTATCATAATATTTGTAGGTGTTATAAATTGGAGAAACACTGAAGCACACCACATATGATTTGAGACTTATTTGCTTGAGAATAGTGTCTAGATCTTATTCTACATAAGTTTTGTTGTGGTATCTTCCCTTTGGACCTACAATACCCTCTCCAAATGTACTAGCAGTGCTGTCTCTTTCAAATTATATGTTTCCTTCTCCATCTAAGGTAGCAAAAACTTCTTCAAATTATGGCCTCAAAGCTTCCTCTATGAGCTTGTAAAAAAAAATTGATATTTTTTTCTTTCATCAAATGTACCATGCATTGTTAACTCCTCTCTCCATTTACCCTTTGCCAACCCTTTGAACCACCATGCTTTAAGAAATATGTTAAACCGTGAAGTAAACTTTAAAGCTACACCTAAAGCATTTCCACAATGTTATCTCATCTTATTCCACTAAATTTGGCTCCTTTATATTTCAGAAGTAGTTTTCATTTTTTTTTTATTTTTTTATAGTGTGATATCTTACATAATTTATTTAACTCATGATTTTTATAGAGTACCCATAATTGTGTATGAAAACTAATTATGGGTACTCCAGAAAAATAACAAGCTAGATAAATTATTGAAATCATTGAGTGTCATTTTTAGCTCCCCACTCTTATTGAAATTCAAAATGGATTTCTTGTCTACTACTCCCTCACAAATGTCGAGATGATTTAACCACAAGAGTTTTCTTCAGTCCTGCTAGAAAATTCAACTATATTGTTTCTATCTGACCATTCTCCCTTTTTTCTAACATTCACTTATTCATTGTTGAGTTCACTATTTAACTTTACAAGACTAACCTCAAGTTGGAGTGGTTTTTGAATGTGGACATGGACACAAGGGGGTGAATCATTTTTCAATGATAAAACTGAATATCTACCAAAATATGTCTAGAACATGGCCATTCACCATAATACTCGACCCTCATTTTTCGCCTACTTTATTTTTCCTTGAAATTATTTATCATAATAGTTGTAGGTGTTATAAATGGGAGAACCACTGAAACACACCATAGGCGATTTGAGATCGTTTTTCTTGGGAAAAGCATTTATATCTCATTCTACATTAGGAATGTCGTGGTATCTTCGTTATGGATCTGCAACACCCTCTCCAAATGTACCAACAATTCCATCTATTTTAAATTATATGTTGCCTTCTCCATCTAAGATAACAACAAACTCTTCAAATTATGGCTTCAAATCTTCCTCTGTGAGCTTGTAAAAAAACTATTTTTTTCTCTTTCATCAAATGTACCATGCAATGTTGAATCCACTCTCCGCTTACCCTTTACCGTCACTTTCAACAACCATGCCTTACGAGATATGCTAAAACGTGAAGTAAACTTTAAAGCTACACCTAAACTATTGCCACAATGTTCTGTCTTCTTATGCCACTGAATTCGGTTGCTTGATATTTTGGAAGCAGTTTTCATATTATTTTTTTATTTTGAGCTTGTGATATCTTACATAATTTATGTAACTCGTGGTTTTTCTAGAGTACCCATAATTGTGTGTGACAGTTAATGGCTATTCTATACTAATATATTGGACCTACATTCTTCCCAAATTCAATGTGAGAGGTTTGGAAGTATGATTGCATGTTTACGATATTCCTCCATAAATGTTTTGTCTCTACATTTGCAACATTCAAAATTAGAGTTCCATGATCCACATCAACAAGATTGGTTCAGAAAGGACTCTACAAAGGTAATTTATGAAATATATTATACAAATGGGTAGATGTTTGCTAAATAATTCATATGGCTATCATATCTATGGAATAGGCCCCCCCAAATCCAAACTAATGTGCATTTTGATGCAAATGTATAGGTTGTAGATAAAGTGGAAATGTTCTTTAGAGAGCTTTTTAATTTTCTCTTTCAGATAGGATATAAAATCACCACATCTGGATCCTTTTATTCTAGTATTGAGGTTACTAAATCAAGGAGGAAAATTTCATAGCTTGAAGGAATGTTGCATAAATAGATTATTGAATTTGAGGTGACATTATAGATGTATATAAAGGATGTTTAGTATACTTTAGGCTGTCTAACATGAGATTATGCTAGAATAATCTTTCTATTTAATGAATATTTCCTTATTTTTTATAGAAATTTCTTAGTTGGAAATAATTTCTTCATAGAGTAATTCATTATTTTAATGCAATCTGTCAAACTCAAATAGGGTTTGTTGCAAGAGGCCATCATTAGTGACAGGCAATTTGGAAGACCTGTTGCTAATATTTCAAAGCAAAACAGTATAAGGTGTCTTCTTCTTTATGAACCCTATGAATGGGATCGTCATATTTTCCATTATTCATAACTGCGTCATGTATACTCACTATTTTTTACTTTTTGGCATGCAAATCAACCTCTTAAAGGTAGATTTTTATGTTTTCACAATATATTTACATGATTCACAAGGTAAGAAATCAATCTTTTACTGTAATTGCAGATTTTAGGTTTTATAATTATAGGTTATTTATAGACTATAATTATCTTCAAAGTTTCATTTTTAATTGAATATTCAACCAAACATATTGAGTTTCTTATACATAACTATTTTTTATTTAGTATGAAATCTTTTGGTTCATTAGAACTAAGTCCATTTTGTACTGGCAGATAATTAAACACATTGTTTTTTTCCAATGTTTTGCAGTCTTAAAGTCAGCTAATTACTGTGTTATTGTTTGGTGTCCACTTCTGAAAAGAGAGACTCTTACTATGATAAGTTTTATTCATTTTTATTTGTTCATTGTTGTCATGTTTGAGTGTCGACTTGTGAAATTCTAAATCACATGTCGCTTTAAGTGATGGGAAATATATATATATATATATATATATATCATTCTCATGTGTTTCCTTGAAGATGTGTGTTACATTTGCACAAAAGTTTAGATATCATTCAGATATCAAAAATTTCTAATTTTAATTTGAATATTTACGTGATAAAGGAAAGACAAAGGTCTGAATTATAAAAAGTCACCCAACAACAACAACATTGATATTTTTCTTTCATTCAACCTGTAACATATTACATCTGTCTTCATCAATGCTCTTCTTCCATATGTTATCCACTTATGACATTTCCTTTGCAATATTTGGTGCATTTGCGAGTTATAGATTATTTGTAGGCTATAAATGTCTTCAAAATTTCAATTCTAATTGAGTATTCAACTGAACATATCGATTCTCTTATACATAACTATTTTCCATCCACCCACTTTTCATAACTTCCATAACCATTAGGCAGGGACCTGCAACTTCGATCATGTGTTTCTTGTTTAGTAAAAGATTGTTGAGAATTTAATTTATTGAAACTTGTATAATTTACAATCTATAAAGTTTCATGATATAATTCTTAAAATTCTAATTATTTAAAGGGTACTAGCTCAATGGAAGAGCGCCTTCTTTAGAAGCAGGAGGTTGTTGGTTGGATTCCATCGTGCCCTGATATTCATATGGAATGGAGGAAAATAATTTTTGGTGACAGAGGCTCTTTTGATCATCACCAATGAGCTTATGGTGACTTTTTTCGACCATCACCAAAATATGAAATGGTAATGGTCAATGAAGGAAACCATATATATGCATCAATAGTGATGACTATGAAAGGTCTGTCACCATAAATCGTTGTTGTTGATATGAAATGGTGAGGGTCATTGTTTTTCATTATAATAATTATTCGTGATAGACCTTCAAGTCACCAATGAGTTTATCATGACATTTTTTGAGCCTCACAAAATATAAAATGGTGACAGTCAATGAACGTTGCCATATATATGCACCAATAGTGACGGCCATGAAAGGTCCATCAAAATAAATTGTTGTTTTTCAAATGAAATGGTGATGGTGACTATCCTTCATTATAATCAATATTCGTGATGCACCTTCAATTTCACCACAACACATACTTTTGGCAATGCCACCTTTGGTGACGTTCAGTTTTTTGGTGACTGAGTCTATTGTCTGTCACCATCCGTCATTATAAATCATTATTGGTGACAAACCTTGAATGTCACCAAAACACCTATACTTTCAATGACGCCACCTTTAGTGACGTTAAGTTTTTTGTGACGAAGGCTCTTTTGACCGTCACCAATGAGCTTATGGTGAAATTTTTCACCCCTCACCAATGTCTTTTTTTCTTGTAGTGTAAATACTTATTTATTTGATTTTCCTCTAGGAATAATCAGTTAAACCAGTATTGAAATAATATTTCTGGTTATATTTATCGTAATTATGAGAAATAAATAGATAGATCATTATTTTTCTTACTTTTCTCTAGGAATAATTAATTAAATCATTATTTAGTTATTATTCCTTGTTAAATTTGACTAAATCACCTAAAATTGATTAAAAAATAATGATATGTTAATTATTCCTTATCCCCATTCATGAAATGATAAATAAATCATTTATTTGTTTATTATTTATAAATAAAGGTATTTAACTAATTTAAATTCCTTTTCCATCCAAAAAAATATAATAAAATATTCCAAGTAGTTAGATCTAGATCTTGGTTAATAATATTTTATATTCACCATTATCAAGTTTAACTCAATATTTCGTTATAAATAGGAGGGTTTTCTATTCACTATTCACTTTCATGACATTCATTGTCATGCTTTCAACATTCTCATTACTGCTACTATTTTTTTTTCCTCTTGATCTCCCATAGAGTTCAACATATTTTGAGTTTTCTACACCATTGAGAGAGAGAAAATTATGGGTCTAAAGTGTTGAGGACAACTAAGAACCCATCCCATTAAGGGGTATTGGTAACATCATTCTTTGTCCCCATCCCAAATGTTATAATATATATAAAATTCTTTATATCTTGTCTTGTCCATTGGATGTATGGAGCATTTCTTATTTCTTTTCACTATTTAACTACTTTTACTGCATAGATCATGTTTCTCGCAACATTTGTTTTAACTATCACTTGCAGATCTAAGAAGTTAAGAAGTCATATTTGTTGGTAGGGTTGTTTATCACGCGCAACTAAAGTGAGCTCTTTTCGTACACTTGCGTTAGGAATTTATGGTAACAATTAGTGACTCCACTTTGTTTTATTCAGATCCCTACATGACCAACGACTTCAGTAACTAGGGTTTTTCTTTAGCTATGTTTAGTCTCTTGATGTTTTTTTTAGCTTGTATGCCCTAAAACAATAAAAATTCTAACTTCCGTGTGTTTTTGGGTATTTTTTGTAGGTAATAAGTATTAGCCGCGCTAGAGACGAAAAAAAATTCCGCAACTTTTTGCTTAATATCCCAGATCTAGAAATCGCACTTTTTGGCCTAGAAACTATGATTTCTGCCTAAAAACACAGTTTTCAGCCCAGAAACTGCGATTTCCATAGTTTAGAGGTCAGTACCTACGAGCTGCAATTTTTTTTTTAGTTTTTTCTTTAACTGTCAGGGTTTTCCGCAATCACTATTATGCATTATATTACCTCTATCTCAGCTTGTATTAGGCCTGTATATGCTCAGTTTTCCTTCTTGAAGTAGAACCAAGCCCCTTAGGGTTTCAGTAAACTTCCACATTTCTAGGAGGGGTTTAGCTGAGTAGGTAGTTTGATATTTTGCAGCACTTTCAACCATTTTTTAGGGTCTGATATGTACTTCTTTTAGGTTCCTTTTGATCTATTATTATTCCATCCAAGACCCCCCTCTTGAGTTTTATTTGGTCTCTCCCTTAGGGTTCCCTTGTTTCCCCTAGGGTTTTAACCTTTCGCCTCCCATTTTGTAGCAGTTTTCCCCTTCGGTTTCTTGTTGTTTTCTGCACCCTTTCCAGAAAATATGAGTCATTAGATCCTTGTCCCTTACACCTTAGATATTTTTTCCATCTTGTGTGTTTTGAGTCAATTTCACCCACCTTTTAGAATAGTTGTTTGCAAAGCCTTCTTTTGGGTTGAATTTATGCATGATTGTTGTTTCAGTTTTATTTACAGTACCTCATCATTTTTTATTTTTATTTATACAATCATATGGGCTTAATTAAAATTAACACATGTCTTGCACACATGTACACCTAAAGTGAAGATTGTTTTTTTTACACATCCAAGCCAAGACAAAAAAATCGTAATTAATTTATCTTCCTCACTAAGCCTTTGTTTATCACTTTTCAATGTTTTTTTGTCCTTTGTGACTTGCCACCATTGCGCTCCCAAGGCGTTTATCTTAGAGACTCCGAGGCATTATTCCTCTAGTTCTGTTAGGAAGACTTACTCCACCGCATAGAATTTGAGTTAGTCCTCTGCCAAGTCCCCATACTAATTCTAATTTTGGTTCATCGTGTTCTTCCTCTTATTCTAAACTTGGTTCCCCTCCGCCTCATTCCGTCACCATGTCAGGAGCCAATATAGGTGATTTTCCTCAAGAAGGTGTTGGCCACGACCCTAATGTTGGAGCCATTTCTAGTGGAGCCGCTAGTAGAACCATCCCAGATAATCCTTTGCTCCCTTTTATTCCATGTTTATTCCTTCTCGATTTCAACCATTTAATCAATGACCCTATACTCCACAATCCAAATTTTCCTACTATGCGAAGTAAGTTTCCTTCATACATTCCTAAGTTGGAAAGAAATTCTACGGTCCCTAGTAATCACATCCCCTCATTTCACATGTGTTTTTCATCCAATTATATCATCGATGACTCCATCTGCCTTCGGTTATTCCAATGTACGCTCACCAGAGAAGTTTCCAAGTGGTATGTTGACCAGGCCGCTACCTCTCAATCCACTTTTGCGACTCTTACTAATTTGTTTATGTCCTAATTCCAGCCATCTCTCCCTTATGATATTAGTATAGAGTTATTGACCACATTTTGTCAAAATTATTCCACACACCTTTCTACCCATGTCCAAGAATGGCATATAAAGAGGAGATTGTGTCGAGCTCCTACATTTGACGAACGTGTCTATATGGATTGGTTTCTCAAAAATATTTTGCATTCTGTTGGTAAGGATGTCACGTCCCACTTTCCTCGGACAAAGGAAGAAGCTCACCAAGTCTTGTTGAAATATGACTTGATTTATGCCCACTTTGGTTATGTTTATATTGTTTTATCAGATCTTCCTAGACCTGGTGGTGCAAATGCACTGGGGGCGTCTCACACCACCGAAGGTATCATTGGATCTCTTTCACATATGTATAATCATCCTTCCTTTGGTTATGGATTTCCTCGAGGAGGGACCAGATCTTCCAACACTTATTCCCCTCCTAGTAGCATGCATCCAAGACAAATCATGCCTTACACATTTGCGCGATTGCATCAATCGATGCCAGGGAAAGCTTTTTCTTAACTTGTTTAATCCAATCTTGCTCAACCTTTTTTCTATCCTTATCCATAGCCTGGTGCTCCAGCCCCTTTGGCATCAACAACCCAACCTCCCATGCCTTCTCAACCTCCACCACAATAACCACCTCCCCCTTAGGGTCAGGTGTATGTACAACAAAGTGCAACGAATCCTCCTAATTCAAAGAAAAAGAGGAGATGCAACCAGAACCAAGCAGCACAGGGTAACCAAAGGCATCAAGGTAATCATCCATACACACTGCAAGGGAACCAACCTATCACTACAAACCAGCAACAGGGCGATCAACCAAAGCAGAAAAGGCCTCTTCGTACAAACAAGCCTTGTTCTTTTGGTGGTGTTCATGGCCATTATACTCATCATTATCCCCTCTTATCCCATATTTGCCAGTTGTGGGAAGAACAAGTGGCATCTAGAGGATAGCAAGCCACCACTTTGGTTCCTCCAAATACTACTCCAGCTTAACCATCTATGTTTACTAATCCTTTCCCTTAGCAACAATCTGTTTTTGGCCAACCCCCTCAAGGTTAGGCCGCCCCTCAACCTTGACAATATGTCACCCATGAGTATCAGATTCTCAAGATTAATTTTGAATACGTTGAAGTCACTGATTTCAACCTCTAGACATGGTCAGACCAATATTACAAGCCACCTGCTATGTTTGCAATCGAGTCCCAAACCAAAGTTTCAATAGAGTCCATTTTGAAACCTAGTTATCCCTTATAGATCCCTCAACCTTAGGGAGAGGTCATTCACAAGATCCAAAAAGTTCCATTACTCAGAAATGTTGCTTCTACCAAAGGCGCCCACACCTACAACATAGTGGATGACTTGGCACAATGTCATGCTGCCATGTTAATGCTAGAAGTCCTCTAGTCATGCCCATCCCACATAAAATATCTACTATCTGCTTTGGGTATTGTGGATCCTTCAAATGATCATTTGATCATCTTTGATGTTGAAAAATCATAACATCCTCCCTTACCTTCATCCATTTCCATCCAAATACTAGTGAATATTTGTAATGCCAATGTTTCATGATGTATCATTGATGAGGGCGCATCCACCTGTGTTTGGAATAAAATTGGATCGCCCAAACTAGCCCCATCAACCATCACTTTGCATGCTTGGGACACGCACACTTCTTAGTCACGTGGCATGTTCCGCAATTTTCCTATCACTCCTACCGGAAAGACTGTTTGTGTTGACATTGAATTCATTGATGCCCCCTTGGATTACAATATCCTATTGGGTCATAGCTATACATATGCAATGTCTGATTTCCTCTCAAAGTAAATATCGCCACAATCGATCATTTGACATATTATGAACTGAAGTCTCAAATTTTCCCCGATTCTATCATATCTTCAGTGGCTGATAAACAATCAATCACACTTTTCACCAGTGTTTCACCAAGATTTTATAAGGATTCCACCTTACTTGATTCATTCCTTGGTCACCCCCCTCTTATCACTGATCCCAATTAATCGAATGTCTACATGATGCAAGCATCTCAGGCTAGCCAAAAGCAGTCTAGATTAACCAGCCAACAACCAACACCTCTGGAACTTGCTATTGGAAAATTTTACTGAGCCTTTAGGACCTTCTCCTCAAGGACCTTCTTCTTTTGTTGGTGTCTCTTCCAACCTTTTCCAACCACGAATGGTTCCCCCTAGAATTCCCAATTCTTCCCTCGGGATCCTAGTCTAGTACATTGATCCCCCAGCAAAAACTACGCCTAGTAATCTCAAACCTTATACCGCTTTGACACTGGTCCAACCAGTCACTATGAATCCTCCCTTTTCTTCTGTGCCTTACTCACCTCAGCAGGAATATACTCCTATTGTGAAAGCATCTGGTGAGGAGGCTGAAGTGAAAAAGAAGGAACCTAACGACAAGGCCCCCCAAACAACTCTTTCTCTTCCTAATCCTTCAAATTCGTGACCTTCGTACACTTTGTGTGATGTTTTTGGGCATGCTACCGATAATTGTCCTAAACTTCCTTGTCTCAAACCTTTGGTCAATGAGATGTTTCTTGAATGTAATGTCTCGGAGGTCCATGTTACGTTACCCGATTCAGCTAATAAAATCAAATCATTGCGCACGAATAACCATTGTTCTTTGTGTGATAATTATGGACAATATTCTCATCATTGTTGCTATATTGACGAATTTTACGACACCCTTGAGGTTGTTCTCAAAATAGAATAGTGGATCCTATACTCCTCTACTTTTGAGTTCTGCTTCAGCAGTAGTAAAGGACATTTTTGCAACCATTTTCATACCTCCCCCTGGTGTCAAGATGATGGAACCTTAAGCCACTATCCTCTATCTATTTTCATCCATGATATCCATGGTGGAAGACCCCTCCGGGACATCCACGTCTGTTTTGATTGAACCTCCTTCAGCAATCACCCCGGGCTCAACATCGGTAGATGTTTCATGTACTAGCTCTTTGTATACCCTTCGTAGTGAATATTATGTGAACCATATCTCTCATGACGATGTGTCAGGTAGCCTAGTCACATCATGTGGTATTTCTTCCACGAGTCCTCCCATATTTCATTATGATGAAGACATTATGGAGGCAATGACCACCCCTTATTTTCCTTATCATGATATTCACCTTCGTGCATACTTCCTTCCACAACAGACCCATAAGCAACATGCTATGGAATCCAAATACTTCATCCATAGTGAGGTCAGTTAATTTCTTCCACCCTTACATCGAACCTGTGAATTTGATCCACATACACCTTGTGTCAATTACATTGACACCCAATGTTTGGGCAAGGGGGAATACCTTCTAGAGGATTTTGAAGGCCTGCTCCTTCATAACCCTCGCAATGTACTCTACCTTAAGAGATTTTATCCATAGCATCTCCCATCGAGATGCATGTTTTATTTCTATCATGCATTTAGGTAGCTTGCATTATTCATCATCATCTCATTTTTTGTCTTGTGGATCCTTTGAGATGGATCCATCATCCACACGATATATCGGCTATGCCGATGGTGCAAGTCGCTTCTTTCATAATCTAGCCTTGGTAGCTTGGGCCATTCTTACCCCCATGCATTCATTATGCCTCTCCGTAGGCATATGCATTGGATCTGCCACCAATAACTATGATGAATATGATGCAGTTATAGGTTTGTTAGTCTATTTCATTGATCATCGCATCCTTCATCTTCATGTTAGTTTAGATTCCTTGTTGCTTTTAATGCAATTGAATGGTGTGTATCGTGTCAATAACCATCTCCTTTTTAGAAGATATTTACAAGTGAAGTTCTTAGTGCATGAATTTGAAACCATTACATTCATTCATGTACCTAGAGCCAAAAATCATTATGTAGATAAAGTTCCAAACAACATTCTAGATTGAACCTTATCACATGCATTTAACCCAAGAAAATAATAATAAAACAAATGGTGAACCATATAATCGTCATATATAAAAATATGCATATCCATAATATGTATCAACAAAATCATAATGTTTTGCAGTCAACTATTCTAAATACCTTTGACATGCCCATAACATGTTACAAAATCAAAACTGGGGGGACCACATGCCCATACATCTAATCACTATTTGGAGGGTCCTGAGCTAATGTCTTGGCTCTTTCATCTTACAGATCCTGCACAAATTGTTCGACCATCACCATGCGTCTCCTAACCCCTCGCCACTCTGAGGGTAGCCCTATACATCCCTCAATGTAATAGTCATCAATATCATGCCATCCACACTAGAATACATCGAGAAGTATCGGCTCACACCTGTGGTGGACAACCTCCAGCAGAGCCTCATAGTCAGGTCTCTGGTCTCCTCTCGCTCCGCTAGACTCTGTAGCCGTTGGCTCAGCGGGTCGTCCCATATACCCTGTCGGCTTCACTGGTGCTATATATGCATACCAAAAGTAATGAATCAGTACCACATACATGTTCTAGAAACTTTGAATGCATCATAGTATATAAAAAATTTCACTTACCATATGGACCCATGCTCGACCCGATGAAAGTGGAAAGTAAGGATCCCCCTAAAAGTTCATACCACTGTATCAATAATATTCTATTTACAGTGGCATCTGATACCAATGTGTGAAGAACTCGGGTGTGAACACTCGTTCCACTTCCTTGAATCCTCCTCTCCACTGTAGCTACCCCTAGCAGCACATCGTGGGCTCCCATGGGCCCCCATCCTGGATCTACACATGAGGCCAAATGTGGGGATATTCTCAAAGAAGAATGAGCATAACGTTGTAACAAAAGCATAGTCATGGTTCACCTATCGTTTTCATAGTGAAAACTATCGTTTCATCGATGAAAACATCATCTGGGCCCATCCATAGTAGGTCCCACTCAATAAACTCTCAACCAAAATCATCTGCCCCAGTGATGTGGTGGAATGCTTGGTTTCCCAGGATCCACAGTACTACTATGGTGGAAGCCCGTGTCGCTAGCCTCACTATATCACCGATTGATATGGTTGTTCCCTTAGCATGAAGATCTGGTCTAAAGTGGCGTTCCACGAAATTTGATATGTTCCACCTCGACGGTCACACCATATGTATATTTCCCAGCACCCCTAGTGGTGGGAGTCCGGTTAAGAAGTAGATTTCATGTATGTTTAGCTCGATATTGCACCCCTACACTATAAATGCCTCCTCTTATGGATACCAGTAGCTGACTATCCTAGAAATCAAGGGCACCCCTACCCTCATCAGTGGGTTCTCAACCAACTTGAGAACCTCATACCTCGCAAGTGCACCTCGGACCACTTGATATCCCTGCATCTAGGCACATAGTGCATCCAAATCCATCTCTCTAGTTGATCTTCAACTCTTCCATACCTACACAAACCCATCATTTTTGTTAGTTCGGAGAAAGATAATCTGCATCCTAGCTCATTAAGTCCCAATCGCCAGCCAAAAATAGGACAAAACTGAGTTTTTGGCCATCTTTCAATTTTTAGGACCTGTACCTACAAGCTCACAGTTTTCCCCTCTAGAAACTATGAGCTAGTTCATAGTACATGCCCCACAATGTGTGAGCTGACAATGAAGACGGGAAGAGTGATGTTTCTGAGCTCGGGGCACCTAATCTGAAAAACTGAAATGCTAAAAAAGTAGAGTAGGGTTAGGCCACCAACTTGAAACTGATGGATATTTATTCCAACGGTCAGTTTGTCCACTACAATTCCTGCGAGATTTAGGGAGTTATCCTCCTCTCCACATTCACCACAACTCCACTTTCAAATGAATAAAATTGGAGGGAAATCACCCTATTAAAAAAAAAACACTAATTTTTCTTTCACCAATTCCAACCAAACTGTAGCTCGGTTTGACAAACCTTCAACACCATTGGAAATCTTGCACTGAGATCTAAAATTGGTATCCTTTTGTTTCTGGTAATTTAACACTTCACCGAGAAGTCATTTTTCCTAGAAGGGTCAATTTTTCGACTCTTGAAATTGGATTTATTCACTTGCACTACTTGTGCTTGGGGCACCACTTTGCCTTCATACTTCTCGATGCGTGTGTCCATTTTCATCAGTGGTAACCATTTTTTTCTCATGTTTTTATGGCCCCCGCCGGGACTATTCTGTGTGGGAGCGTCATCAAGTCACCCTTGTTCATAGCATTAGAGTCGAGTTATCATGGCATTCATGTAGTCTATCCCAAGTGCCTTTGTCTCCTGCTACAGTATTCCATCCATTTTTTCCTTGTCCCTCTCTCATGTCACCCATTTTTCCCTCCGGTCATACTATCCCCCATCCCCTCTAGAGTCGTGTTAGTCGCTACCAAGTCATCCGTGCATTCTATGCTCTCACAAGGGAAATCTTTTGTCAGCTACTCAGTATCCCACATTCCATCATAATCCCTAGTGTCATTCCATCTCTCGCTTCACTATGATCCCCCATGCCTTAGTTCAGGATTCCTCATTACCTTACCTATGGCATACCTCCTTCTTTTGACATCAACACATTCATTCTAGAAGACATGTCTAGAGGGAGGTGTACTTTGGTTCCAACTTCCTTTATTCTTCGGTGCCTTGGATTAGGCAGGGACTCATCATTTCCCTTTGACTTGATATTTTATGATCTTCCTAGCTTCAACTCCTTATCACATGATTGAGATTCGTATACTAAATGGTTCAGTGATCCAACATATTGTACCAACTATTCCCGGGTGTGTGTGAGATGTTTCAGACCTCATGATGGGGTGGCCCTTCAGGTAGACCCCTACATGCTTGGATGACCTCATATTATGTTTTAGCCTCAGATGAAGCTCTACAGATTTGATGGGTTGGGTTTGAGCCACTTGCAGCGCCCATAGCATGCACGCATAAATCAGATGATCCATTCATATTTTTAGAGTCCTTTCCTATTTATCATGGCTTCCTTGGTTGTTATTATGTCTCATGCACTCAAATATTATTGTATTAAGACCTGGTTATTTTCCCAGGTGCAGTATGTATGTGGGATCCACTATACTTTTGTTTGGGGCATTTTATGCCAACATGTCATGTACCATTTATCATGTACTTTATATCTCACTCTCATTTTGTTGTGCACACCATTATTCTTTGTACTTTGTCATCTCAGCGAGCATAGGTATGCCTCCCCTACCTCGCTGAGAATAGGTACCCAAACATTAAAAGAGACTTATATCGTTTGTAAGTCTCACCCCCTCAATTATTGTTCTCTCTCGCTTCACTTTGTCTATGTATCTCTATCTCTCTCTGAATCCCCTTCGCTGCCTAGTGATTTTGTTCTTGCAACGTACTTCCATCACACGATTAGCTCCTAATGATCTCACATTCATGACAATCTGTTACACCAATTTTTGTTCATATAACCATTTAAAATTATGTGGATCGAGTACACCATGTAATACCAATTTTACCATAGATTTTTTTTTTTCACTATAAGAAATAACTTAATAAACCATATTTTATTAAGTTATTTTTGGTTCAAAGAGGAAACCCCACGAGGAATAATTAAATAAATCCTTATTTATTTTATTTTCATCTAGGAATAGTTAATTAAACCATTGTTTAAATAATATTCTTTGTCATGCTTAACCCATTTATGAGAAATAATTAGATAAATCATTATTTATCTAATTTCTCTCTAGGAATAATTAATTATATCATTATTTAGTTATTATTCCTTATTAAATTTGACTAAATCATCTAGATATAATTAAACAAATAATTAGTTTTTAATCATTCCTTAACCCCATTCTTGAAATTATAAATAAATCATTTATTTTTTTATCATTTCTAAATTAAGGTATTTAACCAATTTAAATGCCTTTTCCATCCAAAAAAATATAATAAAATATTCCACGCAGCTAGATTTAGTTCTTGGTTAATAATATTTTGTTATAAATAGGAGGGTTTTCCATTCATTATTCGCTTTGATGACTTTCATTGTCGCGCTTTGGTCATTCTCATTGCTACTACTATTTTCTTTGCTTCTTGAGCTCGCAAAGTGTTCAACATATTTCAGGTTTTCTACACCATTGAGAGAGAGAAACCTATGGATATGAAAGGTTGAGGACAACTAAGGACCCATCCCATTGAAGGGGACTTCCTTAACATCATTCTTTGTTCCCTTCCCAGGTGTTATAATATATATAAAAGTCTTTATATCTTGTCTTTTTCATTGGATGTTTAAAGAATTTCTTATTTCTTTTCACTGTTTAACTACTTCCACTACATAGATTGGGTTTTTGACAACATTTGTTTTAACTATCAGCTGCATATCTAAGAAGTTAATTAGTCATCTTTGTTGTTAGGGTTGTTTTTCATGCACAACTAAAGTGAGCTATTCTCGTACACTTACATTAACAATATACGCTAACACCAATAATTATATATGTTAGGTCCATATATTACTAATGTAGTCCCTTATTTTTGTTAGTGTAGCCCCTTTATTGTTATTTTTGTACCCTTATAACCCCCATATTGTCATTATTGTGCCTTTACATTATTATTGTTAGGTCGGATAGGATTATATTATGACCCGTTAGACTCCTATATATCAGAGGTTTCGTCATTTGTATCATCCAAGAATTGTTCATTTATGTAATGTAAAGGAGGTTTCTCTCTTGAAGTGGCTTATTTCTAAGGATTTGATCTCTCTTTTCTTCTATTTTTGGAGTTGGTTTCATAGCATTTGGTATCAAATATTTGGATTTTAGGGTTTTGCTACTCCAAACAGGTCATCATGGAATTTGTGCTACAAATATTTTTCTATGAAGGTTTAAATGCTAAATTCTTTACCACACAAAGCTAAAATCCTCTGGCACTTTTTGCAAAAAATTTAGATCTCGGTTCGAGATATTTTTGGAGATATGATCTTTGGAAGTTAGCGTTTTTGTAGGCTCCCGAATTTCATCTAAAAGAGGTGACCTCGGGAAAATAATCATAACTCTCTCTCTGAAAATTGGATTAGGATTATGTAAAAGGTGGCCAAAATCACATGGAATTTAGTTTCTTGCGTTTCAATTTCAGAGCCGAAGGAGGAAACAGTGACACGTGGCATGTCATACAAGTTTTCTCTACTAAACCAGTCCATAATTAGGTCATTGTGCAAGATTGAGCATAACTTTGTCTTGCGGCATCCAAATCATGTTTGAATTGTGGAATTCTAAAGAAGATTTAGAGAGCTCTTACAAGACCAAATTTTAGATATTGAAGATTCGAGATCACAAAGATTATTGGATTAGGATTATGTAAAATGTGGCTAAAATCACATAGACTTTAGTTTCTTTTGTTTCAATTTCAGAGCCGAAGGAGGAACCAGTGACACGTGGCATGTCGTACAAGTTTTCTCTACTGAACCAGTCCATAATTAGGTCATTGTGCAAGATTGGGCAAAACTTTGTCTTGCGGCATCCAAATCAGGTTTGACTTGTGGAATTCTAAAGAAGATTTAGAGGGCTCTTACAAGACCAAATTTTAGATATTGAAGATTCGAGATCACAAAGATAATTCAGTTTCAATATAAATCTCCTCAAAATAAAGAAAAAGATATCAGTATTGGGTTCTAAAATGCCACGTAAAAATAATTAAACACCCATTAAGCCGCCTGAATACTTTTCTATGAATCATGAAGATGAAGAAGTGCAACATGATATATCAAAATTACAAGAGAATGTGCACCAAATTTCTCTCTCGCAAAAGAGAAACAAAAAATGAAATGAAAGTTGTGAAGAAAGGTGTGTAAGCTAAGATGGATGATTTGAATAAGGGCATGGAATCTAATATGGATGGTTTCAAAAAAGGCATGGAAGATAATATGGATGGCTTGAAGACAGGTGTGGAAGCTAATATTGATGGTTTGAATAATGTCATGGAATGCATGGAAGCTAAGGTCGATGATATAGAAGAAAAATGAAAGACAACTGTTGGAATCATGATTTCCATTAGAAAAATACCCATAGGCATTCTTCTCTGATACAATCACTAGAGTTAGGATCCACAAGAGGTGGTTAGTCCATGTCACAAAACATACGGGGAGTGTTGAACCCAATTTCCAACAATATTCTCCCCAACACGAGCCGAGTGAGTTTCGAACTCGAGACCTGTCGCTCTAATACCAATTGTTGGAATCATGATTTTTGTTAGACCAAAATCCACAGGCACTAGTATCTGCTACAATCACCAAAGTTGGGATCCATGAGAGGCGGTTAGTCCATGTCGCGAAACACATGGAGAGCGTTGAACCCAATGTCCAACAACAACATCGAAGAAATTAAGAATGATCTAAAAGAAGACATGGAAGGTTTGACAAATTTGATATAAGAAATGATTCCTAATGGCAAAAAGATAGTAGAGGAAAATCATGATGAGAACAAAATAAATTTTAATCGTGATTTCATAAACTCTAATATTGGATAGAAGACCCACCATATTCCAAAGATAGATATGCGGAATTTTGATGGCAAGGATCCCGTAACATGGATACTATATAAGGAGCAATATTTTTATCTCAATAATGTGCAAAAGCAATTTTTAGATCATACGTATGGTATCATTTGCTTTTCGCCAATAAAAAAATTGTGACTTGGTCAATTTTTACGTAGGAAATGATAGCACATTATGAGGATACAAAGAGCAACACCTTCTTTAGCCAATTGATAAATCTCAAACAAAAGGGTTCAGTGGTGGAGCACATGATTGATGTATTCATAGGAAATTTAAAGGATAACATCCAACATGAGGTTCACCTTTGGGAACTTGATTCATTGGAAAAGGCATCCAGGTTGGCAAGAAAATTTGAATGTAAATTTATGGTGACAAGGAAGCCTACAACTCACATGTATAAAGATGGAAGTGCTGCTACTCATATACTTCCAGAACCTACAAGTTTGACACCACAATAATTGGAAGAAAAAGGAGGAAAAGGGCTTTGCTACAGTTGTGATATGAAATAAACTAAAGGTCATAAGTGTTCTTAGAAGAAATTATTTTACATAGATTGTGAAGAGGAGGAATAAAATTAAGAAGAAAATTCAAAAGAAGAGGATATACACTAGGAACCAACACTAGATAAAGAAGAAATGAGTTTGACCATATCGTGTAATGCATTGGAAGGTATTACCAATCCTCAAATGCTCAAGATAGAAGGACATATCAAGAAGAAAAAGGTAATAATGTTGATTGATTCGTGTAGTACCCATAATTTCATTCATTGTAAGGTAGCTAAGGAATTGAATTTCTTCCTATATCCAGCACCAGAATTTCAAGTGATGGTTGCAAATGGAGGAACTATAAATTACTTTGGAAAATGCCATAATTCAAGCTAGCCAAGGGGGAATATTTATTGAATAGTACAGTGCCTTCCATTCCAATGGGAGGTGCTGATGTTGTACTAGGAGTACAATGGTTACAATCTTTGGGGACAGTAGCTTTTAATTTTCAAGAAATCTTTTTGAATTTTTTTCTGGAAAGAAAGGAAGTTGAATTATGGGGTATCACAGGGAAGATGGGAAATATAATAATCTCTAATGTCATGCCAAATATTTTGAAGAAAAAAAAAACAAGGCGTAATTACACAATTATGATTTCTAGAAGTTCCAACATCAAAATCATCTATTTCTCTAGATCTCCAAAAAGTCTTGAACAATCATTCTATGGTGTTTGAAACTCCCAAAGTAATCCCGCCTATTTTCGATCATGATCATGTTATTCATTTTATTATAGGAAGTTTTCCTCCAAACATCAGGCTTTACAGATATCCTTATGTCCAAAACATAAAATCTGAACGTATGATTGTAGAAATGTTAGAGGCTGGTATAATTCAACCTAGTCAGAGTTCCTTCTCTGCTCCAGTAGTATTGGTGTAAAAGAAGGATGGATCATGGCACATGTTTCCGGATTATAGGGATCTCAATAAGATCACTATTAAATATAAATTTCCCATTCCTGTGATTGATGAATTATTTGATGAATTACATGGAGCAAATTATTTTACCAAGTTGGATCTTCATTTAGGATATCATCAAATTAGAATGAAGACTAACGATATTCCAAAAACAAAATTTCAGACTCATGAGGGTCATTATGAATTTTTGGTCATGCCTTTTGGCCTTACCAATGTACCTTCTACATTTCAAGGTTTTATGAATTCCATTCTCAAATCCTTCCTTACAAAATTTGTGTTAGTATTTTTTTATGATATAATAATCTACAGTGGGTCTTGGAAGGATCATGTTCAACATGTTGACAAGGTGCTCAAACTTTTAGAGGAGTTATATGAAAAAACCTCAAAATGTTTTTTTGGAGTACAAGAGGTGGAATATTTGGGTCATATTATATCTCATGAGGGTGTTAAGGTAGACCCTAACAAAATTTTATTCATTAAGGAAAGGAAAGTTCACTCAACCATAAAGTAGTTGCGAGGATTTCTCTGGTTAACAGGGTATTATCGCAAGTTTGTTAATAATTATGGGAGAATAGCAGAACCTCTAACAAAATTATTGAATAAAGATGCATTTTCATGGAGTCCTTAAGCAACTAAGGTCTTTGAACATCTTAAAGAGGCAATGTTCCTAGCACCGGTCTCAGCTACGCCAAAATTCACAAAAACCTTTATTGTGGAATCTGATGCCTCAGGAAATGGAATTGGTGTTGTTTTAATGAAATAGGGAAGACCCATTAATTTTTAAAGTCGTCCAATCAAAGGAAAATATTCACATAAAGCTATTTATGAGAAGAAAATGTTGGCAATACTACATGCAATAAATAAAAGACGACCTTACCTAATGGGAAGACACTTCAAGGTAAAAACTGATCATGATAGTATTAATTTGTTTTGGAACAAATACTATCTTCAGAAGAGCAGAAAAAATGGGTCACAAAGATTTTGGGTTATCACTTTGAAATCAGCTACAAAAAGGGGAAGCTAAATGTTTTTGTAGATGCACTCTCAAGAAAGGATGAAGAGGTGGAAGAATTTCTTTGTGCCATTTCTATTATCCAACTAGATTGGATAACTGAAGCAAGGGATGAATGGAAGAAGGATGAAGAAGTGTGGACACTCATTCAAAATTTGTAGCAAGATCCTATTACATATGATACATTTAGGTGGAAAAATGATTCCTTATGGTACAAAGATCGCTTATATTTTTGTAAGAATGCCCAACTAAAACAAAATTTTCTTTTGGAATTGCACACTTCTCCTTTAGGTGGACACTCAAGATTTTTAAAAACTTAGCACAGGGTGAAGCAAGAATTTTTTTGGGATGGCCTTAAATATGATATTCAAAATTTTGTGGTGGAATGTTTTTTTTGTGAGAAAAATAAAGTTGAGACAATTAAGACCCCGAGTATTCTACAACCTTTATCCATTCCAAGTCAACGTTGGGAGGAGATTTCAATTGATTTTATTAGAGGTTTACCTAACTCCGAAGGAAAGAGTGTCATCATGGTGGTAGTTGATAGACTTACCAAGTATGCATACTTTTGTGCATTATCTCATCCATTTAAAGTAAGTACAATTGCTAGTGAATTTATGGAAGCAACTAAAAAGCTACATGGGAACTCAAAGATTATGGTAAGTGACAAATATCCAATTTTTACGGGAAATTTTTGGATGGAATTATTTTCTTGTTTGGGTACTCAACTAGCTCATAGGTCATCTTATCATCCTCAATTAGATGGTCAAACTGAGATTGCAAACAAATTTTTGGAAGGATATTTTGATTGTTTTGTATCTGATAAAAAAACACAATGGGTCAAGTGGTTACATTTTGCTGAATGATGGTATAGCAATTCCTTCTAGACTGTAGCAAAAATGAACCCGTTTATGGCAGTTTATGGATATATTCCACTGCCCATCACATCATATTTAAGATAAAATTATAAGTTTAAAGCAGTGGAATATCACATCGGGCATAAAAAACAAGCTCTCCAACCCTTGAAGGATAACCTAAATTTGGCACAAAATCGAATGAAACAACAGGTAGATCAACATCGCAGCGAGAGAAGTTTTGATGTAGGATACTGGGTATTTTTACAAATACAACCATACAAAAAAATGCCCCTCAAGCAAGCTAAGAAGGATAATAAATTATCTCCAAAGTACTATGGTCCTTACAAGTTGTTTCAAAATATTGGTACTATGGCATAAAAATTGGAGCATCCTGCTTCTTAGTGAGTCCATCCAGTTTTCCATGTTTCATGCTTAAAGAAGGTTATAGGTGAAAAAATTCTAGTTCAAACAATATTCCCAGAACCTGATAAGGAAGGAAAAATCATATTGGAACCTGAAGTAGTCACGAAAACATGAACTCGATAGCTACGAAACCGATCAATTTCAGAGTATCTCATCAAGTGGAAGAACTTACCCACTGAAGATTCTACATGGGAGGATGAGAATTTTATATAGAAGCATCCAGATCTACTCAAGCATTGAGAACAACACATTTTTTAAATAGAGGGGTAAGCTATGTCCCTATATTACTAGTGTAGTCCCTTATTGTTGTTTTTGTAGCCCCCTAATTGTTATTATTGTACCCCTGTAACCCCCATATTGTTATTATTGTGCCTTTACATTATTATTGTTAGGTCGGCTAGGATTATATTGTCACCCCCTCTGACATATAAAAGGAGGTTTTTTCATTTGTATCATCCAAGAATTATTCATTTATGTAATGTAAAAGAGGTTTCCCCCTCAAAGTGTCTTATTTCTAAGGCGTAGATCTCTTTTTTGTTCTATTTTTGGAGTTGGTTTCATCACACTCTAAGTGTCCAAGTGTGTGATATAAAGAGAGTAAAGAGAGAGAGCTCCAAAACTGAACTAACCAAAAGCTAACACTAAAAAAAGATGTGAAATTATACTCATAAGACTTTTTATTAATGAGGCCACTATTTTCTTCATTTTCCATTTTTTTCCTTTATTTTCCTCCTAAAATCCAACTTGTGACCTTTCACCTTATTTTTCCCATATTTTCCATTATTTTCATAAATAATAAGCCAGTTAATGTCTCTTTCCTTTCCAAATCCTTTTCCATTTAATTTTCCAATTTCCCTTAGCCACAATAAACCAAATGAACACCCATACTAAGATGTTTTCCCCAAAATTTGGGTTGGAATAATCATTCCATGACGTTGGTTATTATTTTTCCTTTACTAAAATTATTACATGGAATTTTGACCAAGGCTATTACAGAACCCTCCCCCTCGGTGGAACACCATCCTCGGTGTTCAATGACACCTAGAACCATTAATACTGCTGAAAGAAAAACATACCTCCCATGGAGCTTTATAAATCATCTCAATGCAATATTTACATTGAACAACCTATTGAAAAGAAACCAACATGAAAAACATAATAATATGATACCCATACCACTTAGTAGAGATTTATAACACAACTCATGGGGGTATTTACACCCTTATACATATATATATATACCAAAACATCATACTAAAACATATGCAACAAAAATTTCTTAACTAATTAATGGAGAATGATACATAGCTCACATTTGATTCATCATCTTCCATGTAGCTTCATCGGGCCCAAAGTGCTTCCATGGCACTTCAACCTACTCAATTCCTCAATTCTGAAGCATGAGAATCTTTCTCTACAAAATACACTAAGGTTCTAGCTGGAATTCCCCTTATGGATCCATCTCTAATATAGACGATTCAATCAAATGATCAACATATTTAATATACTTCTTAAGAAATGACACATGGAAAACATCACGGAATTTAATTTTCGAAGGAATTGCAAGTCGATAGGCTACTAGTCCAATCCTTTTAATAATATTTAAATGTCCACGAAATGGAGGTAGCATCTTGGCACATGATCCGATCCTCAAGGAGTTTTGCTTGTGCTTGATGCAAAATTACACCTGTTCGCCAACCTGAAACTTCTTAAACATCCAATTCTGATTTGCATAAAAATTTTGCATGTCTTGTGCTTCCTATAGATTCTTCTTGATGACCTACATTTCTTGTTCCACTTCTACTAACATATCCGATCAAATAAACACCCTTTTCACTAGATCACTCCAATTGATGGGAGTGCTACAACTCTGCCCATAGAGTCCCTCAAACAAAATCAACATAAGGTACTCCTCCCATCCCCTCTGATGATGCATCACATTCATCCTCAACATGTCCTCCAATATATTTTTGACCATCCATGGTTTCCCATCTTTATGTGGATGATAAGATGTGTTGAAGGCCAACTCTGTCCCCAAACCTGCAAAAAACTACTTCCAAAACATTGTAGTGAAATTAACATCCATTTCAGGAAAAATATTCCATAGAACATCATTGTAGAAATTATATGCACTAAGCATTCATATGTCCAAGATCCACCTGATCTCACACTATTTAACTTTATGCAAGATACTGAATCTATTCCACTTGTTAATATTTTGCAGAAAAATTAATTGCACACACATGTGAAGCATAAACAAAAATATTCAATCGCACATAAGACAACTTTTAACCAGGAAATTATGAAGCTAAAAACCAAAAATATATATTATGTAACATGGAGATCATATGAAAATCTCATACAAACATAAAAAGCTTATCACAACCCCTCAGTACAGTACAATCGTCATACACTAATCAGGACCAATCTTGCAAATCCATGCATCGATCTCTGCCCCCTGCTAGCCTGCCTCCACTGCAAAATCTCTGCTAAAGAATAGCTCGGAATGAAATCGAATTACTCCATCCTTGAATGCACAATCCTCATTCGCATCTCCACTGAGTGTGTGATGCAATCAATGCATCACTATAGTCACAACAAATAGTCTATCTTGCCCTTTCACCTATCTCTCGACTAGTCTCCACTGAAACTGCCATGCACTGTAGTTAATTGATGTATCTTTTAGTTGATTAATGAGTTATTATTTGTGAGTTAATTAACTAATTAATTCACTCCACTCTCACTAGTGTATCAATCAGTTAGACTAGATACAACTAGCTCAACTAAGTCAAACTAAGTTAAACTGAATACAACTCCATAACTACTTCTTCCAACTATGTCATAACTCTGCCACTTGAGTGCTAACTGAGTTCTCCATGCATTAGCTCCCGTAAACCCTCAGGAATAGCGTAATTCCTTCTGTCAGCTGATGTGCCACATCTGTTCATTGAAATGAAGTGCTCCAAGAGAATAAGTTGTTGTTTAGAGTCTGATTATTACTAAGAGCTAATAATAATCGACATGCAACTCTTTTTAGATCAGCGATCTATAAATAGACTTCGCCCAATATTCTAAAAATATAATTTCATATATTTTTCCAACTTGATCAACCATCCACAAATAGCATCCTGCAACTTCTGAAATATGATCAACATGTCTAAAAATAGACATAGTCTAAAAATAGACTTGCACCAAAAATAGCCTGCAGGCCCACTTAGTGAATGCGACTCTTTTCACTACGCTGATCATCTTGTTGAATCTCAAAAATCATGTAGCCTCACTACATATTTGATAAATACCTATGCCAAATCATTAGTTGAATAATTAGACTTCCCTCAAATGAAGTGAACTACCTTTGTTAACATGTCTACCATAACCATGATAGAATCATACTTTCTAGATGTCCTCAGAAATCCTATAATGAAATCCATAGAAATTAAATCCCATTTACACTCTGGAATCATAATCAAATTTATTAGTCCACCTTGATACCTACACTAGGATTTCACATGCTAATAATCCAAGCATTTAGTGAGAAACTCTCCCACGTCCTTCTTCAGATTTAGCCAACGATAAAACGTCTTCATTATTGTCAATGTATTCTAGTATCCTTGGTTACTTGAATATGGTTTTTCATGGAACTCTTGTAATATAGTATTCTTGAGAGCATTGTCATTCAACAAATATCTCTTCTCCCTAAATAAAAACAAACCATTTATTTTAAGATGATATTCCACATCGTGTTCACATGTACCCTGTTGCAACCTATTTATAAGCTCCATGTACCTCTCATCTGGTTGTCTAGCCTGTAGGATCCGATATTGTATATCTTGTTGGAAATATATTCACTAATGAGGGGTGGGAGTGAATCAATAGTGACGGCCTTTGTATGTACTGTTACGAATTATATATATTTTTCATTAATGTCAATTTTCCATGCATATTCACAATATTAGCTCATCAAAACATATAAGAAACAATAAACTAAAATTATAGAAAGATGATAAATAACCATGATAAAACAAACATGCAGACAAAGTAACACAATTATTTCTAGTGGAAACCGTTATGGGAGAAAACTGCCCTGTTGCTGCTTCACTTCTCAATTCTTTTTATTATCTACTGAAAAAATTGTTACATTGATTAGCTACACTCATGGATCGAAGACTACAGTATGCTGGAAACTATCAATTCATAACTTTTTTTTCTCTCGTGTATCTAGGAACTACTATCCATCGGAATATTCCATGACCAATGATCCTTGCCCAACCACCATGGGACTGAAAAAATCCTATTGCATGGAGAAAAATATTCCTACTACTAAATTGGAGAACTCACTCTCTCTACTGAAGCCTCCACACCTTTACTTCCTCCATGTGAACCATGTTTCATAAATGTTTCATATTGGGATCTCAATTCGCCCAACATGAGAAACCCGAAAAAACTAGCATTCTACACATAAAAAATGAATCAATCATTTTCCCAAAGAGGTATTTTTTGTCTTATCTTCTACTCATCACAATCTCAACACACTTCACTCAATAATCCTCCATTCTGTAGCCCAATTCACCTATGAATTATGAATACACACCCCTCAAATATATCTACAATATAATGTGAGTATTTGTTGCAATCTTAACTCACTCACAATTCCCTCACAATTCCATACACTCACACTCTCAAAACATCTATCCAAATAGAATCAATGCCTTCTTCTATTTAACATGTTCTAAGATGATTAACTCATTAAATGCTACATGTTATTCATAAATCAACAACAATTTTGCATGCTTTAGAGTTGGTTGAGGAAGGATTATGGACCAAATCAATAACTAACTCCACAATCCCTTTGATATCTTCATCCATGATCAACTTCTAAAGGGCCCACAAAATTTTCCTGACCATATGCCAAAAAATCTTGATTGATAACATCACCAAAACACCAAAATTAGTTGAGAAGTGTGAGGAATGTAGAGAAAATCTCATGAAAACACCACAGTCTCTCCCTTAGAACTCTCATCCATGTGACTTTAGCATATTTGGGCTATAGTTTCTCCCATAGGCTACTCTCCATGCAAATAGAGCCTAAAACCAATCCCTTGACCTTCCTTCTATGCGACTATGGAGAGGAGAGTAAAAAAACATTCTTCCACGGCTCGAGAATTTTCCTAAAATTATTCCAAATCTTAAACAACCTATATAGGACCTATCAAAATATCTAACACCTCTCTAACACTTCACCAAGTCACTGCAATAACTTCATCATCATCCCAAGTCAAACTAGGTTGACTAGGATGCCTACCAACAACCAAACTAACCATGTAAGCCATCAATCTTCTCTACAACATCCCTTCCATAATTATGTAGCTCCAATACCTGTTAGACATCCTACAACACTTTCAAAACTATATAAATAATCCAAAAACAAATGTAGATACTATCTAATCCCAAGGTGTAACATCATCATCATAGATGACCTAATCAGGAACATGGATATGAAGGAGACCTAAACATCAAGGCTCCTCAACTCTAAAATATGTAGCATCCATCAATATATGTATAAAAAAACATGATCTTGAAGACCATCATAATGGTAAGGCCTCCAAGCTAGTGCAACAAACCATCATCCAAGACCAAAGCTAATGCACCATGCCATCATACCATCATCCAACTCAAGTCATCTCCAATCACCTATACACACGCATATCCAATACACCTACAACCTAAGTAATCAAGTTGAAATCAATAACAATGAACCACACATATGCAACACTACAACACAGATCAATGCCGACAATATCCCCCTTTGGCATTGATGTCAAACCCCCAACTGAAACAATCACGTGATCAACATTCCTACATTCCCCCCTTTGATAAAAATGGCAAAGGGCTAAACATGTCAAGTGAAAATTCTATATACTCCTCTACATGCAAGCGGATCCATTAACAAAAACATAAACTCCACTCAAAATCATGTGCGAGTGATGAAAAATGGAATGCAAAACTAAAATACAACAACGATCCCCCAGGAAGATATGTGCACTAAATTCTATGTGTACAAAAGATATTTCCAATAAAAAATATGCAAAAGCATCAACATACAACTCCTACCAGCAACAACAATAAACTCTCAATCAAAAAAATCAAACATTGAAACACATGCTCTCTCCCCTGAAGCAACAACACCATAATCCATGTCATAGTGGCAACATTAGATCATATAACCAAGACATAGCAGCAATAACATAATGTGATGTACTAGCAGAAACAACACTGGTAAAGGCCATAATCCTAGTAGAAAATATCCAACCAAATCTGATGCAACAAAAAAAAAATACATCCTCTCCACAATGTACTTCCTGATAGTAGAAAAACTCATACAACACAATTAGAAATGTAACATTTCTCTAAAGTAGACATGGAATCAATTGTTATGAAACTAGCTCCAAGAATAGAAGAAAAGAGAGATCAACACCTTAGAAATAAGCCACTTCGAGGGGGAACCTCCTTTACATTACATAAATGAAAAATTCTTTGATGATACAGATGAAAAAACCTCATTTCTATATATATTAGTCCATGGGGTCAGAATATAGTCCTATCCGACCTAACAATAATAATGTAAGGGCACAATAATAACAATATGGGGGTTAAAAGGGTACAAAAATAATAATAAGGGGGCCACACTAACAATAATAAGGGACCACACTAGTAATATAGGGACCTAACATGCCCCTCTCCTTCGAAAAAATTGTTGTCCTCAATGTTTGAGTGGCTCTAGATGCTTTTGTATAAAATTCTCATCCTCCCATGTAGAATCTTCAGTGGGTAAGTTCTTCCACTTGATGAGATACTCTGAAATTGATCGATTTTGTAGCTGTCGAGTTCTTATTTCAGTGACTACTTCAGGTTCCAATATGATTTTTCCTTCCTCATCAAGTTCTGGAAGATCACATCGAGCATCAACAACATGTTCTCCAAAAATATAAGAAAAGAGAGATCAATGCCTTAGAAATAAGCCACTTCGAAGGGGAAACCTCCTTTACATTACATAAATGAACAATTCTTGGATGATACAAATGACAAAACCTTCTTTCTATATATATAGGAGTCCATGGGGTCACAATATAATCCTAGCCAACCTAACAATAATAATGTAAGGGCACAATAATAACAATATGGGGGTTACAGGGGTACAACAATAACAATAAGGGGGCTACACTAAGAATAATAAGGGACTACACTAGTAATACAGGGACCTAACATGCCCCTCTCCTTCAAAAAATTGTTGTCCTCATTTCTTGAACTGTGGCTCTGGATGATTTTATATAAAATTCTCATCCTCCCATGTAGAATCATCAGTGGGTAAGTTCTTCCACTTGATGAGATACTCTGAAATTGACCGATTTCGTAGCTGTCGACTTCTTGTTTCCATGACTACTTCAGGTTCCAATATGATTTTTCCTTCCTCATCAAGTTATGGAATATCATATCGAGCATCAACAACATGTTATCGAAAAATAGAGAAAAGAGAGATCAACGGCTTAGAAATAAGCCACTTCGAAGAGGTAACCTCCTTTACATTACATAAATGAACAATTCTTCGATGATAAAAATGAAAAAACCTCCTTTCTATATATGTAGGAGTCCATGGGCCACAATATAATCCTAGCCAACCTAACAATAATAATGTAAGGGAACAATAATAAAAATATGGGGGTTATAGGGGTACAAAAATAACAATAAGGGGGATACACTAACAATAATAAGGGACTACACTGGTAATATAGGGACCTAACAACAAAAAATCCATGATGAGATGTCACAACAATATGAACATCCATACTCCACTGAATGCAATCATCTCCATGATTTAATAGACATTGATATACATAGCTATCAATTCCCGATTTCCACATGAAAGAGGCTACTCCGCATGGACCAATGACTATGACAAATGATATGCAACAAAGTACATGGCTTCATAGGACAACATCATGGCTACCAAAATGATAATGCATGATTGTACAATTACATCAATAAGCACATATATGGTTAACCCATGACTCTGTATCAATGCATACATGACTCTAGAAAGACTTTGCATGATAAGTATTATAGTATACATCAATGATACAATACATGGTTGTACTAACACTACTAACAACCCATACAAAGCTACAACAACTCTCATAACTCATTATACATATATGCCAAGCACGTCTCTAAATGTAATGCATAAGACATACAAGAACTGGAATTTCTCATACATGGCTATCATAACAATCCTCTCATCAAAATATGTCTCATACAATGTCATAGTGTAAGTACATAGAGCATATAATCAATGATAAATCAATATTCCAGCAAGAGTAACTGGTAGTCCATAATAATACATAGTGGTCCAACAAATGCATATGTTATAAACAACAACATATCACATAAATCAACCCAATATATCAACTCTCTATACCTATATATGGCAGAACAAATAACCATCACATGGATCATGAACGTTTACAACATAAGAGAAAACTGATAGCAACAATGAGGCAATAGTAGTAGCAACTTCACATCAAAAATCGATGCTCATAAACCTAAGTATCATCATATGTAGTTCCAATGGAAAAAACCCATCATAAATATCATCCACCATCGTCGTACCAATATCCATGTCACAACTACTTGGATGATCACAACAGAAACATATGCAATAGATAGGTGCATAACATGAGATGTATAGACAACTTCTCCAAGGTTTCATAATGCCATCATGATATTGGAAGAATATAAAGTGCTCCCCCTGAACATGTGCTATCTCTTCTCCTAATTACACCTCAACAAAAGCATCATTTGTAGCACTAATCCATCATTAATAAAACATAATAAAATAGATAAGCATGAATATAAACTATCACATGTAAAAAAAATGTTCCATATACTCCCCTTGTGCCTATGAAGACTTCCCATCTATTTTTCAGTCTAAAGGATATATCATTCAAGAGAGGAATGTAATATGTGCTAAAATATTTTGCTCTAAACCTTATGAAGAATAGTACTCTCTTAGTCTCTTTTTGCGTTTCACTCTTCCCTTCAACACATATACATTATCTGGGGTCCTGACTCCTTTAGAAATTACCCTCTTAGATCCTTCTTCCCTAATGAAGCAACCTTTGGATTTGAAGAGAACTTCCTTACCTCCATCAACCTCTTGGCTCACACTTAGAATGTTGCGCTTCACACTCTCAAAGAACCAAACATATTCTGCATTTGTCCTCTTCTCACCAAGATTGGTTCTACCGCTTCCCAACACTCTAGTGATTTCACTACCTTCAAGCACAACATGCCCATCCTTGGTTTTCTTGAGAAAATAAAATTTTCTCCTATATCCTGACATATGTGTCATAATCCACTAACTATATACCACATGTCATCTTCATAATGAGAAAAAAGTGAAATGCCACATCTTCCTTGTTGTTTCTTTTCCTCCATGTTGCTCTAGGTTGATTCCTTTGTTGTGCATGTAATTTTGGATGTTTATTTTGTACTAACGGTATTATGGTTCTAAAAATTAATCGATCCTTAGCCATGTGTCAAAAGTTGTGACACATAAAAAAATTACACATGACCAAGATAATAATCCAAAGGATCTTATCTTTTGTTCCTAATGCTAGATTTCCATCTTCTCATTCCAATTCTACAGTCAATGGCTTTATTCCCAAACAAGTTACATGCATAACATATACCATTAAATGAAATTTTATAGCTGAAATAAGACCTAATTCTTCGTTTTCCAAGCTGCTACATGGATGTATCAAAATGCTGCTAGATGTCCAAACTGATGGAAATTGAAACACTCAATTTCATTCACCGAAGGAGAAAATGAATTCTGATTTCTCCTTAGAATTTTTATACCATCAACTCTAGGAGTGCATGATCTTCTTAGAATATAATATCCTTTAAAATATCTTATTTTATATTGATGAATTTTCTTCCTCTTTAATCCAACATTCTCATAGCAGCACACAAATTTCATTGTAGGTTTCTTTGAATTTGTCTTGTTAAATTTTTCTACATTTGAACTTGCATCTCATATTTGAAGGTTAGAGATATATTTTCCTGATGCTATGGTGCTATTAGTATTTTCAAGTTACTGGTGCTTTTCCTCAGTTTGTTTTCCCAAATTTTCTACTACATTTTCAAGTGCCTCAACATAGCCTTTCGATTCTTTTTGTTTGTTGCAAATAAGTTCTTCATTTCATTTTGAATCCTATAGCTAGGTTATGAAGGTAGTGAGCTCCTCCTTGAGATTTTTATACTTCTCGTAAAAAATATTCAACAATTTCTTATGATCTCTACATGCAACTATTCATTTTTCCACTTGAGAAGCTAAATATTTAATCACAACCATTATCGATTCATATTCAGCCTTAAAAGTAAAAATATCCTTCTCATCATCTACCTCAAAAGAATCATAATAATTGTAATTAAAAAAATCCTTCAAAATATTACCTCGTGCCACATCTGATTCAAAATTTGTAGCATCTTTTGAAATGGACTAGTCTTCTTCTTTCTTCAAATTATTTTTCTTTTGATACATCCTCCTCTTAATTCTAGCCATGATTCAGGATCTACACTCCAAGCGGATAAGCTTCATTGAAGAACACTAGCTTCGATACCAATTTTTGGAAATATATTCATTATCGAGTGGGGGGGCGGGGGGTAAATTAGTAGTGATGGCCATTATACTAATTTTCACCAATTATATATATTTTTCCTCAATTTTTATTTTCCATGCACATTCAACATATTATCTCATCAAAACATATGAACAAAAATAAAATGAAATCATACCAACATTAGAAATAACCATGAGAAAAAAAAATGCACACACAAGAACACAAGTATTTCTCGTGTAAACACTTTCAGTAGAAAACTACTTTACGTTTTCCACATTGCTCAATTCTTTTTATTATATGTTGAACAAATTGTTACATCGATTAGCTACACCCATAGCCAAAAGACTCAACTTTCTCTACAATATGCTAACAAATATAAATTCAGAACTCTGATTCTCTTACAGATCTATGGACTACTATCTGCTAGAATCTCCCACGAACAATGATCTTCGACCAATCACCATTGGATTTTACGACTCTTATTGGATGGATAAAAATATTCCTACCACTAAATCGAAAAAATCATTGTGTCTGCTAAATCCTCCGTGACTTCACTTCCTCCAAGTGAACCACGTTTCATAAATATTTCATGGTGGGCTCTCAATTCACTCAACATTCACAACCCAATACCTCTAGCATTCTGCATGTAAAAACTGAATTAATCATTTTCCCAAAGAGGTATTTTTTCTCTTCTCTTCTACTCACCACAATATCAACACACTACACTCAATATTCCATTTTTTGGCCCAATTCACATCTTAATTAAGCATACATGCCTATGAAATATATATACAATACAATGTGATTATTTGTAGCAATCTATACTCAGTCATAATTCCCTCACAATGCAATACACTCACACTCATAACATCCAACCAAATAGACTCAATGCCTTCTTCTATTGAATATTTTCTAAGATGATTAACTCAGTAAATGATACGGGTTATGCATCACTCAATAATCCTTTTCAAATGCTTCAGATTTGGTTGAGAAAGGTTTCTTAGATAAATCAATCACTAACTCCACTATCCCTTTCATATCATCATCCTTTATCATCTTCTATAGGTCCCATAAACATTTTCTGACCATATGTCGAAAAATATGGATCAATAAAATTGCCACAACACCAAAATTAGCTAAGAAGTGCAAGGAATGTGAAGCAAAACTATTGAAAACACCATAATCGTTCCCTTATAATTTTCATCCATGTGAATTTACCATGTTAAGGCTATAATATCTCCCATAGGATTCTCTCCATGCGACTGGAGCCTAAAACCATTCTCTTGACCTTCCTTCCATGCAGCTATGGTGGAGGAGACTAAAAAACATGCTTCCTCAACTCTGAACTTTACTAAAATTCTTCCATAGTTTGACTAAGCTCTATAGGACCTCTGGAAGTCTTTGGAAACTCTACAACACTTCACCTAGTCGCTGAAACAACTCCATTATCATCCCAAGAAAAAATAGGTTTACTAGGATGCCAAACATCTAGGCCATAAAACTTCTCTACAACATCCATGCCATCAATATGCAAATCCAATACCTATCAGATATCCTACAACACTAGAAAAATAATGTAAATAATTGAAAATGAAATTATATCCTCTCCAAGCCCAAGGTATAACATCATCATCACAGAATACCTAATCATAAACGTGGAGACCAAGGAGACCTAAACATTAAGGATCCTGAATTATGAACTCTGTAGCAGCCACCAATATTTGTATGCAGCAATATGCTCATGAATGCCATCATCATGGGAATGCCTCCAATCTAGTCCAAAACACCATAATCCAATCTATAATCTAATGCACCATGTAATCATACAATCATCCAACACAGTTTACATACAACGACCTATACACATGCATATCCAACATACCTACAACCAAAGCAACTAGGTTGACATCAATGACAGTAAATCATATGTCTGCGACACTAAAACAGACATTAATGGCAATAGATGTGTCCCATAATAGCTCATAGTCTCTATGTGATTCACCTCTACTCTCCTACTAAGAGCATCTACAACCCTATTCTCCTTACCCTTGATGTACCAGGTATCGAAGTCAAACTCACTAATTGTGGCCAACCATATAGCTTTCCTAACATTGATATTTGGTTGGTGAAATAGATACTTCAATAAACTGTGATCGCTCATCAATACAAAACTCCTTCGACGAAGGTAATGGCTCCACATCTTCAATGGATGGATGATCGCTTTCAACTCAAGCTCATGTGTTGGATAATTATTCTTGTGCTCATTCAGTTTCCGTGACTCATAAAATCTTGCCTATTAATCCTACATAAGGACTGCATAAAGCCCTCTTACAAGAATCTGTACACACCATAGATTATTTTTCTGGATTTGTAATATTAAACATTGGACCATATGTCAATAACTACAATTTATCAAAATTTGTTGCACATTATTTCTTGCATTCAAATTTTTTAGCTTTCCTCTGAAGTGACATTATAGGATATTATATCCAAGAGAAGTTCCTAATGAACCTACTATAATAACATGCTAGTCCCATGAATGATATTACCTCATCCACATTCCTAGGATCTACCCATTTCAATATGGCCCTTATCTTTTCCAGATCCACTTCTATGCCTTCCTTGGAAACAACATGCCCCACGTAATGTACCTTTGTCTAAAAGAAACTACATTTTCTAAGCTTGGAATACAACTTATCCTCTCTTATCAATATCAATATTGTTGTTAAGTGTTTCACATGCTCTTCCTCATTCTTAGAATATATCAAGATGTGATCAATGAATACAATAAAAAATATTTCTAGATAAGGACACAACACGCTATTCATGAAGCACATAAAAGTAGATGGATCTTTAGTCAAACAAAATGGAACTACAAAAAAACACATACTCCCATACCTGGTCCATAATTTATTCTTATAAATTTCTTCTTATTTAATTCATACCTAATGATATCCTAATCTCAAATCAATCTTCAAGAACACTATTTCTCCCTTCAAATGATCAAAGAAGTCATCAATCCTTGGCAACATATACAAGTTCTTGATGGTTACCTTGTTCAACTGTCTATAATCAATGCATAGCCTAAGAGTACCATCCTTATTCTTCACAAACAACACTAGTGGACCACATGGTGATACACCTCTCCTAATGCATCCCTTGTCAAGAATTTCATTCAACTAATCCTGTACGGTGCCTTCAATGCTATTGTTTCCCCTAGTACCAACTTAATAGAAAATTCCACTTCTCTATGAGATAGAAACTTTGAAATATCAGTGGAAAATACATCCTAAAATTGTTATAGAACCAGGTACCTTCTGAAGACCTGCACATCCTCAACATACTTCCCTTTATCACTGGAAATAGGTACTACAAATAACACACACCCTTCCCTGTGATTTCACTTTTCCTGCATAGTTATAACAATTTTGTCTGACGTTGCCTTCTTATTACCCTGAAAGATTCTTTGTTCCCATTTGTTATCCAAGGACTCAACTGCCTTGTCATAAAAATCCACCTTCGTCCTATGATGATATAGCTAGTCCATACCCAATTAAAGAACATTCAAATGTTCTCATGTAGGCATACCATTCAACTCAAATGACCAAGATATCACCCAATGATGACCTCTTTTATTTGTACCTGTCGCTAAATGTACTAACCGATATTTTTATGCACTTTTGTATTCAAACCACACTTAAGCACCATCTCAAAGTTAACATAACTATAGTTAGATCTAGGGTCAATAAACATAGAAAAAAATTGATCACAAATCTTACCATCAATCTCGATAATGGATTCCTGGTGATATTTTTTCATGTTATCCAATGCTTTATAGATACGAGGAATGATATTCCCAATAACCCCAAAATTCTTCTCCTCCTGTGCACTGTAGCTCTGAGGCCTACCACCCTGATACTGCAGACAATCTCTCTTGATATGATCTTACCACATATCCTACAATGTAATGGTCCATGCCACCACCTTTATTCTTCTTCCCTTTGGGATGTGACCCATGTCCCTCTCTATCTACATTGAAATTCTTATAGGGAACAACATTCTCTTTCTCACCTACATCTTGGGGTCTTGTTCCTTTCGGCTGCCATTTCCCTTTAGTTTTGTCTTTCCCTTTCCTAACTTATCGAGACTTTGTATTATGCTTTTATTGTTCATAACAATGGTTCATCTTATAAATAAGTTATTCAAGTGAAAGAGGTTCATCATATTCAATCACATCTCTAAATGCTAATGGTAATCCAAAAATATCTGGACTTTGGCTTTATCATCTCTAAGATGTAGTACATATCTCAATAACTCCAAGAACTTGGTCATGTACTCATCATCTGATCCATAGGTTGAATCTTGTGAACTGTATTCTAGCATATTTCTATTTATCCTTTATCTATTTCCTGAAAGTATACCATATTACCTAAAACCCAAAGATAACATAATCAACATACACCAAAATAGTTCAGGGGATGATATCTCTTCTACAAGATCAACGACATTAGCATGATACACATATAATCATAGTCATAAAATTATATATATATATCATTTCAACCATTGTCCAATTGTCAATGATTGACCATATCTACTACATAACATGATCCCCTGCACAAAAAATATCACCATGTCAATGTATGCATAAAAACATATAAACACTAACATTCATAACCAATGCATAACCGACATATACTCACGACAAATGAATCCAAAAAAAACACCATCAAAATTCACATGTTAACACAACTGGAAAAATTACCACCACCATGCATAGGCATGAAGCACATATACCACAAGCATAAATAACACCTATGAAACCAACATGTATGCATGACAAACAGACCGCCAATCCAATCCAAGGGGTGAACCATGCTCTGATACCACTCTGTAACAACCTCCTACCACATTTACAAAAGCTAACTAGTCCACTAGGGTAAAAATTTCAAAATAGGCTGCTATGTTGTGATTCAACTCCCCATCTAAAGTCAAGGAAGTCAAACCAATAAAACATTGCCAATATTACCTTCCTCGAGAGCCACAGACCCTTAAGGAGGAAACCAACCATCATAGGTATTTAAGCCCTTATAAATCCTATCATTTTCATGATTTGGACCCTCAACCACTCCCATGACATGTCATGCATGAGACTAAGGCCTTCCAATCCCTCCCACATCAAGGCATGCCAGTGACTGTGGATTTTTTCAGAAAATTTTGAGCCAACAACCCAAGATTCTGACACTTTTTCAGGGCTAGTCCTCAGCCCAATGCCCATAACTTCATGAAACTTTCGAAACTGATACAAAACCATGTAATCAACTTCTAATACAAAAATTTTATCATTAACTTTACCGAAACCCTACTAGCGATGACATAAAATTTTTCAAACATATCACAAATATGTAATCTACATGTCATAACAACATCTCTGAGCAGAAGGGTCTCATACTTTGGTAAGGAAGCATTGATGCCTTATCAAAATAGTTGAATTATCATATATTCTATCATATATTCATTGTTCATTCATTTTCTAATAAAAACATGAAGAGATACATACATCAAGGTTGTCATAAAACATACTCATAACTAGCATATAACCAATAGAAATAAAAAGGATATAAAAACCATAAAAACCACATATGAAAAAGTAAATTTACACATGAAATACAAAATAAGAAGGATATCTTATCAATGAATACATATTCCAACCAAATAAGGGACTTCCATGAACCACTCGACCCTTTATTGGGCTGAACCAAATCTTTCTTTCAACTAATTACCCCCATGGCATCTTCCAAGAATGAATGTGTGACTCATAAACCTACAAACCATGGCTTCCTTAGGCTTTAACCTATATCCCACCAAGGAATTCCTAGGCCCGAAACTATCAATAATGCCACCATACTTTACCACAACCCCACAAAATCACTAGGCGCTAAAAAAGCATGGATGTCTCTAGATCTCTCCACCAAAATCGTGAGGAATTTTATTATCTCAAATATCTAGGCTTTTCCATGTATCCCACCATAACTGGTCAATAGATTCATAGGCATAACAAGATCACACACCTATTTTATTTATCATGTATCTCTCCTTTACAATTCAAGTGATTCCTAGGCCCAACGAGGATCCATCCTCTAGGATTTACTATGTATCCCACCATAACCTATCAAGGGATTCCTAGACCTAGCGAGGAGGTTTACAATTAGGGTTTACTGTGTATAACACCGTTACTAGTCAAGGGATTCCTAGGCCTTGTGATTTTTCGTGAGACCACCCCATTCAATTTCGTACCATCTGATAATCCAACTCAACCAATTACAAGAGAACCCACCACACCATGGCTTTCTAGAAATAATAACTCAAGGCTAAAATCCATTGTCACACCTGGAGAAACCCATTCCAATGATAGAAAGATAACCATATACACACATGCATGCACCATGCATGCCAAATATATCAAGGAAATAACACATTGAAATTGATACCTGCAAGTAATACCCGCGTAACCACTTGATTTTGCTCCTCCTTTGCATTCTTTTATCTTCATTTTTTTTAATACAATGCTAGAATGATCAGAGTGTGAGAGATAGAGAGTAGAGAGAGAGAGAGCTCCAAAAAATAAATGACCAAAAATGAACACTAACAAAAGCTATGAACTAGTCCTCATAAGATTTTTTATTAATGAGGACTATATGTTCTTCATTTTCAATTATTTTCCTCTGTTTCCTCCTCACATGAAAATTTTGACCTTTCACCTTTATTTTATCATGTTTTCCAATATTTTCATAAATACTATGCCAATTGATGTCTCTTACGTTTCCAAATAATTTTTCATTGCCTTTGAAAATTTCCATTACCCATAATAAACCAAATGAACACTTGTACTAGGATGTTGTTTCCAACATTCAATTTTGAATAAGTGCCCCATAACCCTGGTTATTATTTCTCCTTTATTAACTTTATTACATGGTATTTTTACGAAGGCTGTTACATTGTACATCCCAGAAAATTCTTGTTCGAAGGCCAAATGCTATATAATATGCCCACTGATTAAGCCAACTTAATATATGCTCAAACCCATGCCTAGCCTCATCGTAATACAACTCCATCTTGGTCAAAAAATCTGTTTCCTTTTATTTTCACTCAGGTTCACCATTGGTTGGTAAGGGCCACAACACACTCATCAACTGACCTAGGTATTACCATTTTCGAAGGCTCCCTATTCATGAATGTGTCCCTTGTCTCCAATTTTTTTTTTTCTGATTAGAGGCAGACTTGCTTCTTGAACCTTTTTTTCCCTTGAACTCCCCCACTATCATTTTTCCATAAATGAAATATATAGGACAATTTAATGTATTTTTCTTCGGAAGTTTGTATTTTTAATTTGGGTTGTTGATCTTCAAATCAAGACATACCTTTTTAGATGAATTTTCCCAAAAATATTATGTGTTAATTATATGGATTACATTAAATGGTATAACCCATTCATTCTTCATAAGGAAATTGGCGCTAAGGGAAAGTTTTAAAATTAGATTGGAAAAGTCCATATAATAATTTTTTTAATCGCTGGGGACGCTGGTTACTATTCCAATGCCTTTTTATCTTATAGCTACGTGCACGAGAAGGGCATACACAACCACATTGACTACCCGAGGTTACTTCCACGATAAACCAATAAAATCATGGCCATATAGCTCTAACAAGCATGGGGGCTTCATAGGGATACTATACATATGTTTATATGAAATATTAATGGAAGTGATCTAAATGGTAATAAACACATCGATATCATTGATTTGAAATGAACCATACTCACCAATCCAAAATAGATGAGTAAGTAGCACTACATATTGAATGGATTTAGAGTTGAATAATTTGAAGGTGGTTTCATATATTCTAGCCTTCCATAGTAGAACATACTATCATGGGAATTGTAAGTCACACATAAAGCCACCATCACAAAATAACTAATCATAAAATCAAATGGATCACAAAGAGAGAGAGAGAGAGAGAGGATGAAAATACACATCTTACCAACTTCTGTCCCAAAGCTATATCTAAGTTCTATGTTGGTATGACATTTTCATATGAAGAGTTTAAATATATGCTATGATCTAAAACATATACACATTTCTTAGAAGTAGGATACTAACTTCAATGATTTCATACATCTTTAACACGTATTAGTCCTTTATTACCGATAACTAGTGACATATATTAATAAGAAAAGTATTTCAAATATTACTGAGAAGCATGGCATATTTTAGATTGTGTTTGTTCTCATGTCAACACGCATAATTTATTAATTGTAGTGATTATTTAGAGTATGTTATTTTTCTATGAAATCACTTAGGGTCCACCATATATGAATAGGCCTTAAAAATATACCCATGGCTCTCTCAAGAATTTATCGGAGACTCAAAATTAAAGAGAATTCAAGGAAATGGTATAAATTGGAAAGTATTAAAGAGTGTATTTAGTAGGATATAGCCTATATTATAGGTTTTATTGTTTATTCCATTTACTATCAGGGACCCTTATTTCTTTTCCATCATTTTATGAGTGTTTCGTCCACATAAATGATGTATCTATTACTCTTCTGAGGTATACTTTGTAACATACCTCAATCCTCACCCAAATGTTTTTTCTATAAACATTAATTAAGTAACAATTATTTTCTTCCATGATATTTATTATTTTTAAGTAAGACTAAATCTCACAAATGTGTTTCGTAAGCTATTGTAAGTCCTTCAAAAGGTTTCTTTCTTTTACTTTTTAAAAGATGGATAACTCTTTTGACTATAGTTTTTTTAACCACAATTATTCCACTTTGTATTTGGAAACATTTAAATTGAGCTCTCTTGTACATATAATTAACTTATTTTCCAATACTCATAAGAATTATGTTATGAAAATATCTCCAAAAATAGAAGAAAAGAGAGACCAACGCCTTAGAATTCAACCAATTCGAGGGGGAAACCTCCTTTACATTACATAAATGAACAATCTTGGATGATACAAATGAAAAAAACCTCCTTATATATATATGATTCCATGGGGTCACAATATAATCCTAGCCGACCTAACAATAATAATGTAAGGGCACAATAATAACAATATTTGGGTTACAAGGGTACAACAATAACAATAAGGGGGCTACACTAACAACAATAAGGGACTACACTATTCATATAGGGACCTAACATTCCCCTCTCCTTCAAAGAAGTGTTCTCATCAAAGCTCGAGTAGCTCTGGATGTTTCTGTATAAAATTCTCATCCTCCCATGTAAAATCTTCAATGGGTAAGTTCTTCCACTTGATGAGATACTCTGAAATTGATTGATTTCGTAATTGTTGATTTCTTGTTTCTGTGACTGCTTCATGCTCCAATATGATTTTTCCTTCCTCATAAAGTTCTAGAAATATTGTTTGAGCTGGAAGCTTGTCACCTATAACCTTCTTTAAGCATGAAACATGGAAAATTGGATGCACTCACAAAGAAGCAAGAATGTCCAATTTGTATGCCATAGTACCAATATTTTGCAACACCTTTTAAGGTCCATAATACTTTGGTGATAATTTATTATCCTTCTTAGCTTGCTTGAGGTACATTTGTTTGTATGGTTGCAGTCGTAAAAATACCCAATCTCCTACATAAAAACTTCTCTCACTGCGATGTTGATTTGCCTGTTCTTTCATTCAATTTTGCACCAAATTTAGATTATCCTTTAACAACTGGAGAACTTGTTGTTGATGCTCGATGTGATCTTCCACTACATGAACCTTAAAATTTTCTCTTAAATATGATGTGATGGATGGTGGATGATATCCATAAAGTTCCATAAATGGGGTTATTTTTGCTGCAGTATCGAAGGAAGTGTTATACCACCATTCAGCGAGAGGTAAACACTTGACCCATTGTGTTTGTTTATTATATATAAATAGGGAAGATATCCTTCCAAGACTTTGTTCACTATATCAGTTTGACCATTGGATTGAGGATGATAATATGAGCTATGAGCTAGTTGAGTACCTAAACAAAAAAATAATTACATCCAAAAATTTCCAGTAAAAATGGGATCTTTGTCGCTTACAATAATATTTTGGTTTCCATGTAGCTTTTGATTTTTTTCCATCAATGAAGTAGCAACTGTAATTTCTTTAAATGGACGAGATAATGCAAAAAATCTGCATACTTGGTAATTATATCAAATACCACGATGATGAAAGTCTTTCCTTTGGACTTAGGTCAACCCGTGATAAAATCCATTGAAATATCGTCCCAACATTGACTTGAAATGGATAAAGGATGTAGAAGACCCGGGGTATTAATATTATTATATGATTTAAGGCCATCCCAAAAAATTTCTTTCTTTAGACTGCGGTAAGTTTTTAAAAATCTCTAGTGTCCTCCTAAAATAGAAGTGTGCAATTTCAAAAGAATATTTTGTTTTAATTGGGAATTCTTACAAAGATATAAGTGATCTTTGTACTATAAGGAATAATTTTTCCAACTAAATGTATCATTTGTACTAGGATCTTGCTGCAAATTTTGAATGGGTGTCCACACTTATTCATCCTTCTTCCATTCATCCCTTGATTAGGTTATAAAATCTAGTGGGATAATAGAAATGGCACAAAGAAATGCTTCCACCACTTCATCCATTCTTGAGAGTGCATCTCCAACAACATTTATCTTCCCTATTTTGTAGATGATTTCAAAGTTATAACCCAACATATTTGTGACCCATTTTCGTTTCTCTTCTAAAGATAGTATTTGTTCCAAAAAGTGTTTAAGACTATCATGATCAATTTTTACCTTGAAGTGTCTTCCCATTAGGGAAGGTCACCATTTCTTTAGTGCATGTATTATTGCAAACATTTACTTCTCATAAATATCTTTCTGTAAATATTTTCCTTTGATTGGATGAATTTCAAAAGAAATGGGTCTTCCTTCTTGCATTAAAACAACACCAGTTCCATTTCCTGAGGCATCACATTCCATAATAAATATTTTTGTGAAGTCTAGCATAGCTAAGACCAGTGTTAGGTACATTGCCTCTTTAATATGTTCAACGGCCTTAGTTTCTTTAGGAGTCCATGTAAATTCATCTTTCTTCAATAACGTTGTTACAGGTGCTTCTATTCTCCCATAATTCTTAACAAGATTGTGATAATACCATGTTAACCCGATAAATCTTCGCAACTGCTCGTTGTGGGGACTTTCCATTCCTTAATGGCTTTAATTTTTTTAGGGTCTACCTTAACACCCTTGTGAGATACAATATGACCCAGATATTCCACCTCTTGTACTCCAAGGAAATATTTTGAGGTTTTTTCATATAATTGTTTCTCCTGCAGTAGTTTGAGCACCCTATCAACATGTTTAACATGACCCTTCCAAGACCTGCTATAGATTAGTATATCATCTAAAAATACTAACACATTTTTTCTATGGAAGGGTTTGAAAATGGAATTCATAAAATCTTGGAATGCAGAAGGTGCATTGGTAAGGCTAGAAGGTATGACCAAAAATTCATAATGAGGAATTCAAAATGTTGTTTTCGAAATATCTTCAGTCTTCATTCTAATTTGATGATATCTTGAATGAAGATCCAACTTTGTAAAATAAATTTATCCATGTAATTCATCCAATAATTCATCAATCAAAGGAATGGGAAATGTATCTTTGATAGTGAGCTTATTAAGCTCCATATAATCCGAACACATGCGCCATGATCCTTCCTTATTTTGCACCAATACTACTAGAGCAGAGAAATAACTTTCACTAGGTTGAATTATACAAGCCTCTAATGTTTCTGCAATCATACATTCAATTTTTCTCTTTTGGACATAATGATATTTGTAAGTTTTGATGTTTGGAGGAAAAATTCTTGGAATCAAACGAATAGCATGATCATGATCACGAATAGGTGGGAGTTCTTTGGGAGTTTCAAAAACCTTAGAATGATTGTCCAAGACTCTTTGGAGATCTATAGAAATAGATTATTTTGATGTTGGAACTTCTAGTGGGAATAATTCTGCTATTACACTTGGTTTTTTTTTCTTCAGAAGCTTTGTCATGACATTAGAGCTTATTATCTTTCCCGACTTCCCTGCGATACCTCGTAATTCGAATTCATTTCCTTCTGAAAAAAATTGAAGAAAAGTTATTAAAAATTAAAAGCTACCATCCCTAAACATTGTAACCATTGTAATCCTAGTATAACATCAACACCTCTCATTGGAATGGAAAGAATTTAACTATTCAATAGATATTTCCCCATGGTTAGCTTGATATTATGGCATTTTCTAGAGAAATTTATGTTTCCTCCATTTTCAACATCACTTGAAATTCTAGTGCTGGGTATAGGAAGCAATTCAATTCCTTGGATACCTTACAATGAATAAAATTATGGGTACTACATGAATCAATCAACACTATTATCCTTTTCTTCTTGATATGTCCTTGTATCCTGAGAGTATGAGGAGTGGTAATTCCTGCCAATGTATTACATGGTATGGTCAGGCTCATTTCTTCTTTCTCTAGTTTTGTTGCTAGTGTATATCCTCTTCTTTTGAAGTTTCTTGTTCATTTTATTCCTCCTCTTCACAATCTATGTAAAATAATTTCTTCTCAAGACACTTATGCCCTTTCGTGTATTTTCTATCACAACTGTAGAAAACCCCTTTTCTCTTTTTTCTTCCAATTGTTGTGGTGTCAACCTTGTAGTTTGTGGAAGTCTAGGAGTAGCAACACTTCCATCTTTATAGATTTTGGTGGTAGGCTTCCTTTTCGCCATAATTTTACATTCATTTTTTCTTGCCAACCTGAATTCATTCTCCAATGAATCATGTTCCCAAAGGTGAACTTCATGTTGGATGTTATCCTTTAAATTCCCTATGAAAACATCAATCCTATGTTCCTCTGGAATATCACTTACCCTTATATTCATTTTTTTAAAGTCCTCAATGTGCTCCACCACTGAATCCTTTTGTTTGAGATTTATAAATTGGCTAAAGAAGGTGTTGCTCATTGTATCCCCATAATGTGCTATCATTTCCTCCGTAAAAATTGACAAAGTGATAATAGTTTTATAGGAGAAAAGCCATCTATACCATAAAAATGTATTTTGCTTTAAATATAAAGTTGCAATGCGTACCGTTTGTGCGTTTTTCACATTATTAAGATCAAAATATTGCTCCATCTATAGTATGCATGTTACAGGATTATTTCCATGAAACTTCCTCATATCGATCTTTGGAATATTGTGGGTCTTCCATCCAACATTTGAGTTTATGAAATCACGATTAACACTTATTTTGTTCTCATCATGAGTGTCCTCTAATATATTTTTTCCATTAGGAATCACATTTTCGTCATTAGGAATCATTTCTTGTATCAACTTTGTCAAACCTTCCATGCCAACTTTTAGATCATTATTCATGTCTTCTATGTTGTCTTTCATTTTTTCTTTGATATTAGCTTCCATGTCATTCATGCCGTTATTTAAACCATCCATATTAGCTTCCACATCTTTCTCCAAATCATCCATCTTAGCTTCCACGCCTTTCTTCAAAACTTCCATTTCATTTTTTGTTGCTCTTTACGAGAGTGAAATTTGGTGCACTTGCTCTTGTAATTTTGATATATCTTGTTGCACTTATTCATCTTCATCAGTCATAGTAGAGTATTCTTAGGGCTTAATTGGTGTTGAATTATATTTAGGGGGGCATTTTAGAACCCAATACTAATATCTATGCTTCAATATTCCCTTGGAACCACTTCAAACTGATTTTTCAAACAAGAATTATGCCTGAAAAAAAATACACACATTTTTCCTTCTTTTGAGGAGCTCGATATTGAAACTGAACTATCTATGAGATTTTGGATCTTTAATATCCTAAATTTGGTGTTGTAGTAGCACTCTGAATCTTCTTTCAAATTCCATAAGTCTGGCCTGATTTGGATGCTTCAAGGGAAATTTATGCCCAATCTCCCACAATGACCTAATTATGGACTGGTTTAGTAGAGAGAAATTGTATGGCGTGCCACGTATGATTGTTTCCTCCTTCAGCTCTGAAATTGATACAAAGGAAACTAAAGTCCGTGTAATTTCAGGCACTTTTTATAGAATTTCTATCTAATGCTCAGAGAGAGAGATTTATGATGATTTTTCCAAGGTCACCTCTTTTAGATGAAATTTGGGAGCATGCAAAAACCCTAACTTCCACAGATCATATCTTCGACAATATTGCTAACCAAGATCTGAAATTTTTACATGACATTCTCTTGGATTTCGGCTTCGCGTGACACAATTTTCAGCTCCTGACCCCTCGTAGAAATTTTTTTATAGAGAAAATTCCACGATGACCTATTTGGATTAGTGAAACCCTAGAATCCAAAGTTCTGATATCAAAAGTTATGAAAACAAGTCCAAATAGAAGAAAAGAGAGATCAACGCGTTATAATTCAATCACTTCGAGGGGGAAACCTCCTCTACATTACATAAATGAACAATTCTTGGATGATACAAATGACAAAACCTCCTTCTATATATGGGAGTCCGTGGGGTCACAATATAATCCTAGCTGACCTAACAATAATAATGTAAGGGAACAATAATAACAATATTGGGGTTATAGGGGTACACCAATAACAATAAGGGGGATACAGTAACAACAGTAAGCGAATACAATAGTAATGTAGGGACTTAACAAATTCCTATAGCTACATCACATTGCATGACAGTTGGTTATTATTATTTTCATGTGACTTCAATTTGAAAAGAATTGTTCATAAGATATTAGTTTCATTCCATGTATTGTAACCTTCATATAGTCCATTATGAAATCAATGTATATTCAAACTCCAGTTATTAAAGACTGGGTTTACATTTAATTGATCTTATTTATTTTCATTTATCTAACAATTACATCCATATTTTACCATACTTTGTCATTCCTTCCTCCTATCCACGCTAAAAAAGACTAAAATTACAAGCTTGCACCGTTACTCAATTTTTTTTCCAAGTATTAAGCCTCCACCTATGTAATTTATATTGAGACTCAAACTGTATGCATGTGCATCCTATGAGTTTGGGGTTTAATTATCACATATATTATTAAATTGAAATTGTAGTTTATATATATATATATGTGTGTGTGTGCGTGTGTGTGTGTGTATCCTATTTATTTTTAGTTTACCCATCTATGTGGAATATTATTAATTTAATGAAATCTTCCATGTTTATTCTTGATTGGAAATGTGAGTACACACCATGTTTAAGACTCAATGTGATATTCACTTGCCTTATGGGTGTACCTGCACTATAAGTGGCTCAGATAAAATGATATTAATCCAAAATAAACCCTTCTATGCGTTTATCAAAACCCTTATCCCACAAAAATGTAAATACATTTATTTCTTTTTGTTATGCTTTCTTGCAACCAAATCATTGTGGTGAGACTTTGCAAGATGCCCTCAATCCTTAAAGCCATTGAGGTCAATTACACCTGAAAGAGTTTAGCCACTAAAATATTTATCAATAGAGAAATATAATTTACAACTTATGACATAGAGATAGTAAGGTCGTTCTTACCTTTATTTCCTATTCAGGATGTACAAAAATTATTTGTGCAAGTTTCCTGACATTTCCTTCACAAATGAAGTTCTTGTTTGACCTTTCTATTGTTTCTTAAATCGTAAGTACTTATGAAATGTTTTAAGAACCCTCTATACATTTTGGAACTTGAATATTTTTAGGTTACCTATTCACAGAGGCTTTTTACCAAGTACTTATTCTGTTTTCACCAACTTTCATAAAAAAATCATTAATACTTCCACTTATTAGATAAACCCTAACTCAAATTCTTCAACGATTACAAGGGAAATTCATAATTTCTTCAAGGTATTGCAAATCATATATATAAATATTTTATGTTTCTCCCTAGTAATTATTTTGGGAAGAAAATTATTGAGGTTCTTGGCATACAATAAATTTTTGATCAAGTCCTTCCCCATTTGAAATTTCAGCTAATGAATTATGCTCTTTATTTTTTACCTTTTTTTTCACATCCTATATTTTATTTCTCATGCATAAAAAGTAATAACCATGGGAATTTTATTTTAATAAGATGTTTTTCAATCCTGAGTATATTAAGGGTTTCTATTGTTTTCTCACATTCCTTAATTTTTATGGTTGTGACATTACTATTTATAGAATTAACATTTTCTCATTATTACCCTTTTATAAATCCCTTATTAACTTATATATGTGTCTGGATAAAACTTTATTTTGGAGTACAAGATTTTTTATTTTTTTTCTTCTCAGGTAATTTTAATTTTGAATGAGTGATCCCAAGGTTGTGGAAGTAACATCTATATTCAATAGTTACTATTCACTATGCCCACAATCTGATTTCTATTATAATGTGCTCCCTTCTTGTCAGATTCATAGACTTTGGAAATAAAAGAGCAGTTTTCTCAGTCACATGTAGGCTTTTTTTATGATGTTCTCCTTCCCTACACTTAATTTTTCCAATTTCTCAAGGGTTGTAATTGCAGCTAGTACATTCTTGATTGGGGTATGGTTTTTAGGAGTCACAAAAAGAGATGTGTTTTCCTCGAATTAAAGATTTTTGTTTTCCTTGTCAACTATTTAATTCTTTCTCAGTTTCTTATAGTTTTCCCTTCTCTTTCACTTACTTAATACATGTGTTTATGTTGAACACATAGCTTGTCGGGGTTGATTAGAACCCTTCAAAAGTTCTTTAACTTATTTTCTTTATTTTTTTTGACCCTACCATGGTTCAACACAAAAATATATCATGGTATTTTCTTTTTTTCTATTAATGAGTAGCTCGGCTTGAGCCATAATTGTAATAATTATTTTTAGTTGGATTTAGGCTTTCTTCTATTTAATATACATGAGATTTTTTCTTGTGCAATTCATACATATGTCTCCTGTGTAGATTTATATTAATATTATGCAATAATTTTATATAGAATTCATTCATAGATGTAATTTTCATCCTATAACTAAGAGTATTCTATATTATACAAAATTATGGTCTAGGAGACATTAACCATGATCCTCCTTTTTAATATGTCGCTATTGTAAAATCTAAATTTTTCACACTCTAAGTTTGGGTTATTTCTGTATCAATTTATCTACTTTAATTAACAAAATAAATTTAATAATCCCCTTTTTCTTTGGCATAAAGGTTTGCTATATAGTTCCTATATTTTTACCCTTATTTAACAATATTCAAGAATTAATTACTCTTTGCACAAATTTAGATCTTTTCTCCCATTTATTCTTTTTCTTGTAGCTATTTGTTGTATGCATACCCAATCAGACATAAATACAGTAAAAAATTTCTCCCAGGCTTCACGAACTCATTTATTCTATCAATATAATTATATACTCAATAATATAATATTGTTTGTACTAATAATTGAGTAGGTAATTTTAATTTTCTTCTCTCGCACTCTCATTTCCCAACATTCCTTTTTTTCCACACATGATATAAAACTAAAGTAATTTGTAAATTCAATACACCACAAAAATAAGAATGCATAATTTATATTCATAATTACCAACATGTAACAATATGTTGTACTCTATAGATTTTCTAGCTTAAATCTATAGGCGGACTAACAAACATAAATATAGTTTATTTTTATTGGATTGAATTAACAAGGATTCTCTAGGTATCCTCACTAGAAATATGTAGATCGTTTGTTATTAAACATATTTAACCCAAGTATTAGGTGAAACCTCATATAATTTAATCGATAAGTTGGTATCTACTTTGTTGCATCTATTTTCCGTGTAACATAATTTACAAATAGAAAATAATCTAATAAGAATATACAAAGTATACAATTTATAAATAAGAGAGCTAACTTATATAAAATCATGAGTCAAATTTTGAGAAGAAATTCTCTCATACCTATTTTACACACACATACACACACATATATTAATCCATCTCTAAAATTTCCATTAATGTTATTTTCTATGCATGCGTATGATGATTGTATACTTATAATTTTAATATATAACATAATATATATCCCTACATGCAAAAATTATAATATACATATTGAGTATGCTTTGATTCTACTATGCCTATGATTAAACAAATCAAAATAATAATAAGAATTAAACAAAGTTTTATATAACTATTACCACTTGGGAAACATTCAAAATAGAGCACACTCCACCAAACCAGGACCTATCTCCAGTACTCCCCCCCGAGATAAGATCTTCTTTCCATCATGAATAAACAACCTCTCTAATTCCTAAGTGGTTTATTTCATAGATTTATTCCTAGCATATTTTTAGTAGTGTCCTGCATTAAGGTCTTCTCGCATTTATCCTAGGTAATTTTTGTTTTCATTTTTCGAAAAATATTATTTTATTTTTCATTAAAGAACACCTTTATCTACCACTTGTCTTATTATACCTTTTATCCCACTTATATTTTCTTTAGATAAGTGATTAAAATAATATTTCTCTCCCATTATGTTAATATTTTTAACTATTTCCTCATAGTGGTTTTTAGGAGACTTTTAGTGAAGGTCCCCCATGTGGACATTAACCGCTTAACAACTTTATATAAGTTGGCAAGAAGTCTTGTAGTACTGTAGCAGTATTTCTTAAATGTTTCCAAACAACTTATTTACTAACTGCTAAAATAACATAATTACATCGTGACTTAGATTCCATTCTGAAATTCCATAGAAATTTATCCCCACAATAATTTGAAAGTATAAGAGTAGGCATACTCTAAATGCAAGACATATGTGTGTTATATATTTTAAAATAATAGTCACACTAGTTTCCATTTCCTCCAAATGTAAAATGGTATCCTTTCTAGGTATCTTCAGTAATAATAGTTGTCGAACATAAAATTGAACCTGAACTATATGAAAATGGTTCAATTATGAATGTACAAATTTGTCCACTTTTGTGAACATTAGATCAGAGGCATCAACTTTATTCAAACTATGTTGATTTTTTGGGGTTCAAATAATATAAGTATCTTCTTGTTGGATTTTGTGTACCCATAGTTTGTGAGGAATACATTGTGTTTAACGGTATTTCATTGAAGGTCTCAACCAAAGAAACACCAAATTGGTCTATGAGACATGTTCGTTTGTGGTACAAGGAAACCAATGTGAGTAGGAATTTGAGTGTGAATTCTACATTCGTGTACACACTTTACGCACTATTAATTTAAACATGTGACCTTTTACTATGAATATATTATATAATTAATTTTAATTTATTAATTTTCTTAATTTAGGATGTGAAATGTTTGTAATACCATTATGAACTGAATTAATTTGACATTTATTTTCAAAGGTACTCTATATTTAGTATTTAAAAAATATGTATCAAATGATCATTACCGAAATATTGTTCAAATCATTATTTATATGTAATTTGTTATTGTGAAATAAGAATATGTATACATGATAATATTTTATGTATATGTTTCCAAATTAACATTATAATTAATTTAATATTTTTAAATTCTATTATTTCTAAAATTTCAACTAATTGATCATATTTTTTTATATAGGATTCACCAACTATCTAAATTTAATCTAACAATCACGTAACTAAGAAAAATATGTATGAAGTTTTGCAAAAATAAACTGATATAAAAAGTTTATGTATTTAATTTATGTTGTGGTTTTAAAGTAGATATTTTTTGTAGCTATTTATTAACTATAATTAATATGAATGACTTAGGTTTGAATTTTATATTTGTTTGATTTTGGTCAAAACATTTTCACTTTAAATTATTTTTAATAATTTTAAACAAATTCTATCAAGTCTATTAAATTTTTGAGATAAATAAATATTAAATTGAATATTTTAAAAATAAAAATAAAAACATTTTTGAAATTTGATTTTCTATTTTCTAATTGGTTCATTTGCATGAAATGACTAATTTTATGTTATGAAAACAACTCCAAAAATAGAAGAGAAGAGAGATCAATGCCTTAGAAATTAGCCACTTCGAGGGGCCAACCTCTATTGCATTACATAAATGAAAAATTATTGGATTATTCAAATAAAAAAACCTCATTTCTATATATAGGATTCCATGGGGTCACAATATAATCCTAGCCGACCTAACAATAATAATGTAAGGGCACAGAAATAAAAATAGTGGGGTTTTATGGGGCACAATAATAACAATATGGGGACTACATGGGTACAAGAATAAGAATAAAGGGGCTACACTAACAATAATAAGGGACTACAGTAGTAATATAGGGACCTAACGTTCCCCTCTCCTTCAAAGAATTTTTGTCCTTAACGCTTGAGTACCTCTAGATGCTTCTACATAAAATTATCATCCTCCCATGTGGAATCTTCAGTGGGTAAGTTCTTCCACTTGATGAGATACTCTGAAATTGATTGATTTCGTAGCTGCTAAGTTCTTGTTTCTGCGATTGCTTCATGTTCCAATGTGATTTTTCCTTCCTCATAAAGTATTGGAAATATTGTTTGAACTAGAGTTTTTTCACCTATGACCTTCTTTAAGGATGAAAGATGGATAAATCGGTGCACTCGAGAAGAAGCGAGAAGCTCCAATTTGTATGCCATAGTACCAATATTTTGCAATAGGTTGTAAGGACCATATTATTTTGGTGCTAATTTTTTATCCTTCTTAGCTTGCTTGAGGGACATTTCTTTGTATGGTTGTAGCCATAAAAATATCGAGTCTCCTACATCAAAAATTCTCTTGCTGCGATGTTGATATTCTTGTTGTTTCATTCGATTTTGTGCCAAATTAAGGTCATCCTTTAAGAGGTGAAGAATTTGTTATTGATTCTCAATGTGATCTTCCATTGCTTGAGCCTTAGAATTTTATCTTAAAGATGATGTGATGGACAGTGGATGATATCCATAAAGTTCCATCAATGGGGTCATTTTTATTGTACTATGGAAGGAAGTGTTATACCACCATCCAGCCATAGGTAACCACTTGACCCATTGTGCTTTTTCATCAGATATAAAAAACAAAGATATCCTTCCAAAAATTTGTTCACTATCTTAGTCTTCCCATCAGATTTAGGATGGTAAGATTATCTATGGGCTAATTGAGTACCCAAACAAGGAAATAATTTTTTCCACACATTTTGAGTGAAAATGGGATCTCTATCACTTACAATAATATTTGGGTTTCCATGTAACTTTTGAATTGTTTCCATAAATGAAGTATCAATTGTATTTTCTTTAAATGGATGAGATTATACACAAAATTGTGCATACTTGGTAAGTATATCAACTATCACCATGATGGTACACTTTCCTTCTTACTTAAGTAAACCCATGATATAATTCATTGAAACCTCCTCCCAACATTGACTTGGAATGGGTAAAGGTTGTAGAAGACCCTGGGTCTTAATTTTCTCAACTTTATCTTTCTAGAAAATGAAACATTCTCCCACAAAATTTTGAATATCATATTTAAGGCCATCCCAGAAAATATCTTTCTTCACCATGTGGTAAGTTTTTAAAAACCCCGAGTGTCTACCTATGGGAGGGGTGTGTAATTCCAAAAGCATCTTTTGTTTTATTTAGGAATTATTACAAAGATATCAGAGATATTTGCAGCATAAGGAATCATTTTTCAAACTAAATGTATCAGATGTATTGGGATCTTGTTGCAACTTTTGAATGAGTGTCCACCGTTCTTCATCATTCTTCCATTCCTCCCTTGCTTCAGTTATCCAATATGGCTGGATAATAGAAATGGAACAAAGAAATACTTCCACCTCCTCATCCTTTCTTGAGAGTACATCTTCAACAACATTTAGCTTCTTTTTTTTTAGATGATTTCAAAGTCATAACCGAACATCTTTGTGACCCATTTTTGCTGTTATTATAAAGATGGTATTTTTTCCAAAAAATATTTAAGACTATCATGATCAGTTTTTCCTTAAAGTGTCTTCCCATTAGGTAAGGTCTCCATTTCTTTAGTGCATGTAGTGCCGCCAACATTTCCTTCTCATAAATATCTTTCTCTAAATACGTTCCTTTGATTGGACAAATTTCAAAAGAAATGGGTATTCCTTCTTACATTAAAAAACCACCAATTCCATATCCTGATAAATCACATTCCATAATGAAGGTTTTTGTGATCTATGACATAGCTAAGAACAACTGACAATCAGTTTACGAGAGAAAATCCATCGATACCATACAAATGTATTACGTTCTAAATATAAAGTTGAAATGCGTACCTTTTGTGTGTTTGTCACATTATGGAGATCAAAATATTGTTGCATCTGTAGTATCCATGTTACGGGATCCTTGCCATAAAAAATCCTAATATCTATATTTGCAATATGGTGGGTCTTCAATCCAACATTAGAGTTTATGAAATAACAATTATCAATTATTTTGTTCTTATCAAGAGTTTCCTCTACTACCTTTTCGCCATTAGGGATAATTTCTTGTATCAACTTTTTCAAACCTTCGTTCAAAGATTCCATATCTTATTTTAGATCATTCTTCATGTATTCCATGTTTCCTTTCATTTTTTCAACAATATTAGCTTCCATGTCATCCATATTAGCTTCCATGCCATCCATCTTAGCTTCAATGACATTCTTCAAATGATCCATCTCAACTTCCACATATTTGTTCAAACCATCCATATTATCTTCCAAACCTTTCTTCAAACCATCCATCTTAGCTTCCATGCCTTTCTTCGAAACTTACATTTCATTTTTTGTTACTCTTTGAAAGAGTGAAATTTGTTGCACTTTTTCTTGTAATTTTGATATATCATGTTGCACTTCTTCCACTTCATGAGTCATAGTAGAGCCTTTTGAGGGCTCAATGGCTATTTAATTCTTCTTAGGTGGTATTTTAGAGCCTAATACTGATATATATGCTTCAATATGTCCTTGGAATCACTTCAAATTTATTTTTCAAACAAGACTTATGCAACTTGAAAAAACAATACACACATTTTTCTTGCTTTTGAGGAGCTTGATATTGAAATTGATGCGTGCCTGTAATTGAGAATCCCCGTGATTTTATATTCATTCCTATAGTAGCCCTCTGAAACTTTTTTCCAATTCCATCGATCTGCCCTGATTTGGTTTCTTCAAGACGAATTTATGCCCAATCTCCCAAAATGGCCTAATTATGGACTCGTTCAGTATAGTGAAATTTTATGGCATGCGACGTGTTACTGTTTCATCCTTTAAATATGAAATCGATACAAAGGAAACTAGCATCTGTGTACTTTCAAAAAAAATTTACAGAATTCCAATCTGATGCTCAGAGAGAGGGTTGTGATGATTTTATGAAGGTAACCTATTTGAGATGAAATTCAGGAGCCTACAAACACCCTAACTTCCATAGATCATATCTTTGAAAATATTTTGAAACAAGGTCTAAAAATTTTACACAACGTTCCTCCAGATGTCTTCACAAATTAGTTTTTTTTTTTAACATCTGCACCTTCATAGAAAAATGTTATAGTTAAAATTACATGATGACCTATTTGAATTAGTGAAACCCTAGAATTGAAAGCTCTGATACCAAATGTTATGAAACCAGCTCCAAAAATAAAATAAAAGAGAGATGAATGCCTTAGAAATTGGTAACTTCGAGGGGGAAACCTCCTTTACATTACATAAATTAAAAATTGTTAGATGATTCACATGAAAAAACTTCCTTTCTATATATAGGAGTCCATGGGGTCACAATATAATCCTAGCCGACCTAACAATAATAATGTAAGGGCACAACAATAAAAATAGTGGGGTTTTATAGGGCACAATAATAACAATATGGGGACTACATGGGTACAAAAATAACAATAAGGGGCCTACACTAACAACAATAAGGGACTACACTAGTAATATAGGGACCTAACATTTTATATGGTTTAAAATTGAATTGTAAAAAAACAAACTTATTTAGAGATAAAAAAAATTCTCCATGCCATCATGTGTCTTAAAAAGTAATTAATAGTGCCGATGTCAAATATTAATACCTATGAAAAAATTATTCTCTATGTATGAAGGGTTTGTCAAATTTATTGTATAATAGGACAAGGAATGAATTCAACTTCAAATATCTCTATAACAACATCTATTTTTTTAATAGTAATATGAGATTAGAAAATTAGACGTGTGATGATAATGGAATTATTAAAAATAAAGTTTTGTGGTTGACTTGAAAGAAATTAAATGAAATTATTGTGTAAATGTTGTTGGCAATGTTTCTTGTGTTCTATAATATGAAATTGAATGTCCTTGATGGAAACTCTCTGGCAAAGGACAAAGAAACTATCTGTATGAAGAATCCCAGTAGCCTCTTAGAAGTTTTGTGCAACAGATTGGTTACTTATAACATGTCACAATGTATAAGCGGGTTTATAAAGGCCAAGTCACGTATGCACGCGGAGAAGTACGTCCCAAATCACATATCCCTGTTTGTGCTCCAAAATTATAATACTAGGAGGCTTTAACATGGTATTAGCCCACAGTATTGAGCGTTGTATTATCTATTTAATTTCGTCTAGGATTACCATTAGTAGTTGAGTGGTTTTGACTCATGGTATTGATAAGAGCTAATTCTATATAAGGAGAAAAATATCATAGTGCAAAGTGTGCATGAGTAAGGGTTGTTAATGAAAAATTTCTCTAAGGAATATCTGCATGGATGAAATTTGTTATTTTTTTAATTGATAGATCTTAATCTATGATGCACCCATGGATATAATGATGATTCAAGATCTTTAGATCTGAAGATGATGAAGCTTTAGTATGATCTACTGAAGAAATGATGAAGAACTGGCGCAATTCTGCTGAAGAAAATGAAGAAGTCTAGGTAAGTTTTATAGATCTGGTCGGTTCTGCGAAATTTACTTTTACATATCTATACGCTATTTGGTCTTAGTAAAAGCGCATATATACACGGGTTCACTTCATGGAAAGTGCGTATGGCAGTTAGGGTTTTCTGAAGAATGTAGACACAAAAGTATACGTGGTTTGGTGTGCAGGAAAGCGTGTATGTACGCGGCTTCAGTGAAGCAAAGTAGTGTATTCTATTTGAATTAATGATTGTTCAGGGTTGAGTTTGTATATGAATATCTATTCTAAAGTATGGGTATTTCTGAAGTTCTGGTTATAGTGTTTTCACTGTTCTAATTGAAGTATTGAGAAAAGTTTATGATTGTTGATAAAGGGTTGTGTTGATGTTGTTCGATCCTGTATGAAAATTGATGAAATGTGGTCTAGAGGGGATCTAAGGGTTGAATCCTTCAGTATGGAAGTAGAAAATTCCTGCCAGTAGAAACCGGTGTTATGTTTAGGGGGTTTAAGCTCCCTTCAAGGAGTGGCTAGTAAATGAGAAGAAAGGGGGTTGGAGCTCCCTTCCAGTAGCAGCTGGTAAACGAGTGAAGGTTGCAGTATTCTACAGGTAGAAGCCTGCGTACTGCTATGAGTCTGCATCAGTACAATGTTGTAAATAGTTTTCCATATAATAAATATTGAAGACAGAGACGACAACAGCGGTGGTTTTCTCCCAAATTGGGTTTCCACCTTAAATATTGGTGTTCATGTGTGTTCCACTTGTGTGATGTTTTAACTGTTGTTACTACACATATTTACTAATTATCTAACCTGATGCATAACTGGTAAATCTTTGAAAATTGTTTCTGAGAAGGTTTCTAAACTAGAAATTTATATGACTATACACTATTTTCTTCAGTATATCAACCTGTATACACGAGTTCGGTTCATAAAAGCCACGTATGGAATTTGGCAAAAAAAAAAGTTAAATTTATAGATATGAGCTCTAAATACTGATTCACACCACCTCTCAGTATTTTTCCCTACAATTGGTATTAGAGTAGGTCCTTCTGAAGAAGCTTAGCTGCTAGAAGGAAGATCAACCAAGATGAGAAATCAAGATGGGATAGCATCTATCACACCTCCACTCTTTAATGGAAACAATTTAATCCTCTGGAAAACACAGAAAAGATCCTATCTTCAGTCTCTTGAAGTAGAAGTATGGACTATTGTTGAAGGAGGTTATGAATATCTAGCCTCAGTTCGAAAAAATGCAATGACAAGAAAGAACTATGAAACAAATGCAAAGGTGGTCAATGCACTATTGGGGATTCTAACAAAATAAGAATTTGTCAAGGTCATGTAGTTGAGTACAACAAAGGAAATATGGGACAAAATCATTCTAAGCTATGAAGGTGATACAAAGGTAAAAAATGCTCAACTCCAAACTCTCAGAATTCAATATGAAAATATAAGGATGCATAATGAGGAGAGCATTGCCAGTTTATTTTTACGTCTAGATGATATTGTAAATCGTATGAGAAATTTGGGTGAAACCATAACTGACACTACTCTGGTTGAAATTTTTTTAATATCTCTAACTTTGAAATTTGAGTCAAAAGTGTTTGCTATTGAAGAAAAGCAGGATCTTCAAAGTCTTACTATTGTTCAACTTCATGGCATTCTAACTTCACGTGAAATGAGAAAAGAAGGATCATCTGAAGTCAAGGAAGTCGTCTTTAGAGCTTCTACAAAAGGAAAAGAGGTACAAGAAACATAAGGATCAGGGTATGTTTTAGAAAAAGATGAGGCAAATTTTGTAAAGAAGCTCGAACTTGGCACTGGAAGGTTCAGAGGTAAGTTTCCTTTTAAATGTTTTTCTTGTGGAAGAGTTGGTCATTATGCTGCTAAGTGTCCTCATAAAGAAACACATGAAAAAGGAAAGGAAGTAGCAAGAAGAAATAAGAATCAGTTTAGCACTAGAAAAAGTTATTATACTCATGAAGATAGTGATGGGTTATCAGATAGTGAGGAAGAATTTGATCAAGATCTTAGAATTCTCATGGCATTTGAAAAAGAGTCTAGGGAAGAAAATGATACTTTTATGGATGCTCTAGAAGACAATGATTTTCTTGAAGAAATCAATCAGCTCAAAATATGTTTGGAAGAAAACAAAATATCCATAGAAACTCTAAAAAATCAGCTTGAAGAAAAGGAGAAACATAATGACAAATTAGAATGTGAAATAGTAAGTCTAAGAAAAGAAATTAAGAAAGTAAAGACTTTGAATCTTAGATTTGCTAAAGGATCTGAAACCTTAGATGAAATTATCAAGGTACTATGTTCTCCTCTTATAAATATAGGCCTTGGATATGTCGGAGAATATTCTCAGTCTGCAGCACCAAACTATCTAAATGCAGCTATAGCCAGCCTACATCATTTTGCCACTCAGAAAGGAAACAAAGAAACTTTACAGGGAAAACATGATCACCTCAATACAAAGAACACTAACAGGAATACCTTTCAGAGAAATACCAACCAACAGGTAAACACAAATAGAAGGTTCCATGATTGCGGAAATTTCTTCTTCAATGGAAAATGTTTCTCATGTCATAATTTTGGTCATAAAGTTGTTCAATGTGTTGCATACAAAACCATCATGACTAGAGAAGCAAGAAAGAAAATAATTGGTACCGGAAGAAATAAGAATACATATAACAAATTTTATCCTCTTCAGAATGAAATTGAATGTGCTTATTGCAATAACTTTGGTCATGATGAATCTGAATGCAGGAGAAAACTTCAGCCAAAAGATCATATACCTTCAACTTCCAAAGTATGGAGAAAGAAGGAATTACAGGTTGAGAAATGTAGCAAGAATAAGGAATTACAGGTTGAGAACTGTGGCATAGCTTTATTTGAAAAAGGAGAAGAAAATCAATGGTACATTGAAAGTGGATGCTCAAAACACATGACAGGTGACAGAAATAAAATTCTTGCATACAATGCTCTAGAAATAGAAAAGAATGTTACTTTTGGAAATGATACTCCTGCTATCATTAAGGGAAAAGGTTCTATTTTTCTAAAGGAAAAGGTGAAAGCTAACAATGTTATGTATGTGGATGGATTAAAGAATAACATGTTAAGTGTAAGTTAAATGTGTGATCAAGGAACTAAAGTTTTCTTTTCTCAAAAGAATGTGTGGTACGTGATCTTGATACAGGAAAAACAATTATAAAAGGAAATAGAACACCAAGCAATTTGTATGTATTGAAAAGTTGAAAAGAACAATGTTACTTGGGTAAATCTTCAAAAAATTGGTTATGGAATAGAAGATTGGGGCATTTGAGTTTCTCTCAAATTAACAAATCTAGCAGAATCAAAGTTGTTCATGATCTTCCCAACATTACTCTGCCTGAGAGTACCATATGAAAATCTTGCCAATTCGGTAAGCAAACCAGAGTGAAATTTAATGCCAAAGAAGGATCAGCAAGTAAGCCTCTTGAAATCATTCATACTGATATATGTGGACCTATGAGAAAAAGTTCACCCCATGGAGAACAATACTATATTTTGTTTATTGATGATTTCTCTATAATGTGTTGGATTGGGTTGCTAAAACAGAAAGCTGAAGAATTCAAAAACGTTTAGATCTTGAAAGCACTAGTCGAAAATGAATTAGATCTAAAAATAAAGTGTCTTAGATCTGATCGAGGAGGTGAATATATATCAGATGAATTCTTTGATTTTTGTGAACAACATGGCATAAAACAACAGTTTTCTGTAGCTGGTAACCCACAAAAAAATGGTGTATCATAAAGAATGAATAGAACAGTTCAACAGATGGCTCAGGCTATGCTTGAGGATTCAGGAACACCTGACACATTTTGGGGAGAAGAAACACATACTGCGGTAAATATTCTTAACAAAGCACATGTTCGTGTAAACAGTGATAACACTCTATATGAGCTCTGGTATGGTAATCTTCTCACTGTAAAGCATTTTAAAGTTTTTGGAAGCAAATGTTTTATCAAGAACAATGATGAAAAACTTGGCAAGTTTGAACCTAGAGCAAATGAAGGAATATTTATTTATTACTCTTCTAGAAGTAAAGCATATAAATGCTACAATAAAAGACTTTGGAAGATTGTTGAATGCTTTGACATTTTAATTGATGAATCTCTCTCAGCTCCAAAAGGGGAAATACAAACAACAAATGAAGATGATGACGATGTATATATTTCTGCATCTAATAGAGATAATATAGAAGGTGAACCAAATGAAGCAGCATAAGAAGATCTATCTGAAAAGGCTCCATCCAGGTATGTTCAAAAGAATCATCCAGAATCCCAAATTTTGGGAGAAAAGGGATCAAGTGTCCAAACAAGAAGAACTCTTGTAGGGTCTACAAGCTATCTAGTATTTTTATCCACCATTGAACCACAGAATGTAAATCAAGCTAGCAAAGATGAATGTTGGATTCAAGCCATGAATGAAGAACTTGATCAAATTGAAAATAATAATAATTGGGAATTAGTTCCAAGACCTCAAGATAAAATTGTTATTGGAACAAAATCGATATTCAAGAACAAGTTAAATGAAAATGGAGATGTTATTAGAAACAAGGCTAGACTTGTTTGTAAAGGGTATGCTCAACAAGAAGGTATAGACTTTAAAGAAACATTTTCTCATGTAACTATACTTGAAGCCATTAGAATGTTTCTTGCTTTTTCAAGCTTTTAACAAATAAAAGTTTATCAAATGGATGTTAAATCGGCTTTCTTCAATGGTGATCTAGAAGAAGATGTTTATATAGAACAACCAGAAGGATTCATTTTGGGCAATGACGAAAAAATTGTTTGTAAACTTAAAAAGGCTTTATATGGTCTCAAACAAGCTCCAAGGGCATGGTATTATCGTGTTGACAAATATCTTCATCAACAAGGATTTTCAAAGGGATCTGCTGATAGCAACTTATACACAAAAACTGAAAATGATAAATTATTGATTATAGTTGTATATGTTGACGATATCATTTTTGGAAGTAATGAAGAGTCCATGAGTCAGAAATTTGCTTCTGTTATGCAGCAAGAATTTGAAATGTCTTTACTTTGGGAACTAACATTTTTTCTTGGCTTACAAGTGCAACAAGCAATAGATGGCATATTTTTATCACAAGAAAAATATCTTAAGAAAATTTTGAAGAAGTATGGGATGGAAGATTGCAAACCTGTAAGTACACCAATGACAACTGGGTGTAACCTCAGTGCTCATGTTGATTCTTCCACGGTGAATCAACCAGAATACAGATCCATGATTGGAAGTCTACTTTATCTCACTGGCACAAGACCAGACATTATGCATGCAGTTGGGATTGTTGGACGATTCCAAGCTAATCCAAAAGAGTCTCACCTTCAGGCTGTAAAAATAATATTCAAATATCTACAAGGAACACAATACTTTGGACTATGGTATCCAAAGAATGCTAATCTCACTCTTCATGCTTACACAGATGCAGATTGGGCTAGAAATGTTGATGATCGGAAAAGCACTAGTGGTGGTGCATTCTATATGGGGCCCCGATTACTATCTTGGTTCAACAGGAAGCAAAGCTCTATTGCCTTATCTACAACAGAAGCAGAATATGTGGTTGCCGCATCATGTTGCACACAACTTCTTTGGATGATGTAGACTTTACAAAACATTCAAATCAAATGTTCACCTCCCATATCCATTATGTGTGATAATACAAGTGCCATCAGTATCTCAAAGAATCCTGTTATGCATTCCAAGACCAAGCACATTCGTATCAAGTATCACTTCTTACGTGAACAAGTGCTTGAACAAAAGGTGAAATTGGAGTATGTTCCCTCCAAAGAACAATTTGCTGATATATTTACTAAACCTCTTCCTAGGGAAGCATTCGAATATCTCAGAAAAAAGCTGGGAGTTGTCTCTGCCGCTCAGAAGATCAGATCTTCTTAAATTCAAAAGATTAAATTGGATACGGGGATTTCATAAAGGACAGTCGCATATATACACGAGTTTATATACATAAAATCGCATATGGGTTTTTTCTGGCACAATTCTCTTGGTCAGCATTTTTAGAACAGTTGCAGTGTCGTTGGGTATCTCTAGTGATGTTCCATTTCTCACATTTCCGTTTCATTCTCTAATATTTTTTTTGAATATGCCTTGATGATTTGCAGTTGAAAGTGTTCAAGGTGCACAAGCTAAGGGGGAGCACTTGTCCTGTGGAAAAGGATGCATTGTTGGCATTCTAAGTGTTTGTTGTGGTCTAATCTCATGATTGAGATTCATTGGTATTGTTTATAATAAGTTATTTGATGAAAAGGAAATGTTGAGATTGATGATGTAAATTATTCAGTCATGTAAGGACTTGTTCAAATTTGTAAACCCACTTGGTTGAGTAGTTCAATGAAAATTTGTAAACCCACTTGGTTGGGTAGTTGAGTCAAATATGTAAATCCACTTACTTGGATCATTGCTGCAAGTATGAGTAACTGGTGATAGGAAAGGTCATACTCAGTTGAAAAGTCATGTACTTCATTGAAAAATATGTCTGGGAGAATGGTAATCTCTGTACAAGGGATGTTGGCCTGCCCTTTTCCCTTGATGTCAAAGGGGGAGAATTCTAAGGATGGTTGAACTAATATTTTCATGATTATGGTTGCCATCAAGTCCAAATGGGGAGATTTTTGGAAATGTTTCTTGTGTTCTATAATATTAAATTGATTTTCCTTGATGGCAACTCTCTCGCAAAGGACAAATAAACTATCAGTATGAAGAATCTCAGGAGTCTCTCAGAAGTTTTGTGCAGTAGATTGGTTACTTTTAATATGTCACAATGTATACGCAGGTTTATAAAGGCCAAGTCACGTATGCACGTGGAGAAGTACGTCCCAAGTCGCGTATGCCTATTTGTGCTCCAAAATTATAATACCAGGAGGCTTTACCATGGTATTAGCCCACAATATTGAGCGTTGTATTATCTATTTGATTATGTCCATGATTACCATCAGTAGTTGAGTGGTTTTGACTCATGCTATTGATAAAAGCTAATTGTATATAAGGAGAAAAATATCATAGTGCAAAGTGTGCATGAGTAAGGGTTGTTAATGAAAAATTTCTCTAAGGAATATCTACATGGATGAACTCTGTTTTTTTTTAATTGATAGATATGAATCTATGATGCACCCATGGATATAATGATGATTCAAGATCTCTAGATCTGAAGATGATGAAGCTCTAGTATGATCTACTGAAGAAATGATGAAGAACTGGTGCAAGTCTGCTGAAGAAAATGAAGAAATCTGGCTAAGTTTTATAGATCTGGTCTGTTCTGCAAAATTTAATTTTACAAATCTATACGCTACTTGGTCTTATTCAAAGCATGTATATACGCAGGTTCGCTTCATGAAAAGCGTGTATGGCAGTTAGGGTTTTCTGAAGAATGTATACACAGAATTATACGTGGGTTGGTGTGCAGGAAAGCGTGTATGTACGCGGCTTTAGTGAAGCAAAGTAGCGTATGATATTTGAATTAATGATGTTGAATTTGTATCTGAATATCTATTCTGAAGTCTTGGTATTTCTGATGTTCTGGTTACAGTGTTTTCACTTTTCTAATTGAAGTATTGGGCAAAGTTTATGATTGTTGATAAAGGGTTGTGTTGATGCTGTTTGATCCAGTATGAAAATTGATGAAACATGATCTGTAGTGGGTTTGAGGGTTGACGCCTTCAGTATGGAAGAAGAAACTTCTTACCAGTAGAAGCTGGTGTTATGTTCAGGGGGTTGAATCTTCCTTCCAAGAGTGGATGGTAAACGAGAAGAAAGGGGGTTGGAGCTCCCTTCCAGTAGCAGCTGGTAAACGAGTGAAGGTTGCAGCCTTCTGCAGGTAGAAGCCTGCATACTAATATGAGTCTGCATCAGTACAATGTTGTAAAGAGTTTTCCATATAATAAATATTGAAGATAGAGATGACAACAACAGTGGTTTTCTCCCAAATTGGGTTTCCACCTTAAATATTTGTGTTCATGTGTGTTCCATTCGTGTGATGTTTTATACTATTGTTACTGCACATATTTACTAATTATCTAACCTGATGCATAACTGGTAAATCTGATTTAAAGATTGTTTCTGAGAAGCTTTCTAAACTAGAAATTTGTATCAGTATACTAATTCAACCCCCCCCCCCCAAGTATTTTTCCCAACAAATGTAGGGTGTTTATGGCTTTAATCATTTTGTTATATATTTAAATATTTTTTATTATATATATATATATTTGCTGAATTTATAAAAATAATTTTTTCATGTGATAAAATATCTAAATCATAATTTGAAAGAAGATTAAATATTTTACATTTGTTATTATTAGAATCAGGTAATGTAATTCTTGTTAAAGTTGAAATTTTGGATTCTTGAAATCATTATGTTTGATATAAACAATGAATACAACGCTATGACTATTAAGCTTGGAATTTGTACAGTGAATGTTAACATTTGATAATTATAATTTCATCAATTCAAAATGATATCTATAAAATTTTGTTGTAAGAATGTTTGGTGTCCCCTCATGTTATTATACATCTGAGAGGGAGGTTATATTTTTTTTTTATTTTGGTAAAAAAAATAACCACTTTTAATTAGTTTTGAAATTTTTAAAAAGATTCTATAAATTTCATTAAAGTTTTTTTTAATTTTTTTATTAAACTATATATTTTGAAAATTAAAATAATAATAATAAAAATTTCTCTTTTCTAATTGGTTGATGGTTCTTTTTATGTGGTTTTGAATTGAATTATGAGATATAAAAATTATATTAAAAAATAATAAATCTAAAAAAAATTCTTGTTTTCCAAGTGTCATAATAATGATTGCAGGTCTTAAATTATGGTGGGAAGTTGTCGACATGGCATTCTGTTGTGCAAACACTGCAATAACAATCATTATTAAAGTTTATTAAAGTTTATTTGAGTACTTTTATGTTTTTATATTTTGTCCTTTATTTTCTTTTCTTATTTAAAAATAAATTTCTAACCACAAATTATATAGACTTCATCAACTATATAGAAACACTATTTTGATATCAATTTACTTTCAAAATATAGTTTATAAATAAAACACATCGAAACTAATTATATTATATTATTTTTATATATACCTTGAATAAAAAATAATAAATATCCAAAATATTTTTTTACAATACTTATATAAAAATAGACAATATATTTAAACAATATATCAATTACATTTATAAACAAATAACATGAAGTTTAAATGAGTAAACATTCAAGAGCTATTACTTCCCACAGTTATTTATGTTTCCTTTCACACTTTAATAATTAGTAGTAAAAAAGTATATGTGCAAACTTAATTATATAATTTTTCTTAATATTAATAAGAAATTAGTAAAAAAATATTATTAATAATTTATAATCAAATCAGTTGAAAAAAAATAACTATGTAAATAAAGCAACTCCATTTTCATTAATATTTATATTTTCCATTTTATTTGTCTATATGCAATGTTTAGTTCTTTATTTTTTTTACTTTAATTTAGCTATCAATTACATTTTGCATAAGAGGAAGGTACTAAGGAGAAATGTTGCATATTACAATTTTTAAAATTATTTATGTGGAGCTGAAATGAACTCATCATATATTTTTTAGTTATTATAGTGTGATTTTCCATATTTTACCTATATAATAAAAAATTACATGTGATATATGATGAATTTTAATATCTCCAACGTGATTATTTTGCGTTTCAATTTTTAAGGAACATTTCATATTTTCTCATACACATTTACAGTTGTATTTATTGTCCTACGAATCATGATGTGGTTGATTTTAATATTGTGAATCCTGTGTCTTTAATTATCCAAGCTATTTAGTTACAATAAATATGTCGAAGGCTTGAAATATTGGTGATGTTTCTGCCACTCGCGTTGTTGTTTGTTTTGAAATTCCAGTAAAATTTTAGACCATTTATTGATTTGTGTGTGTCATGATCCATGTTAATATTTTATGTATCATTTCAATTTTATTAGATGACTTTGTATCATTGCCTGTCGAACACTATTTACTGCTATTTACTGAAGTCGAATGCTTGTATACTGATTGATCTGTTGACTGAACTAGCTTTAGTGAAGTATAAGGCTCGTCTGATAATGATATTATTCATTGAACGATGAATAAAATTTACTTACGTGGCTGATCGGCTTTTTTACTTCACTAGTAATGTACAGATGGGATTTGCTAGCACTAGTAGTAAGTATTGCCTCAACATTCACAAAAACCTTTCCTCCATTCATTCATGATATGCATTCTTTGTTTCAAAATATTGTGATTAAATAAAAAAGGGACATTACAAGCCAATCTTTCCAATACTCTCCATCATGAAGTTTGGTGAACCCAATGAGAAAAAATTGTTTCCCATCACGGGGGAGATAGTGATATGGTGGGAAGAAAAAACTATGTTTCACCCTACAACTAGCAAAACTGGCCACATCTATTTGTAGTATTTATAAATCAAATTGCTATTAAAACATATTTCATGCTGGGAAGTTGATGAATTGACTCAACCTACTATTATAAGCATTTATTGGTTCGATCAATTCGATTTATATATCCAATATAGATATTTAATATTAGAAATTCTGTAGAAGGATCTTCTATAGCTATAAATTAACACATATTGGAATCATACAAAAGTTAGCAATCTACAAATTGTAGACTAACCAAGACAAACAAATTTCTTCTTTAATTAACCCAGTATCCAACATATTTTTCCTAGGCCATGAAAAGGAGGCTAATCCTCATCAAGCCATTCCCAATTATCTATACAATATTAAATATATTGAAGAAAAATATAATGAAACACTAGAAGTGCTCACATATGAAACAATGTTACTATAAGCTGAAAAAGTAACTCCTTTATCAACATTGAAATATTCATATCTTACAAAATATCTGAATTTTTGATATAGGAATCAACCCCTTTCCAATAAAATATGCAATATATATAGATTTTTTACCAAATATTATTTCTACAAATTACAAGGAAAATTATTTATAACCAAACTAACAACTTCAATTCTCTCAACAAAAAATTCTATCAATATAGAAAGTATTTGACCTGATTATATGTAACCACCTTGATTTTTGGATTGTGTTCCACGACATCTTAATATTCATTCATTTTCCTCCTATTAACCTAGATATTCCTGGATCATTGGCTAAAACATAGCCTTCTTTCGAGATACTGTTGTTGAATTTAGGATATAAGCTCAATGAGGTTTTCCCATTAATCTCCCATTAGATAAAATAAGGTAACCATATTTCTGTAGGTTTTATCCACTTGAGTGTATTTCTGAAAGGTTGGTTTAACTATAAACATACATGTGATCTCATAAAATATAAATATATCTTCAAATAATTTCTCAAGAATATTTTGACCACTCAAATCCCTTTTTATTTCAGCAGACATTAACTTATCTTTTGCAACCATGCTAAGTAATCTTCAATATTATTCCATATACATAATTTTCCCTTATGTATTTTTGAAAGAAGGTAAACCATTTTACTATAGGGAAGAGAGATTCTTGTTAAACATGTTAACTTGAATCCCCGTGTATTTACATTTTTCTTTCATTTGAACCTTTAGGTTCTTCTTAGCCATAACCTTTTTGGTTTGTATAATTTAATGATTCCTATAAAAAATATTCATTTCTTATAATTCCTCTGTTACTGAATTCAAAAACCTTATAATCTTACTAGCTTGATTTGGTTTTGTTTCGAAGCTCATTATTGATTTCATCTATTTCTTTTTTTTCTCTTTCTAAAAGTTCTTATTTTTCAATCGTAATTCAAATTGATGTCCAAAAATCTGATATTTAAGACATGATATCTGCCCATATTCTTTGTTTAGCTTGGCTTAAGCATTGGACACTAATATCTTGATCCAAATGCCGTTGTAGCTCTTTTTGTACCTTTGAAATTCTTTTGAATTTCAACAAAGGAATTATATGATTTAATTTTATCTTGCTTATCTCTCTCTAAAGCTCTCTTCAAATTATCAATTTCTTGATTCTTTATGCTCAATATGAAAACACCTTTGAAACATTTCCTTCCAAATTTATTTGAGATGAGGAACGAGCTGCATTTTTTACATATTGTGTTTCCTTCAACAATAATTACACTTGTGATTACAGGTTGTGCATATACTTATTCTTCTCAATCATTAATGAGACGAGCACTTTTTCCTCTTTTTCCATTTCTCTATTTTTAGTGTTTGCAGATGCTCACTAGCTCCCAACTTTAACCTTTTGCAAAGAGAATGGCTGTTTAAATTTCAATTCTTTATCATCTCCTAGGTAGCATTGATATGATTGAGATCTATTCCCATTTTGATAAATATGTCCTACAATTATTTGATTCTAGTATTCTTAGCAAGAGAGGACATTTTTTCCATATTTAACTCAGAAAATGTAATATTCATTGTATTCTATAATTTAAAAAAAATAATTGTTGAACTAGTTAAAGTGGAGTAAATAATATCCCCTATCTAACTATGGAGATCAATTTGGGAAATCGGATGGATTTCATTTATATTAAAAGAAATATGTAAGTTTTATAATCTTCTACTACTCTAGCCCCATGTATTTTAGGTTCTAAGAAGGTCGATTGAAATTTCCCCTTCTCAACATCCTAGGCTAAGTGTAATCAATATTTTGTAGAAAAAACTTGTTTGGAAAACTAACTATAGGTGATCGATTTCAAAGCTTAATTCTTCCTTTTAATTTCCATAAATTAAGAAAAAATTCTCTAATCAACGTAAGAAGAATTTGAGGACTATCATGTTGTTGTTTCCACTTATTGTAGATTTTATATATGCTCTATTGACAAAAGAACTCTAGAAGGTGAAGATACATCAAGTGACGTAGTTTCTGAAATTGGTTCTTTTGTTTCTCTTACATTTTTCCTTTTGTATACTATGAATGATGTTCCTTATAAATCTAAAGTGGAATTTGAAACATATTCAATAAACATATTGAGTTATTTTTTATTTTGTTGAGGAGTAAATAAAACATTAAGTTTTAGAGGATGATCTATTTCCTTCTCTCCTAGTAATTCTTATAGGGTACCCTCTTCCCATATTTCACTATTTTCATTTCTTTCAATGTTTGGTCTTCGTGAATGAACATATGGGGTGGAACACTTTAGAACTCCAATACCTTAAATATTATAAGTTGGATCAGAGGGCAAGCTTTGTCCCTTCATAAACTTCATTTTTTACATCCAAGATTCAACTTATTTATTAGCAGCCCTGGTATTCTCAACAAAAGGTCCTACTTGTTCCTTGAGAATGAAAAAATCCTCTTTATTTCTTGGAATAAAGTGTGTTTGATTTACGTTCAAACTTTTTTAAATGAATTCAAGTGAAAAAAAAATTATTGGGGGAAGAACTCGTAAACAATATGCAGGAAGTTCACATCCATACATCCTTATGTCAATAAATATTTAATACATATACAAATATCCTAATTTTTATGTTCACTAAGTTGTAAAGTGTGCTTGACATCAAGTAAAATCCTTAGGACTTCACTATTGTTTAAGAGACCTTAATATACTGATGCAAATTGGTCCATAGTGTTTGAAAAAGAAATTTTTTGAGAATGTTTCCTAACCAAATATATCCAATGGAGGACTGGCCATAAACTCCCACATTTATCATGGTTTTGAAGTTGTAACTCAGAGAATTTACTTTAATGATGAAACAAGAACAAATACACCATATCTAATTAATGGTTAAAGGATCTTTCAATTCCAAATTTCATAATTTTTTCACGAGTGGTATCTGAAAGAAATTGAATGAAATTAAAGTACATAAAAGGCTTCTTTATTGGAGATAAATTCAACAAAAAACCTAATACAACTTCATCGTTTTCATATCTTAATAAAGAGAACAACATTAATATGATTTTCCTAGAAATATCTTGGCATATATTTGAAGGGTAAGGATGATTGTGTGGGGAATGTTGGATCCCTCTGGTAAAAAGGATTCAAGGATGAGAGTTATTTATTGAGAGGTTAATTTTTCATAAGTTTCCAACAAAATTTCACTAGAACATGAATGGAGTGAACCAGGAACAACAACCTCTAGGGCTTGTCATATTAACTCATAAGTCATATAAAACAACTAATTTTCATCTTTGGAAACAATGGATTTCTCAATAGGTAGATATCTATCGGAACACCTCACGACAAACTCACAAAGGTGATGCCTTTGTGGAAAGAAAAATTGGGAAAGGAAGGATTCCCAAAGGGGAAACCCATAATTATGGTCTTAAAACCTTTGGAATGTTGAATTTTTCAATTCATAAAGGTCGACTTCACATTGTATTTCCACAATATTAGAATATTGGTCAATTAAAGAAATCTCATCAATTTTTAGTGAAGCAGAGGCAGGTGGGGATTTTGATTCAGTTTTACTTGTCTAGATTTTTCTCATACTCATAGTTGGAGTACATATAAACATGAATAAGAGAGTTATTAGTAAAATTAACTAATGATCAAAAAAATACTAAATTTGTGATTTGATTGTTGGGACTTCGTTACTATGGCTTATTTATCTGGACATAACAAATGACCTAATGAAAAAATGATACAAAACCTTTGTATCATCGCGCACCGCCCTTTTCTTTCTATTTTTCCAAATAAAGTAAATTCGGTGACAAAATCTTTTTTCATTACCCCAAACCTAGGTATTAATGCAGGGGGTGTTACGAAGGAAAGTAGTTTTTATGAGGGGATGTCTACTTTTGATACAAAGCCATCACATAAATACAAGTTATTTTATGAATATAACTAATATTGGATCCCCACCTCCTGTGTGATAAACATTTGTGGGGGCTCAAATTTGTATCATCATTTGTTTATCTATGTGTGCATATCTACCCATGAAGAGAAGCATGTGTATTATGTGAGTGCTTTATTTACAAAGCTATCAAAAAATTTAGGAAAACATTTATTTCAGTTTTTGTTTAATATATAGCACTTTATAGAATATAGGTTATACATTATTTATAAAAATTGCAATGAAAAATAAAATTTATTTGGAATATTTTTGGAAATTTTTGTGACAAGAAAATGATACAACAATCTCCACGATGGCATTAGTTCTATTAATATACTTTTTTCTTCTAACTCTCTCTTTTATTTCATATTCAATAATACATGTTTCTTCTTGCATTCTTTACAAAGAAAGTTCTTATTTAATTTACAAAAATAAACTGCAGAATTTTACATTAATACATAGCATTTTATTTATATAAAGGTACATATTAAGCACACTTAGATGTTCCCAGGATCTGCACTACATCATAGAATACTTTGAGTATGGGATCCTATCTCATCACAAGAATCCATCATTGTAAGCACAAATAAAACACACAAATTCTTCAAAATTTTGTTAAATTATTTACATAGAGTAAAACTTACCCTTCGATGTTACAAATATATCTGGATACAACTAGAAAGGAGCTGCTACTACATAATTTATTGGCTAAAATTAAAAGGAGCTACAACCCCTTATTTGCAATTTGCCACTTGCTTGACCTCAATGATTCATTTGGAGATTTTAGTTGACTTCATCCCTTCTACTTGAATGAATCTTTATCATTGCTTATCTCACACTTGTGTCAAGTCTTATGAATTTGGTATTTAAGTCTTATAACGTTTATTATATCTATATATAATAAAATCTAAGTTTAACTATTATTTTCCTACATTCTGGTAAGTTATAAGGTTCAGCAAAGGTTTTTCTAAATTTTGTGCATCACCAAATATAACTAATCTACAAAATTTTCCCCGTACATGTTAATTCTACCATTATAGCTACCAACTCATTTCACGTTAAACATTCAATATAGGCCGAAATTTCTCTAACCAAAAATTATTGCATATAACCAAAAATTATTGCATATAACATTTAGCTTGGAGGGAGTCTTTGAGATTGTAAAAAATTGTGTGCCCTTGATCACAATGTCGTAGGAAATCATATCCTGGTGCTTAATATTTAGCCCCCAAATATTTCTCTCTTTGCCTTTGCTAACAACTATGGGGTCTATACTCAGGGGTCACCTATCATGTGGGACCACTGCAATTCACGTCTATTTATACCATTGGTATCTTCCTTGAGATATATATTCCATCATGTTCAAAGCCTCATCATCCTATAGAGTCGCCATTTGTGCTTAGTTCGAAACTTTTAGGGTCCTTGGTCTGGGATTATGTGTCCCAATGGAACAATTTCCACACATGTGGACCAATCATGTACCAGTAGGGTTGAGCTATCATTTTTTCCTGTGATCCACCGTGTCCCAGTGCTGATTCAAACTAAACATTTATATGTGCGCTGCACCATAAACTCCGGGGGTGTAACCACCAGTGTTACATTTCTACGTGATGTCGTTCTGAGTCATCAATGCCACATGGTTCCTCCTAGTGGTGGTGATAGGTGTCAACCAAATTTGGCCCACTTGGACATAGAACCACCTAAAAATCTTGAAAAACACATGCCATGTGTCACATGCCTATATTTCCACATTCTATAGCACTTTAAAACAATAAGAATGTGATTTGTTTCAACAAAATATTGAAAGGCTTTAAAGTGCACACAAATTGATGGTGTAATCATCGAACATGTGCATAGCAGTTGTCGCAAAAGGTACAAAGAGAGGCTGATAGGAAAGTTAAATTGTGATAATTTCACAAACACGTGTACACTTGAATTCAATATTATCAATGTTTCAAGAGAGATTACAATATAGAAATTGATATTGCGGGCATCCTAATATTATCAGCTTTTCGAGAGAGAATAACATTTAGAAATTAACGTTGTGGGAATTGAATTGAGGACTTGTACAACATGCTAGATTAATGATAAAATTTGAATTATAAAATCACCAACCAATGGAACTAACCTTTAGGGATAAAGCACAATAAATTTTAAGATGACTAACTTATTTCAAAAGGTTGTGTTAGTCCTAACAACTTTTTCATGTTTGCCACTGTTGTGGCAGAATTGTAAGGGAAAATTTTGATTAGGGATAAATTTTTCTATTATCAGTTGAGCATTAAAAATGTAAGAGGAAAAAGATCTAGGAGAGAGTTTTCTATTATCAATTGAGCATTAAAAATGTAAGAGGTTCCAACTACGGAATTTTTTTTTGTCTTTTTTCATAAATTTACATGACAATTATACATTCAACAACTATATCTATATATATATATATATATATATATATATATATATATATATATATATATATATATATATATATATATATATATATATATATATATATATATATATATCAATCGATATGTGTAAATTTGTTTCTCTTCCATAGGTGAAATTTATTTATCAACAAACAATCATCTGTTGCAATGCACACAAATGGTTCTCTAGACTGAAAATGATCAACCCTTCAAGATTTCAAAAATTGCTCAAAAATAATTAACATTCCAAGCAAAAATATATTTCCAATATTTTCTAATTGGCTTGAACCGAATCACTATTTCATATGATTGAAATTTGAAAATAGCTGATAACATTCTAAGAGTTGTAGGCCAAAAGTAAAAATATGTGATATGTGTCACTTTCCTCTATAAAGTACTCATGAAATGAAAATCTTGAAAAATGTCTTTCTATATTAAGTATCATATCTGACACTATGATATGATCATAAAAGCCACACAATACATACGAAGCTACAATTTTGTACAAACAAACTTAATTATCCACATACACTAGCTAATTTATACATCTGTCAAAACTTAATTATCCACCTAAACTATATAATTCAAGTATTTGTCCAAACTTAATTATCGGCTAAACTATCTAATTCAAGATATTAATAAATAACTAAAACTTAATTATCCACCTCAACTATCTAATTCAAAATATTAATAAATAAATAAAAATGTTCTACAAAATATTAACAAAAGGAATTGATTTGTGCCATAAACGCCACCATCTTGGTGGTTCGAAGATGCATATGAAGATATTAACTAAAATATCAAACTACGTACTGGAATAATTAGAACATAAACATTATACAATTCAACCTTTACAGAACAATAAAAGAGAATTGTTTGGAGCAATGTATAAATAGATAACATAAAGTTAAGAGGTATTGTGAACACTAAACTCAATCGTGTACCTCATTCTTTCTATTACCAATCAGCAGGAAAAAATAAATATATATATATATTTTTTACGATTGTAGAACCCTAAATTAATTATTTTAATTAGGTTCCTCAATTATGGTAATATTATTTAGAAATAGTATTCATGAAAATTATGGTACTGAACCTTATTGACCACACATTTTGCTTTTACTGCTGTGAAAGTTGCATTGATTATCTTATGTTTATTTCCCTCGTGTGCCCATTTAAAATCAGCTGGCTATTGACAACAAAATACTTATGATGTGTGTATGCATTGGCTATTTGGTTCCATAAAGTACATGAATTTCTTTATATGCAGCCCCAATGTTCTCATGCAATTCTCATTACGAACAACTATTAAGTCAAATTGGCCTTCAATAACTTGGCTAGCCGAAAGAAATCATTGACCGGAAATTAAAAAATAAAAATAAAAAAATTATTGACCTAAAATAAAAAAATAAAAAATTGATTCACCGTCTATAAATGAGCCAATGATTTTCTCTGCCCATTCAAAATTCTTTCTCTAGCCAGGAAAAACTCTTCTCAATTTCGACAAGAAACATTTATGACAATGCTTTAATTATTATACCATAAATCAAAACTATGTCAAAGAATTCGATTTTGTTGAGGTTTTGAATGGCAATGCACAATATAACACATGAATTAAACTATGTCAAAAAAGTCGATTGTGTTGATTAAGGTTTTAATGGCAAATGCACAATATAACACATTCTTACATTACATTGTACTGCAGCTTGCATTACTACGTTACTAACAAAATACCATATGTACACTCATCCCAAAAATAAAAGAACCAATAAATACCATTTCACCAAATATATACAATATCTGAAACCCGTTCTCCAGCACTGAGTAAACATACTCGTTAGGTTTCAGGTTCAATCCTCTCCATGTTGCACAGACATTCGACTTTTTCCTATAGGCTGAAACTTATTCTGAATTGGCATCTGATCTGAATCCTCACTTGGATCCAACCCCAACAAGTAATCAAGGGTCTTTAAAACGATGGACGACACTTAGGATCTAGCCCTTGTCATAAGGGTAGCCCCATTCAATGCATCGACAAACCAGAGCTCTCGCTTGGTGCTCTACATAAAGGGGCCCAAGATGTTGGTGGCACTCTCAGGCTTTGCAGGGGATAGATAAAACATCAACCTCAATGAAGATGAAAAGTAATAAGACTTGTTACTATCAATTTCCCTCGGCCACTGCTCAATCTGTCATATTCCTCTATCATGTTTTCAAGATCTTCATCTGTGGCCACTGAAAAATAGGGCATCAAGATCTTCATTGGGAAACTGGTATTTCAAGGTAACCGTGCACCCGAAGAGCTTGGACAGCTTGGATATGAGAAGTGAGTAAGAAACATTACGAGCCACAACTATGATTCGGGAATCTCCACCTTCATAACGCAGCTGATTTTCATAAAGGCGAGGGAGTATTCGGCTTCCAGAAACATTACGAGCCACAACCACGATTCAGGTATCTCCACCTTCATAATGCAGTTGATTTTCGTGAAGGCGAGGGAGTATTCAGCTTCCATAACTACACATGAATGAATCTCACACTCCTACTCTCGCTCAATGACTCATGATCTTGATCCCATCACTAGTTTTGATGGTGAGGAACAATTATTCAAAATTGACTATTGTTGTTTCTCCCCCAAAGAAATAATGCCTGCCCTTTCCTTTCCGCGGCCCAATAGACTACCAAGCATTCCGAGCTTGGAGGTGAAGGAAACACAACTTATCTTAACTCATCAGCTTAACTCATCAACTAAAATAATGCTCACCATTTCCACCACGATCCAACACACTACCCACAATTCCCGTTACACATCACCCACCACCATTCCGCTCATAACTTAAATGCTTCAGCATTGATTGAAGAGACGTGTCAATTTAGGAACAAAAGGGAGACTAGACAGATGTCGCTTTTATTCACTGAACAGATGTAAACAGCTTATGAAAAGTGTTGACGAATAAACTGATTCAAAAAAGGCCTATCAGCCTAAACATGTGAGAGGTGAAAGCCAAAACTTGTCGAAGTTTATCAGAGGAGGAGGCCCTATGTTACGCTATTTTCAAATTCTATTAATCTTAAAGATCTACGTCTATGGTTAAAAGTGACACCAACCATCTATTTATCCAAAGCCGTCAAGGCGGGCCTTGTGTAAGTGGTATATGTTCTCAACAAAACTACATGTCAAAGTGACCCGTGCCAAGAAAATTTACACGTCACGATCATATTTACATCATCGCACTCTATTTCAAGTGTGTCTCTCAGGTTAATTCAACGATGTAAATGTACATATGTGAAAATGAGGTGCTTCTAAGAACCTTAAAATTTTACGCTCCTACAGAGTTGTAAACATTAAAAGAAATATTTGAGCTAATTGTTCATTGATTATATTGCCTATTTTCAAGGAATTGAATTGGACAAGTCTTCGATCTATGAATAACGGGTGATGCTACCTTGGTCTCCCAACCTACGCATAATACTTTATTTTGATGTCTTTTTGTAAATTCCCTTCCTTAGTCTCGAGTTTTACTCTTTGTTTTCAAAATGATCAGAATGTAAAAACTAAATTTTATCAATAAAAAACCTAATACCTCTCCATTATTTGATAAAGAATCAGATATTCATGACACATGTTGTCCGTTTGACTTCACGGTCATCAAACAACAAGCTTCAAATGACATCTTCTGTCTCGTTCAATCAGTGTTTGCGCCGAGAGGCGCATCTATACAAAATGTCGGCTTAAGTTTTAAATTAAAAAAAAAAGAAAAAGGCATTGTGCTAGAACATATATCAATTTCTAATACAATTATGTATTATTTAAATAATTTGAATGCATAGTAAATTATATACGTGAATTTGAATGGATCATAAATTTACCTTTAACAAAAAAAATTACCACATTGAATTTCCAAATTAAGTAAAGTTTTAAACATCTTTACTCTTTACTAAAGTCAATACCATTTCCTAAATCAAAGGAAAAGAGTTAATTCAACACAAACAATCAAAATCCAAAATCTTTTAATATTTCTTTTAATTAAATATTTGTAAAATGAATTTATACTTACTCCAGAGCTATGGTAAATAAATAAAAATATATATAAACTAGATGTATGGTAAATAAATAAAAATTCTTTTTTATATTTATTCCATAAACCTTTTTATATTTAAAAAAACTTTAAAAAGAGGTTTTATTTAGATGAAGCCTATGGGACGAATACCATGGGACAAATTAATATTGATACCATGGGCTAAATACCATGGGTAAATAAATAAATATAAAAGAGGTATAAAAAAGTATGATGTATAAATAAATAAATATAAAATATATATAAAGAGGTATGGTAAATAAATAAATATAAAAGAGGCATAAAGAGGTTACGTAAATAAATAACAATATATCAAATAGGATTATAAATAAAAATGTAATTATATAACAAGCCTATGGGCCAAATACCATAGTAAAGAAAAGGGGTATGGTAAATAAATATAAATATAAATAAACTAGAGGTATGGTAAGTAAATAAAACCTCTTTTCATATTTACTCCATAATCTGCTTTATATTTACCAATATTTATGTTCATTAGTTTACATAACTAAGAAGAAATAGAGAAAGAGAGTGATAAGGGAGAGATGGAGAGAGAGTGCGTATGTTTAGGGGTGAGATAAAGAGACAAAGTAAGATGTATGGAAAGAAGGGGGGAGAGAAGAAGTGAGAAAGAGAGAGGGAGGGATATAGTAATGTAGTTGGAGAGAGAGAGAGGGGTGGAAAGAGAGAGAGAAAGAAAGGGATGGGGGAAGAGAGAGGATTAGAGAGAAAGAGAGAGAGATGTGGGGGAAGAGAGAGGATTGGAGGGAAAAGAGAGAGAGAGAGAGAGGTGGAAAGAAAGGGAGAGGATCGAGAGAGAGAGAGAGAGAGAGAGATAAGGGAAGAGAGAGGGATTTATGGGAGAGAGAGAGAGAGAGGAAGGACGAGAGAGAGATAAGGGAAGAGAGAGGGATTTATGGGAGAGAGAGAGAGAGAGGAAGGACGAGAGAGAGGAGGAGAGAGGGATCAATAAGAGAGATGGAGTTGGAAGGGGAGAGATGTGAGAAGCCAGGGAGAAGGAAGAGAGACGATGTGAGAGAGATGGGAGAGAGAGGGAAAGAGAGGAAGGAAGAGAGAGGATGTGAGAGAGTGGACAGAGGGAGGGAAAGAGAGATGGACTTGCAGGGGGAGGAGGAGAGAGGTAAGAAAAAATTAATAGAGAGAGAAAGGTGGAGAGAGAGAGAGTGAGTGAGTGATAATGAAGATGGAGAGAGTGGGAGAGAGGGGGAAGATAGAGATATAGATGGAAGGTGAAGAGAGGGAAGAGGGAGAGATGGGGAGAGGAGGGGATTAATAGAAGAGATTGATATAAATGGATTGCGGGGGGTGTGTACGTTTGAAGTGAGATATAGAGACGAAGAAGAGATGGAGGGGGATATAGATATGGATGGAGGGTGGAGAGAGGGAAGAATAAACTCACACACTAGATGGATTGATATAAGTGGAGATGGTGATTTATAATCCTATTTATCGATTTTAGTGTAGATATTTATTTCTAATGATATTTGATTACTTGCACTAAATGCATTGATTTCGGTGTAGATGGTGATTTCTAATCCTATTTGATTGCTTGCACTAGATGCATTTATTTCAATGTAGATGTTGATTGACAATTATATTTGATTTCTCTCACTAGATGCATTGATTTCAGTGTAGACGATTTCTAATCCTTTTTTATTGCTTGCACTAAATGCATTGATTTCAGTGTAGATGGTGATTTCTAATCCTATATGATTGCTTACACTAAATGCATTGATTTCGGTGTAGATGTTGGTTTCTAGAGAAGAGAAGTGTGTGTGATAAGGAAGATGGAGAGAGAGGGAGAGTGAAAAAAAGGAGGAAAGAGAGATATTAATGGGGGAGAGAGAGGGAAGATAGAGATATAGATGGAAGGTGAAGAGAGGGAAGAAGAGAGAGATGGGGAGAGGAGGGGATTGACAAAGAGATTGATATATATGGATTGTGAGAGTGTGTGTGTTTAGGGGAGTGAGATAGAGAGACAGAAAAGAAGAGATGGAGGGGGATATAGATATGGATGGAGGGTGGAGAGAGGGAGGAATATTTCTCGCACTAGATGGATTAATTGCACTAGATGACTTAATTTCAATGTAGATGATTTCTAATCCTATTTGATTGTTTGCACTAAATGCATTGATTTCAGTGTAGATGGCGATTTCTAATCCTATTTGATTTCTTTGAGTAAATGCATTGATTTCAGTGTAGATGTTGGTTCCTAGAGAGAGAGAGAGTGAGTGATAAGGAAGATGGAGAGAGAGAGAGAGAGGACAAAAGGAGGAAAGAGAGATATTAGCAGGGGAGAGGGAGAAAAGGGGAAGAGAGGGAAGAAGAGAGAGATGGGGAGAGAGGGCAGCACACGACTAAAACCAGTGTAAATCCATCTTGCATCTCAAAAATATACAAAAATTTTAATAATCTGAAAAATGTGACGTTGATGCCTCCGATTGGAACCAGCCTAGATCCATCTAACTCTGGATCTATCATGCGCCTAGAGGGATCAAATCTCTCGAGGTGCAAACCTTTCCTCAAGTTTTGCACTCAAAAAATAGGTCTGCACCTCGAGAGATTTGATCCCTCTCGGCGCATGATAGATCCAGAGTTAGATGGATCTAGGCTGGTGTAAAATGCAATTGTTCCCTCTATTTATGAACTTCCTGAATTCATTAGTTTCTTGGGAAATTATTTTGTTCCTAAAAATGGTTTGTTAATTTCTGCAAAGGGTGAGAATATTTTTCATGTTACTCCCAATTTCATTTTTAATTCCTTCTAATTTCACACTCCTGGTAATTTACAACCATTCTCTAATGAAACCCTCGTTAAGGTTTATAGAACTCAACCTCAATCTAATAAAGGATTTTTTTTAAGCTAATGTTACCCTCACAACTTCAAGTTCCTTTACGAACCCCTTGTTATCATTTAATATCATTCTTTGATATTTCTCAACATATACTAGTTGTCATTCTCTCTAATCCATGAGAGGAAAACACTGAAGTAGTGGATGAAAAATCTTTAAGTTTTATTATTTTCATGTTACAACCAAGTTTAACCCTAGATATACCCACCTGCTTTCTGTTAATTAATTTCCACTTTCAAAGTTTTACATATGTTAGATGTTTTATATATCCTTCAATTCTAGTTCATTTATTTCTATATATGCATGATCACAAGTTCAACCATCTAAATTTAAGTATGATAGATGAACAAGATTAGTTGAAACTAGTGGTTGATTGGATGAGGTTAATCATAATGGAGGAGACAAATGAAGTATTTTCTCATTATTTATTTGATTTTATGTTTGTGGCATTTACTACTATAAATTATCAAGTTCTGCATAAATGTTTTCCAAAGGAAAAGGAACAATTATAGCTCAATAAGGACAGTTTAAAGGAAGACTAGCTCATTTTTGAAGATTACATAAACAATGGACTATATGGAGCATAAGTACAACATTATCGCCTTCCATAAAAACACAAGGCACTTTAACAACAACAAGAGCGTAGTTAAATATTGAATAAAGTCAACTTATCTTGAAAAATGAAAGAAATGAAAAGTTTGTACATGAAAAGAAGGTTGCTTGGGAAGATATTAATGAACTAAAAGAAAAATTAAATGGAAATGTTTCTATGTTGCATGCAAAATGGAAAATCTGGGATGAAATTACTTGGGCATCATGTTGGAATTATGGTATATGTGTTTTCCTCGATGGAAACCATCTGGTTACAAAAAATTTCAATGGTAACGGTATGTGTTCACCGATTAGTTCAAAGGTGACAAAATAATGGGACATAGGTTTGCAGGCCAGAAAAAAAAGTTTTATAAATGTGAATATTTGAAGATCTATACGCGGTTTAGTCAAGGCTAAGTCATGTACACACGCAAGTATGAAGAAGCCAAGTCGTGTACATCCTGGTGCACTAATTTATTAATATCAAGGGTCTTTACCATGGTATTAGTGCACAATATTGAGCGCAGTAATGGTTATTTGATCCCCTTCAACATTACCACCGACACTAGTGTGGTTTTGGCACATGGTATTGGCTAAGGCTCTAACTATATAAAGAGGTGATGATAAGAGTGCTAAGTGTCAATGAGCATGGGTTTTTGATGAATACTTCAATCTCAATTATATTTTCATTCTAAGGGATATAATTGGAAAGTGGATCTGAAATAATAATGCACCAATGAATACAATGATGGATCGGGATCATGAGACCTGGAATGACTTTCCATTGTATGATCGGCTCATGGATTGACTAGATATAAGTATTAATGGTTGTTTTTATCTCTGAATGTTATGAACTGGGTCTTTCTAAAGTTTTGAAGAGCCACACAATTTTAGGTCAAAATTTTCAAATCTGTACGTAGGTTGGTATCGATGAAGTTACGTATAAACATGGGTTCATTTGATCAAAATAGCATACATAAAGGAAGGGCCTCTTCTTATAAGTGACTAATCAGTCATATTAGTATTGTTGTATCTTTGTTTTTAATCAATGATGTCTTAATGTTTATCTAGTTTGAGTGATAGTGTCTAAAGTATAACTAATTGAATGATGAAGTTAAAATTGGTTGCATTTTTATTGTTTAGAGATGTTGGTAATTGTATGAGGGTTGAGAGATATGTAATAAAAATTACTATGTTCAATTATGTGACTGATTTAGAGTAATAGTTTTCGAACTTACTATAATGAGCATTATACACAGGTTTCTCTATAGAAAAGTGCGTATACACATCGGTTTCCTTAAGTGAAGTAGTGTATATATTTTGGTTTATGAATGATCAAGGTTGTCGTTGATTTTTTTTGTTGATGCAGACTTCTAAATTCCATTCTATGTTTTGGCTACATTGATCTTACTATTCTATTTGAGTTAAGATGGTGATTGGTTAAGTGACTATTTGCTTCAATGTTTAGTTCAATATTCAAGTGTTTGATGATTGTTTGCTCTAATGGTTGTTTTTATGAATTGGATGAATGTTTTGGGTATAATAATTAGTTTCAATTTTTAATATTTTTCTTACATGATGTTAAAGGGTTCAACTTATATTTTGTGATTAAAAGTGATGTACAAGTTGCGATGTATGAAAGTAGGTGGATCGAGTGTGAAAATTTATGAAACATGGTCCATAGATGATGCTGAGGGTTGGAAACTTCAGTGAGGAAGTTGAAGATTCCTGCCAATAGTTTCTGGTGATCATATTAAGGGGTTGAAGCCCCCTTCCAATGGTTGTTCGTAAACAAGATCAGGGTGGATGAAGCTCCCTTCCAGTATGAGCTGGTGAATGAGTGAAGGTTGTCACCTTCAGTTGGTGGGTGCCTTCATACTAGAATGAGTCTGCACTAGTACAAAAAATTAGGAATTTTTTTATAATAATAATATTGCGGACTGAGAAGACAACAACAGTGGGTTTCTCCCACATTGGGTTTCCACGTTAAATCCTGGCGTTCGGGTGTGTTGCTTATGTGTGATGCTTTATTCTCTTATGAATGCACATTCTTACTGCTTATCAAAACCAATAATGAATATATTAAAATTTAAACATATAAATAATTATCTTATTTATATTTTTGCTAAGCGTACACTACTTTCCTTTATGACAATCGCGTACATACGCTAGTTTTCTTAAGTAAAGTTGTGCACATAATTCAGAAAAGGAAAAGAATAATTTGTGTGAGTTTTTTTTTTTAAATAGTCACTCAACTCCCCCCCCCCCAAAAAAAAAATAAAATAACCTCATTATTTTTCCCAAAACATTGCTCTCATTCTAGAACTATATTGACATTGTTTTAGAAAAAAAATCCTGCTAAAAAAGGCAGAGCTAATTATAAATACAATTAAAGATGAAGTTTGATATAAAATTCCAAAATATAAGAAAAAAATAGAATATTTGAATGAAAAATCTCCATATGAGCTCAAGGCCCTAGATATGATTCACAAATCCTTTTTTATAAGATATTTCATAAAGTTTATCAAGAAAAAAATTCTTTAGATCGAAGCTTATAATATACTAAAAGAAGATCAAAAGGAAGTCTCAATGTTTAACAAAAAAAATTATCAGAGAACAAGATTTGGACAACCCAACTACTAAGATTAGAATGGAAAGTTACTTGCTTGGGAGGCTCACGAGAATGCACTAATAAATGTTAAATATAAGGCTGGAAAGACTCATCAATCATTAGAATATCTAAAGGGTCGAACCATTGTCACTTATCTAAATCTTGACTTTGATCTTTTGTGGCTCGTAAAACCCATATTCTTGGAAAAATCAGATTATAACAAGCATTCCAATTTGTACATATATTGTAAATAAATGGTTGAGTATCCACTGTTGGAGAAATACATGTGGGAAAAATGAAAGAGGATGATCAATCCTCAAGTTGTAGAAATACTTCAACCAAGAACCAGATATTGACATGTCATATTCAAAATTGCACTTATTTGAATTAGTATTTCAGAAGCTGTATAATTTCTCTCTATGATTAGTGTTTTTGTATCTCTGTTGTCTTTCAATGATGTCTTCATGTTGATATGGGTTGAGTGATAATGTATAAAGTAGAGTTGATTGAATGATGAAGTTGAAATTGGCTGCATGTTGTTTGTTTGAAAAGATTCTTAATGTTGCTAACTCTATGAGGGTTTAGAGATATGTAAGTTAAATGGCTCTATTGAATTTTGTGACTGATTCATAGTAACAATTTTATAACTTAGTATATTGATATCTGTATGCAGTTTTCTCTACAGAAAAGTGTGTATATAGGCAGTTTTCCTTAAGTGAAGTAGCATATATCTTTTAGTTTATGAATGATCGAGGTTGAAGTTGATTAAGTGTGTTGATGCAATATTCTGAATTCAATTATGTGTTTTGGTTACAGTGATATCAATTTTTTTTTTAGTTATGTTGTTGATTGGTTAAGTCATTATTTTCTTCAGTGATTGGTTCAGTATTCGAGTGATTGGTGATTGTTTGGTTCAGTAGTTGTTTTCAGGAATTGGATAAATGTTTTTGGGTACAGTAATCAGTTTCCTTTTTTGATATTCGACTTATATGATGTTAAAGGGTTCAACATGGATTATATGAGGAAAATTGGTCCACAAGTTGTGATGTATGAAAATAGGTGGATCCAGTGTGAAAAATTATGAAACATGGCCCACGAATGGTGTTGAGGGTTGGAATCTTCAGTGAGGAAGTCGAAGCTTCCTACTGGTAATAGCTGGTGATCAACTTAGGGGGTTGAAGCTCCCTTATAGTGGGTGATGGTAAATGAGATTTGGGGGTTGAATCTCCCATCCAGAAGGAGTTGCAGAGTGCCGAAGGTTGTAGCCTTCAGCAATTGGCTTGCTGCATACTGACTTGAGTCTGCACTAGTACAAGAATTTAAGAAGTTTTTTATAATAGTAAGATTGAATACTGAGCTGACAACAATGATGGTTTTCTCCCACATTGGGTTTCTACCTTAACTCATGGTGTTCATGTGTGTTTCTTATGTGTGATGCTTTATTCTATTCTTAATGCACATGCTTACTGCTTAACAAAATGACTAATGAATCTCTTACAAGTTAAACAGATAAAGTATTAGCTGATTTACAAGTTTACTAAGAATATGCTAGTTCCATTTATGACAGTTGCGTACATACACTAGTTTTATTAAGTAAAGTTGTGTACAGAATTCAGAAAATAAAAAGAAAATTCTGTGTGTGTTTTTTTTTAAGACGGGTTCAACCCCCTGCCCGCCTGGTCTAAGTATTTTTCTGAACAATTAGTTTCCAAGGAGCTCCTTTGGAAGAATTCTGATCTCTTGAAGGAAGATCTACCAAGATGAGTAATCAATATTGAACAACATATATCATACCACCATTACTCGACATAAATAATTTAATATTCTGGAAGACAAGAGCAAGATCCTATCATCAGTCCCTTGGAGCAGATGTTTGGGTAATTGTTTAAGGTGGTTACAAATATCATCCGTAGTTCCCACAGATGAAGTATCAAAGAAGACATATGAAACCAATGCAAAAGATGTAAATTAATTATTGGGAAGTCTGAGTGAATCAGAATTTGTCAAAGTTATGCATTTGAATTTAGCCAAGGAAATATGGGACAAAATCATCCAAAGCTATGAAGGTGATAGGAAGGTAAAAATTGCTAAACTCAAAACTCCAAGAATTCAAGATGAAACTCTTAGAATTCATAATTATGAAAGTATTACAAGTTTATTTCTACATCTAAATGATATTGTAAATCATATGAGAAATCTGGGCGAATAAATAAAAGACACAACTTTAGTAGGGAAAATATTAATATTTGTAACTCCTAAATTCGAGTCAAAAGTGTATGCCATTGAAGAGAACAAGGATCTCCAGAATATTACTATTGTTCAACTTCACGGGATTATGACTACCATTGAAATGAGAAAAGGAGGTCCCTCAAAAGTCAGAGAAGTCACATTTAAAGCAATTCTTAAAGGAAAGGAAAAGGAAGAAGACAAGGAATGAGGGTATGTTTCAGAAGAATATGAGGTAAAATTTGTAAAGAAACTTCAACTTGGTACTAGAAGGTTCATAGGTAACCTTCCCTTCAAATATTTTTCTTGTGGTAATTTTTTTTGTTATGCTACTAAATGTCCTTATAAGGAAAACCATTACAAGTGGAAGGATATTGCAAAATGAAATAGGAAACAATTTGACAATAGGAAAATTTATTATACTCATGAAGATAGTGATGCATTCTCAAATAGTGAAGAAGGAGAATATTATCAAAATCTTAAACTACTCATGCAATTTGAAATAAGTACTAGTGATTTTAATGAAAAAATTGTGGATGCTTTGGAGAAAAAATATTTCTTTGAAGAAATGAATCAACTTAAAATTTTCTTCGAAGAAAGAAAAGTATCCATAGATACTTTAAAGAATCAACTCATAGAAAAGGAGAAGAATACTAAGAAGTTAGAATGTGGAATAGTAATTCTAAGAAAGGAACTTGAGAAAATAAAAACTCTAAACATTAGATTTTCTAACGAACTTGAAACCTTATATGAAATTATCAAGGTTCAATGCTCTCCTCTTATAAAGACAGGTCTTGGATACATTCTTGAAACATCATAAACAAAAAGAATCCCGAGCTACAACTAGAAGCTATCTAAATGATCAAAATCCAGTAAGTAAAGTTTCAATCTTCAACAAAAGAATAGAGACACTTCATAGTCAAATCATGTTCACTCTAATTCAATGAAGAATAATAAAAAAAGCATCAGTCAAAGGGTAAACAACACTATAAGGTTCGATGATCACATAAATTTATTCTTTAATGGAAAATGTTTCTCATGTCATAATTTGGTTCACAAGAATGCTCAATGTGTTGCATACAAAACTAGAATGACAAGTGAAGCAAGAAAATAAAGGAGTGAGATAGGAATGAAGAAAAAAACCTATAATAATTTCTCACCTATAAAATATGAAAGTGAATGATAATTATGGAATAAATTTGGACATGAGGAATCTAAATGCGGGAGAAAATTACATCCAAGATCTCAAAAGGAGAAAATATCAACAAATTCTAAGGTATGGAAAAGGAAGGACTTAGAATCTCAAAGCTATGGAATATAGCTTTTTGGAGAACGATAAGAAACTTAATGGTACATTGATAGTAGATGCTCAAAACACATGATAGATGACAAAGATAAACTTATTTGATACAATTCTTTAGCGAAAGAAAAGAATGTCGCTTTTGGAAATGACTCTCTTGTTGTCATTAAGGGTAAAGGATGTGTTTTACTAAAATAAGAATTTAAATCTAGTAATGCTATTTATGTTGATGGATTAAAGCATAACTTTTTATTGTTAGTAAAATGTGTGATCAAGGAAATGAAGTGGTCTTTAGATCAAAATAATGTGTGGTTCGTGAACTTGACAGAGGAAAGACCATAATAAAAGGAACAAGAACTCTGAGTAATCTGTGTATATTGAAACGTGGTCAAGAATAATGTTACCTAAGCAGAGTAGAGGAAAAATAGTTATGGCATAGAAGGTTGGGACATCTAAGCTTCTCCCAAATTAGAAAATCAACCAAGCTCAATGTTGTTCATGATCTTCCCAACATCACCCTACCAGAAAGTACCATATCAAGGTCACGTCAATTTGGTAAGCAAACCAGTGTTCAATTCAATGCCGAAGAAGGATAAAAAAAGTAAGCGTCTTGAACTTATACATACTTATTTACGTGGACCAGTAAGGAAACAGTCACCTCGTGGAGAAAAATATTATATCTTATTTATTTATGGATTTTCTAGAATTTACTGGATCGATTTATTGAAACACAAAGATGAAGAATTTGATAAATTTAAATTCTTCAAAGAATTATTTGAAAATGAGTTAGATATTAAAATCAAATCTCTCAGATCTGACCAAGGAGGAGAATACATATCATATGAATTCCTTGATTTCTGTGAAAACATGGCATAAAAAGACAATTTTTTGTAGCCAGAGCTCCTTAGCAAAATGTCATGGTAGAAAGAATGAACAAAACTGTTCAACAAAGAGCTCATGTTATGCTTGATGAATTTGGAACTCCTTACATATTTTGGGGTGAAGTTGCATATACTACTGTAAATATTCTCAACAAGGCTCTTGTTTGTGTAAATAGTGATAAAACTCCATACGAACTTTGGTATGGTAAGCCACCTACTTTAAAGTATTTGGAAGTATTTGGAAGTAAAATTTCCATAAAAAAAATGATCAAAATATTCTTAAGTTTGAAGCTAGGTTAGATGAAGGAATACTTCTTGGTTATTCATCTAGAAAAAAATGATACAAATGTTACAATAAGAGACTTCGAAAAATTGTTGAATGTAATGTTGTTGTGATTGATGAAGCATGAACAGATCTAAAAAAGGCGAAAAAAAAAGAGGATGACGATAATGAATTTTTTCCCACATTCAATCAAAATGATATAGAATAAGAAACTATTGAAACAACAGAAGAAGACACATCCAGTAAAAAAAAGGATCCATCCAGGTATGTTCAAAAGAATCATCCAGAAACTCAAATTCTAGGAGAAAAGTAATATGGGGTACAAACAAGAAGAAATCTTGTAGGATATCCTAGTTATATATCTTTATTATCCACCATTGAACCACAAAATGTAAATCAATATAGTAAATATTAATGTTCGGTTAAGGCCATGGATGAAGAACTTGAACAAATTGAAAAGAATAATACATGGAGATTTGTTCCAAGGCCTCATGATAAAAATGTTACTGGGACAAAATGGATATTCAAAATTAGGTTGAATGAAAATGGAGAATTCATTAGAAACAAAGCTAGACTTATTTTTAAAGGTTATGCTCAACAAGAAGGTATATACTTTGAAGAAACATTTTCTCGAGTATCCAGACTTGAAGCCATAAGAATGTTTCTTGCATTTTCTAGTTTTTGCAATTTCAAAGTTTATCAAATGGATGTAACATCTACATTCATTAATGGAGATTTAGAAGAATAAGTATATATTGAACAACCAAAATGATTCACTCTATGCAATGATGAAAACCTTGTAAGAAAACTCAAAAAGGATTTATATGGGCTAAAACAAGCCCCACGTGCATGGTATTATCATCTTGACAAGTATCTTCAAAAAAAGGATCTCTAGAACACAACTTGTACATAAACATTGAGTATGATAAATTGCTAATTATTGTTGTCTATATTGATGATATCATATTTGGAAGTAATGAAGAATCTATGACTCAAAATTTTTCTTTTGTTATGCAACAATAATTTGAAATGTCTTTACTTGGTGAACTAACATATTTTCTTGGTTTATGAGTACAACAAGTAAGTGATGCCATATTTCTCTCACAAAAAAAATATCTCAAGCAGATTATGAAGAAGTATGGGATGGAAGACTCCAAACCAGTATGCACTCTAATGATGACAAGATGTAGCCTTAGTTCACATGATGAATCTCCCATAGTAAACCAACTAGAGCACATGTCTACTATTGGAAGTTTGATTTACCTAACAGATACTATACCCGATATCATGCATATATTTGGGACCATTGGACGTTTCCAAGCCAATCCAAAGGAAACACATATTCAAGCAGCTAAGAAAATATTTAAATATCTACAAGGAACCTAATACTTTGGCTAATGGTATCCTAAAGATGCAATTCTTACCCTTCATGCATACATAGATGGAGACTGGGCTGGAAATGTCGAAGATCAGAAAAACATTACTGGAGGTGCATTTTACATGGGCCCCTGATTGGTATCTCGGTTCAACAAGAAAAAAAATTCTATTGCCTTATCTACAATGGAAGAAAAATATGTGGTTGTTGCATCTTGTTGCACTCAACTACTCTGGATGATGCATACATTACAAGATATTAAAATAAAGTGTTCTCCACCCGTTTCCATCCTATGCGATAATACAAGTGCTATTAGACATTATTATTTCAATAAATCCTGTTACACACTCCAAGGACAAACAAATTCCAATTAGGTATCATTTTATACCTGAACAGGTGTTGGAATTTTTTTTTAAACTGGAGTATGTTCCCTCCAAATAGAAACTTGCTGATATATTTACTAAATACCTTCCAAAATAAGCATTTGAATATCTTGGACAAAAACAAGGAGTTGTCTTTGCCTCATTTTTCTGCTAATCAATTCTTCTCTTTTTACATGTTAAGGTTCAAAATTTTTCTTTCGGTATGCATGTTTCATGAAGCATAGTCATGTCTATATGTGAGTTCTAATTCAGAAAAGTGTGTATACATGTCCAATCACAAATACTCGGGTCTAACTCGAGAAAAATCTCTGATACACAAATGTTTTCTATTTACTATGCACAATTGATTACAACCTGTAACTATTTCTTATAATTGTTTTTACGTTGTAGGAGTTGGTTCAATTTGTCATTTATGCCGTTTATGATTAATGAAGATACTATTATGCATGATTTCATGATCTGACAACAAGGAGGGAGCAGTCATTTCAGTGCAGTGGAAGCGTGGTGGGCCCATAAACCAGGGTGACTTTTAGCCTTGCTATTGAATTGTTGGAATCGTGTTTAAGGAATTTTTGTAGATGTTCAAATGATTGTCACTTTGTACATGTCATTTAATGTAAATATCATATACTAATGTTCACTTGGTTCCTCTTGGCCTATCTAAAAACATGGGTTACCTTCATTATTCTTCATTCCATTTTTAATCATTAAAATTTTGTAACCATCAAGGAAAACTCCAATCTATTAGGTCTTGATTTGTCTTCAGGATTAAGTTAGAATTAGATACAAAGGTGAATTTTCTATGAACATTTATTTCAGAAAACATTTTCTCTAAAATATTTACTAATTTTTCGGATGTCCTAGGCATTCTATCTTTCACCTAAGAATTGTCCACATGGAACAATATCTACATCAAGTTTTATTTTAAGGATCAATATTATGACAACATTTATAATTATTAAATTGGTTATATATATATATATAATAAAACATTCAAAATTATTAAAAAGTTTTATGTAAATTCTTTAAATAAAAACTGAAAAAATATTATAAAACACTTTTTAAAATGTTATAAAATGCTTTTAAACAATTTTAAAAAGATATTAAGACATTTTAAAGCACTTTAAAATGCTTTTATTAAAAATAATTTACTAAAAATGTTTAAATGCTTTAAATATTTTATTTAAACATATTAATAAGCATCTAAATTTTTTTATAAAAGCTTTAAACCATTTATAAAACATTTATAATGTTAACTTTATAAGCTTGATGTTTATTAAAAGCATTAAGATCCTATATTAACATTTTGAAAACTTAAATAAGTACTTTAAAGCTTATAAATAAATGTTAATGTTAAACACTTATTAATAAATAAATGCTTTAGCACTTTAAAAACATTTTTAATGCGCTTTATAACATTTTAAAGAATTTTTTAAGAGTTTTAAAAGAATTTATTTAAACGCTTTTAAAACACTTAAAAACACTTTTAAATCACTTAAAAAACGCTATAAAATGTTATAAAATTCTTTTAAAAAAACGCTTCATTTTTTTTAAAACTATATATATATATATATATATATATATATATATATATATATATATATATATATATATATATATATATATATAAACAAATGCTTACAATTATGGACTTATAATATAATAATTACGGGTTTCTTTATAATATAATTATAAAAAATAATATTAATAATTTATGTGTTTTTTTGTTTTTATAGCTCATGGATTTATCTTAGAGTGAACACTTGATGGTTAAGGATCCACATTATATCAAAACTCGAATCTTAAAAGAATTGAAATGGGACTCTCAGAAAAATCTCTAAGAACTAACTCCTCATATGACGTGGTAAGCATACAAACTATGTGAATTTTTATATCTCCTCCATTCTTTTTAGATGCCTAGACAAATAAATGTTAATATATGACATGTAGATGTCAGTATTCACTCCCTACATTCTCATCCAATCCACAAAGATAATGAAAATATTACTTTGGAATATAAATGTACAATCACAGTTGAATACCAGGGTGGGTGGGCTCATGATATCAGCCAACTATGAGGGGTGCTATCAGGGCTCTGCCACTCCCATTGAATGATTATTTTCCTCCTATCCAAGCCAAATCAATTGTATTCAGGGGAGGGGGGGAGGGGGTTGATCTCGTTTGGCATACGATGAGGGGGATGTCCTACTATCATAATTCTACCTCCTAGTTTTGCGCCCTCCCATCAAATGGTTACTATCCACCTAGCTAAATACATGGTATGCATTGGTCTACTCCCATTTTTCACATGAAGAGGGATGGGGTTCCACTATCGCAAGGTAAACCAAATATGGCATGCATTAGATTTGTTTCTAGCACAAAAACAAGCATCACAAAGTAAAAAAAATATAGAGCATGTTATATTTGTAACTAGAAAAATTATAATAATTAGATGGTAAAAACAAATATAGATTAAGTTAAATTATTTTCTAGCACAAAAGAAAGTATCAAAAAGTAAAACAAATCTATCACAAGCTATAATTGTTTCTAACACAATTATAAGAATTAGACAGTAAAAAAATCTAGCGCATGACAGATTTGTTTCTAGCACAAACATAAGAATTGCATGGTAAATAAATCTAGTGCATGATCTCTTTGTTCCTGACACAAAAATAGGCATTTTAAGGAAAAATAAATCTAGTGTAAGGAAAAACACAAAAAATCTCATTGCAAGGTAAGCCAAATGATAAACAATATTTTTATGGTAAATAAATATAGTGTGCACTAGGTTTTCTTCTAGCACACTTAACACAACTATTTGAAATGCTTCTTCTACCATTTCTATTGGAGACAAGGTAGATATTCTGCAAGATGGAGTGAAAGTGGGTGAGGGATCCATATCCAATAAAAATCTTGGAGACAACTAGCACAAAAATATGGCAAATAAAGGATGCATAGTGGTTATAATTGAGAAGGTGTTAAAACATGTTGATCCTCTACCACATCCATCAATTTTTGAGCATACACTAGGGAGTTCATTGGAATCTTTTGAGATTTTTCCAGCATTATATTTGGAACATTACTATTATGATCATGCCATAAATATTCAATAGGAAATTTTTACCTTCATCTGTGCAAAGTCTTATCTTACACGTGACTACAAAGGAAAAAAGGATGTACCTTTCCAAAGGAATGATAGTTAGTGTTCATGAGGATGATATGGTTTAGGGTGAAATACTAGGTGAAATGGAATTTTATTTTTTTGTCGAAGTAATATACAAGAATTTCCAAATGTGTAGAATTGGGGATAAATATATACATTGTTTGGTTAGATGACAAATAAATAAGTTATTTTACAACAAAGGTGAGATGTTAATGGTAAATAAAAAGTTCAAGGAGCCACCCAAAGTAATGTAAATATGGGATGTTATAGATGAAATGAGACTTTCGTTAAATATATGGGATGAGGATACTTATAATGAAGAAAATATAAATTCAAATGATTTGCATGTAACAACTCCGTATAAATGGTTAAAATATTTTATTGATAAAAAAATAATTGTGGAATTCCAATCACAAATAGCTGAAGAGAATGAAATTCAATGTTTGGGAGCAACGAAGTGTTGCAAGAAAAATTGTCTTCGACATGTAGATATGATCATTATTACGATAGCTATAAGGGGTTTGAAAGACACAAATAAAAATGGTATCAAGGAATTTCTAGTGAATTCACTCCTCTCAATTAAAATCACGTCATAGAGCCATGGTTATGGTCTAGCGCCTATTGTTAGAAATCTAAAGGACAATATTTTTTTGTAAGAAAGCATGGTAGGAGAATAATAATATTCCTAAAAGCACCTTTTATAACCACCAATGTTGTTTCAAATGTGGAGACATTAAATATATTCATGGTAACACCAACGCATGCAAATAATGTGCACACACCATGGTGGCTAAAGAAATATTGTAGAGGATTGTAATATGTACTTATGATTTTTCACCAAATGAAACACGTTAAGTTGAAGAAAATGAAACTTTTCTCTTTTAAGATTTTCATTTGCGACTTACACACAAACTTAGTATTGAAATAGATAAATGATGCTCCTCAAAAGCTCAAGTACCCATCAATATCACAACCAACAATGAGCAAGATGTGGAATACTAATTTTCATGATGTGGAATTTTCAAAGAATGCCAAATTCAGTAAATCTAGTGAATGTACTATGTTTGAATCACAAATGAATTCAGCAAAAACAAAATAATTGTAAGAACGGTCACGAGGTAGATTAAAGAAACATAAGAAGATATTTATGTGTGGCAAATATTTCTACGATACACATAGAATAATCTTACTAAGGTTTCCAAAGGAGTATTTGAGATGTATACATGATAAAATGGACAAAAGAAAAACTTTAGTCACAAGCAATCATGTGAAACCAAAATTTACTGTAGGAACAAACTTGCATTTTTTATTGAAAGTTATGTTAACACATGGGCATAATATAGGCATTTTTGGTCATTTATCCCTACCATTTGTACTTATGGCATCACAATTTACTATTAAATACCTTTCAAGGTGCTTGAGGGACCTAGAACACCCACACTAATATATGTATGGTGATCTAGTTTATGATAATAAAAGTTCAAGAAACCTAGTTTCAAATATATTACTTGAAACTTGTATTTACTCAGAATGTAAATTGTGTAAGGACAATTTTATGTCTCATGGGATATATAAAAATTATAATGATGATTTTAAACCTCTTCCTCCACATTTGTTAATACAATTTGGAAAATGTAGAAAGGGAGAATAATAATCACTATATTTTCATGTTTTTGTGACTTTTAAACTCTCTTGGTGTTTTTGAAACTGTTGAGCTTGGGTTCTTGCCTATGGGGAATTCCCATGAAGACATAGATGGAACCTATGGAATAATTCCTTCCAAGTTGAAAAGTAAGTATGTATATTATTACCTGAAAGGATGGATACATATTGCACAATTGAATAAAAGAGAATGTTTCCACCTAAACTTATTCATAAAGTTTGTAACTTTAAAACTTTCCTTAAAGGATAGATTAAGGAGGGAATAGTTGCACTAGTTAGACATCTTAATGTAAAATAGTCCAATTTCTTGTACTTAAGGGTGTTTCAATACTAAGATATAAAGAATCTATTATAGATTCTAAGTGGTCAAAACCAGTCGAGTTGTGGAATATAGGCGATGAAGGTGGACCCATATTTCCTGCAGGGAGTCTGTATTTATTATGTCTCAAAGGAACTGATGTATACTTAAAATAACTAAAGGAAAAAATAACATCATACATAAAAAAGTGGATAAACACTATCAACAATGAGGACTCTCCTATTGTTACATACGAATGGAAAAATAGAGTATTTTATTATGAAAGAGTTCTTGATACATTAGATGAAATCTATAATGATCTTGTAATATTGGATAGAAGTGATTCATCTGATGAATATCGTTTTGCGATGGAAACTAAAATTAGGTATGATTAACATAATCCAATCCATGATCTCTCAAGTATTATGGATGGATATTTTGGAAATGTGCCTGATGAACCAATATATGTTGGACCCAAATGAAACAAGCCAAAGATGACAATAAACCATGTGATTGATGTTGAGAAAGGAAACATGTTTCTAGTTAGAGCAGGAAATGAGTATGAAGGAGAGATGATTTGGATTTCAAAAAACACCTCGGATATATTCAAGGATAATGGTAGTGAGACTCTTCATGTAAAGGTTTATTGGTGGAATCATATTTGAGGGAAACACAATGAAAAATTTTTAGAACAATATTGGGTACCAAATCTAGATGACAAAGAATTTGGCTTTATTCAAATTAGTACCATAGTTCCAACATGGATGCAAAAGAAATAACATTTCTAGAAGACACATATAAATAAATGTGGTGTGGAAGTTTTTCTTAATATACTTGAGAGAGTATCTTGAGATTATGTGGAGATGATTCATGAATCTAATTTTGTCATTTGAAGTGTCTATTAATATACTTTAAAAATAAATTTGAATGTTTATTGTATATAAAATATTCTATTCATACTATTTTTTGAATAGTTTTATATTATCTAGTACATATATGAAAAAATTGTTTCAACTTCAGTGCAACCATGTGATTATACTTTACGTGAAATGCATGACACTTTCATTCAAAATTTAAGTTCAAATATTTTTTTAACCAACATAACTTATCCCTATATCAAATTTTCATAGTGAAATTGAATAATGAACTTAAAAAAAATATATTTTAGACATTGTATATTAAAATAACATTGAAGAAGCTAGTTTAAATATAAACCATTTAAACACTAAATGAATTAATGGCTAATAATTGAAATAAATTTTGAAGGAATATTTTCCTAATATTTTTTTGTTATATTTGATATATATCAAATAGTTCTACTCTATTGCATTATAATTCATAAAAAAATTTGATCATCAAATGACATTAGTAGATATATAAAATATTTTGTCTTATAGACTTTGAAGGTGTGCCAACATTGTAGTAGTACAATAACTTATACTAAACATAGACAAAGTAGTTACCAAGTATCAATGTTAAAATAACTAATAGTAGTAACAAAAACAATATTTATATGTCATTAAATAGATTTATAAGTAAGAAAATTCTCTTAGAATCTATTACTCATGACTTAAGTGCTCATGAAATTGGTTTTAATATAGAAAAATAAATGTTAATTACAACAGAAATAACGTAAGAAATCTAATTTTTAGAGGAATATCAATTCTATGTTATTTTCAATATAATATATTCAAACAAATTCAAAAATAAATATTGAAAACATGCAATAACTTGTTTAGTTAGTTTAGCATCTTTCCTCTTGTATTTGAAAAGAATCAATATATACTATATTGTTATTCTTATTCATATTGGATAATGATTGTTAAAATAATTTATAATAAATACTCGGCATTAATAATGTTATTGTCATTAAATAATTTGATAAAATAATTCTAGCACATTACACTATTATTATTCATGAAGCAAGCCTCAATCAAATTATCTTCTAACGCAAAAATATAAATAGTAAAAATTAATTATACTACTATTTTAGTTGATAATTTGGTTTTATTGTTTCAACTATAAAGTGTTGTAAATTTCCTATAATAATAGATAATGGTTATGGTGATGATGACGATCACTCCCATCCACCAATGAAGGATCATCCAAACTAGTCAATACCATTTTTCATATAACTCAAAAGGGGTCATGTAAATTCTAAAGAGTATTTTATTTTCCCTCACTTCAAGTATGCATCAATAAGGTATTTGGTGGATTTTGATGTAGATTTGTGTGTCCTGATTCTAGAAATAATTTGGATCATTGGGTTGATATGATTTTTGGATGAGTTGGTGTTTTGGACATTTGAGCATGTGTTAATAATTATAACTGTATAGTTGATTTGTGAGTTAGTTTTAGGTTGTTGGTATATATGTCCCATATGATTTTTTAGTATATTTTCCCAACCTATGGGAACTTTAAACTAATAGTGTATAGTGTGAGCTAAGTAGCTCTTGCAGGAACTAGATGAAATAGCTTTGATACAACTTAGCATAGGCCAAGTAGTTGTCCGCTTAATTTTCCCACGATTCCCAACATTTTCAAAGGTGGCCCATTATTTTATTCTTCCACTGCAGGATAGTGAAATGTTGCAATGGCCTTCCTCTCTTATGAGGAAGGCTATATGTGTGTATTTAGATCCAATATATGCAAAATTAATCACCTCCAAAATCACAATGTAATACCAAAACTTTTCAGTGGAGAAGTTCCTTCCTTCAAGCTATGCAAGAATCTATAATACCATACCACATGCCCTAAAGCTACTAAGGTTTTTTTCCCAAATAACAACTACTTGGGTGTCGATCTCGTGTTACCAATATTCACACCAAGGAGACTAAGAATCTGACCAATTGATTGTGCCCCAATTCCAATCGGGGGTTAGACATTCAACCCACTTTTTATTTTTTTCTATCAATATGATTCGGACCGACCCCCAAAACTTGGGTGGGGCCAACCGGCTACCAAGTTTATGTGGCACGACTAACTGCTAGTCGGGGGATTGGACTGACCTACCAATTTTTAGTCCAAGCAGACAAAAAACATAACTACCTGGTTGGGCCTCATTTCTAATCGAGGGTTAAGAATTCAACCCCACTTTTTCATTTTTCTATGAATACAATGCAGACCGACCCTTGAGCTGGACTAAAGTCTCGACCCAGACATCGAGCATACCAATATAGTCAGGCCCATATTATGGATAAAATGATGGATTATAATAGTGGAAGCCAAAAGAATGAGTAGATCTTGAATAGTCTCTAGTTTCAAGGATATACCTTATAGAAGGCCACACTTGGCATTTTCTTGATTGTTAGGTTTTTGTCGAAATTCCCTAAAAATTTTGATTTATAGTTAATAAACGAGGTAAAAAATCAACCCCCTTGGTTATTTTAATTATTAATTGTTTAGTTATTTAATAATGGTTAATTAATTTATAATTTTCTTAATAATAACTAGTAAATTATTCTGATGCATCGTGTTTTGAGTTCAGCAGTGATAATGTCTCTTGCTTGCTCATCTGTGCTCCTTATTATCCTAGCTGCCTATTTCCATTGCCTGTAACCCTGCTCAGCGGTGTCCTCCCATTGTTGCTGAACTGTTTCTAACTGTTGCATGTCCCAGTCTGGTTCAGTGGAAGGACTGTAGGTGTTGATGAGTTTTGGAAGTTGTTCCCAGGAGTCCGTCCAGAATCTGGCCGAGCTTCCATTTCTTACCTCCCAAAAATTGTGCTGCTGTATAAGTAAGTAATGATGTTTTTCCGCGTTCCATATTATGGAACCTTTCTCCCCTGGAGTAAGTCTGATGAGTTCTTCCTGGGGTCGATGATGTGCATATTTGGCTTTCCAGAGAATTGCCTAGGGCTTATTGGGGGCGGTGAGCCAGTTCCACCAAATTTTTTCATTCATAATGGCATTGCTGTGAAAAGGACCCGAAGTCCTATTCCTCCTTGATCTTTGGGTTTGCAGACTTTTGACCATTGAACCAGCGCCCATTTGTGGTTGGTGCCTTTGGATCCCCATAGGAAGTTCCGTTGCAGGGCTTTTATTTTTTTTAGGACCCATTTGGGCGTAGCCATGATGGAGAAAAGGTAAAGAGGAATGGCCTGAAGCACCGCTTTAATGAGAACCAATCTGCTAGCTGTTAGCGCTCGAATCTGCCTCAGGCTGAAGAAGGCGAGGTTCGAGGCAACATCAAACCAACCTTAGCCTCGTAGCTAGCCCTACGAGGACAGGAGAGGGCTCTCTCCGAGTTAAAATCAGCGAAGGATCTTCAAAGGGGCTGAAATAACCGATAGCAAATGCTGATCTTAGGCTAGTAAACTGATATGAAAGGGTTTTTTGATAAATGATGGGGTTTCTGGGTTGTGTGAGGCAAAGAACAGCTTGAACAGAGAAATGTAATCAAGAACACAGATTGTCTCCTGGGGCAAGGTAGGCAGGAAAATTTAACATCAAATTGAGATTAAATGGAATGGCAAGACTGTTGAGGAGCCGACAAGGGCATAGAGGATGAATCCTTGTCGAACAGAAGAAAACATTAAATATGAACAAACTTAAAGGCAGAGCATATAAATTATGAATTCTGCCTTAACACTTCATTTGTTCAATTGGAAATGATCATGAAATGACATGAACACATAACAGGCTACATATGAAACAAAAGAGGACACAAATGTTAAATCTCATACCACAGGAATCTCAGAAGCCAGCGCTGGGTATTTTCATTAAAATCTCTGTCTAAGACTGTACAAATAAACTCTAATTTTCTCCTACACTAGCTCTCAGAACTCTCCCCCCTCTTTCAATTCATTTACAATGTATAAATAAAATCCTGCTAGGGGAAAACAAATCGACCCCAAGACAAGGAATTTGTTTTATTTGAAATTACAAAGATAGAATAGATTAATTCATTTATTCTAAAAACAGAACACTGTTTCCCTCGAATTCCTCTGATAGCCAATACTAGAGCGGAGTTTTAATTGAAGTCATTAAGATAGAAAAGGATCATTTATCTGCTCTAAAGATAGAAAAACCTCCAAATATTCCAGCCGAGGATTTCTAATGACCTGGAGCGTAGAATAAAGGCAGAATAGGTAATCGATCTTTGAATGCCACTTTGCAACTGCTCTCAAATTTCTGGAGATATGCTTTGCCACTTTACAGAAATTGGGAAAAGTTCCCCAATATTTTAATGCTAAAATATGGGTCAAACTGCCACATATGCTCAACGAGAGTTTCTCCAAATTCTGAAAGATTTTAACCTGCTTTTGAAGTGGGGGCACATTCAACCTCTCCAAGCGAATATTCTTAAGTTGTGGGAGAGAAGATGGCCACGGTAGACCGTTTACTGTGGCTCTCTTTGATCCATAATTGAGTACTATGAGGACTTTAAGTTTTGTCATGGAACTTAAAAACGAAGGAAGAAAGTAGCTGCTCGCAGAAAAAAATTAAAATCAAGGCTTCTACTTGTCGAAAATTCATCTCACACCACTGATCCCTTTCTATTGCACCTGTGTGAATGGAAACAACTTGCGCATCAAACGCATGGTCTTTGAGTAGCGCCCATTTTCCTGGCAAATCATTCTCCTTTTTGGCATAAACAACCTCTTCCTGTTAACAATCCAGTCTCGAGATGCCAAATACAGGGCCATAATTGATTGCACAACTCCTGAGATTGCTTGTTAAATTTAACAGATTCCTACTGGTAAGTTCCAATAAGATAACAAAAGCATCGTGCCATTCCATCTTTCTCACATAAACCCAGATGTCCAATAATGCATCCACAGATATTTTCCTATCCTCTGGAAAGGATCCCAGGTCTAAGAAACACTCCCGTACTTCCTCACGCAATGCTTGTTTCCCAATATCAATACAACCACGACAAAAATCTACTGAGCCAAGGTTAAAACATGTTTGCAATTCATTGAAGTCATTTTGGATGTCGTTGAAGTCGTTTTGGATAAAGACTGGGCGCATACAACCATTTTCCGGACTTCTGTTGATGCGTGGGTCGCTCACCTTGTAAACACTGCGGAAATCGCCCGAGTGTGTCGCTCTACTGCAATGTTAATATTCATTTATTGCTTGGAACCTTGGTTTTGATTACCGTGCTCTAGCAGGTGAAGCAATTAAGTACACTGAACATGGTTCTTGAGATCTGCATTCAACATTTTGAACCACTCTGTTATTAGACACGGCTCTGTCTCCATGGCAGGTACCCTCCTTTGAATCACTTTGTTATTAGAATATGTTGTGTCTCCACTGAAGGTACTGTCTTCAACAAGATGTTGATTAATGTCTTCAACAAGATGTTGATTCTGTCCTGCCCAGCATTTGATGTGCAAAGGCCGAGTATTCTCTTTACTCTAGAGTAGTTTGAACTTGGTTGAAAACCTTATGAAGTAGTTTTAACTTTCATTATAACAACATCTTGAACTCGTTTGAAAATCTTATGTAGTGGTTTCTTTAGAATGGCATTTTGAAGATTGTAGACAGGGTAGCTAATTGTACTCATTATCAAGTCGTAGTGTCTCCTCGAAAAGCCCTATTTATTGGAAGAATTCAACAGCAGGGTGCATATGAGGAAAGCGGTGAAAAACTTGTGTGCTTGAAGGCTCTTGGGAGGCAGTTGAGCAAGATTTCAATAGTGAAGGAGTGGTTTGAAATAGATAATCTCAATCAAACAAACCCGTTAATGGACATGAAATCAAGGAAGCAATGACACATCTCAAGGAGGGACAGATTGGATATTTTTGAACAGAATGCCAGCTCCATTGTGTTGCATTGAACTGGAATAGCAAGGTGAACAACTATTAGGATTTAGGTCAACAAGATTAGTTATGCAACACAGACATCAAATGGCAAGTTACAATATGATTATCATTGGTTCAACCTCTCATACTATTCAATGTATTAGTGCTCATAACCACAGTGCTGCTTGTGAATAACATAGCCAGTTCCTTTTCTCTCATCTAAAACCAACGTAGCAAGTGACTCCTCAAGATATGAAGACTGAAGAATATATTTAGAAATACATGCCCCAATACAAGCTGGTGTTGCAACTACAATATTTGGGGGCCCAACCATAACAGCCCTTAAATCTGGCAGAAGCATGCTGCTCAGAATGAACTCTTGCCTCAAAGACATATTACTCACAGTGTCACTACTAACAAGCACAAAATCACCTCGGATCACATTCCTCTGATCAATAAGACGCAGGGCATTCCCAACGCTAACATAATCATTTGATTCAATAGCCGTGACAATGAAGTTTGTTTGGGCTTTCCAGTGAGACTTCTCCAAATAGCTTGTAACTTACTTTGCCTCTGATTGCTGATGATGTTTTGTTTTCTTCTGTTTGTGCTTTTGCAGAGACAGGAACTGAGCTGCTGCCTTTTGAAGAGCTGGAGAATTTGATACATATTCTAAAAAACACATTTAATGAATTCTTCTTCAAAACAGGATTTTGAAGAAGAATCAATTTCACATTGATGACATTTCTGAAATGAAGACTTACTGAAGCTTCCTCTAGTCTACCTCTGAAGACTAAACCCTGAACTCCAGAATTACTCTTTAATGACTGCAAATAAGGAGAAATGAACCTTGGTGAACTTGATTGCAGCAGAATGACAGGACAGAGTCCAACACTAGCTATATTTAAAGATCTGAGTGTCCAAGAAGAAATACGGGCTTCCATTTTTTCCAAGAGCTTGTGCCAGGAGGCATGCTTGAGGGAGGAGGCTATAAGAGGGGCACCCAGGTAAGTGGAGGGAAGAGTGGCTATACAGAAGCCGAGAATTCGGGTGATGGCAGATTGAGTTAGAGGAGGGGTATGAAAAAAGAAAATCTGGGATTTGGCATTATTTATGCTGGCTCTAGAGGCGGCAGAAAAATCATTCAGCAGAGATTTTAACTTAGTGGCTTCTTGAACAGAAGGGTACCTGAAAACCATATTATCATCCACGAACTGTTGGTGAGTGATGGCTGGCGAATTGTGAACAGAGATACCCTGGATTTGCTGGGTTCTGAGGGCAGAAGAGAGATGGCGCCCCAGACCTTCCGCCATCAAAACAAATAGGAAGGGGGATAGGGGATCCCCCTGTCTGATGCCTCTTGAGGGGCTGAAAGGTCGAGAGGGAGTCCCATTTATAAGGATTGAGAAAAACAAGGAGGAGATAAGACTATAGACCCATCGAACCCAAGTGGGGGAGAAACCAAAGGCAGATAACACTTTTTGAATGTAGGTCCAGCTTAATTTATCAAAGGCTTTGGAAAGATCAATTTTGAGGATCATACCTACCTGTTTGGTGTGCTTGAGAGAGTGAATGATCTCATGAGTATGGATGATGCCGTCTAGAATTTGTCTGCCCTCCACATATCCGGATTGCTCAGGCGAAACAAGCAGAGGTAGGAGCGGTTTTAATCTGTTGGCGATGACTTTAGAAATGACTTTGTAGATTACGTTGCACAAGGCAATTGGGCGGAATTTTTCAGGCGAACTGGCGTCTTCTTCATTAGGGATTAGGGTAATGAAAGTTGCATTTAAAGAAGGGAGAAGCCAATGCATTGCGCGCGATTCTTCCACCACCATCCACACTTCCTCACCGATGAGGTCCCAAAAATGGTGAAAGAAGGTGGTCGTGAAGCCATCAGGGCCAGGTGCCTTCCCATCTTTGAGTTGCTTCATGGCTAGATCCACTTCCTGCCGAGAGACTGGGCATAACAGGAGCTGGCTGTGCTCGTCAGTGATTATCCTGGGAATGTTTTGGATTATTTTGTTGATGGCCGGCCCTCTGTCCATAGGAGGTTCTTTGTGTACATCCTGAAAATGATTAATGAAGGCCTGCTCGATCTCTGCATGGTCTTCCACATTTTCCCCCTCTTGATTCCTGATTGTGGTAATTGTATTGTGCATTCACCTCTGAATGGTGGTTCTGTGAAAGAATTTGGCATTTCTTTCACCTTCCTTCAGCCATCTAATTCTGGATTTCTGCCGCCAAAGGATTTCCTCCTGCTTAGAGCTTTCCTCCAGTTGGGTTTTTAGCCGCTGCTCCTTCTCCATTAATTCTTCTGTGTAACCATTAGAGATGATCTGCTGCTGGAGAGCCAGCATTTCCTTGTTTAGGTCCTACTGTGCCTGGAAAATGTTGCCGAAGGTAGTGTGATTCCAGAGTTTGATGTGGGATTTGAGGCTTTTGAGTTTACACTGGAACTGGTACATTTTTGACCCTTCAGGCAGCACGAAATTCTTCCACCAAGAGTTGATGAGATCCTTGAAGGCTGGGTGATTCAACCAGAAAGCCTCAAAGCGAAAAGGGCGCCTTTTGGAATCCCCCAGTCGCTGCCATTGTAAAGAGATGGGCCAATGGTCAGATCCATTGAGTGGAAGGATATAGGTTGAGATATCACCACCTAAATGGACTGCATTGTCTGAGATTAGAAATCTATCTACCTTTGAAGCTATATGTTGGCGTCCTGCTCTGTGGTTACTCCAGGTATAAATACCATTGTTGTACTACAGATCTATCAGCAAATTGTTATGTATGAAGTCTTTGAAGTGGCTGCTTTCTGGCTCTAGTTTGGCTCTTCCTCCCATTTTTTCCCCCAGTTTTGTGATCATATTGAAGTCACCACCTAGAATCCAGAGAGGATGGATTCTAGCATTGTTGAGCTCTTCCATCGTATCCAGTAGAGCCATTTTACTGCCTGCTTCCTGTGGGAAGTAAACATTAGAAAGATGTCCATGGATATTGGTGCCTATGATATGAAAAGTGGCTTGAATGAGGTGATGGGAGGCGTGAAAATCAGAGAGCGAGATAGCTTGGGTGTTCCAGGCAATAGCTAGCCCTCCAGAAGCTCCCGACACATCTACTGCTACCGAATGGAAACCAGGCCATGCTCGAGAGATGATGTTGCCAAGAGTGCTACTATTACATTTGGTTTCATGTATGAAGAAAATCTGAGGTTGTTCCAACTTTATCATGTTTTTTATCATTCGGAGTTTCCCTGCACTGTTTAGTCCTCTTACATTCCATGAAGTGAGCTTCATAGTTCACTGTGGGGAAGAGGCTTGTAGTACTTTTTCAACTTTGCATATCTTCCTGATTCGACCAGGATTTTTCCCACTGTGATTGTTCGTTCCAGATCAGTTTTCCTACCTCGTTTCTTGGAGTCCTTATGAGGTTGATTGCCATCCCATCTGCTGCATGGCTGTATTCCCAGCTCTCTTTTTCTGAAAGCTCTGGAGATGATCACTTCCAGCTTGTCTAACTATTGCTCTGGAATCTTGTCAAATTCCTTTTTCCTGCAGGCTTGTTCTAGTTCAAAAATGTCAAGCCCGGTCAGATCAATGCTTTTTGGTTCTTCCTCCATGCTTTGTGCTTGACTGCTGTCTCCAGAGTGCTGTGTGGGAATGCAATCCATGTCCATTCCATTCGGTTTCCAATCTAGGTCTTTTGAAGTCTCTTCAGTTGTATTCGCCTGAGCCCGCAAGGACACATGGATAGGGTTAGGGTTGGGTGGAGGGGGAGGCGAGGAAGCCTTGGTCACGAGGGGTGTTAACTGATCAGCTTGGGGAGAGTTCTCGAGAGCAGAGGTAAGAGCTTCGAAGCTATTACTGGTAGAGGGGTTTGAGGAGGTCGGTGTAAGGGGTTTCTTCCCATTGGGGGGTTTCTTGTGAGATCTTCTACGGTTGGTGACTTTGGTAAACCCGTTAGGTACAGACTCATCGGGGTGATCCGTGGCTTGAGGCTTAACATTGAGAGGGAAATCCCTGAAGAGATGCCCATGGATGTGACATTTGCGGCATCGGAAGGGAACATGCTCAAAATCAAGAGGTTGGATCCATTCAAAATCGTCATGATAGAGGCTTACCGAATCTGGTAGGGCTTTGTCCAGTCGCATATAGACATAAATGCGAGCATAGGAGGTGTATCGATGCAGCTTCGTTTCCTCCGCTATTTTGATGAAATCCCCTAATCCCTGAGCAATGTCTTTGAGAGAATCCTCGTCCCAGTATTCCAAAGGAAGCGAGTAGATTCTTATCTAGATAGGGGCCCAGCTGAAATCCTCCTTGTCTGGGTTGAATCTTTCTACCCAGTCTCTTAGGTAGAGGCCAGCTGAGTTGAAGAAATACAGTCCTTCATCCAAAACTCTGTTACGATCTTCAATACAGATGAAAATGGCCGTGAAAAAGCCCTTGGGGCCAAGTTGGAGGGTGACCTGCCTTTTTGGTTTCCACTTGGCTGCTATCCACCCATGCAGGGCTTTTTCCGTGGGCCAAAAACCGATAAATTTACCTATCAGGGCATGATCCTTCATGTACTAGATCCGTCCATTGATCCTGTGGCTGGGTAACTCGATTTTGGGCCTTTCTGCCGCTATTGGCTTGCAGGTGGTCGACTTCACCTGGGGCGTTTCATTTTTCCCAGATTCTTCTTCCTGTACTTATTTTTCCTTGTCAGTTGCAACAGCTTGCTCTTCAGAACGATTATTGACCTCAGTCTCTGGATTCTTTTGGTTCAAAGCCATATGCTTTGTATTTTCCTTAGCAGAGGATTTGTCGTGAGGTAAGGGGGAAGAACTATCGCCTCCCCCCGACGAGCCTGCCATGGTAGGTGAACCAGCACCCATCCTCAGCAGATCGACAAGAACGAGCCAGTGGAAAGGCTCAGAGTATTCAGAGTGTGTCGGCACAGAAGCAGGGGCGGAGCGTAAACAAGGACATTCTCAGATGGGGTCACACACCTAAAGGTACTTTTTCCACTCAGGAAGCCTATAAGATCATCAGCTCAGACCCCGCGCCCAAGGATCCTCTTTGGAGTAGAATTTGGAGTATAGGGGTCTGGCCTAAAGTAGCTTTATTCCTTTGGCTCCTTGGACATCAACGAATCCTCACTTGGGACAATCTTCGGAAGAGAAACTTCAATGGCCCCTCAATATGCCCTAACTGTTGTGAGAATGAGGAAACACAGCAGCATCTCCTTTTCGCTTGCTCTCTTGCCACTCAAATGTGGGAGAAAGTTAGTTTTAGGTGCCAAAGGAATTGCAAGCTTGATATTGATATAAGAAGCACCATCCGCAACTGGCATCAAAACACCTTCAAGAGCGAAATTCTAAATCATCTATGGAGAATAATCCCAGGCCTTCTCCTTTGGACTGTTTGGAAAGAGAGAAACAAATGCATTTTCAAGGATCCGAGGACTTCAATAGACATCATCTAGAGAAAATTCTGTCTCAATCTCACGGAAACCCTAGCTCTGAAGTCTTAGAGCATAGAGGACTACCCCACTCTGGCTAAGGAAAAATCCATCTGGGAGAATTGGGGTCTTCAGCTTCAACCTAGAAAGCAGAGGCACACATGCCCCAAAACTGACAACACCATACACTCTTGGACTCCTCTTCCTAAGAACACCTACAAGCTCAACTTCGATGGTGCTTCAAAAGGGAATCCAGGCAAGGCAGGCTTCGGGGGCGTCATAAGGGACCACACAGGCACACCCATGGTTGTTTACCTGGGAAGTATTGGGTGGGACACGAATAAATCGGTGGAGCTGGAGGGATTATGGCAAGGGCTTCTCCTCTCTCAACAACAGGGGCTGCATCCTATTGAGATTGAGGGAGACTCTCAAATCCTCATCAATATGGCCACCCGACTCCTTAATGGGGCTCAGGCACAAAAGATTGCTAGCAGTTGGAGAATGGAGGCTCGTTTGGAGAAAATGGAGAGATGGCTCCATTATAACCGGGCCCTCCTCTTCAAGCACACCAGAAGGGATGGCAACAAAGTTGCGGATCTTCTTGCCAACCTGGGAGTTGACTGCAAGCGCAATATCATAACAGGGACGCTTGACATATTCCAGGACAATGAACAAAGAAGGAATTGCCAACATCTGGTTCACGATGAGGCGAATCTCCCGGATGCGGGTGCTGGAGTGGTTAATGGCAATGATGGGACTGAGGTTGCAGCGGACGGGAGGCCACCTACCTTCCTGCATGAGAACGTCAATCCCACCTGCTAAGTTAATGCTGGACTTAATGACATTTAACATGGGCACACATCACAACCCGGAAGTAGATCCTCGAGGCTTTCTCGACTGCTGTGTTATTGATTCATATCAGGCTCAATTGAATAGTTATTCATTGCCGACGATTTCCTGTTGCAGAGGAGAACTGTTAAATGCCATGGCCCCGTCTTCCCCAACGCCGGTGAGCTGGTGGTGCCATCCTGATGCGAGTAAGGCAAACGAGCGCACCACCACAGGCAAGAGAAGCCGCAACAATTGTTGTTTGGAGCTTGATGATAGCATTCATATCTCTCTCTCTGGTTCTTGCATGTCGGCCACAGTATTTTTGAATATTCTTCCGACGCACCCCCCTGTCAATCCTTCGACTCTCTGGAGTTCTAGTCCCAATTCCACTGAGAGCATGCCTAGACTAAGGCAAAGGATGCGCTGCAGGCACGGATCCACCAGAAGCACTGGGAGGCGTTCGCCTTCCCCCTCTAGCTCGCCTTCAGAGATTTACTCCCCCTCGGATAGCCTCCCCCGTCTTCTCCATGGTCGTCTGCTTCGTTCGGGACACAGATTGGACTCTCCCTCGTCCTCTGCGCTGCCAGCTCAATCCCACATCTCTCTCTTCTCATTTGATTGCTCCCTCAACCGTCCAAGAGTCTCCGTCGCCATTTCAGTAGTTTTTCTTGAGGAGCCCCAGGATGAGAAGACTGAGAATCCTAAGGATGGGCAGGGTCCTGTTGGTTGCACTAATCAGGACGAGGCACCTCAGGGTTCAAAGGGCCAGCCCAGCGGGAGTAAGGATGTTTTGCAGGGAGATTCTAGACACTGCCAGGCGGATTTGGTGGACATTCCACCCTCCAAAACAGTGGTCCACTCAGATGCAGACATCTCCAACGATCGTGATGAACCGGAAGATTATGGGTGCAGAATCGAGCAGGAGGCTCCTGATGAGTAATTCTGTTCTTCTTTAATGGTTTTCTTGTTATGTCACTGCCCTCTCCAGAGGGCTTGTTTTTTGTTTTTCTGTTATCTCCTGTCATGGTCCAGTTTTTGTCAAGGACAGTTTTCGGAATTCACAATATTTCGATCCCCTGCGTGGGATTTTTTAAATTGTGGTTGATACAGGCTAGTTTCCCTCCTGCAGGGCAGTCTCAAACTAAGTTTTGTCTGTCTAAAATGCCTCCACACTGGGCACTGTTAAGGCTTCGGCCCGCTGTATTATACTTTTACTGTTAATAGACTACTTTTACTTAGAAAAAAAAAAAAAAAACTAGTAAATTATTACTAATACCTAAGAATTATATTATTAACCATAATACTTATTATAAATTACAAATATTACAATTTGGTTATAAAATGAATAATAAAGCCATGGAGGGTAGCTCAATTGGAAATGGTTGTGTTATGATTTATTATGTAAATGATGAAACTCAAGGTTGAAATCCCCTATGGGTCAAACCGACAAAAAAAAATACCAGGAATAATAATAATTAACAATAAATTATTATTGTTTATTAAAATATGAATACTTAAAATGTTTTCTTCTACAAATTTATATAAATTTGTGTTACATATTTTATTATGATCATTTTATCACAAAAATAGTTAATGTATCCATTAAAAGTAGTGAACTAAGTGATTTTGTAATTCCTATTTTTGGAAAAACTCAACCTAGTTGAAGTAAAAAGAATTCTATATCCATCGTATAAGTCCAGTTTTAATGAAATATGTGTTATTCATTTGAAATTGATCCATGTGTATGTTTGAAACTACTAGAAATAGCGGCATATTATTGATACACCATGAATTCCCTAACACATAAAACTATAATGGATGAAATATGTTAACTTAAGCCATATATTCATCAACTTAGTAGTCTTAATTATTGCAATGTATTCTATAACATTAATGGCATGGTACCCTAGGACATTGGTGTAGAGAAGCACAATGTTAAATATTATTAGGATTTCATCATCTTCTACATTTTGGATTTTAGGAAATATTGAAATGGATGATGGGTTGTTTAAAAAATAGTTTGTATTTCTACAAGGGATGAAGAGTAACTTATGAAGAATTATTTCTACAGAGTTAGTCATAGATCTTATCATATTTATAGTCATTATTAAGGGGAATCATCTTTATGAGTCTTGGGTACTCCATATATTTGAGGCAATATAACATTCTTTAGACTGACCTCCTTCTTAATTGAGTCATTAATGTATGAAAACATCATCACAATAGGCACTCCAAGAATTAGTCTATTCCTATCGCATTTATTGGTTGCTCTATTGCTTCCATAATTTTTTATGGTGGTACGCTTCATACCTTTTGATAGTATCGTCCCCCTTTTTATACTTGATTATATTATTCTATTTATTATTTCTCATATATATTTTTTCTCATTCCGAAACAAATTAATTTTTAGTGGTTTAAAGGATCTTAGCATTGCCATGTATTATTACCTATTCATATTTAAATTTTCTATTTATCTAGATATCAGGGAAGAATAACTATTGAACACCAAGTATTACACATGTACCTTTTTTAGGAATACTCTAAAAATCAACCCTTTCTATAGCACATTTTGGGCTATTGTGTTTCTTGTTTAATGTGAACTTTAATAAATTCACCATGCGAATAACTTATTCTCTTGAACTCTCATTATATTCTTCTACATGTATAAGATAGTTTTTGTGTTACTATAGTTTATTTATGAGAAATAAAACATATTTTTGTTGTGTTTCTACTAGTTTTAGTTTTAGATGATTATGAACCATGTCCACCTAGGACGGAAAATTCATCCCATTCCAAAGTATCATGCATCGAATTAAATCTTGTTTAAATGTGAAGTTTGTTGCCATATTTTGGTTGAATTTCAATTTTTTTGTACTAATTAAAATATTAGTAACTTGTTTATTTTTTTGTTGTTTCTAGATTTCCAATATCACCATTACACAATTTACCACTACCCACATAATACATTGCAATTTACCCCATATTATAGGGAAAGTATAGTTATTTGGGAGCATGCCTTAACACTAAGGATGAAATTTCCCCTAAAGGGTACCTTTGTCTCTTGTATAACCTATGGGGGCTTATGATAACCCACCTACATATCTTTTTCCATCGACTCAATCCATAATGGTTACACCTATACTCTAACCATTTTTCGACCTTATTGCAATACACAATTTAATTCATTAAAGCTACATATAGTTTCCCTCATGCATCCCATTATCTATCATTCAATGTGGATGTAGTAGTAAATTTCAAAATATATTTTAATTCAAACAATCCTATATGCAGTATTGCTCCACTTGCTAATGAATATATGTTGTTTCCTTAGTTATACATAGTCACATCATTCATTGATTAATTTTTTATGTATCATGAATGGAATTAATTTTAAATTTTTATTTTTTTTTCCCCTGATTTGATTATTATAACTATTATAGGGTATTATAAGGGAGGTATTAAATTTTCATAGGAGGAAAACTTCCTTATGACTGATAATATCATCTGTAGTCAATATTCTTTGCTTTAAATATACACTATCATTTTGTAAGTGTGTTGACTCATTATTGAAAAACCATTTTAATAATGTTGTTTTATTGTCCAATATTTAGATAGATGGACTACACCTAAGCATTAAAAATACGTAATCATATATTTCAAGTAAGAGGATAAATATTAATATCCAGGATGCACCTGCTATTATCCATAGTTGTAGTGATAAATGAGTGGTTAATGAATGGAATTTTTTATATATGAAACCATATGCCATTATTTCATGTTTAATTTTCTAAAAATTATATAGTTGAGTCAATTTGAATGTGTTATATGTGTGTATGTGTGTGTGGATTTTTTGTTTATTTTATGTTGATGAACAAGGAAGATGGTGACCACCGTGATGATTTACCCCTATAAATATGAAAACACAATAAGTATCATCACATCTAATTAATATCATCATGCTAATTACTTTCCCGTTAGGTCTCCCTTCTTGGACCAATGACAATAGTTCATAGACGTTTAAATAACTATTTCAGAAATCATTCTGTATATTATTTATAACACCCCTAGAGAATCATTTATGACTTTTCTTATTTAATTATGGATGGAAACGTTAAAAGACTAGATATTACTAGCTGATGTAAACATTTACTTTATTAATGGAAAAAAATTTATTTGTTTTGTTAACATTATTTGTAATTTGTTAAGGAATATCATGTGGAACTTAACTATTAAATTTCGGGGAAGAATTTGGAATTAGTTATGCCCAAGAACAGGGTATAAAAAAAAAAAAGGAAAAATCTATCCTCTTGCGGTTATTCAACTGAATAGGGAAGTGACATGCCAAAAGAAGAAAAACATGACCATAGATAAATGTCATGAAGCTGATTTATATAGTAATATTGTGGGAAATAAATATATGTATTCATACGTCTAACTAGTGGGAGATAAATATAGGTTTAAAACTTAACGAATTGAGAACGACATTACTTTAAGGGTTCAAGAGGAAATATTTTAAAAAAATCTTAGATTGTTCTCTGACAAAGGGGAGTAGAGCTTGGGGTTAGTTCATTGAGGAAGCTAACTTACACTTGGGAGGACCTTGAGAGCCCTTTACTGATTCCAAAGAAATCTTAAATAACTATTTTTTTTTAACTTCAATTTACTATTCACTAGATATGGATGAGAAATTAGAGTAAAATGTTTGAAAATGTATTTTCATATTCACTGTAAAATAATAATTGTGTAATTTATAGTTCTATAAATGAATATTTTTACATGTATTCCTAACTCATAATAGGTCAAGAAGTAATTCAAAACCACACGTAACTTGTTTTGTTGAGTGGAGGATGTTCATGATGGTCAAGGTAAATGCTTATACCAAGGGTTTTGGAAAATATGTTTATGTAGGTGACGATGTTATTGAAAAAGTGACAAATATAAAAGTTTCTAACTAACCTTAGAAACCTAGTTTTGAGTCATCATTATAAATAATAAGGGTGTTGTAGTCATTAAAGAGATTGTTTCAAACAAAATATGTGCATATGTTGTAACTTGTAAATATTAGAGGATTAAAAAATAAGGATTGAATGTAGGTTATTTACTATACCGAAACTAGTAGACAAGTTATATGTCAACCTACTAGGGTAGGTAACATTCCTGGAATCTAGGTAGTTAGGTCTCGAAAATAAAAGGTAGGCCCCCAAGGTCAGTCTACTAGAATAAAGTGTCATAAAATAATATAGTATGTAAATATATAAATATATATACTTGTTTGTATATAATCATGTATACAAGATAATCATCTAACAAAGTATAGATAGAAAAAAAATATAGAAGTTGATAGAGGAGAACAATATAATTAATCTTGGAAATTACAGTTATATTCATACTATCTTTACCGATATAAGCTCTTCAAGAGAAAATTGTGTATTTAAGTGAAAAATTAAATATTTAGAAATTCATTAATCTAAGTAGTATTACAAATACTATAAATTGTATTCCTTTTCATCTATTGTAAAATGGAATCATCGACATGAAAATTGAAACATGAAATAACTATAGGAATATATCTATTAAATAACTCATCGATATATGTATATGTATATGTATATGTATGTATATGTATATGTATATGCATATGCATATGTAGATATACATATATACATATATATATATATATATACAAACATATATATATATATATATATATATATATATATATATATATATATATATATATATATATATATATATATATATATATATATATTTTTAAATAAATACTCTATAGTAGTGTATTTAAAGAAAAACCCTTCACATTAATCTCCAAGAATGTTTGTATCTAAATATTAACTATGGCGTGTTTAGGGCCAAATAAAATTGTAGCAATATTATAAGAAAAATATTGTAGCCATAGAAAAGGAAAAAAATATTTCAGTAGAAACATTGAAGGAATTCCTTAAAAATGATCACTTGGAAAAGCATTATCGCTAGGGCCTATTGGCTACAGACATTAAATAGTACATGATTCAAGTACACATATTTTTGTAAATTCCATAAGAGATTGGGTCGAGTGGAGAACTTGTTGAGAAAGTTTCCAATTGTCGATATGAATCCTAAGCCATATATGTCTAGAAAAGGGTTATGGCCTCACATTTGAGTACCTTGGAACATGAGTAAATGTCTACATAATAACTAGGTATATCACAAGTTGATTAGTGACTCCATGAAAAAATAAATGAATAACAAGAAATCCATGCCTAGGTTATCCAGAAGGGAAGGGCGAATGTGTAAAGGAAAATGATTAATGTTAGAACCCTCAATAAATAACAACAAATGTGAAAAATAAAATAAAAATCTATACATATAAGGGGTAAAAAAAATATGAAAGAGAGCATCACCACTTTGTAATAGGCACGATACACCAGATCGTACTCCTCAAGTGGAAATGTATTACGGAGTTAGAGAAGGGAACTTTCAAGTTAAAAGGAAAAAGGAAAATTTGACCTAGGGTTAATTATGATAAATTTTTCATTTGTGATATGTATGGAAGTAATAACACATGATCTAATCAAGTCCAGAGGAACCTAACACTAGAGGGGACCATTTACCACTATACCTATTCTGAAAAAAGAGAATTACCAAAGAAAGAAAGTTCAAAGAAAAATCATAATAACTATCATTAGATGAAAGAGAATTGCAATATACTAATGACTTCAATAAACTAATAGGAGAACAAATGTGAAGGTGGTTATAAAAAAAGAAAGGAAAACCCTAACTTGGAGAAGCGAAAATTGTTTGGTCACAACTTGATTTTCTTATAAATCCCATGGAAGCCTACCAAGTCCAAAATTTATAGAGGGTAAACCATTTCCAAGGTATAAAAACATTTCAGAGGTTAGCATAGAAAAATAGGTCGTAGAGCTCATTTTAAAATGCCAGAGAGTGCAAAAAAAAATGGAGGGATGGAGATGGTGTGGATAGTGAATCTAAACTACACCAAACCCCCTCTATCGTTGATAAAGAAAAAACCCTAAACTTGTGGACCGTCGAGTTTAAGACTTGTCATTAAGAATAATATTTGATGGGCAAACCCCCAATGTGTTGCCACACATGTACCACATCGTATGACAAAATTTATGAGCAAGATCCTTTTGAGAGATCAAATTATTTTTAATTTTAGGCTCTGCAATTAGAGGCAATGTTTAATATAACATATAAAACCTTATCATTTCTCTTTTATGTGAACCTTTAGTACCATGTGGTATCAATATATTGAATCAATGTGACTATAAATGCCTCTAAGTTAACACGATGTCACAATGATGGAGCATGAATGTTAAAACCATTTTAAGTCTAGAGAATTGTTTTGTAATAAAAGTAAATATCCACATATCATGTGATGATGTGAGTCTCCGTAAACGATATGTTTGCTAGGTAGGGGGTCTACAAGACCCGCCTCTTAATTTAAAAATAAATAGAACTATGTTATTGACATTTTCGAGAGGAGATATATACAACTATATGTATGTATAACAAAACAAAAAGTCATTATACATATATGAAGTGCCCACAGCTAAAGTATAACTTTAAAATATGGTAAATATGGTAATTTATCTAGAATACATTTAGTGTAAATGTATGGTAAGTAAAATTATGATGTTGATATAATCTGAATGCAATTAAATATTCAAAAAATAAAGGTAGGAATTTACCATTTATTGGCCTTTCTTGAGGCTAAATGGAATATGTCCATGTAATAATTGTTGGTTGCAATAGCTTTATATATATATTCATTTTTTACTATTATAAAAATATGATAATATTTATGAGGGAGGTTATAGGTGCTATTACAACCAAGTTCAAAATATAATCCTTTGTACCAACCATGAATTTCATTTAATCGTCAAATTTATGACCTTGCACAGTTAATAGAGTAGAAGAACATATAAAGAGAAGACATCATGGTAGAGCCGCATAATGTTACTCATGTATGCGAAGAACATATTTATGTATTCCTCGGTAAGCAAGCCCATCCCTACCATGGAATTAATAAACATAACGAAATATTTTCAAACATAAATTATGAACCTCCATATTGGGCATGGACAATTATTAAAGGCTAGCACACAGCACGAGCAGTTAATAAAAAAATTAACAGAAAAACCAGATTTTAAGATTATGGAGGCAAGGAAGGAGAAGTAAATAAGGGATAAACCTCAAAATAGAATATGGTGGAAGAGCTGGCTAAAACTTAAGAAGTAAAGGTCAAGGACGAAGAAGATATATCATCTAAATTTTAGTATAAATTTGGAAAAAAGCCTAAGGTGGAACTACATGGAGAAATTAGAAATATCACGCCTGCAACATATGATGGGGAATATAAGGAAGCAATAGAAGCTTTGTTTCTTAATATTGACCAATATTTTCAGCTTTATTACTATTCCTATTACTATTCCACCAATTTAAAGGTAAAATTATCAATGTACCAATTGTAGGGGAAAGCTTCCTTGTGGTTGTAAGAGGTAAGAAAAATTCACAATGTGGAAGGAAAGGAGGTTAACTGGGAGTAACTCCAGTAGTTGTTTTAGGAGAAATACCTTTCAGAATGATATTTTGATAATAAAGATAAAGACAATCATGATTTGAAGTTGGGACAAATTTTTATGGATGAGTTGATAACTAAATTCACACATTTTTTATGTTATGTGCCCTATATAAAAAAAGAGAAATAAAAAATCCAACAGTTCATAAACTATATTTCACCCTCCTTCAAGGAGTGAATTAAATATGATAACCAAAGGATTATGAATGTGGCTATATGGAAAGAGAGAATTGGCTACTAGCACGCCAAGAAGAAGAGTGGCAGCTTAAAAACTTAGCATAATTTAAAAAAATATTGAACTTCAAAAATTAGCAAGGGATGAGAAGGTAGAAAATAGAAATAGTTTACTAAAACGGTTCAAAATCATAGTCTTAACAACAATAAAAATCAGTCCCAAAAATGTAAAATCCAAACCTAGATTGGGTCAAAACAAATTGAACCAAACAAGGGCCTGAACTGAATGTATGGAAATTCCTTGAAGTGTTGGGGTTGTGGTGAATGCCACCTTTTACGGAATTTCCTCTCTAATACGAGGTTAGTGCCACATGTCTAGAATTTCAAAGATCCCTCCACCATCAACAATGTGGAGAGGAAGATTCCACATATTAGTGCATATTTGGAATAACGTCAGGCAGAGCACTAATCCACCATGGTGGAAATACAAGGTATTATCTTTTCCCAATATATTTATGTATTAATTGATCTCGGTGCCATCCTAAGTAATGTTAGCTCCAACATTATAGAAAATTGTAAACTAGTGGTGGAAAAATACAAAAATACCTAGCTATTTCAATTGAGTACGGGTCCACAAAAAGGGTCATCGGCTTATTGAAAGCTTTCCCAATTGTGCTCAGTGGGATACAAAACATAGTAAATTTGACTATAACACCATTAGGTTCTTACTATGTTTTGGTAGGCATGGATTGGCTCAAAATATATAGAGAAATAATCAACTATCTTGAAAAAGCAGTTTTCTGCACTATAGATAGTGGGGAAACCCATATTATAAGAGGCATAACCATGCATGTTTCATTAATTAAACTATTAGCAATGAAATTAAAGAAAGTTGCAAGGAAAAGGTGTCAACTCTTTGTTATCACTAGTACGAAATGGCTAATTAGTTACTAAGAAAATGAATAAAAAATTTATATAAACGACCATTTTTCGGTCGGTGACCAATAGTAGCTAATTTATAGTATCTTATAAGACAACCAACTTTTAGTCGTTTTTACCTTAGTCACTAATTGGTTGTCTCAATTTTATTGTCTATTAGTATATTTAGACATAACTTTGGTCATAAAATTAGTCATTAATGTAGTCATTAATTTCCACAATTAATTACCAAATATAATAAAAAAATATTACTATACGATCACCCTAGAGAACCAATTAATGAACAACGAAATATGACCAAAATGTTGGTCGTGTTATAATATATTGTACATTAGCTCATAATAGTCATATATATGCAAATTTAATCATCATTTGAAACCAATTAATGACCAAAGAAATATGACTAAATTTTGGTCGTGTTATAAGATACTATAAATTATCTACTAACAGTCATATATATGCAAAATTTATCATTTACAGTAGTCATTTATATTTTTCTGGTAGTTTCATATTAACTATATAAATGACTAATTTAATAGTTTGGATTCATTTCATTTACTTTGATTAATAATCATTATAGAATACTAATTTATTCGTACATTAATTCTATTTGTGTTCATCATTAATCAATATAAACTACTAGTTTAGTAGTTTTAGATTGATTTTATGTGTTCATTATTGATCCACATAAATTAATTATTATGATTTTGAGACTAAATTAAAAAAATATATATGTCATACAATGTGCATGTTCATCTAATACGAAAAAACAAGGATACATATTTTATTTAGAATACTAATTAATATCAAGTGAAACTATAAATAATTTCAACCACATAAATTATATTATATAAAATATAAAGTATTACAATACGAATTTCCAACATAATATTGGTTGGACTACAATTTACACATGAAATAGTGTTTCATCACTTCAAAATGTTATCATTGTGTTTCCAAGGCATTGCACGTGAATTCACCAACTCTGAAGACTTGACTATAAGACTCTATGTGTGTTTCTTATGTGGAATATTGGCTCTACAGGTATCACTAGACCTCTTCTCTTCTCTCTCTCTCTTTTCATTTGTCAATATAGTGTTATTATTCTCCTCTTTCTTCGATTCCCCTTTCTTTCCATAATTAATGAGTTCATTTACTGAAAACGAAAGAAAATACAATGTAAAGTATAAGACACGAAAGATGATTAAGACTAGAATATAAAATAAAGTATATTATAAAGGATTTATATGACATATAACTCAACATCAACAATGTCAATTCCCTTTTCCCCATAAAACCAAGAAACTCGAACAAGTTTTCTTCAAATGGGCGATAGTGGTATCTATGTGGCCAGATGACCTGCATAAACAAAAAAAATAAAATGTGTTAGAAAATTATATATTACAGAGCAATGCAACACATAAAACATGTGGAAAATACAAGCACACAAAACACATAAAACCAGAGAAACATAGATATACATGGTTCACCCAATTTGGGCTATATCCACTCCGAACAGTCGGTCCTTCCTTTCTATTATCTAGCAAAATGAAGAGACAAAACCTACAACAGATTTGTTGTAATATCCTCTATTCTCTCTCACAGTCTCCCTATCTGTTTCTCACTTTGAGAATACACATACAATACATAGCCGCAATACAATACCCTCATAAAAGTGAGGTGTTGCCTTCTAGGGCAAAAAAAAACCCTAAACTAAACATAACTTCTACCATCAGATCATTTGCCTAATGAACGGCCCAGGTTGACTAGAAATTACTATACTTTTACAAGGCAATTTTACATCTGTTTTTAGCTTCAGGGGTGCTTCCCCCAAAACCCCCCGCCTTGGGGGGATCCATAAAGTCATTGTCGCCCCCCCTAGACCCCCCACGACAGTGATTAATTTATGAGCGGTGTTGCCACCCATTTAAGGTACAGGGGTCCAATGCTGTGATACAAAGTAAACAAGATAATCAGGCTCCACACCCAACAATCACCCACTTGGAGACTGATTGTAGCAACTCCACCACTACTTCATTTACTAGACAATGACTCCTCTTTGGACCTGGATGTTTCTCATCTTCATCGTCATCCTTGAAGACCAATTGAAACTAAGCATGTTTTCAGTTTCTCCCTGGTTACAACTTTTGTTACCATATCTGCAAGATTATGGCTAGTGTGTATCTTTTCCAGCTTCAACTCTCCATCTTCCAATACTGACCGTCTGAAATGGTACTTGAGATGTGTGTGTTTAGTCCTAGAATGAAATTTTGAGTTCTTTGCAAGATGAATGGCACTTTGGCTATCATTGTATAGCGTGCCCATATCATGATCATAAACCTTTGTAACCAAATCATTTATTTACTAGACTTTGTAGCAGCAACATACTCTGCTTCTGTTGTTGAAAGTGCAACAACACTTTGGATTTTTGAAACCCAACTGACAGCTATTCCACCTATAGTAAATACATATCCTGTAGTGCTCCTCTTGTTATCTCTGTCACTTGCCATATCTGCATCAACATATCCCTGTAGAGAAATGTTTGAACCACCAAAGCATAATGCTGGATTTGTTGTACCTCTCAAATATCTGAGAATCCATTTTACTGCCATCCAATGTTCTTTTCCTGGATTTTTCATTTACCTACTTACAACTCCCACTACATGTGCAATATCAGGCCTTGTGCAGACCATTGCATACATTAAGCTTCCAACTACTAATGCATATGGAACTTTAGACATATATTCCATTTCTTCGTGCGTCTTAGGGCACATCTCCTTACTAAGTTTGAAATGGCTAGCAAAAGGTGTACTAACTGGTTTTGCATTCTGCATATTAAATATTTTCAACACCTTTTCTATGTACTCATTCTGAGATAGTGTTAATTTGTGATTTTTCCTGTCTCTAGTTATCCTCATACCAAGGATTTGTTTTGCAGCTCCCAAATCCTTCATTGCAAATGAATTTGTCAATTTTATTTTGCACACATTTATTTCCTGCATGTTAGACCCTGCGACAAGCATGCCATCTACATACAATAACAATATAATATAGCTGCCATCATTTTTCCTTTTTAGATAAACACAATGATCAGAGTGACATCTAGTATAACCTTGTTCAGAAATAAACTTGTCAAATTTTAGATACCACTGCCTTGGAGCCTATTTTAAGCCATACAAGCTCTTCTTTAACCTGCACACCAATTTTTCTTTCCCTTTTACCTCATATACTTATGGTTGCTGCATGTATATCTCTTCCTCCAAATCTCCATGGACAAATGTTTTCTTTACATCTAACTGTTCAAGATGTAAATATTCCGCTACTACAAGACTTAAGATAGTTCTGATTGAAGTCATCTTAACAACAGGAGAAAATATTTCATCAAAATCAATACCTTTATTCTGTGAAAACCCCTTCACCACAAGTCTAGCTTTGTACCTCTATTTTCCTCCATCTTCTTCCTTCAGCCTGTAAACCCATTTATTCTGCAATGTAGTTTTACCTGTAGGCAACCTGACTGAGTCCCGAGTCTGGTTATGCATTAAGGAGTCCATATCTTCTTCCATGGCTAGCTCCCACTTCTTCTTGCTTTCAACCTGCATTGCTTCTTCATAAAATTCAGGTTCACCAAAATCAGTCAGCAATAAATAATATAATGAAGGAGAGTATCGTTCACGGGGTCTACTTATCCTAGTAGATCTTATAACACCACTTTCAGGTGTTTGAGGTGCCTGTTGTTGTTGTGGTGGTTTCTTCTTCTATGGTTGTTGATTATTATTATTTTCAGACACCTTTATTTTTTTCATTTATCTCATCAAGAACTGTGTATTTCTTGCTTTCTTTTTCTTGTTTCTTTTCCTGCAACTGATTCTTATACAAGACATTTTCGTTGAATATTACATCTCTGCTCCTAATGATTTTGTGATTTTCATAATCATATAAGCGATAACCAAAATCATTAACACCATATCCAATAAAGGTACATTTCTTTGATTTTGCCTCAAGCTTTGTTCTATTTTCTTTATTAATATGGACAAAGGCCTCACAACCAAAAGGCTTTAAAAAATAGTAGTTTACCTTTTTACCTGTCCATGCTTCCTCTAGAATACCACCATCCAAGGAACTTGAAGGCCCTCTGTTTATTAGATAAACAACAATATCTACAACATCTACCCAAAATTGTAAAGGCAATCCTGCATGCAATCTCATGCACCTTGCACGCTCCATGATTGTTCTGTTCATCCTTTCTGACACACCATTTTCTTGTGGTGTTCTTGGAACTGTCTTCTCTCTACGAATTCCATGCTCTGAACAGTACCTATCAAACTCTTTGCTGCAATATTCACCTCCATTGTCTGATCTGAGACACTTCAACTTCTTTTCTGTCTCAATCTCAACCAAAGCTTTCCATTTCTTGAAAGTATCAAATACATCAGATTTATTCTGAATACAATAAATCCATGTTTTTCTAGTTGCATCATCAATAAAAGTAACATAATAACGAGAGCCACCGAGAGATGATACCTGAGCAAGTCCCCATACATCTGTATGCACAAGCTCCAATTTTTTGCTCTTATTTTCTTTCCCAACTCTGAGAAATCTGACTCTCTTTTGTTTTCCATAAATGCAATTTTCACAGAAATCCAAATCAACATTCTTCAAACCTGGCAACAAATTTCTTGACTGAAGAATCTTCATCCCCTTCTCACTCATGTGTTCGAGCCTATGATGCCATAATGTTGCATCTTCTCCTTTGGAAGTTAAAGCATTAACAGAATTCGAAATACCATTGCATAAATACAATGTACCAAAATTTTCACCTTTTTCTATTACCAGGGCTCCTTTGGTGACCTTCCAAGCTTTATCTGTGAAATTTGTCACACAACCTTCACCGCCTAACTACCCTGTTGAAATCATATTTTTCTTTAGATCTGGAACATTCCTTACCTCCTTTAATAGTCATTGGTTTCCATTTTGATTTTTTACAAGAACCTTACCCATTCCAACAATTTTACAGGGTTTATCATCACCCAAACGAACTTGTCCAAAATCTCCTTGAACATAGTCATGAAAATATTTCTTATTAGGTGTGGCATGAAATTAAGCCCGTGAATCTACAACCCAAGAATCAGTAACATTTTCGAAAGAAATAATCAAAGCATCTTGTAACACATCACCTATCACATTTGAATCATGATTGTTTTCTTGCTGTGTGTCCCCTTATTTTCCATTCCGAGATCTACAGTCTTTCTTTAGGTGTCCTTTCTTTCCGCATTTCCAGCACACTATCCCCGATCTGGACTTGGATCTTCCTTTCCTTGATTTACTGCGATATCTCGAGCTCTTTCCTCTTTCCATTCTTCTTCCACTAGAATATGCACTCAAAGCATTACCCGATGTCTCACCAGAGCTTATCCATTGAATTTCCTCGCTAAGGATAGCACCGAAAACATCATCAAACTTTAAAGTACTAGATCTAGAGACAGGGTTACTAATGGCCATTACTAAACCATTCCAACTCTATGGCAATGAGCACAAGAATAACAGATCTCTAACTTCATCATCAAATTTTACCCCTCTAGAACTTAACTGACTGGTAACTGTATTAAAATCATTTAATGGTCTGCAACAGATCCACCTTCCGACATCTTCATATTAAATAGTCGTTTCATAAAAAATACGTTGTTTGAGGCCGAGGGTTTTTCATATAGTTTCTCCAACATCTGCATCAAACCCTCTGTTATTGTTTCCTTCGAAATATTGAAGGTGACTAATGCCGCAAGGCATAACCGTATTGTTCCAAGTGCCTTTCTATCGAGAATGTTCCATTCTGCGTCTCTCATGGCCGTCGGCTTCTTTTTTTTTCTGCTCAATGGTAGGTACAGATCTTTCTGATACAGATAATCTTCCATCTGCATCTTCCACAGTGGGAAGTTTTGGCCGTTAAATTTCTCGACCCTAAACTTACCATCTTCTGCCATTGCTCCCACTCGAACCAGGAACCCTTCTTTCCTGCTAGCTTATCTGCCAAATATACCTTCAGCTCTGATACCAGTTGTTAGAAAATTGTATATTACAGAGCAATGCAACACATAAAATACATGGAAAATACAAGCACACAAAACACATAAAACCAGAGAGACACAGATATACGTGGTTCACCCAGTTTGGGCTACATCCACCCCGAACAGCCAGTCCTTCCTTTCTATTATCTAGCAAAATGAAGAGACAAAACCTACAGCAGATCCGCTGTAATATCCTCTGTTCTCTCTCACAGTCTCCCTATTTGTTTCTCACTCTGATAATAGGCATACGATACACAGCCGCAATACAATACCCTCATAAAAGCAAGGGGCTCCCTTCTACGGCAAAAAAAAACCCTAAACTAAACATAACTTCTATCGTTAGATCATTTGCCTAATGAATGGCCCATATTGACCAGAAATTACTATACTTTTACAAGGAAATTTTACATCTATTTTTAGGTTCGATGGTGATGCCCCCGAAACCCCCTGCCACGGGGGGGTTCCATAAAGTCGTTGTCGCCCCCCTAGACCCCCCATGACAGTGATTAATTTACAGGCAGTGTTGCCGCCCCATTTAACGTACAGGGGTCCAATGCTGTGATACAAGGTAAACAAGATAATCAGGCTCCACACCCAACAATCTCCCACTTGGAGACTGATTGTAACAACTCCACCACTGCTTCATTTGCTAGACAATGACTCCTCTTTGGACTTGGATGTTTCTCATCTTCATCGTCATCCTTGAAGACCAATTTAAACTGATCACATTCTTAGTTTCTCCCTGGTTACAATTTTTGTTAGCATATCTGCAGGATTCTGGCTAGTGTGTATCTTTTCAAGCTTCAACTCTCCATCTTCCAATAATGACCGTATGAATTGGTACTTAGATGTATGTGTTTAGTCCTAGAATGAAATGTTGAGTTCTTTGCAAGATGAATGGCACTTTGGCTATCACTGTATAGCGTGCCCATATCATGATCATAAACCTTTGTAACCAAATCATTTCTTTACTAGCCTTTGTAGTAGCAACATACTCTACTTTTGTTGTTGAAAGTGCAACAACACTTTGGATTTTTGAAACCCAACTGACAACTATTCCACCTACAGTAAATACATATCCTGTAGTGCTCCTCCTTTTATCTATGTCACTTGCCATATCTGCATCAAAATATCCCTGTAGAGAAATGTTTAAACCACCATAGCATAATGCTTCATTTGTAGTACCTCTCAAATATCTGAGAATCCATTTTACTACCATCTAATGTTATTTTCCTAGATTTTTCATGTACCTACTTACAACTCCCACTGCATGTGAAATATCAGGCCTTGTGCAGACCATTGCATACATTAAGCTTCCAACTGCTAATGCATATGGAACTTTAGACATATATTCCATTTCTTCATGGGTCTTGGGGCACATCTCCTTACTAAGTTTGAAATGGCTAGAAAAATGTGTACTAACTTGTTTTGCATTCTGCATATTAAATCTTTTCAACACCTTTTCTATATAATCATTCTGACACAGTGTTAATTTGCGATTTTTCCTGTCTCTAGTTATCCTCATACCAAGGATTTGTTTTGCAGCTCGCAAATCCTTCATTGCAAATTAATTTTCCATTTTTCTTTTGCACACATTTATTTCCTGCATGTTAGACCCTATAACAAGCATGTCATCTACATACAATAACAATATAATATAGTTACCATCATTTTTCCTTTTTAGATAAACACAATGATCAAAGTGACATCTAGTATAACCTTGTTCAGACATAAACTTGTCAAATTTTAGATACCACTACCTTGGAGCCCGTTTTAAGCCATACAAGCTCTTCTTTAAACTGCACACCAATTTTACTTTCCTTTTTACCTCATATCCTTCTGTTCGCTTCATGTATATCTCTTCCTCCAAATCTCCATGGAGAAATGTTGTCTTTACATATAACTATTCAAGATGTAAATCTTCCGTTGCTACAAGACTTAAGATAGTTCTGATTGAAGTCATCTTAACAACAGGAGAAAATATTTCATCAAAATAAATACCTTTCTTCTGTGAAAACCCCTTCACCACAAGTCTTGTTTTGTACCTCTTTTTTCCTCCATCTTCTTCCTTCAGCCTATAAACCCATTTATTCTGCAATGTAGTTTTACCTGCAGGCAACCTCACGAAGTCCCAAGTCTGGTTATGCATTAAGGATTCCATCTCTTCTTCCATGGCTAGCTCCCACTTCTTCCTGCTTTCAACCTGCATTGCTTCTTCATAACATTCAAGCTCACCAGAATCAGTCAGCAATAAATAATATAATGAAGGAGAGTATCGTTCAGGGGGTCTAATTATCCTGGTAGATCTTCTAACACCACTTTTAGGTGTTTGAGGTGCTTGTTGCTATTGTGGTGGTTGCTTCTGCTGTGGTTGTTGATTATTATTATTTTCAGGCACCTTTAATTTTTCAGTTATCTCATCAAGAACTGTGTATTCCTTGCTTTCTTTTTCTTGTTTCTTTTCCTGCAACTGATTCTTATACAAGACCATTTCATTGAATATTACATCTCTGCTCCTAATGATTTTGTGATTTTCATAATCATATAAGCAATAACCAAAATCATTAACACCATATCCAATAAAGGTACATTTCTTTGATTTTGCCTCAAGCTTTGTTCTATTTTCTTTATTAATATGGACAACGGCCTCACAACAAAAGGATTTAAAAAAGAGTAGTTTACCTTTTTACATGTCCATGCTTCATATGGAATACCACCATCCAAGGAACTTGAAGGCCCTATTTTTATTAGATAAACAACAGTATCTATAGCATCTACCCAAAATTATAAATGCAATCTCGCATGCAATCTCATGCACCTTGCATGCTCCATGATTGTTCTGTTCATCCTTTCTGATACACCATTTTCTTGTGGTGTTCTTGGAACTTTATTCTCTCTATGAATTCCATGCTCTGAACAGTACCTATCAAACTCTTTGCTGCAATATTCACCTCCATTTTCTGATCTGAGACACTTCAACTTCTTTCCTGTCTCAATCTCAACCAAAGCTTTCCATTTCTTGAAAGTATCAAATACATCATATTTATTCTAAATACAATAAATCCGTGTTTTTCTAGTTGCATCATCAATAAAAGTAACATAATAGTGAGAGCCACCGAGAGATGATACCTGAGTAGGTCCCCATACAACTGTATGCACAAGCTCTAATTTTTTGCTCTTATTTTCTTTCCCAACTCTAAGAAATCCGACTCTCTTTTGTTTTCCATAACTGAAATTTTCATAGAAATCCAAATCAACATTCTTCAAACCTGGCAACAAATTTCTTGAGTGAATAATCTTCATCCCCTTCTCACTCATGTTTTCGAGCCTATGATGCCATAATGTTGCATCTGCTCCTTTGGAAGTTAAATCATTAACAGATTTATAAATACCATTATATAAATACAATGTATGAACCTTTTTGCCTTTTGCTATTGCCAGGGCTCCTTTGGCGACCTTCGAAGCTTTATCTGTAAAATTTGTCACACAACCTTCACCGCCTAACTACCCTATTGAAATCATATTTTTCTTTATATTTGGAACATGCCTTACCTCCTTTAATAGCCATTGGTTTCCATTCTGATGTTTTACAAAAACCTTACCCATTCCAACAATTTTACAGGTTTTATCATCACCCAAATGAACTTGTCCAAAATCTCCTTGAACATAGTCATGAAAATATTTCTTATTAGGTGTGGCATGGAATGAAGCCCCTTAATCTAAAACCCAAGAATCAGTAACATTTTTGAAAGAAATAATCAAAGCATCTTGTAACACATCACCTGTTACATTTTCTTTATGATTTTTTTCTTGTTGTGTGTCTCCTTCTTTTCCCTTCCGAGATCTATAGTCTTTCTTTAGGTGTCCTTTCTTTCCTCATTTCCAGCACACTATCCCCGATCTAGACTTGGATCTGTCTTTCCTTGATTTACTGCGATATCTCGAGCTCTTTCCTCTTTCCATTCTTCTTCCCCTAGAATCCGCACTCAAAGCATTACCCGATGTCTCACCAGAGCTTTTCCGTCGCATTTCCTCACTAAGGATAGCATCGAAAACATCATCAAACTTTAAAGTACTAGATCTGGAGACAGAGTTACTAATGGCCATTACTAAACCATTCCAACTCTCTGGCAATGAGCACAAGAATAACAGAGCTCTAACTTCATCATCAAATTTTACCCCTATAGAACTTAACTGACTAGTAACTATATGAAAATCATTTAAATGGTATGCAACAGATCCACATTCTTACATCTTCATATTAAATAGTCGTTTCATAATAAATACCTTGTTTGAGGCTGAGGGTTTTTCATATAGTTTCTCCAACGTCTGCATCAAACCCTCTGTTGTTGTTTCCTTCAAAATATTGAAGGCGACTGATGCCGCAAGGCACAACCGTATTGTTTTGAGTGCCTTTGTATCGAGAATGTTCCATTCTGCATCTCTCATGACCATCAGCTTCTTTGTTTTTCCGCTCAATGGTAGGTACAAATCTTTCTTATACAGATAATATTCCATCTGCATCTTCCACAGCGGGAAGTTTTGGCCGTTAAATTTCTCGACCTTAAACTTACCATCTTTCGCCATTGCTCCCACTCGAACCAAGAACCCTTCTTTCCTGTGAGTTTATCAGCCAATATACCTTCGGCTCTAAGACCAATTGTTAGAAAATTATATATTACAGAGCAATGCAACACATAAATATGCAGAAAATACAAGCACATGAAACACATAAAACCAGAGAGACACAGATATACATGGTTCACCCAATTTGGGCTACGTCCACCCCGAACAACCAGTCCTTCCTTTCTATTATCTAGCAAAATGAAGAGACAAAACCTACATCATATCTGTCTTAATATCCTCTGTTCTCTCTCACAGTCTCCCTATCTATTTCTCACTTTGAGAATACGCATACGATACACAGCCGCAATACAATACCCTCATAAAAGTGAGGGGTTGCCTTCTAGGGCAAAAAAAAACCCTAAAATAAACATAACTTCTACCTTCAAATCATTTGCCTAATGAACGGCCCATATTGACTAGAAATTACTATACTTTTACAAGGAAATTTTACATCTATTTTTAGCTTCGAGGGCGCTGCCCCGAAAACCCCCGCCAGGGGGGGGCTCCATAAAGTCGCTGTTGTCCCCCCTGGACCCCCCACGGCAGTGATTAATTTACGGGCAGTGTTGTCACCCCATTTAAGGTACAGGGGTCCAATGCTATGATACATAGTAAACAAGATAATCAAGCTCCACACCCAACAAAATGTTACCATAAAAAATAACACCTTGGTAAACTTAGTATTCAACCTTCATGAAAAGCTTAGGCACAATCATGCCAACTATGTTACATGCTAAAAATATCAAGTTGTATATTACTTATGCAATGTGTGAGTGTAAACACAACTCCTCGAAAATGTTAAATCTAAGTCTAAAATAAAATGAAATTAAGTAAAAATGGTACAATAATAAGATAGCCTCGTATACATTTATCTAACCGGAAAATTTAAAAGGCTAAGTGAGTAAGTCTAGGAATAGAGGTTAGTGATGTCACGAATGCCCAAGTGTAATGAGAATATCTTCAGACAAGAACTGCTATTTGGGTCCAATATGACATATGAATAACACAACTATTCTATATCATATTATTAATGTTTTCTTTATATTTATGGATCACTATAGTATACATGGATAATTTGCGAACAAAATTCCCTTCCCATTGTGTTCCTAGCCTATGGTATAATATAATAGCTGTGATTTGGAGAAAATTTCCAACTTAAAAAATATGTAGCAATCAACACTAGTAATCTCCGAAATATGCATAAAAAATATGTACCAGTTACCACTAGTAATCACCCAAATAGGATTATTTTGGAATGTAACTTTCATATTCCAGTTTCTCTATGATTCTTGAATAGAAAATTCACACATATTTCCAACACCAAACTTCCAATTTGAGGGAACACCTGTGCCTATCCTAGTGTATTTCGGAGGCTAGATAATTCACTACATGGAGCCAAGGCCTCTATATCGATTTAAAAATTCAATCACTCAACTCAAAACATCGGTGATCATTATAACGAAAATATAAATAAGAGTAGTTTTGCTCTATTTTGCAGATTTAAATGCAAATCATCAATAGTTTTCCCATAGTTACCATACATGTAATTTCCAAGATATAACACATCAATTGATATTTTATAGCAATAATTAATGATTCAATACAAACAAGGATTTAGCATATTACAATAACACCACCAATGTTTAATCATTATTTAAGTTCAAACTAGTTAGCACAAAAACTTCAAGAAATAGAAATAAGTAGAAATAATAAATCCATCAATTAATAAACAATAAAAAACTTATAAGAGTTTTTTTGAAGCTTGATAAACAAATATAAATTTTGAAAATCCACACCAAATGTGCTATTGTTCGAAGTGAAATACTGCGTGTAGAACTTGTCTTTCAAATTCTTTTCTCTATCCATGAAGCTTTATGTGATCCTGAAAAAATAGAATTCGCATTCAATATTTTAGGTTTTTGAAGCTTCCCAAAGTTCATGCCAAATGAAGTAGTTAATTTTATTGATCTTCATAAAATTCTTCTAGTACTGAAAAAAATATAGTCTGACCATGTGACAGACAATTCAAGAAAACAAGTAAAAAAGTGTGTACAATATTTCTTATAATACCTCATGTTAAAAGGAAAATTTGTATTTTGGATAGAAAAAGCAACTTAATAGAGAGGTTGATATACAAAACAATAGACTAGATATAAAAATACATGTATAACTAACAAAATCCTAATTATAATATTGTTGATTGATTGTTATAAGTGAATCCAACTAGATACATACAAGTTTTCATCTTCAACTTTCTTTTGCATATCTTCATATATGCATAGGCACACCCATGCCAATTTGTTATGTGGCTCTCTGTCAAACTAAATAATTCAGAATGGGAATTTTATAGGCTATTATATTTCAGATAGTGCATCAATATAATCCAATCAAGGAGTATATTTATAGTATATAAAATAATGATTCCAAAATCTCAAACTTTACTCTGAAAATTTACTTTACACTGTGAAAATCAATCATGAAAGAGCATGGAAATGAAGTTTCAACAAATAGGAAATTAAATCATTGATAAAATACAATGATTAATATACTATCTAGATATTAATTTCCTATACCCCTTTTACTAGTAAATAATGCTTAATCCTCTCATTGAAGAAGCCTAGTGGCTTCACTTGACTGAAATTTTTTGATGTCTCATTGTGTTTAGAATGTGACTTATGGTTGGCACATCAGCCACATCACTCTGAGTCTCCTCCCCACTAACAGTTTTGGGTTATCATCCCCTCCACCTTCTCCTCCTCGTATAACAACTCATGAATTCAATGTTTCAAATAGAAAATTATGCATAAAATCAAATTTAGAAGTTCAAGCACATTAACACAAAATAATTGGTAAATAAAAGTGTTACATATTTATAATGCAATAATTTAGAAAATCAAGAAATATTTTTTCGTTGAACCAAAGATCACTTTTGGAAATCACATTGATAACATAACTACATGATTTGTGCATGACAACAAAAGTTATCACTCTCAACTAGTAACGAAAATAATAATAAAATACTATTTAACTCGCCTCATATATAATCCTAGGGATTCAAATGGTATCAACTTAGTAACTTTGAGGATTTGAGTCTTAATCATTCCTTCCCACCTTAAAAATCATCGACCTCCAATGTGAATAAGAGGTGTGTAAAATTTTGTTGCATAAAGTGTGAGACCTACTTATTTTGATTAAGAAAACAACCCTTCTTGAAAACATCATAAGATGTGCTAGAGCCTTGTTTAGCGGCTCATGTATTCATGTCAATGGTTTTGTTGACTTCAACTAGTGGCCAAAATTTTGGAACAATATCATCTAGATGGAAAATTAAAAGCTTTGTCTTCAAATTGGATTGCTTGTAATTCCTAAGAATACCAACATTGACAAGGTCATGAATACAAACTAAAACGTTTTAGGCTCAAAGTCAAGTCAATAATAATTACTAAAAATTTGATGAATGATAGCCTGTGAATCTCCAATGTTGGCAAACAAATTGTAATCCTTGATTTGATAAAATTTTGATGAAATGTTACCATACATGATCAAAGGAGAGTTGAGTTGGTCTCCAAAATGTCACCATACATAATCAGAGAGTACACAAAACTAAATTGTACAAATATAAACCTTACAAATGAAAGTCCTAATATAGCTCTAAATTAGAAGTTGAAGGATGTTGAAATGCATTGTATAATTTACCAAATATTTATACTTAGAATAATGGTTTTTCAAATCATGAAAAACAATGCCAAAATAATGGTTGGTTGAATAATGTAAACCAGGGAAAATTTTCAGGGCTAATATTTGCGGATGAGCTAATTTTCTATGTTTTTTCCAAAAATAAGATTCACGAATTTCCAATTTTTCTACAAATGATTTTCCCACATTTTATAGTATAAAATTATTTTACCTTAAAATCCCCAAATTGTTATATATAATAATATAAAATCATTATAAATATAAATATTTTTACAAAAATATTTCCAACCATTTTATAATTTTCATATTAGGGACTATTAACATTTTCCAAGATTTCTAAACTTTAAGATAAACTTCCATCCTTGAAATGATCCTTGATTTAAACCAATGTCAGAAAGATTAATATTAACAATCACAAAAAGAGTTGGCCGACTTGACCTCACAGAGTTGCATCAAGGTCGGCCAACCATGATTACCTCTCTTAGGGCAACGAAAATTACAATAAAATTACTTAAGGATAAAAATGTTTCATTTTTTAAATAGTGATGAGTGTATTCCACTAGGTACAATTATATAACTTCGTAGAAACAACTCCGAATATTCCACCTAGTAGAACCAATATTTCATAAATTCCTACTTAGGATAAAAATTTTATGCATGGAACTGTGTTCCATTAATTTGGTAGTTGAGTCTTGGATGGAGTTATTCAAATAAATAAAATATTGACTGAATTACATGGAGAAATTTATTTACCAAGTTGGATCTTCGTTCAAGATATCATAAAATTAGAATGAAGACTGAAGATATTCCGAAAACAACATTTCGAGCTCATGAGGGTCATTATGAATTTTTGGTCATGCCTTTTGGCCTTACCAATGCACCTTATAGATTTCAAGGGTTGTTGAATTCCATTTTCAAACCCTTCATTAGAAAATTTGTGTTAGTATTTTTTGATGATATACTAATCTACAACAGGTCTTGGAAGGGTCATGTTCAACATGGTGACAAGGTGCTCAAACTATTGGAGGAGAAAGCATTATATTCAAAAACCTCTAAATGTTACTTTGGAGTACAAGAGGTGGCATTTCTAATTCATATTGTATCTCACAAGGGTATTAAGGTAGACCCTAACAAAATTAAATCCATTAAGGAATGGAAAGTCCCCACAACCATAAAGTAGTTGCGAGGATTTCTCGGGTTAACAGGGTATTATCGCAAGTTTGTTAAGAATTATGGTAGCATAGCAGCACCTATAACAAGATTATTGAATAACGATGCCTTTTCATGGACTCCTGAAGCAACTAAGGCCTTTGAAAATCTAAAAGAGACAATGGGCCTAGCACTGATCTTGGCTATGCCATACTTCAAAAAAACCTTTATTCTGAAATGTGATGCATCAAGGAATGGAATTGGTGTTTTTTTAATGCAAGACGGAATACCCATTTCTTTTGAATGTCATCCAATCAAAGGAAATTATTTACAAAAATCTATTTATGAAAAGTAAATGTTGGAAATACTACATGCACTCAGGAAATGGTGACCTTACCTAATGGGAAGACACTTCAAGGTAAAAACTGATCATGATAGCCTTAAACACTTTTTGGAACAAAGATTATCTTCATAAGCGCAACAAAAATGGGTCACAAAGATGTTGGGATATGACTTTGAAATCATATACAAAAAAGGGAAGCTAAATGTTGTTGCAAATGCACTCTCAAGAAAGGATGAAGAGGCAGAAGAATTGCTTTGTTACATTTCTATTATCCAACCAGATTGGATAACCAAAGAAAGTGATAAATGGAAAAAGGATGAAGAAGTGTGGACACTCATTCAAAATTTTCAGTAAGATCCTAGTACATTTGATACATTTAGTTGTAAAAATGATTCCTTATGGTACAAAGATCACTTATATCTTTGTAAGAATTCCCAACTTAAAAAATAAAATATTCTTTTCGAATTGCACACTTATCCCTTAAGAGGACACTGAGGAATTTTAAAAACTTACCACAAGGTGAATAAAGATTTTTTTGGGATGGCCTTAAATTTGATATTCAAAATATTGTGGTGGAATGTTTATTTTTTTGGCAAAAAAAATTGAGACAATTAAGATCCTAGGTCGTCTACAAATTGTATCCATTCCAAGTCAACATTGGGTGGAGATTTCAATGGATTTTATCACAGGTTTACCTTGGTCCGAAGGAAAGAGTGGCATCATGGTGGTAGCTGATAGACTTACATAGTATGCAAACTTTTGTACATTATCTCATCCATTTAAAGAAAGTACAGTTGGTACTGCATTTATGGAAACAATTGAAAAGTTACATGGAAACCCAAATATTATTGTAAGCGAGAGAGATCCCATGTTTACTGGAAATTTTTTGATGGAATTATTTTCTTGTTTAAGTACTCAATTAGCTCATAGCTCATCTTATCATCCTCAATCCGATGGGAAAACCAAGATAGTGAACAAATGTTTGGAAGGATATCTCTATTGGTTTGTATTTGATAAAAAAACACAATGGGTCAAGTGGTTACCTATGGCTGAATGGTGGTATAACACTTCCTTCCATACTGCAGCAAAAATGACCCCATTTATGGCACTTTATAGATATCATCCACCGTCCATCACATAATATTTAAGAGAAAATTATAAGATTCAAGTAGTGGAAGATCACATCGAGAATTAACAACAGGTTATCGAACTCTTAAATGATAACCTAAATTTTTCACAAAATTGAATGAAACAACAGGTAGATCAACATCGTAGCAAGAGAAGTTTTGATGTGGGAGACTGGGTACTTTTATGGCTACAAACATACAAAAAAATGTCCCTCAAGCAAGCTAAGAAGGATAATAAATTATTTCCAAATTATTATGGTCCTTACAGGGTGTTGCAAAATATTGGTACTATGGCATAAAAATTGGAGCTTCCTACTTCTCGAGTGCATCAAGTTTTCCATGTTTCATGCTTAAAGAAGGTTATAGGTGACAAAATTCCAGTTCAAACAATATTTCTATAACTTTATGAGGAAATAAAAATCATATTGGAACCTGAAGTGGTCACGGAAACAAGAACTCAGCCACTACGGAGTCGATCAATTTCAAAGTATCTCATCAAGTGGAAGAATTTACCCACTGAAGATTCTACATGGGAGGATGAAAATTTTATATAGAATCATTGATATCTACTCAAGCATTGAGGAAAACACTTTTTTGAAGGAGAGGGGCATGTTAGGTCCCTATAATACTAGTGTATCCCCTTATTATTGTTAGTGTAGCCCACTTATTATTATTATTATACCCTTGTAACCCCCATATTATTATTATTGTGCCCTTACATTATTATTGTTATGTCAGCTAGGATTATATTGTGACCCCATGGACTCTTATATATATAAAGGAGGTATTGGCATCATTATCATCCAAGAATTGTTCATTTATGTAATTTAAAGGAGTTTCCCCCCTCAAAGTGGCTTATTTCTAAGGTGTTGATCTCTCTTTTCTTCTATTTTTTGAGCTAGTTTATAACAGTTATTAAAATTAACAAAAGACAACTATGCAATGGAACTTTAATGGTATCATAGTTCTTCAAAGTGCCTCCATGTGTGTCTGAGAAAAGGTTATTATATTTTCCCCTAACAATGGGAGTATTGTATTAGATTATCCACCTTTTCGTATGAATGCTAACATTAATTCATATATCTATTATATCAATTATTAGGTTGTGTTGAGATGTCAGTACATAGGTGACAAAAAACTAGGGTGAGTGGAATCTTACACATCCATAATATCCTTGCCTTATCGATTGTTAGGCTATGTGAAGTTACCCTTAGGCACATACAATTATGAGAGTGAAAGTCATGTATTTATAAATCAGGAGATGTTTTATCATGTCAGTACATAGGTGACGAAGAACTAGGGTCAATGGAATGTGACACATCTAGAATTCTTCCTACCATGAGTCATGTAATTCGGCCTCCCTTTTCTACAATGAGAATTCATTATAACTATAAATTTATGAAATGTAGAGTTCTTGTATTATTTCATTTATACTTACACTACATACAAATGCAATTTGTATGGTTTTTTACAGAAGTATTGACATAACATACAAGGCTCAACTTAGAGAGAATGGTTTTCCATTTGGAGCCTTAAATTATAAATGTGTTTCTTTCCTCCCTTGAAAAAAGAATTATGAAAACCACATAGATGATGAAAGTGACATTATTAATTCATAAGCTCAAAGAATTTCCCTTTTCTTTATAATTTTTTTCATATTTATACATTTTTATTTTGTAGATTAATTTCTTAGTTGTTCATCATGATCCTTTTATAACTGATTTTTTATTTGAGTTTTGAAGCAAAATCTTATAAATATCGTCGATAATTTTTTTTTGTGATATTATTTTATTTTAATTTGAATCCATATTTTTATGTTCATGGTGTGATAATGGGTCCAATGATCCTCACTTTCATGATGGCATTAAAAAATTGGTATGGTGAATTTGTGTTGGATTATCTGAGGGAAATGAAGTAGCTAATTATGTGGCAAGAAATCATTGATCATATATGATTTATTTATTTATTCATTTATATCATAGGCATTGATCAATTTTTATCCAAGAATATTTATCTTATCGGTATATCTAACTTTCCATCCTCCTTGATCTGCTTGTATTGTTTACTGGCCAATCCTATTGTGAAGGATGTCAAGTCTCCTTGTTGTGCACTGGGCATTCTTTTTATCATTGGTACCTTGGCTGAAAGTGTTGTATGAATTTGGTAAAATGTCTAGTATGAGTGGAATTTCCCTTGATTCATGGAAAAAGTATTATTTATACTTTTTAAAGGAGGAATGTATCAAGAAATATTTGTTTGGTTATGATTTAGCCAACATAAAACAACTGTAATATGAAAAGATATAGGGCCTAAATTTTTTAGATCTTGTATTGTAAATTTTGAAGTCATTATGTTATTGAATATCAAAGAGTAGTTTCTTCATCATTTTATCCTTTCACTATTCAATATTCATTTTTATCTAATCCCCATATAGCCTAAAATGATTGAAGTTATTAGTGGAGCTCAGTTGGGTTCAAAGATTGCATGATTTGGTGTTGTATAATATTACTAATATTTATCAGTTCCTATTTGATTCAATAAAATTCCGAAAAATATGATGTAATTCCTTCTTACATATGAATATTGGGACATTACCTATACATGGTAAAATTCAATTGTTTTCTCGCAACCTAGATTCATCTTACTTGAATAAACCAACACAATTCTAAATAATAAATATTGTCCATCCCTCAGGTTCACTATCCATTTATGTCCTAGAGCCTAAAACTATGATTTTTTTTAGTGTTATATTCTTCATGTTCATTAAATATCTTATTAATAATATGACCCTTAAACTATATCACAACTTAATTTAGAACTCACCAGGACTTATGGGTATGATCCCATTCTTTGTATTCGAAATTGGGGTCCTAGATTTGCATCAGTCATAATTGATGGTAGGTGCTTGCATGTATTTAGAATGTTGTGTGATTAGATATAATATGTTTGAATGTAATTCTGAGGTGTCGTTTGATGGCAATGGGTAGTCAAAGTTTTTGCGAAAATGAATAGATGGGTTCAAATATAGTGTATATAATTATGTTCTTAGTGATAGTTGTATTGCAGTTGAAAATATAAAGCTCTTTAGCTATACACCTCTGGTGGACACCTTTATGATCTATATTCTCGATAATTTTTCCTTTATTTCAATAACTATAATTACATGCTATTATTCCTACCTTTAAAATTCATATGCTAAATAAATTTCTATTCATTTGAATAACATAAATTATATGTTCTTGGGTATTCTTTCTATCATTATATCCAACTTGATTTCCTCATAGTCATTTATTCTCACTGCACTTGCCATCTTGCGCCTAATTGTTCATTTTTTTCCCTTTTTGTTTTTGTGTATTTTTATTTATATATTTTTTTTGAACAAATTTATATGGCACAGAGGGTTGTTACCTTAGATTTTATTGATACGATATCAATACTATTACACATCTACAATATTTTTTATATACAAAAATTTGTTCATTGTAATACTTTATAGTGCTCTGTGTGTGAAGAACAACTTTTTTACTTCTGCCAAATGCTTATAGGTTTTTGTAATTAATTTTTTTTCTTATATATAAAGAAAATGAGCTCTTAATCATTAATTATTTTAGATCATGCTTTGAATAAAAGACAGTTTCAACTTTAAATAGTAGTTACAAGTAAGCTAGTTTCCCTAATTGTCATTTCTAAAAATATGGCAATGGGGTTAAGTGTTTTCAAGTAGCTTGTAGTCTTCATCCCATACATGAGATCAAGTACTAACATTGGTTGTAGCTTAATTTCATCCCAGGAAGTGAACTCTTAGTTATTATATAACTTATTACTTACATTTATTGTTGTGAATGATGTTAATTATTTTGTAGAAAGTATGTTATCTTAAAATTAGGAATATTGGATAATGGAAACATTGAAAAATGTAACTTGGATCGGTATTCATAACTGTGTTTGAGTAATAACAAAATTTGTTTGTAAAAAGAAAGAAAAATAAATTATTATTACTATTATTATGACTTAGTAAATCATGGGTCTCATTCTCAGGTCATTATGTTATAGGTCAAAGTCCCCATTAAGGAATTCTATGTTTTATATTGAGTCAATAAATTTATTGTCCATTTTATGAGACCCTTCTTGGGATTTTGAATCGTGTCAAAAGAATTTTTATTGAGTAAAATAATACATTTTTCACCTCCACACCAAGTCGACCCTTACCTAATCAAGTCAACCTACATCTATGTAATTCGAAACTTAGAAGGGGCTATAAATACAATGAAATTTGACTAATTTGGATACTCACACACAAGTTCGAAATACAGGCAAAAGAAGAATAAGTATCAAAATTACAGGGGAAGAAGAAGGATTGCAAAATTGAAGTTTCCTCAATCGTCTCTCTCACACGTGTGAATTTACTAGGCTACTACTGGAAGGAATACGTCTCTACTATTACATCAAGGTCAATTTTCTACTATTGAATCAAGCTCAAAGATTGCGGTTGCATCCAGGTCAAAATTATGCTATTGATTCTAGGTCGAAGTACTACTGCTTCAAGGTCAATATTCTGATGCTACTTTATGTTCAAAGTATTGTTGCTTCTAGGTCGAAGATATGCTGCTGCTAGTAGGTCAAATTTCTATTGTTGCAGGGTCGAGGTTTCATGTCGAAGTTGTTGCTCAAAGGTTATCATCTGCATAAGAAGGGAAGCGATGACTTAGTGATTGGAGGAAGTCCATGTCTATGACAAAGAGTCTTGGATTATCTTGTGAAACTATTAAACGAATATTTTTTGACCTGGTTTTCCCCTAGATAGAGGTTTTTCCCTGGTTACCCACCTACATCTATTTTCCTTGATATTTGTGCTATATTTTTGGTAATTTCCTGATGAAATAAGATAAAATAAGAAAAACGAAATTTAATATGAACATAACAATGTCACAAGTAATTATCAACATAAATATCTACCTAACCTCACTCATAAAGCTCATTATGAAATCCACTGCAAATTTGGAACATGCAAATTAAAGAAAAGGAAATATAATGGGAAAGGGAAAGGGACATACTATATATTCAAGTATAACAAGCTACAAAAAATGAAAGTCGTTGATTGAAGAAAGTAGAATAAGTTGTTGTAGCACTGGCTAAGAAAACATAGGAGGAATTTTTTGCAAAATAAGTGTTAAAGGAACAATATTACCATGCCAGAAAGAATCAAGCAACGACTGCTAGATCCCTATAATACTAGTGTATCCCCTTATTTTTATTGTTAGTATAGCCCCATTATTGTTATTTTTGTTCCCATGTAGTCCCAATATTTTCATTATTGTGCCCCATAGAAGCCTACTATTGTTATTTTTGTGCCCTTACATTGTTATTGCTATATCGGCTAGGATTATATTCTAACCCCTTGGGCTGATACATATAGAATGGATGTTTTGTCATTTGTATCATCGAAGAATTGTTCATTTATGTAATGTAAAGGAGGTTCATCCTTGAAGAGGTTGATTTCTAAGCCGTTGATCTATATTTTCTTCTATTTTGTTAGTTGGTTGCATAATATTTGGTATCAGAGCTTGGGATTTTATGGTTTTTCTTCTTCAAACAGGCCATCGTGGAATGTTTACTATAAATTTGTTGCTACGAGGCTTCAGAACCTTAAAATTTTACCATGTGGAGCCAAAATATTGACGGACTTCATGTATAATTTTTATACCTTAGTTCGCAATATATTTGGATATATAATCTATAGAGGTTAGGGTTTTTGCAGGCTCCATAATTTCATCTCAAACAGGAGACTGAGGGAAAAGCGTCAAAACATTCATTTCATGAATGATATTAGAATTCTATAGAAAAATGTTCAAACATGCATGGAATTTAGTTTCTTTTGTATCTATTTCAAAGCTAAAGGTAGAAATAATAAAATGTGGCACTCTGTACAAATTTTCTCTACTGAACCTGTCCATAAGTAGGTCATTTTGGGAGATCTAGCATGACTTTGTCTTCAAGAATACAAATTAGGTAAGACCTGTGACATTGGAATGAAAACTGATATGGATACTAGAGGACCTAATTTCAAATCATTTTTATCCATAATCACAGAGATCAATCAGTTTCAATATCGAGCTCCTAAAAAGAAAGAGAACTGTGTGTAATTGTATTTAAAAATGCATAACTTTTGTTTGAAAAATCAGTTTCAAGTGATTCCAAGGGAAATTGAAGTGTTTATATCAATATTAGGTTCTAAAATTCCTCCCAAAAATAATTCCACACCCATTAATACCTCATAAAAATATTCTATGACACATGAAGACGAATATTTTCATCATGATATATCAAAATTATGGGACCAAGTGCAACCAATTTCGCTCTCACAAAGAGAAACCAAAGAATAACTAAAAGGTGACATGAATGGTTTAAAATCATACATGAATGGATTGAATAATGTCATGGAATGTATAGAATAATAAATCCAAGGAAACATGGAATATTTTAAGAAATACATGGATGGTTTGAAGTAATGTTTGACAAAGTTGTTACAAGAAAATCTTCCTAATAGTGTAAATGTAGTAGAGGAAACACATTAGGAACACAAAATAAATGTTAATCATGATTTCATAGACTCTAGTGTTGGATTGAAGACCCACCATATGCCAAAGATAGATATAAGGAAGTTTTATGAAAAGGATCATGTAACATGGATACTACAGATGGAGAAATATTTTGATCTCCATAATGTGAAAAACACAAAAAATGTACCCATTGCAACTTTATATTTAGAACCCAATACATGTGTATCGTATCGACAACTTTACTCTCATAAAAAAATATTCACTTGGTAAATTTTTGTGGAGAAAATGATAGAACATTATGAGGATACAAAGAGAAATACCTTGTTTAACAAATTAACTAATATCAAACAAAAGGGTTCAATGGTGGAGAACATTGAGGACTTCCAAAATTTGAATATAAGGGTAACTGATATTATAGAGTAACAAAATATTGATGAATTCATAGGGAGGTTCTTACCTTTAAGTGTCTTCGAAATGAACAAGGTTGCCATTGCTTTAGTGCATGTAGTATCTCCATCATTTCCTTCTCTTAAATAGGTTTTTGTAAATATTTTTCTTGATTGGACGACTTTCAAAAGCAATGGGTCTTCCTTCTTACATTAAAATTGCACCAATTCCATTTCTTGAGGCATCACATTCCACAATGAAGGTTTTTGGGAAGTGTGGCATAGCTAAGACTAGTTCTTGGAACATTTCCTATTTAGATGCTCAAAGGCCTTTAAGGAGAGGGGCATGCTAGGTCCCTATAATACTAGTGTATCCACTTATTTTTATTGTGGGTATAGCCACATTATTTTTATTGGTTTTCTCATGCAGTCCCCATATTTTTATTATTGTGCCCCATCAAAGTCCACTATTGTTGTTTTCGTTCCCTTTCATTGTTATTTTTATGTCGGCTACGATTATATTGTGACCCCTTGGAATCCTATATATATAAAGGAGGTTTTTTCATTTGTATCATCGAATAATTGTTCATTTATGTAATGTAAAGGAGGTTTCCCTCTCGAAGAGGTGTATTTCTAAGTCGTTGATCTATCTTTTCTTCTATTTTGTGAGCTGGTTACATAACAAAGACCCATGAAGTAGATTTGAAGGAAAATCAAAAGCTATGTGCATGGAGGGGCTTCCACGGATGCCTAAGGATCTTGAAATTTCTCAACAAGAAAGTAGTCCAATGACCAATGTATAGTAACCATCTGCCCAATCATAGAAAAAAAAATTCATTGAATCACGCAACAAATATAGAGGCAAGAATAGAACAAGAAAAAAAATTGGATAACTTGAAGTTGTTGAGGTTGAAGAACCCAGGAAAATACAATATTTAATCATTTATTATGTGATTTTGGAAGCCTACACATAGATATACAAGTTAGTGCAATGCAACTACATCTGAACTAACAATTTATATGGGTTGAACTTTAAAAGCATGGAGACATCCTTCCAGAACCTAAGTGGGGCATGTTGGGAAAAATACTAAGAGGGAGGGTGAATCAGTATTTTGAGCTGATTGACAATTTTTAATTTTTCTTTCTCTTAAAACCATATGTTACATTACTGCATCCAACTTGTATGTCCAAATATCTTATTATGTCTTTACTTAGATCATTGCATCATTTATTCATTAGATAAGCAGTAAGCATGAACAGAAATAACAGAACAAACCATCAAACACATATGAACACCAGGATTTAAGGTGGAAACCCAATTCGGGAGAAAACCACCGCTGTTGTTATCTCAGTCTTCAATATTTATTATAAAGAAAATTTCTTACAATTTTATGCTAGCGCAGACTTATACCAGCACGCATGCACCCACCTGTAGAAGGCTACAATCTTCTCTCATTTACCAGCCTTTCCTGGAAGGGAGCTACAACCCCATGTTCTCATTTTCCAGCTACCAGTGGAAGGGAGCTACAACCCCCTCACTGAAGGCTTCGACCCTCAGCACCACTGCGGACCATGTTTCATCAATTTTCACTGGATCAACCATTCATACCTCGCAGGCCACTAGATTTATTCATTTAGTACACTCACACCAGTTCTTCATGATTTCGTCCATCGTTCAAACCAGAGATTCATCATTTTCAGATCATTATATCCATGGGTGCATCATAGATTCATATTTATCAATTAAGAATAGAGTTCTCCCATGCAAATATTCCTTAGAGAAATTTATTCATTCACAACCCTTATGCATGCACACTATTCTTCATCATTCTCATCACCTTATATAGTTTTCGCCTTTATTAAAACCATGGGTCAAAACGATTCAATTACTAATGGTATTCCTGAACGGTATTTCTTTTAGCACCCTCACGTACCTCTTTGATTTCTTTTTAATTTATTTATCAATTTGAAGAAATTGATAAATAAATATATTTACAATTTTGAACAGAACTTTAGGACTAAAGTTAACCCTTCACATTTTAACGCTTTCAAATAATATGGTAAACCTTTGACCCCGGGCCCACAAATATAGTCAATAGCCAATCAAATACATGCATGGTACCATAGGTAAACTTCGCGCAAGTCCAGCGTCCGATCACCGTTAGATTAGCAAGCTTCTAGATCAACGGCATATATGCATATCGCTCGACCTCTGATGCAAAAAGTTAACGTGCGATGGCCCACCGTACCTGTGTTAATCTTCGTGCACCTTCAACAAATGATTACCGTCCGATGACCCCTTCCCAGATCAACGACGCTCAACGATATCACTAGGCATCCTGGGTCGAACTATAATGCGCGATGGCACACAGTTAAAAGTGGTTTTGTGAAGTCGTACAAGGACACGTGTCGAGCACTCTATGGAATCGCTCCTCAATCAGGAAATACCGCTTACTCTGCACAGGTGGTGCGATGAAAATCGTAAACCACCTTCACTGTTCACTCGGTCATGGTTCCGTTCTTCCACGTAGGGTTTCGTCGCCTTTTAAATGTATTATTATAATTAAGTTGCACTTTGATGTCTTGCCTTTTATTAAAGATCCATTGCTAAATTTAACGCTCTGTTCACAATTTTCGTTTGAGTCTTTTAACATACATTCTTTACACCGGTTGCTGCCTTTCGACCTCGACATAACACAATGTCACTCTGTCTTCAATTATGCTTCCTATCCTGTCACAGTTTCACTTCTACATTCAAGTTCTTGATTCCGCAAGTTGATCACTGTACTATGCTACAATAATCATATCTTTGCAACCATTAATTCCTTCAATTTATACACTAAATCTTTAATTTCGAATCCTTGCCACAGGGTTTTTGATGTTTACGGACAATGATTCATAGTTGTCCATAGGGACTCTACTATCCTTCTTTCTGAATTATATCAAGAATATATATATAATTCACAGAAAATGCAGAACCTTTTTCTTCCTGTACTATCTCTGGACAACTTTCAATTCAATGCTTGTCCCTGCTCCTTGACTGATGCTGTAGCTCTGTAGCTCAAACTGTAGATTCATTCTTTCTATGTTCGTCTCTGCTAGATTTAGATTCCAATTCCTTTGCCACATCCTTTGCCATCAATGACAATATTTCCAACAGGGCATTCAATGAGATACAATGAAACTAAAGGAGCACTACAATATGGTGTGTGTGGAAGTCATCTTGTAGAATATTACAAATGAAAATATTGGATATCTACAATACATAACATTACAATTGGACGTTGTAGAATATAACAAGAAAAGAGTGGGCGTTCTCGCGAGAGAACGTGGAAGGAAAGAACAATACTAGTTTACAGTGATTAAGAAGATGAAGCTAAAATCAAGGGCCAAGATGGAAGAATTGGTGCAGGGAATAGCAACACTGAAGAACCTAATAAAAATTAAAGTGGAAAGGTACACCAAAAATATACAGGAAGGAAGCACTAGATGGAATCCTATTTTTTGAATATTTCAATAGATTGTAGGCAATGCAATCAAAGAAATGCCAGACCTTTGACCCATTTACAAAGAAAAAGACAAAAAACCCAACTTGAGTACAAGTTGGAAGGTAGTGTTAAAGAGTTTGCGTGGACCAATGTTTACTACAGTACTCGCATGGGGTAAATTTCAGCAAACGGTGAATATACAAGAGCCATATGGCCTCAAATCCATAAGTACCCAGTTTTGTAGAAGCATAAGTACAAAATTATACAAAATATTCAATACATAGAGACCAAGGGGTCGTCCTATATATTCTCTAAGCATAGTAGCTCAAGCCCTTTGTAAATGTCTCTAAATGAACCAACTCTTCTGTATGATTGGCTAACTATTATCCGGAAAAAAAAAAAAAAAAACATATGTTATTAGTCAAAGTCGGTCAAATATTATATATGGTTGTTACTAGTATACCAGTTAGCCAAGTCAGCCTACTAGACATATCCTATTAGTATACTAGTTAGTAACTCTTTTTTATGATTGGAAAACATTTTTTATTAGTCTTTCCAAAATATTACCATAAAAAAATATGCTATAACATTCAATCTCATAATTGAGGGCATTATTGTCTAATATCATATTTGGTTTGCATTAAAAAGAGGAGTATTATCAGTCATCAAAGTTGTTGGCATTGATCATGGTTGTATCACATATTCTTTGTTACATTAGAGAAAAAACCAAGGAAAATTTTAGGGGCTCATATTTGTAAGTGGGCTAATTTTCCATACTCTTTCCAAAAAATGATTCCCCAATTTCAATTTTTTTCTAGAACTTATTCACCCAAATTTTATAGTATAAAATTATTTTCCCTAAAATATTGCCAATTTTTTTTTATAGAATATTATAAAATTAGTATAGATCTAAGTATTTTCACAAAAAATATCCCCAAACATTTTGAAATTTTCAGATTAAGGACTATTAATATTCGCCACTGCTTCTCAACCTTAAGATAAATTTCCATCCTCAAAATTTACCGTAGAAAAAACTTATCCCACAAGGATGCACTCTTCTATATTATTTTCTTGGAAACTTTAAATTACATTCCCACACTAGAATGGATGTAATGAGAAATCATATGTTTCCCCCTATTGTGTTTATTAGTTTTACTTAAAATTTTTAACTACACTAGACATCTTATGTAAGGAATCTTTGAATAAAGCATTTTATCAAGATATTTTCATGATTGTTAGCTCAAAATTTCACTCCATGGCAAAGGTTTTGGAAACATATGTAGCGAACCACTTGTCAGGTTGCAAGGCTTTGTGGCATATCGCACATAAGCTAAGTTATAAATTGTTTAGTTCATTAATTTTAACACAAAATATTTTCAACATTATCAACTATCATTACAAACCACCTTTTTTGAATTTTATGTAAGTGTTAATTTAGTTTAAATTACCAAGTAGGAATAGTGGTAAATACTATTTATATCATTGTTGCGATGGTGCATTCACAAATACAAAAAATATTTTTTATTCTGGTAACCTACATATTGTGTTCCATCAACATTCATTTCTCAATTGGGTTTTTCACTCTCCTATATTCTAAATAGGATGTTGAAGTAGTTGAGGAGATTAAGCTTTAGGTTCTTTGGTCAAGGTGTACGCAGAAGAGGGCTATCCTATAGGTAAAGTGGCATAAATTAGCTACTCCAAAAGTAATATGTGCTTAGCGACTCAAATATTTTTTTATGTTCCAAAGTTGTATCATCCAAAAGTGTTTGCAAGCTTATTTATGAAAAGGTCTATGCTGTCAATTTTTTTTTATGAAAAATGAATTATTTTTTGAAGAATGGATTCAAAAGCCTAAAAAAATCTTACAGAATGCTTGTGTTATTAAGAATGAATTCTTTTTTGATTTCCAATTAATTAAGGATGGTTTGAGCGAAAGGTGGGGAACGAGGCTCATGGTAGGATGGGGAAGGATATATGGGTTGGGAGTGCCATGGAATTTGTGCTTCCAGATCATATGATTCCTTTGCGGAGGGACATGATACTTTAATCTTTATTAGATTGTAGTTCCTAATCTTAGTTTTATTTGGAGGTCAAAGTTGGATTTCATTATATTTTAGAGGTGGCAATTCTCATTCCTAGGGAATTTTTATGGAAAGAGTCAATTATAGACATTTCAGATTAACTAAGAAGATAGACAAGCTCATATGGTCAAAGAACCCCTCTAATGTTTTTTCTCGAAAATCTATACATATTGCTATTAGTTTATATGGGAAGAAGTGGAATCATGTGTGGTGGAGGAGGATTGTTTGTAGATTGAAATATCCCATATAGGATTCAATTTTGTGTGGATTAAACTAAATAAAAATAAAGGAGTTGGTATAATATTCTGAGAAGGAATAGAGCAAGACTCAATAGATGCAGTTTATGCAAGGTATGTGAGAATACCAATAAACATCTTGTCATGGACTATAACTACACTATGCAATTTTAGAGGGAGATTAAATATTTGACTAGGTTGAAAAATGTTTGAATTAGTGGCACAATTGAAAATGGTCTAAGAGGTTAGTGCATTAACTCTTCAGAAAAGGACTATAAATCACTTCCCTCGATCCTACCTTGGGTATTTACAAAGCTATAAATGTAAATTTATTTAAATATGGAAAAATTATTCCTATTTAATGTGTTTTTCCTATTTCATGTCTTCTCAATTCTTTTAAAGAGTTTACCTTAAATGACATTACCTAAGCATCCTAGGCGTATTGTTGTATAAGTGGGTAAGGATGGTGCATGAGATTATTTTGATGATGAACCCTAGTTTTGCGGAGTATCGAGAAGTGTTTTATACAGTGAATATCGTAGCATTAACTTTATAGTTGGATTGATGAATCAAACCAATTATCATGTTCAGCTAATGGATTTAAACCGTATCAAAAATAAAAATAGGGCGTGGACTACTTGTGGTCCACACAGTGATACCACGGTCATGGTTTCCCATTGTCGCTAACATTATATGGTGAAGAATCCTTTGAAACAAAATTCATTGCACACTTAGGAGTAAATTATTTATTGTAAAAATATTAATATAGCAATGAATGAGAGAAAATTAGAAAGAAAAATAAATTACAATCCAAGAAATAAAATATTTTTGCAAGTTACTTACTACAGTAAAGGATAAAATGCATAATGTAAGAAATACATACAAGACAATGAGCCTAGAAGTCTGTTGTGTTGTTTAGCACAAGGGTGTTTTTGAGAAGAAATCCCACCCTCATCCTTGGGGGACTTCAAGTGCCTACTCAGGAGAGGTTAATTGAGAATAATTTCCACCATCCATATTTAGGCCAAGATTTGGCCTTCATTCACGACGTAGTCTCCTTCAAGATTGTGTTTTTTTGCAGGGTAGCAGTAATGGAGTGTTGATAGACCTAATTTCTGAACTTATTTTCTAGTGGAGGGAGCATCCCTTCATCCAGGAGGATAGTAAGAAATTTATTGGAGCTTTATTCCACCATCTAGCATTATGCCAAGCAGAAACATTCACCCATAGCACAATCTCCTCTAGAAACTGCATTATTTTGTAGTGCAGTTGCAGTGGGAGGTCAAGTACCCAAGTTCTTGACCTTGTTCTCTAGTGAGGGGATTAGCCCTTCATCCTCAAATTTTGTGAGGAGAGATATCAGCCATTGTTATATAATTTCAGCCACCTCCCATCAATGTTCCAGTTGTAGAGCGTTATTCAGCCCTAGGGCTACATTTTGTACATTTTTCATTTTTAGTATTTTCGGAAACCCTTTCTGGGTTATCTTGGAATAGTGTTAGAAGGCCTAGATCTCTAATCCCAAAATTTTCTAAGCACCCCATCAATATATCCATGTGTTGACATTTATATTAACAGTAAACCCCAGTATAAACAACATTGTCTTAGCCTCTGACATTTCTATATAGCAGTTTTTCTTCATATTTTATGTACTGGGTCTCTAGAGGCTTGTTTTGCCTAACTTGAGTTTCTTTTTCCTCAAGATATTTTATACATTTTCTTCTATAATATTTATTATAATGGCTATATGATCTACTCTAATTTTTATATGTCGATGTGTCACTACATTTTCTATTTTATGTTCTATATTTCTGTCTTTTCCATTTTGGGATATTACAGTAGTATCATAGCATGATCTCCGACTTAGATTGTGGGCAATACATCTTATGACATGAGAAAAAGAGATCCATAATGATGGAGGGAGTAAGTTTTTCCTCATTTGTTTTGAGATCTATGCAGTATATCTCCAAGGAGGTTAAACAAATGAGAAGGGAGAGGCAAAAGGAGACCTAAATAAGGTTTCGAAATGAGGAAGGCCTAAGCACTTCCTATCAGCAACAGAAGAAATTGGAAATTCATAGAGCTACACAACAATATACTATGTCCACCTTCTTGGAAGAGGAAGGTGAATGGCATGGAGATGGAGGATACTTAGATCATGAGACTCTAATTGATTATATTGCAGAGTACAAATCTCAATCAAGGGATTTCAAGGATAATCTAACTCTCCAGTAGCTTATCCAAATCAAAGAAGAACATAGACCCTACAACAACAGTAGAAGAAGAAAACATAATAGATTCCTATTGTCTATATTTGATGGGTCATCTACAAGCACAGCAAGGTCTTGAAGGAAGAATCTAGATGCATTATTCCTAATACATCAAGTAGAATAAAGAGAAGTTGTTGTGATTCCAGCGCTGAACCTTCAGGGTGAAGCAAAGGATTGGTGGTTCAACCATTTGAAACATGCAAGAGTGATTGCTTATGCATATTTTACCGAAAGGCTAATCAAGAAGTTTGATAGGAGAAAAACCCAATTGATACATTTCCCTACATTGATGAGAAAGCGCATGAGGATCCAAGGGAATATTTCAGCACTATCACTCTGGAAGAGGAGAAACTTCCACCACCACAAGAGGAGGAGTACTTGCATCGGGATAAGGAACACTTGTATCTTTGCAATATGGTCTTGATATTTTGACATTGGGAGTACCATGCATGATTCAGGAGATCCATGAGAAAGAGGAGGCAGATACCAGTAGTGGAGAAACATTAGAGGAGCAGGGATCACCATCACCAGTAGTTGGAGGATTCATTACACCAGTAGGAGGAACCCTTGTAGTTGTAGAAGATGTTCCTAAGTATCATCTTATCCAAGGTATGCAAACATTTCCACCCCATATTATTTCAACACATCAGATGGAGAGTTGTGGGGACATGCCATCAGGGCAATTCCATGACCAAGGGCTAAAACATATTGCTGAATTGGAGCAACAGACTATCATTACTCAGAGGACCCTTGACGGGTTCAAGGAGGAGATGCATAGCCATCCTAGTTTTTCATTATTGAGATACACAAAACACTTTGGGTTGCAGTGTATAGTTTTGGAGGATAGGATGAGCATATTCCTAGTCATCCCAATGCATAATTTTGGGTTCATCGTTGTTTATGACCATGAGATAGCAAATGCACCATCACGGAGACCAGCAACGCTGTCACTAGGGAGCGGTGATGATTTGGGGGCCCAGCTATTATTGGAGCATTCCGATGACCACTTCACTTAGGAAGCATTAGACAGGCAGCTGGTAGATGATATAACTCTTATGATGGACGACATATTCCATTATTATGATAGGTCCTTCTTGATGAGCACCTCAAAGCTCAAAGAGAAGCTTTTGTCTTTACTATATTTAGAACCTTATGGGTTCTACCGGGTCATTGCTGAGAGGCTCTCATGTAGAGATATCCGAGAGGTTTCACTTCAACATATCTTGGAGTGCAAAGATAGTCATTAGATTTGGGAGGAAGTTATTCTCCATTGGATGGATACAAAATTGGAGCATGATAGGAGTCACCCATAGTTTGATGTATGGGTGAGGATGATGTGCAAGGGGTTGATGAGTCACTTTAATATCTATGACATATGACAGCAGGAGGCATGGCTATGCTGGCTACTCTTGACAGATTTTGGCCATCATATGAAATATCCTATGTCAAAGGGTGTGCTATGGTTTGGGACATTGCATGGCACTCATATGATGTGGCAACAAAGAGTTTGGTTATATGGGAAATTCTACATGCCAATCATCATGTTCTTACTCCATGGCTTGTATGATGATGATATGAGGAGCATCAAGAGTCATTGTTTCTTTGCTTACTCTTGGAATAGTATGGGCTGAATTTCTCCCATACCTTGCATGATGTTCTAGGAGTAGATGGTGGCATAATCATGGTGCAAGGGGGCTACTCCATAGCCTTTGAGGATCAGAAGATACTTCCACACTGGAAGGAGTCTTCCATTTATATAAAATGGTTGTTGTAATTCATGCATGTTTTGGCCAAATTTTGGAAGTTGTGGATGGGAAAAGGCTTTGACCTCGATAAAATTCAATATTTTTCTAAGCAGAAGTAGCTACAAGGGAGGGAGCAACAGTGCGATAGCAACATTCCAGCATGTGACTTTGGCATTGAGCATGCCAAAGAGGGGGGCTATGAGATGAAAAATTATTTATCAAAAAGGCCAGTGGTGCTGCCATTAAGGAGTATAGATCCATATTGGGAGTCCTGACTATTGGTGGATTACTCCAAGGATCACTTCACACATGAGGTGCTTGATGGGAACGTAGAATATGAGAGGTATAGAGTGGTGGATGGAGTCATCTACTACCAGGATTGGATCCTCTTGGCTACAGATTCCAATATCAAGAAGAAGGCTCTACGTACAGCACATGATTCTTTCCTTCCTGGTCATCAAGTTCTCATAGAGAAATATCAAATCGTTATGGAGAGGTTCTCATGGCAGAGCTCACCTATGGACCTCATCACTAGTTTTCCAATTGTACATGGTAAGGGTTGTTTATTTGTACTTATTGATCATCTAAAAAATTATTTTCATTCTCTTCCCATTTATATACAGTGCATTTCTCCACAAGAGGGCAAGCCTCTCTTTGTACTTCATGGTCTTTTTAAGACCAGCATCAGTGATGGAGATAGCCATTTATTGTATGGCTTTGGGAAGGTATTGTTCTAAATTTGGTATTCTTAGTTGACACACAATTCCATTTACTACTTCTAAGTAAATGAGAAGACATGCACAACTAGAAAGTGGTTGGGAGAGTCCTTTCCACATTCAGCTCAGAGGCAGCAGGTAACAAAACTGTGTTTTTTCCACTTGGGGAACTGTGGTTACCATCTAGCATTCCATATGACACTTAGTGTAGTTCTCATTTGGATTCCATATTGTGATGATGTTCTATTCACTATATGTGAGATGGCTTAGGAAAGAAAGGTTCATAGAACCAAAGAGTCGATCCTTGAGAGTCCAGTTGCCTTTTGGCCTCTTAAGGACAATATTATTGCAACCCAAGATTAGCAGTAGCTCTATAAATATCAGATATGGATTAAGAGATAGTGTGGGATGTGAAATTTGTTCTATCATGAGATGGAGGAGTTTTTCTATGAACTACCTAGGGTGATCCATCTTGTTTGGATGATAGCATGGGGATTGGAGTTTCTCATTGGGGTTAAGATCCCAAACATTTTTCATCTCTGATGCATAAAGAAGGCCTCTTTACAGCATGTAGTTTCCTCCATGGATATCTCACTTATTCATGATGAGATACATTTGGTTTTAACACCAAAGGATAACTTGCACACTTGGGAGGAGCAACTAGGGGATGGATTGATTGAAGAGAATCTGGTTCTATGGAGGATTCTATCCGATGTGGATGCTATAGGAGAGGGAGAGGAGATTTCGTAGTATACATCCTTGCATTTTCTTGAGGACAAGAAAAATTTGGGAGGGGAGGACTATAATATTCCTAATTAGCTTTCAACTAGTTGGAATATTAATTTTTTCTTTTGATTAAAAAATAGGTGAATAAGTCGGTAGAGAGACCCATAAAGATATTTAGTAGGAATAAAAACACTTCTCATGTGAATGTGGGTCATTGTATCAGCTGTATAAAGCACCTTGAGTTGTGAACAGGGCTACAACATGTGGACAAGGTCAAATTTGACCAAATCAACAATGTTGTTATGGAGATAGTGGAGAGTTAATGGAGGACAACACAGTCACAGAGGTGGATTGTATGCATGGGAGTATCTTCTTTAATGAGTTAGACCCAGGGTGAGGAAGCTCACCAAACATATAAGGAATAGGTTGGCAACCATACAAGGCATTCAGAATAATGATATTGTATTGGTCTTTTATGAATTTTTGCATGCTTCAGTTGTTTAGCTATGTTTGTTGTGTTGTTTAGCACAAGGGTGTTTTTTAGTGGAAATCCCACCCTCATCCTTAGGGGACTTTGAGTGCTGACTTAGGAGAGGTTCATTAAGCATAATTTCCACCATCTAACTTTAGGCCAAGCTTCAGCCTTCATTCAAAGTGCAGTCTCCTTCAAGGTTGTGTTGGTCTACAGGGTAGCAACAGTGGAGGGTTGATAGACCCAATTTATGAGCTTGTTTCCTAGTGGAGGGAGCAACTCTTCATCTAGAAGGCTAGTAAGGAAGCTCTTAGAGCTTTATTCCACCATCTGGCATCTGGCCAAACATAAAAATTCACCCATAGCATGGTCTCCTCTACTAACTGCGTTATTTTACAGTGTAGTTGCAGTGGTAGGTCAAGTACCCAAGTTCTTGACCCTGTTTTCCAGTGAGGGGATCAAACCTTCATCTAGAATTTTTTTCGGGATGGATATTAGCCATTTTTATGTCATCTAAGCCACCTCCCATCATTTTTCCTGTTGCAGAGCATTATTCAGCCTGAGGGCTACATTTTTTACATTCTACATTTTGAGTATTTCCAGAAACCCTTTATGGGTTATCCTGGAATACTATTAGCAGGTATAGATCTATGATCCTGACATTTTCTAAGTACCCCATTAGTATATCCATGTGTTTACATTTACAACAATAGTAAACCCCAGCAGAAACTACGATGTCTTATCCTCTGGCATTCCTGTATAGCTGTTGTTCTTCATATTTTATGTATTGGGTCTCTAGAGGCTTATTTTGTCTGACTTGAGTGTATTTTTCATCAATATATTGTATACATTTGTTGCTATAATGTTTAATAGAATGGCTATATGATATGCTCTCATTTTTGTGTGTTTAGGTATCTCTGCATTTTCCAGTTTATGTTATATATTCTTGTCTTTTCCATTTTTGGATATTCAATACAAAAAGCTCTAGCAAATGGAGTGACCTTAAATAATGTGCTAAGGTGCTAACTATGGGAGCACTCCTTCGATATAGGTGATTCATCACTCACCATAAATGTGAACCAATTACAAGATCAAAATAAAAAAGTCAACTAAGGCTATTTCTCCAATCACCCAAATATCTCTCCAAGAATAGGAAACAATGGTTAAGGGTGTGATAAGTAAACTTAGGTTACTATAAATACACCCCCCCAATAAATTCATCAACCATAGAATTAAAAATAAAACAATTACATTTGAGAGGAAATGAGGCAACCCAGGCTTGTGTGCCAAGTGGAATCCCATTTAAAACATACCTCTTGACCATGGAAATGAGTTTCACCCTAAAAAATGAGGCCCAATGTCTTGTATGCCATAAAATTCTTCTCTATAAAAAAAATTTCCTTGTACAAACAAGTCAGATGAAGGTGAAGGCAAGGAATAATACTTTACTTGTTGGTTGCATCCTTTCAAATATACACTTAAATATTTCTTAATTTGATGAGTATCACATTGGAAAATGGGATTTACTGACTCATGAGAATTAATTCCATTTTTTTTTCTAGAATATAAATACTCTTATTAAAAATAGGCCTCAAAACCTTGCATCAAATCACTAGGTAAGACTTCCCATCATATAGCATAATATCTCTAGAGGAAACTTTTCCTATCATGAATAAACCACACCATAAGGAAGTAATTATGAATTATTTTATATTAATAGGAATGCTTATTTGAGAGAAACCATCCTTGAAATATGAGAGAACTAATATTTACGAGCCTCGGTATTGTAATAATAATGTTGCAACTCCCAAGACGACCAACAGTAAGTATCAACCTGGGGTTTGTACAAACAGAAGAGGTATCGGAACTATATATGCAGTGTCTATTGTGTCATTATTCTATTAATCTAATGTAATGGAGATAATTTCATGATATAAAAGCCTAAATTAATTGCAGAAATGGAAATTTTGATTTGAAAAAAAAAAAAATTCCTAGGAAAGAACAACAATTTGTAATTGAAATCCTAAGAACATGAATTCAAATAAATAGTCCTAATATACTTTGTAAAAATGCATGTCCTAAGTGGTGTTTATTCTTCCTCAATTGTGGATTTATATCCTATGGGTCATGATTCAAGCGTAAGCGATAAAAACCAAGTTTTTGTATCAAATCTAGTCGATTTTACACATGCTACAAGAGTGCTACAGGATGTTCTTTTTTTACTACAGGAAGTTATGTTTTGAAGATAACTCACCGAATGACAAACTAAATAAAATGAAAATGGGATGGGAATTTTTTTTAGTAGGTAGTATTTATTAGGTATCCATTCTAGTTGGAATCGCTCCAAAATACCCCTATTCACATGTGCTAAAAAATAACAAAAAATTACTACTCTAAAATCTGGAAATTCAAGAACTAGTGAGCTAGTTAATCTATCAAACGCCTAACCTAATCAAGTGTAAATGGAATGGGGTGGATTAGGTTATTAAATTTAACATTAATATAACCTAATCCAATTTTAATCAATTACATTGAATATCCTTAGCCCATTATAAAAATATCAGAAATTTAATACTATTTCGCTACAAGGCATTTCAATAAATCTTATATTCGTAAACTAGTAACCAAATCCATGTAGCTTAATGATGATGATTACCTTCAAAAGATATTATAAGGATGAATAATTATTTTTAATTTGTAAAATACCTATAAAATAACTCACTTCAATCATTTAATGTAATCCTACAGCAAGAAAAGGAACAATACTAAATACATAAATATGCAAAACAGAAATAAGAGATGCATGTGAAAAGGAAGTGAAAATAACTTAAATAAATTGTGCAAGAGGGATATGATTCTCATAGGATGGCCAAGGCCAAGGATTAGTCAGAGTCCTATGGAAGAAATCAAGCCTCAAAAGCTAAAAATTTCACCAATATTCAGTATTGAATTTGTCAAAGTACATCCCTGCAAGAAAAGAAGGTGGAGTTGTTAAACAACAAGTTTTCTCCACGATAAGACTAAAAAATACATGCCCATAAAGGAAAATTCGAATTGGTACTGATACAAGATTATGAGGAAGTGTTCTCCTTGAAATGAGTAATCTTTCCTATCCAGATCCATCAAATAGTGGATCTGGTTCCCAACACTAGGAATCTGCATTAAATGAGAGGGAATACATTCCTAGATTTTCTCAATCATCGAAGCTCCAAAATTACTCCATAATTTATAAATAGTTTCATTATATGTTTTTTCATTTATTCTCCAATATATATCCTCCAGTACTAGGGATAAATTCCCTAAATTATCTCCTCCAAATATTCATAATCTACCCAATATTATCACAGTATTCTTCATAAATAAATAATATTAGGCACACATATGCAATTATCTATAAAACCTCCTAAGAACATATGAAAGCTTAAAGAAACATAATTAAGTGCAGAACGAGATTTTTAATGTATATTATATGTGCCTAAGAAAGGTTAGATGGGCCTTAATTTATTTCTAATTTGGAGGCCCATCATACCCCCTACTTAAAGTATTGTTCATCCTCTGTGAAACCTAGTGACCTAACTATGTTTCCTTCATGGCCCTAGTGGCCTCTCTCTTGTACATTCATGAGTGATTTCTCTTAAGAAGCTTGGTTGTAGGGTCTACAAGAACATGCACAAAATGTAGTTGTTCTTTTCATGATCGTTTACCAGTCTTTCAAGCAGAAAAACAAAACTTTCATCTTCGAAAGTGAACTTTGTTGGATTTTAGGGCCATTGCACACACATTCCATTTTCACTTATTTTTTCAAATCTTTTTATGTATATGAAAATTATAGTGTTTCTATAGAACATTAGCCTACCCTTTTTCCCTTGTGCAAGATGGGTTCTTGAAGATTTTTTAATTTGGAAAGGTCTTCCACATCCTTTTTCAACCTCCTGATACCCTTTTGCATCATTTAAACACCTGTGAAACCCTCAAAATGACCTCGGGTGTTATCCTATAACAACTCAGAGCATCCCTCGGATGTGGGTGAAATGGGATGCACTTTTTGACACAACCCCTCCCATGCTCTAGATGATGAAGATTTGTTACGCAGGTCCTCACTTGAAGTCGATCCACCTCTCTGCAATAATTCACATGAGGTGACGAAGGAATGGCAGCCAGAAGATATGCAAAGCCAAAAAAAACCCTATGTGGTTCTTCTAAGATGCAGACATTTGAATGAGCTACCATATGGATATGACACTCTGCCATAACTTGAAGTACAGGCTCCCTCATGAAAACTAGCACAGGATGCACCTACGAGCGTGTCATAATAATTCTCAGCATCTGCGCTTATGCCATAGGTCTACAAAAGGAGAAGCCCTACTATATAGTGCATAGGGGCTTCACTACAGGAGAAATAATATACCATGTGGGTTCATATTGGGGGATATACAATGAGGAAAATTTGACATAATATATTAGGGGATATATATGGGGTAAAGGGTTTTTATATTGTCTGGTATAAAAAATGCAGATCAAAGTTAATGAAAAATATAACGGGGTATAAAAAATGTTAATTAAAAAATGGATACCTACAATATATTGTAAAAGTATTGGATTTTTAAATTGAGAAGATGTATTGGGTTTATATTGGTAGGGGGTTAAATAATGTCATTTTTAGAGGAATTTTCGAATATGTACTCAAATTAAGGGTATTTTTTAATATGCTATGATCGCACGTGATAGGTTATAGGTTCATTGAGTGAAGCCCCTGTGATATAGTGTTACTCAAATTATTCTCCTTATGGATTTTCTCTTTCAGTTTCAGCCCACCTGCGCGCCCTTCTCGCTGCGCACCTCCCTCCCTAGAGTCGTTTTGTGTAGATCCCTCTGGTTGTGCACCTCCTTGAATGCGTGCCTCACCTCAACTCCCTTTTCCTTCCTATTTCACACATACTGTGTGTTCTCATCACCAAGATCTCCCTGTTGGGCCAACTCCACCTTTACACCTCCCTTCCCAACAACATTTTGTTGCGCACTCATTGTCTCTGGTTTGAACCTCTCCACCATATCTCTCATTTCCCCACCTACCCTCCACTTCAACATCCCATGTCTTTGAGATTGCGACAAAGAAAAATCAGAGGCGGCCAACGAGGTGCATTCCTCGAACACTACCAACAAGGACCCGATAATCGTTTGGCGTCCTTTGAGGGCTCCTCTTCACGTACTCATGCTAGGGATGCCCCCCAAGGCCTTGCGCATGACCAGGAGGAGGAAGCCCCCATTCATGACATGCAAAGAGGTATAAGAGGACCAAGGAAATCCACGATTTCATACTAGGAGCACCCCAGGCCCCGCAAAACAGAGCCTCTTCTAGTTCAGGAGGCAGAGGGGGAAGACACCGACGTTTGGATAATGGACTCGGAGTGCATTTGGACAAGGGTACTAGATATTGAGTACCTGGTCATTCCCATATTCTTTTCTCCTGCCTCCAAACCTCCATGATAACCTACTACTGAAGAGGAGGCCATAGCACAGGAGTATACCTATAGTATCGAGGAAGAAGCTCCAAACACATAGGATGATGTAGATGCAACATGAATGTGTGGTTGCTCAGCTTTTTCTATTGTTTTCTTATTCCAGCTATTATCATAGAACCTTTACCTTCACTGGTTCCATGGCACATTTTGTACTTTTTTGTCTGCTATTATTTTAGGAATGATTTCCTCCAAGGAGAATGCCCCATACATATTTAACTATTAAAGAAACAAAGGTTTGGATTGGTTAAGCGTTTCTTACCAACCCAAGATGTAGCATATGTAAGGTTTTATTTTGAATCAATATTGTTTAGCCTGAGTTACCAAAAAAAAAAACAACTCAGAGCATCATGTAGCATATTTGTTTTTCCTATTGCAACTTTGTTTCGTGTAGAAACTTCCTGTCACAAGTACAAAATAAATAATTAGTTACTAAAAAATGACTAAAATTTGCATATAAACGATCGTTTTTCAGTCGGTGACCAATAGTAGCTAATTTACAATATCTTATAACATGAATAACTTGTAGTCGTATTTAGCATAGTCATTAATTGGTTGTCTCAATTTTATCGTCTAGTAGTATATTCAGTCATAAATTTTGTCATTAATTTAGTCAATGATTTAGTCATTAATTGTCACAATTAATGACCAAATACACAACAAAATATACCACTACATGATCACTCGAGAAAACCAATTAATGACCAAATACATATGACCAAAATGTTGGGCGTGTTATAAGATATTGTAAATTAGCTACTAATAGTGATATATATGCAAATTTTAGTCATTGTTTGAAAACAACTAATGACCAAAGAAATATGACTAAATTTTGGTCGTGTCATAAGATACTGTAAATTAACTACTAATAGTCATATATATGCAAAATTTAGTCATCATTTATAATCACAAATTTATGATTACAATAGTCATTTTTCTTTTTTGATAGTTTTTTATTCTTTATATAAACGACTGATTTAGTCATTTATATTTATTTCATTTCCTTTCATTAATAATCATTATAAATTACTAATTTAGTTATTTTCTATTCATGTTATTTTTGTTTATCATTAATCAATATAAAATGTTAATTTAGTAGTTTTAGATTGATTTTATGTGCTCATTATTAATAAACAAAAGCTAATCAATATGATTTTACGACTAAATTAAAAAAATGGCATACAATTTGCATGTTCATCTAATATTAAAACAAAAATTTACATATGTTAATTAAAATACTAAATAATATCAATTACAAATATAGATAATTTCAACCACATAGATTATATTATATGAAATTTCAAGTATTACAATATGAATTTCCATCGTAATATTAGTTGGACTGCAATTTACACATGAAATATTGTTTCATCACTTCAAAACATTATCATTGTGTTTCCAATCCATCACAAGTGAATTCACCAGCTCTAAAGACTTGACCACCAGTCTGTATGTGTGTGTCTCATGCAGGATATTGGCTTTAAGGGTAACACTACATTGGTTCTTCCTCTATTTTTTCATTTGTCACTCCAGTGTTATCGTTCTCCTCTTTCTTCAATTCCTGCTTCTTACCATCAATAATGAATTCCTCTTCTAAAAACGAAAGAAGATACAATTGAAAGTATAGGACATGAAAGATGATGAAAGCTAGAATATAAACTAAAGTGGACTATAAAATATTTATATGACATACACCTCAACATCAGAAATGTAAATGTCATTTCTCCCTAGAAAAGCAAGAAACCCGAACAAGTTTTATTTAGTCGGGCAATAGTGACCAGATGACCTGCATAAACATAGAAAATAAAACATCACCATAGAAAATAACACCTTTGAAACTTAGAATTCAATTTTTAGGATAAGGTTAGGCACAATAATTTCAACTAATTTACATGCTAAAAAGGTCAACTTGTCCATAACTTGTTAAAAGAAATCGAAAGAAAAATATAACATACAATAAACAAGAGTCACGTGGTGGAAATGTCACAGCTTTTGTTTTTTTGCACATTTCCATTACCTGGCTCTTGCTATAATAAGTTTAATAATAATAATAAAAAAACAATTCATATAATATCTTACAATCATAAAATAAAAATTAAGCAATTTCATTAATTAGATAAAAATATAAATTGAAATACAATTCGTTCTACACCTTTCTTAGAATACCACTTTGGGTGTTGACTCTCTGCTTCAATCCCAACGTAGACATGGAAGCTTGGTAGTCATGCATCTCCTGAAAGAAACAAATACCAATGTTCACATCTCTCTCTCTCTCTCTCTCTCTCTCTCTCTCGTATGAAAGAAAACATACATAAGCAACATGAATGCATCATACATACTATAACAACACTATCATGGAGAAAAAAATTTATGATCACATGGGATCAATGCTTGTTTACATCAAATATGAAAATAGGAACGATTAGTATTGGATTAGAGAACAGAGAATCCCTCATAAATTTTACATATATAACATCCACAAATACTGATAAGATGCATAGCAAATGAGTCCATAAGGGATAAACATAATTTATAGAGAGGAAGGTAATGGAGATATGATATAATCGACTCTTAAAAAAATGCATGTTAGTGTTAGGTCCTTATATTACTAGTATAGTCCCTTATTGTTGTTAGTGTAACCCCGTTATTGCTATTTTTGTACCCTTGTAACCCCCATATTGTTATTATTGTGCCCTTAAATTATTATTGTTAGGTCGGCTAGGATTACATTATGGCCCCATGGACTCCTATATATAGAAAGGAGGTTTTGTCATTTGTATCATCCAAGAATTGTTCATTCATGTAATGTATTGGAGATTGCCCCCTCGAAGTGGCTTATTTATAAGGAATTAATATCTCTTTTCTTCTATTTTTGGAGCTCTTTTCACAAGATTTGGTATTAGAGCTTTGGATTCTAGGGTTTTCGTTGCTCGAAACAGGTCATCATGGAATTTTTTCTATAACTTTTTTTCTACGAAGTTTTAGAAGATGAAAGTTTTTGGGTGTCAATCCAAAATCTTGAGGAACATTTTTGAAAAATTTCAGAGATTGGTTCGTAATATTTTCAGAGATATGGTCTGTGGAAGTTACAGATTTTTCAGGCTCTCGAATTTCATCGTAAAGAGGTGATCGTGGGAAAATGTTCATAACTCTCTCTCTAAGCATCAGATTGGAATTTTGTAAAAAGTGGATGTAATTAAAAGAGCTTTAGTTTCAGTTCTATCAATTTCAAAGCCAAAGGAGGAAACAGTGACACGTGGAAAATCGTACAATTTTGCTCTACTGAACCAAACCATAATTAAGTCATTGTGGGAGATTGGACATAAATTTGTATTGAAGAATCCAAATCAGGTCAGACCTATGGCATTTGAAATAAGATTCAAAGGGCTACCTCAAGGCCAAATTTCAGATATTGAAGGTCTAAAATCACAGAGATAATTCAGTTTCAATATCGATCTCCTAAAAAGAAAGAAAAAGGTGTGTATTTTTATTCTGAATTACATAATTCTTGTGTAAAAAATGAGTTTGAGGTGATTCAAAGGGCCTATTGAGCATATATTTCAGTACTGGGTTCTGAAATTCCTCTTAAAAAGAATTAAAAACCTATTAATCCCTCAAAATAATCTACTATGACTCATGAAGATGAAGAATTGCAACATGATCTATCAAAATTACAAGAGAAAGTGCACCAAATTTCGCTCTCGCAAAGAGCAGCAAAAAATGAAATTGAAGTTTTGAAGAAAGGTGTGGAAGCGAAGATGGATGGTTTGAAGAATAATATGGATGGTTTGAAGAAAGGCATGGAAGCTAAGATGGAGGACATGGAAGAAAAATTGAAAGACAACATGGAAAACATGAAGAATGATCTAAAAGCAGACATGGAAGGTTTGACAAAGTTGATACAAGAAATGATTACTAATGGCAAAAATATAGTGGAGGAAACTCATGATGAGAACAAAATACATGTTAATCGTGGTTTCATAAACTCTAATGTTGTATTGAAGAACCACCATATTCCAAATATGGATATGAGGAAGTTTGATGGCAAGGATCCCATAACATTGATACTACAGGTGGAGCAATATTTTGATCACAATAATGTGAAAAACACACAAAAGGTACGCATTGCAACTTTACATTTAGAACAAAATACATTTGTATCGTATCGATGGCTTTTCTCCCGTAAAATTTTTTTCACTTGGTCCATTTTTACGAAGGAAATGATAGCATATTATGAGGATACAAATAGCAACACCTTCTTTATCCAATTGATAAATCTCAAACAAAAGGGTTTAGTGGCAGAGCACATTGACGACTTCCAAAAATTGAATATAAGGGTAACTGATATTCCAGAGGAACATAGGATTGATGTCTTCATAGGGACTTTAAAGGATAACATCCAACATGAATTTCATGTTTGGGAACCTGATTTTTTGGAGAAGACATTCAGGTTGGCAAGAAAAAATGAATGTAAAATTATGGCGAAAAGGAAGCCTACCACTCACATATACAAAGATGGAAGTGTTGCTACTCCTAGACTTCCACAACCTATAAGGTTAACACCACAACAATTGGAAGAAAATAGAGAAAAAGGGCTTTGTTACATTTGTGATAGCAAATACACTAAAGGTCATAAGTGCGCTAAGAAGAAATTATTTTACATAGATTGTGAAGAGGAGGAAGAAAATGAAGAAGAAACTTCAAAAGTAGAGGATATACACCAAGAAGAAACCCTAGAAGAAGAAGAAATGAGTCTGACCATATCATGTAATGCATTGGAAAGAATTACCACTCCTCAAACTCTCAATATAGAAGGACATATCAAGAAGAAAAAGGTAGTAGTGTTGATTGATTCGAGTAGTACCCATAATTTTATTCATTGTAAGGTAACCAAGGAATTGAATTGTTTCCTATACCCAACACCAAAATGTCAAGTGATGGTTTCAAATGGAGGAACTATAAATTGCTCTAGAAAATGCCATAACATCAAGCTAGCCATGGGGGAATATGTATTGAATAGTCCAATGCTTTCCATCCCAATGGGCGGTGTTGATGTTGTACTAGGAGTACAACGGTTACAATATTTGGGTACGGTAGCTTTTAATTTTCAAGAACTTTTCTTGAAATTTTTTTCGAAAGGAAAGGAAATCTAACTATGGTGTATTGAAGCCAGGAAAGATAATAATCTCTAATTTCGTGACAAATCTTCTAAAGAAATAACAACGAGGCGTAATTTCACAATTATGCTCACTAGAAGTTCCAACATCAAAATCATCTATTTCTCCAGATCTCCAAAATGTCTTCGAAAATCATTCCAAGGTGTTTGATACTCCCAAAGGACTCCCACCTATTCGTGATCATGATCATGCTATTCATTTGATTCCAAGAAGTGTTCCTCCAAACATAAGGCCTTACAGATATCCTTATGTCCCAAAGAGAAAAATTGAACGTATGATTGTAAAAATGTCCGAGGATGATATAATTCAACCTAGTCAAAGTTCTTTCTATGCTCCATATGTATTGGTGCACAAGAAATATGGATCATGGCGTATGTGTCCAGATTATAGGGAGCTCAATAAGCTCACTATTAAAGATAAATTTTCCATTCCTGTGATTGATGAATTATTGGATGAATTACATGGAAAATTTTATTTTACCAAGTTGGATCTCCATTCAAGATATCATCAAATTAGAATGAAGACTAAATATATTCTAAAAAATGGCATTTCGAACTCATGAGGGTCATTATGAATTTTTGGTCATGCCTTTTTGCCTTACCAATGCACCTTCTACATTTCAAGGGTTGATGAATTCCATTTTCAAACCCTTCCTTAGAAAATTTGTGCTAGTATTTTTTGATGATATACTAATCTACAACAGGTCTTGGAAGGATCATTTTCAACATGTTGACAGGGTGCTCAAACTATTGGAGTAGAAACAATTATATGAAAAAACATCCAAATGTTTATTTGGAGTACAAGAGGTGGAATATCTGAGTCATATTGTATCTCACGAGGGTGTTAAGGTAGAACCTAACAAAATTAAATCCATTAATGAATGAAAATTCCCCACAACCATAAATCAGTTGCACAGATTTCTCGGGTTAACAGGGTATTATCGCATGTTTGTTAAGAATTATGGGAGAATAGCAGCACCTCTAACAACATTATTAAAGAAAGATGCATTTTCGTGGACTCCTGAAGCAACTAAGGCCTTTGAACATCTTAAAGAGGCAATGTGCCTAGCACCAGTCTTAGCTACGCCATACTTCACAAAAACCTTTATTGTGGAATGTGATGCCTCAGGAAATGGAATTGGTGTTGTTTTAATGCAAGAAGGAAGACCCATTTCTTTTGAAAGTCGTTCAATCAAAGGAAAGTATTTACAAAAGGCTATTTATGAGAAGGAAATGTTGGCAATACTACATGCACTAAAGAAATGGAGACCTTACCTAATGGCAAGACACTTCAAGGTAAAAACAAATCATGCTAGTATTAAACACTTTTTGGAACAAAGAATATCTTCAGAAGAGCAGCAAAAATGGGTCACAATGATGTTGGGTTATAACATTGAAATCATCAACAAAAAGGGGAAGCTAAATGTTGTTGTAGATGCACTCTCAAGAAAGGATGAAGAGATGGAAGCATTGTTTTGTGCCATTTCAATTATCCAACCAGATTGGATAACCAAAGCAAGGGATGAATTGAAGAAGGATGAAGAAATGTGGGCTCTCATTCAAAAGTTGCAGCAATATCATAGTACATCTGATACATCTAGTTGGAAAAATGGTTCCTTATGGTACAAAGATCACTTATATATTTGCAATAATTCGAAACTAAAACAAAATATTCTTTTGGAATTGCACACTTCTCCATTAGGAGGACACTTGGTATTTTTAAAAACTTACCACAGGGTGAAGAAAGAATTTTTTTGGGATGGCCTTAAATCTGATATTCAAAATTTTGTGGCGGAATGTTTGTTTTGCCAGTAAAATAAAGTTGAGACAATTAAGGTCCTGAGTCTTCTACAACCTTTATCCATTCCAAGTCAACGTTGGGAGGAGATTTCAAAGGATTTTATCATAGGTTTACCTAAGTCCGAAGGAAGGAGTCTCATCATGGTGGTAGTTGATATACTTACCAAGTATGCACACTTTTGTGCATTATCTCATCCATTTAAAGCGAGTATAGTTGCTACTACATTTATGGAAAAAATTCAAAAGCTATATGGAAACCCAAAGATTATTGTAAGTGACAGAGATCAAATTTTTACAGGAAATTTTTGCATGGAATTATTTTTTGTTTGGGTACTCAACTAGCTCATAGCTCATCTTATCATCCCTAATCCGATGGTCAAACAGAGATAGTGAATAAATTTTTGGAAGGATATCTTCTTTGTTTTGTATCTGATAAGAAAGCATAATGGGTCAAGTGGTTAACTCTCATTGAATGGTGGTATAACATGTCCTTCCATACTGCAACAAAAATGACCCCATTTATGGCACTTTATGCATATCATCCACCATCCATCACATCTTCTTTAAGGGAAAATGCTAGGGTTCAAGCAGTGGAGGATCACATCGAGCATCAACAAGAAGTTCTCCAAATATTAAATGATAACCTAAATTTGGCACAAAATTGAATGAAACAATAGGTAAATCAACATCGCAGTGAGAGAAGTTTTGATGCAGGAGACTGGGTATTTTTACACCTACAACTATACAAACAAATGTCCCTCAAGAAAGCTAAGAAGGATAATAAATTATCGCCAAAGTACTATGGTCCTTACAAGGTTTTGCAAAATATTGGTACTATGGCATACAAATTGGAGCTTCCTGCACCAATGCATCTAGTTTTCCATGTTTCATGCTTAAAAAAAGTTATAGGGGAAAAACTTCCAGTTCAAACAATATTGCCAAAACTTGATGAGGAAGGAAAAACCATACTGGAACCTGAAGCAGTCACAGAAAAAAGAACTTGAAAATTATGAAATCGATCAATTTCAGAGCATCTCATCAAATGGAAGAACTTACCCACTGAAGATTCTACATGGGAGGATGAGAATTTTATACAAAAGCACCTGGAGCTACTCAAGTGTTGAGGACAACACTTTTTTGAAGGAGAGGAGCATGTTAGGTCCCTATATTACTAGTATAGTCCCTTATTGTTTTTAGTGTAACCCCCTTATTGTTATTGTTGTACCCCTATAACCCCCATATTGTTATCATTATTCCCTTAAATTATTATTGTTAGGTCGGCTAGGATTACATTGTGGCCCCATGGACACCTATATATAGAAAAGAGGTTTTGTCATTTGTATCATCCAAGAATTTTTCATTCATGTAATGTATTGGAGGTTGCCCCCTCAAAGCAGCTTATTTCTAAGGCGTTGATATCTCTTTTATTCTATTTTTGGAGCTGGTTTCACAACAGTTAGGATCATTGGCAATCATAGGCACTAGCTTCCAAGTAAAATTCAACAATGATTGTAACCCTTGAGACATCAAATTCTACTTGTGAATTTTCATGGTAGTGACAAACCAGATAGATATCCTTCGTACAATAACCATTGTCACAATGAGATAACAACACAATCCAGATATTGACATATTTCTACTATTTTTAATATTTTGTATAGTTAATTTACATCCATTGATCTCTTCAACATGGGTGAATATTTGTCTCTCCATTTTATGGATATAAAGGAAAGGCCTTGTCCAATGAAGAATACAGGAATTGAAAATAGAAAATATAATATTGAAAAAGAAATAATAATAATAATAAATAGGTAGAAATTCCTATAATTGCATATATACAGTGACCACCATGCAAAAGATTAATTTCAGAAATAATAGTACAAGTTGAGAAAGCTTGTTGGGGAGCAATATTGATTGTTGTCTTTGGGATCAATTATATATCCTTTAATTTGACTAAAGGATACAAATCATTGATTCCATAACATGAACTTTAAAATTAATGACTAGAACTCTCCATTATTAGTATGGTTAGAGAAAAATCTTAAGATAATTCAAATACAACATAACTTAATTACTACTAGATCTCATGCATATATTCAACCAAAATGATTTTCATCTAGCTCGTGTGAATTCAAACAAAATATCATACCTTTTAGAAAGATATAAGCTTTCCTAATTGCAGATATTCCATCTAGAACTACCTGTAAAAACATCATAGATTGCCATTGTAAATCCAATCCATCATGCACATAAAACAAGATAAATAGTTTGATATTATAGTAATATTACTTTCTCATAAAATAAAATATGCATCCATTATCCATGTGGTGGTGTAACAGGATTATTAAATACTTATTTAGTTATGCAATAAGTGGTTTCAATCTCTTCTCTAGAATTTCACCATGAAAAAGGCACGACAAAAAAGTTATTAAACTCTTTTTCTAGTTTTCATTTTTTGGGGTTCAATAAATAAAGCAATATTACAGCCTTATATCGGGTCATATGTTTCCAATTAAAAATTTACTTTATCTCTTCAATGTTGAAGAAATTAAGAAGCGTAACTCAACAATGTAATCCATATTGATAACAGTGGGAAACAACAAAGTTCTCCAAACTCCAATTTTGGTAATAACAAAATTAGCAATGAGTAGAAGGGCCTTCCTTGGTAATAAATCAACAATCACTCATAAGGACCTCCCTTTTTATTTACTTGTAATAGTCTATATTTTTCAATGAAATTCCTTACTGTTGAATTGGTCCAACATTTTAATCCACTTTCTCTACCTACCCTTGTAAATTTCCCTATTATTTCTCATCAATGCCAAACATTGTTCTACTAACTTGCAAATCAAGTAAATATGGAATCCAATAAATAGTAAAACATTTTAATCCACTTTCTCTAACTACCCTTGTAAATGGCCCTATGTTTTTTCCTTGCTTCCCAGCCTTTTTCTAATAAATTTCATACATGATGACACATATTTTCATCTAAAATTAGTTTCTTATTTATAAAAATAAAACTTAAGAAACTTTTGTTGTTTCCCTCCCTGTGAAACCTCTAATAAGACGAATAAATTATGGTAATTAACGACTATCATGAAAATCATATTAAAGGTGAGGAAGGTCTTTTGCCTAGGTTTGTGATGAAGCTTTTTTCCCCATATTTCACCAAGAAATACCTAAGAGTAGGCCTTAGGATGGTGGTTCTTAAAGTAACAAAAGAACTAAGCACCCTGAAAGATTCAATACTTATAAAATATGCACCAAGTCTTTAACACCAAAGCGAGAATAAAATTTTTAATAGTACAATGAAGAGAGGTACCTAGTCTTAGGTGGATTTGATTTTGGACACAGGTGTCCAACCAAGAGGTGGATTCCATAGATGGAGAAAATTTGACCTTGGTTGTGATAGATGGACCAAATCTAAAATTCCCTTACTATTCTAATTCAATTGTCCAACGGGCCTCAAAACCTTATGTTTCTTGTTTTCATAATGGAAAAATACACAATTATGCTTGAATTCAAAAACACTACACATTGTAAAGAGATAATTGTAAAATACTCTAAAAAAAACTAGAAAAACATTGTAAGTGTCTACCTCAAGAACATGTACACAATGTTATAAAATTTACCCAGGTAATGAACTACAAAGAAGATCCCATGCAAAGTGATCCACCGTCACCTCCAAAAATTCCATTTAGGGTTTGTAGAAACTAAAGATAAGGGAAAGGGCCGTGTCAAAACTCTTTCATCATCCAAGTAGAATGAATTCATAATAGTAGCAAAGATGGTGATTTAACCATAAATTGAAGAAAAATTGATGTTGTTTTCATATAAACTCTACTCCCCTAGCGAACCAAACCACACCCTGACTTTAGTTTGGGTGGAGAATTTCGAGAAATTAATCCTAGTCATAATCATAACCTAGAAGAAAAATGTAATCGATGTGACCATCATTGAAAGATACTAGAACTTATGGTGTATGAAGGTAACCACTGCCCTAATGAGAAAATAAAAGAACCTTTGGTCAAGGTATCAAAGAAGAAAAAGATTTAGCCCTATATTTCTTGAAGAGGAAAATGAATCCTAAGTCATCGAGTTCACCAAATTTGAAATCTAAAACATGAATTTAGAAACACCTTAGAGTTGAATGCAAACTTTGTCAATATTTTATACAAAATCGTCATGTCTTGAAGGGATCAACAATGGTCGCTACTTAATGCAAGCCAATGAATGATTATTTAATTCTAACAATACAATTAAATTCAAAGATAAACATGAACCAAGCGATTCAGATTCTATATACACAAAAATATTGTAAGAAATAGAGAAATGAAAGAAGTGCTCCTTTGTCTCTACATCACATAAGAAGCATCACTTGCAAATCCACTTTTCCCTTTAAATATGGAAATTCACCTCCATCCTCCACCAGTACAAACATACCCACTATTGGAAATAAGATAATTTTAAAGCATGTGCATCAAAGGGTCAAACTTGTGCAAGAATAATCAGTGCTATCTAAGAACAACATTGTGCTTGTGTATACAAAGAAATTTGGAGGTAGCCAAGATTAATAATGAAGACCTTAGAGATATAGAGAGCATAAAATAGAATATGAGAAGCCCGTGACATTAAAATCGATACTTGAAAACATTTTTTTGTGTATTTGTGCCCTTACCAAAATGCAACTACAACACATTCAAAGTAGTGCCCATATTATTGGTAGATATGCCACCCATTGAGCTATATGAAAAATTTATAGTCATGCATAGGAACTATGGTGGGAATTGAACTAAAGGAAAACTAATTATCGTTATGTGACATTAACCACAATCTGAAACCAAAGACTTAAAAAATAGGCCCACGTCATATGTAATATACTCTCAAACACAAAAAAGTTAAAAATTCCATTGCTAGAAAGTGATACTCAGTTTAAATTAAGAACACTTGTCTTCAACAAATTTCCTACCACCACATTTCAATACCATTGTCCTTAATTTCAACCCTTATAGGAGGAAAATTTATATCCACCACTAAAACTGGTAGAGGCCAACTACATTCAATCAGATAGGCTGTCAGAAACATTGACAACAATAAAAGCATTATTATATTTTCATCAGCATTCCAACCTGTAAATCCAAATGTGGATACTCAACCTCGAAAAAAATGCTCATGCACCAATTTTATGTTGAGAAACCATTATTTCAATGATTCTAGTCTGAAACTTGACAAGACCCTCCAAGTTCCTTTGCTTTAGTTCCATGGAAACCTCAACAGGAGCCCACTCATGTTGGGAAAGCATCTAGTGAGGGGGGGGGGGAGTGAAAAAGGAAATGGGAACTAAATACAAGGCTCCCCAAACAATTTCAGCTTCTCCTAAGCCTCCAAAGCTGACACTTATGTTTACTTTATGTGATTTTGTTGGGAATTACAGCAATTATTGTCATGAAATCCCTCATCTCAAAGAGGTAGTAGACGATACATTTTTTTACTCTAACATCCTATAGGCCCATGTTACATTATGTGAGTCACCGAAGAAAAAAAAATCACTACATACGAATCACCCTTGTGCTTTGTGTGACAAATTTGGTCACTATTCTCATCAATGTCCTCGTCTTAAATATTTTCGTGATACTCATCAGGAACTTCGTGAAATAGAGGTCACTCATAATGAACCCACCATTTCTTTACCCATGGGTTCTGGCACCATTTTTGAACCAAAACAGGAATCACACATTGTGATTCCTCCTCCTGATATTGAGATGATGGATTTCACTACTAATATTCTCTATGTGTCGTCATCCATTAGATCCTCGTATGTAGATTCTTTTGAATATATCCATTCTAATTTGGTCGAACCTCCCTCGTTGAATACCCAGGTCTCAACATCGGTAGATATACCATCTACTAGTCATTCATCTGATCCTGTTGTTAATGCACATGTGAACCTTATCTGTCATGATGGTGCTTCAGGTAGCCCATCCAAATCAAGTAGCTCTTCTTTCTATTGTCTGACAATCTTCCATTCAGATGAAGACACCATGGAAGCCAGGACCACCCCTGATTATCCTTGGGACAATATGCACCATCATGTGTATTTCCTTCTGCTGTAGACCCATGACCAATATGTGCTGGAGTCAAGAGACTTCATCCATAGTGATTTAAATTGGTTCAATAACCCCTTACCTCAAACCCATGAATTTGAACCACATACACCTTGTGGCCATCACATTGACACCCAACATTTCGGTAAGTGGTCACCCATATTTGAGAGTCCAGGAGAAGCAATTCCTCTCAACCTTCCTAGTGCATCTGGTAGTTTAGACTCTAGTACCATTATTCTTCCCCATTTAGAAGAACCTATAGAGCCTCAAATCACTTCAGATCACTCTAGGGATGATCCACTTAATCATTCCTTCATCTTACATAAACAACCCAGCCCCTCAGATAGTGTTGTTGACCAACCACAATGTTTGTAGGTGTACACCAATTCATTATCTATAAAGGCATTATTTCGTATAGTGTCACCGTGTATTCAGACCAATAAATTTAGTCCATTTGATTCAAATATTTAGTGTCAAATTATATTGGTAATCCACTGTTTCCTTTCTCTAACTATATCTCTCCATTCTTCCCACAGTAAGACAACCATAACAAAAGCAAATGGTGAACCACATTATCAAAATGTGCTTAGAGTCCACTATTATAAATACATTTGGAATGACCATAGCATGTTACATGTGGAACACCTATGCCCCTACATCTCTTCGTCATCCTCTAGAGGATATTCTGCCATTTCGGTTGAATTCTTTAATCCATTATTTGGGCACTTGGAACACCGTGACGCTCCACAAACTCCTCTCGCTAGGGGCATCATTCCCACCTTTGCATACCAAAACACATTAGGCGAAATTCGAGGTATAAAATTGGCCTCCTAAGGAAATTATAAAATAATAGTGGAAATAATAAAATAATATTAGATTACATCATCAAATTTTAGAGGGAAAGAAGTCAAAACTATTTTTTCAACTCGTATTTTCAATTTATCTCCCTATAGTTTTACTAAAATTTTGAATGGAACCACTCGTTGGATGCAAAATGTTATTTCTAATCCAAAGAGTACCCATTTTGCATACTTTTGATGGACCCTTCTACATGAAAAATGAGAAATACATGAAAAACATTATTGCAAACACATGTTTTCATGTATTTCTCATTTTTCATGTAGCAGGGTTCATTAAAAGTATGCAACATGGGTACTCCTTGGATGAGGAATTAAATTTTAATCCATTGAGTACTCCTGCTTAAAATTTAAGGAAAACCTTAGGTAGATAAGTTGAAAATACGAGTTGAAAAGGTAGTTTTATTATTTTATTATTTTTTAATCATTTTATTTTTTTACTCCAAAAATGGTGAATCATCCCCCATGGTTGATATCTTCATCTTCAATCCTATTGGTTCTTATAAGTTTTATTTTGGTTTTACCTTTTTCCTAAGAGGCCCATTTTGGACCTTAAAATTCCCGTAATTCTCCCCTCCATTACATATTCTTGGGGGTAGTATCCCATACCTGGGAGCATGATTTCCCCTGGCCACCTTCTCACTTGATTAACATAAGCCTCGGCCTAGACCCCAATGATATAGGTACAACTGATTATCCTTCCATTACTTGGATAGTTCCTCCTACCAGCCTCTCCGGCAAGCAATATATACATCGTGTATTATAGATACTTGATACCATATCTTCAAATTTTCTACTCTATGTGATGCTACACTTACCACTTGGTCCCCATGTTTGACTTGGTGGGAGGGGATAATTCTAGACCTTCTCTAGTAGTTCATTCTTGTATTCCTTTCTTACCTTGATTCTTCACCAGGAACCATCCCTCCAAGGAACATTAAATCTGATTTTAGACAAGTAAGGTCACCAACATGAAATTCGCAGATCCTTTTTTCGATGGTTGGTTTATCCACTATGATCTCTAAAATATTTAGGGCCTTCTCCTCCTCTCCAAATTCTCCACACCTCACTTAGAAAATGAATTGAAATTGGAGGGAAATCACCCTTTTATAAGAAAATCCCTAGTTTTTATATCTCCCATTACAGCTAAAACGTAGCTTAGTTTGTTGAACCATCAACCCCATTGGAAACCTCTCATAGAGTTCTATAATTGGTCTTTATTTGATTTTGGTAATTTGACACTTCACCGGGAAGCCATTTTTTCCATGAGGTTTCACTTTTCCGCCAATTCAAACCAAATTTCTTCATATGAGCCGCTTTTACTTGGGTACCACTTTTCCTTGGCACTTTTCACCCCGTGTGTTAATTTTCATCTTGCATAACCATTATTTTTTCATGTTTTTATGGTACCCCTAGTCCTAACCTGTCTGGAAGCATCATTGAGTCACCCTTGAATTTATGTAGTCTATTTTTAGCCCTATTATGTCTTGTTACAATATTTCATCCATATTTGCATCACATTCATCCCGTTTTTCCCATTTTGGCCACCAACTATCCTGTCTGTCACCATCCCCTTCGGAATCGAGTCAGTCGGTGCCAGGTCAACCATGAATTTTATGGTTTTTCAAGGGAAGTTGCTAGTTTACCTCTCAGTTTCCATCCTTTCATCATCATCCCTGGTGTTAGTCCATTAGTCACTCTACTAGAATCCCTCGTGCCTTAGTTGAGGATTCCGTATTACCTCAGTTATGGAAGGAACTCTTTTGTCAACTTGAGCACATCCATTCCAGTAGAACATTCTAGAGGATGGTGTACCTTGGCTCCATTTTTCATCACTGTTAGGTGCCTCATATCAAGCAAAAGGAATCATCATTTCTCTTTTTCTTCTTTTTTTATCACGTGCTTGACCACAACTCATTATCGCACGATTGAGAATCGTACATTTGATATTCTGGTGATCCAGCAAAGTGTACCAGTGATTTCTAGGTGTGTGTGAGATGCTTCAGACTTCATAAGTGGGTGGCCCTTCAGGTAGCCCCCCATATGCTCGGATGACCTCAAATTATGCTCTAGCCTTAGATGCAATTTCACAAATTTTGTGGGTTTGGTTTCAGCTACTTGCAGCACCCACAACATGCATGTTTCATTCAGCTGATCCATTGAGATATCCAGATCCCTTTCATGTTTAGCAGGGTTTCTTTAGTTTTTTTCCCACCTCCCCATGACACATGGAGGGGCACTATGTCTCTTGTACTTAGATGTTATTATATTCAGTCTTGACCTATCCTTTCCCATGCTCATTATGTATATGGGATCCATTCTATTATTTTCTGTCCCATTGAAGCCAACATGTCATCTTTCATGTATCATGTACTTTGTAGCTAAGTCCCACATTTTTGGCTCTTCATTATTATTTTCACTCAGTTATCTCGACGGTTATGTTTATGCCTCCCCCGCAAAATTTAGATCATGTACTCCACAATAAGAGGAGACTTGTGTTATTCAGTAGGTCTCACCCCCTATATTTCTTTCCTTCCTCACATCATTTATGTCTCTCTCTCTCTCTCTGACTATCCTTTTGTGTCTAGTGATTGTGTTCTTAAAACGTATTTCAGCCATACAATTCCCTCCTAACACTCGTATGTTAGAGGAAAATCTGTTATCACCAAAAAATGATCACCTAGCCATTCCTCACTAAGTGGATCAAAATACACCATGTAAGACCAATTTTACCATAGTAAAAAAAATTTCACTATAGGAAATAATTTAATAAACCATATATTAAATTATTTATGGTTAAAACATGAAACCTCATGAGGAATAATTAAATAAATCATTATTTATTTGATTTGCCTCTAGGAATAATTAATTAAATCATTATTTAGTTAATATTCCTTGTCACATTTGATCCAATCAAGAGAAATAATTCAATAAATAATTATTTATTTCATTTTTCTCTAGGAGTAATTAATTAAATCATTATTTAGTTTATATTCCTTGTCAAATTTGACTAAATCACCCATGAATGATTAAACAAATAATTATATGTTTATTATTCCTTAACCACATCCTTGAAATAATACATAAATCATTTATTTATTTATTATTTCTAAATAAATGTATTTAACCGATTGAAATAAATTTTCCCTCCAAAAAATATAATAAAATATTCCAAATGATTAAGTTCTAGATTATGGTTAATAATATTTTATTATTCTCCATTTGCAAGAGTTACCCAATATTTTGTTATAAATAATAGGGTTTTCCATCCATTCCTTACCATGATCACTATCATCGTTGTTATTATCATCTTTTAGCAATTGAGGCCCCATCTGAGTTCAACACACATTTTTGTGTTTCATACATCAGAGAGAGAGATCCAGATACTTAATTGAATAGGACAACCAAAGGACCCATCCCATAGAGGGGGATTTGTAACCTCCATACAAGTCTCCTTCAGCGGGTGTGATAAAAATAATTTTCATTCTAAATCTCTTTATCCATCGTTGGGGTTTTACATTAGTTTTTATTATTGTTTTTTAATGCTTTGTTCTGCATAGATCTATTTTTTTGCAAGTTTTCTTTTAACTTTCTATTGGAGATATAAAGTTTCGAATAGGCACATTTTTTTTAGGGCCATTAGTCACTCGTGGCTTAAGTGAATACTTTTTAGTACACTTTATAGAAAACTTCACAATAACAATTTCGAAAGCCTCCTTATGTTGTTGATGCAGGAACCTTTGCATAATCGCCAACCCCTCCTTAAGTTAACCATGATATTTAACACATAGACCATATTATGGGGGCTTCCTCCCTTGATATTTCACTGTGCACCCAGACATTATGCCCGAATGTAGGCGACGACGGCCCCAGGAACCCAAAACTGAGCTTCCCTCATCAGTATAACTCAATGCTTCCATGCCAACAGCGAGTGGGTTACCAAAATAGAAAGGACTACTAGAACAGACAAGATTAGCATAACATAATGGATAAACATCGAGCCCCACAAAGACTACATAGGACAGATAATGACAGATCCACTCAAATGTCTCCGTCTTTTCTAATTCAACAAAATTAGCCCCCCTCGGATGTGACCATCTCACTCTCCCGAGGGTGACTTCCCTATGTTCCCACAACCATGAGAACCTCTTGGATACCCTAACTTACCAGACCATGCCATGGTGTCCTTAACCTAATTACCACTAGAACTGGGATAGAACGACTCTTTTCGCTGAAGATCAAACTATTATTCATCCTTATATATAAATTTTTGAGCTTGAGACAAACACAAAAGTGTGGGACTGTACACTTACATATTTCCTCCTAATGTTCTTCCACAATGCTCCTGATCATTCAAATGATCTGCGACTTGTCCAAAATCTTCGTCCCCTGCATAATCTGACTACGTCATCCGGGATGGATTGAATTCCAATCTCGTTCATAGTGAATTCACATGGTTTCACCTTAAATGTGCCTGCTACAGAGATTGAACTGATGAGTTATTGTCTGTGCTCCCACACTTAACCATAATATAGCTCCATGTATTGTATACACTAGTAAAAAATGATGAAATTAATGACTAGTTGACTAAAAATGTTAGTCACTTCAATTATTTCAAGTGAATTACTACTAAATTTGAGAAATTTAATGTGACCTAACTAAAAATGACTAACTTAAATGACTAATTTAGTATTGGAATAAAATATACGACTAGATAATAAGTGACTAAATTAAATGACTAATTTAGTCTAGGGATAAAATATATGACTAGATAATAAGTGACAAAAGTAAAAGGGACTAACTTAAATGGCTAATCTAGTTTAGGATTAAAATATATGACTAGATAATAAGTGACAAAATTAATAATGATTAATGTAAATGACTATTATAGTCCAAGAATAAAAATATGGCCAAATAACAAGTACAACATGTATATGAATTAGTCATTTATGTCAGTATTTTTTAATTGTCTCGCTCCATATATGCAAAATTGAAATTTTGGTATCGAAGTGTTACATTTCACTATTGGTGTCTCTGAATCCATTTGTAGTGTTAAAATTTAGAGACAAAGGGGTCTTTGAATTTACAATGTTAAAATTATGAATACCCTTTTGTCTCTAAATTTTAACAGTGCAGATGGATTCATCTACAATTAACATAATTTAATGTATCATCTATCAACTGTACACTAATGCCTTAATTATAATTCTAGTAAAGGTTATAATATTAAATAGATAGCCAAATTAATATTTATATTTATATTGAATATTTGGCCATAAATTTTAATTTTTAAACTTCATTGAATTATTTTAAGAGTGTGATTTTTTTAAAATCTAAGGTTAAATCTTCATATTTACATTTAATAAATAGATAAATATAGCATTGTTTATGTTAAACATCTGAGTTTGTTTAAATATAGTATTAAATCATCATATTTACATTTGATAAATCCTAAATAGGTAAACCTAAAATATATATTTATAGACCTATTTAGTAAATAGGTATGAAAATTTATTAATTTAAGTATGAAACTTAAATAATTCTTTAATGATGTATGAACCTTTGTTTTTTTGTAAGTAAATGTTATATTCATGTAGGAAAAAAGGAGTACATATAGCCAGTTACAAAATAGGTGATCTCACCTCGACTTAGTTTGTTGACAAAAATTTGCACCATATGCAAAAAAATACAAAAGAGGGACTAGGGAAAATTTCCATAAACTGTTAGACCAGAGGCTCCAAAACACGTATAAAACATAAATAACACCAAATAGCATACTATTCATCCAACGTGATGGATTCAGGGTTGTCCGGGGTTGTTCATAGATGCAGTAGAGGATAGAAGTCACACTAACCATGCCATTCAAAGTGCGCCAACCAAGTCTCCAGCTTTTCTACTTTCTCAGTGGGTTGATTTTGGCCTTGCCAAACCACTACAAGTCTCTCCTGGACTTGGAACTATAAATAGTGTATTCAGTCTAATTTTTTCATCTTGTCTGCGTGCTCCTCATGACATAAGCTCTCGGTTGTGTCCACTCTATCCATCAGGTTGTTAATAACTACATGAAAGTTCTCTACACAGTAATGTCAGATAACCTACCCCTCATTTACCTCAAATTAATCAAATTGACGATTTCCCTTTCCACCACGTTCTCCTCCACTATGATGACTCTAATTTTGAACCCTCAAACCCCCACCTCTGTTATCCCCCCTCTTACCTCCCCCATGACCCCCATGCACACCCACACTAGTGAGTTGTGCATGCCCCACAGTATTTCTACCCTATCGTGGAGCCTCCATGATTATTTCTGAGTCTTCCACCCCCAGAGGTCCATGGAAAACAACGGAGGGAGAACACCAACACCACACCGGGGGCTTCATAATTCACCAAGGTCAAGGAACCTCGCCATTTGCATAGTATAGAGACCAGACCCCCCGCTATAGAAAACAAACACCACCAGCGAAGGAGCCAAATGTCGCCTCCCACCACCACAGGGAACCACAGAGAAACCTCCCACTGCTAGATAAAGACTTCCACCACTAGAAAAACCAAATTCCATCACCCACCAAAGCAACACAGGTAATTAAACAACAAACAATGAGAAGGTAGCTGATGCCTGAGCGTAACTTCCCCCAGGGTAGTGACCAGCCTCCAAATTCTCCACATAGAGACCACACATAAATCCACTAAGCACCATCACACCCACAACGGAGGGCACAAAATTTGGAAAATAAACTATTTTTCTGCCACCACCCTCGAGGTTTCCTAGAATTGAAATTCTAGATTCCTCTCTTATCATGAAAAAACAGGCTCACTGAAAGCCCAGAAAAATGGAAACTAGTGAGCTCACTTCCCTTCAACTTCCTATCCTCAACCCAGACATAGTCAATGGCTAAGAAACTGAGCAATAGGAACCATTTTAACACACCGCACCAAAAAAATTCCCATGACAAGAAAACACAAGCCACTCCTGTAATATTCCAAATCTGGAACAACACAACAATCCTGCTAAAATAACGCACTCCTGGGATATTGATGCACATAAATGAGTTTAAAACCCTTGTATCCTTTATATAAGTAGATCTGGGGTCTATATCCAAAAGGGGAGCAAAAACAAATAAAATTAGGTGTGGTAAACAGATCTCCCACCACCTAGTCTAGCTGAAAAACACCCTACAAGAGGGGCTGCAGCTATGCACAAAAAAATGCTTCATAAATAATGAAGTATTGGATAGTATGAGTAGGAGGCCATAAAATATGATTAAATTATGAGTATACACCAGAAAATCAGAATTATAATGAAGCTCTTTCAATATACAGTAGAATACAGGAGACAATAGAGCAATAAATCTTCAGAAAAGAGGGCTACAACACATGTATAAATTGAGAAATGGCTCAACAACGTTATTTTAAGGAGCTTCAGTAGCTGAATATTACAACTCATATCTAGGACAGATCTATGGAAAAAACATCATATCCATTTCAGATCTGCAAACTATATAGTCTTATTTACAAGATCCCCTTGGGGTTTTGACCAAATCATGCATAAACAAGACTAGATATGAGTGTTACGCTACAGATCTGTAAAATACTGCAGAATTTTTTGAAGATGAATTTTTATTACAATATATCAGATCTAAACAGAACATGGATCAGCAAGCTAATCCATGGATCACCAAAGTGAAAGGCAAAGCCCAGCACCAGACATCTCTCATAAAAAATGGGATCAAAACACCCTACAGAACCTCTAATGAAAATAACACAGTTCCTCAATGAAAAATGTGTTGTATCTTGAATAATAATGGTGGCCTGATGCAAAGATACAAATCTGAAGCTCAAACAATAGAGGAAAACTTCTAGGACGTTAAAAGGCACACTCCATGAGAAGAGGCTCCAAAAACAAGCTAGATCTCTGCAGATCTAGAATCCCACTTCCTGCAGATTACAAAGGCAAGAAAAACCTCACTGGATCTGTGCTGCAATTGAAATTAGAGCTTGGCCCAAAGCCTAATAGTGGATCAAATCAGCAAATAGTCCTCTAAGAATCCTCAAGGTAAGAGGTGAAATCCTTGCATAGGAAGTCCAAGAGCTAAGTAGCACAATTCTCCACTAAACATCACAGAATAGTATTTGTCTAATCAGACAAGATACTCAGAAATATAATCAATCAACAACCTTCTCTTGCTTCCTTCCCCTTCCTTTTATAAGATTAGAGTCTTCACAAACCCTAAACCACCTTGATGCGTTAGCTCCTTTCACATGAGGGGCCTCCTTCTAGAACTGCACTGTCCCTTTATGAGGTACATTAACTCTAGACAATGTTGTATATTTGGTCAAGGTTGACCCAGTCTCATAGCTGAAACCTCTTTTACACATGCAACTGATTTATTTACATGGCCCTAATTTATCCTTTTTCACATGGGCATTGATTTATTTAGTATTTTCAGGAGCTTTACATGTCCTACTTTATTCATTTATTCATGCAAAAGAAAGTAAAACAAAAATGAATAATCCTCTTAGCTTAGGCTAAGTAGGAATATTACAGTCCTCCCCTCCAAAATGTTTCTTTTCCTCAAGAAAATGATAGGTTAAGAGTTGTAGTACTTATCCTCCTCCATTGATGGCACCATCAATGATAAAGTCCTCATCATAAGACAGGTGCTCATCAAGCCAATACATCATGAATTTTTCCTCCAAGATCAACATAAGATGTGCATAGTCCATCCCACCAGGAGTGAAAAACTCAACAGAAATAAACATGGCTGGAGCAATGCTCCATTTAAAACATGTATCATGAAGTATAGGTAGAAGTTCCAAACCATGTGGTACATACAAACAGCCCACCCTCTCACCGTACAGCCCCATAAACAATACAACTATATCATCCAAGTATGGAAGCAAGACTACAAATATGCAAACAGAAATCTGAGCTTGAGGAGGTGGGTCAAAATCCCACATGTGATGCCAGCGTAGTGCACCTCTTGTCTTCATTAGATCCAGGTGTGGAAAGTGGCATTCCCACCACACATTTGCTACATGAGTCACCTTAACATGGCTAAATATGTTAAATAATTTTGGTGCCTTTGGGAAGCACCCATCATGAAAAGGAATCTCCCTTTGCACAACAAGGGAGTGGCCAAGTTCAGAATTAATATTGGCCCTTAGAAAACTATGAGATCCATATGATCTCTCACCCCCTTTAGGATTCATAGCCTGAAAAACATGGTAAACGAATGTGACAAATCAGAAAATACAACTTTCTTGGCATGATCATTCCTTTTACCATCATAGTCCTTCATACACATGGAGTTGTGCATGATAATTTTCCTCTTTCCAAACAAAGGAAGAGCTGGCTGAGATGACTCTTGCAAAGAGTACATTGGCTGCCCCAATCCTCCATACATAATCCACTCTTGAAAGTGTTGATGTAGTTCCTCTCTCATACCTTCCCAATCAAAGCTCCTCATGATCAGGGTATAGATCTTCATCGAATGCATATGGCTGAGAAATAATTCTTCATGTGCCCCTTGTAGTATATTCTGCTTGAGCTTGGAAGCTCTTGCTAATAAGACCCTACCATGATGACAGATGACTCCCCCTTGGACTAAGTAGCCCTATTCTTGTTTCATTTCATTTAGTATCATACCGGTGTGAAGATATTTGGAATAATCTACAAGAATTTGAGATTTCCAATACAGATCCACACTGTCCAACAATGACAGTGCTGATGATACATCCATAGAAGTGCTTGTCATGTTGCTACTCTCCTTTTTGACATTTCTCATGCCAAATTTGTCTGTTGGAAGGCTGATCCTCCCATTCTTCTCCTCCCATAGCACAGATTCAGAAAATGGAGAGGGTGATAGTGATGTAGGAAGAAGATCCCCCTCATTCTTGGGTTTTTCCAAGTCCTCCAGTGCAGTAAATTGGCCTCTCATTGCTCCAATCCATCCTGGATCTAGATGTGGAGAAGAACTTTGTGAGGACTCCCCCACAAGATCTGGATTTGATGGCATTTCAGGTGGCTTGCCACTAGATAGGAATTTCCCTTGCAGCATCCTCATGAACATGAGAGAAGGGACTGTGAGATCCTTGCTTCCACTATGCAAATCCATCTCTGTTGTTTGTGTGGAAGTACTAGGTGAGGGATAAGTGTGCATGCCTTGAATCATTTGTGGTTTCCCACTCTTCAATTCCACCCACTCCATATGCAAAGCTTTCCAATCGGTGGTCACCTTCCCCAAAGTAATCAACAATTGGACACCCAGAATGATATTGGTGTCTGGTATGTCAACTACAAAAAATTGATCCACCAGAGTGTAGAATCGCATAGTGACTGAAAGTGAGGGGAAATATTGCATGCATTGCATGGTCCTATCTCCTGGGACCAAAACAAATAGTCCTTCAAAATTATCAGTGGGGATTTCTGTCCTTTGCACAATATGAGCATCAATAAAGTTGTCGGTTGCCCCACTGTCAATCAGCATAGATACCGTTTGATTCATGACTGAACCTTGTACTCTTAGGGTCAAGTACTTAGGCACTCCTCTCAAAGGTGAAAGAGTCCCACTTATTGGAGCAAAGGCTCCATCCCCATCTCTAGATGGTGTCGGATCTTCCTCATCATTATCAGCGCTGTGACCCCTCCTTGGTTCATCATCTCCATCTCCCTCCTCAAAATCTGAGAAGACTTCTATGTAGTGTGCTTTCCCAAAAGAACATCTGTGTCCCAGTTCCCATGATTCTTGTAAATTGAAACATAGTTTCTTCTTTCTCAACTCCCTCCTGAGATTAATATCAAGAGGCTTCTTCAAAGAGCTCTCCTTGGAAGGAGAAACTTTTCCTTCCTTCCCCTTAGAAAATTGAAGGGCCTTACTCTGGAAAGTTTCCTTTGCTTTTGGCAAGGCATCTTGGAGGTCTCTAGCCCTCTCAATGGAATCATGCAAAGTGATGGGCTTGGTATATTTAACCAACCCATGCAAAGGTTCCTCCAGGCCATCAATGAACATGTAAACCCTCCTTGCTACATATAGGTCAGGAACCATAATTGATAATCTCAGAAACTCAGAGATATAAGCTTCTGCATCCCCTGATTGCTTCAGCTTTGCAAGGCTTATGAAGGGTGATTCAGGATCCTTCCTATCAAACCTCTCCACCAGTCTTCTAGTAAACTCAGAATAGGTAGTCACATTGATATGTTCCAATGTAGAAAACCCATGGAACCACCAATTGTGTGCCTCACCTTCAAAGTGCAACGCTGCAATCTTGATGGCTTAAATCTCAAGGAATTTTTTCAACTGAATGTAAATATCCAAATTTTCTACCCATGCCTTGGCAGAACTAGAGGATGATCCATCAAACTTAGGAAAAAAGAATCTTCCCATAGAGTGGTGTCTATCCTGGTTATGAAAGAACCCACCATATCTATACTGTTGCCTTGGTCTTCTTCTATCCTTGAGGTGAAAGAACTCTTGGAAACTCAATGGTCTCTAAAATATATGATTCTAAGATTCATATTACACAAATTGTCTTCAAGGGAAGCTTTCTCTTGTGGTCCTTCATTCTCCATAGCTAAGAAAGTGGGCATAGTGGAGCGTTGTGAAGCTTGTGGGGCTTGCAGTAGGTTCACTGGTTGACCAGTCCCATGATGGGACATGTCAAAGCTTTCTCCCAGAAGAAATATCCTAGGATATTCCCTCATTCTATCTATACTCATCTCCTTGATCTCTCTGTAAAGATCTTGGATGGCCACCAACAGATTTCTTGCAAACTCTTCTTCTTTTTTATCACTTGTAGTCTCAGGGGCTTTACCCTTAACTTGATCATCAGTAGTGTAATCATACTTCTTCTGACTTCTATTCTGATACCTCTTCTCCCTCTCAGTAAGAGTTTCATCTTCTTCTGAATGCAACATGGCTATGGTGCTCCAAGGAAAGCACAGGCTGTGCCAAGAAAGGAGCTCTGATACCACTGTAATATTCCAAATTTGGAGCAACACAACAAGCCTGCTGAAATAACACACTCCTGGGAGATTGATGCAAAAAAATGAGATTACAGCCCTTGGATCCCTTAGATTATCAAATCTAGGGTATATATCCAAAAGGGGAGAAAAAAAAATCAAACTAGGTGTGGTAAACAAATCTCCCACCACCTAGTCTAGCTGAAAAACACCCTATAATAGGGGTTGCATCTATGCACAACAAACTGCTTCAGAAATAACGTAGTCTTGGAAACTATGAGCAGGAGGCCATCAAATATGATTAACTTATGAGTATATAGTAGAAAATCAGAATTATAATGAATCTCTTTCAATATACAGTATAATACAGGAGACAATAGAGCAGGAAATCTTCAGAAAAGAGGGCTACAACACATGTATAAACTGAGAAATGGATCAACAATGTTATTTTAAGGAGCTGCAGTAGATGAATATTACAAATCAGATCTAGGAAATATCTGTGGACAAAATATCAGATCCATTTCAGATCTGGAAACTAGATAGTCTTATTTACAAGATCCCCTTGGGATTTTGACCAAATCATGCATAAACAAGAGTAGATTTGAGTCTTAAGTTGTAGATATGTAAAATACCGTATAATTTTCTGAAGATGACTTTTCATTACAATAGATCAGATCTAAACAGAACATGGATCAACAAGCTAATCCATGGATCACCAAAGTGAAAGGCAAAGCCGAGCACCAAAGATCACTCATCAAAAATGGGATAAAAACACCCAGCAAAACCTCTAATGAAAATAACACAGTTCCTCAATGAAAACTGCGCTGTAGCTTGAATAAAAATGGTGGCCTAATGCCAAGATACAAATATGAAGCTCAAATAGTAGAGGCACTCTTCCAGGAGGTTAAAAGACGCACTCCATGAGAAGAGGCTCCGAAAACAAGCTAGATCTCTGCAGATCTAGAATCCCACTTGCTGCAGCTTACAAAGGCAAGCAAACCCTCACTAGATCTGCACTGCAATTGAAAGTAGAGCTTGGCCCAAATCTTTATAGTGGACCAAATTAGCAAATACTCCTCCAAGAATCCTTAGGGGGAGAGGTGAAATCCCTGCATAGGAACTCCAAGTACTGAGCAGCACAATTCTCCACTTAATAGTAGAGAATAGTATTTGTCTAATCAGAAAAGATACTCAGAAATATAATCAATCAACAACCTTCTCTTGCTTCCTTCCCCTTCCTTTTATAATATTAGAGTCTTTACAAACCATAAACCACCTTGATGAGTTAGCTCCTTTCACATGAGGGGCCTCCTTCTAGAATGTCGATGTCCCTTTATGAGGTACATTGAATCTAGACAGTGCTGTAGATTTGGTCAAGGTTGACCCAGTCTCATAGCCCAAACCCCTTTCACACTTGCAAGTGATTTATTTACATGGCCCTGATTTATCCTTGTTCACATGGGCATTGATTTATTCAATATTTTCAGGAATTTTACATGTCCTCCTTTATTCATTTATTCATGCAACAGAAAGTAAAACAAAAATGAATATTCCTCTTAGCTTAGGATAAGTAGGAATATTACACAAGCACACACAAGCCACTCCCTCCGTAAACCTTCCTGCTATGTTTACACTTCCTCTTCAGAGGCCACCATCAGGACCAACACCAAACCATATTTAGGAGTCTAATGTTTGGCTTCCTCATCTTCCTTGGCCTTATCCTTTCACCACCTCCAAACTCCAATGTGCAGTCATTTTTCACACGAACTGCCAATGTGAAGCGAGTAAATCTCCTGCTACATGCGTTATGGTGAAGGGACTGGGAGTACCATCCCTCACCCTCGATCCACTTATATTTACTCATGTGAGACGGCTTTCATGTGTTGCTTAGACCTCACCCCCATCGAGGAGTATTGTATGAACCTTTGTTAATTTAGTTATGAACCTTAATTAATTTTTTAATGGTGTATGAAATTTTCTTAATTGTTTGATATGAACCTTGGTTAATTTTTCATGGTATTATGAACTTTTTTTGATGTTTTAGGTATGAAATTTATTTAAATTTTTGACAATATATAAACCTCTATTAATTGTTATAAATATGTAATTCAAAATATCTAAGTATGGTTTATTGTGTAATAATGGATAAATTTGTTTAGTTTTATCAATTTCTATGAGAATTGTACCAATGAATATATTTATTTCATTTAACACATAATTTACATGATTATATCAAATTATTCTTTAAATAAAACAATATTATTGGTTTAATATTTGATTAATAATCAAAGTAGTAAATCTCTTTTTGCAAAAAATCTCCCCTCAAGTCATGCAAGTAGGGACCTTGACGCCCTTTCCTGTAGCTATAATAGAGTCTCGCATAGCTTGGTAATAAGGTGAGCGAGAAACATTAAATGGGATATATGCATCATACCACCATCTATAAATGTATTAAAAAGAATATTCTTTGCACAGTTAGAAGACAAGCCATATAACCCTCGATGATGGAGAGATTGACCTTCACATTTTTGTTTGATAGCTCAGATTTCCCGATGGAGGAGACGGTGAAGGGGGTTTATTAGCATATATGGAAACACTAATGAACCCTGGTTTTGGAGGAGAGAATGGGAAGAAGGCTCCTTTTGGAGGACCGACGACTTTGGTACATTGACAAAGGAAACCAAATATATATGATAGCAAATGTCTTCATAATTCGATTTCTCTCTCAATATTTATTTGTCAAATACACATAATGTCCCTTAACTTGACATAGTGTCAGGTTTATGTACCCAATCTCACGCAGTGGACCAGAGACAAGATAAAAATCCCTATAATGTCACCATCTTAGAGCTCGAAGGTGTGATCGTGGATTGGAGACAAGTTTTAATCCCCTGCAACGTCACCATCTCGGAGGTTGAAGGTGTGACATACGATAATGAGAAGGTTTTCAAGCTCAGCGTTGTGGGATTTGACCTTGACAAAACAATTTTGCCTTTCATTTTCAACTGCACCAATTTATACTCCCTCAGCTTGTCAGCAAACTGTCTGACTGGTGAGATACCAATGAAGCTCCAATATATGGTCAATGCAATCTAATTCCCTTGTTGTGAATCCTCTATAATTATATAAATGTCAAATATCTCCACGATAACAGGATCATGGGAAAAGGTGGCGGAATTTGGACATTCAAAGATTGGATCCAAAGGTAGTTTTGGACCTTGGGTACCTTGATCTTCAATACTTTAGAAGACAAAAACTGATAGAGAAATATCATGAATATTCTCTTGGAGTAGTGTTACTGGAGTTCTTGTGTGCAAGGGAGACTCTTAATCTTGTTTTTCCCAGAGAACAATTGAATTTAGAAGAGTTGGAAATGAACTGGCAGAAAACGGGCAAGCTTGAAAAAATCATTGAACCTCACCTTGTTGGGACCATCAACTCTGGTTCTCTAAAAATGTTTAGGGAGACTACCGAAAATTTCTTCAAAGAGATGGGCTTCGACAAGCCTTCCATGGGAGATGTTCTATGGAACCTAGAATATGCATTTTAACTATAGGAGATATCTATGAAAATTGATCTATATGTGAATAGTACAATTCATATTGCAGATGTTCCTTTGCGAGACCTAGATCCTGAGCCTTTTTTTCCAAGTTCAGTATGAGTTCAAGTCTTGTGCGAAAGTTCTCAATTATAGATTTCATTAATGAGCATGTCGCATTTTGGAGTTCTCAACGTCCCACAGAGTGATAGTTGTGAGAATTTACCTATTTTTTGGAACATGTTCTCCTTCAAGTGATATGACACATAGTGGATCCATACCTTGGTGCAATAGTTCCTTACCTCGATATTTTTTCACAAGATTCTCGGCGAAGCGAACACACACAACTCGTGGCTTTGGTTTTGGAGGAGATCTACAAGTATGTGAAAGAGATTGAGGGTGCATGAATTATGTTCCTTTTGGCTGCCGAGAGCCTGAGAAATTTTATACTAGCATTACTAGATGAGGTGTTGGTAGAAGTGATGATGATTTACAAGATGAAACCACAAGTGTTGTGTTCTCATAATTGGTGAATCCTCATGGGAGGTGATCACAAAACAAGACTCCTTTTCCATGTTCCAAATTTACCAAATTAGCACATGAAAACATAACATTGATGAACGTGAAATGGTTAGGTTTGGTACTTGTTTTTTGCATATCACATTAAAAATCTAGTACATCCTCGTAAAATCCTCTCCTCGTATAATCAACCACCATTACAGACGATTACACCACATTTGGTTTAGAAATTTAGTTAGTTTGGTAGGGTGCCCCTATCTCCCATCTCCTTATAGAGTAATTTGGTCATATATTATTTCATCTATGATATTGGTTCCTCTCTTTTAAGTCTTATCTCTCATCATTCTTCTCTCTCCCTTTCTCTCCTACCTCCCTCTTTCTTCCCCAATATCTCTCTCTCTCTCTCTCTCTCTCTCTCTCTCTCTCTCTCTCTACCCTCCAATCCTCTCACTATATCCCTCCTTCTCTCCTTCTTTCTGTCCCCCTTTCATCTTTGTGTCACTGTCTCCCTCTCTTACCCTTCTCTACCTCTCTCACTCCTCTCCCTCTCTCTCTCTCTCTCTCTCCCCTAACCCCTTAACCACTAAATCATTATTCCCCTAAACCCAATCCTTAATCCCTTAATCACTAACTCATGATTCCCCAAACCCCTAAATGCGCCTAAATCCCCTAACCCCTAAGCCCCTATTCCCCTAAGCCCTAAGCCCCTCATCCCTAAATCCTTAACCACTAACTCATTATTCCCCTAACCCTTATAGCAGTCCTTAAAACCCGTTGGGATTATAGATTCCAAACGAGAGAAAGTATATTTGGGACCTACGATTGGGTTAATTCCCCCTTTTTGGAAAGGTTAAAATTATTAATATTCGATAGAGAAAATGTAGATTAAATATTTCATTAAAAAGAGGGAACCATACCCTCTCTTCCAGGCTATGCCTATTAGTCGCTTAGGCTCTTCTTACTCTCACATTAATGTAGTCTTGCTTGACTGGCACATAAGAAGTTTTCACATTATCAACTATTTGTTTGGGACAAATTTCAGTTGTTTCAGCATTGTTACATTCTTCAAGCTTATGCTTTAAATCATCCTAGTCTTTTGTACTCTCTCAAAATTTGTAGTGCTTTCCATTCCTCTCAGTATCATTTGTTTCCTTGGTTTGTTAAGGGACAAGGTTGAAAACATTAGGATATTTTTGCAATAAACAAGGGTATTTCCAAGACATAGTCGGGTGGAGCAAGAGTATAAGAGCCAACTTTCTCATGAATCATGGGACACTCAAAATTAAGCTTTTCTATAGAAGTCATGAGGTGCAGTGTGGTTATTGAGACTTCATCATATGGTAATTCTATGGACTTAAATTGTGTGACAACATTGTGGCTGAGTTTGAAACTGGAGATTGAACATACATTTGGTTTAATTGCAATAGACATTTTGATCAATAAATGTGAAACAATGGCTAACAAATACTAGAAATTAATACATAGAGAAGATATGGCAACAAGAAATAGTACCAAAAAAATTGTTACATTGACACAAAGAATAATCAAATATTGTGCACAAACATAGACTAACAAAATGATAATCTTAACCCCTAACTCATTTAACCCCCTAAACCTCTAAACCCCTAACCCATTTAACCCCTAAACCCTCAACCTCTATACCCTTAACCCCTAACCCTTAAAAAATTAATACATAACCCATTTAACCCCTTAAACCCCTAAACCCATAACCCATTTAACCCCCTAAACCCTAAACCTCTAAACCCTTACCCCTTAAACCCTAATTATTGAACCTAACCCATTTAACCCCCTAAACACTTAAAAAAAACCCATTTAACCCCATAAACCGTAACCCCATTAACCCTTAACCCCATTAACCCCTAACCCCTAAAATCCTTAACTGATAAATCCCCTCACCCCATAAACCTTTAAATCCCTCACCCATTTAACCCCTTAAACCCTAAAACTATAACCCCTTAACCCTTGACCCCTTAAAGCATAATTCCCCACCCCTAACCCATTTAACCCCCTAAACCGTAAACCTCTAAACCCCTAACCCATTTAACCCCCTCAACCGTAAACCTCTAAACCCCTAGCCCATTTAACCCCTAAACCCTAAACCTCTAAACCCTTAACCCCTAACTCCTAAACCCTTAACCCTTAACCCATTTAACCCTCTAAACCCTTAACCCCTAACCCCTTCAATTATAATTCCTGACCCCTAACCCATTTAACCCCCTAAAACCCTAGCCCATTTAAAACCCTACCCTAACCCCATTAAGACCTAACCCTAACCTATAAAATCCTTATCCTCTAAATCCCCTAACCCCTTAAACCTCTAAACCCCTAACCCATTTAACCCCCTAAACCCTAAACCTCTAACCCCTTAACCCCTCAACCCCTAACCCGTAACCCCTAAAATCATTAACTAATAAATCCCCTAACCCCCTAAACCTCTAAACCACTAACCCATTTTACCCCCTAAACCCTAAACCTCTAACCCCTAACCCCTTAAATCCTAATTCCAAACCCCTAACCCATTTAAACCCCTAAACCCCTAAAACCTAACCCATTTAAACCCCTAAACCCTAGCCACATTAAACCCTAATTACCCCTAACCCCTAAAAACCTTAACTGCTAAATCCCCTAACCCACTAAACCTCTAAACCCCTAACCCATTTAACCCCCTAAACCTTAAACTTCTAATCCCTTAATCCCTAACCCCATAACCCCTAATTCCCAACCCCTAACCCATTTAACTTCATATACCCCTAAACCCCTAACCCATTTAACCTCATAAACCCTAGACCTATAAACCCTTAATACTTAAACCCTAATTCCCAACCCCTAACCCATTTAACCCCCTAAACCCCCAAAACCCTAACCCATTTAACCCCCTAAACCCTAAACCTTTAAACTCTTAAACCCCTAAACCATTAACACCTAAACCCCTAACCCCTTAACCCCTAAACCGTTAATGCTTAACCCATAATCCATTAACCCCTCACCTGTAACCCCTAAAATCCTTAACTGTTAAATCCCCTAACCCCTAATCCCCTAATCCCTAATCCCTTAACCACTAACTCATTATTCACTTAACCCCTAACTATGCCTAAATCCCCTAATCTCTAACCCCCAAATCCCTAATCCCTTAACCAATAACTCATTATTCCCCTAACCCCTAAATGCACCTAAATCCCCTAACCCCTAATCCCTAAATCCCTAACCCTTTAACCACTAACTCATTATTCCCCTAACCCCAATCCCTAATCTCTTAACCACTAAATCATTATTCCCCTAACCCCAAAATGTGCCTAAATCTCCTAACCCCTAAGCCCCCAATCCCTAGCCCCTTAAACCATAAGCCCCCAATCCCTAACACCTTAACCACTAACTCATTATTCCCCTAACCACAAAACCCTAAACCTCTAACCCCTAAGCCATTATTCCCATAACCCCTAAGCCCCTAATCCTTAATCCCGTAAACACTTATTCATTATTCCCCTAACCCTTCTAACAATCCTTAAAACACGTTGGGATTAGCCATTCCAAATGAGAGGAGGTCTAGTTGGGACCTATGATTAGGTTAATTCCCCATTGTTGGCAAGCTGGAATACCATGATAAAAACAATGGCTTGCAAAAACCTCTCCTAGATTTACTATTTTATCTCAATTTTATTTTAATAATTAATTAATTAATTTCTTTAAAAACTCTTCTAGGTAAATCACATAATCTTTTAAGGTCAACACCTTTCTAAGCACTCATTTTTTGGTTCATCATCAATGTTTTTAAAATACATTTATTAGAATGAAATTGAATTGATTTGTGAAGCTTCCTATTAAACAATTGTTTTTTTTTTTTTTTTTTTTTTTTTTTTTTTTTTAAGGAGGGAAACCGGTAACTAGAACCATACAATCAAATCTGCCACACATGATCACATCGTGCTGCTGCCAATGAAAACCCTCCTGGCTGGCATCATCCCCCGCTGACAATACACAGCAAGTTTCACAAGCTTACGCCTGACGGGCACCCACGGGGTTTGAACCGGTGACCTTTACAAACGAGTGCCTTAACAAAACACTCAATCACCAACAAGCCGCCACCCCATGGGTTCCTATTAAACAATTTTTAACATTACAAGGAATCATGAAATGCGCTCAACATCCATCAAAAAAACAATGGGTATGATATTAAAAATGATATTTGGAGGGGATAATATTAAAAAATATGTTTGGAAAAATGGAGCGAGGGAGTATTCATTTTTGGTTTAAATTTTAGATCTCGAGTTAAATTAAAATTTCTCCAGCCCAAAACACATCACTTTGTTTTGGTCATCTACGGCTGCCTTAGTGATTAGGTCCTTTTTTGTCGGTCTTGTTCTTGCAACTGCCTTACCGCAATTTCTTTTGAGCACCTTTAAATCTCCTCCTATTGAAATCTCATCTTGGCATAGTTTCCCATTCCCTAGTCTTGCAGCCATGTTCATGGCCCTGTGTGTACTTACCGTGGAATCTCTTGCAACTTGTTACTCTCATTTGATAAATTGAAACAAACTGAGTGATGAGGGTAAAGAGCTAGTAGTTAATGGCAAGGATTCGCAGATTGCCTCATAGAATAAGATAGCATGACTGGCCATGGGGTCATTTTTGAGATAAAATCTAATACACTAGTGTATCCTATGCTTGAGAAATAAGTTTTAATTTGTATTTATAGTCTAAGAGTTAGGAATCTCTAGACTTGAGAAATAAAGTTTTAATTTCTGAAATCTTGTATGTTGAGAAATAATGGATTTGAGAAACTTTTTATTTATAGTCTAAGAGTTAGGAATCTCTGTACTTGAGAAAAAATATGACAATAGCAGCAAAACTATCCTCCCCAAGAAGCTCTTCCAAAATAAAGAATCATCACTTAAGAGATGAAAATTCCAACTCAAAAGGTTTGTGGTTTGATCCCAATAAGTACTTACAAGCAGACAACAAAGAGAACATGTCTTCTGCTCGAGCAAGCGAATACAAAAATAAAATTTTAGCTTAGGATGGGGCGCAGAAGTGGAAAAAGTCTCCAGGAGTGCGTCTTTTTGTAAGAAGAATTTATGATTATGAAAATGGCAAGACTTTCCACCAGTTATGTGTGGGGATATTTATCTCTCTCTGTTGATATGCATTCCTCATCGATATGTGGGGATCCCATGGGGTTTTTGCGATCACCATGAAGATCATCAACGAGGGTACCATTTGGGACAAACTCATATACAAGCAGCAATTATGGACTATCCGCAGCGGTGCAACCATAAATTCGAATGATGTGTGGATGATTCAACGTCAAAAATATCTTCACCTCATTCATGAACTTCTTGAGCCTCCTAGATTTATCTTGATATAGTGTCTTTATGGAAAAAAAAATTTTGTTGCAAAGTTTACCGATATACACCGACCCAAACCCTCCAACCCCAAGTTCATTCTCCCCATGGAAGCAATTTTTATATTAACGAAGTGCTTCGCAAGAGAATATAGGAAAATTTCCCCTCTCATGCCCAGGAAAATGTCTGGGAATAGCCCCGTCAGGAAGAGGTTTTATGTTCTTCATATTATAATAAATTAGGGACAGTACCGCAAGCATCACAACTCCTCCAACGACGCAACCTGTAGTAGAATGAAGGGATTGATATTAATTTTGTGGTTTTATATTTCTAATATTTTTCGGGTGGTAAATTCAACTCAATTCTAGGAATAATATCTAAAAATTTGAGGAAAATTTATCCTTGCCAACCAAATTTACCAAGCAAACAAAAAAAGAGACAATCCAAATATCTTACGCTTCATTTCGTCCACTCAAATATTGATAACAATTTGAAGTAGAATTGTTTCTAAAAATCTCGCCAATATGTTGTAGACGCGTGTACCTATCCTTACTGTAGAAATAAGAACAAATTCCAGACATAAGAAGCACGTTCACAAGGATTTTTAATTATGATCACATCACTTGAGATTGTAGTAGTGCTGGAAAAAGACTCTAGAATTCATGGCATCTTGCAAGAATGTCGTTTCCAAGAAATCATGCACACATAATTTTTTGCCTAAGTGTTTTCTTAACAGGTAAGTTTACTATACCACCTGCTTCACAGTGGTATACATCCATAAACCCATCCATTACAATGATATTGCTTAGTTTTTGTCGTCTCATCGCACAAAGGTGTTTTATTTTTGATAGTTTCTTCTGTCCTGACAAAGGAACATGTCAATTATTTGAATGTTTCCACAATAAATAGTCCCTTGGAATCTATTCATTCTGGAAATGTTGATGTGAAAGACCTTGTCAAGAAATTGAAGCATGTGTTCTAGAAATGTCGATGTGAAAGACCTTGTCAAAAAATTGGAGCTTGTTTAGAGTTCCATGGCTTTTGTAGAAGCAACTGAAAGTTCTCCTCTAAACAAAAAAAATAGTTCACCTCTAGTGTCTCCATCAAAGGCTGGGAAATATGAAAATTCATTGGTCAAGTCTTCCACTCCTTCAAAACTTCGCAAGTTGAAAAAATCGTTAGATGAATCCTCTGCTCTTCCAAGAGTTGTTTCACAGCATAAAAAAGAAAAAGAATTAAGTACTAGCTCTAAAACCATAAGTGACAAAGGTCTTGATTCAGATAGAGAGTCTGTTCCAGTTCTGAGGGTGGAGAAGAATCATAAGAGAATTAATATGGTAAAAATGGAGGTAAATTTGAATGAGGGAAATCTGGATTGTAGTATTGACAATGATGGGAAGAGGATATTTGATACACGTGCTCTGAATGGAAAATCAATAAATACCAAAAGTAATTCCAAGAGAAAAAGCAAGGTCAAGGGTAAGATAGATCCTCCCATAAAGGGTCTTTGTGAAGAGGGGCAGTTGGAAAGTAACATTGTAAATGAAAATGAGGAAAATTCAGATACAACAGAATCATATTGCATTACAAAAAATCAAAACGATGACATTGAAGATAAGGTTGTGACTTCAAGTAAAGACGCACAAAATTTTCTGGCTATTCATGAAAGGACAGGGCATCTCAAGGGGAAAAAGGGGCTAAAATAAACCAAAACTCAAACAAAATTCATTCCTCTGAAATTAATTGTAAAGCTATAAATATGTTCTAAAGGTCGATGTGAAGCAAACAAAGAGAAGAAAATCAGATAATATAGAGAAACCTGGAAAGAAATATTTTATCAAGGGGATCAATGATCAGTCTATTTCTGTATCAAAATTTAAGTTAGACATTGCTGAAGAAAAAGTGAATTTTAAGAAGAATAAATGAAAAGACAAGAAAGAGATGGATGAAATAATTTTTCCTCAAGGGAATCCAATGCATTTGACTACAGGCATAGAATTCTCATCAAATGATGTTGGATCAGCATTACAGTTTCTGGAATTTCTCTCAGCAGTTGAAAAAGTATGTACTTCTTATCCAAAATGTGTTTTAAGTTCATATCTATGGTTCAAACTAAAAAAATTTCACCGTGGATATTTTATTTTACATTGTCGTAGTTATACCTTCAACAGTACCAGTTTTTTGCTACAAACAAACTAGTGTGACAGTATGAAGTGGAAAATGTTTAATACTAGTTAGTTTACACCATGATTTGGGCTAACTTCACTTCCTACTTATTCATTTCTTCATTTCTGCATGTTATATATAGCCCACAACACCTTTCCATTACTTCAGATCTATGCTTTTATACTAGTCAACAATAATTGTTATAGAATATCTCTTATTGTTAAAATAAAAGTAATCTTTTCAAGGAAGACTTTTGGAAGTATCTGTAAATGAGGTCTTATAGATGTACCTTACCGATAGATAACAATATATGCTATGCTTAATGCAAGTGAAATACCAAACCATCTCTGATCATCAAGAAAATATGGTTTTGTAAGGTCTTTGTATTATAATGAATTTCCACTGTGCTACTTTCCACATGCTTATATTGCAACTACGAAATTTTAGCCCCAATTGTCAGGCCTTGTCCTTGATTCTATTCGAAGCAGCTACTCTTGTTATAGGTATTTGACACATGCTTACCATTCAACATAGCAATATATGATAAACTCTGTACAAATGAGCAATGGTGACTCAGAAATTCCACTAAATGAATGAAAAAACCATTGTTCTACGAGGATGTGTCCCTTAGGGTGGGAGGGGGCACCTCCATGTTTCCCATATTCCCAAGGTGTATTTTTCTTGTAGGATGCTCCAAGAAAAAAATTTCCACATATCTCTTTTGGGAAATGTGGTGAAACATAGAGGGAAATGCATTTTCCCAAAAGAATTTTTTATTTTTCTCATTTTTTGGGACGATTAAAAAAAAATTTCTCTACATATCTCTGTGGGAAATGTAGATGGAAAAATCTCCCTAATGTTAAGGATGCGTTTTTGAAAAGGAGGATTTTAAGCATTTTCCCTATAAAAAAATGTGCTTTTGTATGACTCTTTTGGATTTCTCTTAGAAAAATGAGTTGCCAATTTTTATGGTGTCGCAAATGCTTCTACTTGCTTGTGTGACCATCCCTATACATGCAACCAAGACTTTGATTCCTTGTATTCCTTATCCAAGTGACTTTTTATACACCTTGTGTTCACTCTTTCCAATGCCATTGCAACCCTCACCTAGTCCAATATACCATTTCGAGACAAATCGTTGATCCAAATTGTACTTTTGACTAATCAATGCTCATTAAATTTTACTTTGTCAATTTTGGATTTTTGGCCTTGTTATTAGAACGCCATTGTCGAGGTTCCTAGTGTAGTCAATGTTCTTTATCCATGTTGTGTTCACTCTTTCAAATGCAAGTGAAACCCACACCTAATCCAATATACCATAATTTCGACATGAGTAGTTGATCCACATGGTAATTTTGACTAATCAATACTCATTAAATTGTTCTTTGTCAATTTTGGATCCTTGACGATGTTATTAGAACCCCATTGTCGAGGTTCTTAGTGTGATTGATGTTCAAGGTGATCAAAGGTTATAAAGCTTTTTCCAATTTTAGTAGTATGTAGAAGTAATTAATTGATTTCTAGTAATAAAATTTTGTTCCAATTATATATTGTGCGAGCTTTTAAAAGCCAAAAAAAAACACTTATCACTTTTTGGATAATATCATTGGATTTTTTACATATATAATCACAAAATATAGTAATAACTGAGACAAGAAATATATATGGAAGGAAACAACCCCCACAAAATTACTATTCGTATACTCTTTGTATTTTAAAACTTGTGGAATAAGTTGGATAGCTTGTTTGCTAGGGTATTGAGTTCATGGTATATATGGCCACAAGAGAACCAATCCAACTTGTTGTAGACTTGTTTGATACCTTGCAAAATGTGAGCCAAATGAGGGGCCACTATGCTGACTTTGTCATAGAATCAATCCAAAACAAGTTTTGAATCCCACAGAATATTTAGTTTTTTGACATCTTTTTGGTTGACCACATTGAAAAGAGCTTAGAGAGTTGAAAAATAAACTCTCATTTTTGTGCCCATAATTGGAGCATATTTGATATGCAAAAAGTGAGCAAGTTTTTCATATTTCTTTCCACAATGATTTTATTTCATTGCTTTGATATTTGATGTTGTGTCATCAATTAAAGATTCCATTCCTCCATTAGCAGGTCAACTTCCTACATACAGACCTCCACTTTCAAGTTTTTTTTCTTTAAGTGGTTCATGCCCAATGAATTTCTACTCATCGATGCTTGGTGGGTCATATGGTACATTTCATATACTTTTCATCAACCTCTAAAGACAAAAAAATGGCATATCAAATTATTCACGCCCATCAACATGAAAAAATAAACTGGCTACAATCCATTCCAATGAGATGTTGGATATATTGAAACCATTCCCACAAGCTTCAGAAACCATTGTGGCTCCAGTTTAATTTCTGGATGGAAAGAAAAACTCCTTGCCAAAATCTCTTGGCAATTAATCCAGTTCTCTTGCAGTTGCATTTGTCAACAATGAAGATAATTCTAGTTTAAATTTTTCCATCCGTCCTCCATCTGAAGTATTGGCTATAGATAAAGTAGATGGAGTTAAATAGTCACCAATTTTTATGCCTACTGTGACAACATGTGATCTCTATGATGGTACAGTTTCAAATTGTTCTGTAGTTTATGCACTTGAGTCTAGATTAGATCATCATACTAGTGAAAAGCAAAAAAACATATCTAAAAACCAAGCAGTTCTTTCAACAAATAAATGTTCAAATAAGATAACAAAATTTGAGCACAAGCCTAAAAAGTAGTATATGCAACAAAATGTGTCATTGGTAGGAAGCTCTTCAAATATGGAAAGGGAGTCAAAAGGAGAGGTGGTTGAAGAGCAGTCTAAACTTAGCGGTTCTCACAGGCAAGTGGAGGAGTTACTTTTGAGTGAGACTTCATCATTTGCCTCAACAACTCCTTTAATGACATCCCCATAGAAGACAATTAAAGATGTTGATGGAGGGGCTAATTTTGACCTAGCTATAGAAACAATTATGCATTCTTCACTCTCAGAGCCTGATTCTGCAGCCCATCCTTGTGGTTCATTTAACAATCCCACAAAATGTGAAAAGATACTATTGCCAAAGAAGTCATCAAGAAACATGGTTAATGTTGTGTACATTCCCTCGTTAAGGATATCAGGAGTTTCATCATCTGTAGATGAGATCACCGAAAGGGATATTTCCAAGGGAACCTTGGAACCTTTACAAGATTCAAAATTTGTGAGTGAATTGATCATTGCTGATATGGCTTCACCTTTTGGAAGCTCTGGTGAGGAATATGAAAGAAAAACATAAACTTATAGGCTAGTTATAGAGTTTTCTACAAAGGATGTTGGAGTAGTAAAGAAAGCAGCAGAAGATATGAATTTTGATAACAATAATGTTCTTGTAGGAATGTTGAAGAGCTCAACATGTAGTGATGATGGAATTAAATCATATTCAAAACATATAAATTTGAAGAATAAATAATCTGAATCAACAAGCGATAATGTTAGACAAAGATGTAGCAATAATTTTGTTAATTTTGTAATTGGAGAGAAGAAAGATATTGGAAATGTTCTCCATCCTGAGCATGGGACTATAGTGGTTTTTGATTACCCATCTGAATTTTCAAGTTCATCTGATGCTGACATAAACAAAGAGTTGGCTTATTTTTCCAATTCTTTCATTGGGAAAGAAAAAGCTGGTTTGCATGTCGGGGACAAAAAAATCAATGGAATGCATGAGAGTAGGTTGGCATCTCAACTGGCTACACATGAAAATATCACAGTGGTTATTGATCAAAATTTTCTCAAAGAGAAAAAGGGTGAAGTGTTAGTTGTATCTGAGTAGTCAATATCAAATACATGCAAGGTGTCTAAATGAGAATTACAATTAGAAGCTACAGCAGTGCTGCCTAAAGTTGAGATGGCTATTTTGGAGGAAAAACTAGGTTTTATGTCTGGTAACAAAGTTGTTGACTGCAAATAATCGTTTGGATATAGAAACAAAGGTAGGGTTAACTCTGATAGTGCTAAATTACTTGGGAAAGGTTCAACTTCCAATGTGAAGGCAATTGACACACAAGATAAGGGTCAAGTATCCACCACTAATAGTGATATTTGTGAAATTTATGCTCAACTTCAGGTGTCATATTTTCCTGCTGAAAGTGAAGGCAAGTAGGATTTAGTAGCTAGATTGGCAGAAAAGGAGAATAAAAGTTCTTCCAATGTTTCTGTGAAGAATAGCATTGCAAATATTGGTGATGATGCCAAGGTATTAGTTGTCAACAAGAAGAATAAAAAGAAGGATTTTTCCAGTAAGGAAAATGTTGCAGCTCCTATTGGGATTTATATAATTATTATAAGGTTCAAGAGGAGAAGGAGGAAGATGTGAACATTCCAAAACCATCCAAAATAGTAACCGATGATGTCAAGAGTAAGACTTCTTCAAAAAATCCTGATAAGCAAGTCATGGAAGAATTGGATGACTAGGAAGATGCAGCCGAGCATTCAACTCCTCTGAATCAAGTAGCTATTTTATTTACTCAATGTTCAGGAGATCGAAAGTACTCCTGAGATTTTTTGTTGGAAATCAAGGATCAGTGCAAATATCTACCAAATCATTTTGGAATTTGTCCAGACATTATTGAATTACTTGGAAATTCCCAAACACTTGGAAGTCATGTAGGATAGGTTGATGAATTAGCAAGCACTGTAAGAGGAATTTACGTGCAAATGAGTGGGAATTATCTACTTGAACGTCATGGGAGAAATATGGCCAGTTTGGATGATGATATATTAGCCAAGCTGGTGGATGCTTTTGTTGATGGTTACGATATGTGAATGGATGTGGATCTTAGTGGTTCCTCTACTGTGTTTCGACCTAGCCAAGGTTATAATATTGGCTTTGCAAGAAATGCATGTGAAACACAAATGAGTATCAATGTCATCCTTCCTAGAGGGCCTTATGTGCAAGCACCACTTCCGCAAGTTGGACCAGTGAGAAATAATTCTGATGATGATAGGTGGCAGCATGCTTCTGGTTCACATAAGGGTTTGATTCCTCCTCCACATCCTTCTATGCCCACAATTCATATATCAGAGAATCGATATGAAGTGGGCAAGGATTTTGATGATGATCAGTTGAAACAAAGACAAATTAAATCCATCCTTAATTAATTAATGCCCAAAACTTTGAGATTAATTTTGAATAGGTAAAAGAAGTGAACATTGACTCTGCATCATGTATTCATGATATAATATTCAAATATTTGACAAAGCCTTGATGGAGCTAGATTTTTGTGAAATGTATGAAAAATTTAGTTTTAAGCTTCCTGCAAGAATACCAGAATTTTATGAAGATAATGAGAAGGTTGTTTTCAAGTGATTTCTTCTGAAACAATGTCAGGAAGAATTTGAAAAAGATGAAAGAGAAGAGGAAGAGACTTAGAAAGCATAAGAGCATGGTGAAAAAATCCTTTCAGCAAAATAAAGATAGGAGAAGAAGGTTGCAGCATGATGACAAATGCTAGGAAATATAAGGTTTATTGGTGAGCTTTATATAGAAAGTATTTTGACTCAAATAATTATGCATGCATGTATCAAGAAATTAATTGGTGAATTTCAACATCCAGAGGAGGAAAATGTTGAAGCTTTTTTCAAACTGATGAGCATTATTGGTCATATGATTGACCATTCAAAGGCCAAGGAACATATTGATGCTTACTTCAATTGGATGACAAAAAAGTCCAATAACCAAGGGCTTCCCTCTAGGCTGAGGTTCATATTGAAGGATATGATTTATCCAAGGAGCAATGGATTTCAACAAAGGAAGAAATTTGAGGGCCCCAAGAAAATATGGGAAGTGCATTGAGATGATGTGTAAGAACTACATGGATAGGGAGGTTGTTCTCGAGGTACCAATATGGGACATTCAGGTGAGAGACTTGTGACACCACTTGCTCATGGCGGGAGAGGACCTGCAATGACACCTTACATGGCAGGTGCAAAAACGGGTTCACTTCCACATAAGGGCGGGATTAAAAGGGGAAAACCCCATATGGGACCACGTGATGGTGGATAGGGCTGAATTTGAAAATCAGTCTATGGCAAGCCCTTCAACACACAGAGCTTTTGATGATGACCACTTGACTCTTGGTCCTAAGTTAGGTCTGGGAAAGGGAATAAGAGGGAGAGCTGAGCCTCTACCATATGCTAAGATTGCTCTAGCAGATATTCCACCATTCACATCCTGAGTAGTAGATGAATAGGTGTAGGTCCAATTTGAGGTTTCAGTTCTGATCGGATGCTAGTTGGTATGAGAGATGAAATTTTGACAAGGACTTATGCTGCATAAAATCCTTTATTTTCAAAATCATGTGTCTAGGAGAAGAATTTTTTTTTGATAATGGCATAAGAGAGTTTAAAAATTCATACTCATCAGGTGACAGAGGTGGGAAGACTACAAATGTTTAATTTCAACTGTAAGAACATGTTTCTCAAAGAACTTGAGTTCACAACTCATTTAGGTTCAACTTAGGAAAAAGGCTAAAATGGAAATCAAAGAATATTACAGGTGCATTCCTTTACAAAGCTTCCATGAATTTTCATCATGTATTTTAGAGAAGTCGACAAGTTTCCCTGAATTTCTCTTAATTTGCATGACATACCATATAGTATGAGAGATTTTAAGGAGGCAACGTTTTCTGTAGATGACCTTAAAGCACCATTGTTCCATTCAACTATGCTTTTGATTTGGATATTAGATTGTTTTTTCAATAAATATGTTGAAATTGATCTTCTGGGGAATCTACTTACACATTTATGCAAGTCTGAGACTTTCTTGCTAAATCAAGGACAACTTATTAAAGGGTAATGTGAAAATTTGTGTTTTTTCTTATTCAAGTTTCAATTTATTGAAGGAATTCTACAATCTATGGTCATTTGCGATTATGAATTATAAATATACATATTTTTTATCTTTGTAGGTTGGAGAATATATTATTTTCATTGGAGGATGCTACTATTGATGCGCCCAAGGCTCTTGAGTTCCTTGGTCATGTAGGGTGAAAATCCACTAAGCTGATTCCATGTCATTAGAACAATTTTGTATCCTTCCTGGGGAACAAATTAATTACGAAATAGGAGTTTCCCAAGAAGGAATTTATAACATGAAACCAAAAATATTACAAGAAATGTTATTTTGTCTTTCCAAGGCATATGATAGAGAAAACTGGCTTTATTTAGGGATACTCATCCATATAGGGTTCAATGTGCAACTAGTTAACTACATAATGAATTGTCTTTCCTCAATATATGTGAAATCTAATTAATGGCCCAACATATTATTCTATCATGCCTACAAGAGACCATGGGTAGGTATGACTAATGGCTCCTCTGCCATTTTTTACTGTAGAGTAGGTGGTCTCAACAGATTTATAATAGAGTCAAAAAGAACTATAATCTTGACAACTTTAAAAATATGATTTTCCCTAAACTTGACATATTTACTCTTTGTTGATTATGTTTTTCTTTTGGGTGAGATGAGCAATGTAGATGCAATTATGTTGAAGGACCCTGCCCTTGAAGCACTGAAATTCCTACCTTAAAAACTACCAACAATTGAGGAACTACAAGAATCAACACAATATTTGATTTGAACCTAAAATGTATTATTATCTCCAAGTATTTCCCTAATCACAATGACTAGTAGATTCTCCTCATGGATTATTTCTCTGATTCTATTTATTAGTAAAATCCACAAATTATATCCCTACATTTGAATCTTGGGAAAAAAACATATAATTGTTATCATTTAAATTATCCATATCTCTTGGGGCATAAAAATCCATTTGATTTGGATAAGATTTATTTATAACCTCAAAAGAAACCCTATGCTGAAGGACCATTGTGTCCTCTTGAGTCTTGACAAAGTATGATGGAATGAAATGGGGTGAAGACTAGATCCATGTTTACCATGTCAGAACCTAGGTTCATTGAGATGACAACATTGGTTTGAATATATATACCATACAAAATCGGACCACCCATACTTATCATTTCCATCTCTCTTTCATCATCAATATTAATATATTGACGACCTATAACCCGTGGAGGCCCATGGTAGTCATTGCAATGTAATTTATTAGAATACATGTCATTTGTTATTATGAGATCTACCACATCCGAAAATGGCATCATTCGGAACATTTTGATGAAGTCTACAAATTATGTCAACATAATTTTATTCACAGTTACGACTTCCCTCACATTTGTTGGTTCTTGAAGCTCGAGCACTTTCATAACAAAAATAGGCAAAGTCAAACAACAAAAATGGTCCACTCTCTTTTCATTTTCTAATATTGTAATGAAGCTTTATTAAAGACATTGTTTGTTTGTTTGGTTTTGTTAGAAAAGGGTTTGTTCTTGGTTTTATGCAATTTTCATATGTATCATGTTGAGAAATGAGAAAGAATAATGTGTGACATTTATCTTGCATAAATTGTTTCTCAATGAAAGGATACATAGTTTAACCATGCTACAATTCACTTTGGTAAAGGCGGAGGAACATCTTAAAAAACTTCTAAAGAATAGACCATATAAAAAGTTTGACCATAAAAAATATATGCATTTTTTTTTGTAGATATGTTCTTTTTTCTACCCAAGATATCACAAAACGAAAAATATTGATATTGTAGAAATCTTTTGAGGATGTCATTGAGGTCGTTTTTTCTGATGTCCCATTTGATTGATACTTTGTCATATGTCAGGAAGGCTTTAAATATGAATTAAAATGTTCATGAAACAAATCGTACAAATTTTATAGATATAAAAGATAAAAACAAATGTTAATGTATTTCTTTGATTGTTATTTGACTATGTTGTGGGCAAGTTACAGAAAATTTGATTGGAAAAAGGATGGGGAGGCGATGCATATCACGTCTTGGATATGGTTCATTCGTTGTTAGAGATCGCTTAGACACCTAAGCCATCGAATTTGGAAATGTTTCTAGTAGGAATTCCTATGGTTTTTAATGTTTTGATTATTTCACCTCATGGTTATTTTTGGCAATCAAACGCTCTAGGAATGACAAACACGACATTGGTGGAAAGGTAAACAAATTTTTTATAATTTCAATTTCCATTCCATAATATCCTCTATTTATTGTTTGATTATATTTTTAAAGTTTATTTTTATTTTGTTTTCTCTTTTAACTATGAAATTGAAAATACTTAGTACCATGTCCATTTAAACAACAACCAAAGCTTGAAGATGAAATTAGTATTAAACTATATTTATTGGAATCCTTATAGCTATTTTGTGTTAAAATATTTTCATGACTATCAAAAAAATCTACTTTCATGTTGTTATTTGAGTACATGTTGTTTATATAATTGACTAAGGTCATGCTTTAGAAAATGAAATGTTGTTGTGAATAAAACGACAAAGATTAAACATCACACCTCAGATTATTTGTTTTCACAAGTTATCTACAACTTGAACTTTTTAGCATATAACTTAGTTGACATGATTGTTCCTAAGCTTACCTTGAAAGTTGAATACTAAGTCACTATGGTGTTCTTTTCTATATATCGTGATATTTTATTTTCTTTGTTTATACATGTTATCTAGCAACATTATAGTGGAAATTATCGCCCCAATGAAGAAAATTTGTTCGAGTTTCTTACTTGTATCGGGAAAAATTGCTTTGACATCGCTGATGTTGAGGTATATGTTATATAAATTATTTATAGTCTAATTTATTTTATATTCTAGTGTTCATTGTCTTTCATGTTTTGCACTCTGCATTGTATCTTCTTCTTTTTTCAGAGAATGAACTCAGTATTGATGGTAAGAAGTATGAATTCAAAAAAGAGGGGAGAAATAACATTGGCGGACAAATGAAAAAAGAGAGAGAGGAGAACTGGTCTAGTGGTAGTCCTAGAGACAATATCACGCATAAGACACACATATAAAGACTGATGGTCAAATCTTCAAAGTTGCACCTGCAATGTCTTTAAAACACAATGATAATTTTTGAAGTGATGAAACACCATTTCATGTGTAAATTGTAGTCCAACCAATATTAAGTTGGAAAATCATATTGTAATACTTTAAAATTTCATTTAATATAATTTATTTGGTTAAAATTATTTATTGTTGCAGTTGATATTGTTTAGTATTGTAATTAAAATATGCGACTTTTTATTTTCATATTAGATGAACATGCACATTGTATGGTATTTTTAAAATCATACAAATTAATTTATGTTGATTAATAATGAACACAAAATCATTTTAAAACTACTGAATTAGTATTTTATATTGATTAATGATGAACACAAATAAAATGAATATACGACTAAATTATTGATTTATAATTATTATTAATGAAAGTAAATGAAATGAATATAAACTACTAAATTAGTCGTTTATATAATGAATAAATGACTACTGCAAATGATAAATTTGTGACTAAAAATGATAACTAAATTTTGCATATATATGAATATTAGTAGCTAATTTAGAGTATCTTATAACACGACTAAAATTTAGTCATATAACTTTGGTCATTAATTGGTTTCAAATGATGACTAAAATTTGCATATATATGACTATTAGTAGCTAATTTACAGCATTTTTTAACACGACCAACATTTTGGTCATATTTCTTTAGTCATTAATTGGTTATCTCGGGTGATCATATAGAAATATTTTTTTTGTTTATCTGGTCATTAATTGTGTCAATTAATGACCAAATCAAATATTAAATCAATGACTAAATCAATGAAAAAATTAATGACCATATCAATGAGTAAGTTAATGATCAAATCAATGGCTAAATCAGTGACTAAATTAATGACCAAATATACAACTAGAAAACAAAAATGAGATAACAAATTAATTACTAAGCTAACAACAAACAAAATTTGGTCGTGTTATAAGATACTGTAAATTAGCTATTATTGGTCATCGGTCATTTATATGAAAATTTTAGTCATTTTTCAGTAACTAATTAGCCATTTTGTAATAGTGGTACTTGACTGAGGATAGCAGGCACACGACATATGAGGTTGCACGTCATGTTGAGGAGATATTCCATGAGGTGGAGAAAGGGGGCGTCAGATGAGAATGCAAATGTGATAGGGGTGAGGAGAAAAGGAGGGAGGATGAAGAGGGGAGATCCTCCAAGATGGTCAACACAACCAAAAGAGGAGGGTGATGTGGCGAGGGAGGTGGAAGAGAGGGAGGCAGGGGAAGGGGGGAGGGTGAAACGAAAGAGGGGAAGGAAGGGGGGGATGTCATTAGGGACCCATGAGAGAGCCATGACAGGGATTACGAGACTAATAAACCCCATTATCTTCTTACTTTCTAACTTATTATTTTCCTTTTTGACGCAATATTCAACTATAACTATCAAGTTTTGGAGTATCATATCAACAATTAAGGGATAGTAACATTTCCCACTATACCATTCATCTCAGTGCTTTCTTCTATCATCTTGCAAGGCAAGTTGGCTTGCCTGTCATATTCCTTATTTTTCGCTCTTATGATATGGAAAAAATTTCTTTGTACAAAGTGAAGTATCATTCCTTGGGTTTTGTTAAGAATTTGATTCAAATTATTGTTCTGAGCTGCTGAGTTATGGTTCATATGTTTTATTATCAGAAGGGAGTCCCCTAGGATAATCATATCCCTAATTCCTTTTTCTGGGCCACAGTGAGACCGGTGAACAGTCTATAAGCCTTAGCTTGAATATTTGTCTTCTTTCCCAATCCCTAGGCATATCCAACTTCTATGATTCCTTTGAGATTAATGAGAATTCCTCCCCTTGCTTCCGCCCCATTAGTGTTATTTTAAAGCAAGAAGGAAGACTCAATTTATTCTGAAAGTCATCCAATTAAAGGAAGGTATTTACACCAACATATTTATGAGAAGGAAATTTTGGCAATACTTCATGCCCTCAAGCAATGGAACCCTTACCTAATGGCAATACACTTCAAGGCAAAAGCAGATCATGATAGTCATAAATAATTTTTCGAACAAGAATTATCTTCAAAAGGCTAGCAAAAACGGGTCACTAACATATCGGTTTATGACTTTGAAATAATATATTAAAAAGGGGAAAAAATGTTGTTGTAGATGCACTCCCAGGAAGGGATGAGGATGTGGATGCATTTCTCTATCCCATTTCTATTATCCAACCTAACTAATAAATGAAGCAAGGGAGGAATCAAAGAATGGCAAAGACATGTGGACACTCATTCAAAAGTTTCAACAATATCTCATTACATATTGTACATTTATTTGGAATAATTACTCATTGTGGTACAAATATCGCGTATATCTATGTAAGAATTCCCAAATCAAACAAAATATTATTTTTGAATTGCACACCTCTTCTTTAGGAGGGAAATTAGTATTTTTAAAAACTCACCACAAGGTCAAGAAGGAATTATTTTGTGATGGCCTTAACTTTGATATTCAAAATTTTGTGGCACAATGTTTGGTTTGCCACCAAAATAAAGTTGATACAATTAAGACCCTAGGTCTATTTTTGTTGAAAAGTAACTAGTTTTAGTCTTCATAATGACATGTGCAGTTATGATTTTATGTTATTGATGAAAAGAAAGAAAAATAAAATTATTTGCAATGATTGTCTCATGCATTTCATGAGAAAAGTATTTTATCTTAGTAATGGCTCCCATTGTGAGCCTTTAGGATTGATTCATCTAATCATAAAAGTAAAATTTAGTCTATGCCATGTATGAATGACCCTTATTGGGAATATTATATTTTGTATGAGTCAATGAAGTGTCAAAAATCCCTACAAGACAAGCACTAGCATCCTCAGACAACTCAAATTCACGGAAATAATAATATTGTCATAGAAAGGAAACATTGGTTCAACAGAAGTCATGTCACCTAATTATGAGACTCCAACCACTATAAACATGTTGCTCAGCCTAATCTCGGAATGAAAAAATTTCAGAGTAGAGTTTTGATAGGGGTTTACAGTTAGAGAAGTGTTAGGTACAATAAGGTCTAGAGTTAGAGAAGTGTGAGTTAGAACAGGTCTTTAGAAAAAGGTGCAGTGAAGTACAACATAGGAAAGAGGAGTATAATTCAAGATCCTCTCTTATTTCACATAGTATAGTTTCTGAGTTTATATTCACCTCCATCGATTTTAATTTCAATAAAATAAGAGGAGCACAATATGAGTATATTTGTAGTAGAAATAAGGCCGCAAAAAGAAGGTAAAATCTAGAAAGAACGTTGAGATAAGAAGAAGGTCAAGTCTAGAAGGAAGGTTGAAAGTTTGAAGAAGAAAAGGAGTGGAGAAAAAGGAAAAAGAGAAGAAGGTTTATTTTCATTATCAAAGGATCTCTTCATGAGAATTTTTGTCTTGGTATTGGAATGGAAACTAGGTTAAGGGTCTTGGTCTTGGTACTTTTCCATTGTAATATCTTTAAAAGATGATTTTTTTCAGATTTTCCTCTCCAAGAGTGAGAGATTTTGGCCTTAGCTGATATCCTACATTCTATGTCTCTTGTCTCTTTATGTTTATGAATTGGTAGTTGTTTGATGAATAATAACACTATAATAACATAAGTAAAAGAAGATCTGAATCTAAAAAGTAAAAAACATTTACAATTAATTACTAATAAAAGAGAAATCGCTTAATTTATATACCCTATATTTCTCAACATGGTATCAGAGCTAAGGTGACTAAATCAAGAAAGTGCATCTTATTAAGGGATACTTAAGGATAAAGTCTGAAAGAAGGAATTAAAATGAATATCATCTTGAAGTCAAGAAGTCCAAAAAGAAGTATTAAGACCATCATCAAGAAAATAAATCCAAAACCCTACATCTACTCAAGATTAAGTGTTTTGAAGACTATTCATCAAAAGTAATATATATCAAAAGGTGGTGTCATCAAGACTCTCTCTCGTAGAATCAAGTTCCTTACCATTGAATACATCACCAGAAATCCATCATTGATCCTCATCAACAAGACTTCACCATCAAAAGGGATATCCCTCTTTGTGAGATCAAGGATCATTATTGAAGAAAACTATCCTCAATAAAGAGAAGTTTTCTATTCTCTATATAATCACCAAAATCAAGTAAGAAGCAAGGGGAAAGGAGCATCCTATCAACTAAGTATATGAACTTATCTGAATATGTAAATATGTATTTTTGCAAGGAAAGCAACAAATTGGTTGGTGCTTCAAACTACTTTGCATGGAAGAAAAGGAAAAATATAAATCTCATCGAAAATGAGTTCATGGATCATGTCAAAGGATCTATCACCAAATCAGGAGAAGAATATGCTCAAGAAATTGCAAAGTATATGAAATCAAAAGTTATGGATCAAAAGATTCTCATAGAATCCATCAAGGATCCCCTCATCCCATATGTATCAAAACTCAAAACATCAAAATAAATACATGACAAACTAGTAGAGTTGTATTTCGTAAGAACTGTTAGTGATGTAATCTCAATAAGACAATAACTATACAAGTTGAATATATCTAGGTAAAATGGAACAACCTCATACTTTATGAGGATATCTAGGATCCAGGATCAACTACAAAACCTCGAAGAAGTCATGTTTGATAGTGAAATGACTACAGTAGTATTAAATGCACTACCAGAAGAGTGGGGTAACTTTACTTAAATTATTTATGGGAAGAAAGAAGCTACTCCATTCTAGGACCCATGGTCACTATGCAAGATCTAAGAATCTATACTAAAGACCAAATATGATGTGGGAGTGGGTGAGAAAAATAAATCTTATGTTGCAATGACAAGAAGAAAGGGACTTTGGAAAGTTTTATCCTTGGAAAAAGAAAAATAACATGGATGACATCCAATGCTATGGTTTTCAATAATATGGACACTACAAAAGATATTGCCCTAAGCTAAAGAACAAAAATAAAAAAAAGAGGAGATAAGAATTTCATATCATCGAAGAAGTGGAGGAATCTGAAAAGAATAAGTCCAAGATATAGGAATTATGTTAGGTAAGCTTGACTCGGGATAGAGTCAAAGTTGACTAGGGTAAATAATAGTGGTTTTGGGGCACATGGTTTTGTGCACCCATGGTTTTGGCCCATGGTATTGCATGTAATGGAGCCTATAAAAAGGATGGGAAGACTTCATTGTAACATAAGGCCTGGAGGTGAGCGGTGAAGGCTCACTTGGTCAGATTGGCTAGGGTTTTGGCCAATGGTAATGAAATTTCATTGGTTGGGTTTTTCCCCGGATTTGGGGTTTTCCCGGTTAAACAATGTGTTTATGTTTATATGATTTGTTGCTGGGTTTTGTATGTTTATTTCTCTCTCAGTAAATGTTTTTATTTCTAAGGTAATTTCCTAACAACTGGTATCAGAGCTATGAAGATCTGAAATCTGGAATGAGCTGCCAAGTTTAGTGATTTTGCTATCTGCTACTGCGTGAAATTTTCTTGTGGACAGATATATGTAAAAAGAAAAATCTATGTGTAAAGGTGTTGGATCTATATCTAGATCTGAATGGATCTACGTGTGAATAAGATGGATCAACACAGATGTTATTAGATCTAGTGTTGTCGGAAAAAATGATGGACGCATTGGTGATAACACATGGATGGTAAATAGCACGTCCTGTCGTCGAGATGATCTCAGTTTTGGATCTGTTCGGCCGGTCAGGCCCAAATCTAGGGTTTTTACTGCTATTGGGGGTCGGTTCGTAGCTATTATTTACAGGTTTTGAAGTGGAGTTTCTGCGCCATTGTATTAAAGAAAGAGGTTTTGTAGGTCTTAAATTTCTAGGTCTTTAATTTTGTAAATTTCCAAAGATCTGGAGGCAGAATTAAGGGTTAAGGTTTTGGTGCAAAAATGACTGAGGCAAAGACAACATACACTGTAGCTTCTAACAATGAAGCGGTTAGCGATGATGTTGAACATCCTATCCCCTTCGTGGAAACGGCTATTGGAATTGATGTTGGAACCTTCCAGTGCCGTATGGCCGTGTGGAAGGATTCAAAGATCAAGCTTCTACAAAACCTCGGAGGACTTAAAATGATGCCCTTCATGTTCTCTTCATGGGTGATAGCCCTTCGAGTGGAATAAGTGCAGGAACACCCAATGAAGAGAAGGAATTGCTTTTCAGGGAATGCAATTTTGAATGTGAAAAGACTAATTGGCAGGGTGGACACTGATCCTGTGGTTCACAAGAGCAAGAAATTACCATTTATGGTGTAAAATTTGGATAATTGTGTGCGCCCCTTCATTGCAGCGTTAACAAATGAGGTGTGGCGGTCGACCACTCTGGAAGAAGTACTCGCGATTTTTCTAGTAGAGTTATGGGCCATGGCCGAGGTTCAGCTAAGATGTGTTGTGTGCATTGTTGTATTAACAATGCCTATTTTGTTTAGCTGGTTTCAGAAAAATCGTGTTGAAAGGGCTTGTGCTATGGCTAGGTTGCATGTTCTTCGTTTAATGCCAGAACCCACAGCAGTAGCCCTGCTTTATGCTCAGTAGCAATAGATGGCCTCTCAGGTTAATATGGGAAGTGGAACTGAGAAGCTCGCATTGATTTTCAATATGAGTGGTGGATGATGCTGCGATGATTACAGAAAATAGGTGTGCATGATTGTGTAGAAGTCGCAATAGTTGTGTGTTGTGTGATGAATCCGTGGTGCTGGAGAGAACCACTGCACGAAGGTAGAGCATGCGGAATTTTTTGGTAGAGGCCGAAAGGATCTAGAAATTTTCAAAGCACTTAGCCATATGAAGCTATGGACATTGCATAGGAAAGGGGTTAGCGTGTTTGATGATTGGTGCAGATCATAGCGCTGAAGATATGCACAACAAAGGTCGTGGAAAGGCTCAGGAAAAATTAATTTCTTTTATGGCAATTGGTGGACAGATTCATGATGTCCTCCAAAGAGGACATCATGAATGAATGAATTAATTCATGAACCATGTATCTGAAGAGAATTCCTAGAGGACTAGCGGTTACAGCAGTTGGTGACTCATGTAATCCGGTAGATGGATTCTTTTTATATGGACATTGATTTCATATGTACAAAGACAACAACAATGAAAAAAAAAAAATTATAATGGAGTTAATTTATTACATGTAAATGGGCATACTGCTGTAAGACCTAGTATGGCATGCGTACCCCTGGGTAAATCACTGGTAAAGTCTAGGTTAGACCTAGGTGATAGGGGGATGTCAAGTTAACAATTACCCTGGGTAAAAATTTGAGGGTGGAAGAGCTAGAGTGAGTGGGGTTGTCTCATCTGGTAGGTTTGGCTGGATTTAGTAAATAATCCCCAAGTCAAGTTTAAGGGGGGAATTGTTAAGTAAACTTGACTCGGGATAGAGTAAAAGTTGACTAGGGTAAATAGTAGTGGTTTTGGGGCACATGGTTTTGTGCACCCATGGTTTTGGCCCATGGTATTGCATGTAATGGAGCCTATAAAAAGGATGGGAAGACTTCATTGTAACATAAGGCCTGGAGGTGAGCGGTGAAGGCTCACTTGGTCAGATTGGCCAGGGTTTTGGCCAATGGTAATGAAATTTCACTGGTTGGGTTTTTCCCCGGATTTGGGGTTTTCCCGGTTGAACATTGTGTTTATGTTAATATGATTTGTTGTTGGGTTTTGTATGTTTATTTCTCTCTCAGTAAATGTTTTTATTTCTGAGGTAATTTCCTAACAAATTAAGATATATCTACTATGACTGATATATTCTGTTGTGTAACCAGCTCCAAAAAGAGAATAAAAGATATATCAACGCCTTAGAAATGAGCCACTTCGAGGGGACAACCTCCAATACATTACATAAATGAACAATTCTTGGATGATACAATTTACAAAACCTCCTTTCTATATATAGGAGTCCATGTGGCCATAACGTAATCCTAGTGGGCCACAATGTAATCCTAGCCGACCTAACAATAATAATTTAAGGGCACAATAATAACAAAATGGGGGTTACAAGGGTACAATAATAACAATAAGTGGGTTACACTAACAACAATAAGGGACTATACTAGTAATATAGGGACCTAACATGCCCCTCTCCTTCAAAAAAAGTGTTGTCCTCAACGCTTGAGTAGCTCTGGGTGCTTTTGTATAAAATTCTCATCCTCCCATGTAGAATCTTCAGTGGGTAAGTTCTTCCACTTGATGAGATAATCTGAAATTGATCGATTCCGTAGTTGTCGAGTTCTTGTTTCCGTGACCGCTTCAGGTTCCAATATGATTTTTCCTTCCTCATCAAGTTCTTGAAATATTGTTTGAACTGGAAGATTTTCACCTATAACCTTCTTTAAGCATGAAACATGGAAAACTAGATGTACTCGCGAAGAAGCAGGAAGCTCCAATTTGTATGCCATAGTACCAATCTTTTGCAACACCTTGTAAGGACCATAGTACCTTGGTGATAATTTATTATCCTTCTTAGCTTGCTTGAGGGACATTTGTTTTTATGGTTGTAGCCGTAAAAATACCCAATATCCTACATCAAAACTTCTCTCGCCGCGATGTTGATCTGCCTGTTGTTTCATTCGATTTTGTGCCAAATTCAGGTTATCCTTTAAGAGTTGGAGAACTTCTTGCTGATGCTCGATGTGATGTTCGACTGCTTGAAACTTCGAATTTTCCCTTAAAGATGATGTAATCGATGGTGGATGATATCCATAAAGTGCCATAAATGGGGTCATTTTTGCTGCAGTATGGAAGGAAGTGTTATACCACCATTCAGCGAGAGGTAACCACTCGACCCATTGTGTTTGTTTATCAGATACAAAACAACGAAGATATCCTTCCAAACATTTATTTACTATCTCAGTTTGACCATCAGATTGAGGATGATAAGATGAGCTATGAGCTAATTGAGTACCCAAACAAGAAAATAACTCCCTCCAAAAATTTCCAGTAAAAATGGGATCTCTGTCGCTCACAATAACCCTTGGGCTTCCATGTAGCTTTTGAATTCTATCCATAAATGTAGTAGCAACTGTACTTGCATTAAATGGATGAGATAATGCAAAAAAGTGTGGATACTTGGTAAGTCTATCAACTACCACCATGATGACACTCTTTCCTTCAGACTTAGGTAAACCTGTGATAAAATCCTTTGAAATCTCCTCCCAACGTTGACTAGGAATGGATAAAGGTTGTAGAAGTCCCGAGGTCTTAATTGTTTCCACTTTATTCTGCAGGCAAACCAAACATTCCACCAAAAACTTTTGAATATCAGATTTAAGGCCATCCCAAAAAAATTCTTTCTTCACCCTGTGGTAAATTTTTAAAAATCTTGAGTGTCCTCCTAAAGGAGAAGTGTGCAATTCCAGAAGAATCTTTTGTTTTAGTTGGGAATTCTTGAAAAGATATAAGCGATCTTTGTACCATAAGGAATCATTTTTCCAACTAAATGTATCAGATGTACTAGGATCTTGCTGCAACTTTTGAATGAGTGTCCATACATCTTTTTCCTTCTTCCATTCATCTTTTGCTTCGGTTATCCAATCTGGTTGGATAATAGAAATGGCACAAAGCAATGCTTCCACCTCTTCATTCTTTCTTGAGAGTGCATCTGCAACAACATTAAGCTTTCCTTTTTTGTAGATTATTACAAAGTCATAACCCAACATCTTTGTGACCCATTTTTGCTGCTCTTCTGACGATAGTCTTTTTTCCAAAAAGTGTTTAAGACTATCATGATCAGTTTTTACCTTGAAGTGTCTTCCCATTAGGTAAGTTCGCCATTTCTTTAGTGCATGCAATATTGCTAACATCTCCTTCTCATAAATAGGTTTATGTAAATACTTTCCTTGGATTGGACGACTTTCAAAAGAAATGGGTCTTCCTTCCTGCATTAAAACTGCACCAATTCCATTTCCTGGGGCATCACATTCCACAATAAAGGTTTTTGTGAAGTCTGGTGTAGCTAAGACCGGTGCTAGGCACATTGCCTCTTTAAGATGTTCAAAGGCCTTAGTTGCTTCAGGAGTCCATGAAATGCATCTTTCTTCAATAATGTTGTTAGAGGTGCTGCTATTCTCCCATAATTCTTAACAAACTTGCGATAATACCCTGTTAACCCGAGAAATCCTCGCAACTTCTTTATGGCTGTGGGGACTTTCCATTCCTTAATGGCTTTAATTTTGTTAGGGTCTACTTTAACACCCTCGTGAGATACAATATGACCCAGATATTCCACCTCTTGTACTCCAAAGAAACATTTGGATTTTTTTGCATATAATTGTTTCTCCTGCAATAGTTTGAGCACTCTGTCAACATGTTCAACATGATCCTTCCAAGACCTGTTGTAGATTAGTATATCATCAAAAAATACTAGCACAAATTTTCTAAGGAAGGGTTTGAAAATGGAATTCATCAACCCTTGAAATGTAGAAGGTGTATTGGTAAGACCAAAAGGCATGACCAAAAATTCATAATGACCCTCATGAGTTCAAAATGCTATTTTTGGAATATCTTCAGTCTTCATTCTAATTTGATGATATCCTAAACGAAGATCCAACTTGGTAAAATAAATTGCTCCATGTAATTCATCCAATAATTCATCAATCATAGGAATGGGAAATTTATCTTTAATGGTGAGCTTATTGAGCTCCCTATAATCTGGACACATTCGCCATGATCCATCCTTCTTGTGTACCAATACTACAGGAACAGAGAAAGAACTTTGACTAGGTTGAATTATACCCGCCTCTAACATTTCTGCAATCATACGTTCAATTTCGCTCTTTTGGAAGTAAGGATATCTATAAGGCCTGATGTTTGGAGGAACACTTCCCGGAATCAAATGAATAGCATGATCATGATCATGAATAGGTGGGAGTCCTTTGGGAGTTTCAAACACCTTGGAATGATTGTCCAAGACTTGTCGGAGATCTGCAGAAATAGATGATTTTGATGTCGGAACTTCTAGTGAGCATAATTGTGCAATTACGCCTCGTTGTTCTTTCTTTAGAAGCTTTGTCATGACATTAGAGCTTATTATCCTTCCTAGCTTCCCTTCAATACCCCGTAATTCGACTTCCTTTCCTTCTGAAAAAAATTTCAAGAAAATTTCTTGAAAATTAAAAGCTACCGTCCCCAAAGATTGTAACCATCGTACTCCTAGTACAACATCAGCACCTCCCATAGGAATGGAAAGCATTGGACTAGTCAATACATATTCCCCCATGGTTAGCTTGATATTATGGCATTTTCCAGAGCAATTTATAGTTCCTCCATTTGCAACCATCACTTGACATTCTGGTGCTGGCTATAGGAAACAATTTAATTCCTTGGCTACCTTACAATGAATAAAATTATGGGTTCTACCCGAATCAATCAACACTATTACTTTTTTCTTCTTGATTTGTCCTTCTATCTTGAGAGTTTGAGGAGTGGTAATTCCTGCCAGTGCATTACACGATATGGTCGGATTCATTTCTTCCTCTTCTAGGGCTGGTTCCAGGTGTATATCCTCTTCTTGTTCATTTTCTTCTTCCTCTTCACAATCTATGTAAAATAATTTCCTCTCAGCACACTTATGACCTTTAGTGTATTTGCTATCACAACTGTAGCAAAGCCCTTTTGCTCTTTTTTCTTCCAATTGTTGTGGTGTCAACCTTGTAGGTTGTGGAAATCTAGGCGTAGAAACACTTCCTTCTTTATAGAATCGAGTGGTAGGCTTCCTTGTCGCCATAATTTTACATTCAACTTTTCTTGCCAACCTGAATGCCTTCTCCAATGAATCAGGTTCCAAAACACGAACTTCATGTTGGATGTTATCCTTTAAAGTGCCTAGGAAGAGATCAATCCTGTGTTCCTCTCGAATATCAGTTACCCTTATATTCAATTTTTGGAAGTCCTCAATGTGTTGCCCCACTAAACCCTTTTGTTTGAGATTTATCAATTGGCTAAAGAAGGTGTTGCTCTTCGTATCCTCATAATGTGCTATCATTTCCTCCGTAAAAATTGACCAAGTGACAATTTTTTTACGGGAGCAAAGCCATCGATACCATACAAATGTATTTTGTTCTAATTGTAAAGTTGCAATGCATACCTTTTGTGTGTTTTGCACATTATGGAGATCAAAATATTGCTCCATCTGTAGTATCCATGTTACAGGATCCTTTCCATCAAACTTCCTCATATCCATTTTGGAATATGGTGGTTCTTCCCGCCAACATTAGAGTTTATGAAATCACGATTAACATTTATTTTGTTCTCATCATGAGTTTCCTCTACTATCTTTTCACCATTAGGAAACATTTCTTGTATCAACTTTCCCAGACCTTCGATGTCTACTTTTAGATCTTTCTTCATGTTTTCCATGTTGTCTTTCATTTTTTCATCGATCTTAGCTTCCATGTCATCCATCTTAGCTTCCATGCCCACTTCCATGCCATCCATCTTAGCTTCCAAACCACTCATCTTATCTTTCGCGCCTTTCTTCAAACCATCCATCTTAGTTTCCACACCCTTCTTCAAAACTTCCATTTCATTTTTTGTTGTTCTTTGCGAGAGCGAAATTTGTTGCACTTGCTCTTGTAATTTTGATATGTCATGTTGCCATTCTTCGTCTTCATGAGTCATAGTAGAGCCTTATAAAGGATTAATGGGTGTTGAATTCTTTTTAGGGGCCATTTTAGACTCCAATATTGATATCTATTCTACAATAGGCCCTTGCAATCAATTCAACTTGATTTTTCAAACAAGACTTATGCAATTCGGAAAAAAAATACACACCTTTTACTTGCTTTGAGGAGCTCGATATTGAAATTGTATTATCTCTATGGTTGTGGATCTTCAATATCTGAAATTATGCACTGAAGTAGCCCTCTGAATTCTCTTTTGAATGCCATAGCTCTGACCTGATTTGGATTCTCCAAGACAAAGTTGTGTACAATCTCCCACAATGACCTAATTATGGACTAGTTCAGTAGAGCGAACTTGTACGACTTGCCACGTGTCATTATTTCGTCCTTTGTCCCTGAAATTGATAGGCAAGAAACTAAATTTTGTGTACTTGTGACCTCTTTTTACTTCACTGCAATCCGATGCCCAGAAGAGAGTTATTGAACTTTTCCCACGATCACCTCTTTGAGATGCAATTCAGGAGCCTGTAAAAGCACTACCTTCCACAGATTATATCTCCAAAAATATTGTGAACCAAGCTCTAAAATTTTTTGACGAATTTCCTCAGGATTTCAGCTTCGCACCATATGAATTTCAGATTCTGAACCTTCGTAGAAAAAACGTTATAGCGCAAATTCCACGATGACATGTTTAGGAGCCTGAAAAAAGACCTAACTTCCATAGATCATATCTCCGAAACTATTGCGAACTAGGCTCTGAAATTTTTAGACAATCTTCCTCAGGAGTTCGGCTTCACACCCTAAAAATTTTCTCTTCTGAAACTTCGTAGAAAAAAAGTTATAGCACAATGTTGACATGACCTGCTTGTTGATTCAACCCTACAGAATCAAATAAGCTCAAGGGAACCGTAATCAGCCCAAAAGAGAAAAGAGATATCAACGCCTTAGAAATGAGCCACTTTGAGGGGGAAACCTCCAATACATTACATAATGAACAATTCTTGGATGATACAATTTACAAAACCTCCTTTCTATATATAGGAGTCCATGGGGCCATAATGTAATCCTAGTGGGCCACAATGTAATCCTAGCCGACCTAACAATAATAATTTAAGGGCACAATAATAACAAAATGGGGGTTACAAGTTTTCAATAATAACAATAAGGGGGTTACACTAACAATAATAAGGGACTATACTAGTGATATAGGGACCTAACATATTCTTCCTCACTTAAGTTCCTTTCATATTCCTAAAGTATTTTATTGTAAGATATGGCTATCATGATTCACTAAGTAAAATAATGGGATGCACCAAGGCATCATGTTATCATTGAAAGAAAGAGCTTCAGGCATGATCGAAAGAAAATCTTGAAAGATTGTTAGACTCTTTCGAAGTGAAGGTGATAGCTCTTGGGGATCTCTTTGGGAAAAAAAGTGGCAAGGTCATCTAGTACAGGCTTTGTCATACATCTATCAAAAGGAAACCTCTGCTGATTGGGATACTTTATATCCTCAATATTCTCTCATGGAATATTATTTGAAAGGTTCACTAATCATGGGGAAAAGCAAGTGTTTCCTCAGGAATTAAAATATTGTGGAATTCATGGGATGATGGTATGATGACATAAAAGTGAAGAAAATCAAGGGATTGAAGCCCTTTCAATCAAGGAATTTGTTGCAGGAAGTCCGGATAACCCAAAGGAAAATCAGGTATGCGATGTAAAGTCTAGTCTATTTCTCCTAAGTAGCAATATTCATACTCCAAGACTCTGCCCTCAATTCACAGTCATAAAAATACAAGGCATTGCATAAGCTACAACACTTTACAATCATACATTAAAACCCAACTATATATATCATTCTTGATAATACGCTATGTGCCCATGTAAACATAATAATCATCCATATTAAATCTTTGAGAAAATATTGAAATCACCCATAACATGAATCGATCAACTTCTACAAGTGTTTAATCAAGTCTCTAATCTCTGCGCAATAGCTACTAGAAGGAGGGAAAACACTACCTCAATATTTTCCTTTCAGAATTCGCATTGTCTCACTCATGAACAAATAATTATTGTGAGCTTCAGATATGGAATGAGACATCTCCCTTCGTGCCAATGCAGTACTACACCTCACACACTATAGTGTATTATTACATTCTTCACATTCTTCAGGTGGAATCAACCTCTTTCAATTTCTTTCTTCTATGATCATCTATAACATTTCTAATAGACACTCCAAATTTGATCCACATAAACACATCACACCAACATCCTTTGGAGACTCATCGTACTTTTTTCTAGGATCAGATTAAATTCATTCATTCCAATATCAAACTGCTTTAGATCTTTCCTCTTTCGCTTAAACAATACACACATGGTAGCATTTATCCATGTATTCCATCACATCCATACAAACTTATGACAATCTTACTTCAGATCGGATTTCATCCATGCACAAGTATATCTTTTAGATATCAAATTGATCTACTATAAATGTACAATTTCATACAAGTACTTCAACTCGCACTTGGAAAAAAATTAGATCTATTCAATAAATGACAAAGTAATAAAATAATTCCCATGCATCATAATGCTCAGTACATGTCTCAATCGGTCTATGAAAACTTAGATCCACTGTGGTTGAGCCATAACACCCTTGTGGCCCCAAAAATGCCTTTGAATCTATGCTAGGAAATAAATAAAAAATACAGAAAGATATACAATTAAAGAGGACTAGTGCCAGAACAAACTCCTTAGATATCTCGAATGAACACTTGCTCAGATGACACCCCTATTTAAACAGAGATGCAATCCACCCCCTCATTGGATCTTGGACGGGATTTCAATCCATATCCAAATTGATCTGCATCCTTCATTAGTTTGTTTCAAAAATGAAATGAAATTGTAATGGAAACAAATTTTGGGCTTAATGCTCAGGCATCAACGCATTTCAACCACACACCACATTCTATTCACTCCATGCATTATCTAAGTTTTAATCTGATTTGATCATCACTGCCTCACTCACGCATTCCATGTTGTCTCCAATCATGCAAGAACTAGATTTCAACAATAATTACTCATTAAGGTTTATAAGGACTTAAAACATTCAAACCATACACATATCTGACACACACATTCCTTAATTGTATGCTGGTATCCAATGTTGCTTCTCAAAATGAATTTGTTTCCTTCAAACAAGCTCATACTTATGCAATTCTTTAATCAGGCTTCAATTTCTGATTTTTAAAACCTCTTCTATTTGACTCATTCCTAAATAATCGAACAATATTTTTTCTTCATTACTGTGCCCTCAAATACGAAGTTAAATAAATTAGAAACGAAATTTTAATACAATGTCACTGAATCAAATTCCTCCAGTTACGACATTGTGTGAAACATATTTTCACAGCTCATTCAAATTCAATCTTTGAAAATGTTTCAGTCAACTCATCTAGTATCAACTTTCTATTTTCTTAGAGGTTAGAACAAAGCTTCATAAATTTAAAACACATAGATTTAGGTTAACTTCTAATTAAACCTCCAAACAATGATTTCATCATTCGAACTCCATCATATTCCTGTACTCACACAATTTACCCAATATGCAAAGATACATATTATTTCATAATGAACAGAATTTCACACAGTCTATCCATATACCATTCGAAACAGAATTTTGTTTTCTAGTATTAATTAAATTCACACATAAATTACATAGATTTACATAAGGTATTTTATAACTTATGGACCTTGATTGCTTTAAGTAATCTTCCCCTCTCTCTATCCCGGTATCCTTCATTTGAATTGGCCTCACTTAATGCCTTTGAGGCTTACAAATATATATAAAAGGATTTTTCAACCAATTCTGTTTCAGATCCACAATCTACTCAACCATATCTTAAAAATCCTCTAAATCCACTTTTGACTTGGCTAAATCCCTATTCTCGAACTTCCTAATACCAATGATCTTTATGAGATCTTCACAATTCTAATATCTCTCGCCTTCTCAATTATTTGAGAATATTTACACTAAAATCCTCACACACTTATTTTTAACTAAAATCATTTAAAAATATATAAAAAAATCCTATTAATAAATTAAATTATTTATCAAACATTAGACCCCCTAAGTTAACCAAAATACATTGATTTTTTTCAAGCCGAATGCTCCTGCATCAGACTACCAAAGTTGAAAAAATTCATGATCTCTTGATCATGTGTTTCATATACTGATGAAAAACCTCTAGGGTCCCAAACCTTAGTTTGTAATTGTCCAACTGCTATGCACCTTTGTTGCTACTCGATGTCTGTTATCTTTTGTTTCTTTTTCCTTTCTTCAATCAACTTCAAATTATGGTTGATAATCCCTTATAATATCAATTTTATCCATATGAACTAGTTTATCGTTAAATTCCACGGTTCTTCAATCACAGAATCAATTTATGTTGTTCCCTGATTGCGTTCATTAACATCTTGCTCTACAATTTCCATTTTCTTTCTCTTATATTCAAATTTACTTTCAATAATTAAATTCCCTGACATCTTTCAGACTTCATACTCATTCACCTTTTCTTCTTTGTTATCCAATATATCAGAAACTTATAAATCAACACATATCTCTATCCCAATCAAATATTGAGACACTCCTTCATTTCTGACGGCAATCACATACTCATACTCCAGTTCTTTTAGCAAATACTCTAGCAACTCAATTTCTCTTTAACACCTCAAAACTACTTCACCATGATGTTATGCATAGTATTCAATATGTTCCACTTTCTTAACATCTTTCAGTATATGTCCTTCATCTTCATTCAATCCTATTACTATCTTCTCTTTGTCCCAAGACAAATCTGCATTGCCTCCTTCTTCAACATACTTTTCATTATTGTCTTTCCGTAAGCCCTCTTCAAGAGCTATCGTTTCCCCGTATTATGCATTAGAATTCTCCTGTAATTTTTATTCATCAATAACATTAGTCAAATTAATTAGCTTACCTCTCTGAGATAGTATTCCTTCATTCTTCATCAGAATAATATTCTGAAATTCTATCTCCATGACAACTTCACTTGATTGTCTCTTCCCACTAAGTAACTCATCAATAAACTTCTTCTGCTACAACCATTCACAACCTTCCTCATCTGAGAGGTTTTCTTCATCATATTTTACTTCAAGACCTTCGTTCATCCTGAATATATTTTCAAAAGGTTGCTTATCTTTTGAAATACATGAAATCATACACAAATTATCTGTTTTAAAAAAATAAGACCTCGCAGTCTCACGCAATGCTCCAGCCATCTGGTATTCTTATTTCTCAAAACCCTTCATATGATTCAGAACATCCTCTATAGACCTCTCCTTTGTATCTTCATTTATTTCAAAAAAAAATTGGCCATGTTCTGGTTTACATACCAAAACTTCCTCCTCGTACTTATTTACTCTGAGTAAATATTTCTTCAGTTGAGAATTCAATGTATGCTCCCACTTCACTTGTAACCTATGACATTTGAATTTTCTTCTCATAATCCAACCATACTTCTGGTCTCTCTTATTTACCTGTAACATCTCCATCAATAACTTAAGATGGAATTTTATCTCAACCTTCTCTTTATCAATCTCTTCTTGACTCATTCTCATGCAATTTTCCTTGCCATATTCCTTCTCCTTTCTATGGCTTCTCCCTGAACCTTTGCAATGACTATCAAAAATCATCTTCTCCTCCTCTATGAACTTTACTTGTGGACTGCACCAAAGCCTCCCTTTTCAGCAAGTCTCCATACCTACCTTTGATATTTCAGCAATCTTTTCTTCTTAAGCTTGATCTATGGTTCTCTGCCTCTAGAACCATTATTTGAGAAAATATCTTGCTCCTCTTTGCTTCTGCAGCTTGAATCCACTTTTATTGAGAACACTCTTGTCCACTCTATCCAACCTTCAACTAGAAAATTAAGGTTCTTTGCCAGTTTCCTTCAAAGTATCCACTTACTCTGTCTTGAAGAACACAATTGGTTCTTTTTCTTATAGCTCCTCTTGTTGTTCTTTTGCCAAGACATTCCCTCTTTGTCTGCAACCTGTAACCTGCAAATACATATTTAAAACCAGAGTTAAAAACATACCATCTCACCTTCAAGATCTCTGCATGATCTTCTTCCACCATTCATATGTTCTTTTTCTCTCTACAATTTCTCATTAAGAGTATCAACTACTCCCCATATTCTGCCATATTTTATCTCTGTGTTCCTGTTGCTTGTCAAATTTAAAATATTATCTCCTCTTTTTGCAATCACAATTTTGTTCTGCATATATAATTTCAAGAAAATAACTATGCTTTAATTTCCTCTCAAAGATATTTTACCAGCTCTGATACCAACTGATGTAAAATCTAGTCTATTTCTCCTATGTAGTAGCCTTCATACTCCAAGACTGGGCCCTCAATTCACAGTCATAAAAATACAAGGCATTTCATAAGCTACAACACTTCTCAATCAGACATTAAAACCCAACTATATATATCATTCTTGGCAATACGCTTTGTGCCCATGAAAACACAATAATTAGCCATATTAAATATTTGAGAAAAGCTTGAAATCACCCATCAAATGAATCGATCAACTGCTACATGTGTTTAATCAAGTATCTAATGTCTACGCAATAGATACTAAAAGGAGGGAAAACACTACCTCAAACTTTGCCTTTCACAATGCACATTTTCTCACGCATGAAAAAATAATTATCTCGAGCTTCATATATGGAATCAGACAACTCGTTTCGTGCCAATGCACTACTACACCTCACACACTATAGTGTATTATTACGTTATTCAAGTGGAATCGACCTCTTTCAATTTTTTTCTTCCACGATCAGCTACAAATTCTCTAATAGACACTCCAAATTCGATGCACAGAAACACATCACACCAACACACTTTGGAGACTCGTCACACTTTGTTCTAGGATCAGATTAAATTCATTCATTCCAATATCAAACTGCTTCAGATCTTTCCTCTTTCACTTAACCAATACATGCATGGTAACATTTATCCACTTATTCCATCACATCCATACAACCTTATGACGATATTGCTTCAGATCAAATGTCATCCACACAAAAATTATATCCTTTAGATATCAAATTATCTACTGTAAATGAACAATTTCATACAAGTACTTCAACTTGCACTTGAAAAAACATTAGACCTATTCAACCAATGATGAAGTAAGATAATAATTCCCAAACATCATAATTCTCAGTACAATTCCCAATCAATCTATGCAAACCCAGATCCACTGTGGTTGAGCCATAACACCATTGTGGCCCCAAAAATTCTTTGAACCTATTCTAGGACATAAAAAAAAACACATAAAGATATACAATTAAATAGCACGAGTGCCAGAACAAAGTCCTTAGATATCTCGAATGAACACTTTCTTAGATGACACCCCTCTTTAAACACAGATTCAAGCTACATCTTCATTGGATCTCGAACAGGTTCAATCCATATCCAAATCGATCTACATCCTCCATTATTTTTCTTCAACAATTAAATGAAATCGGGTTGGCAACATAGTTTGGGTTTAATGCTTAGGCTTAAATGCATCTCAACCACACACCACATTCTATTCACTCCATGCATTATTTGAGTTTTAATCTGATTTGATCATTACTACCTCACTCATGCATTGCACGTTTTCTCCAATCACGCAAGCACCAGATTTCAACAATAATTCCTCATCAGGGGAAATTTTAAGGATGGATGTTTATCTTAAAGTTTAGAAACTTTGGCGAATCTTACTAGTCCCTAATATCCAAATTTTAAAATGTTTGATAATAATTTTGTAAAAATGTTTCAATTTCTAATTATTTTATATTAAAAAATATATAATATTGGAGAATTTTAAGGTAACATAATTTTTTAATATAAAATTTGGGTGAATTCATTTTTAGAAAAATGTAAATTGGTGAATATTGTTTTTGGAAAAAACATGGAATATTAGCCCACCTGCGAATATTAGCCCCTAAAATTTTTCATGTTCCTCATGCAAGTTTGTAAGGACTTATAATGTTCCAACCACACAAAGACCCGACACACATACTCCTCAATTTTATGTCGGTCTCCAATGTTGCTTCTTAGAATGATTTTGATTTCCTTCAAACAAGTTCATACTTATGCAATTATTGAATCAGGATTAAATTTGTGATTTTTAAAACTTATTCTATTCAACTCATTCCTAAATGATTGAACATTGTTTTTTCTTCATTGATGTGCCCTCAAATCTGAAATTTAAGAAATTAGAAGTGAAATTTTAATACAATGCTGTTGAATCAAATTCCTCTAGTTACGGCATTATGTGAAACAGAGTTTCACGGGTCATTCAAATTCAATCTTTGAAAATGTTTCAGTCAACTCATTTAGTGTCAAATTTCTATTTTCTTGGAGTTCAGAACAAAGCTTCAAAAATTTAAAACAAAGAGATTTATTTTACCTTCTAATTAAACCTCCAAACAACGATTTCATCATTCATACCCCATCATATTCTTGTACTCACACAATTCACGCAACATGTAGAGATATATACTATTTCATAATGAGAAGGATTTCACACAGTATATCCATATACCATTTGAAGCAAAATTTCCTTTTCTGTATTAATCAAATGGATGCATAAATTGCATAGATTTACATAAGGAATTTCATACCTTCTTGACCTTTATTACTCTAAGCAATCTTCCCCTCTCTCTAGCCCGATTTCCTTCATTTGAATTGGCCCGCCTTAATTCCTTTGAGGCTTACAAATATATAGAAAAATATTTTGTAACCAATTTTTGTTCAAATCCACAATATACTCAACCATATCCTAAAAATCCTCTAAATCCACTTTTGACTCAATTAAATCCCTATTCTATAACTTCCTAATCCCTATGACATTTACGAGATCTTCACAATTCTAATATCTCTCGTATTCTCAATTATTTGAGAATATTTACATTAAAAACCTCACATGCCTATTTCTAACTAAAATAATTCAAAAATATAAAAAATTCCTATTAATAAATTAAATTATTTATCAAACATTAGACCCCCTAAGTTAACCAAAATATAATTAATTTTTTCGAGCTGGATGCTCCTACATTAGTATGTATGCTTACATTTGATATTCTGGAAGTCTTGTCATATGGTTGCAACTAGCATGGATCAATGCTCTATCTTGAGATCATGGTCAAAATTAAGGATCTTCTGCCTAAATGATCTGAAAATGGATTGGATAACTTGTTATCCTTTTCAAGAACCCTGCACTTAGTTAAACAAATAAAATATCTAGATTATACTTGACTTTTGCGGAATTTTATACTTGAAATAGGTGTATGTTTTTTAACTATTCAAGTGCTTTAAGTAAAAATTTTTTTCTCAAATTAAACATGTGCAGTAGCCATATAATGCAACAAATAAACATCAACACATAACATCAAATTTAATCTAGGAGTTCACCCGAATCTAGTGGGCTACGTCTCCTTGAGCTCTTTTCATATTGACTTGCCTCTTTGGGATTATGGAAAATTTTATTTTACAAGTTAAAAAATAAACTCCAATGGTTAAATGAACTGAACCAATGGGTTTATAATACCATTATACCCCTATCATGGCTGTCATCAGTCTGAATACAGATCTAGGCTTCCTTAGACTTGATTCCTTCTATCGGTGCTCTTGAGCTAAATTGAGCTTATATATGGCACTAACTCCCTCAGAATTACTTTTATGTCCCTGAAACCTCACCTACCATCTCCAGCACATATTATACCTCCAAAATGGTCTGATCATTTTCTCCAAAAGAGCACTCCATCACTAATCTAGTCCTCCATCCATTGTTGGCCCTAGGCTGCCCAAAAGTTCCCTATAGGTTCTTGACCTTAAAAAGTATTCAAATGAATTTTAAAATCCCTTCAATGGATTATAAATGTCAAAAATAGTCAAAATAGACTATTGGTTAGCTGAAATTGGCCTCCAGCTGCTCCAGTTCACCTCCAACACCTGGCGGCACCCCTTGGCTCTAGGTCAAAGAAAAATTCTTTGTGGGTTATCGACCTCTAGAAGTCCTCAAAATATTTTGAAAAATCCTCCATGGTTTCAGAATTATAAGGCCTCTAGCTTCCTTGGCTAGGCCTAAAACTGTTCCTGGCACTTACTGGCCCTAGTGGCCGCTAAAACTTATCTAAAGCATATAGGCCTTCAAAAGCCCTCTACAGGCTTTTAAAACCACACTATTACTTCCATAATGTCTAGAAAATCTAAAATTGACTATTGGATTTTTGAATAAGGCCTCTAGCTGCACTGGCTACGCCTCAAACTGTTGTTGACCCATGGTGGCCCTAGTGGCCCCTAGAACTTCTATGAAACAAAAAAATACTCAAAATTCCTTTGATGGCTCTACAACCCTCACCAATGAGTCTGGAATGTCTGAGATAGTCGAACTTGACTATTGGCACTCAAAAATTGGTCAAATCTAGGTCAACATAGAGCCAAAACAGGATTTTCCGAGTGACCCCTAAAAAATCCTCCATCAAATGTGGAGAACTAAAGTTTAACTCCAGTTAAATTCGGAAAATCCCGCTCCAACTAAAATTACGCCAACAAAAAATGTTAGTGATAAATGTTGGGTTAGGGGGTTGGACACATTTCCTAACCTCGTGGTATTCAACCCTGAACTGTCGGCGTTAATGTTGGATTAAACCATGGCATTGACCATGCCATGTGATAAGCTTAAGGTTAATGTCAGAGTTAATACTGTGGAGGCTAACAGTTGTAGAATATGTTGGCATAAACAACACATGTGACAAGTCCATGTAAATAGCGGGAAATTAGGGCTTAAGCCCTTAGACTTGGGGTGAAGTTCCTATGGGGGAGGGACTGGCCCCTCCGAACCCCTAAATGCAAATTGGTTACACAATAGATTAAACATGCCAACGTATAGTGTTAAGAACCATCGTATAGCCTAAAGGTAACACATGGGTGCTACAGGAAAGAGGTCACGGGATTGATCTCGGCCGAGTCCAAAATTTTTTATTACATAGTCCTGGGGACACGTGGCAGCCTCAGGGTCGGCCACATGTCACCCTCTCATTGAACGAAATTTCAAAAGTACAACCCCTTGTAGAATAATGATCTGCCACTTGGCATGACCTGACTAGCCTGGATGGAATATTTTGGGGAATATTCCAAGGAATATTCTGAGGAATATTCCCTTCACTATTCTCTTTTTAAATTTCCCAAATTTGAGTCAAACTTGGTCAAAGTCCAAAAATTGCATTTTACTGGACTTTTGAAACTGCGATAACTTCTTCATACGGTGTCAATTTTTCGAACTGTTCACGGTGTCAAAATCAAGAAGATGAGATCTATCCAGTCGCTTAGATTCGGCACACTTTTGAACACTTTGAATTTTGAGCTATCACTTAGGTCCTTGATCCAAATCTGATCACACCTCCCCATTGGGAATTTTTTAGACCCCAAAAGACTAATATACTAGTATGTAGAATAGATGATAGTACAACACCCTCACCTTTTTAGCCTCCATACACTTTCCTTGCATGGATTAGTGCCATTGAACCACAACTAGAAGGTAGTCAACACTTTCCTTCCTGGATGTACTTGTCCTCTTGTTAAGAACTTTCTTCCTTGCACTCACTCAGAAATTTCTGGTGAGAAATTTACAGAAGGTAGATGAACATCATGTCCTTTATTATCCATCGAAGGTGGCTCAAACAAATGTGAGATTATAACAGAAAACATGCATACATAACTGAACATTGCATATGTACAAATGAGTGCATATCTTACTGTGTCAAGAAGTAAAACCACTTCTTACCAAGCCACTTCCACGATGATTTTTGCTGCTAAAACTCTTCTTCATGTGAAACATCTGTTCTCACATCAATGATGGAATCTTTGGTTCCACTTTCACTAGTCTTTCTATACTCTTGCTTCAAATTATTAGGATGCTTAGTTGGATGCAATGTCCAATAATGCGAAACAAAATGTACCTTCTTCGTGCAATATGTGCAAGTCCTATGCACCTTCTTTGCAAGTTTCCTTTGCCTCAATTGTTTCCTGTATGCCTTCATCCTCTTCCAGCATTTTGAAACCACATGGCTACACAGACCAAAATATGCACATCAACTCTTTCTTCCATTCAAGCATGTAGAATTTTCATGCCTTGTAGAAACATAATCAGCTTGACTATGGGAATAATTATACCATGTATGTTATTTTGCATGTCGATCTTTTATAACTTCATGAGGAGATGAACTTGTAAAGGCTACAGCTTCTCCGTAAAATGCATGTGTACAAACACCTTGCTACAACATAGGCTTCAAACAATGGCAATCAACTTGAAAACAAACTTGGCATGTTTGTGATTGAGAACTTGCGGCAAAATTTCTTTTTTAGGTTGCCTCAAATGCCTTCATGGCTTTGGAGTTTTCGCCATTAGATTGAACATAGCCTAGACCAATTTTCTTAGGTCTTTCCTCATCCAAAATAGGATCAATCATGCCTTGTGCATGATTTCCTAAACCCTTGCCTTCATAGCCCATTTTTAACGTTAACTTGGACCCTATACCTCTAGTCTTATTTTCAAATGAACCAACACATCTATCTGAAGAGGAAATTCAAGACAAATTAGAGTGTATTACCTCTGCTTCACGCATGTTCTTAGTTAAAGCCTATTGGGCTTGATGGAGCTGCATCTCCATATCATGCATTCTTTGAAGAATTTCTTCCTTCTCTTGCTTCATAGCAACCAATTGCTCACAAAGTTTAGTGCTTTCATTTCTACCTTCAAACATAATTTGCACCATATTCTTTATGATGTAGAAGTCTTGCTTCATGTATTCATCGAAGAATCTTGTGAAGGAGGAGGATTTTGAAACCTCACTTGATGAATTTTTAATTATTAAAATGAACAAAGTAACTTCAACAAAAATTCACAAATCTTTCAAAAACAATTGACAAAGCTTCTGAACAAAATGGCTATAGAGTCAAGCTCTTCTTCAAGCAGCCTTTGCAAACAAAACCTCTTGTGCTTCAATGGTTGCCTTGAGGTCCTTTGGGTAAGGAGAATCCCTTTAGCCTCTTCCTTCTTATCCTCTTTTGGAATTAGCTAACAGTAGCTTTCCCTTCACCTCTATAAAAGTTAAACTTGTAAGCAACAGTCAGTTTGCAAACAGTCAAATTCTTTGCACTGTTTAAACACCTTTCAAGTCAAACAAGAAACCTAGTGATCTGTCAAGTAATTAAACCAGTGCTCCGATACCAACCTAATCTAAAAATGGGTTAGATAACTTGTTATTCTTTTTAAGAACCTCCCACTCAATTAAACAAAAAAAATATCTAGCTTATACTTGACTTTTGTGGAATTTTATACTTGAAACAGGTGTATATTTTTTAAAATTTAAGTGCTTTAAGTCCATTTTTTTTGCTGAAATTAAACATGTGAAACAACCATATAATGAAGAAAATAAAAATCAACACATAACAGAAAATTTAATCTAGGAGTTCGCCCGAATCTTGTGGGCTACGTCTCCTTGAGCTCTTGTCATCTTGACTTGGCTCTTTTGGATTATGGAAAAGTTTATTTTACAAGTTACAAACTCAACTCCAATGGTTAACTGAACTGAACCAATGGGTTTAAAATACCACCATATTTTTTTCATGGTTTTCATCACTCTGAAAACATATCTACGCTTCCTTAGACTTGATTCCTTCTATTAGTGCTCTTGAGCTACATTGAGCTTATCTATGGAATTAAATCCTTTAGAGTTATATTTATATCCCTAAAACCTCACCTAATGTATCCACCACATATCATACCTCAAAAATGAACTGATCATTTTCTCCAAAAGAGCACTGCATCCCCAATCTAGGCCTCCATCCACTATTGGCCCTGTGCTGCCCAAAAATTATCTGTAGTTTCTCGACCTTCAGAAGTATTAAAATTACTCCAAAAATCCCTTCAATGGATTCATAATGTCCAAAATAGTAATAATATACTATTGGTTCGCTGAAATTGGCCTCTGGTTGCTCTAATTTCCCCTCCAACACCTGGTGGCACCCCCTGGTTCTAGGGTCAAATAAAACTTCTCTGCGGGTTCTGAACCTCTAGAATTCCTCAAAAGCTTCTAAAAAATCCTCCATTGGTTTTATAATTCTCATTACAGTCAGAAATGACTATTGGTTTGTTGAATAAGGCCTCTAGCTACCCTGGCTAGGCCTCAAACTGCTGTTGGCACTTATTGGCCCTAGTCCATGGAACTTCTATGAAGAATATAAAACTTCAAAAGTCATATAAAGGCTCTAAAAACCACACAATTAGTTCCATAATGTCTGAAACATCCAATATTTACTATTTGATTTCCAAATAAGCCCTCTAGCTGCATTGGCTAGGCCTCAAACTGTTGTTGGCCCATGGTGGCGCTTTTGTCCCCTAGAACTTCTCTGAAACAAAAACCTACTCAAAAGTCCTTTGATGGCTCTGAAACCCTCACCAATGAATCTGGAATGTCTGAGATAGTATAATTGAATATTGACACTCAAAAATTGGAGTTGGAAATATGATGTAATATGTTGTCCTTAATGACAACCTACTTGATGAGGTTGTCCTTGATGGAAACCTACTTGATAAGTTGCCTTTTGATAAGCAAACTATATGTTAAAGATATAAAAGTGATGTTTCTACAGGTCAGTTCAGATGTGATAGAGAAATTAATTCCAGTAAGTGCCAGAGAGATGAAACAAGAAATATTTCTCAATGTATACGCAGGTTTGATGAAGGCAACCCGCGTATGGAGGCAATGTATATGCTACTTTTATTAAGGCAACCCGTGTATACATCCAAAATTATTATATACATATTTTTTATGAAGAGAAATCACGTATACACGCAGGTACGAAGAAGAAAAGTTGTGTATGCCTTTTGTGCTCTAAAATTATGATATCAAGGGGCATTACCATGGTATTATCCCACAATATTAAGCGATGTATTGTCTATTTGATTCTGTCCAAGAATATCATCGGAAGTTGTGTGGTTTTGGCTCATGGTATTGGTAAAGGCTAAAGCTATATAAGGAGAAGAAGATCATAGTGCAAAGGGCCGCATGTGTCTGGGTATTGAATGAATACTTCAATCTAAAGTATATCTGAATGGAATGGGTTACAATTTATTGATAGATATGAAGTTATAATGCACCTATTGTTACAATGATGGATCAGGATCTCTAGATCTAAAAGGAAAATGTATTTTCTATATTTGTTTATGAAATGTTTAGATCTGTGATGTGGCGAATGTGTACTGAAGTGAAGGATAAGATATGAGCTGATTACCTATTCTGAAGAGTTGTGGAGTCATGTAATGTTTGCAGATATATACACACATTTTTCTTAGTGAAAGTGCATATATACGCAACTTTATTTTAGCAAAGGCATGTATGGAAGTTAGGGTTTCTCTGAAGCTTATTGCAGAGGTTTTCTGTTATTGTTGTCATTGTTCTTCTATCTGTCAATGAAGTCATCATGTAGATCTGGGTTGCTTGATTGTTGTATATGCTGCTAAGTTGATTATGTACAAATTTGATCAATGAGTGAATAAATAATTGTTATGATGACTGACTGATCACGGGTTCTGCAATTCTGAAAATATAGACAACTGAAAGCCTTAGATCTGTATCTCATACTGACTATATTCTGAAAAACAGTATTCACACATCTATACGCAGGTTGGTATTATGGAAAGCACGTATACATGAGGTTTCAATAAAGAAAAGTAGTGGTAATGAATGTTCAGGGTTGAATCTGATCCTGCATAATGATTCTGAGATCTGATTATTATTGTGTTCTAGTTACAGTGATCTCACTGTTCTGATTGAATTTTGGTTTAATTTTATTATTGATGATCTTTATGATGAGTTTAGTTGAAGCTCTGGGATATAGTCTGAAAATTGATGAAACATGGTCCATCGTGGTGCTGAGGGTCGAAGCCTTCAGTGAGGGGGTTTTATCCTCCTTCCAGTGGTTGCTAGTAAACGAGATCAGGGGGTAGTATCTCCCTTCCAGAAGTGGTTGGTAAACAGGATCAGGGGGTTAGAGCTCCCTTCCAGTAGTACCTAGAGAATGAGAGAAGGTTGCAACCTTCTACAGGTGGGTGCCTGCGTGCTGGTATGAGTCTGCACCAGTACAAGATTGTAAGTAGTTTTATTTATAATAAATATTTAAGAGAGAGATGACAGCATCGGTGGTTTTCTCTTGAATTTGGTTTCCACCTTAAATCCTAGTGTTCATGTGTGTTGCTTATGTGTGATGATTTATTATGTTCTTACTACACATGCTTACTGATTACTATACATCTGATGAATGAATGATGCACTGATCTAAGTAAATAATTTTCTGCATAATAAGATATCTAGACATACGCAAGTTTTCTTAAAGATATCCACGTGTATACACTAGTTGGGTTCATAAAAGTCGTGTATAGAAATCAATAAGGGATAAGTAGAATTTTTAAGTATGTTATAAGTACTGATTCACCCCCCCCCCCCTCTCACAATATTTTTCCCAAAAATTGGTATCAGAGCAAGTCCTTCTATAGAATCTTGATTGCTTGAAGGAGATACGTCTCAATGGGAAGGAAGAAAAAGAAACAGGCTACTCAAAGGAAGAAGATATCTCAAAAAACATATGCAGCAGAAAATGAAGAAGATGAAATAGGTATTGATTGTTATTCTTGTGATTCACTTCCTTGTGCATGCAATGTTGAAGATAGTGAATACGAAAGTAAAAGCAATGTTATGGATCTAGAAGAAGAAATTGCTAATCTCAAGAATGAAGTTGATGATCAACACATTCTATTTAATGAAAGGGAATGCATATTCAAAGATATGATTTCTATATTGAATGATCAGTCACAAGAAAGAAATTCAATTGAGCAACTAAACAAAAAACAGATAGAACAGTGTCAAAAGCTACATAATGAAGTATCCAATCATAGTGAAGGACTTGAAGTATAAATCATCTCTCTCAAAGCAGATCTGGAAAAATCAAATAAGAAGAATGAAGAACTTCTACAAACATTTGAAGAACAAGAAAATGGGTTGAAAGAAGAGATTCTAAAATTGAATGAACAAGTAGAAGAAAGAAGTAGGGTCGAAGAAAGTATGAAGAAGCAATGCCAAAGTTGAGGTAAACATTTTAAAAGGTAAATTAGAGGAAAAGGATAAACACTTGAGGTTTCAAGATAGTAATAAGATTCTAGATAATATTATTAGTATTCAATTGGTCTCCTTATATTAAATTTTGTCCTGGTTTTCATGAAACTTTTAAAGGATAATCTAGTTCACAAGAAAGTGCTAAATATTCAAAGGATATCAATCCAAAACCTAAAGTGTTGAAAGAGACAAAAGGTCAACCGAAAATCATGAATTCTCAAAGGAAATTGTTCGCTCCTAACTATAGAAGTAACAATCAATTTTAGCCTTTGATCAATAATGTTGAATTCTTTATATGTCATAGTTATGTGCATGTTCCAGCCAATTGCAGAAGTAGATCGTTTCAGTCGCAGACAAATAGACTCTACACAGAAAGGTCGACAAATACTAGGTACTCAAGTTTCTTTAAGCGTTATTGTTTTTCATGCAACCAATTTGGACATAAAGCTATCGATTGCAATAGAAGGAACATCAGGGAAAGTTATTAGGATAACTTTTCTCCCTTTTCTGGTCACGTAAGATGTTATGCTTGTAATAATTTTGGGCGTGTAGAAAAGGAATGTCGGAACATATCAATGAATCATCAAAGACAGCATGAAATTCAAACAAATGATATCATAAGACCAAAGAAAGTTAGATTCACCAACTTTAAGGTTGAGAAGAATAAAGAAGAAAAGATAATATGTGGTCTTTCTCTCTATGCAATTAAAGACAAGGATGAATGGTACATCAATAGTGGATGTTCTCATCACATGACTGGTGATAAGAGTAATATGGAGTCTCTTAAGAAAAATCAAGATGGTAAGGTTATTCTTTCAAATGATGCTCCAACAAATATTTTGGGAAAAGGTAGAGCCATAATTAACAAAAATAGAAGTGAAGTTGATACCTTATTAGTTCAAGGCCTAAAAAAAAACTTATTAAGTGTAGGTAAAATGACAGATAAAGGAAATATAATTGTGTTCACTTGAACCAAATGCAAGGTTATGGACGAAGAAACTAGAGAATTCATAGCAAGGGGATACGGAAACGCTGATAAATTATATGTGTTTAAATATCTGACCTCTCATAGATGTAGGAGGATTCAGACTCAGACTGAAAGAATTCAATGCCCATTGCAGTCCATCATTCTTGAAAGAATAATGTTATCTTCAACTGCAATGTGTAAAGGATGGTTTGGTAATTCTGGTTATTTATAATTTTGACAGTGCATCCGGTGTGACAACCGAAGACAGGTACAAAATGTATAAGTCCAAGGGGAGATGGAGTTATGAAATTTTCTGTATTTCACTTTCTATACAGGGGTTTCATAAACTAAAGCTGCGTATACACACGCATTCCATTGGAGACAGTTGTGTATGGTTTTCTCTAATAATAAAAACAGTGACTTAGACTCAGATGGTTATAGTCTATTGATATGATCCGTCTTGACTATGAACAGGTAGCACAGGTTCAGGGGAAGAATTAGCCTAACTACTAATGTTGCATTGTTGGCATTGTGTTTTATTATTCCTTAATTCTTGTGATGCTCATGTTCGAATGATGTTGTCATGGTACATGGATTTCTTATGATAAGATTATGGATGAGCCCTGATCGCTTTTTACAGAAGAGTATATTCACTTTCACACATGGATTTGATGCAACTCTAATGATTTAGATATAAGGACAGAACATGCAGATTTTTTTGTTGATGACTTTTGCCAAAAATGAGGCCTATTGTACTTGATTCCTACACATGTTACATATTGATGAAATAAATAGAAGACCTTGGTGATAACATATCACATGGATGATTGCTTGATACATATTAACTATTATGAAGTTGTTCCAGTATGATAATTCTTCTTGGCAAGAATATGATGTCGTTGCAAAGATCCTGAAGGCTTGGTTACTGATGTGCTTATGCTACGAATGTTGGATGGCACTTGAATACATGGCTACATTTTCTTATCTTTCTTCTCTCATATATTGTTTATACAAGTCTATGGTGTTTTCTCATGCTATATGATGCCTCTCTACTCTATCCTATTTTATGATGATTCTCACATATGTTTCTACAAAAGGGAAATGGGAATTTCACCTTGATGAAGACAAGAGATTGAGTTGGTAGCTGATTTTTACAGAAATATACTATGATGTTGAAATCATAGACCCAATCACAGGTTGACGATATTGAACTTTACACATGTTTTTGATTGACAGACATGGTTTGGCATTGATGGGTACAACTGCAGTTATGGTTTTCAAACTGAATTTTCTTATTTGATTATCTATTTGATAAAGATGTTGCGATGAATTGGTTAGGGTTTCCATGATGCACAAGCTTAGGGGGAGCCCCTACCTTGAAAAAAAGGATGCATTGGTGGAATTCTAATTGGTTTCTGATTTATGATATCTCTCTTGAGATATTTTTCTCCTGATTATAAAAAGTCATATATGTAAATTGATGAAAAGGTCAGTATGAGACCTATGATGTAAAATTGTTATATTCAGTCATGTAATGACTTGTTCAAATTTGTTAACCCACTTGGTTGGGTAGTTGAGTAAAAAATGTAAGTCTAAATGGTTGGATCATTGATGTAAGTATGAGTCCTTTGTGATAGGAAAGGTCATACTCGGTTGAGTTATAGAGTCATGTACTTCATTGAAAAATCTCTCTAAAGATTCAGCATGAACTTACGGGGAGCATGGTCAATACAATGCACATCAGATCTGCAACTCTCTTGTTTCGGTATTGATCCACCCTTTTCTATTGATGTCAAGGGGGGAGAGTATTTTTGTGTTTGAATAATGGTTATGATTAATGTATCTATCTGTTGTGGTGATCAAAAACCATCATGGTTGCCATCAAGTCCAAAGGGGGGGAATCTTGGCAATATGATGTAATATGTTGTCCTTGATGGCAACATACTTGATGAAGTTGTCCTTGATGGAACCTACTTGATAATTTGGCTTTTGATAAGAAACCTATATGTTAAAGATGTAAAAATGATGTTTCTGCAGGTCAGTTCAGATGTGATAGAGAAAGGAATTCCAGTAAGTGCTAGAGAAATGAAATAGGAGATATTTCTCAACGTATACGCAGGCTTGATGAAGGAAATCCGTGTATGGAGGAAATTTATACGCTAATTCTATGAAGGAAACCCATGTATACATCCATAATTACTATATACACAGTTTTTATGAAGATAAATTGCGTATACACTCGCGTACGAAGAAGCAAAGTCGCGTATGAATTTTTCGCTCTAAAATTATGATACCAAGGGGAATTAACATGATATTAGTCCACAGTATTGAGCGATGTATTGTCTATTTGATTCCATCCAAGAATATCATCGAAAGTTGTGTGGTTTTGGCTCATGGTATTGGTAAACGCTAAAACTATATAAGGAGAAGAAGATCATAGTGAAAAGGGGTGCATGTGTCTGGGTATTGAATGAATACTTCACTCTGAAGTATATCTGCATGGAATGGGTTACAGTTTATTGATAGATTTGAAGTAATAATGCACCTATTAATACAATAATGGATCAGGATCTCTAGACTTCAAATGACAATGTATTTTCTAGATCTATTTATGAAATTTTTAGATCTGTGATATGGTGAATGTGTGCTGAAGTGAAGGATAAGATCTAAGTTGATTATCTATTCTGAAGATTTGTGTGGTCCTATAATGTTTGTAGATCTATACGCAAGTTTTTCTTGGTGAAAGCACGTATATACGCGACATTGTTTCAGCAAAGGAGCATATGGAAGTTAGGGCTTTTCTAAATCTTATCGCAAAGGTTTTCTATTATTGCTTTCAATGTTTTGATGTCTGTCAACGAAGTCGACATTTAGATCTAGGTTGCTTGATTGATGTATATGCTGCTAAGTTGATTATGTACAAATTTGATTAATGAGTGAGTAAATATGTGTTATGATGACTGACTGATCAAGGGTTATGTAATTTTGAAAATATATCTGACCAAAAGCCTCAAATATGGATTTGAGACTGACTGTATTCTGAAAAGAGAAATATTCACATATCTATATGCAAGTTGGTGTTAAGGAAAGTGTGCATACATGTGGGTTCATTAAAGCAAAGTAATGTATGCTTTTTGATAATGAATGTTCAGGGTTGAATTTGATTCTGCATACTGATTCTGATTGAAGTTTGGGTTAAGTTTATTATTGATGATCTTTATGATGAGTTGAGTTGAAGCTCTAGGACCCGGTGTGAAAATTGATGAAACATGGTCTGCTATGGTGCTGAGGGTCGAAGCCTTCAGTGAGGGGGTTGTAGCTCCCTTCTAGTGGTTGCTGGTAAACGAGATTAGGGGGTAGTAGCTCCCTTCCATGTGTGGCTGGTAAATAAGATCAGGGGGTTGGAGCTCCCTTCCAGTAGTAGCTAGACAACAAGAGAAGGTTGCAGCCTTCTGCAGGTGGGTGCCTACGTGTTGGTATGTATCTGCACCAGTACAATATTGTAAGAAGTTTTCTTTATAATAAATATTGATGATAGAGATGACAACAGCAATGGTTTTCTCCCGAATTGGGTTTCCACCTTAAATGCTGGTATTCATGTGTGTTTCTTATGTGTGATGATTTATTCTATTCTTACTGCACATGCTTACTTCTTACTAAAAATCTGATGAATGAATGATGCAGTGATCTAAGTAAAGAATTATCTGCATAGTAAGATATTTGGACATTAGCAAGTTTGCTTAAAGATATCCACGTGTATATGCTAGTTGGGTTCATTAAAGTCATGTATAGAAATCAGTCAGGGATAAGTAAACGTTTTAAGTAAGTTAGAAATACTGATTCACCCCGCCCCCCCTTATTATTTTTCCCAACAACAGGGTGAATCTAGCTCAAGATAGAGCCAAAACAGGATTTTTCTAATGACACCTAAAAATCCTCCACCAAATGTGGAGAACTGAAGTTTAGCTCCAGTTAAATTTGGAAAATCCTTCTCCAACTAAACTTGCACCAACGAAAACCTTTATTCATAAATGTTGGGTTAGGGGGTTGTACACATGTCCTAACCATGCGGTCTTCAATCCTTAACTGTCGGCGTTAACACTGGATTAAACCATGGCATTGACCACGCCATTTTATAAGCTTAAGGTTAATGTCAGAGTTAATACTGCAGAGGCTAACCGTTGTAGAAAACAATATCGTAAACAATGCATGTGACCAGTCCACGTAAACGGTGGGCAGTTAGGGCTTAAGCCCTCAGAATTTGGGTGAAGGTCCTATGGGGGAGGGGATAGCCCCTATGGACCCCCAAACACAAAGCGGTTAAATAATAATTTAAACGCGCCAGCGTATAGTGTTAAGAACCATTGTATAGCCCAACAGTATGACGTGGGCACTGCAGGCGAGAGGTCACCAGATCGATCCCATCCAAGTCCAACAAATTTTATTACATAGTCTCGGGGACATGTGGCAGCCTCAAGGCTGGCCATGTGTCACCCTCTCATTGGTCAAAATTGTAAATGTACAACCCCTTGTAAAATGACGATCTGTCACTTGGCATGACCTGATTGGCCCAGATGTAATATTCCAGGGAATATTCTAGGGAATATCCTGAGGAATATTCTAGGACTATTCCCTAGACTATTCTCTTTTTAAATTTCCCAAATTTGAGTCAAACTTGGTCAAAGTACAAAAATTGTAGTTTAATAGACTTTTCAAACTGCGATTACTTCTTCATACTATGTCAATTTTTCGAACCGTTCACTGCGCCGGAATTAGGAATACAAGATCTATTTGGCTTCTCAGGTTTGGCACACTTCTGAACACTTTGAATTTTAAGCTATCACTTACGTCCTTGATCCAAATCTGATCACTAAAAGGAATGCAAGAATTCATGGGTCACATATTCACTAGATGAAATCAACATAAAATATCCTCATATGAAGTATGAGGCAGTTGAAGGCAATTGAAGAACTTTTACTGGAAGCTCCTGGGAATGTAATGTCTGAAGAAATGAAGGAATATATCATGGAATATGAAACCATGGGAAAGGAAATAAAAATCCGAAATACCAAGAAAATTTGACTAGGATACCTTCATGAAATATATGAAGACTCTGATGAAGTATGAAAAAGAAAGAGACCCTTGAAAATATGTAAATTTGGGAGATGTGTTGATATGTATGCAGGATGTTGATGCAAGCTAGAGGATGTCATGATGAAATACCATCACAAAGGTAATTTTGATTTTAATGTTAATTCCTTTATTTTTATATCTAGATGGGTGTATACATAATTGTAAAGTGAAGATCTAAGGATGTCTTCCACCAGTGATTACATGTAGTAGGATGAAATATCCTTAAATAAACATGGAATGAAGAAAGTAGTATGTTGGGTGTGGAGCCTGATTATCTTGTTTACTTTGTATCACAGCATTGGACCCCTGTATCTTAAAAGGGGCGGCAACGCCACCTGTAATTTATCGCTGCCATGGGGGGTCCAGGGGGGGAAGCAGCGCTTTTCGGAGACCACCCCCCCCCCTGGCGGGGGTTTCAGGGGCAGCGTCCTCGAAGCTAAAAACAAATGTAAAATTGCCTTGTAAAAGTATAGTAATTTCTAGTCAATCTGGGCCGTTCATTAGGAAAATGATATGACGGTAGAAGTTATGTTTAGATTAGGTTTTTTTGCCCTAGAAGGCAACCCCTCGATTTTTATAAGGCCAATGTATTGTGGTTGTGTATCGTATGTGTATTCTCGGAGCGAGAAACAGAGAGGGAGACTGTGAGAAAGAACAGAGGATATTACAGCGGATGTTCTGTAGGTTTTGTCTTTTCATTTTGTTGGATAATAGAAAGGAAGGACTGGCTGTTCAGGGTGGACGTAGCCCAAACTGGGTGAACCACGTATGTCTGTGTCTCTCTGGTTTTATGTGTTTTGTGTGCTTTTATTTTTCCGCATATTTTATGTGTTGCATTTCTCCATAATATATAATTTTCTAACATAGTATGGCATGAAGGAAGGCCATATATGGACTAATGGATCATTTTCTGATGATGGCATGGCTGACTCATGGATGTTCAGTGCCTTATGTAGAAGTCCCAAAAATGAAGACTCTGATATAATGAAAATAAATTCATGACAATGTAAATATTATTTATTCAAGCAATTGGTTTTCCCATCATCTCCACCTTAGGAGCTGTTGTAGGTCACTAATTAAGAGGGAGCCTAGAAACAAGTTTATTACTTGGAAGAAACCAGAAAATTCCTAAATCAAGAGGGATCTTAGGTACATTCCTTCTGTAGGAATGAATAGATTCATTAATTGGAATAGATATGTCCTCCCTAATTAAGAGGCAGAGATAGGCACATCATTTGTTTACTCACTTAGGAAGAAAAAAAGGTGGATTGGGTAAGAATCTTGCATATGATTCTCTTTGCGGATATATTAGGGAATCCAGGATAAGAGTAGTTTCTAAGGACCAATATTCTTTGAGGATTGGGAATCAAAGATAATAATATTCCTCGTGGAACACACCCTAAGAAACTGGGTGGGGATGTTCTGAGAGAGACAATGATGAGTGTGTCTGTACATCATTAGTCTTGCCAGCATTGTGCTCAGATATCGTGGAGAGATAGAGGTATTATTCAAGGTATTTCTATGTCAAAATGTTGTTTGATATTATCTTATACCGATGGGTTACCAATCCGATCATTCCTATGAGAAATTCTTCAGATTGAGAATAACCACGTACCATTATGAATACCTCCCTAGTTTAGAGGGAGTGTTGAAAAGTAACAACAGTTTGTCTTCATAATGACATGTGTAATTCTGATTTTATGTAATTGATGAAAAGAAACAAGAATAAAATTAATGTAATGCTTGTCCCATGGGTTCCATGAGAAAGGAATTTTTATTTTAGTAATGTCTCCCATTGTGAGCCTTCAGGATGAGTCATCTAGTCATAAAAGTCAAATTTAGTCTATGTCATGTATGAAGGGCCTTTCTTGGGCATATTATATTTTGTATGAGTCAATAGAAGTGTCAAAAATCCCTCCAAGACAAGCACTAGAATCCTCCTACAAGTCAGCTTCAAATAAATAATAATATTTTCATAAAAAGGACATGTCGTTTCAGCAGAAGTCATGTAGGCTAATTATGAGACTCTGACCACTATAAATAGGCAGCTCCACATAATCTCAGAAGCCATAAATTTTAGAGCGTAATTTTGGTAGGGGTATGGGGTTAGAGAAGTGCGAAGTACAACAGGGTATGCGGTTATAGAAGTGTGAGGTACAAAAGGTCTTAGGAAAAAGGCACAGTGAAGTACAACAGAGGAAAGAGGAGTATAATATAATCTCCTCTCATATTTTTTTCTGTGTTTATATTCACCTCCACTGAGTTTACTTGCAACAAAATAGGAGTATTACATTCTAATTTTATTTGCAGCAAAAGGAAGGTTGAAACAAGAAGATGCAGTCTAGAATGAAGGTTGAGATAAGAAGAAGTTCAAGTGTATAAGGAAGGTCGAAAGTTTGAAGAAGAAAAGTAGCCGAGAAAAGGAAAAAGAGCATAAGGTTGATTGTCGTTATCAAAGGATCTCATCAACATAACTTGTGTCTTGGTCATGGTGTGGTAACTAGGTCAAGGTTATTGGTCTTGATATTCTTCAATTAGAATCTCTATAAGAATAAGAATTTTTTCAGGCTTTCCTCTCAAAGAGTGAGAGGTTTTTCCTTGGATGATAGCCTACATTCGATATCACTTGTGTGTTTATGTTTATGAATTGGTAATTGTTAGATCAAGAAGAACACTAGAATAACAAAAGTAAAAGAAGATCCTAATATAATAGATAAAAATCATTCAAAATAAGTTACTAACAGAAGATAAATCACTTAATTTCTATACCCTATATTTCTTAACAGTTACAACCTTTAGCCATTCCAATTAAGTTTTGGGAGGAGCTCTCAATGGATTTTAGCATAGGTTTATCGAAGTCAGAATGAAAGAGTGTCATCATGATGGTAGTTGATAGAATTTCCAAGTATGCACACTTTTGTGCATTATCTCATCCTTCTAAATGCAATACAGTTGCTACTACATTTTTGGAAATAATTCAAAAGCTACATGGAAACCCAAAGATTATTGTAAGTGACAAAGATCTGATTTTCAGTAGAAATTTTTGGACGAGATTATTTTATTATCCTGGTGTGAAATTAGTTAATTGATCATCTTATCATCCTCAATATAATGGGAAAATTGAGTTAGGGAACAAATTTTCGGAGGGATATCTTTGTTGCTTTGTATCTAATAAAAAAACATAATGGGTTAAGTGGTTACCTCTTGCTTAATAGTGGTATAACACTTCTTTCCGTAATACAACAAAAATCACCCCATTTATGGCACTTTATGGATATAATCCACCATTTACCACATCATCCTTAAGAGAAAATTCTAATGTTCAAGTAGTGGAAGTTCGCATGAAGCATTGAAAACAAGTTCTCCAACTCAAGGATAAATTAACTCTGGTGAAAAATTGAATTAAACAATAGGCATATCAGCATAGAAGTGCAAAAAAAAATTTATGTAGGGCATTTTGTATTTTTACAGCTATAACCATACAAACAAATGTCCCTCAAGTAAGGTAAGAAGGATAATAAATTATCACCCAAGTACTATGGTCCTTACAAGGTGTGATAAAATATTGGTACAATGGAATACAAATTGGAGTTTACTGCACCTTCTCAAGTACACCTAGTTTTCCATGTTTCATGCTTAAAGAAGGTTATTGGTGGAAATATCCCAGTTCAAACAATAATTCTAGAACTTGAAGATGGAGGAAAATCATATTGGAGCCTAAATTAGTCAAGAAAACAAGAACCCGACAATTATGGAATCAATTCATTCCAGACTATCTCATTGAGTGGAACAACTTACTTGTTGAAGATACCACAACGGAGGATGATAATTATATAAAGAAGCATCCATAACTACTCAAGTCTTGAGGATAACTCTTTTTTGAAGGAGAGATGCATGTTAGGTCCCTATAATACTAGTGTACCTCCCTTATTGTTATTCTTAGTGTATCCCCCTTATTGTTATTGTTGTGCCCATGTAGCCTCCATATTATTATTGTTGTGCCCCATAGAGGCCCACTATTGTTATTTTTATTCCCTTACATTATTATTGTTATGTAGGATATGATTATATTGTGACCCCTTATACTCCTATATATACCAAGTAGGTATTGTCATTTTTATCATTGAATAATTGTTCATTTATGTGATCTAACGAATGTTTCCCCCTCGAAGAGACTAATTTTCAAGTCGTTTATCTATCTTTTATTCTATTTTGTGATTTGGTTGCATAACAGTTTTTTGCTTCCCACACTTCTTGTACACATTTTCTTGTTTTCTAGAAATTTTTTATCAATGATTAGATATAAAAGAATAATTGAAATGTAATCGAGACATCATAAAAACCTAATTGAAACTTAACTCTATGATTAGAAAATATATTTTCATATATTAACGGAATGTATAATTGAGGCCATAAGAATTTGTTGCAGAGTAATGGTAAAATCATTATATGTTTAGGGCTTATGTGACTTCAGTTATATTGAATATTTCTAATGGTTTTTGTTTCTTGATTCTTTTTTATTCATGGTAAAAAATCATTGTTTAGAGTAATAATAAATTGTAACGCATACCTCTAGTCAGGTTATTCACACATGAAATGTGCTTTGTGAAAAAATGTAACCATGCCTAGATGAAATCACATAGAATATAATAAATAATTTATTTTTATTTGTCCAAATTTCATGAATTATAGATTTTTTTCTCATTGTATGTATTCTAGTTACCCCTTACTAATTTTTCTATTAACGACAACATGTGAATGTCATAATTATTTAATAAATTAATATTGCATCTCCGCACTGCAAAAATTGAAATGTGATGCATAAAATTCCATTATCATCATTAATTAAGTTTTTAATATTCAATAATTCATGCTCCAAAAATTTGGTATGTGTTGATGGGAAATGTATAGGAAAGTGTACAAAATATTGAATGAAGGTTTTCCCACACATATTGCTTTCCACACATCCTCCCATTATGCTAGAATTGATATTGGTTTTGTAGTAATGATTATACATGCATTCGATGAATAAATGTTGAAAATACTATTTTATAATATCGATCGGTTTATTAAAAAGATATAATCATTATACAAAATTGATTTACTGAGTAAATGCTTACGTTAACTGGAAATGGAAATAGAAAAATATGAAATTAACTTAGGAAAATATTTTAAATTTGGGAAATATTTTTTGGTTTTCTAAAATATTGGGAAAACAAGATTTTACGCCCAGAGAAGAGCAACGACTAAATCAATGGTGAACTACACTGATGTAGGGTATAACCAATGAATTAAAGAGAGGCACATAGATAAATTTCATGCATGGAAATTAAATGTTTCTTATTAAAAAAAATTTATTTTATGTTATTCTATTATTTTCAAATTCAATAACGACTTAAGCTGAAATGCTTCTATTCTTCCCTTTTAGTATTTTATTTTTACAATTAGTTACTATTCTACAAATTTTCTTTTACATTTTATGACTATTCATTTAAAGTGTTTCTATAATGTTCCAAAATTTTCCGACAATAATCTGGAACATTCATTTTTGCTGATTTCACTTAGGAGGAGAATAAATGGGTAAGGAGGCCCATGAATAATGATATTCTCAATAAAATCCCTCGTAGTATGAAAGGGGATCATCTTTGGAGCTGGTTTGCACACCCTCATATGTGAACAGGGTTATTTTCAAAGAGGCTTGGTTAAGCTTGACCAAGTCAACAGCACTGGGCCAAGAGGTGGAGCACACTTAGAGAAGAAGTGCAGTATGAATGAGGAGAGGGTTATTTGGTGGAGGAAACCCTAATAGGAGTGGGACCCATGGAGAGGGGCTTTCAATTGTTTAAAAGGATGACAAGGCAACCATTGTTTCTCATGGTTATATTTATTCATCTCATTGTCTATTGAAACAATTGAGCATTCCTTGTTGTTTAGCAAGAATTGTCAGGGGAATTCCTATTTAGGATTCCTTCTCCTTATTGAGAGGTATCTTGAGCGATTTTTCTTCATTTTAATCATATCCAGGCTTGGGGCCAAGCATCTTACATCAAGACAACTTTATTTCTATAGCAGAGTAATGTTATGTTGCTGGGTGTTGCAATGAGGGTTCATTACACCATCTCCTTCAGCTATTTTTCAGAGGAGTCTCTCTTCTCTTTGAGACATCAGATTGGAGGCATCCCAGAGGTCATTTTTAGACTTTGGCATCAAGGCCAACTCATTCCATTTCCCTACAGAGCATTTTCATCTAGTGACAGCGTTATTCTACAGGAGCATCTGCAGTAGGGCTTTGCAGATACTTTTGGAGGGGAAGATCTTTGGTGAAGGGATCATCCTTTCACTTGAAAGATCCATTGGAGGAGGCATATTAAGTTTTAGCATCAGATTCAACCATCTCTATCCAGTTCTATTTATGATTTGTTGCAGCTACCCAGCAACTCCGGAATTTTGCATTTTTTGTATTTTATTTCCAATCCTTCCAAGATTGACATGAGGTAGTCTTTGGGAGTTGATATATTCACTCCTAATGTTGTATTCAGACATATATTGACTTATCCATGTATTTGACATATGTAGCATGCAGTTGCTCTATAAAAATGTGATGTCATAGCTTGTGCTCACATGTATAGTAGTATTTCATCATGATATCAAGGAGAGAGAAGATGAATACTCCATCATATGGAGAAAAGAGGGAAGAAGAGCTTACAAATATTCTTCCAAAATCTGTACAGAGCATTCATGAAGAATTTGAGAAGATAATGAGGGAGATTGGTACAGGATCTCCAAGAGGGTAACAATTGAAACAATCTCATGCTAACAGTGAAGCACAGATAAAACTTGAAAAATTACAACAAGATTTTCAACAAATGCAAATCGGATATCAGAAAAGTTTGGCTGAAAAAGAGAAACAAATACAGATTATCCAAGAGATGCATAAAGATGACCCCAAGCTTACAGAGTTTATAGAGTCTATTTCTTTGAATAATCAACTACTGCAACAACAAGATATATTATGCCAGAAAATCTCACAATGGAACTTTTTTTGTCAAGAAAGTGATAAAATCACTAATCATGTCATAGAATTACGACATGATTATGATTTAAATAATGAAAGAGTTACTAATTATTTGGCATGGAAAAAGACAGAGGAAGGAAAAAGAGCAAGAGAACCAGTCATCAATGACAGACATAAAGAAATGCTCTTCAATAATTGGGATGCACAGATCAGAGAGGCAGAAAAAGCAACAGAGGAAGCAACTACATCAGCAAGTAATATTACTGATTGTGTAAATGAAAATTTGCACAAGGTTAATTTGATTTCAGAAACTATTCCAGGATACCTACCACAAGCACAGCAATTGCAAACAAAGTAGAAAAAAAAAGCTGAAGAAAAGGAAAAATCAATTCAAGGTTTGACAAAGTTAAATTGGGATTCTTACTGGACATGTCTGGTAAAACCACACAGTCAATGCAGTGTTCTTAATTGCATCATTAATTCTGCTGAGAATATCATGCCAACACTTGCCGATTCTATTTTTTCGGGACAGTTAAAATCTGAAGTCGGCCAGCCTCCTCTTCTCAAATCAATGCTGGATGCTTGCAAACTCAAAGATGAGATTCATAAGTAGTTAGTTGATAGTTTTAGTTTTACTTTATTTTTGCCTAGAAAAAGGACAGTCATTTAAACCGAATCCTAAATTTTTGTAATAAACTATTTTTAGATTTAGTTAGTAGTATTTAAACCCTTCTCATGCATTTAGAGAGGGGTCCTGAAATTTTTCAAAAACTTGTCCTCAGAACATGCACTTCTGCACCCTCAGAGGAGGTTTTGATGAATGAATGCAACGATATTTATTGATATCTGTGTCTAATATCTGCTATTGATGTTGCATTTCTGTACTCTTAGTAGATATTGGATTAAGAAGAAATAAGTCATTATTGCTTCTAGCTCATGAGTAGAACCAGTTATAAATGGTACTTTTATCTCTTAACTATTTCTGCTTCTATGTTAAAGTGATATTTATGTTTAGTTATTTATATATTGATGCTTGAATGCTTAATTTATCATTTGGCACTTTTGTACGGTGATGGCTATTTATTTATGCTTAATGTATGAATAACTTATTATGCGATATATTTTTCACAACTGTTTCATCTAATTTTTTATATGAAGTGGTTTATCTTTATTGAATTCTTTTCTCATAACATTTGAATGATATTTATTATCGATTGTTATTTGAAATCATTTTAGATCGCATAAATAGAAAGATTACATCCCGGGTTAGTTTAGAATTAAATATTTATGTTTAAATTAGAATACAATTTGCATATGATTAGATTATAAATAGAATAAAAGAATTTCACTTAGGAACCTTTTTAGAAAGGAAATATCTATTCTCAACACACACACACATATTGGGAAACTGGTCCCATTATCCCCAATCGGACCCACTACACCGAACAGAAAAGGGGCTGCTAACCAAGGTCCAGACCGGGTGGGTATCCCCCATGTTGTAGACCCGATTTTCGGGGCTTCAACAAGATCATATTACTTTCCTGGAGTTTTGCAAGATTATGGTGAGGAGGAGAAAGCAGCATAATGAGGATATATTTTTTCTGTCTGTCTTTGATGGTTCCCCTACTTGTTCAGCCAGGGCTTGGATAGAAGAGCTAGACAACTTTTTGCAACAACTTCGGATTACCGGAGATGAGGCCATCATAGTAGCAGCGCTGCACTTGGGAGGTAAGTTCTATGCATGGTGGCTATTTGAGTCATTTACTTTGAAAAATGAAAATACCTCTTCCTATGCAATGTTCATTAGAACTTTGATGGAGAGATTTGGTAGGAGGAATTCTGAAACACATGTGGAGGAAACAAACACATTCAAACAAACAAAACCCTTGCATGTAATGAAGAAAACCATAGACTCATAATCACTGCAGAGAGCTATGAAGGAGGCTGATATCTTGCATGATTATTATTTGGAGGCAAGATCTTCATTTTTGGCCCAAAGAGGCAAAGAGATCTCTTTTTCAAAAGAGGATCTAATCATTGGAGGGTTGCCCACTGATATTGAGGAGGCTGAGGGAAACAATGTTGTCATTTCTAGAGTTGATCTAGCACCTCCTGCAGAGGAAGGAGGAACTCTTGCTCCAACTAGGGGGATTCTTGCATATTTGCAAGGAGGTCCCCAGGATCTTATTCATGGAGATCCCAACACAATGAATGAGCAGCATGATTGTGTAGCACTGTAGCTGGAAGAAGGAGGGAGGAAGGGAAAGCAGCATCATATGATGAGGAGTCCACACCCTTCTCTATTTCAGAGAGCTAGTGCAAAGAGGAGGTAGATTGTATTGCATTGTGAGAGAAAGGGGAAGATTTCCCAGCCATATGTGCAGTCCACTCGTGACATAAATGTCTCACTACATAGAGGCATTCCACTAGGGAGGCCACCTGATCTATCATTGATGAGAGACATTTTGTCTTTGGATTCACCGCTCTTATATTTTGGAGAGGTGAAGAGTTTGGAGGAGAGCTTTGGCATGAAGGATGTCAAGGTAGTAGACAACATGTTGAGGAGAGATACACATGCCAGATCACCAGCGCTGTCCCTAAGGAGGATTGATCATTAATGGAGATCTCAACACTTATTTGAGTACTCGGAGGATCTTGGTGCATGCATGATTCTAGATGGCCTGGAGAGAGATGAAAAATACATGGTAGATGATATGGTCATCCATTCATATGAAAGAGACTTCTTGACTAGAGATTCTAGTCTCAAGAAGAAGCTATTGCATGCAGCACGGGAGGACTTCTTTTCCATGCATTTTGATGCATATCTTGCCTTGGCAGAGGAGTTCATTTGGGAGGGCATCCAATAGGACATGCATCATCATATGGAGAGATGCATAGGCTGGATGATGATGGTGAGGATGTAACAGCCACCTTCCTACTCATTGGGAGTAAGGGAGAATTTTCAGTTGAGCCATTTCAGCTCAAATCTTCGAGTACATGATGGAGAATGTACAATTTCACCTTATGTTTTGTACTTCTTGTCTTTTTATGAGAAGCATAATGTACCAAGGAGGATTATTTATTCTTGCATATTGTATGATAATGTACTTGAAGCCATTTGTAGCATTGAGATTGGCTATCTCATTGGTGGTTTGTGGGGAGAGCCACATGATTTTCGGTGTGCACCATTGACACCCTTTTGTACTTTCATGTTCACATCTTGTAGGATGATTGTGGAAGAAAACAAGTGGCTAGAGAAGCACTTTTTTTTGTTTTATTTGAAGTAGGCAGGGCATGCATTGCACTGGTTCCTTATGTGGAACCTTGATCCACTTTCCGGTTATCATGTGACAAATTGTTTCTATTGGTTTTTGCTTCCATGTATTGCTGATATGTATGTCTTCATGGGAAGCTTTGATTTGAGATTGGGCTTGAGATTGAGGATTCCTGTTGGGAGCATGATTCTCCTTACTATACATGTTGTACATTTCAGGAGAAACTATGGGCCAACCATGAGGGCCACAATGCATTTCTTTTCTTCTTGTGGGAAAAACCACTTGAAAACTTTGAGGAGGCACTCCATGGATCATGAGGAGATGGAGGAGTTAGCACAGTCAACTATTTTCCCTTTTAGGGCAAGGGAGGTCTCATCTATGAGCCACTCCATTGATATGAGCAAAACCTATGGTGAGAGTATTGTTTATTTTCATGATGATTTGTCTATATATATGCATCTCTTAACCATATATGTGCATGGATTTTCTCACAAGAAGGATATTCTTCCTTCTAGATTTGATGGTCTACATAAGGCCATTATGGATGATCACTCCCTAAGAGGATATGGGGAGGAGATTTCTTGTGGAGAACATACTCACATTGAACACTACATCATTCACTTTCTCCAGGAGATTGGGGCAGCAAGCAGATGGTTGGGAGGCCACCCGTCATTTTATTTTCTATGGCAGTGGAGAGTCAAACTGCGTTGGCTGCATTTGAGGGACCATTGTCCTTCTCCTTTAATACACATGGAAGCCAGCATGATTCTCCTTATGGTTCCCTTGATTGATATTGCTGGAACTTTTCTTGGGAGCATGATTGGGGGAGAGACACATTGGGTGGATGTGTCCTTGGATAGAGAAAACTCCCACACACTTTGCACTACATGTTCTAAAGGGAGCATGGGGGATAGTATGGCCACTACAACAGCTCATTTGTTTCATTATGAGGTGAGGCATATGATGAATGAGATTCCATATGATGATGACTTCCAACTCATCTTATATGGAAATACTTGGGCCAGCATGATTTGCAGCGTTGGAGGAAAGGTCCTTGGGGATCTAGTCTTCATCTTGCCACTTGAGGGCAAGTATTTTGCAGCCCAGGATCAGCACTTTCTCTACACTTATCACGAGTGGAGAGGAGGACAGTGTGGGGTAGGCTACATTTTCTACCATGAGCATATTTTCATCCCACCTACTTTTCTGGAGCCAAAGGTGGAAGATAGTTTCGAGGAGTTGCCTAGTTGGAAGGAAACTCATTTTGCATGGATGATTTCCTGGGGGATGGAGGATCCATATGAGGAAGATGTTCCTCAAACACTTCATAGACTCCATGCCTTGAGAGGAGGCTTTCCAGTTCTGTCCTTGCAGTTTCTTGAGGACAAGCAACATTTGGGAGGGGAGGACTGTAATGTTCCAAAATTTTCTGACAATAATCTGGAACATTAATTTTTGATGATTTCACTTAAGAGGAGAATAAATGGGTAATGAGGCCCATGCATAATGATATTCTCAATAAAATCCCTCATATTATGAAAGGGAATCATCTTTGGAGATGGTTTTCACACCCTCATATGTGAACAGGGTTATTTGCAAAGATGCTTGGTTAAGTTTGACCAAGTCAACAACGCTGGGCCAAGAGGTGCTCAGCGCAGTATGAATGAGGAGAGGGTTATTTGGTGGAGGAAACCCTAATAGGAGTGGGACCCATGGAGAGGGGCTTTCACTTGTTTAAAATGAGGACAAGGCAACCATTGTTTCTCATGCTTATGTTTATTCATCTCATTGTCTATTGAGACAATTGAGCATTCCTTGCTGTTTAGCAATAATTGCTGGGGGAATTCATGTTTAGGATTCCTTCTCCTTATTGAGAGGTCTCTTGAGGGATTTTTATTCATTTTCCTCACATCCAGGCTTGGGGCCAAGCATCTTCCATCAAGACATCATTATTTCTGTAGAAGAGTAATGTTGTGTTGCTGGGTGTTGCAGTGAGGGTTCACTACAACATCTCCTTAAGCTATTTCTAAGAGGAGGAGTCTCTCTTCTCTTTGAGACATCAGATTGGAGGCATCCCAGAGGTCATTTGTAGACTTTGGCATCAAGGCCAACTCATTCCATTTCTCTACAACGCAGTTTCATCCGGTGACTACGTTATTCTAGAGGAGCATTTGCAGTAGGGATTTGCAGATACTTTTGGAGGGGAAGATCTTTGGTGAAGGGAGAAACCTTTCACTTGAGAGATCCATTGGAGGAGGCATATTCAGTTTGAGCATCAGATTCAGCCATCTCCATCCAGTTCTATTTATGAGTTGTTGTAGCTACCCAACAACTCTGGAAATTTGCAGTTTTTGTATTTTATTTCCAATCCTTCCAGGATTGACATGAGGTAGTCTTTGGGAGTTGATATCTTCAGTCCTAATGTTGTATTCAGCCATATATTGATTTATCCATGTATTTGACATATCTAGCATGCATTTTCTCTATAAAACTGTGCTATCATAGCTTGAGCTCACATGTATAGCAGTATTTAATCATGGTTTATGTACTTGTTCTTTAAGGTTGAGAATTACCTATCTTGAGCACCCTTTTTCCTCAAGATCTTGTATTCATTTATTGCTACTATTATTTAATGAAATGGCTATGGATTTCTCTCATGTTCCTATGAGTTGAGTGTTGCTGCTCCACCATTATTGTGCTTTCTTATTGTTGGAGCTCCAACTTTACAATATCTTGTGATATTCTCATTGTTGTAGCAATTTCCTGAAAAAGGAATACTAAAGTTTCATTTGGGACTAGGTCCTATTTCATTGAAATGCAAGTCTAAGTGGGTTGTTGTTGTTATTAGTTGACACACTATTATATTTAATATAGAATCCTTCATTATTTTAGCCCTTTCATATCATTATTATATTTGAGTCTTTTATTTTTCTTGGTAAAATAATTGATTCCACACGAATGAGCCAAAGTGAGGTTTGGAGTTGGTGAATGAGAAAAGTCAAGTTGACATCACCTCGAGAGCACTGGTCAAGGGGAGGCTATAGATCCTAGCCCTATCAACACATGTGATTTCAAAAACTCTACATTTTATCAACATAAAATTGGTAATGATATTTCATATGTCAAAATGCTTTTGGAAAAACTCCTAAGAAACAAACATGATGACCGCAATACTATTATCTCATTCATGAATGATATAAAACACAAAAAATGACAACTGCATGATATGTTCTAAATTTTGGAGAAACATGTATATTGTGAGTTTAATCTTATGCCATCATTGGGTTCAGGAAAAAAGAATCATGTTCCATAACTACCCCTCATAGTTAATAGCTTTTAGGTATGTACTAATCCTGGAATTTTTCTGGATCTATGTTTATTTTCATTTTTTAGCAGTGAAGCATTTTTTTGTTAAGATTTTATCGACATTGCAATCCTTTTTTTTTGCATAAAATAATAGTTATTTTCATTTACAAGTGCTTCCAATATTGTCGTCCCTTCAATATTTTCCTTTTCCTACTATCATATCAACATATTGTTTCTTTTCTTATTTGCATTTACTTTTATTCAAAATTCTATGAGATGATCATTTATCTTTGTGTGCTTGAATTAATTTTTAGTGTTTAATATTGTATGCTTCATGATTTATTTATCTTTAGAAATATCTTTGATGCATTAAAAATATGTTTTAATTAGCATATTGCACGACACCATGATGAAATGTTTAAAACGGAAAAAAAATAGTTTTAAATGAAATATTCTTAGGGATCAGTAGAAATATTAGTTATAGAAATCAATAATGAAATTTCCATTTACAAAATTAGCTTAGCTTTATGCACACTATGGAGGAAGAAATCATGATTCTATATTGTCCCTACTCCTTAACAAACTCCCCCGCACCCAATTTATCTGCATCCACTTTTTGTCGCACTCCCGCACAATCTTTCCCCTTTCTCCACAAATTAATTACAAACAGTAATTTAGAATTGACTATTGTAAAATGAAATATTGAGTTTTTCACAAATTTGAAAAATAAAACACAGATTAATGTATTACGAGATATTTCTTTCCACTTCAACGAAATAATTTATGTTATCATAAGTCCCTATATTTTTAGAAATTGGTAAAAAATATTATTAAATAAATGTGATTTTTTCATAAAGTTAAAGTTAAATTTGATTTGGCCATAGTCAATATTTCATTGTGCGGCGGAGCTTTCCTTCTGCGAAGCAACACCATTTGAGCGAAAAATTGTCACCTTTTGGTCATTTGAAAGCAATGTTGAAATGCACAAATGAATAGAGAGATAGTTTTACAAATATGTTCATTTGGGTATTATATATAAATTTATTTAATTAAAGAAATACATTTTTTAATTAATTTTATATTAAATTTTCGAAAAATGCAAAATATCTCTACATTCTCACACATATGAATTGCAGAAAATACAACGTCAAGTATACCCATTTCATTATTGAAATAATATAAGAAAAGTTACAAAAGAAAATTTAGAAGATTAAGTAATTATTATTATTTTTTACCAATAAAAAAATTATTTCCAAACGAGAAAATATGTGTAATAAAGAACGTCAAAGTTGACAATTTGTAGTTGCAAAAATAAATATATGGAGGAGGAATTTGATTTTAAATCTTTTATTATATTTTTTGCGAGATTTTATCTATTGTGCAGATCTGAGTCGCTTAATAAATTTTATGCAGATCTTTTATAGTTGTGAGAACTTCCACATCTCCGCACTTACATTGTATTAAGACTAAAGTTTGAATATTCGCACCAAATATGTTGCATGTGAAAATGTATGCAGACATACGAGACATTGTGGGATAAAGTGTTTATGCCTTGCTCCTCATAGCCCTTTTCCGGCACATATGTTTCGGTATGCGGACAAAATTTATGTTGAGATAGAAAAACAAAATAAGTTAGTAGAGTAAATTTCATGAATACATGTTGGTTCACTGAATAAATTCTGAAAAAAATTGTATTTGTTGGTAAAAGAGCTTTAGTTAATAAAAATAGAATGAGATTTAGAATGTTAATAAAATATTATCTTGATATCGATTTATAAAGTGTGCCAAACAAAGGAATCATGAAACGTAAGTGTATCAATCTGACTATCTCGAGTTTGAATTTAAGAAAAAATATATGAGATTTAAAGTAACTAATTTCAAAATAGTATTTTCTGATTGAAAATTAGGAAAAGCAGTGCTAGCCAAGTTGATGATGATTAACTAATGAATACAATTAAAATCGATAGTAGTTGAATGTCCTTTTAGAACATTGATGTCAATTCATGATTTAAATGACTTATTGCCTTTTAACACATTTTATGTAGGCATGTTAGCACTAAAATAGTTTCTAATATCTATGGGAAAGGAATTTGTCAATGTTCATCTTGTTATAGACATGTTAGTATTTAATTCACCACTAAAATTTACATGTAACCTACTTTCTTCGTTTCTTCGTAAATTGATAAGTTTTTTTCAGGATTTTCTATATCATTTTTCTATTATTTTTTTAATTTGATACCAACAACAAAACAAATGGACCAAATAAATAATTCAAAAATCACATGGGAAAAGGTACATGTAGAGAGCCAAGATACCTTAATGCTCATCCAAGCTATTTTAATGCTTTTCCAAGTTATTTAAATGTTAATGGATAAGATATTGGAACTTCAACAAACACTTAGGTGGGTCAAAGATGAACTGGGAACCGCAATAAATTTGTTAGAAAAAACTATTTTAAAACAGGAATAGAGGAATAAAACCACCATTTTCGCAGCATAATCACTAGAAACATTAACCTCCAGGAACAATGTTGATTAATAAATAAATCATTTCCAAATTTTTCCACTTTCTCAACCAATTTTGAAATTCAATATATGTTAAAAGCTATATATTACAATCTTCTTGGAATAGTAAGGACAACATATTGAAATATTGCGGAATATACATGTATGTATAGATGCAAAATATTTTCTAGGTTGTGTCCTAGTCTTGGTTATTTGATTTACAAATTTGTTTCACCTCCGTAAGATAATTATTTATTTAGAAATTTGTTTAAATTTTGTGTGAAAGAGTCTTTTTTAGAGAAATATTTACAAATTTCATAAAAAAAAATATAACATATCACATTGCAAGGAAGCACACATGACATGGGACAGTTAAAAACATAACGAATAATGTTATTAAATATCATATACAAATATCAATAGTCGATAGAGGAAGGGTAATTAGGAGAGAATTATTCAGAGTGTGGACAAAAAAACAATGAGGTGGGTGGAAAGCATGTGTTCCTCTGCAAAATGTATAAACGTTAATATTTTCCTGAACTATGTAAAAAAAATATTGGAATATTTTCAAATGTACACATATGTATACATGGAAGGTATTTTGTAACTTATGTTGTATTCTTCCATACATTGTTTTTTCCAATAAAAAATATATTTACAAATTTGTTTGAGGTTTGTATGATAATGATTTGTTTAGAAATGTGTTTAAGCTTTCCATGACAAACCCTTTTTGATATAAATTACTTATAATAATTTATTAGAAATATTTCAATGTATTACAAACAAACTGATGTATCCAACACATATTTGATTTGTTCTCGAGGGGGGCTTGTTATGAATTATCTTTCTCAAAGTTGTATGAATCATTAGTGAAGAGTGATATTCTAAGTGTTGTGCATTTTTCTTATTAGCATAAGAATTATGAACATAGTTTTTTTTTAAAACATATATAGATTCTATGATATATTTATCAAGTACATTGTGGTTCCTTTCATTTATGATCCTTGAAACAAGAATGCATCTTATAACTGTATTCATAGCCTTGGAAACGTAAAACTCGAGTTTCAAACACAGTTAGGTGCAACATAAATCACATCGTAAAGAATCACACCTGACATAGGATAATGAACTAGTTACACATTAAAATTAAAACATAGTAAATAATGTTACTAAATAACATAGTACTAACATCAATATTTGAGTGGCATAGCAATGAGGGGCATTGGGTGGTGTGCAAAAGAAAAAACAATCAAGTGGGCGAGGTAACAAATCCTCCTCCACACCTCATAAAAATTTATCAACATTAAGAGATATATGACTTATGCAAACATCTTGTAATGAGAAGGAATCTTGTGATTTTATGCATCGAATTGGAAATGTAAAACTTGAGTTTAAAACATAGTTAAGTGAAATATATTGCATACTTTATTTACAAGTTTTTGTTTATAAATTTTTGGAAACTAAATACAAAATAAAAATGTAACATTGATAGCTCTGATATTGGTTATAATTGTTGATCACAAGTTCTCATATTCCTACATATATTACAAATGAAACTTAGAATTAAAGTTGATGTAACTATTAACTCTATATTAAAATAAAGCCATCCATCATGATTTGTTAAGTAATATGAGGCAATGTGATCGCATTTAATAAAATACCAACATGGAATTAGTTTCTAAACATTTGGAGCTTATGATGGATGTGATGCAGAACCTTTTCAATAACGTATTCACAACTTATTTTATGGAAACAATGACTATTTGTGCCTAAATCCATTTAATTTCTTGAATATTTACTTTAAATTAAATGGGAATTGAATAATTAGAACTTACAACAATCTAAGAGTTTAAACCGCAAGAAATTAGACATGAAATAACATAACGAACCTGTTGGACATTACAATCAGAACATAGTAAATAATCTTAGTAAATAGCATAGTACAAAACATAGAACTTGAACAAAGAAATTCATTGAAATACATTTTTGTAAAATGTAATAAGATGCCACTTCCTTGTTAAAACCTTTTTAGTAATTCCCAAATTATTAAACCAGAAAGTAGAAGATGATGTTAAGATTGGAAGCACGAATATTCTGAATCAAGAAAATGGAAATGGCACCATACTCCTCGCCAATAGTCAATATTAAATTCCTTAAAAATGAAAGAAAATAGGATAGTATATCAAATAATCATAATATGAAATCAGATCCCAATAATCCAACAAACCGATATATTTGTCCAATAATAGTACGATTATTCAAGAAGAAAGAATAAGGTGATAACATTGATTGGCAATGCAAGCAACAAGAATTGTATTGTCACTAGATTCCTAGACAATGTAAATAAAGATAATCATCATTGTATACATATAATCACATTTTAAAGGATTATTTTAATTGTGGCATGTGTCTCGAAAGTGGAAAATGAATCAATAACAGTTGATTTTACCACACAATATTTCTCATAGGAAAATTTTCGTAGTTCAACTAATTCTTTTTCCAATTCCATGCCTCTAAGAGAACAAGGTATTTTAGCCATGTAATTTGCATATATGATAAAATTTAAGCGATGGAAATTAATGAATCAACAATCCTTGTTGCAAATGGTATAATAAAGAACATTTTCATTCATAGTTTTAGAAGTTGTAATTTGACTACTACATTTCACACATACAAACTAAAATGGATTTGTATATGCACTAGTTATTATCAAGTGTCCTTGGAAGTGTTTTAAAATTGATATAGAAAACTGAGGCTTAGCAACTTGAAATCAAATGTCTATATATATATATATATATATATACATACAGACACACACACACATAACAGCTACAATGTAATAAATTTTACAGTCCATATTCCACTCGTTGAAGAAAGCAATTTTCTTCTATTTTCAACTTTTTTTCCTATTTTTAGTGGAATTATGAACATTGATTGTGATGTTTGAAAAAATATTTCTTGATTTCTAACTATATTTTTGAGAAAGATCAGGGGATTTTTTTTCCTTGCATTAGTATTTAAATTGAAATATATGCTTAAATAATTTTTTTGTTGATATGATTATGAATGTTATGAATGTTAGTTTGTTGTGCTAATTTCATTTTCAGATTTAAAATTTAGTTGTTGATCTAATGCTTGATGTACATATGTTTCCTTGTTGCTTATGTGTGTCAAATAGGTAAATTAACTGAGTTTTATGAGTGAATTCAAAAGAATAAAGTATGTAAATCAAATGTTGAACAACAACAACATAAAGAAAAATAAACCGTCATAATTGATCCATCCACACAGAGTTTTTATGAAAGAATTCACCCCTCCTAGGCTACATCTCCTTGGTCCAGCTTCCATGGATTGGGCCTCTATATTAGCTGAATAGTGAAAAAATTGTTGTATACACGCATCAAATTCTCCTGAAACATACTCCAATCAGTCCAGAATGTCCCAATCTATCATAAATGACTATTCATTCTCTCAATTTGGCGTTCAGATGATGTAGGCATGGCCTTCCTTCCTAGTGGCAATGGGCTTCCTTTTTCTTCAAAGTGAAACAAACACCTGTAGAATTGCTCCACTAACTTTGCAACCTATACCAGTGCGTTCAGAGCATGCCATTCTGCTAGGAATGAATCTTCCTTAGCAAAAATTTGGTCGAAAATTGCTCAAGATATGGCTCATTCAATTTTTCCCTATAATCCTCCTCCAAATCTGGAGAAGACTCGAGATAAGTCAGCCAAAATAGCCGGCCCACCAAAAATGGGGGCACCTCCAAATATGACACCATCTTAAACTATGAGTTTAATTAATTTAGACCAGGATTAAGAGGTTAATGGGCGTGCTAAGTGCAATTATTTTTCACACTGGTCGACGGTCATGTACAAGGGTCACCTGGGGAGGAGGTTTGGCCACCTCCCTTCCACCATCCGAGATCCGTAGATAATTCAGATATATGTCTATCACGGAGGCTTTAGAAGCCACACCCCGTGGTCTATTGGTAATATGTGGTAATGTTTCGGGGGAGATCATGGGTTCGACCCTGACCTTCACCCCTATACATATATTTTTCCATAGTAATATAATATGTGCTCCACCAATATTAAGGTTTGAACCTTTCAATATGCCTTGACATTCGGACTATGGTTTAAATTCGTTTGGATTTAAATAATATATATATATATATATATATATATGATATTAAACCATATAAAATATTATATATATATATATATATATATATATATATATTAATCCAACCTTAATAATTAAAAAATAATTCCAACACATAATAGTTCATCATGAGCCCCAATTCAACCTTGTAGGCCATTCGTAAATTTCACCATCTAAAACCCAAACTAGTGAATCTTGTTGTGACACTTGTCACAGTGCAACTGGGCAAAAACTAAAGAATATTCCATGCATGCTGACTGGGTTGCCATGTTGTCAACCTGTCACTGTTTTGCAATTTTTTTAAGCTGTCTATCCTGAACAGCGGTCAGCAAGCTATAAATTCTTCATACAAAGTCGGTTTGCAACGAAACAAAGTGCACCGGATTCCTAGAGACGGGCCAGTCGCATTCGTTTAGTTTCCAGACATTTCTGAGAACTTTCATTTTTGAGATTATATACTAAGCACCTGATCATTCCTCCCCATTAGAAGCCTTTTGGGCCCCAAAATCTCTTTGGTTATTGATCATGTGGATGAGGGTATTTTTCCCTCACCCTTTCGATCTCTATCCACTGCAATTTTCCCAAATTCATCAAATTGAGTTTTTCACAAAAACTTAATTTTTCCTTGATTCTTACGACCTTCTCTTGTTTTCATTGACACTGTCATGATGCAATTTTTCTAAATTTGTAGAGGAGAAATTTATTCTTGCCGAAACAATCTTGTTCCTACCTTGGTTGTTAATCAAAGGAAACTTAAAAACTGTCTCACCTTACACACTGTCGCCATGTTGATTCTTAACTGATCTTGCTTTGTACTTGTGTCAACGCTTGACCAAGTATCTTCACCATTGCCATGTACCCTTTGGAAACCAAAAACAAGCATTTTTGGAACCCATGCCTTATTTTGCAAGCTTCTTTGTTGCTTTCTCTTTGACCTTTGCACTATCTTGCACTGGCATCTTATTTCCAACACTGCTCAACGCTAATGTTGACTGCTGCAATTTTTTTAGATCTTGTTCACCTCCTTTCAAAGGAAACCTGTTAGAATCCTAAAACATCTCATTACAAGCAAAAGCATCTTTTTGAAACGTTTGATTCAAAACATCTCTTTGTTTGATCATCAATGATGTCAAATTATGACTTGCATTCATTATCCTCTTTATTTCTCTTGCATGTATGAGAGACAAATTTGTATTCTTCTTATGCGCTCTAATTATGTACTCAATAGCATATTTAAACAAGTGATAATTATTCTCATGGCAATGAAATATTGATTTCCTATCATACAGATAAGGACTTTCCAATACAATACCTAATATCTCAAGAGACACCACATCAAGTTCAACTTCATCAAGAAAGCTTGAATTGATGGCGGATCTTAGTATGCACTTCCTTCTAACCTCCAAGTTTACACTCTTGCATATCCACCCCAAAGGATAAGGTCTTGTATGTCTGACAATTTCAAGGTATAGCTGCTTAAAAAAGTCTTCAGAAATCAAGTTAGCTTGTGACCCACTATCAAAAAGTGTATCAATCTTGGTATGTTTAGAGACAACTCTAATATGGAAAAGTTATATTCTTTTATCTTTATCTTGAGTGACATTGGAACAATTTTAGGAACTAGTGCTTGATTTTTTCTTACCTTTCAAACCCATGGTTGTAATCTTTGTCTCATCTCCTGAATCTGGCCCTAAGTCATGTTCAACTATAGCAACAATTTTAACCATTTCTTTGGCTTTCAATTTTTTTGGCTTCAATTCTGGATGAAGTTTCCAACAAAAATCTTCATCATGGCCAGTCTTTGAACATTTTTTTCATGTGAATTTTTCCTTCTCTTTTTTGACAGAGCTATTTCTCTTTCCTATTCCATAAAACTTGTTTAATTTACCCTCACTGTCACTTTCTCATCTATGTTTTGTTTCCCTATTTCTTCTAAGTGTGTGGATTGTGTTACAGTCAGTTTATCAGTGATCAAAGATAGCTCTTTTGTGATTTTTCCATCAGTTCATTAGTCAATTTTTTTTTCTTTTTTAGTTAGTCTTCAGAAATAATTTTGGTCACTAAACAAGTCCTATCTTGATATGATGCTCCTTCACATCATTCCATAAGCATTTAGAGGTCTAAATTCAGGTCACTCCTCACATAGGTCAAGTCTAGGGTCAAAACTGCCCATGGAAAAGATATTTAAATTTTTCACTAAAATAAGGCAGTGAAACCTCCATTTCATTCATAAAAGTCTAGTTGAAGGAGAAAGTCAGTTTTTACAGTTCAAATTAAACTATGCATGTCATAAGAATTTCCTATTATGTTGTTGTATTCGAGAAGAAATTAAGAGCTTTGTTGAAGAGAATTATTTTGAAAATTGCATGTTTATCAAAGTTTTATTCTTCAACAATTATAAAACGCACTTTCGGGACCATATGATTTAATCTTATGCGTTATCTTCCACTATTCATGTGACATGTTGCATATCCCTTTCGTGAGTTATCCATGTCACATCTCATTCATTATACCCCTACCCCACCATTCATTTAACTCTGCTATGTGCTAACTACCCCTCATCCCATTGATCATCCATTGCATCCCAATCACATCTGATGACCCACATGAGAATTCGATCCCCCCTCATCATCTGAGACTTAACGTCGAGATGGGGTGGAGTGGGGGGGGGGGGAGTTTGAAAAGGGTGGTTTAAAAAATCGACCCCATCGCTACGTGTCAAAAGAAGATGATTTAAAAACCCCCCACATGAAACCACCTACTTCCAATATAGCCCTTCTAAATCTTGTTTATCTGTCGTATCAATCCACTGCTCCACCTGCCATTTATGTCATGCTAATGTTAACTGAGGACTGTCTAATAAAATTAATTCCCGCCCTTCCATAACAATTAGAAAAATAAATGTATTTGTTAACCGTTAGGCTAACATACCCGCACCCTTTTCAATGGGAATTAAACCAATTGTGAATAAATTCATCACTAAACACCTGTTTTTAAATTTTATTCTATTATTTTCTCTGCTCTACACAGGATTACAAATTCGTAGTTATTTTCAGAACTCTAGAAATCAAACTTACCATTGTTAAATCCTCCTCTACAACTGTTGATATTATTTTTTTTTGCAGAGATTTTCCTCAGTCTCCGCCTTTGTTTCTCCATCAGAAAATCCTTATTCTTCCATTTCAAACAGAGCCAATCATGCCTCCAAAGAATAAAGGACCAAAAGAACTAGTAAGTCTGCTAATACACCCTCCAATTGACTTTTATCACATACCATTAGCAAAGGACCACAAAATCCATGAAACCCTTTGTGAACTTGAGTTATTTGAATTGTATTGCTGGCTAGAGGATTAATTCTTAGAGAAATATGATGATATAGGACTGTGGGATTGCAGCCTTCCCCATTATATCTTTCCTCACACCCATAGTGCTCCATAATTTGTTAGAAAATGCCAAACCTTGTATATTCCAAACCAAAGAGCTATTATTGCTCCTACAGGAGATATTTTAGTGACCATCACTACCCAAACCATTGAAAAAATGATTCAAGCCCCAACCATAGAGAATGCCACACCATTTTCCCAAGAAGCACTGATTGAAATATATCAGAAGTTAGATTTTTCAAAAAGAGATCATACCCTTGAGTTGTTTATGACTAAAAATGATCCATTACCCAAGAAAAACCCTCCATTTCCATCATCCATTTTCCTTGAAAGATCCAAACAAATCATCACAATCATTTCCTACCTTACTGGTTATCATTCAGACCAATGGTATATGAAGGCATCATAGGATTAATTTCCATTTTCTCCATATATTCTAAACCCTCCATCACTTTCAATTTTAGTCAATTCATTGCTGATTCCATCCATGAGAAGTTGGTTAAATTCCGAACTGAGGAGGTCTTCGAATATGCCTCTGTTTTATTTTATTTATTATTATATTCTCATGGAGATAAATTCAATTTTTCCTTACATAAATGGACATTCTTCAGATTTGCAGAGCTTTTCAACCATTGTTTCTCCATCATAAAATCTTTCTTCCACTATTTCAAATAGAGCCAGCCATACCTCCAAAGAATAAAGGACCAAAAGAACTAGAAAGTCTGCTACTACACCCTCCAATTGACTTTCATCACATACCATTACCAAAAAAATACCATAAAATCCATGAAACCCTTTGTCAACTTGATTTATTTGAATTTTAGTGTTGGCTAAAGGATAAATTCTTAGATAATCAGATGATATAGGATTGTGGGATTCCAAACTTCCACATTGTATCTTTCCTCACACCCTTAGTACTCCATAATTTTTTAGAAAATGCCAAACCTATTATATGCCTAACCAAAGATCTATTATCGCTCCTACAGGAGATATTTTAGTGACCATCACTACCCAAACCATTGAAAAAATCATGCAAGGCCCAACCATAGAGAATGACACACCATTTTCCCATGAAGAAGTCATTGAAATATATCAGAAGTTATATTTTTCGAAAATATCTCAAACTCTTGAGATGTTTATGAATGAGAATGATCCATTACCCAAGAAAAACCCTCCATTTCCATCACCCATTTTCCCTAAAATATCCAAACAAATCATCACATTAATTTCCCACCTTCTTGGTTATTATTCAGACCAATGGGTAGATGACACCATCATAGGATTCATGTCAATTTTATCCATCGATTCCAAACCATCCATCATTTTTAATTTCATTCAATTCATAGCAGATTCCATCCATGAGCAGTTGGTTAAATTTTGAACTGAGGAGGTCTTCAAATATGCCTTTTTGTTTTTCTATTTGTTCTTATATTTTGAGGGAGACAAATTCAAGTTTTTCTTATAGAAATTGGATGAAGAAGGAAATCAACAATCAATTATTTTCTAGACTTCATTAGTGATGAAGGAACAAATAGAGTATTCATATAAGAAATTTGTAGAATTGTTTCTTCATCCAGCACTAAATTTATTGAACAACACTACAGAGCCTAAGATCAATGAAGAAATCAGAAAAGTATTACAGATGTCAGATCAAGCCAGAACAGGGGATTGGTATCTTTATCAAAACTACATAGAACTTAGAGTCTATGGATGTGAGCTTCCCCCTTACAAGCTACCAAAATTCCTCCCCATGAGGATTTTTGCATTAGAGTACATCAGGAAAATGCTTAATGGTGATGAAGTGCATTTTGTATCTCCTAAAAAGAAATCAGAATTCAAAATAAAAACAAAGACAGGACCTTTTATCTGTAATAACAGGACATCCGGGGAGGAGGAGGAAAATTTGATGAAAGAGATGCAATTTAGTCTCAGTTTCACATGGTATTATGATCCAGTTGGTGTCATTTCTAAACTAATGGTAGAGAACAAATCTACACCTTATTTTCATACACCTAGACCAAATATTGAGAAATATATGAATCATCTTGAATGGATTGAAGGCACTTTACAGGATGCTGAAGAAAAAACAATATCTACATCAGCGTTACATACTCCTGTTGCACAACGGAGAGCAGGGAAGAGGATCAAAGAATATAAGCCATCTCTAATGACTGATTCATCAAGAAAAGAATTTAAAATTAATTACAAAATGAAGACAAATCTCAACCCAAAGGTCAATCCTAGCAAGGAGTCAGAGAAAGAAGTAATTAGCATTACTGAAGAGACACATCCTTCCACATAGGCAGATGATCAAATTACATCTACTACTCCTACTACTTCAACAATTTCTCAATATTAGCAGAAAGCCATTCAAAATAGTACAGTTGTTACAGGGGAAAAGGAGAAAATTGTCTTTGACACCTTCAAGGAGATAAAGTTGAAGAATGAAAAGTTAAATACCAACACATACAATAAATTTTGGAAGAAAAATCCCAGCTCTCAAAGCATGTTTTTCTCAGCTTTTGATTCAGATAAGGGAAAAATGTAGTTTTCTTTTCTTCAGGCACAAATTCCACAGCCAAAGTCAGAAGAAGATTACAAAAATACTGGATTTGAGTTTGATACTAAGGAGACACACCCAATATATCAAATGTAATTACACAAACAAACTAGTGATATGATTTCATCCACTCTCACTAACACTGCTATGAGTTTCACAAAACTCCAGGTTTCATTAGCTAATGAACAATCACAGCTGAAAATGGAGAAGGTTTATTCATTTGCTAAGGAGAAAAGAATAAAAAATCTATAACACCTGGTGATCAAAATTGGATATGTTCCTTCCAAAGTCAATGAAATTGAAGAAATCATGAAACATAAAAAATGCTGACATAGCAGCATTGAGGAAGCAATTTAAGATTGTAGCTACAGAAGATCATTTGGCAAAAGACATTGAAGAGACTAAATCTAAGAAGACAGAAATGATGAAGTTGAATATAGAATAGAATTCTCAAATAAAATAGATGGAATTGGAGCTAGAGAAAATGATAAAGGAAAAGTAACATACAACAAAAGACATCATCAAGTTTCTAAATGCAAAGAACACGTATGAGCTAGATGATTTGGGCATCGATGACAAAACAGAAACAATCCTGGAAGTAAAGAAGGTGCTCACAAAGAATAAATTAATTCTTCATCTTGAGGATAAGTGTCACAATCTGGAGATCACAGTTCAGATATTTTTTAGCAGAATAGAGCCTCTGATAGAGAAAGGATTGTCGTCTCTATTTGTGATTAATGATAAATCGATAACAAAAGAGGATTATTGAATAATACTTAAGGAAATTTCCAGATATACTGCCAATTTTTCCAATATCAAAGGCACATTGACAAGAAGGGCGCCATTGGGAATACTAAGCAATGACATTTATATTTAGTATGAGATAAAATATATTTTTGTGGTGAGGCCCACTTTTTCTAAATACAATGAAACAGATGAATTTTACCGTAAGATAATAAAATTGGCCATCCCTGATGAAGAGCACTTGGAAAATTGTGTGAATATCAAGAGTAAGTGGTAAAAGCAGAAAATTCAACCTCTGTCGGATCATCAGTCAAGTGACAGCCAGCGCAGCCCATATTTATCTCCTTCAGCAACCGTTTTTAGTTAGAGCAGCACCAGCTCAGCAAATCAAATTGATTTCCATTTTATAGTTAGAGTATAGTTTGGGAAATAAACCGCTATCTGTTATGATAACCATTAATGTATTTTGTTATAATTTATTTTTTCTATAAATACTTCATGATACAAAGTGTCAATGTTGGATAATCGAGTTTTTGAGACTCTGTGTATTATTTGGACCTATTATTAATGAAATCAAAGGAGTTGTAGAAAATATTGTGAGATTCATGTGGTATTTATTTTGAGCACAGTGCTTTTCTCTCCATTATTTCATTTCTGTTTTAGTTTTTGTATAAAAATCTTATCATTTTATAAAAAGAGATCAGCAATATGTTATGTTTATTAATATTTCTACAAATGTGTCTTTTCTTCTAATGAATTAATTCAGTAAAATGCTCATTCAGACCCGTGCCTTTTTCTACCACTATACAAAAATGACAACTTTATTGTGCTCAAATTGTTTTCCTATCTTGCCTCACTCTGTTCTCTGCAATTTAGTCTCTGAAATCTACTTTATTTTCACTGATCATTACTTTTATCCAGAAAAAAAATTACTAAACAAATTTCAACACATATTAACTCGTATATATCCTAAAATCTAGTACTCGACCTAAAATTGAATATTTTTAAATGTGAAACAGAGAGATCCCTCTTTGGTTAGGTAGGGATAGCTGCATAGCTAAAATTTGGTTTGTGGTTACCTTTCTTTACTCCTATGTATAACCTAGGAAGTCAGGGAGAGTGATAACATTTCTGGTGCCATTGCCTAGGAACGATGCTTAAATATTCCCTGGGAAATATTTTCTTAACAGGCTGAAGTCAAAACCCGAGCAAAAACATATAATTCAGATCTTAAGCTGGCTCTCAAAAGATATACCAAGTCAAACCCTAACCCCAATCCATCACCACTGGTATACAATCCTGAAAGTATTTTGAGAAAATAGAAAGCTAAGTCTCAATGATCAGGAAGAATTTTTCCTCCAATGATTAAATCAAATTCCCTGCCTAAAAGGTTTGTCTCAGAAGATTTGGCTTTCTCTCCACAATCTAAAAAATATTTAAGTAGAACCAATTCTGAAACTTTTCTCTTTGAAGCTACTTTTGAGCCTTTTGATTTTGAGTCTTTTACACCATTTTCAAAACCTTTGAGTCTGAAACGGATTCTAAAGTTCGATCCAATTTCTAGAAACTTAAAGGCTTAGTAGATAAATTTAAAGAAAACTCTAAAACGACCTAATTTCAATATCAACAACAGGTTTTTAGTACTTATTTTACCTCATCATCTCATACAACTACACCATTTGTTCCTCCTTTCATTCCATATTTACCTTTGCAAAATTTTATTCAATCCACATCAAAATTTAGACCTCCACCACCTCCTCCATTAACCATGGCAAGATTTTCTCCAATGATTCTACCAGGTCGACTTACTGCTCTACCTCAAAATTGTGGTTAAAGGCTACCTCTCTTTGATGGAGCATCAAAAATCATAACCTATCAGCATGTGGCTAATGTAACTTATTTTATAGATCTTGAAGAAGTAGACAATGATGATGCTAAGATGCATATGATTGCTCAAAGTTTTTCTAGAGAAGTAAATAAATGGTTTCGCTCTCTTGGAGATAGTACAATTGGTACCTCACAACATCTAATTGATTTATTCATGGAAAAATGGGAAGAGAAGAAAAATCCACTACAGATCCTAACTGAATATAATGCACTGAAAATAAATATAAATGAGTATATCCAATAATTCACATATAGATTTAATAATATATATGATTCAATTTCTAATAATATTAAACCACCCCTAGCCTTTCTTTACTTCATAATCCTTATGGTTTTGACCTTGACATGGCTTATTAGTTGAGGGAGAGAAACCCATCAACTTTGGAAGAAATGAAAAAAAATGTAGTGAGTGTAGAGGCCAATCTGATTATTAAAAATTCTAAGGTTAAAACAAAGAAAAGAGTCACAATAAAAGAAGAAACATCCACTTCATCAGAAGGAAAAAATGATACTTTGATTAAATCCATGGAGAAAATGTTGGATAAGATGTCCAGTGTTGATCTTAAAGCTGAACCTTCTATAAGAGATCCCAATTTCAGGTGTCAAAATCAAAAACCCCAATACAAGATTAAACAAAGGGAACATAGGGGTTAGTATCCACAAAGTAAACAGCAAGCTTGGACACCATTCCATCAGAATTATACTGAAGGCCCTAATGAATATGATGTAGAGGAAATTTCTGGGGAAAACCACTTTTTTGAGGAAAATAAACAACCTTTCCTCCTCATTGAATAAAATCAATATTCTGCATAAATTTGTGCATCAGAAGACCAAAAATATGCCATGTCAAATGAAGACTTAATGTGCACTAAAGGTTATGAGAGAGGATATCAAAATTCCCTCACCCAAGTTCAAAGGAAGTATGGTTTGAGGAGTAGAAATGTTCCTCTAGTTTCCAATCAAAAGAAACAGAACTCTCAAACCAATACTCAGCAAAAAGAAGTTGTTGCTCCAAATAGAAGTAAAGAAAAAGTAGCTATTACTTCTACTTCTCCTAAATCTAATGAAGTATCCACCAGCAAACAAAGAAAATATCAAGAAGTTCAAGAAGGAGGAAAAATTAAATATTCTTCATCCAAAGAACTGTCTGAAAAGAAAGACACATCACTAAAAGAGGCAGATAAACATCCTGCACATTTTTCCCTCGAAAATGAAATTTATAAACTGAAGGTTTATATTCTTCTAGCTGAGATAATGAAGAATGATCGTATATAAGTTTCAAGTTACTAAGCTACTTAGAGTTCATCAAACATCTGATATGGTTAACTTGAGTGATGATCATCATGAGCTTTTTTTTGGTCCTATTGTTTATGGAAAATCAGAAGATAGTGAAGTTCATCCATTTTACTTAAGTCTCAAGATCCATGATTTTATTCTTCATAATGCAATGCTTGACTCTAGAGCATACCACAACCTCATGCCTAAAGCCATTATGGACAAATTAGGACTAGACATCAGAACACCTTATCATGATCTCTATTCATTTGATTCAGGGAGGGTGAAATTTCTTAGTCTCATCAAGGATTTAGTGGTCTCATTAGAACAAATTCCAGCCAAGAATGTTGTTGTGGCTGATATTCCACATAGGTATGGAATGTTACTTTCTAGATCATGGGGAGAAAAGCTTAAAGGGACTTTGAAGGTTGACTTTTCATATGCAAAAATTCCCATCTTTGGAAAATTCAGGAAAATTTATAAAGTAAGATGAAGTATATGATCAGTAACAGAGAAAGGCTTAAAAACAACCCCATTCATGTTGTACATGTAGATTTAGAATATTTTATTTTATTCAATGAAGAATTCTCAGCATCTTCAGAGTTTTTGATTGAAGAAAAATTAGAAAAATAAAACAAATTCAAATTCTATTTTAGAATTGGCAGAGACATAATTTTGTAAAATAGTGCCAAACAGTTTCGAATTGAAGACATCTCCTCAAGAAGAAAATAAGAAAACAGTAGAAAAAATAGAAATTTTGAATACAACAGAGGTATCTCAAATAGAAAACAAAAATCAGCCATCTGATTTACACCTTCCAAATGAAGAAAATAGTCTTTGGACTATGGATTTTTATGGAGCCATGGGAAAATAAGGTGTTGGCATGGGAATATGGATATCCCTCCAAACGTTAGAATGTATTCCTATAAACTAGCATTTTATTGCACAACTAATGAAGCGGAATATGAAGCCTTAATTGTTGGCCTAAAATTTTTGAAAAAACTTGGTGCAAAGAAAATTTATGTATATGGAGACTCCGAGTTAGTTATCAAGCAAGTAAAAGGAGAGTACCAAGCCAAACATACCAAAATGAGAGCTTACTGAAATGTAGTCCTAGATATCCTTAAAACATTTTTTGATTCTCTAGCCACTTCTACTAGTATGTCCAAAATTCCTCTGTATCCAAACAAAAAATATGAAATAAATGTCAAAGATCGCCTTGTTTTCCTTGACAATGTTCAATATTTGCAAGTGTTTAAAATTGATGAGAAAATCAATAAATTCTTGTAGATAGAAGAAGAATTCATCAATTCCAAAATAGATGACCAAGTAATTCATGCTAGAGAGATGCAAGTACTACATTTTAAGGATAATTCTATTCCAAGAGGTTTGGTACCTTTGGAATAATTTTTTGATCTGGATGATGTTGCAAGGAATCCTATTATGTCACCAACAGAGGTGGGAGTGGAAGATCTAAAACTTGGCACTTCAGAAAAGCCAAAAATGGTGCAAATTTAAAAATTCTTGAGTCCAGAAATGAAAGCTAAGTATTCAGTGCTTATGTCTCAATTTTCAGATGTATTTTCTTGGGAATGTTCATATTTGAAGGTCTATGATAAAATAATGATTCAGTACACTATTCATTTGAAGCCAGATCAAAAACCATTTCCCTAGAAGATTAGAAGGATGAATCCCAAATTACTGCCTTCTATTCAGAAGGAACTGAATATATTATTCACTGTTGGAATAATAGTTCTTATTCGTTTCTCATACTAGATTTATAATCCAGCTCCCATGAGAAAGAAGACAAGAGAAATTATATTGTCCATTTATTTTCAAAATCTAAACAAAGTATCCTTAAAAGGAAATTATCCACTACCAAAAATGGATCACATTTTGCAAAGGGTAGTTGGATCATCTAGACTTTCTTTTTTAGATGGATACTCAGGATACAATCAGGCTCTTGTCCACCCAAATTATGAAGAAAAGACAACTTTCACCACAACCTGGGGTACTTTCATGTATGCCAAAATGCCTTTTGGTTTGAACAATGTAGGGGAAACTTTTCAACTGGCAATGGATATTGATTTTTCCAATGAAAAATATATGTTTTTGGTTATTTACCTTGATGATATCATTTTTTTCTCAAAGAAAAATGAACACCATTTGCAGCATTTAATGATGGTATTTCAGAAGTGTAGAAATTTTGTTATTTCATTAAATCCAAAGAAGAGCCTCTTTGTTATGGAGGAAGGTAAATTTTTGGGACATATTATATATAAAGATGGCATAAGAGTCTAGATCCTTCAAGGATTGAATCAATTAAGAACTTAGATTATCCAAGGCGAAAAAAAGATTTTCAATCTTTCAATGGTAAAATTAATTTTCTGAGAATATTTTTTCCAAATCTTGCTGAACATTTCAAATAGATTACTGGCATGTCGAAGAAAGATACTGAAGTAAAATGGTCTGAAGAAGCAAAGAAGTCATTTAATCAATTCAAGTTATATCTATCTCATTATCCCATTCTCATTATCCCAGACTATAAACTTGGTTTTATAATTTTTTTATTTTCTTCAGAACATACACTTGTTGTTGTTTTAATGAAAAAGAAAAATCAAAATACAAAACAGCCTATTGATTTATTTAGAAAAATAATAAGAGATGATGCTTTAAAGTAAAATATCATTGAGAAACAAGATTTATCATTAGTCAAAGAATTGAAACATTTCATAGTGTACATTTTACATTCCCATTTCATTGCTTATGTGCCAAATGTTGTTGTTACAGAAGTACTCGCACAGAATGATCCAGAAGGTCGTAGAGGAAAATGGATTATAGCCTTGCTAAAGAATCATTTGGAGATTAAGCCCACAAAATTGATCAGTAGACAAGGCTTAGAAAATCTGATGTCAAATTATAATCTTCATTCCTTAGACATAAACTTCACTGTTGCATTGTCTGATGAAAAAAATGTTGAAACATTACCTGAGATAGCTAAAATATTTTATTTATCTTCCTGGTATGTTGATATTTTATATATTCTGCAACATTTGAATCCTCCTCCTAGAATTCCAAGTAGTAAAGAAAGATATTTGAAGTTAAAAGCACTGCAATACTGCATTCTGAATGGTTTCCTATACTAGAAAGATCCTGGTGGAATATTGTTGAAATTTTTAGTTGAAGGTGAAGTTGAGAAAGTCATGACAGATTTCCATAAGGGTGAATATTGAAGTCATGTTTATTAGAAAACAACAACAAATAAAATCTTGAGAGCAGGTTTTTATTGGCTCACCTTGTTTTCTAATGTCTATAAAACAGTTGATAGATGTCATGAGTGTCATACTTTTTGAGGAAAAAGTAAACTTTTACCTCTGCGTCTTAAACAATTGAAGTCTGAGCACCATTCTAGCAATGGGGACTTAACTTTATTGGTGAAATTAATCCTCCATCTTCATTTCAACAGAAATGGATTCTCACTACTACAGATTATTTTACCAAAAAGATTGAGGATATTCCCACTAGGCAAGAAATTGATTTTTCTATCATTCGGTTTCTTGAAAATGATATTTTGTCTTGATTGGGCTCTCCATACAATATTATCACTGATAATGCAGCTTCTTTCAAATCTAAGAATATGATTGATTATTGTGATAAATATCATATTACACTTGGTCATTCTACTGCATATTATCCTTAGGGAAATGGGCTTGCAGAATCATCTAATAAGTCTTTGGTGAATATTATCAAGAAGCTTTTACAGGAAAAAAAAAGAATTGGTACAAGAAGCTTACAAATTATTTGTGCGCTGATAGAGTGAGCACAAAAAGATCAATTAACATCTCTCCATTTTAGCTTGTTTATGGAGTTGACACTGTTTTCCCTTTTTCCCTTGCCATTCTTCTAATGAAGATTTTTCAGGAGGTTGACAGTGAGCCTAATGATATTCAGAGAAGGATCAATCAGATGATACATTTTCAACAATAAAGAGATGAAGTTTTCAACAATACTTCAAAGCTTCATGACAAAATAAAAAATATTTTTCACAGAAAAACAAAGGCTGATGACTTCATGATTATAGATATTGTTCTAAGATGGGATTATAGAAATGAATATAAGGGAAATCATGGTAAATTTGACAATATGCGGAAAGTACCTTACAAGATCGTAGCATTCAAAGGAAACAAGGCATTTTTGCTAGAAAATATTGAAGGGCAGGAAGTGCTGGGAGGACCTATTAATGGTAGGTTCCTAAAGCATTATGTTTCTTAAAATATTAAAAAATAAATTCATTTTCATTATATATACCAGTCTACATTTGATTTCAAGAAAATAAGGGAGTTTTTGCAAAATTTTAAAGCTCGAGGAGAATTCTAGGATAATTCTGCAAACAAGTCATGTTTTCTTTTAAAAAGTTCACAAGTTTAAGTCTCTACTCAAGTCAGAGTCAATTCAGTTGTTTTTAGTCAAAATTTCTCAAAGTCCAGTTAACTCCATAGCCCAATGGTAAGGCTAGGTAATCTACAGTGTTATTGACACCTCCTGAAGGAGGTGCCATCCCCAACTAGAGTCAATGTTAGATTCATTTTATTAGTGATCAAATATATCTCTTTTGAGAGTTTTCCATTAGGTCATTAGTCAATTTTTTTTGCTTTGTCTGTTAGTATTCAGCAATAATTTTGGTCATGGAACAAGTCCTATCTTGATATGTTTCTCCTTCACATCATTTCATAACCATTTAGAGGTCTAAAGTCTGGTCACTCCATCTCACATAGGTCAAGTCTAGGGCCAAAACTTCCCCTGGAAAAAATCTTCAATTTTTTCACTAAAATAATGCAATGAAACCTCCATTTCATTCATAAAATTATAGTTGAAGGAGCAACACAATTTTTATAGTTCAAAATAAACTGTGCATGTCATAATAATTTCCTATTCTATTGCTGTATTCGAGATGAAATGAAGAGATTTGCTGAAGAGAATTATTTTCAAAATTGCATGTTTATCAAAGTTTTATTCTTCAACAATTCTAAAAATAACTCTCGAGACCATAGGATTTAATATTATTGGGTTATCTTCCATTATTCATGTGACACGTCGCATATCCCTATTATTCATTTATCCATGTTGCATATCATTCATTATACCCCTACCCCACCATTTATTTAACTCTGTCATGTGCTAACTACCCCTCATCTCACCGATCATCCATCGCATCCCAATCACATCTGATGGCCCACATGCGACTTCAGCCCGCCTCATCATCCAAGGTTTAACCTCATTGGGGGGGAGGGTGGGGAGGGGTACGAAGGTGGTTTCAATCCATTAGCTACATGTTAAGAGCAGATGATTTCACACCCGCTCCCATATGAACCCACTTACTTCCAATGTACCCTTATGAAATCATTTTTATCCACCGTATCAAACCACTACTCCATCCACCATTTATGTGAACGTCTACTGAGGAATATCCATAAAATTAATTCCCACCCTTCCATAACCGTTAGAAAATTAAATTTACTTGCTAACTATTAGGCTAATTTACCCGTGCCCTTTTCAATGGGAATTAAACCAATTGTCCATAAATTCATCACTAAACACATGTTTTAAAATTTTATTCTACTATTCGCTCAGCTCTGCCTAGGATTACAAATTCACAGTTATTGTCAGAACTCCAAAAATCAACCTTAAAACTGTTAAAATACTCCTTTGCGGATTTTGACATTCTTCCGATTTCCAGAGATTTTCGGCCTCTGTTTCTCCATCAGAAAATATTGCTTCCGCCATTTCAAATAGAGCCAATCATGCCTCCAATAAATAAAGGACCAAAATAACCATTAATTCTACTACTACACCCTCCAATTGACTTTCATCACATACCATTAGTAGAAAAATACCATAAAATCCATGAAACCCTTTGTGAACTAGAGTTATTTTAATTCTATTGTTGGCTAGAGGATAAATTATTAGTTAAATCTAATGATATAGGACTATGGGATTCCAACCTTCCACATTTTATCTTTCCTCACACCCATCGTGCTCTAAAATTTGTTATAAAATTACAATCCTAGTATATTCCTAACGAAAGAGCTATTATTGCTCCTACAGGAGAGATTTTAGTGACCATCACTTCCCAAACCATTGAACAAATGATGCAAGCCCCAACCATAGAGAATGACAGACTATTTTCCCAAGAAGAATTGATCGAAATATATCAGAAGTTATATTTTTCAAAAGGAGCTCAAACTCTTGAGATTTTTTGAATGAAAATCATCCATTACCTAAGAAAAACCCTCCATTTCCGTCATCCATTTCCTTGAAAGATCCAAACAAATCATCACAATCATTTCCTACCTTCCTTGTTATTATTCATACCAATGGGTAGATGAAACCATGATGGGATTCATGTCCATTTTATCCACATATTCCAAACCCTCCATCATTTTCAATTTCATTCAATTCATTCCAAATTCCATCCATGAGCAGTTGGTTAAATTCCCAACTGAGGAGGTCTTCAAATATGCCTTTGTGTTAGTTTATTTGTTCTTATATTATGAGGGAGACAAATTCAAGTTTTCCTTACAGAAATTGGATGAAGAAGGAAATCAAAAATAAATTATTTGATGGCCTTCATTAGTGATGAAGGAACAAAAAGAGTATTCATATAGACAATTTGTAGAATTTTTTCTTCATCCAACACACAGTTTATTAAACAGCACTATAGATTGCAGGCTCAATGAAGAAATCAAAGAAGTATTGCAGATGTCAGATCAATCTAGAACAGGGGATTGGTATCTTTATCAAAACTACATAGAACTCAAGAGTCTATGCTTATGAGCTTCCCCCTTACAAGTTTCCAAAATTCCTCTGCATGAGGATTTTTGCATTAGAGTAAATCATACAAATTCTTATGTTGATGAAGTGAATTTTGTATCTGCAAAAAATAAATCAAAATTCAAAATAAAAACATAGATAGGACCTTTTATCTGTAATAGCAGGACAACAGGGGAGGAGGAAGACAAATTTCCGAAAGAGATGAAATTTAGTCTCAGTTTTACATGGTCTTATGATCCAGTTGGTTTCACTTCTAAACTAATGGTAGAGAACAAATATACACCTTATTTTCATACACTTAGAACAAATATTAAGAAATATATGAATCAGCCTGAATGGACTTAAGGCACTTCACAGGAGGCTGAAGAAAAAACAGTATCTACGTCAGCATTACAAACTCCTGTTGCACAGGGGAGAGTAGGGAAGAGGATCATAGATGATCTACCATCTCCAATGACTGATTCATCTAGGAAAGAATTTAAAATTCATTACAGAAAGAAGACAACATTCAACCCAAAGGTTAATCCTAGCAAGGAGTCAGAGAAAGAAGTAATTATCATTACTGAAGAGAGACCTCCTTCCACACATGCAGGTGATCAAAGTACATCTACTACTCCTACTACTTCAGCAGTTTCTTAATATTAGCATAACGCCATTCAAACTAGTATATTTGTTACAGGGTAAAAGGATAAAATTGTCTTTGACACCTTCAAGGAGATAATATTGAAGAATTAAATGTTAAATACCAACACATACAATCAATTTTGGAAGAAAAATCCCAGCTCTCAGAGCAATTTCCTCTTAGCTTTTGATTGACATAATGGAAAAATGCAGTTTTCTTTTCTTCATGCACAAATTCCACAGCCAAAGTCAGAACCAGATTACAAAAAAACTGCATTTGAGTTTGATACTAAGGAGATACACCCAATAGATTGAATGGAATTACACAAACAAACTAGTGAGATGTTTTCATCCACTCTCACTAACACTGTTATGAGTTTATCAAAACTACGGGTTTCATTGGCTAATGTACAATCACAGTTGAAAATGGAGAAGGTTTCTTCATTTGATAAGGACACAAGAATCAAAAATCTATCAGAATTGGTGATCAAAATTGGATATGGTCTTTCCAATGTCAATTCAATTGAAAAAATCATCAAAAAGAAAAATTTTGACATAGAAGCACTGAGGAAGCAATTGTAGATTCCAAGTAGAGAAGATCCTTTGGAAAAATACATTGAAGAGATTTAATCTCAGAAGACAAAAATGATGAAGTTGATTACAGAACATAATGCTCAAATAAAACAGATGGAATCAGAGCTAGAGAAAAAGATAAAGGAAAATGAACATGCAGCAAATAACATCGTCAAGTTTTTGAATGAAAAGAATAGGTATGATTTGGATGATTTGGCCATAGATGATAAAACAGAAACAATCCTAGAATTAAAGAAGGTGCTCACAAAAAATAGTTTAATTCTTCAGCTTGAGGAGAAGTGTCACAATCTGGATATCATAGTTCAGATATTTTTTAGCATAATAGAGCCTCTGACACAGAAAGGATTGCCCTCGATGTTTATGATTAATGATAAATTTATTCCCAAAGAGGATTACTGGAGAATACTTAAGGAAATTGCTAGAGATATTCCCAAATTTTCGAATATAAAAGGCACATTTAAAGGAAAGTCGTTGTTGGGAACACCGAGAAATGACATTTATATTCAGTATGAGATAACACATGTTTTTGTGCTGAGGCCCACTTTTGCTAAATACACCGAAACAGATGAATTTTACAGTATGGTAATAAAATTTTCTATCGCTAATGAAGAGCATTGGGAAAACTTGTGTGAATATCAAGAGTAAGTGGTAAAAGCAGAAAATTCAACCTTTGTTGATCATTATTAAACTGAGAGCTAGCACAACCCACAGTTATCTCCTTCAACAACCATTTTTAGTTAGTGCAGCACCAACATAGCAAATCAAATTAATTTTCATGTTACAGTTAGATTTTAGTTTGGAAAATAAAGCGATATCTGTTATGGTAGCCTTTAATGTAATCTGTTGTAATTTATTTATTTTATAAATACATCATTGTACGAAGTGTTAATGTTGGATAATCGATTTTTTGAGACTATGCGTATTACTATGGACCTATTATTAATGAAATCAAAGGATTTGCAGCAAATATTATGAGATTCATGTGGTATTTCTTTTGAGCATTGTGATTTTCTCTCTGTTATTTCATTTCCATTTCAATTTATACATAAAAATCTTATCAGTTTATAAATAGAGATTCGTTATATGTTCTATTTATTAAGATTTCTACAAAAGTATCTTTTCTTCTGATGAATGAATTCAGTAAAATTCTCATTCAGGCCCCTGCCTTTTTCTACCACTATACACAAATAACAACTTAATTATGCTCAAATAGCTTTCATGTCTTGCCTCACCCTGTTCTCTGCAATTCAGTCTTTGAAATCAGCTTTACTTTCACTGATCATTACTTTTATCCAAAAAACAAATTTCAAAACATATTAACTCATATCTAGCCTAAAATCTGGTACTCAGACTAAAATTGAATATTTTTAAAATTGACACAAAGAGATCCCTCTCTGGTTAGGTAGGGCTAGCTACCTAGCTAAAATTTGGTTTGTGGTTATCTTTCTTTACTCCTATTTTGAACATAGGAAGTTGGAAAGAGTGATAACAGATTGAACACAAAATTCATCTATGTTCATGGGATTACACATGAGAATAGTTTGCCTAAGCTAACTATGAAAACTCCCAACATACTTTAATAATGTTTCTTGAGAATATAAATTAATACCCAAAATTAGAGCTCTTCTCCTAAATTCGTGATTATAATCTTGCACACTTTCCATGTTCAACTGTTTAAAATTTTGCCAATCCATAATTTCCTTTTATATGTAAGCTAATGGAAATAATTTCCTTTTAATTGAGGCAATAAAACTTGACAAGGACATATAGATTTACCATAGTTTTTAATCTCTTCTTGAGTCCTTGCTTCCCACCATACAAGTGTAGATCCTTCCATCCTCAAAGAAGCCAAATGAATATTTATTTCATCTTCATGAAGGTTATGAATCTTGTAATACACCTCCAATTGACGTATCCAATTGTCCAATCCTTCTAAATTTATCTCATCATTATACATTGGGAGCTCAAATTTGACATCAAGTTTGAGTAAGGGTGTTATTCCTTTGATGGCTTTTGAGTGAGTGTGAGTGGTTTTTGTGATGGAAGTGGAAGATGATGTTGATGGACATGATGAGGATGATGAACATGGTGGAGATGGAGGTGGACTTCCTCCACTACCATTTGAACTCTTATCTTCATCCTTTTTATCATCTGAAGTTCTTTCTCCATGTGGAGGCTTAGAACCTTCTCCTTCCATCCCAACAGTAAATTCATTAAACATAATTTTAACCATCCTCTTTAGGCCATTGAAGTATCTCTTGACATCATCTTCTATTGAATGACCTTGAGTCTCTCCAACACCTGATGTGATGGTTATGGATTCAAGCTCAGCTTCTCAAGCTTGTACTACTTCAATCAACTCAGCTTCATGTACAACTTGTACCTATTCAATCTCGGCTTCTTGAGACAAAACTTGAGGTGCTTCAAGTGAAATTATGAGTGAAAATTTGGTTGAATATCGTGCTCTTATAGCTCTCCTTCTTCCTCTCCTAATCTCAGAACTCTCAACAAAAAATTCCCTTCACCACTCTGCAACTTTAACCTTGTCAGCATCACAAATTTTCAACCATTAAACTTGCACGAAAATAAAGAAACTATCAAGAAAATAACCTTGCATTTCAACCACGCACTGATACCAACTTCATCTGATTATGAATGTTAGTTTTTCTGTGAAAATTTCATTTTCAAATTTAAAATTTATTTTCTGATCTAATGCTTGATGTACATATGTTTCGTTATTTATTATGTGTGTCAAATAAGTAAATTAATTGAGTTTATGAGTGAATTCAAGAGCATAAACTTTGTAAATAAAATGTTGAACAACAGCAACATAAAGAACAACAAACCTTCACAATTGATCCATCAACACAGAGTTTTGATGAAGGAGTTCACCCCTCCTGGGCTACATCTCCTTGGTCCAACTTCCACGGCTTGGACCTCTGTATTAGCTCAATAGTGAAAAAAAATTTGTTTACATACATCAAATTCTTCTTAAACATACTCCAATGAGTCGAGAATGTCAAAATCTATCAAAAATGACTATTCATTCTCTAAATTTGGCCTTAAGATGATCTAGGCATGGCCTTCCTTCATAGTGGACCTTTCCTTCTATTTTCTTCAAAGTGAAAAAAACACATGTAGAATTGCTCCACTGCCTCTGTGTTGTGTAGGTAAATCCCCTCTGCGGATAGAGGCAATCCCTCTAGCCCTAGCATGGGTCTAGCAGTAAGAGGACATGCTAATGTGTCGGTTCCTAGTTAACGAATGAAATGAGTTAGGATAGATTGTCCTACCTATGATCCAATGCGGTTGTTGTAACTACATCAGAAGTCTCTTGATCCTTATCCTGAGACATCGTGATCCTTCAGCAATGGTATTCAAATGTATACATAAAGATCAAAGGAAAAAAGTAGCATACATGACAATAATTGCATTCATAACTAGCTAATCAGTCAAGGAAAATTAAATCTATTGTGCAAGATAAATCACATCAACACAAGACGGGAACCAAAACATCAGTCATGCATATATTAAGAGAAAGAAAGATATTACAACCAGAGCCTTGACCTTGTAGCCTCCTTCAAGGGGTCCAGTTGAAGCACGTCTTAAGAATTGGTCGGGAATTTGGACGTTGCGAGGAAAAATCCTATGCTCTCTCTCGACAAGGGTCTCTCTCTTTTCTCTATCTCACGCTAGCTATATCAAACTGTTTCAACAAAATGTTCAACAATTCCTCTTCAGCTAGTTGCATCTATGTGAGATATGTGTATTTATAGAAGGAGAGGAGGAGGTTGGGATCCCTCAAATGGTGGAAGGGAGGCCTTATCCTTTGGTAGGTTGCCCCAAAAGGAGGAAACAAGAAGCCAAAGGAACGTGCTCATGGTTATGCAGTCGAATAACCCAAGCTGACTCGCTCATGAAGTAATTAGCTTGGAAAATTCTCTTCTATATTTAAAAAAATTCCCAAAAATAGCTCGGCACGGCCAGCTCACTAGGATAGAGAGCCAATGGGAGTAGGGCCTAGTGTTAATTTCCTTTATCGGCACGAGGCCATAACTTCCTACCATCGCCAACCCAAAAGCATGTATTTTGGATGGTCTGTTCCAGGAAAAGTCAACAGATGAAATGTTCTCCTCATGGCAAGAGATGCAATAACACTTTTTGCAAGGCATGACACTTCATATAAGTCATAGAAATGGTCCTCCAATGTGCGGGATGGGGATTGCAGGGACGGTGAAAAAATGTTGTGTAACGGATGCCCCCTAAAGCATGAGGTCCTAGAGAGAGGGAGGAGTGAAATGCTTTATGAGAATACATTCGAACCAAACACCACTATCGGAAGACCTGAAAGTACAAATACAACTGATATATCTGATACATGAACATGTGGCATGGGTGAAACCATCCATAATAAAGTACATAAAAACTAAGATCCAAGGTATGGACACAGCCATCGAGTTGTAAGAATCAACAAATAGACTCAGGTATGGTCACATCCATCCAACCAAAAGAGTCATGCATATTTTTAGCACTTAGAATGAACCTCAAGGTTGAGAAGAGGCAACTCTAAGGTAACCACAGACCAAGCTTTTGATCTGGAATCTAGCCCTGCCAGACCAGAGAGGGCTCTCTCTTGGCCAAAAAAACGTGGCTGCAATAACTGAATCTTAGGCTAGCTATGAAGAATAAGGATTTGGTTGAAAATTGTGGGTTGAAAATAGCAAGAGAAGGGACTATTGGGCTATGAATTTGGGGCTAGTTTCTACAGGAGAACTTAGGGAAAAGTAAGCGCAATGTATAGCCAAATTAAATATGTAATGAGAGAAGAAAATAGGGAAAATACCACTGCCCTATAGGCATCAATCAGGGGATGGATCTAAAGTGACAACTTTAGAATAAAGAGAAGCACCGGGTTACTCAACAGAGCATCTAACATAGGATGGATTCTGAAAAGATAACCACTACATCAAACAACATAATCATTATGAAAGGAGCATCATGCATGGATGGATTCCTAACACTTCCCTTAGAGAATTTTGTAACCAAATTAGCAGAAAAAACAAAGCATGGAAATGAATTTACAAGAAAAACATGCTACACATGAAACACCGTGATGAATCCCAAATTTAAAGAGCAGAAAAAAGCTTTATTAAAATAACATTCAAGGAAAAATTTACACAGTCCAATAGCAGCCTCACTCTGCTGCAAAAATCCAACCATTACACTCTGAAATTCATCAAATATCTACAATTTTCTCATCCATGTAGTAACGGAATTGATCTCAACCATCTTCTTCAAAATAGAATCAGTTACATTAAATTTGGACCGAATTTCTGAAATTAGGTGTCAAATATGAACTCTTATATCCTGAACCATAGCACCTGTTACAAAACTAAAAGAGGTTTTTGTAGAAAAGGTCATTCTGGATAAAAACCTCTCTCAAATTTTGTAAATTCGTTTCCATTTTCTCGTAATCTGTGCCACAAAATCATCTCTAAAACAAAAAATCATTAATCGACCGAATTTCTGAAATTAGGTGTCAAAGATGAACTTGTATCTTCTGAACCATAGCACTTGTTACAAAACTGAAGGAGGTTTTTGTAGATAAGGTAATTTTGGAGAAAATATCTCTCAAATTTTGGAAATTCATTTCCAGTTGCTTGGAATCTGTGCCACAAAATCATCTCTAAAACAAAAAATCATTAAAAAATTAAATCTGTAAAAATGAGCTATAAAGATCTAGTCACATATTCCAATTCATGACACATGTGAATAAAATGAGAGAGGTTTTTGTTATATGTCTCATGGTTAATAAAAACCTCTTTGTGTTTCTCAAAATTATTTTCCATATATTGTAACATGGCACCGCACTAAAATGACTAAAACAGTAAAATAACCGCAACATTTGTTTTGTTTTAATGTAGGCTTCAAATATCACTGCATATCTCCCACATAGTAAAATTTGTGCATAAAATGAAGAAGATTTTTTTTATTTGATATGTGATGGATAAAAACCTCTTTCACTTTTGTAAAATTCCTGTCCAACTGATTTTTTAGTAAACTTGTCCCTGTGTGCAGCAACTGACCTCAAAACATGCATAACCAAGAATCAATCATTCATTTCGATCATATCTTCTGATCCAGAAACCAGTTACAGGAGTGTGATATACCGTTGGAAATATTTTTCCGAGCTCCTTATGATGGAAACATTTATGAAATTTTTTGCACTAAATATCATGTGAAGACATCTAACAAAACCAGACATAGTAAGAGCCCATTTCGATCCCTGGTGATAGGCTACGAAGACTAGAACTAACACATATAATCATGATAAACCAAAATATCCTGCAGCCTAGATCTTATAGGACAAAACCCAGGGTCTTGGGCTCCATCTCGACCTGAACAAGTACAAATTCAAGCATGCGAATATGCGAGTTGTAGTCGAACATGCAAGAAAGTCACCTAATTACTAGCCAATGATGAAAGTTGTTAACAGGCACGAGAGAAAGCACCAGTAATGACAATGGCTCTCAAGGTAGAACAAGTACAATCCACGGAATGTGAACAGTGATCTTGCATTGAACACCCATGGAATCATTTGATGGAAGGCCAATGATGTGGACCTATCGTAATGTGAAGAACTTGCCATTGAGGCATGCAAGCTCCAAGGTACTAGAAGGGAGACTCTAGATCAACATCCTAGATAACGAGCGGAAGTCGACTGGAAGTGACCCGGTCGAAGGAGGGCCATAATGTTTCTCGCTTCATCGAAACGATATAGAATAACATGATGATAGTGAATAAGGACTAAACAGAGGATCAGAGGGAAGTTGAAAATTGCAATCAGAAACTTCTCTTCAACATATCAGTGACACACCTCCAGATTTGGTAGTATTTGAAATCAAGGGATCTAAGGTAATGATGATGTGGAAAAGAGCAGATGAGAGGTCAAAAGATATTACCCAAACCCATGGAGGAAAAAATGAAAAAATGAGATGTCCCCAACTCGACACGAATACAGATGAGTGTCATGTTCAATAGCGACATACTGCCAACACGACTGAGAATTGGTTCCATTTTCTCCCACCATTGCTGGCGAGTACCCCAATTATTTTTGGAAAACAAGCTTGAAGGGGATAGCATATGATTTTCATGTAAGTTTTTCCTTCAGAAAAATCCATCCTAGTACATTTTATGAGCCCTAGGAAGGAGGAACTCGGTGATGTCATGGTGATGATTTCCGATTTCATTTAAGGTTTAACGATTCTGAAAAAGGAAGAACTTGACATCTTTTCATGTTTAAAGAATTTGAAAAGAAGTGGAAAATAAAACTCCAGCAATCCCTTTTCATAGGTAGTCTCAAAGATCCGAAAAGGTAGAAAACTGTGTTTGAGAGAACCTCGTAGTCGCGATAGGCTAAGGTATTCCTTTTTCGTAAGTAATCTATCCCAACTCAAAAAGGGGTAAACTTATACTAGGTAGATATCGTTTCACATACATTTAAAGAGTTCAAAACCATAAGAGTCATGATAATATTTTCATGTTTAGAGAGTCAGAAAAGAGATGAAAGATAACTCCAATAGTGGCTTTTTCATTTTTTTACCGAGTCCGAAAAAGTATAAAATACAACTCATTACTTCATCGTCATTACGTTGAAAACCTGTCGCAACACAAGAGACACACGTAAAACCCATTTCTTGAAATAAGATAGCAAAATAATAGAAAAATATGTTTTGAAACCTAATTAGGGTTCTGAAAAGTTATAAAATTCCAAATATGGTAAAAAATAAATTAATTTTCACTTTTACATCTTGTGAGAAATTTGTTACCCTTTTTCACTGTGATTTTAAGGCGACGACAGTGGGCAATCCGGAAGACCAATATCGAATCTGTCAGTTCCAGGTAAGAGCTAACATCCTTCCCTAAATTTTTATTACACTTTCATTATCTACAACCCCAAATTTGGAAATATATGGGGGAATTTTCAAAAAATATGGCACGACGGATGGCGTGGGTGTCGGGCACAAACCCGCGCCAATCGTCCTAAAATTTGAACTAGGGCGCACCAATTGGCGTGATTGTTTCCAAAACAGTTGCGCCAATTGTGACAGTCAATTTTAGCATGTAACTATAGACAAGGAGGCCCAAATTAATTATTCAAAATATTTGGATTTGGCTAATGACAGTCATATGAATTTTTTTGCAGGTGTGAGCAGGAAAAATGAACACAATGAAGAAGATGAAGAATCCATGAGAAATAACAGATGCATGGAAGCTCTCATAGATTGCGGACTCAAGAAATTATTTATGACACCATGTCTCAGAGCTCAATTGGAGCTGTTGCAGTACTTGATCAGTGTTTGGAATGTTTATCAGGAAAAATTCATCATTCATGACCAGGAACTTGAGATTGAAGTCTCATATGTTTATCTCATAACCAGACTATTGCGAATGGGGGAAATACCAATCATGACCGGCACTCAGCCCTCAATGGATAACATGAGTATGGTTATTGACAGTGTGTGCCCAAGGGCAAGGAAAGGATCGGGAAGTGGAAAAGTGGACATCCAAACTATTTCGGATTTGGCACTAAAGGTAGTGCTACACACCATCACATGAGTTGCAGGATCACAGGCACCGCACGAGGCCACAAAGACAAAGCTAATTATTGTTGGATATTTCATGGCACTGACCCTCTACAGCTGGGAAGAGGCGGTGGTAATCAACATGAAGCATCAACTAACAAAGTGCAAGAAAACAAAGCTGAAGCAGTTCGGTTACGCGTCCATTCTGGTATCGTTCATCTTGGAAAGACTACCAATCTTTCAGCGTCAGGAGGTGATAGTTCCGACACCACTAGCATAGGAGCCACAGATGGCCCGATGGGCAGCTCTGATGTCAAGGTTAGGGGGTGGTCAACATATGTCCTGGAGACCAGAGTTCTTTGAGTGGCTTCGCCAACAGCTAATTTTCATGGAGGATTGGTCCTACTTTGGCAAAGATTTCACCGGTGATGCAAATCTCCCACTCCCAGAAGGAGAGTATTGGGATGAAGTACTTGGTAAGACTCATTTTTTATTTTGAATATTATGATTTTTTTTGCAATGCATGTTCTGACATTAATCCATGTAATTGCAGATGTTGGCGCAGAGAGACCTGCAGGTATTTCCCCAATAGCGAGGCAGATTCTTCGTGAGTTTGATGTAGCCCCTCTTGGTGAGGGAGGTGAGGAGGAGGAAATCATATGCAACTTGGATGGAATCTCTCATGGGATCCTGGACTATGCGCGATTCAATGATGTTCATCATGCATACTAGAGACACGCTGCAGTGGTGTCAAACCGTGTCCACTGCTTGCTGAGGTGGCTTGTACGGGCCGTGATGTGTTATCATGAGCGTCACGTAGAGTAGACACCTAAATTTTATTTCCGAATATTTTTTGATTGACATGATATCTCAGGATGTAACCGAAACATACATATTTTTTGAACTTATGATGCACACTTATGCAAACATTTGATATATATATATATATATATATATACATCTATTTTCCTATATGGATTTTGTCATGTGATGATGATTTTTACAAATTACACAAATGTCTATCTAATACAATGTTAGCTACTCTATCACTTAATGCATTCATTCGTCTAGGAATATGTCAGTATGTAATGTAATCAAACTGCCTTTCTAGTAAACGAGCATGAAAATACAACCTTAATATGTGACGATTTCTAACAGAATAATTCCATTAAGTTGAAGAACAACAAGCCATGAGTCTAGGTTAACAATCAATGCACGAATGTCGAGGGTAATCGCCTCGGTTAATAGTTCAATAACAACACTATATTCAGTGACATTGTTTACAGTTCATCCTAGGCAGATACCTTGAAGGTCTTTCAACTCACCAACAGGATCATAAATCACCTAGGCTGCTGAAGACAGGTTCCAGGTACTACGGGAAGCACCATCCATGAAACCAACATAAGGCGTAATAGACATCTGCATAATAAGCAACGATCCAATAAGCAGGAAAAAGCTCACAAAGCACACCAAGCAAAAAATGTACAAAAATGAAAAAAACACCTATGTACACAAAACATGCACGAATGACTCATGCATAGTATTTTTTAAGATACAACTCATTTTTGGGTTGATCCAAAGGATGACCTTCATAATCAATAAGCTCATAGGCCCCATTCTTAAAAACATGTTTAACAATGTAGGGCCCATGCCACATGGGTTGAAATTTCCCTGCCCCCAGCTTATCGTAAGCTTCGTTGTATAGGAGGATAAGGTCCCCAGTGGAGTCTCCAACATGTTGTGTAGGTAAATCCCCTCTGCATACAAAGGTGATCCCTCTAGCCCTAGGGTGGGTCTAGTAGCAAGAGGAAATTTTAATCTGTCGGTTCCTAGTAAACGAATGAAACAAGTTGGGATAGATTGTCCTACCTATGATCCAACGCAGTTGTTGCAGCTACAATAGAGGTCTCTTGATCCTTGTCCTAACACGTTGCGATACTTAAGCAATGGTATTCAGAAGACTTCACAAATATCAAAGGAAAAAATCAGCATACATGATAATAATTGCATTCATAACTAGTTAATCAGTCAAGGAAGATTAAAAATATTTTGTAAGATAAATCACATCAACACAAGATGGGAACCAAAACATCAGTCATACATATATTAAGAGAAAGAAAAAGATTACAATCAGAGCCTTGACATCGCAGCCTCCTTGAACGAGTCCAGTCGAAGGGTGTCTGGAGAATTCGTTAGGAATTTGGACGTGGCGAGGCAAAATCCTAAGCTCTCTCTCGACAAGGGTCTCTCTCTTTGCTCTATCTCACACCAGCTATATCAGGTTGTTTCAACAAAATGTTCAGCAATTCCTCTTCAACTAGATACATCTATGTGAGATAGTTGTATTTATAGAAGGAGAGGAGGAGGTTGGGATCCCTCAAATGGTGGAAGGGAGACCTTATCCTTTGGGAGGTTTCCCCAAAAGGAGTAAATAATAACCAAAAGGAAGGTGCTCATGGTTATGCAGTCGAAAAACCCAAGTTGACTCGCTCATGAAGTAGTTAGCTTGGAAACTTCGCTTCTATATTAAAAAAATTTCCAAAGACAGCTTGGCATGGGTAGCTCACTATGACAGAGCTCCAATGGGCATGGGGCCCAGTGTTAATTTCATTTATCTGCGCAAGGCCATAGATGCCTACCATCGCCAACACAAAATCATGTGTTTTTGATGGTTTATTCCAGGAAAATTCAACAAAGGAAATGTTCTCCTCATGGCAAGGGATGCAATGAGACTTTTTGCAAGGCATGACACTTCATATAAGTGACAGAAATGGTCCTCCAATGTGTGGGATGGGGATTGCAGGGACGGTGACAAAATGTTGTGTAACACTCTGCAACCTATACCATTGTGTTTAGAGCATGTCAATATTCTAGGAATGACTCTTCCTGAGCCAAAATTGGTCGAAAATTGCTCAAGATATATCTCATTCAATTTTTCCTTAGAATCCTCCTCCAAATCTGGAGAGGACTCCAGATAAGTCTGCCAAAATAGTAGGCCCACCAAAAATGGGAGTGCCTCCAAATATGGCGCCATCTTAAACTGTAAGTTTAATTAATTTAAACCCATATTAGGACGTTAATGGGTGCTCTAAGCGCAATTAGTTTGGGTGTTCGTCGGCAGTCATCTGGAAGACTCATGTGGGGAGGAGGGTTGTCCCCCTCCCTTCCGCCATTAGAGATTTGCATATAGTTAAAATATAAGTGGGGCCCAGAGGCTTTAGAAGCCACGCCCCGTGGTATGTTGGTAATATGTGGTAAAGTTTTGGGGGAGGTCATGGGTTCTACCTTGACCTCCACCCCTATACATATATTTTTCCATGGTAATATAATATGCGCTCCACCAATATTAACGTTTAAACCTTTGAATATGCGTTGACATTCAGACTATGGTTTAAATTCGTTTGGAGTTAAATAATATATATATATATATATATATATATATCCAACCATAATAATTAAAAAATTATTCCAACACATAATAATTCATCATAAGCCCAAATTCAACCTTGGAGGACATTGGGCAATTTCACCTTCTCAAACCCAAAGTGGTGAATCCTATTGTGACACTTCTCATAGTGTAATTTGGAAAAAACTAAATAATATTCCCTGCATGCTGACTGGGCTGCCATGTCATCAACTTGCCAGTGTTCTGCAATTTAAAAAAAAAATCTTGTCTTGAACGATGGTCAGCAGGCTATAACTTCTTCATCTGGAGTCAGTCTGTGACGAAATGAAGTGTGCTAGATTCCTGACGACATGTTGATCGTGGTATTTCAATTTCTAATCAATTTTGAGCACTTTCGTTTTTGAGCTTATATAATGAGCACCTGATCAGTTGTGTATTTGAACATGTTACATATGTAGCATTTTTAAAAAAATACATTGAAATTGTATAATAGATGGACAATAACTTTGTAGCAATGAAGCATTTAAATAAATAAAATCTTATTGTTTCACTGTCCTATTTTTCATTTCAGTCTTTGATTTCTAGTAAAAATTGCATTGTTGTCTCTATTGTCAAAATCACAGTAGCACTGATTGTGCCAACTAGAAATGGACCTTCACTATAGAACAGATTCACAATCATTGTATTTTTAGATAATTGGTAACCTGCACAAATAGGACAAATGTTTTCCACAATGCTAAATTTATTTAGAAAAAAAAAAATTACAATCTCCATTGTCATATTTATGATTTAGAATTATTTTGAAATCCCTAATAGAAACACTAGAATTTGTAATAAGTTTTTCCTCATGTTGTTTTGATAAACTCTGTTGGCACAAGCAACGTTATTGTCATATCAACTTTATTACCTATTAAATATTCATAGAGTATTACTTTTTCATTATTCTCTTTGTCCAAAAAATTTTGATATGTAACTAAGAATACACCATGAAAAATACTCCCTGTTATATTGTTACAAATAACATCGATCAATAATTACATAGAATTGATCTCCTTTCTCCTAGCCATCAAAATTGAATGGAGATTATTTCAAAAGAAATAAAAATAAAATATGATATACAATTAAATAAGCTTAAATAGAACTACCCATTTACTTTTGTTTCTTCCCTATTTTTTGTTCCATCCATTTTGTCTCATGCGATAATTTTTTTTTTAATATGCTCATCACTATACCTACTCCCTTTTCCATGTCTACATTCACATCATTCGAATCTGATATTTTTTACCTCTTCATAAATACATTGAAATCACTACTTAAAAGGACATTATAATTGACACTTACAAAGAACTGAGTGATGAAGACATAACCAGATAACAAAAATTTATTTATAATACATATTCCAATATCAGGTTCATAGTTACCACATAGAATCTAATTTCTATGCATATATAAAAAAATTCTAAATAGATTTTAGTTTGAACATATACAGAGGTTTTATAGAAATATTCAAAGTAACTTTTCCATGTAATTTTTGTCCTGGATCCAAAAATATAAGTGTTATATGTTTCTTGGAAAATGAAAAATCCTTGCTCTTAGTTATAGTACGTAAAAAATATAGGGAAAAAAAGCACAAAGTTGTATAATGTAAAAATAATCAAATGGAATGTTGTAATTTGTACAACCCCCTCCAAAAAAATTTCTACCTTGAAATTTTGGAGCCTCCTTATGATCATGTTATCTTTCCTTTCAAGAAATTAAGTTCATGTTCAGTCATTTTTTCTATGTGTTCAATCCTTCCTTTACGAATCCTAAGTGTTGAACTACCTGTTGCAATATTCCAAATTTTACATCTGTTTATTGGAAAATTAGAGTTTTTACTTATTTTGCTTAATTAAGTAGATAAATGGGTGGAGGGACCCATAACCCCTTAAGATGAATAAATCCACTACTAAGAGTGTGAACATGGTTGTTTAGCTAATAAATCTACATCATGGAATAGTGGAAAAGCTTATTAATGAATCAAAGAGTGGGGATCAAACACCATTAAAAAGAAGAACATGGCGAGATGGAGGACTCAAATAAGATCATAGAGAAATCAAAGTAAGATCATAGAGAAATAAATCATGAGATGATGCAAGAAGTATTACATTAATACACACATGATGGAGAGGGTGAACATTTAATGCAGATATCATGGAGATCATAGAGATACAACACAGTCAACATGGAGACCCATGTCCACATGTTCAGCGTAGTTATGAGGTGGGCCAAGGCATGGGAAGGTTCACAAACTATATAATGAAGATGAAGGAAACATTTGAGGCAGGCTTTTATATTATTGATTTTGACTTTTTTAGATCTAGATTTGTCATGTGACATTTCTATGCATGCTTATGTTGTTTAGCTAAGTCTCTAGTGCTGCTTAGCACAGGGTGTTTTCGAGCGGAAATCCCACCCTTACCCATGGGAGACTTCGAGCACCTACCCTGGGAAGGTTATTCTGAGTTGCCATTCATCATCAAGTGTTGGTACCACGTTTTTCCTACTCTCTGTAGCCCATACATCTTTAGAAATAATGAATTTATTCTTCAGGGTTTGAGAGGAGGAGGTTGTCCTTCGGTATTTCAGCTGAGGAACTGGTGAAGGATTCATCCTTTGACCTTGAGCTTCAATATCATCCTTCTAGCACTTTAGATCTGTATCAAGCATCAGGCCAAACATATCACACCTCCATGCAGCAGTAGTCCCATCAAGGATTGTGAAGTCAATTCTTAGATATCCTTTGGAGAAGGGAAGTTTCCAATATTTCAGCATGAAATCCTGTGAGGGATCTTCCCCTCAGTTTGTATGTATTATTTCCATCATTCTAGAGCTAAATAGACATATTTTTCAGCAGGCCTCAGTCTCTCCCTCCCATACATCGTAATTTTTCCAGTTGTTATGTATGCAGCAGTTTTCATCATGAGAGGAGGAAGAAGAAGATAGATCTCAAGCTTCTAGCTTGGAGATCTGATGGAGCGATCAACCCTCAAGCATAGATCTGATCTATAACATATTGCAACCATCTATTCTTTAGATATATCTTAAAATCTACATGACCCAGCAGTGAAGGGATCAAACCCTAGGAGGTGAATTTCTGATCTTCTTAGATCTAAATTTCCTTTCTCGGTTATCTTGGGTTTCCATCATAGTGCCCAGATTTGCAATCTTGGCATCACCAAAGCTCCAAAGCACCATAGATCTACATTTTCCTTTCATCCAACAGTTATAATATCATCATTAGCTGAAGGGACAATGTAATATCAAGCTTCCAGCAGCTCTATTTACGCAGTGCCTGCTTTGGCATGTTTTCAGGGTCATTCTAGGCCACTTTGTTGGCTTGAGTGCTTCTATATTATGCATTGTTGTATCTATATTCAATCTCCATGTTAATAAAATGGCTCACCTATTTTGTCTATATCTATGCTGATCATAATTTATGTGTACATAATCTGTTGTTTCAAATATTTTACTTTTTTATTACTACATTCTCCCTTTTGGGATATTACACCTGCTTTCACATGCATAACTCTTAATGGCTTCACAAGAACACTTCTTCCATGTACTAAATATAGTGCATCTTTTATTGAGAGATAGTGAATACGCAGTCCCTAGAGATAGTGACTGGAATATCCTTCCCAATAGTGATTACATATTGTTTAGTGAAAATGATTGTGTAATTCTTGTCATCAGTGATTGTGAAGTTTCTAGGGAAGTATTTCATAATCCTTGTGCATAGTCACTGCCCAATCACTGGTCACATACAATCCTTGCCAACAATTATTGTGTAGTTCCCAATGATAGTGTATGGGAATCCTCTTAAAATGTTGATTTTGCGTTGTTTGTTGATAGTGAGAGTGTTCTTCTTCAAGTCAGTAATGTCACACCTCTTAGTGGTAGTAAATCCAATCTTGACCCCTAGTTTCCCAACATGCACTAAGAAGACTCACAAATATTAACCCTAGTTGCATGTCTTCTCTCCCTATATGAAGATTCTATTCCATAGCTCATTTGCACTTTTATATTTAATTTTTGAGCTTAGTGCACTTTTGGAATACAAGGAACATTCTCTCACTCGTGGGTTTAAATGCCCCACCTTCCAAGTTAGTTTATTTCTTTTTCAAGTGTCTCTTTTTCTTTCTTTTTCTCCTACATCTATCTCTTTTGCTTACTATATATTTTTTAAGTCTTTATTTTGTGTTCTTTCAATCCTTCATGTGTCACTTTAGCTATTGCATGTTTTTATTTCTCTTGTTTTCACATGTCCTCAGAGCACCATTTCACACCTTGTAGAGGAAGATCCAACACACTCTCTTGCACTAGTTGATGTTATTTACCATAAGAACATTTTTGGACAAATTCCCATAGCATGGTGCACCTTTGGTTGCAGTCAGAAATTATGTTGTAAACATATATAACCTAGATGTCACAGTTGGAGATAAGTGTTATTTTATTCTCGTTTCACTATATGCATGTTGGTTTGATTATTGTGTATCTTATTTTCATGTGCTTGGTTGTATATTTCTGTGTGATCATGTTCAAGAAATGTTATATTCTCTTACTCTCTTATCTCATTGAACTCATACTTGGTCAGTTTTGGAGTTCATCTTTGTCCTCACATCTTGCACAACTCATGAGCACATTCTTTTGGAGTTGATCTTTGTCCTCACATCTTGCACAACTCATGAGCACATTCCACCTGCGCACTATGGCATCTATGGGAAAGCCTCCTTCTCTATGCCTTAAAAAACCTCAAAGCACAACCACTCAACCTTGTTTCTTACATTTTTCCACTCGATAAGCTTGGACCAACCCTTCCTTGAATTTCTCACTACGCATTCATAATGGAAAGTAGGGAAATTTTTGGACTGTTGCAGTAATCAATTGTGCAATCCCTACAATCTCCTCGTCTGTAATATTCCCAGATGGGGAAGCATAAATAAAAGGAAACAATAATGGAAACAATAGTGAATAAATCAACACACCATGACATGATACAAATGTACAACCATATTATTAAACATATCATAAAATAATAGGGATAAGATCTAGAGGATCAAGTCACTCAAGCAATACAAAACAAGCCTCTATAGTCAAAATATGCCATCACATGAGAAATAACTGCCATAAAAATGCCCTGAGCTAAGATAATGTAGTTTTAGGGCATAAACTGCTACATAAATATGGATCAATATAGATTTGTTTCTATATAGCTCAAATAATTCTAAGAGTAATATCTAGCCTCCTAGACACCTTTCCAAAAGAACCCGAGAAGGGTTTCCGGAAATGCACCCAAATACAAATGGTGATCTACAGCCCTACGACTGAAGAGTCACTACAAATTGAAGCTCATGTAATAGAAAGCTGAAATAATATGGATCTAATGTAGATCTCTTCAAAGGGTACCCTCCAATGAAAGGATTAACCCTTCACCTACAATAAAACGCTCTAAAATAGCCAATATATCCTCCTCTAAGACTACCCTCCAAAATAACGCAATTCCCAGCTGAAACTAGGAATGTGAATGATGAGGATAGGTTGGCCTCATGAAAAATATATTAAATGTACCTAAGAATTCTCCTTTATGATCTCCCAAGAGAAGGAATCTTTCCTCCTATGAAAAACTATCTCAGAAAGTGGGTTTCTCAGCCCTCCACTGCAACACCCTGCAACAAAACACAAATCTGAATAGAAACTGAATTATATTTGGAGACTGGAGCTTGGCTAGAATTTTAGATGTGTGGAAATGATAGATCAATTCTCTCCCAAGAGGCCTCTCAAGGAAAGAGGTGGGATTCCCAACTGGGAACACCTTATGCTAAACAGCACTGCAATCTTAGCTAAACAACTGAAGAGAGCAAGAAAGTCTAAACAGACATATCAAAATAATAATCATAACATAATCTCATATGGCTTCCATCGTCTTCCTTATAAAAAATGTGAGCCTGCTCACCTTCAGTCACACTCATTAGGGTTTCCACCATCATGCAATCAATATCCCTCCAAAACTGTGTTGTCCCACCATTAATGCCACTCCTCCATAACAACGTTGTTTGATTTGGTCAAATTTGACCTATTCAACATGCTTCAACCCATTTTCACTCCTAAGGGTCTTAAATCTAGCTTTTATATGACCTCCATTCACACTAGGAGTGTCTTTAATTCCTACTAAGGTGATTTATGGGTATCCATACCCTCTTATCCCTTTATCTAAGAAAAAAATCAAAATTTAATATTCCAATTAGTTGTGTGCTAATTTAGGAATATTACAGTCCTCCTCTCCCAAATGTTGCTTGTCCTCAAGAAAATGTAAGGATAGAACTAAAGAGCCTCTCATCTTCCTCTTGTAGCATCTCCATGTCATAAACCCCTCCAATGAGCAAGATGATGTCTCATCAATAAGTCTCGAAGTTGCTCCTCCCAAGTGTAAAAATTATGCCTTCGGTGAAAATTCCAAATGGCTCTCATCATGAACAAGTGGAATATCCATGGAAGCAACTATGTTTGGCCTAGAGGTATTATTAAGGAATGAAATATGAAATATATTTGGAACTATCATTCCCATGTGAAGCCTCCATCCTCAAGCTATCGTCCACAAAAAGTGGGTCACCCTCCAACATGGTAACTCATAAAACAACAACACTAGACCATACTAAGATTCATACTAAAAACGCTAGACCATACTAAGATTCTTATAATCGTCCATTTCATTTTATCTAAGATTCATACTAACAACAACACTTTCCCATAGCCATACAAGAAATGGCTCTCTCCATCATAGATGTTGGTCCCAAAATGACCATGAAGCCCAACTAAAGGCTTTTCCTCTTGTGGATAAATGCACTGTATATAGATGGAAAGAGAATGCAAATACTGTGTTAGATAATCAATAAGTGAAAAATCACAATTCTTACCATGTACTGAGAATAAGATGATAATCAGATCCATGAATGAGCCCTCCACATTGGTATGATATACTCCCATGAATAGGAATGAACTATGGGCTGCATGAAGATATTCCTTCTTATGCTTGAAAATACAAGTCAAGAAGATCATATCATGGTAATAGATGTCTCCATCCACTACTCCATCACTCTCCTCTCCTACTTTCCCATCAATTGCATCATATGTGAAGTGATCCTGGGTACACTCCATCAACAAACCCAAGCTCCCAAGTGACAGTGTTGTTTTTCTTTGTAATAAGGCTCCTGTCATCTCATAGCTCCATTCTTTGACATACCACATGTTAAATCCATCAATCATAATGCTGCTATGTATGGGAGATTCCTTCCAAGGTGGAAGTACCTCCTGGTCCTCCAAGGCTAAGGATTAGCCCCTTTACACCATCATAGTGCCATCACCTACTCCTGCAACATTATGCAAAGTATGGAAGGGAGTCAGTCCATATCCTCCCAAGAACAACAAAAGAAACAACAACTTTTGTTGCCTTCCCACACCATCACCATATAAACTATGGATCAACAATGTGATGGTTGACATGAAATATATCACATCACCCCAATATACCCAAAATCCTTGCTACCATATGATGTAAGTGCCATGCCAAGTTCCATCCACCAACCTACTCTTTTAAATAGAATGTTTCATATGATGACCAAACTCTTTCAAGAGTAGCCAACGCAGTCTTGCCTCCTATTACCCGGTGTCATAAATCTGCAAGTGGATTCCCAACCTCTTTCTCATCACCCATCCAGCCAATAGTAAGTGTCTAACATTATGCTCAAAATAGGTATCCCTCCAATGGAGAATACCATCCTCCCAATTCAGATTTCTATCTTTGCATTCCATGGAATGTTGAAATGAAATCTCCTAGATATCTCCAAATGATTACCACTTATCAATCACCATGTTGACCCCATAATGATCCAAATAAGTAGTAGGCAACAACTTCTCATAAAAATGTGAGGTTCTCATCAAGAAGTGTCCATCATAATAATGGAAGATGTCATCCCTCATAATATTCCCTCCATCAACCATCTTCCTATCCTCTTCTATACATATAGAAAGGTCATTGGAATGCTCCAATAATGGTTGGGCCCCCAACTCATCACTTCTTATAAATGATAGCGCTGTTGATTTCCATAGTGGTGCATCTACTGTCTCAAGATCATGCTCAGTGTTGAAAACATAATTCTGCATTGCATTGTTCAAGACAATACTTATCCCATCCTCCAAGAATCTACACTCCAACTCCAAGAGTTGTGTGCAGCTCAACAATGATACATTAGGATGACTGAATACCTCCTCCTTGAAAAAATCAAGGCTACTCAGCGTAGTGATAGTCTGCTGCTCCAAATCAGCAATGTACTTTGACCCTAGGTCATGCAATGATACATCCCCACGATCCTCCATATGATGTGTTGAAATAACAGAGAGTGGAAACATATGCATACCTTGGTAAAGCTTGGGAACACCTTGTACTACTACAAGGGTTCCTCCCCATAGTGTGATGGCTTCCCCAACTACTGATGATGATGGCTGCTCTTCTATGGCTGCATCAGCACTGGTACAAGTCTCCTCCTCCTCATGCATATCCAAAATATTGCATGGGACTCTAACTATCAAGAGATCAAGACCACTTTGCAAAGGTGCAAGCATTCTATCTTCTAATGCAAGTGCTCCTACAGCAAGTGGTGGTGAAGGCCTCTTCCCCTCTGATTTATTCTTGTCAAACTTCTTGATCAACCTTTGAGTAAAATATGCATATACAGTCACATTTGCATGACTCAAATGGCTAAACCACCAAATGTTTGCTTCACCCTCAAGGTGCAGCACTGCAATCTCAACAACTTCTTTCTCTACTACTGGATATAGTAGGAAAAATGCATCCAACCTCATTCCCCAAGCTCTTGTTGTGCATGAGCATGACCCATCAAAGGTAGAAAATAAAAATCTATTTCCCTTTATTCTTCTATCGCTACAAGGTCTCCTTTTTTCTTTGAGTTGAATGAACTGTGGGAGAGTTAGATTCTCCTTGAAAGCTCTAGGTTGAGACTTATATTCTACAAGATACTCACTTAGAATCTCATGATATAAATTTCCTCCCTCTCCATTCCTCTTGTATTCACAAGAAAAGGGTATAGCATATTTCTTTGGAGTTCTATGAAATACAATATCTTCTTTTTGCTGATAGGAAGTACATGGACCTTCCTCATCATGAAACCCTAGTGTGGTTTCACTCCTTTTCTCCATTTTCCTTTTCTTGACCCCCTTGGTGAGATCCTTCTTAGATATAAAAAAGATATGAGATAAAACTCATTCTTTCCACCATTCTGATCTATTTCTCCTTCTTCTTATTTTTTTGATAGCATAATGGCTGAGATCCACAAGCTGAGCCAAGATTATGCTCTGAGACCACTATAATATTCCCAAATGGGGAAGAACTAATACAAGAACACAATAATGGAAATAACAGTAAATAAATCAACACACCATGATATGAGACAAATTTACAACCATCTTATTAAAAATATTAGCAAATAATAGGCACAAGATCTTGACGATCAAGTCACTCAAGAAATACAAAACAAGCCTCTATAAGCAAAATATGCCATCACATGGGAAATAACATCCATACAAATGCCTTGAGCTAAGAAAACACAGTTTTAGGGAATAAAATACTGCATAATGATGGATGAATATAGATATGATGTTATATAGCTCAAATAATGTTAGGATTAAAGATCTATCCTCCTAGACACCTTTCCAAAAGAACCCAGGACGGGTATCCGGAAATGAAACCAAATAAAAATGGTGATCTACAGCCCTAGGACTGAAGAGTCACTACAAAATAAATCTCATGAAATGTAAATCTGAAATAGTATGGATCTGATTTATATCTCTTCAAATGGTCTCCTCCAATTAAATGTTGCACCCTTCACCTACAGGAAAACACTCTAAAAGCGCCAATAGATCCTCCTCTAAGACTGCCCTCCAAAATAATGCAATTTCCAGCTAAAACTATGTTGTGAATGATGGATATAGGTTGGTCTAGTGCGAAATATCTTAAATATGCCCAATAATCCTCTATGTTTATCTCCCAAGGGAAGGAATCTTTCCTCCTATGAAAAACTAGCTCAGAAAGTGGGTTTCTCAACCCTCCACGGCAACACCCTGCAACGCAACACAAATATGAACATAAAATGTGTTGTAGCTAGAGACTAAAGCTTGGAAAGAATGCTAGATGTGTGCAAATGATAGATCAATTCTCTCCTAAGAGGCCTCTCAAGGAAATAGGTGGGATTCCCGACCAGGAACACCCTGTGCTAAACAACACTACAATCTTATCTAAACAGTTGAAGAGAGCACGAAAGTCTAAATATACATATCAAAATAATAATCATAACATAACACCATATGGATTCCATCCTCTTCCTTATAAACAATGTCAGCCTTCTCACCCTGGGTCACACTCATTAGTGTTTCCACCATCATGCAATCAATCTCCCTACAAAACTACGTTGTCCGACCATTAATGCCACTCCTCCATAACAACATTGTTTGATTTGGTCAAGGTTGACCTATTAAACATGCTTCAACCCCTTTTCACACCTAAGGGTCCTCAATCCAGCTTTTAGATGACCTCCATTCACACTAGGAGTGCCTTTTATTCCTACTAAAAAGATTTATAGGTCTCCATACCCTCTTATCCCTCTATCTAAGAGAAAAATCAAAATTTAATATTCCAATTAGTTGTGTGATAATTTAGGAATATTACATCATCAGCCACTACACACTATGCAGTCACATTGCCCAAACTTTGCACCCCTGTCTTATGAACTTGACCTTTATGAAATTCCTAGTGACTAGAATTGACTTCACTATGCAATGCGCACTTTCCATCAGCTGTAGGGTCATCCATCATCCCTTGCAGTGATCAATTGAACAACACCTAGACCCTTCTCCTCAAGAACTGTGCATTGCACATTCTTAGTGAGCAAGCCTTCCATATCTCCCTCTATGACATGCAAAATACACACAATCTTGCCTCTTCCCTCCTTTCCATTGCGCACGACTCACTCCTAGTGCCCATTCCTTTTGTTAGGACCTTATAATAATAATTTAGACCCTTATTCTTACTGTTAGTGTAGCCCCCTTATTGTTATTTGTGTGCCCATCTAGTCCCCATATTTTTATTATTGTGCCCCATAGAAGCCCACTATTGCTATTTTTATGTCATTACATTATTATTGTTATGTACATTCTGATTCTATTGTGACCCCTTCGACTCCTATATATAGAAAGTATGTTTTGTCATTTGTATCACCCGAGAATTGTTCATTTGTGTAATTTAAAGGAGCTTTCCCCTCTAAGAGGATGATTTCTAAGTCGTTGATCTATATTTTCTTCTATTTTGTAAGCTAGTTGCATAATATTTGGTATCAAAGCATTGGATTCTAGGGATTTTCTTCTTCAAATAGACCATCTTGGAATTTTTGATAAAACTTTTTTTATACGAAGATTCAAAAGCTAAAATTGAAAACATGTGGATTCGAAATATTGGTGAACCTCTTGTACTAATTTTGGATCTTGGTTATCTATATTTTAGGAGATATGATATGAGGAAGTTATGGTTTTTGCAAGCTCCAAAATTTTATCTAAAAGAGGCAACCAAGGGAAAATTGTCATAATTTTCGTTTCAGGCATCAGATTTGAATTCTATAAAAAAGTGACCAAAATTTCATAGACTGTGGTTTATTTTGTATCAATTCCATAGCCTAATATTTAAAATCTGACATGTGGCATGTCTTACAATTTCTCTCTACTGAAGCAATCCATAATTAGGTCATTGTGGAAGATCAGGCATAAATTTATCTTGAAGAATCCAAATTAGGTCTGACCTATGGCATTGAAAAGAAGACTCAGAGGGATACTAGAGGACTGAATTTCAAACCTTCGGGATCCAAAATTACATAGATACAACTGATTCAATAACAAGATCCTACAAACCAAAGAAAAATGTGTCTATTGAAAAGAAAAAAAATTGCATTAGTTTTGTTTCAAAAATTAGTTTGATGTGATTCAAGGGGCATAGTGAAGCATAAATATCATTGTTTAATTCCAAAATTACTTTAAGTTGTTGATCAGCGGTTGTCATTGATGTTAACCCAAGCAGCAATAAGGGCTACCCCAGTATTGCATGGGAATTTTGACCTACCAAATTACTATATTCTGGGTAAAGAATGCTTTGTACGGTTTCTACTTGTCGATATGTTTCGGTTGATATATGGCACACCACGTAATTCTTTATGGTTTGAGAGTTATTCATGTTTGAAGCTTGTAACCCCAGTTAGTGCGCTAAAACCCTATAGGGTTGTGGAATGGGTCATTGAAAAGTCAAGAATTAATAATTATTAAGGTCCTAAAATCCCTCCCACGTTCACTTGTTGAAGCCTCTCTCAACCTAACCATATATATAAATTGCGATCCTCATATCCTCCTTATGAAGGGGTTTCGCTATCTGAAACAGGTCATCGTGGCATTTCACTCTAACTTTTTTTCTACAAAGGTTCAAAAGCTAAAATGTTTATGAAGAAAAGCCAAAATCATGAGGAAGCCCCTGCAAACATTTTAGATCAAGGTGCACAATATTTTCGGAGATATGATCTGTCGAAGTCAATGTTTTGGCAGGCTCCTAAAATTCATCTCAAGGAAGTGACCTTGGGAAAATTATCATAAGTCTCTCTCTGGGTATCAGATTGGAATTATGTAAAAAGTGAAAGATAGTGCACCGACTGTAGGTTTCTCTGTATCAATTTTAGAGCTTAATGAAGAAACATGACACATGGCATGCTATACAAGTTCACTCTACTAAAACAATCCATAATTAGGGCATTGTGAGAGATTAGGCATAACTCTCCCTTGAAGAATCCAATTGGGTCAGACATGTCGCATGGGAAAGAAGACTCAAAAGAATACTATAGGGTGGAAAATCACATATTGGGGATCTGAAATAATAGAGATACACTAGATTCAATATCGAGCTCCTAGAAGGCAAGAGAAAGCTAGATCATGTGTTGTCAAGGGCTCCAAAGGACCAAACTTTCTAGGGAATAAAAGCAAAGCAAGGTGCAACAGAGGGTAGCATGACAAGAGAAGCAATCAAGGTGCAGAAAAACAGCAAGAAATTCATCACATTAAGTCTTCAAGTGGGCAGCACTGCATATAGTCACTGTAAAGGTATCATTTTACTAATTCATTGTAAATACATTATTGTAAAAATTGTGCTAGTGTCTATCTACCAAGAGTTGAAGAGGCAGTGTCGGGAGGTCTAGGATCATCATTAGGTGGTTGTGTAATAGTTGGGGTTATTTTCTAGTGTGTCTTCCTCTTCTACGTCATTCTATATCATTATAAAGTGGGCCATTTTCCCTGGTACGGGAATCCATTCTTCTTTTATTCTTCTATAGGGTTGTAGGGTGGTGCTAGGCTGGTGTATGAAGTCACCAATAGTTTCAAGCCTATGAAAAATTTAGGGTGGTAGGGTGGTTCTAGGGTGAGTTGTAGCTCATTGGGTGTTGGGGCATCCATTCAGTTGACCACTGAAGCATCTCGGGCGTTGGAGCATCCATCCAGTGGGAGCTGGAGATGGATGCTTTTCTAGATTCTAGGAATTTGGAGCTTTATTTTCAATTGGAGTTGAATATTAAAGAATTATTAGAAAATCATTAGCTGGTTTTCGTACCGGGGAGGGTTTCCACCTTAAAAACTGTGTGCATTTTTGTTCCTTTTGTTTACTGGTATCATTGTACAAACACTGATAATAATTGAAGATTAACTAATGCTCTAATTGAAATAAATATTGATTCACCCCCCTCCTCAATATTTCCAACAATTGGTATCAGAGCTTGGTTCCTTCAATAACAGTTTAACAGCTCAAAGGAGGTCATGGAACATACCAATTAGAATGGTGTACCTCTATTCAATGAAAATAATTATGCACTCTATAAAGGAAGAATGGAGGTCTATCTCTTGCCGCAAGGTTACGAAGTATGGGACATTGTTCAAAATGGATTTACACCAACCACAGATGAACAAGGTAAGAAGATTTTGGTAAATGATGCAAAAGCAAAGAATATTATTATCAGTGGACTTATTTAATCTTCTTATCATAAGGTTTTGGGTTTTAAAACCGCCAAAAATGTATAGGACAAGATTGATAATATATATGCAAGTGATTCAAATATCAAAAAAGAAAAGCTTCAAATCTATAGAGAAAAATTTGAGCAACTCAAAATGAAAGAAGATGGCAACATTGCTGCATACTTCCAATACATTGATGACATAACCAACAATTTGGAAGGACTGGGAGAGCCAGTTGACAAGAAGACTATTATACGAAATATTCTTAGAACGTTGCCAGGGAGATTCAACCCAAAGGTACCAGTCTTAGAATACAGTGAAAATCTGGGAAAACTCAACAAAGAGGAATTACATGGAGTTCTCATAGCATATGAAATGAGAATTGATGAAGAAGAGGGTACTTCACATCTAGAAACTGTGTTCATTGCATCTAAGAAAACCAATCAGGACAAACAACCTTCAATTGGAAAGACATGCACCTACAAGTGTGAAGAAAAGGGAGATGATGAAGAAGGTCTTTCAGATGAAGAATATGCTTACTTTATGAGAAAAAAAAAATTTGATAAGGAAAAATTCAAAGGTAAACTTCTATTGATATGTTTCAGCTGTGGTGAGGTTGGGCATTTCGCAATGAAATGTCCAAATAGAAGTGATGGAAACTCAAAAGTAAGGAAATTATTTAATAAATTCAACAAGGAAGGCAAAAAGAAAGGATCTAAAAGGAACTTTTTCTCTAAAGAAGATAGTTCATCATCCGATGAAGACAATGATAGCGAAGAAGAAGCCAATGAGCAAGTATTTTTTATGGCCAAGCACAATAAACAAGAGGTATCAAACAATGAAGAAGAAGGGTTTACCATAGAAGAATTTTCTAAGGAGGCAATCAAGCTTATAAAAGAGCTCAAGGCTGAGAAGATCTGTTCCAATACTCTTGAAGAAAACGTTCAAGGTCTCAAAATTGAACTTGACGAACACAAATGTATTGAAGAGTCACTTCAAAAGAAGTTTGAAGAAAGCAACCAAGAAAGGGAAGCATTAAAAGTCGAAGTAGCGTCGCTGCGTAAGGAAGTGAAGAAGGGAAAATTGTCCAAAACTATGCCAACAGCTCAAGGGAATTGCAATAACTCATCAACAATCAACGATCTTACAATGACAAAACTGGCCTTGGTTACAAAGAAGAAGAAGCAGGACCTTCTACATTTAAATACAATGAACCTATGAGATCTGACATGCATGTAGACTTCATTGGACAAGATTCGCAAGAACATCCTTGGAAGACGATTCCTCGATGAAGATTTCCATCTAGGTACCAACATATTTTTCATGGCTATTGTTATTCATGTGGAAAATCTGTTCATAAAGTTGTAGAATGCCGTACATACCCTAGGAACCAATACAATTCGAGGAAATCCTTCCAATATGAACCTCTCTAGGCTCAACGAATCATCAGTAGATTTGAACATTTAAGAAATAATATGGAATGTTACAAATGTCTTAACTTTGGACACATAGCCAGAGACTGCAGACTTGAAAATCCTCCAGAAGAATCTTCGAGGCCACAGAACGGATGAACATGGAAGAAGAAGAAGACTGATAATTGTGCTCTCGCTCTTAAGGCTTAAAACTACAAAGATGTGTGGTATTTTTATAGTGGTTGCTCAATGCATATGACTAGAGATAGAAGGAAATTTGTGTCCTTGAAAGAGAAGAAGGATGGAATCATATCCTATGGAAATGATGGATCTTCAAATGTTATAGGATCAAGTACCGTCACTCCGAAAGAAAATATGTTATAGCAAAGAATGTTCTATTGGTTGAAAACATGAATCACAATATGCTCAGTGTTGGACAAATGTGTGATCAAGGTCACACAATGCTATTCAACTCCACAAAACGTGAAATTAGGAAAGGCAGGTATGGTAACATTATGGCTACACCAAGTCGAGCTCCAAACAACATATATGTTATGGATGAAGCAACTAAAGCATGTCTACTAGCTAAAGAAGATGAAATTTGGTTATGGCACAAACGAATGGGTCACATAAACTTTAACAATCTTGTCAGGATAAGAAAAAAGGAAGTAGTACGAGAAATTTCGAAATTCTCAAAACCTTCCAACACACTATGTGAGGCCTGTTGGCATGGCAAGAAGACAAAAGTTGAATTTAAAACAAAAGAACACTTTGCATCACATCCATTGGAATTGATACATACTGATCTATGTGGTTTTATGAGAACAAAAGGCTTAGATGGAGAATTATATTTCATGTTAATGATAGATGACTATACCAGGATGACAGTCGTTAGTTTCCTAAAGAAAAAATCTGAAGCATTTGAGTGCTTTAAGATCTAAAAGGATTTGGTCGAAAATGAAACTGATTTGAAAATAAAGTGTCTAAGATCAGATAATGGCGGATAATTCCCTTCCAAATTATTTCAGCAATACTATGACAAAAATGGAAAAAAAAGATAATTTTCAACAGCACAAACACCTCAGCAAATGGAGTTGTTGAAAGAAATAACAGAACCATACAGGAAATGGGTAAAACAATGTTGAAGGACTCAAATTTGGATGAAAAATTCTGGGTTCAAGCAATTGATACGACAGTCTTCATTATCAACCGAATTCTTCTAAGAAATAATTGCAACAAGACCCCATATGAATTATGGAAAGGAAAACCAACTAATGTAAAATATTTCAAAATATTCAGAAGAAAATGTTATATCAAAAGAGAAGATCAAAATTTGGGTAAGTTTGAATCACTTGTTGACGAAGGTATCTTTGTTGGTTACTCACACAAAAGAAAGGCCTATACATGCTATAATCTAAGACGAAAATAGATAGTGGAGAGCATAAATGATATATTTGACGAAGTTGGTGTTCTAATGAATAATGATGAGGATATAGAATATTTGAAACTTGAGACAAAGGATGAAAAAGACACAGAGAAAATTCTAGAACAAGAAGCAACTATCAACCAGGAAGAAGTAAATAATGATCATCAAGATATACCAGAACAACAACAAGAAGCTCCTCCAAAGAGAACAAAAGAATGGATGCAAAAGAACCATCCATAAAATCAAATCATTGGTGACATAAATGAAGTTCAACAACGTCATTCATCACAACAAGCTCACATTTCTTTTCTAGCAACCTTTGAGCCTAGTAGTTTTGAGGAAGCCAGCCAAAATGAACATTGGGTAGCATCTATGAATGAAGAATTGGATCAAATCGAGAACAATAACACCTGGGAATTAGTTCCATGACCAAAAGATAAAAATGTCATTGGGAAAAAATGGGTGTTCAAGAACAAATTGAATGAAGATGAACAGGTTACCAGAAACAAGGAAAGATTGGTTTAAAAAGGCTATACACAAATGGAAGGAATCGATTTCGACGAAACATTTGCACCAGTTGCTAGAATGGAAGCCATCTAAATGTTTCTCGCCTATGCATGTTCAAGAAAAATCAAAGTCTACCAAATGGATGTGAAGTCAGCATTTCTAAATGGAGAATTAGAAGAAGAAGTTTACATAGAACAACCTAAAGGTTTTCTACTATCAGAAAAATAAGACTATGTTTGCAGGTTAAAGAAAACTCTATATGGTATCAAGCAGGCTCCCATAGCATGGTATGCTCGTCTTGATGGATATCTACGTCAACAAGGGTTCAAGAAAGGTATTGTTGATAGAAATATTTATGTACAAATAGATAAATATAATTTAACAATTGTTGAGGTATATGTGGATGATATAATATTTGGTAGAAATGATGATCGACTACGTAAGAAATTTTCTAGAAAGATGCAAAGTGAGTCCCATATTTCTTTACTTGGTGAGATGACATACTTCTTAGGGCTTCAAAAATCTCAGCAAGAGAAAGGAATATTTATATGTCAAGCCAGGTACATCAAGGAAAGCTTTAGAAATTCAAAATGGAAGACTGCAAACCCATCCTTACTCCAATGCTAACGGGTTGCAAATTGAGCATAGACGACTTATCTAAGGATGTTGATCAGAGGTTGTATAGATCTATGATTGGTAGTCTTATATATGTAACATCCTCCCAGCCAGATTTTATGCAAGCAGTTAGAAAAGTAGCACGATTCCAAGCATCACCAAAAGAATCACATATTGTTTCCGTCAAAAGAATTATTCGATATCTAAAGTGCACAAAAGAATATGGCTTGTGGTATCCCAAGGGTAACAATCTCATTATTCAAGCCTTTACAGATGCAGATTGGGAAAGAAGTGTTGATGATCGTAAGAGTACTAGTGGAGCAGCATTCTATATAGGTGGTTGTCTCGTATCATGGTTGAGAAAAAATCAAACCTCAATCTCCTTATCTACAGCGGAAGTAGAATACATTGCAGCGTCATCATGTTTTACTCAAGTCCTTTGGATGAAACAAACTTTGAAAGATCTTCGAGTAAAATTTAGTGAGACTATTCCCATATTCTGTGACAACACCAGTTCCATCAACATCTCCAAGAATCCTTTCATGCATTAAAAAAAAAACACATTCTGATCCAATATCATTTTATTAGAGAAAAAGTCATTGAAAATAATATCAAACTTGAGTATGTTGATAAAAAAAAAAATCGTTGATATCTTCGCTAAACCTTTACCTCGTGAAGCATTTGAATATATTCGCCATAAGCTTGGGATTCTCCCAAGTTCTCATTAGACTTTCCATATTCATAATATAAAGGGGGAGTGGAATTGTGTACAAGTTCGCAGGATGGTTGTGTGTCAGGGGGAGTTACCCTTTGCCATTGATTTCAAAGGGGGAGAGAATGTTGTAGGAAGAGGTATCATGATCGCAGGGGGAGTACTTGTGTTGCCATCAATGCCAAAGGGGAAGATTTTTTATCAGCGGTTGTCATTGATGTGAACCCAAGCAACACCAAGGGCTACCCTAACATTGCATGGGAATTTTGACCTACCAAATTAGTATATTCTGGGTGAAAAATGATTCTTATGGTTTCTACTTGTCGAGATGTTTTCATTGGTATATGGCATGCCACGTAATTCTTCACGGTTTGAGAGATATTCATGTTTGAAGTTTGTAACCCCAGTTGGTGGGCTAAAACCCCATAGGGTTGTGGCATGGGTGATTGAAAAGCCAATAATTAATAATTTTTAAGCTCCTAAAATCTCTCCCACGTTCACCTGTTGAAGCCCCTCTAAACCTAAGCATTTATATAAATTGTGATCCTCATATCCTTCTTATGTAGGGATTTCACTATCTGAAACAGGTCATCGTGGAATTTTCACTCTAACTGTGTTTATACGAAGGTTCAGAAGCTGAAATTTTTATGAGGAAAAACTGAAATCATGAAGAATTTCCTCTAAAAATTTCAGATCAAGGTGCGCAATAGTTTCAAAGATATGATCTATGGAAATCAGTGTTTTGGCAGGCTCCTGAAATTCATTTGAAATAAGTGACCTTGGGAAAATCGTCATAACTCTCTCTCTGAGTATCAGAATGGAATTTTGTAAAATGTGGAAGATATTTCATGGAATGTAGGTTTCTTTGTACAAATTTCAGAGATTAATGAAGAAACTGTGACACGTGGCATGCTCTACAAGTTCTCTCTACTGAAAGAGTCCATAATTAGGGAATTGTGAGAGATTAGCCATAACTCTCCCTTGAAGAATCAAAATTTGGTCAGACCTGTGGGATTGGAAATAAGACTTAGAGGACTCCTACAGGGCTAAAATCCACATATTGGAGATCTAAAATAACAGAGATACACCAGATTCAATATCAAGCTCCTAGAAGGCAAGAAAAAGTTAGATCATGTGTTTTCAAGGGCTCCAAAGGACCATAATTTCTAGGGCAGAAAAGCAAAGCAAGGTGCAGAACAGCAGCAAAAATTTCATCACATGAAGTCTTCAACTGGGCAGCGCTGCATACAGTCACTGTAAAGGTATCATTGTACTAAGTCATTGTAAATACATTATTGTACAAATTATACTAGTGCCTATTTGCCAAGAGTTGAAGAGGCAGTGTCGGGAGGTCTAAGATTATCATTAGGTGGTTTTCCATTACTTGGGGTTATGATTTAGTGTGTCTTCTTCTTCTACATCGTTCTATATCATTGTAAAGTGGACCTTTTCCCTGGTATGGGAGTCCATTATTTTTTTATTCTTCTATAGGGTGGTAGGGTGGTGTTGAGTTGGTGCATGAAGTCACCAATAGGTTCAAGCCTGTGAAAAATTCAGGGTGGTAGGGTGGTGCTAGGGTGAGTTGTAGCTCACTGGGTGTTGGGGCATCTATTCGGTTTAATACTGAAGAATCTCAGGTGTTGGAGCATCCAGCCAGTGGGAGATGGAGAAGAATGATTTTCTAGATTCTAGGAAGTTGGACCTTTATTTTCAATTGGAGTTGAATATTAAAAAATTATTAGAAAAACATTAGTTGATTTTGTCCCGTAGTGGGTTTCCACCTTAAAAACTGTGTGCATTTTTTTTCCTGTTGTTTACTGCTATCATTTTAAAAACACTAATAATAATTGAAGATTAACTAATGCTCTAATTGAAAGGAATACTAATTCACCCACCCTCTTAGTATTTCAAATGGAGGCAAGAAAACAAAATCACCTAGTAAGAAACCAAAAAACTCTATTTGTTAGGATATTTCGATACATAGGAAATAGTTAAGTATAACTTGGTCTAGCATAGAGTTAGGTAAAGTGTGTTTATTTACTATGTACGTTTGTAACTTATAATTTGACAGTCAGGATATGTAGTGATTCAACAGTTCACTCTCTCCTTGGTATTACCAACACTTGATTCATGGCTTAACACCTACATGGTCCATGATCTCTATTTAAAATCATGGAGGGTCATTTTTCTGGTAACCTGTTTATGAGAGAACCTTATGTAATTTTTTTTTTATATTAATAAATTTCTTGAAGTGGGAGCGTTGGCTCAGGTCATGGACTATTTCCCTCTTCGAGGGTTTTAAGCATGTCAAATAATGGTGTACTAGTTTGTGATCCATTTGTGAGGGGTGAAATTTGGTGTTTGATCTAAGGAACTTACTCTGTAAATTCCTACATGGTATTAGAACCATTTTGATGGCCGCATCCGTTGTTGATTGAAATTTGAAGCCATTTTGACTACATGCGACTGAAATTTTCCAGATCTACTATTTCTGACCACTCTCGGGATGGGAGAACTTCTCTGTTGTGTCTCAAGCATCTGTTACAGTAAGGAACCCCTTTCGTTTCATGTGAAAAGGTTTCCAGTTGCTCGAGTTATGTCATTTTAGATCTGGAGGTATAAAGTATCTTTTTTGCAGTTATATTTATTACTCATTTTATTTATTTCAGTTCCCTCTGTTTATTTCAGTTTATAGATTTTTTTAGTTTCTAGATGTATACCCTCTTCTTTGTGTATGGTCTTTGCTATGCATTGTGTGCGATCTCGGCAAATCAGAAACAGGAAGAAAGGATATTTTTTTCTACATATTCTCTTTCCCCGCGTCTTTCTGCGATCTCAGGAAATCAAAAATAGCGGAAAAAGGGATAGTTGCAGGTAAGACAAACCGAAAATCTAACATTATGTCGCGAGGCTTTTATTTTTTTATTTTTCTGCACAGATTTTTTGTTTTTTTTTATAGGAAAAAGCACGAACATCGAAGAGAAAAAAAAATCCCTTCCTCCTTTCAAACAACTATAGAATCCTTTTACTATATCACCTGGTGTGAATTTCTTTTATGAGAATACAGGTCTTGGGTTCAAGTCTCTCTCTCAAGCTTAATTTAGTAAAAAAAAGAATTGTTAAGCTACCTTTTATTATAAATCCCTTTGGCAAGTTTCCAGTTTTAAAAATATGGTTTTATTTCAAAAAAACATGTAAAAGTAACATTGTAAAATTGACCCTCACTTATTTATAAAAGTGGGTCAAATAAGTGGCTTTTTTTAAGTGAGCTTATTGGATTAAGTTTGAAAATGGGGGTATTTTTTTTTTGAAGTAGAACTTCATCATGAGCTTTCAACCTTTCACGTAACTATTCGGTATCTACAACACATTTTTTTCAAAAAGGAATAACTTCTTCATCCGGAAGTCGTTTTCTATAATATTCCCAAATGGGAAAATCAGGGATACATGCAGAAAAAAACCACATTTTTCAAAAATATAAACATTAACAGAAAAATGCAGCCCATGGATCCGATATATCTAACATTATTACAACCAAATCCAAGATAAAATTAGAAACAAATCATTATAGCCTAGTTAAACAGGCCTTCCATGCTCAAAACAACCCAAAAACACTGAAACCCCAAGACTACTGGACACAGAAATTACTGCAGGAAGTGACACCGTAGTTTATTAAGGGTTATACCTAGAAAATGGAGAGACAAATCATATCTGATGATTTATTAATCAATAGAGTACAAAAACAGAGATCTAGTCTCTTTTACATAGATCCAAGAGCAAGGGTTTCTTGAAAGGTATGATATACATGAAACATTTGCTACAAATCTATGGCTGAATCAATCTGTATGACTGAAGCACTGCATAAAAATGGTTGATGATGCAAATAAATGGTTGTAGATTATTTTTCTAGCTTTTCCAAAAAAACGTTTATCCTCCCCCTGGGAAACTAGCTCTCAAAACAAGGGATTAGACCCCTCCACTGCAATACCTTAAGAAATAACACAGTTTCTAAAAGGTACTACACTATTTTTTAAGGTAATTTCTTCACCTAACACTAGATAGTGGAAAATGTAGCACAAAATGCTCTCCTCAAATTTCTTAAACAAGAACTCCAAGCAAGAGTGGGGAATTCCCGCATGAGAAAACCCTTGCACTAAACAGTGTAGAAAACTTAGCTAAATAGCCAAAGGATGTAGATAAGTCTAAATAGACCACATAAAAAATATAATCTTCAATCCTCCCCCATATGGTTGCCATTCTCTTCATTATATAGTTGACGATATTCCTCACCAAGTGTCCCACCCAATTATGAGGTTGCTTCCATGCAAAGGCTCCTCCACCAAAATTAAGTTGCCTCCATTAGTCTCACTCATATTTTTACAACACTATTTGATTTATTCAACCTTGACTTGATCTTCATGCATTGTCTCTTTTCACACTGTTGAAGCCCCGAAAATTGGGTCTACAATAAGGGGGATACCCACCTGGTCCAGACCTTGGTTAGCAGCTCCTTTTTCGTTTGGTATAGTGGGTCTGACTGGGGATATGGGGATATGGGACCCGTTTCCCAATATGTTTGTGTGTGTTGAGAATTAATATTTCCTTTCTAAAAGTTCCTAAGTGAAAATGCTTTTATTCTAACTCTAATCTAATAACATGCAATTGTATTCTAATAAACAGAAATATCTAATTCTACACTAACCTGGGGTGTAATATTTCCGTTATGCGATCTAAAATGATTTCAAATAACAATTGGTAATAAAAATCATTCAACTGTTATAAGAAAAGAATTCAATAAAGATAAACCACTTCGTATAAAAAGTTAGACGAAACAGTTGTGAAAGACATATCGCATAATAAGCTACTCACATATTAAGCATAAATAAATAGCTATCACCGTACAAAAGTGTCAAATGATAACTCAAGAATTCAAGCATTAATATATAAACAGCTAAACATGAATATCACTTTAACACAAAGGCAGAAATAGTTAAGAGATAAAAGTACCATTTATAACTAGTTCTACTCATGAGCTTCAAGCAATAATGACTTATCTCTTCTTAATCCAGCATCCACTAAGAGTAAAAAAGTGAAACATTAGTAGTAGATATTAAATGTAGATATCAATAAATCATGTTCCATTCATTCATCAAAACCTCCTCGGAGGGTACAAAAGTGCATGTTCTAAGGAAATTTTTTTGACAAATTTCAGGACCCTTCTCTAAATGCATGAGAAGGGTTTAAATACTACTAACTAAATCTAAAAATAATTTATAACAAAAATGTAGGATACGGTTTAAATGACCGTCCTCATTTCAGGCAAAAATAAATCAAAATTAATACTAACACTAAATCTAAAATTAATACTAACAACTAATTATTTGTGTATATGCTCCTTGAAATCGCAAGCATTCAGCATTTGTTTGAGAAGATTCGGCTAGCCGACTTTCGAATTTAACTGTCCTGTGAAAATAGAATCGGCAAGAGCTGGCGCCATCTTCTCGGAAGAATTGATGATACATTTGAGAGTCATGCACTGGCTATGTGGTTTTACCAAATACACCCAGTAAGAATCCCAATTCAACTTAGTTAATCTTTTGATTGATTCTGCCTTTTCCTGAGCCTTCTGTATCCAGCTTGTCTGCAGTTGCTGTACTTTCGGTAGATACCCTGGAGTGGTTTCTGAGATCAGATTTTCCTTGTGCAAATTTTCATTTATGCAGTCAATAACACTATTTGCTGTTGTGGCTTCTTCTTTTGCCGCTTTCTCTGCTTTCCTGATTTGTGCATCCCACTTGTTAAAGAGAATTTCTTTGTGATTGTCATTGATTATTGGTGTGCCTGCTCTTTTCCCCTCCTTTGTTTCTTTCCTGGACTTAGATTTAGATCTGTCTGTGCCTGAACTTCCACTGAGACTAATACTAGGATTTGGTTCCCTTATGGGTTCCAAGCGTAATTTATCCAAAGGGATATTACCTAACCTCCTTTCCCTATATATCTTGAACTCTTGAAATTCTGCTGGAGGAAGTCGCATTTGGGCCGAATGTAGAACCTCTTTAAGTGTACCTTTCTCTTGGAACATGTCATCAAAAAGATCATCTTCTTTAGAAAACACCTTTATTTTGACTGCAGTAGTGAAATTTTTAGCAATATCATAAGGGTCGAACGGTCTTCTTGGAAATTTGAAAAATCGTAGACATGTTATGTTGTTTACTTCTTTGAATGCATGGCCTACATCAAATAGTGAAAAGGCCCCACAAAGCCAAGAATTTCTCGTGCCATGAGTTTATCAGGAACATACAAAGGTAAGCGTCGCTATCCGGTGCAAGAACGAGCAAGCTAGCTCTATAATAGACGCCTCAGAAGACCCATGTGAGCCTGCAGTAGCTGTAACCTCCATTATTCTGGGATTCTCTTCCTCAAGTAGATTCTACATGCCTTCCCAAGTAGTAATACCAACATCTTTATTACAGGTGATGTCTGTATACAAGGGCGTCATTTCTTTGTCTTCAGAACTCGGAGCTTTGTCTTTCCTTCCCATAATATCCTGAATACTGCTTTGTATAGTTTTTTGTTCTTCATTCGTGCAGTTTACAAATGAGGTGAGAATAATGATAATAAAAAGGTGATGGGAAAGCTTTTAAATGCCGAAGACATATAAAATATACCTCCTTACGTGAAATGTCTCTTCGATCAGAACAAAACCATATTTCATTAATGATTGACAACTAACTCATTGATTAACATTAATGCGCATAACCAGGCCTCGGTTTATGGAAAAAACTTTTTTTACAATGAGCGCTAAATATTTGCGATAAGGCGATCTGCGATTTTCTTTGCAATATCGCAGATTGCAGTATCGCTATATCGCAATCTCGTGGAATTACAATATCACAATACCGCAATATCGCAGAATCGCAAAATTGCAAAATCGTTGGAGCGTAGCATATGACAAACATCCGTTAATGTGTTTTTCTGTGAAACACGATTTGCGATATGTGCCATTGCATATCGGCAGTTTGATGTTTTTCAGCGTAAGTGATATTTGAGGCATGCGATGCGATAAATGTTTTTAGTGCATAGTTTCGCATCGCGATCTCGCAATCTTATAATTCCGCTTATAAGGAGGTATTAATTACCTTTTTGTGATGTGATATTTTTTTAAGAAATGATTTTATCCTACCTTATCATAAAACATAATCTTTTTAAGATTCTTCAAGGGGTATTCTCCTAAGTTTATGATATTAAGTTTTATTGAAAAAGGAAATACAAGCACTAATCGATTTTTAAATTTTTTGACTAAGGGCCCCCACTTATTTAGTATTAATGATAATACTAAATAAGAAGGGGGGTTGTTGCTGGCCACAACAATTGGCGATTCACTTGGAAGAACCAGTTATCTCTGCTTTTATTTTGAATTTTCTAAACTTCCAAAATAGAAAAATTTTCAGAAAATCAAACTTTATTATAGAAAGACAAAGTACATTATGCTTTTATCTATCAATGATATTTTGTTTCTTCTATATTTAACTTTGATTATTTACTTCCTCAAGCCAGTCCTTGTATCTACATCATTCATTACTTGGTTTATAAAGATAAAAAAAAAGGCTTCTCTGTAAATCAGTTTTAAATATGCTCATTTGTCATAGGTAGAGCCTTTGTTGCCAGCAGGCGTTCATAGCCTCGACAGGGTTACCTGTTACCCAACAATGATCCTGTATCCTACTTAGAGAAATATACAATTTTCAAAGAGAAATCCATATCCACACTTATTGCTTTCATTTTCTTTTTTACCCTTAAAGAATAATGTCTTGGTTTGGTAGCCAATTTATGACAGTGCCATTCACTTGATTTATAACTTTGCTGAACAAGCTAGCTCGTGATGAGACCCCTTGTCTTTTGATTGCAAAAATATTGAGTCATTTCCCTGTTGTGGTATGCAATATTGGCAAATTCAGCAAGCTATAATATCTATAATCATGATAAGTCGGCTCGTGATGATACCTCTTATTCTTTAAGTTAAAGTGTATCATTGGATTATTCCCTGAACGTTGTAATTTCCTAGGTGGGGAGGAAGTCATTGTTTCCTTAAGATGGCTCTGGACGACAATGGTAGAGTTTTTTGGAAAGAGCTTTTCTACAGAGAATCTTCTTTTTGTTATTGATACCTTTTATTGGACTGATATAAAACAATTTCCCACTAAAGGTCGCTTTTTATCAAATTTTACAAGGTTGAAACTAGTATCATTTCTAGGCCTAAAGCCTTTAACTATATCTTTCAATAATAATGATCAATTTTCTAGAAGAATTCTATTTATACAAGTGAAAAAAACAAAATCTAAAAGAGAATTTTTATCTTTTTCGTGAATTCCAAATGTAACCATTTACAACTGGTTTTATTATGAAAATAAAGAAAACTAATTTACAAAATAGAAGAAAGATCTCCTATGGAAAATATTTTTTGAGGATCTGTCCATTAACAGGTAAATACTCTCTTTTTCCTGTTAAATCTTGTAATATAAAAGTAGATGGACCTATGACTTCTGCGATTTGGAAAGGGCCAAGCCACATTCGTTGAAATTTAGTATGTTTCCCTTTTTCCTCATGAGCCTTGTCCCATTTTAAAACTAGATCTCCCATCTAAAAGTCCTTTCTGGATATCATGTTTGAATCAAAAGAAGATTTTACTAATGCTTGGTGATGAGCATGAGTTATTTTGGCCTGTTCTCATTGTTCTTCTAGCTTAATTATTTCTAGCTGCCTTAGTTGTAAGGAAGAAGTTGGTGCTTCATCAATATATTGAACTAAGGCTAAAGAGGGAATTGCTAGATGAGTTGGAAGAACCACTTCTTTCCCATAAACTAAATTAAAGGGAGAAGTGCTAATGGAAGCTTTCTACGTTATTCGATCTACCCATAAAGCATATATTAAAGACTTATGCCACATTTTTTGATTTTGATCAATGGTTCACTTAATGATTCTGATTAAGTTTTTATTTGTAGATTCAGCTAACCCATTCCCCTGTGGGTAATAATTGGAAGAGTATTTAAGTTTGAAACCCCTTTTGAGTGAAAATTCAGTCATAGCATTACCAGAAAAATACGATGCATTATCAAACATTAAAGCAGAAGGTAAACCAAACCTGGTGATTATGAACTGATCTATGAACTCGATGATATGCTCGGCATTAGCCGTCTTGAGAGGAACTGCTTCTACCCATTTAGTAAAATAATCAGTTGCTGTAAGGATATACCTATGTTGTTTAGAAGAGTGAGGAACGATCTCACCTAGTATGTCCAATCCCCATTGATCAAAAGGCTGCTCAATGTTGACTGGTTGCAGCAGAAATGATGGTTTCTTTTGTCTCCCAGCAGTGGTTTGACAGACTTGACATTTCCTTACATAGCTATGTGAGTCTTTGAATAATGTGGGCCAGTAATAGCCTGCACGGAGGATTTTATGTGAAGTAGCGTCTCCAGAATAATGTCCGCCTGCTGGCCCATCGTGGAGTTCCTGCAAGACTTTTTCAGCTTCAGATTTCTCAATAAATCTAAGGAGAACAGAATCATAATTCATTCTAAAAATAACATCATTCACGAGCTGATATTGTTTAGCCTTCAACCTTAGAACTCTTTTCTTGGTGTAATCGATATTTGGAGGAGCATATCCATTCTTTAGATAAAATTTGATATCAGCATATAATGATTCAACATCGTTTAGGCTTACCTCATACATTTTTATCTCTGCAGATGGTATTTCAGAAATAAGCGATGCTCCAGCTAGCATTTTCCAAAAGCCTTGACCTCTTACAATACTTGCTGGTTTGATTTCTACGTCATATTCTTGTAAGGAAGTAACCCAATTGGCTCTTTTCTCACCCACATCTTTCTGTACTAAGAGATTTCTTACCGCTGGAAATGGTACTATGATTTTTGTATGGGTTTTAAGTAGAAAGGGTCTGAAACATTTAATTGCTTTGAAAAAAGCATAATCTTGTTTCTCTACATCTGAATAATTTAACTCAGCCCCCTCTAAATTTGAACTGAAAAAGGAAATTGGGGCTTCTGCCTTGTCTTGATTTGCTTGAGTGAGTATCGCAGCATATGATCTATCAGAGGAAAATGTATATAAAATAAAAGGATCAGAAAAATTTGGAGTTGCTAAATATGGAGAGTTAAAAATTTCTTGTTTGATCAGATTGAATGCTTCATATTCGTCTTGGCCCCATTTGAAGTTTGAGTTCTTTTTAATCATTGCTTGTAAAGGAGATACAATTCTTGAAAAATCTGGCACAAATCTCTTTACAAAATTAATCTGGCCAAGGAAATATTGCATAGCTTTCTTGTTGTGAGGTAGGGGTATTTCAAAAATCTCCTTGATTCTGTCAGGATCAATATGAATTCCATATTTTGACACTATGAATCCAAGAATTTTTCCTTCACTTAATGCAAAAAAGGATTTTTTCGGGTTAAGTGAAATTCCATACCTTTGACAACGTTGGAATATCTGTTTTAAATCTCTAAGATGATTTCCTCATTTCTTGGAATATACAGTTATATCATCCAAGTAAATTACCACTGATTTGTTAACTAATCCCTTGAATGTGATTTCCATGGCTCTATGAAATGTGGCACCAGCATTGATCAGACCAAATGGCATCTTTTTATATGCGTAAGTGCCCCATTTGGTTCTGAATGTGGTTTTCAATTGATCATCAGGATGGACCAACACTTGGTTGTAACCAGAGAAACCATATAAGAAGGACATTAATTCTGATCCTGCGACTGCCTGTAGTATTTGCTCCATGGGAGGCAAAGGAAAATTATCTTTTTGGCGGGCTTTGTTAAGATTCGAAAGTCAATACAAATTCTAATGTCTACGTTCTTCTTTCTAACGGGAACCATGTTGGAAACCCATTTAGAATGTTGAACGGGAAAAATGATTTTGGCTTTCAATAACTTATTGAGTTCAGATTTGATCTGGTTTTCTAGATTGGGATGGATCTTTCTCAGCTTTTGTTGCACAGGTTTTTCATCGTTTATCATTGGGATAGTATGTTGGATGATAGAAGTGTCATAAGTTTTGAGTTCATCGTAGTTCCAAGAAAAGACACTTTTGTATTTTTTCAAGAGACGAACATACACTAATTTTTCTTTAGGAGCTAGGCCAAGGCCTAGGTTGATATTTTGTGGTTTGGTATCAGTTCCTAGATTTACTAATTCATAGCTCAAAGTTGAACTTTGCAGTTTTGAATTGGTAGATCTTTTGAATCGATCTTTCAAATCATAAAGGTATTCTAACTTGACTACTAACTTTGGCATAGCATTATTAGTTCTATCTTGTTGCAATTGTCTGTCATGTTGGTCCTCATCAATTATCTGATTGGTGTAAGATCCTTCAGATGTGAGGAAGGTTACAATGTCAGGATCATCGTTGAAAATCCTCCAATTGGTAATGTTATCAGGAATCGAGGGTCTAAAGATTAGTTCGATTGAAAACCGATCAGGGATATAGTCTTCTGAAGGAATGAGCTTGGAAGCTACGTTAGCTAGGAGGTCTACACTAGCATTCTGGAGTCTGGGGATTGATGAAATATTAAATGCTATAAAGTGTTCAGTCAAATCTTGAACTAAAGATTGATAATGCTTTAAATGACCCGATAAACAATGTATATTATTGTGTACCTGTCTTATTACAATTTCAGAATCTCCGAAAACTTGTAGATATTTGATGTCTAATTCGATTGCTTTGTATAATCCTTGGACTAAAGCTTCGTATTCTGTGGTATTATTGGTGCAATCGAACTCGAGTCTGCAAGTTATCATAGTTTTGTTTCCCTCTGGACTAATCAGCACACATCCTGCTCCTGCTCCCTCATTAGACTTAGAACCGTCAAAAAATAACTTCCAAAATAAAGATTTATTTACAGGAGCATCTATAAAATTAATACATTTAGAACTATCTGTTTGAGAAAAAAATTCTACTTGCGATAAAACTGAATGTTCTAAGTAAGGTGAAGTATGAGCATTAAAATTTCCTAACAAATAATCAACTAAGTAGTTGCCAATGATATTATTGTTGTATGCTACCGGTTCATTTTCTCCTTCCAGTTCTGTTACTATGTATTTCTGATGTTTTTCTCGCTCAACCTTTATCTGATTTGGTTTACCATTGTAAGGAAGCCACATGTGAATAGTCAGTTGCAAAATATCCATGAAGTTTTTCTGACCAATCTCTGCTAAGAATTAAGCCATAAAATTCTGGAATATCTGCAACTAAAATGTCGATAACTTGACATACCTTTGGATTAGATGACAATATTATGGTAACTTGATTTAATTCGCCGATCACTTCAACTTGCGATCGATCTAGTTGAACTATGCGCACAACAGATTTTTGTGGTTGAATGTTCAACTTTGCACATATTGATTTTGGTAAAATATTAGATGAAGCTCTAGAATCCACTAAGCAATTATGCAAATTTTTATTGAAAACTTCATAAGTAAGAAGAAATTGGGGAGTATGAGATCTCAACCTTCCTCCAATTAAAGCGATATTTTCTAGATCAATTGTATTAATCACATTAGTTGGAGGTCTTCCCATTTCATGGGAAGCTTGAGAGATTACAGCGACGGGCAGAGGTTTTTCTAGTACAGCATGTAATTATTTCAAAAGTACCTTTTGTTGGTGTTTTAACTTGCTCAATTCATAAAAAGTGATGTTATCCCTAGTCTTCTTCATGTCTTCTATGATATTATACTCCATTTCATCCAAAACGATCATCATTTTTGATGGAGTTGATGAATCTATTTGGACTGGGCTGGTTTGAGTCGCTTTAGATGTCATTTTCTTGGCTACAACTTTATCCTTAGTCATTGAGCTTGCACTCTTTGGCTTAGGAGTAGGTTGAGGAGGATCAAGTTGATTTCTACTTCGAGTGCTAACCAGGGATGCCTCTTGATCTTCTTCATCTGGGAGGATGAAATCCCACATACCTTGTACTTCTCCAACTTCTTCTTCAACAGTATTTTCTTCAGTAGCAATCTCCTCTTCTTCTTCTTCTGATTCAGCACTTCTAATAGCATTTGGCGGCTTTGAATCGGTTGAAGGGTGTCTTCTATAAGGCTTATACGGCTTTTTAGAAGATGTTTCTGCCACTTGTTTCTTAATGTCAACCATTTCGTTGGACATGTTTTTCAGAACTTTCTGCAATCCTTCTAAATCGAATGGATCTTTCGATTGTTTTTTCTTGGGGTCTTCCTTAAAAGTAACCTTCTTGGATTTTCGTTCCTCTATCACATTTTTATTTTATAGGGCAATGATACGTTTCTCTACTACTATTGCTTCCTTCATATTATCAGCTAAAGTTGTTTTGCTAGCCCTATCAACGAATATTGCTATGTTTGATGGTAAAGCAAAAATGTACCATTCACTTCGCACTTCTTCACTAGGCTTGGAAGCAGTAGGAATTTTATTTAATAGTTTATTGAAACGTGAATTAAAATCTTTGATAGGTTCTTTTGACTCGGCCCTAAGGTTAGACAGGTCATTGATCAGTGTCGCCGTAGACCTGTCATCATCGAACTTAGTCAAAAATTGATCTTGGAAGATATCCCAACTAGTGATAGATCCAGATGGTAATGAGAAATACCATGATCCGGCTGCTCCTTGTAGAGTATAGGGAAAAATTTGGACGACAACATCTTCATTGGTAACTCCATTGAGATTTATGGACAACATAAAGTTATTTATATGTTCTTCTGCTAGCATGCCTGCTTCAGGATTAAACTTAGGCAACCATTTTTCAGGATGGGCTGATATTTGACTCAAGGGTGCAGGCATTAAGACTGCCCCTGGGTTACTCCATGAAGATTGGGCCATCGTTGAGCTACCAACAGAGGAAAGCACAAAAGATGATCCCTGCGGTTGGGAAGATGAGGATATTATGATTCCAGATGTTTGAGAAGGAGATGTGGAAGTTCCAGTGGACTGACGGACAATAATATGAAGTGGTGGGGTGGATGGTTGACTTCGTGGTGAAGAGGTTGATATGGATGATGATGATGAAAGAGTCTCGCTATCATACCCTTTAGGTGATTTCCTTTCTCTCTTCCTTGTATGTAGAGGTAACTCGGTTGGTTTAACACCCAAAGTTTCGCTCTGTAATCTGGTGAGAGGATGAGCAGGATTATATTGCGAAGTCACACTGCCTTGAGATTTATTAGATATTTGAGGTGATATTGAAAATCGCTGAAGTTTATGGATCAAAGATTCAACTTCAGGAGGTTCAATAGCATATTCTTCTAAAAATTCAAGGTTTGTGGCAGCGATTATTGTTCTCTCGACTTCTAGCTCTAGATTTAAAGATTTTAACTGCGATGGGGAAGTCGGGGGAGATGGTGAGGGTGATTTACTCTTAGAATGGTATCTAGATTTTGACTTACTTTCCATTCATAGTTCAGATCCCTCCTTCTAGTGCCAAATATGTTGAAGCCCCAAAAATCGGGTCTACAACAAGGGGGATACCCACCCGTTCTAGACCTTGGTTAGCAGCTCCTTTTCCGTTTGGTATAGTGGGTCCGACTGGGGATATGGGACCAGTTTCCCAATATGTGTGTGTGTGTTGAGAATTGATATTTCCTTTCTAAAAGTTCCTAAGTGAAAATTCTTTTATTCTAACTCTAATCTAATAACATGCAATTGTGTTCAAATAAACGGAAATCTCTAATTCTACACTAACCCGGGGTGTAATGTTTCCGTTATGTGATCTAAAATGATTTAAAATAACAATTGGTAATAAATATCATTCAACTGTTATAAGAAAAGAATTAAATAAAGATAAACCACTTCGTATTAAAAGTTAGACGAAACAGTTGTGAAAGACATATCACATAATAAGCTACTCACATATCAAGAATAAATAAATAGCTATCACCGTACAAAAGTGCCAAATGATCACTCAAGCATTCAAGCATTAATATATAAACAACTAAACATGAATATCACTTTAACACAAAGGCAGAAATAGTTAAGAGATAAAAGTACCATTTATAACTAGTTGTACTCATGAGCTTCAAGCAATAATGACTTATCTCTTCTTAATCCAACATCCAGTAAGAGTACAAAAGTGCAACATCAGTAGTAGATATTAAACGCAGATATCAATAAATCTTGTTCCATTCATTCATCAAAACCTCCTCGGAGGGTACAAAAGTGCATGTTCTGAGGACAAGTTTTTCACAAATTTCAGGACCCTTCTCTAAATGCATGAGAAGGGTTTAAATACTACTAACTAAATCTAAAAATGATTTATTACAAAAATGTAGGATACGGTTTAAATGATCGTCCTCATTTCAGGCAAAAATAAAGAAAAAATAATACTAACACTAAATCTAAAATTAAAACTAACAACTAACTATTTGTGTATCTATTCCTTGAAATCGCAAGTGTTCAGCATTTGTTTGAGAAGAGTCGGCTGGCTGACTTCCAACTTTAACTATCCTGTGAAAACAGAATTGGCAAGATTTGGTGCCATCTTCTCGGCAAAATTGATGATACATTTGCGAGTCATGCACTGGCTGTGTGGTTTTACCAAATATGCCCAGTAAGAATCCCAATTCAACTTAGTTAATCTTTTGATTGATTCTGCCTTTTCCTGAGCCTTCTGTGTCCAGCCTGTCTGTAGTTGCTGTACTTTCGGTAGATACCCTGGAGTGGTTTCTGAGATCAGATTTTCCTTGTGCAAATTTTCATTTTTGCAGTCAATAACACTGTTTGCTGCTATGGCTACTTCTTCTGCCGCTTGCTCTGTTTTCATGATTTATGCATCCCACTTGTTAAAGAGCATTTATTTGTGATTGTCGTTGATTATTGGTGCGCCTGCTCTTTTCCCCTCCTCTGTTTCTTTCCTGGACTTACATTTAGATCTGTGTATGCCTAAACTTCCACTGAGACTAATACTGGGAGTTGGTTCCCTTATGGGTTCCAAGCGTAATTTATCCAAAGGGATATTACCTAACCTCCTTTCCCTGTATATCTTGAACTCTTGAAATTATGCTGGAGGAAATCGCATTTGGGCCAAATGTAGAACCTCTTTAAGTGTACCTTTCTCTTGGAACATGTCATCAAAAATATCATCTTCTTAAGAAAACACCTTTATTTTGACTGCATAGTGAAATTTTTATCAATATCATAAGGGTCGAATGGTATTCTTGGAAATTTGAACAATCGTAGACATGTTATGTTTTTTACTTATTTGAATGCATGGCCTACATCAAATAGTGAAAAGGCCCCACAGGCCACAGGAAATTGTGGCAAAATAACCTTCTTTTTGTCCTTCAAATCTTTAGTCAAACCTCCTTCTCCGCAGGTTTGATAGGAAATTTCTCGTGCCATGATTTTATTAGGAACATACAAAGGTAAGCACCACTATCTGGCGCAAGAACAAGCAAGCTAGCTCTGTAATAGACGCCTCATAAGACCCATGTGAGCCTGCAGTAGTTGTAACCTCCATTATTCTGGGATTCTCTTCCTCAAGTAGACTGTACATGCCTTCCCAAGTAGTAATACCAGCATCTTTATTACAGGCGGTGTCTGTATACAAGGGCGTCATTTATTTTTCTTCAGAACTTGGAGCTTTGTCTTTCTTTCCCATAATATCCTGAATACTACTTTGTATAGTTTTATGTTCTTCGTTCCTGCAATTTACAAATGGGGTGAGAATAATGACAAGAAAAAGGTGACGGGAAAGCTTTTAAATGCTGAAGACATATAAAATATACCTCCTTACGTGAAATGGCTCTTCGATCAGAACAAAACCATATTTCATTAATGATTGACAACTAACTCATTGATTAACATTAAAGTGCATAACCAGGCCTCGGTTTATGGAAAAAACGTTTTTCGTACAATGAGCGCTAAAGATCTACGATAAGCCGATCTGTGATTTTCTTCGCAATATCGTAGATCGCAGTATCGCTATATCACAATCTCGTGGAATTACAATATCACAATACCGCAATATCACAGGATCGCAAAATCGTTATATCGCAATATCGAAAAATCGTTGGAGCATATCATATGACAAACATCCGTTAATGTGTTTTTCTGCGAAACGTGATTTGCGATATGTGCCATTGCATATCGACGGTTTGAGGTTTTTTAGCGTAAGTGATATTTGAGGCATGCCATGCGATAAATGTTTTTAGTGCGTAGTTTCGCATCGCGATCTCGCAATCTTAGAATTCCGCTTGTAAGGAGGTATTCATTACCTTTTTACGATGCGATATTTCTTTAAGAAATGATTTTATCCTACCTTATCATAAAACTTAAGCTTTTTAAGATTCTTCAAGGGGTATTCTCCTAAGTTTATGATATTAAGTTTTATTGAAAAAGGAAATAAAAGCACTAATCGATTTTTAAATTTTTTCACTAAGGACCCCCACTTATTTAGTATTAATGATAATACTAAATAAGAAGGGGGGTTGTTGCTGGCCATAACACACACCTAAGGTATCTTTATTTTGACTAGCTAGATTGATCTTCATTCACACTGAGCTGTCTCTATTCATGATCCACTCCTCATATAATAATGTTGTTGACTTGGTCAAACTTGACTTTTTCCACACAATTTAGACCCTGATAACACATGAAGATGTTTGATCTAGTTATTATCAGGATCCCTTTTCACATTATGAGGGATTTTATGCCTACTTAAGCAACTTATGAGCCTCCTTGCCCATTTATTCATCTAACTAGATTTTAAAAGAAAAATTAATATTCTTTTTAGTTGCATGCTAATTTAGGAATATTACATTCTTCCCCTCCCAAAGTTTTCTTTTCCTCAAGCAACTGCAACGGTTCTGTGAAATCTCCCCTCCTCCTCCAACAGTCTCCACCATTACTTCAGATATTCTACAATAATTTTGTCTCCCAACGGTTCCTCCCAAGTGTGCAAGTTGGCCTTTGGTGAATAAACCAAATGGCTCTCATCATGAAATAATGGAAGGTCTATGTGGAAACCTTCTTGTTTATCAGTGGCCTCCTCAAGATATAAGTGATGACAATCAAGGGGAATTCCATCATCACTAAAGGACTCCCATCTCCATGCTATCATCCAAATGAAATGAATCACCTCCCAGCTTGGTAATTCATAGAAAAGCTCCCCCCAATTTCTCATGAGAGGTATGTCCCAAGTGCTCCAAAAAATCATATGGTTCATCTCATAAAGAAACAAGTGATCTACCATAGTGGCCATATCATTTCCCATGCTCCCCTTGAAACATGTAGTGCAAAAAGTGTGGGAAATGTCTTCCCCAAAGGACACATCCAACCAATGTGTCTCTTCTCCAACCATGTTCCCAAAAAATATATGAACATATTCGGCATAAGGAATCATAATTAGAGTCATGCTAGCTGCCATGTGAAGTAAAGGAGAAGGAAAATGGTCCCTCATGTGCAACCAGCACAGTTTTACTCCTAACTACCATAGAATATGATACAACAAGTGTTATTTCCTACACTTGTTTGTTGTCCCATCCTCATCCTTCTTCTATGCTTGGAGAAGGTGTATTATAGTTGGTTATAATTAAGCACACCATGAAGAATTCAACATCTCTCCAAAATATCTTAGGGAATGGTCAACATTTCCATTGCTCATGGCTCCAAGTAGCCCATGAAGCCCATAAGAAAAAGTGCCCCCTCTTGGAGCAAATCCCTGCATATGAGTGTTAAGAAAATACAAGCATATAGTAGATACATCATGATGTTTAGAAATACAATTCTTACCATATACTTGATTCAAATTAGTGAGGTAACTCGTGGATGAGCTCCCTCGCACACCCAATCAATAAGGAGGTGATGATGATAACTCTAGCTCCTCCTCAACTAGAAAATGATCTATGCACTTCTTCATATGAGAGTGCATTTCCTCTTTGAAGTTATACCACATGAATCTATCTAAGATAGTATGGTATGCTCTAATGAAACCAGTGGGTTTGGAAAGCAAGATCTCATAGGCTGAATTAAGTAGTTTATACTTAAGCTTGGAGTCTCTAGCCAAATAGATCTAATCATGAGAATAAATGACTCAATAAACTACTTTATACCTCCCATCCATTGCTTTCCCATTAGGAACCTTACATGTGAAGAGGTCCTTGGAGTATTCCATCAAGAGTTGGCACTCCCAATAAGGATCTAGGCTCCCTAACAATGACAACGTTGTAGAAATATGAAATGTAGCCCCTGTCATAGCATGGCTCTCCTCTTTGACATGCTTGATGCCAAAGTCACATGCTGGAGTACTATCAACTTTCTTTTGCTGCCTCTCTTGCATTTGATCTTTCTCAAGACAAGATTGAAGCAGATGGAATTCAACCTCCCCTTGGAAAGTTCTTTTCTTCCAAAGCTTCCTTAATTTGGCCCATGCATGCAAGAGTGTTGATATCCTCTTGTCATGTACAGAAATCTTTCTTGAGTATGGAAACATCATTGGATGCTCAAAAGATAGGGAGTGGATCTTTGATATTATGCTCATGCCATCATATATTTCTGAATTCTCCTTTTCTAGCGCAAATTTCTGAAAGGGAGATAGCAATGTCCATTTCATAAAATTGCTTACCTCTCCTTTGAACCCATGAAAGATTCTTTGCACTGTGCTAGTTTCTCCCAAGGCTCCCTCCTTAGAAAAATGTGTAAATGCTTCCCATAGTTGAGAGAACACTTTATTATTCTTCCAATCAGGGGTTCTCCTTGGTTGAATTCTTCCATGCAAAGAGACATCAAGGTATAGAGCAGGATGTACATGTGTGTGGATAGATTTGTCCTTACCTTCACTACGCAAATCCTCCTGCCTTCTTTGTGTATCAATCTTCTGAAATAAAGAAGCATGTGTGCTCCTCATCATGTGATGCTTGTCCTCCTCTTTATCTCCTTCTATCTTCTAGATCTCACCATTTTCTAATGATGTCACATGCTGCACATTGATTTTTCCATGATCTCTACATGTGAGATTCTTTGGACCTCCTTGTAAGAGTGCAAGAGTTTCTCTCCTTGGAGCCAATGCTCCATCTTCCTCTTCATGAGGTACTGGATGTGCTCTTGATATGAAAGTGTTGTTCCCTCTAGCCTTCTCTTCCTCCTCATCAATGGTTTTCTAAAATGGAGTTGGATTTATAGATCCTTCCAACTCATGCAAAGGTTTTGTTTGATTTGGTTTGATTTTCTCCATCAAATATGTTTCATGCAATTTCTCATCAAACATTTCCAATATTCTTCTAATAAATTTTTCATAAGTAGGTGTATTTGCATTCTTTAAGGAAAAAGACTCAAACAACCACCAAGAATAAGCCTTACCTTCAAAATGAAATGCTACTACGTTGATGGCCTCCTTTTTTGAAACTTGATGTTGTTGCACATAGGTCTATAGATCCTTCACCCAAACCCTAGCTAGACATTTAGGTGACCCATCAAAAGTAGATAGAAAGAATCTAATCACCCCATGCTTCTTGATCCTTGTGCTTCTTTCCTCCTTGATCTTGCAGAAACCTTGGAAGTTCAAATGATCTTTGAACCCCTTAGATTGAGCTTCATACTCTTGCAAATAATCACCAAGAGACTCCTTCTTTGGCACACCTCCTTTCTCCATCTTCTTTGTCATGAAAAAATGGCTGGTAGATAATTGTGAATCTAATGATGTGGCTGAATGATCACACCCATAAGATGAGTAACTAGAGCTTTCCTGTGCATAGATCTTGTTGAGGGATCTCCAAACTTTTCCCTCCTCATTTCGTTGATGTCTTTTCTTATACCCTGCAAAGTTTGAAGAAGAAGTTTTGAGAACCTATTTCCTCTAGAAAATAAGGTTTTTCTTTTATCTCTCCTACAAATATTCTCCTTCCCATGAGAAGGCTCCATAATGGTTGAACAACACAGGCTGAGCCAAGATTAGGGCTCTGATACCACTGTAATATTCCCAAATGGGAAAATCAACAATACATGCATAAAAAACACATTTTCAGAAATATAAGAATTAACAGAAAAATTCATCCAATGGATCTAATATATCAAAAATTATTACAACCAAATCCAAGAGAAAATCATAAACAAATCATTATAGCCTAGTTAAACAGGCCTCCCATGCTCAAAACAGCCCAAAAACACTGAAACACCAAGACTACTGCACAAAGAAATTACTGCAGGAAGTGACAGCGCAACTTATTAAGCGTTATACTCAGAAAATGGAGAGACAAACTAGATCAGGTGATTTATTAATCAATATATTACAAAAATAGAAATCTAGTCTCTTTTACATAGATCCAAGATGACCCGGCAAGGGTTTCTTGACAGAAATGATATACATGAAATATTTGTTGCAGATCTATGGCTGAATCATGTTGTATGGTTGAATCACTGAATAAATATTTTTTATCATGAAAATAAATAGTTTTAGCTTCTTTTTCTAGCTTTTCCGGGAAAAGGTTGATCCTCCCCCTGGGAAACTAGCTCTCAAAACAAGGGATTAAACCCCTCCACTACAATACCTTAAAAAATAATGCAGTTTCTGAAAGGGACTACATTGTTTCTGAAGGTAACGGCTTGGCCTACCACCAGATAGTGGAAAATGTAGCACAAAATGCTCTCATCATATTTCTTAAACAAGAACTCCAAGAAAGAGTGGGGAATTCCCGCATGAGAAAACCCTTGCACTAAACAGTGCATCAAACTCAGCTAAACAGCCAAAGGATGCAGAGAATTCTAAACAGACGACATACAAAATATAATATTCAATCCTCCTCCATATGGTTTCCATTCTCTTCATTATATAGTTGATGAGCTTCCTCACCAACGGTCCCATCCAATTATGAGGTTGCTTCCATGCAAAGCCTCCTCCACAAAAATAACGCTATCTCCATTAGTCCCACCAATATTTTTATAGCATTGTTTAATTTAGTCAACCTTGACTTGATCTTCATGCATTGTCTCTTTCCACACCTAAGGTGTCTTCATTTTGACTAGCTAGATTGATCTTCATTCACACTGATCTGTCTTTATTCACGATCCACTCCTCATATAATAATGTTGTTGAATTGGTCAAACTTGACCTTTTCCACACATTTTAGACCCTGTTCACAAATGAAAATTACACTGTCTCCATTAGTCCCACTAATATTTTTATAGCATTGTTTAATTTAGTCAACCTTCACTTGATCTTCATGCATTGTCTCTTTCCACACCTAAGGTGTCTTCATTTTGACTAGCTAGATTGATCTTCATTCACACTGAGCTGTCTTTATTCACGATCCACTCCTCATATAATAATGTTTTTGATTTGGTAAAACTTGACCTTTTCCACACATTGTAGACCCTGTTCACAAATGAGGATGTTTTATCTAGTTATTATCATGATCCCTTTTCACATTATGAGGGATTTTATGCCTACTTAAGCAACTTATGAGCCTCCTTGCCCATTTATTCAGCTAACTATATTTTAAAAGAGAAATTAATATTCCTATTAGTTGCATGCTAATTTAGGAATATTACATTTTATGAGTCTTTTTTTTTTTTAACCATCCTATTTTTTTGAGATCTTTCCATTAGAGCAGTTAGTTTCAGCCTTTTCTGCTTCAGTTTTTTTTTTAAAATGAAAAGTGCATTCTCGATTATTCTTAACAGCACCAATTATTTCCAATGGCTATCCTACATGATAGACCTACTTAGAAGTAAATGGATTTATAAAATAGCCTCAGGACAAGAAACTAAACCTACCGAAGGATATAAAGCAGCTAAATGGGAAAATAAACAAGATCAAGCACGAGGGTGGATAGGAATGTCCATTGCTCAAGATCTTTGATTTCATATCCATGCACTAGTAGAAAATGATGAAATTAGTGACTAGGCGACTAAAAATGTTAGTCACCACAATTGTTTCAAGTGAATTACTACTAAACTTGAGAAATTTTAAGTGATCGAACTAAAAATGACTAACTTAAATGACTAATTTAGTCTAGGGATAAAATATACGACTAGATAATAAGTCACTAAACTAAAAACTACTAACTTAAATGAATAATTTAGTCTAGGACTAAAATATATGACTAGATAATAAGTGCCTAAACTAAAAGCGACTAACTTAACTAACTAATTTAGTCTAGGCCTAAAATATATGACTAGATATAAGTGACCAAAATAATAATGATTAATGTAAATGATTATTATAGTCCAAGAATAAAAATATGACCAAATAAGAAGTACAAAAAGTATATGAATTAGTCATTTATGTTAGTATTTTTTAATTTTGTCACTCTGGAAATGGAAAATTACAATTTTGATACCGAAGTGTCACATTTCACTACAAGGGTCTCTGAATCCATCTGTAGTGTTAAAATTTAGAGACAAAGGGGTCTCTGAATTCATCTACAGTGTTAAAAATTTGAATACCCTTTTGTCTCTAAATTCAAACACTAGAGGGTTGTTTCTACTATCAGTACGTTAGCAACAAATCCTCTCACATTGGATTACTTATTGAATATTTGGGATATCCTAAAGCACAAATTTACGGGGTTTTTTGTGTGACTAGATCACTAGCACTGAAAACCATTTTCCCTCTCATATATATTATGATACGTATAAAATGTATCCTCAAACTTGGTTAAATGTGCTCTTTATACAATTGTAAGCATCATATTTGATTTGAAAGCCTCCTAATTGCATTAAGGTCCAATGACGAGGCTCTAAGAACCAATTGTGTTGTGCAAAACCTTTGAATGGTAGACACATCCCTCCTAGAGTCCATAAAATATCCCTTTGAGAATATAATCAATGCGTTGCTTTGATACATGGTCACTGATTATTTAGGACTTAAGTCCATTTTTTTTCCTTCCTTGGCCATAGTAAAGGCCAAGAGACCCATTATTACCATGAAAAACATACTAAATGACCATATTCCTAGCTAGAGGTATTATTCATGGAAATTAAGCATGAGAAAGATTAATTTAGGGACTAAGGCCCTTGTTTTCCTCTCCTAACCATAACATAGATACTAACTCCCACATGTGATGATAAATACCTCCTATGGTACCCACATCCTAACTTAAGACTAAATATCAATTAAGGAAGACCTATGTGGTTTTTAAGGTCTGCTTCTCATGTTACACTCTGACATGTGATCTTTTCCTCCTCTTGTAGTTGTCCAAGAATTTATTTCCATGACTTTACATCAATATCTATTAATATTTTGTTTTTTAATAATTTTAGATTAGACAGATTTATTTTAACTATCTACTTAATTTTTTGAATAACATAGAAAATAAAAAAAAAATTATAAAAGTCGATAAAAACATTAAAATAAGAAAAAAAGACTAAAAAAAAATGAATAAAAAATAGAAATACAATTTAAAAGAAATCTGATCTATAATATATTCCTTCTAACAACCTATTCCACCCTCTTCAAGACAAAAGACTAGAAAAATAAATAAAAGAAGAAAGAATATTTAAAAGTATCTTCCTCATTATAACCTATAACACTCTCTCTTCATTGTCCATCTGCCATCAAATAAAGATCCCTCCTTGTTTCCCTCTTCAATTTTTTCAAATTGATCTCGATATTGCTTTTTGATTTTATATTTCCCTCTGCCCCTTTATTAATTTGGTGGGAGTTTAACCTTTTATGGTTTCAAAGTCTATGCATTTATTAATTTGGTGGGAATTTAAAATTTCACTATTTGAAAGTCTTTTTCAATTATAAGGTAATTATCTATCGGACTCTGTTATGCCCGAACATAGGGTAATCATCCCAAATACTGAATGAATTTGTTATATTTCGATTAGGGTATTTATTTTTAATGTGTTTTGTTCTAATAAAGTTTTGTGAGGTGTTCCTGGAGGATTTAATCCATTGCTAGTAATGGTTTTAAGTGGCGTTACTATATGATTGAATTTTTGAAATAAGTTTGTAACTATGTGTGTGCTTTTTCATTTTGGTAAAGCAGGTTGTGAAGTTTCATTTTGGTAAATCAGGGTTGTGAAGTGGAGCAGTATGGAAAAATGGGGCATTGAAGAGTGGAATGGGTCCAACTATGGAAGGGATAGAACCTCAATTCACTCAGTCTCAGACAGTGAATGCTGGAAGAGAGTGGGGATGTCGTAGGAAATAATGAGCACTCATAGAGGCCATTACCTTCTAATGTTGATGGAGTAGTGAGTCGGTCTCCTCAATCTTAGATAGTGAATGCTCGAAGAGAGTGGGGATGTTGTCGGCCACAATGAGCACTCACAGAGACCATTAACTTCAAATTTTGATGGGGCCGTGAGTCATTATTTAGTGAGCTACAATAAGTTTGCAGATACACTTGGTCTCTATGAATTTGGTTTGGAAACAAATCCTATCACCATGGAGGCTCACATTGGAAATGGAATTTGTCTCTAAATACAAGGTCTCATTCCAAAGGCATTTGAATGCTTTGCAGAAGCTCTTGCGCTTGATCCCTAGAATGCTTTTGCCCTCACGCACTGTGAATTTTTGTAAAAATATGAAGGGCACTTGCTAGATGTAGTATAGGTTTGTTTCTCACATATAACACTATTTGTGGTTTTTTTCTTTTCTGTAATTATTTTTTTGTGTTACTTTTTTGTTCCAACTTCTTTATTGTAGTAGGTTTTTTATATTGTATTTTGAAACCGAATGCATTTGAAAATTACTAGGATAACCAAAATATATTTACAGTAACCACGGCATGAATATATAAATGTGAAAATTACAAGATCTCAGTTTTGAAATAAAAAAACAACAACAATGTCAGTAATGACACAATTTCTAGGATGGCACTGTTAGAGCTGTGAAGTTTCACCAAAGTCAAATTTTCAAAAATTTATTGTTAATGTATCAAGCCTTTTTAAGGAATCCCTATATGTTATCATATCAATCAATGTTGATGACATCACATGGACATATACTAACTCACGGGGTCACAATTCTACAAACATATGCTACAAAGAAACCCGGAACATAACTGATAGGATTTTGAACTTGCTTCCCTTTCATAAAATAGGCACTCTTCAGTCTTTGGAATAACATCTTGGCAACATTCACATTCTGGGTTATTTCAAACAAACATATTTCTTCTAAATTGTCGGTATGTTTTAGAACTTCCCAAATGAATGAATTTGTTTCAGGGATAAATATTTACCCTATTTAACCAATAGATCACGTTGGATTCATTTTCTTGGCATTTTATCATATTTATTTATTTATTATGTGGCATTCACTATATATTTTCTACGAAATTCTGATATGCTACTATGAATAATCTGAAGACTAATTTTATTTTCACACAGACAAAAAATTTCTCTACCAAATAACAACGGAGTAGAACATAAATAATTTCACAAAATTTACACAATAAAACACACAATTTTACTAGGGAACCCAACAAGGAAACCCTCACTTGCTTTATAATTTTATTAAGGAAAATTGAGCAACAAATCTGATACACAGACAAGCTGGTTCTAATCTAAAAATATAAGAATTTTCCTTGCTGTCATAGGCATGAAACTTCTTCCTGATAGCTGAATTTCTTCCTTCTCCTATATGCACTAGAGGTTATGATTTTCCAACTCAAAAACTTAGGAAATAATCTCTTATTTCGTCTCGTTGGCTAAGCTTCTATTAAATAGGAATTTCCCCTATTTCTATGCACACTACAAAGAGAAAATTTCCTTCCTCAGTAATTCACACAAGTAACACTTGCCTCGTTCCTCCACAAGCTCTCTTGCTCACACACTCATGCTCAAGATTCAATTAATTAATTGTGTGCCTTTGATCTCCTAATAAGATTTTCGATTATGCTATTTTTAGTGATTTTTCTAAATTAGGAGTTGAACTTGAGATTTTCTAGTTAACAAAGGTAAACACTCTTAGTTAATTGAATCCTCCTAAAATTTAGGAGGCTAACTCCACTTATTCACTCAGTTCCAAATTTAACTCACACTAGAGGATAGATAACTCATACTTCACAAAATTTCACTAGTAAAACTAATTTTTAAACTCGTACTCATCACTAGAACTCAGATATGTCAAATAATATCTCCAAACTTATTCCTTGAATCAAGACAGAGATCAAGGAATCCATTACTTCACTACTTTTCAACACTCTCTCTTAGATAGAAAGGGATTTTGTACAACTCCCAACTTATCTCTATGATGAACAAAAATACCTCTTTCCAATGCCTTGGTCATGATGTTTGTCGCCTGCTCCCCTAATGGAACGTAATGTAGCTTGACTATCCCCTTCTGCACATAATATCTAGGATGGTGATACGAGATCTTAATATGCTTTGAGCGATCACTAAACATTGGATTCTCATATAGTTTAATGCAAATCTGATTATCACAATATATCATGGTAGGCTCCATCCTCTGTTTGAAAAGTACCACAAGTAACTTCCTCTTCCAAATAGCCTTGCAAGCTACCTGACAAGCAACCATGTACTCGGCCTCTCTTGAACTAAGTGCAACTGATCTCTTCTTCATGTTGTACCAAGAAACTGTAGCTGACCCCATACCGAAGATGCCGGTTGAAGTACTCTTCCTGTCTATGGATCTCCCTACCCAATTTACATCAATGAAGCCCTCAAGCCTCAATCAACCTGTTTGTACCACAATCCATAGTTTATTGAGCCTCTGAGATATATCAACACATGCTTTGCAACAACCCAATGCACTTTTTTTAGTTCAACCATGAACTGACTTAGTTGGTTGACTGCAAAACAAATATCAAGTCGTGTGCTGACCGAGTATATCAACGATCCATTGAGTTGCATGTATACTCTAAGATCCACTTGCTATGTTTTAGTAGTACCCGTCTTCCTCAATTTTGTGACTAGAGGTGTGGCCATGGGCCTGCAATATTACATGTGAAATTTCTGGAGCATCTCTGTTGTGTACTTTCCCTGTCCCAAAAAGATCCCACCATCACCCTGCCAAACCTCCAAGGAAATAGTGAAAAAACCCCATATCCTCCATCTAAAACTCCTTTGCATGGTCCTCCTTGCAATCCCAGATCAATCTCTCATCTCTAGTGAATATAAGGTTGTCGACATAGAGAACTAGAATGAGCGGAAACCCTCCAACCATGATGTATTTTAGGTTGGCTTCTGCCTCATTCTTAGTGAAGCCCAATCCTCAAAGGCAGTTTCCAATATGAGTGTACCATGCTCATAGATCTTATTTGAGCCCATAAATAGATCTCTTTAGCCTGCACACATGAGGGTCTCTGTCGAGCTGCTCAAACCCCTTTGGCTTCTCTATATAGATCTCTGCCTCAATAACTCCATTGAGGAATGTTTTCTTCATGTTCATCTGGTGGATCTTCCACCCATTTATGTTGAAAGTGCTAGAATAGTCCTGATGGATGCATACTATGCTATTGGTGAAAATTTCTCCTGACAGTTTATGCCCTTAATTTTTTAGAAGACTTTGGCCACAAACTTGGCCTTGAACTTCTCCACACTTCCATATTCTCCATGCTTAAACTTATACACCCATCTAGATCCAACTACGGTTTTCCCCTCGGGTCATGGAACAACCTCCCAGACATCATTCTTCATGATAGAGGAATAATCCTCCAACAAACATGTTGAGAAGTTTCCTCCTCATAAGAAGAAGGCTCAGTGTCCACCAACTCTGTCATCAATGCCATATAGCGTGTGTACCTTTGTGGTTGTTTAAACTTTACTCTACCTAAGCATGGTGCTGGGAGCCTCGACCTTCTCTTCAGCCTTCTAGGCTAGCCTCTCGACCCACCTGGCCTTCTTCCTCCCTATGGTGAATGGCTCTGGCTGATCTATTTTCTCTCGGCTTTGTTTGTCCTCCTCATCCTGCTGTGCTACCCTCTTGCCACTAGAATGTGACTATTGCTGAATTTGAGGTGCTGGTTGTGCCTCTTGTTTGAGAGTGAGTAGCTCCTCCTCAGGTATTGAAATATTCTCACGCTCTAACGAAACTCTTAGAGCCTAATACTCCTGGAATCTCACATCTCTCTTGAGAATTGTTTTCATAGATCATAGAATATATGCCCTGTATGCCTTAGATGTCTCGATATACCCCACAAAGATACCCTTATTTGTTGTGGCATCGGAATTCTTCTTGTTATATTTGGACACATGACAGTAGACCTCTGTGAAAAAAATTCAAAAGTGTGAAACATCAGGCTTATTTCCTGTGAAAAACTCCTCCGGTGTAGCTCGTCCAGGCACCCTGTGTGGACTCATATTTTGCAGAAATATTGCAGTGTTGCATGCCTTTGCCCACAAGAACCTAGGAAATGTCGATCATGCAACATAGCTCTAATTTTTCTAACAATACTCCTGTTATTCCTCTCAGCCACCCCATTCTATTGAGGGTTATGAGGTGCTATCAAATCTCTCCTAATACCTTCCTTTCCAAAAAAACCCTTGAAGGCATTGGAGATATATTATCCACCATTGTCACTTCTCACTGCCTTTACTTTCTTCCCGAATTACTTCTCTACCAAGGCTTTAAACTCCATGAACCTATCTAAGACCTCATATTTCTTTTTCATAAAATATATCCAAGTTTTCCAAGGAAAATCATCAATGAAAGTAACATAATAATTATGTCTCATCAGTGATAGAGAGGAGAAGGGCCCGCACACATTTGAAAGCACCAGCTCCAAAATACGTTTGGGTTTTCCTAACCATGGAAGGAAGAGTTGGCATACTTTCCAAGCTTGCATCCCTTGCACAATCCACTCTTGTCAAGGCCTCTCATTTGTAATCTTGTGGCAATTTGTTGAAGAATGCAAGTGTCACATGCGTCTCTTCCAAAATTCACATACATCTGCACATCCTCCCTTGCTTCTCAAGGTTGCATCGGTATCTACATTTAAATTGTAGAGATTTTCCACCCTTACACCTATCTACTTCTTACATACAGAAGCCAAATGTTGGAGGTAAGCCTTACCTCTACTGTAGGTGACAACATATCCTTTATCCTCAAGGATAACTACTAAAATCAAGTTCTTCTTCGAACCTGGAACATAGAGAACATATTTGAGATGAAGAGTATTATCTGACTCCCTTTCAAAGATGAAAATACTAATTCCCTTAGTAGCATACTTGCCATTATCTCCAAGCTCGATATTTATCTTCATATACTTCTCATCCAGTTGGGTGAAATACTCTCGATTTCTAGTGATATGGAAAGAGGCTCCTGAATCAATATACCACGTATTGCTCCCTACTGAGATTTCCATGAAAGATATCAATGAGAAGTCCTTCTCAAATTGAGAGGCAAACTCATCTACCTTAGCTGATGCAACTACATGCTCCTTATTCGACCCCTTCTTCTTCCCATTAGGATACTTGGACGCGTAGTGTCCAAAAGTATGGTAGTGGAAGAATTTGATCTTACTTGGATTTGTCTTCTTCTTGTCACCCTTTTCACTATTTTCATTCTTCCCTTTTCCTTTATTTCCTTTGACTTTACTTTCAATAACAAGATTATATTCCTCCTTCTTAACCTTGGAACCCTTGCCATTATTGCTAGAAGTCTCAACTAGACTGAGCCTTAGCTCCTGCTAGATGAAGTCACTCCATAGGAGTTCCAAATTTGACAACTTATCTCATCCAGTAACACTCTAAAAAAAAGTATGCCAATATTTGGTAAACCCATTTAGAGCCACACAAACTAGCTCTATGTCTATAGGCTTCTCTCCAATAGTTGCTAGCTCATCACATACTTCTCGAAATCTGTTGAGATAGGCAGTGACACTCTCACCCTTATGCATCTTGATTGTCCTCGGATTCTCTTTGAGGACCATCTTTCAATTCTGTGAAGAATTATGGTAGAGCTAGACTAAGGCATCCCATATTTAGCTATATTTTTTACTACAACATGAGGGACGACATGATCCTGAAGTTCATCAAGGATCATCCTCTTGGCCTTGGCCATTTGCTTTTGGAAGAGCCTCAACTTGTCTAGATCTGAAGGTTCTGCAACACCTTTCTCAGTGAATTCCTTCAACCCATACTCGCCCAACAAGAATAATATGTGAACCTTCCAAACATGAAAATTTTAGGAGCCATCCAATCTATCCTTATCTCTTATTCCCAATCATGTGTGAGTTTTCATCTTGCAAACTCGAAGACTCTTATGTTGATTGATTCCTGTTCACAACTCTAATACCATGTAGATTTTCAACGAAATTATGATCTGATGTTATGAACAATTTGAAATCAAATTTTATTTTCACACAGACACAAGATATCTCTACCAAATAGTAACGAAATATAAAATAAACAATTTCAAAAAATTCACACAACCAAACACACGCTTTTTCTAGGGAACCCAACAGGGAAAACCCTCGCATGCTTCAAAATTTTATTAAGGAAAATTTAGCCACAAATCTGATATGCATACAAGCTGGTTCGAATATAAAAATACAAGATTTTTCTTTCATGTCCTAGGCCTGAAACCTCTGCCTGATAGCTGACCTGCTTCCTCCTCCTATACGCACAAGAGGCTCTAATTTTTCCAACATAAAACCTTAGGAAATACTCTCCTATTTCCTACCATTTATTGAGCTCCTATTAAATATGGATTTTCCCTATTACTATATGCATTCCAATGAGAAAATTTACTTCCTCAATAATTCTCACAACGAACACTTGGGTCGTTCCTCCACAAGCTCTCTTGCTCACAAAATTGTGCTCAATAATTGTCTCATTAGTTGTGTGACTTCGATCTCCTTAAAAGCTTTTCGATTAGGCTATTGTAAGTGAGTTTTCTAAATTAAGAATTGAACTAGAAATTTTATATTTAACAAAATTCAACACACTTTAACTGGATCCTCCTAAAATTTATGATGCTAACTCGACTTGTTCACTCAGTCCCCAATTTAACTCACACTAAACGACATATAATTTTATAAGTCATCCTTCACAAACATGCCCTAGTAAAACTGCTTCTTGAAATCGTCGTAATCACTCGAACTCATACATGACTAAGAAGATCTCCAAATCGATTCCTTGAATCAAGGCATAGATCAAGGAATCCATTACTTCGATACTTTTCAACATTCACAATAACATAAATTTTGTGGAATCCATGTTAGTGTCTTCTTTCCAAAAGGCCACATTGCGAAAGAAAAACATGTAGATTTGGATCTTCCTACTTAGATGTTCTAGTAACTACAACGTGCATCAATGCATAAGCAACTTCAAAAAGTGGATTTGCAACAAAAAATAGATAAATCACATGGAAAACCAATGGAATTTGTGTCATGGAAATAACAATCAAGGTAGTAAACAATAAGAACATGATTTTAAATTTTGAAAAACATATAAATCTCGTAATTCTTTCTTTTTGTCGATTGAAAAACATATAAAGCTCAAAATGATTTATTTTTGTCCAATCAAATTGTTCACTATTTCCCCAATCTAGAATAGTTGTAAGGTAAACTTTTGCTACTTACAGTGATTTGGATTTTTTTCCATATTCAAAACCTCTAGGACATCATTCTAGATTCCAACCCTAGCAATTTAGATGTAATACAATAATCTATTCATGGGAGTATTATTGGATATTTATCATATGTTGTTCTTTAATCCCTTTGGGGAAATCCTGAAAAATGTGGAGGGCCTAGTAGAAACCTATATTACCTAGGACTTCACCTTCCCCTCTCATTATTGTGCTAGATATGGTGTTGTAGAAGTGTGTGATTGACTTGGGCAACTACACTTCCAAGTTCTCCCAAGAATGTTGCTAGAAATCATGGGAACACTCCCCATATGGTTGAAATATGACTAATAATTTTCCTTTTTATAAAAATATTGTGGACTATGTGAAGGCCCTAGTGGGCCCCAAACACTATGCAGGATGGTTTAGACCTTATAAAAACTCGAATCCATCTTCTTTGCTTATTCCAATTTTCATCGACTCATTTCATTCATTGATTATTAGAGTTTTGAGAATTTCTTATGGAAAGAAAAATCAAGAATAGATAGTATAATTGTTTCTGTTTTTATTTTTATTTTTTATTTCATTACTTGTCATAGACTTCAACTGCATTTAGTTTTTCAATTTCCAGTATCTATTTTATAAATTAGGCACATGGCCTATCTTGTAAACATTATTCTATACATGCTATAAATATTTTGTGAAGATGGCCTATTACATTTCATATTCTACACCTTCCAATCTGGTTCATAACTTTTGTAATTGCTAAATGGCTGATGTTATTTGGTTCAATTTCATTTCCTATTCTACTTCATGCTATTTCTTTTGAATTTGTAACTTCTAAATAGTTTACCTCTGGTTGTAAATTCTTTAGACTTATTATAAATCCTTGACGTTCATAATCTACTATGAATCACATTTCTAAGCTCTTAATAATATCGTATTTCCTATTATTAGCATTAAAATCTACATTCTCCACAACTAATTTTCCATTCTATACATTTTTTTCGAAGGTGTTGGCACTAATTTTAGGAACTCTATTTATCATAATATTCATTCCATTTGCACAACCATGGTGAATTATAAGGGCCTAAAATGTTTTTTTTTGTAATTAGTGTGGGTGGGGTGGGGGGAATATAAACACCCTTGCTTTACCAATGAGTTAGGTCCTATTGTACAAGCCCATTTTAATTGAAAATATATGCATTTTAATATATAAAATGTAATTATATGTGTATAGAATGTCTCTGGTAATGCTCCACTCCCAAGTATTTTTTGTAAACTATCTTCAGTTATCTTAACTATCTTAACTATGCCACCTCAATACATTGAGTAGCAGATAAACTGGGGTTACCATAACCTTCCCCTTGGGAGGTTCCAAGTAGAAGTTTGGGTTGGTATACTCCTAGTGTTGAATTATAGACATATCTATTAGTTTATGTTGCACACAAAGAAAACAAGATGGTAATAAATAAATTAATATACTCATGGTTGGCTTCCTCTATATGCAAACAACAGTTTGTAAACAGTCTCTCTGGCCTCCAATTTCACTTCCTGCGTACTTACAAGGTGTCACCTTGATAGGTATAAGGTGCTATTATGACATCATTTATTTTACTCTAATTTTGTTTCATGTAATGATTTCTCATGCCAAGTAAAATCAACAAAATGGTGTTGTTGTCGTGTTATCACTCCAAAAACCTAACACGAAATGTGTTGTTATGAAAATGTTTCTTTTACTGTAATTCTTATTTATGTAATGATTGTTGATGCCAAGAACACTCAATGAAAGGATGTTGTTGTATATGAAAAGTTTGTGAGTCAAATTTGATGCATTTTCACTCCATAAATATAACGCCAAATCCTTGGTCCGAGGACCTAAATACTTTACAAGTTTTAGGCCAACCATTGATTGAAGGGAATGTACATACTAAATTCTATGCATCCAAGATTTACTTCATCTAGGAATAAAAATGTTTTTCACAATGTATTTATTGCATTACCTACCCGACTATAAGTGAGGTACATAAGGCTTCCAAGTTCCCAACATTTGTACCATTTCTGGCTAAAAATAATAATTAAAACCAAGCCAAAATGAACAGAGTACTCTCGTCACACTATCAGAAATGTAGGTGCATTTTTTTGGGTGCCTCCCTGTGCGTAGAATAGACCTCCTTGGGTGCTAAGTAGGTCTGAATTTTGGTTTCTTTGACATCTCTTTCTATACTTCTGAGTTTCCTCCTTATGTTTAACAAGAAAATAATAAAAATCTATAAGACTAGTCACCACATACCAACTTTCCTGTTTAAGATTTTCCTATAACTGAAAGAAACTGTACTGCTTATCTAGAAATTAATGAGTCACTTTTGTGGAACCTGATTAAATTTATCTATCATATGTAGAGGCATGGCATTGTATGATCTTCCATGCTTCCCGTACCTGATAGGATGATTTCTTTATCCATCATAATAGTTTACATTATAATTGACACCTTTGTAATGCCCAGACATTGGTGTTGAATGACTAGTTTACCTAATAGTTCTAGTTGTGTTAAATTTGATTCATCAAGACTATTTTGTACCTAGAGTAATATGAGCCCACAAATAAAATGAGGAATTTGGAGAGATAACTCATTTGAGTTCACTATTTTAGCATTAAATAATAACATGGAGTACAAAATCATATCATAATTGGAGATTGAATATGAAAATGGATCTTCCGCCTTTCATGGATCTAGCCAAAATAAAATGAATTATCAAATATAACTCTTCTCACACAAGCTTCAGTAAATGTAAATTAGTGCTAATAAAGCCTACTAAGTATAGATAGATCATACTGGATAAGGTAATATTTTCTAGTTAAGTCCACAAATAGCCATAGAAGGGTAAAGTATCTCCATTTTTTTATGGAGATAAGGGAACTAATCGAAGAGCAAGCCCTCTTTTAAAATAATTATATAATAGTATGTTTTCTTCATGTAGTTTTGTGTTTGGCATAGAGCAGTGCATTTGTTGGGTGTGACACCTAAAGTTAAATACTGTTCGAGGGTCCTACAAAATAAATCCAACCTCAAAATCCTAACAAGACCAGGTCAAGGATGGAGGTTGAGTGTAAAGAAAGAAAAATGGTTCATAGGGCATGTAGGTCAATCCCAAGGATGTCTAGGCCAATGGGGTCTCAGCTAAGTTCCTGGAACACACCAAGATTTGAAAGAGTGGGTTCCTTCACAATATTATTTAATTGAACCCCTACTAGTAGAAAACTTAACAGCTAGTTGAATTAGCATTCTGACATACTTATATCTACTCCCTTCTTTCTTGAGCTATCAGTAATTTTTAGACGAAGGACATTCTTTCTTCCAAATAAAAAAAAATCATAGATGAATTTCATTCTCATATGGGATGACCAATAATACTTGCAAGAGCACTGACCATCCTTAAAATGATAAAAATAATTTTCATCCCTCAAAACAATCTCTCTCCTGGAAATCTTAGAAATAACTCGACAGTGGTGTGACAGTTAACACAAACACACAGATTCTTCAAGAGTCTTACTTGTTCAAGGAGATGTTCTGATGAGTCCAAAATCAATGGCCAGCTTCTCACAATGCTTCCAGATAATTTTCTGCTTTTGCTCCTCCTCCACATAGTGCAACATATTCTTAATATTCATGGTTCAATACGCGTCCTTCTGCCTTCATCTGCCCAGGCAATTTGTTCAGATCTAAATAAATATCCTCTTTTTGTGGATGCATGTTATCTCTTGCAAAAAATATGGGAATTTGGTTTTTGACTTTAATCCAACTACATCCTGGTGAATTTTTAAAGCCCTTACCTTTCAACATTGTTCTTATCTTTGTTGCTTCATCCCACATGTCACTAGCAGCAAAAATATCTGATATGAGGACATACGTTCCATGTTTCTATAGATGCAATTACAAAAGTCCATGTTCTACATGTCTAACTCTTTCCATATTATCATGAGTTATGAACCCACCTAGCAATGCTCCCCATACAAGAGAATCAGTTTCAACTAGAATATTTTTGATAAATTATTCCACCTCATCCAAGCGCCCAACATGGCCAAGAAGGTGGAGGATGCAACCAAAGTGCTCTACTCCAGTAATAAAACCATACTCTTCACTTATCAAATTGAAATATTTAAAAAATTTGTTAATTAGAACAGCATGGACGCAAGCACAGAGCACACCTATAAAGGTGACAGAACCAGGACATATTATTGCTTTCATAATCTACCCAAACAATTTGGGAACCGTGCAAGCTTCTGTGATCCATAACATTTTAATTATAAATCTTCCGGGAAATCACATAAGAAATTTTGGAACCTAATGTGATTTCCCAGAAGATTTATAATTAAAATTTGATAACCCCTATACCTCATCAATGCTGAGCACATCCGATAATTATGGCATTTCATGAAACCACATTTCTTTCGAGCATTTTCTCAAAAATTTTCATTGAATCCTCTACATCCCCACATTTTGAATACATGTCAACAAGATCACTCCCCATGATAACACATGATCCAAATCTAGGTATAAAGTGGGCATGAACTTCCTTACCTTGTTGTAGAACTCCATGATCAGCACACACAGCCAAAAAACTGCCCAAAGTGAATTGGTCCTTCTTTATCCTGATACATGTCAACATGTCCTGGTACATACTAGAAGAATTAAATTATTTTGGAGTAGGGTTGCTACACCTTTTCATCTTTGAAACCATGAAACCATTGAATCTGAAGAAGGTGTATAGAAAAGAGGAGCGAAGTTGTAGATGGGAAGAAAGGAAAGAAATAGGGGAGAAAATTGGAAATCCTCTACTTCCCAATTGAATTCTAGGAGATTACTTGGCAATATGTCACCTTGCAACATTAATGTAAATACGTTGACTGTGGGACATAAATGGAGACAGAGATGGAATGAAGATCATGGAAGGGTCAGGATGGCAATGGTTTCGAGGGTGTCATATTGAAAATTTGTTTTTCTAAAATTTGAAGGACATATCTGTAGGCTTATCATAGATTCCTCCTTTATGTTGGAGGATAGCTAGCCTTATGTGAGAAGGATGATCACTAAGGTGATCACGAGTGATGTACTCAAGTAACTTTGGGGTTTGTAGTTGATAATTGAATGCATATTTTGAAGAAAAGATTTTAGAGGTAGCAATGAAATGATTTTATCCTTGGATTGATGGAATGAGTGTGTCCTAACAACTTTGCAAATGCTAAATTTCTATTTTTTCTTATATCATTTTTAAATGCATTGCTCTTTCAAGACAATATGAGTCAGCAACACTGAGGGCTATGTTTGAAAATATTATGAATCCTTGCAAACCAACAACCCTGTGGAAGTGTTAATGGTTTAGTTTTTGGATCTCTTTCTGAAGATATTATCAACCACCACATGTTATTTATTTTGAAAAAATCACATGATAATCTACATAAATAAGATAGAAATAAATAACTCTTTTATAATGTAAATGATATCATGTAAAGACAAAATTAATTGTGCATCAAAGTTACTCGTTTGACAACATGCATTTTTTATGGTCTTTGGAGCAGGTTTCATCTTCTTCAAGAGTTTGATGAGGACAAAATAAGTTGTTGAAGATGCCTAGTTGGTCATAATAGGAAGTGGTGGAAAATTCATTCCAATGACATTATGGTTGAGACTTGTCTGAATGATGATCGTGGAAGCTACTCTTGAATCATAAATCTATTGAAGGTTCTAGCTCGATTACAGAGTAAATTTATGCTCTTCTCCTCTTTGCTTCATTGATGAAAAATAAAAATAATGGTTTTGAGTTCGTTATGTAATCCTATTCTAAAATTTTAGTTCTTCTTTTGAATGTGTTGTGTTGGTTTTTGGAAATTTCTTTTGATTGGCAATGAATCATGCATTTATGGCTTCTTTCTAAATTTCACTTTCAACCATTTCCTGGTACTTTTGAGGGCATTCATCCAAATTATGGTGTTCTATGTGAGTGAGGAGGATATGAATCATGATAAAGTAAGACATTCATTTGGTTAAAGTTACTACGTTTAGGAAGTATTGGCCATAGATAGGAGGTTTTGATTGGTGAAATGTTGTGAGTTAATGAGATTTTCTTAACAGTTTACGCCAAAAAATTGTTTCTAAAACATTTGAGGAACCCTGAGGGGTATAGAAATTCAAAAAATTTCTTTATATTCTTATTTAATCAAGTAGAAGACCTTTAGTCATTTTGGCAGTTCATCGTAGCATAGATTATAAGAAACATAATATGATATTCACTAATATTTTTGTAAAGAATATATAGGTGGAAATAATTTGGCATCTTTTAGAAGCCTTTCTGTGAATCACTTCACTTGATTGGCTAGTTTGAAATGGTTTCTAGCATCCAACTTTTTTTCCCATCTCACCATATTGGGTGAAATCGACTAAGCCATAAATACTCTCTCCAATGGGAACATTATTTGTTCCAAAATCTAAATGAGAATGTATCACTAATTTGAGACATATAATTGACTTATAAATCTCTAGATTTAGTGGAAACATTTTCCACTTTATCATCCCCTCATTGGAAAAAAAAGACATTTTTACAAACTGATCAAGATCAATATTTTCAGTAGAAGACCTATGAACACGAAGACTATTATGGTGAATGAAACTATGAAGTGTAAAATACATACAATATGATAAATATTTAGATATAGCCTTTGATCCTTTGGTATAAAATAAGTGCCTTGAACAAGCATACCTCCAGGGCCCACCACCCATATTTCCCACCAAGTCCCAATTGGTTATCAAAGTAATTATAATTTTACTCAACATCTTGAGCATAAACAATGGAAGAACCTGAAGATACAACTGGGGATTATTTTTCCACAAATATGCACTCGCCTCTAACATAAATTAGATGCATTCCATTGCTTGGTAAGATTACCATCAATGCCAAAATCAAAGGAAAAACCCAATGAGAGATATACAAAGCCACCCATTTCAGTTGATCCAGATGCAATCCAAAAGGAAGAAGAAATAAATCTTCTTCTTGTGCCTTCTTGCCCTATTGTTTTACCTGATGCATTGAATCCGTTTCTTTCTCCTTCTCCCTTACACCCTTCCTTTCAAAATTAAACTATCCCTGTCTTTTCAAGGGTTCATGCTTTCAATTTTTTTGAAGCAGCAACATAGATAGTAAGTGGAACAGTAGTAAGGTGTTGGAGCTCACTAGCACCATCCCTAGGAAATGTGATTTGTTGGCCACAACTAGAGACAATGTTTCATATCCTTATTCAGAATTCCAACAAAATCAATGTGCGGCTTATTTAAATACAACAGTTTCAAATTATTGTTTTTTAGAAATTCAAAATATCTTCAAAAGTGAGGGTGAAAATGATATTATTCCTTTGATTTTTTCAGCTCAACCATCAAATCTCATTGAAGGCTCTAGTTCTATTAAGAGCATAAAATAGGTTGAACACCAAATTATTTGGAGTAAAATTTTGGTTGCTTGCAAAAGAGTGGATCTAGTGAAAGAATGTTGCAACCCTAATTATCAACCTGACATCTCAAAAGTTGCAAGAATACTTTCTTTGAAGGTACCTAGGTTATTTATTCCAGATGATGTGTGAGTGTCACCTACTAAACAACCTATAATGAATTATTTTGAGAGTGTTTTCTTTCAATGGATCGAAAGCCATATTACCTCTAAAAATTCCAAATTAGTTCTCAAAGTTCTTTTCAATTGAAATGTGAATAGAGTATGCCATATATTTTCCACAAACCCTTTAAAGGTGGAAAGAAACTGTATTTTTTCAATATTTACTATTTTAGGCTAAGGCCAACCTAGTCAGCTTTATTGTATCTAACACCCCACTACTATAAGTGTGAGAAAATACACAGTAACCCTTATTTGCATCATACAACATTTTTTCACAATGCCCTCGCTATTAAAATTCAAGAATCTTCATGGGATTTGGTGATGTCCTTAGTATTAGCTTTGTCATCATTAACTTCATTATAACTAGATTCTTTATTGCTCCTTTGTTCCTGACTTGGACTGCTTTCTTATGCTACATTTTTGCCTATGTTTTCAATATGCCATGGCACTTCAATTTCATCTGAATTTTATCAATATTTTGCACAATATTAGCTCTTGAATGGAGACTACAAGATAATTATATTTACCTCAGAATCTTGGATCTGTGGTTCTTATGCAATGGTGAAAATTATCCAGACTTCTTTTCTTCAAGATATGGGCTTGCAAATTCAATTTTTTTAATTCCATATTTTGGCTCTAGATCTTGACTGAAATTCAGTGCTACTTCTTTGATGGATATCATAGATTCTTCACGAATGAGACGAATTACAACCCAAAAAATTAATCCTGATCTCTTATTCTTGAGATGATGAAGGAGAAATGTTCCCAAGAATGCATCAAGTGTATAATGTTTCAAGCGAGGTTCTCAAGGTGACTAAATGTAGCTTGTTTTGAATATGAATTTGGATGTTTCTACAATGTTTCAAGCTATTAGCTTCAGAAATTCCTTCTTCTCAAATCAACAGGTCTAGAACCTATTTCTTGAGATATTTTACGCCCTCTTAGGGATGGCATACTATGTAGGACATCTTCTAGCCTTTGTTAACTTCTATAGTAGATCTAGTACCAACCTCGACCCTCTAAATAGGGCTTAACAAAGTCACTAGAGACAAGGACTTGAAGGCTTCCAATATCAACTTCTGGAATAGGAATATTTGAGATATCTTCCCTCAAACTAGACCTTCACATTATTCAAACTAGGATAGTATTTTTTTTCCCTCCATCTATTTCACCTGTTCCTTTCGTCACAAATGACAGACTTTTGGATGAAGAGAGTAGCATGCCAATTTCTAGTTCACTAGGTTTTTCTCTTCTTGTCATTTATTCTTTGTGTACATAATTCTCCCAATGGTTCCTTGTGCTCACAATACCACAGGTGTACATCCAAAAAAGGATAAATGGAAGGAAATTTATTATTAATTTAATGTATAGATGGGTGCCACTTTATGTGTTTTTATTAAAACTAACCATATTCAACTTCTCCTTTGGCCTTCTTATAAATGTATCTATGTTAAATGTGGATAGGTGAAAAATCACTATCCCTTATTTGACATGGCTTATCAAGGTTTTGCATGTGGTGACATGGATGGACATGCTAAGGAAATTAAGATTCTTAGAGGATGGTTACAAGATTGCACATGCACAGTATTTTGCAAATAGTATGGGCTTGTAGGTTATATAATGTGGGTTACAATACATTTTTTTCTTTGTGAATGAAATAAATTGATATAGTACATGAAGTAGGGAATGATTTTTGAAGGGATAATATTGTATTGTAAGCATTATGTGGATTATTTTCATCTTGAATTTGAATTTTCATCTACTTCGCTAGGTTTTGGACATCTTACCCATCGAATAATTTGTCTTCCTTTATTGTCATTAGTTTTTTTTGTATAGAGTTCTCCTAATGTTTCCTTTTTATTGATTCATGCATGTTATCACAATCCCATAGGTGTAGATCCAATAGAGGAGTAATGGAAGGAAATTTCTAATCAAATTAAAGTATAGATGGGTGCCACAATATGTGTATTTCTTAGCACTGACTATACTACACTTCTCCTCTGGCATTCTTATTAATGTGTATGTGTTAAATGTGGACAACTGAAAAATAAATATCTCTTATTTGAAATGGCTTATCAGCTTTTTGCAAGTGGTGACACAGAAATAGATGTTAAGAAATCAAGATATTGTTGGAGGATGCTTACCATATTACATGTGCAGAATCTTTTGCAAAAAATGTGGGCTTGTATGGATAGAGGGTATGTTGTCTAAGGTAGGTTACAATAATTATTTTTCTTTGTGAATGAAAGATATTGATATAGTACATGAGGTATGGAATGCTTTTTTAAGGGAAAATATTGTAATTTGTATGGTAAGTAGTATGTGGATTATTTTCATCTTGAATTTGATATTTCATCTAGTTAACTATTTTTTGGACATCTTACCCATAAATTGACTTGTCCTCCGTTCTTTTCATTTGTTCTTTCTGTATAGAATGCTTCCAACAATTCCTTTTTCTTGCTTCATGCATGTGCTCACAATCCCACAAGTGTAGATCCAACAATGGAGCAATGAAAGGAAATTTCTTATCAATTTAAGGTATAAATGGGTGCCATGTTATGTGTTTTCCTTAGAACTGACTATATTCCACTTATCCTTTGGATTTATTATAAATGTGTCTGTGTTAATTGTGGGCAAGTGAAAAATCACTATCCTTTCTTTGGCATGGCTTATCAAGGTTTTACAGGTGGTGACATGGACAGAGATGCTAAGACAATCAGAATATTCTTGGAGGATGGTCGATAGATTGCACGTGCACAATATTTTGCAAAAATAATCACCTTGTATGGACAGAGGGTAGGTTTTCTAAGGTGGGTTGCAATAATTTTTTTCCTTTGTGAATGAAATAAATTGATATATTACATGAAGTAGGGAATGCTTTTTGAAGGGAAAATATTGTATGGTATGTAGTGTGTGGATTATTTTCGCCTTAAATTTGGATTGTTAATAAAAAAACAGAATGAACATTTGGGATCCACCAATTGTAAATATAGGCATTTGGAACCAAGATTCTTTGTTTGATATTCAATTTTTCTCTTAGAATTTTGTTCAAAATGAAATCATATGGCATCTTTGTATTCTCACAAACAAGCAAGAAGTTGATATCTATCTTATTGTGATTTCTAACCATCACTGCTTCACCATTTCTCATTTGAGATTATCACCTTCTTATCGCAATTTTGAATCACTTATTGTTTGGCCATTTTTGAGCTAAGACAAGATATATTTTTTTCTCATACATTTACCTTTCTAATGCTTGAAAACTTATTTTCTCATGTGTTCATATGTTTATATATTAACAGTGGGTGTTATTTTTAAACTTCCTATGATTTTTCCATGGTTAGTTGTTTGACATTGTTGCACTTGTGAGTCTACCATAGTCCACCTTTTCAAATTCAAGCCTTTTATGAATGTTGACTGTATTTTGTTCTTCATGTGGCAAAATTTCTAGTTTTCGCAAATTTTGGATATGAAACTTTTCCACTATTCCCATTGCTTTCTATCCTCCCTCCTTTTAATCCCTCTCTAGTCATTTTTATAGATACTTCATGGCCATAGTTAGTGTAATAATGATAAGATAAAAGAAACTTTCTCTTTTCCCAATCAAATATAACTATTTTTTTTTCCCGAGGAAAACCTCGTGGGGAAAGGAAAGAGATGTTTCACTACATTCCTGTAAAACCTCCCTTTTAAATTTTCTAGCATAGAGTACTGACCATCATGCATGGGGGGTTCAAATCATTTACTTGGTGGGAATGCAAAAATTTCCAATGTGGTTAATCAAGGGGAAGGCTACGAGAGATCTTCGCCCCTTTTTGTATTTGAAAATGGAATTGTGTTTGACTCCTTTACCACCTTTATACAATAAGTTGGTAACATTAAGCAGAGTGTTCATGTCCCTAGGGGTCAACAACCTCTCACTACCTACAAACAAACACCTTTAAGCCATAAGGAGGCTAATCCTAATGCAACTTGAGGACTTGAATTGACCAGACATCTGCCCATGAGAGTGCTAATTCATAGTTATGTGAGCTCATATATCTCTTTTTATACCCCTTCAATGTAGTATAAATGTGAGCTTACCCTATGTGGTTATGCCTGAAACATAGAAGGATGCCACTAATTACCTTGGTTATAATATTGATTAATACTACCCCTCTACACTTATACTTAAGGAAAATATGTTTCTCATCTATATGCCATAACTCCCTAAGTATGATGGATCTAAGAATCCCAGAGAGCATATATGTTTGTTGTTCTGATAAATATTTCTAATGAATGATGTGTTAGCTAAGTTATTTCCTTCCAATCCAATTAGAATAGGTCCAATTGGATAGAATGGAATCTCCACTGATGCCCATAATGGGGTTAATAACATAAAGCCTAACTCCATTTACTAGTTTATACACCTCATCCACCAGTCCAGTTTTTCAAATACTTTAACTACAACAAAATGGAACGACATTACCTAACTGATGAATATAAAACATGGGAGTTAGGATTCCAAGATTGAAAAAATAGAATAGATGGTAGGAACTCCAATCTAGGATTAAGGATAATGTCACTAAGGCCACTAAAATAGAAGCTTTCACTGAGGGTTGAAGAAGATATTATGCTTTAAGTGATGAGAGCTAAGCCACAAATATTAGATCAGGCCATGTTGTTACCAATAAAATAGAAAAAATCCATGTCTTAGCTTGGAATTTTTACATTTTCATACTACCTCCAAACCCTAGCTAGATAGAACCATACTCATAATAATTAGAAAATCGTAAACCCGCCATGAACACCCAAAGAAAACCTAAAAAATGAAATGCCTAAGCTCCTAGACCTAATCATCCAAATGTGCAGAATCCTCCAAAGAATTACTAGGATAGCAAAGGGGCACAAACCAATGTGAACGTGAATTGAATTCAAGATTTTTATGAATGTTGACCGTATTTTGTACTTCATGTGGAAAAATTTCTAGTTTTCACAAATCTTGGATAAGAAACTTTTCCATCGTTAGTGTAATAATGATACAATAAAAGAAACTTTCTCCCTTCCTAATCAAATAGAACTATTGTTTCTTTCCGAGGAAAACCTCATGGGGAAATCCAAGAGATGTTTCCCTATGTTCCTGTACAATAGCCCTAGTAAATCTGTTAGCATAGAGTAGTGACCATCATGCATCGGGGATTCAAATCATTTACCTGATGGGACAAAACTAGCCAATGCTCAATAACATTGGTGGCAAATGGTTGAGCTAACTAATTGGGAAATAGTAAAATTACTTATTTGCATTTGATTTCTAAAAAAATGTCAGTCACCCAACTCAATTGGTTGGATCAGAATTTTAACAAGTGACCTTTTCTTGTAGCAATGTGGTTGGATGTATGCTAGAGAACAACAATGGACGTGAAAATCACACTATTGATGGCAGATGAGGATCTCATAAAAGAAAGACTATGGAAAGCATTTCCGGTCCATATTTAGATGTCCTCTCATGTTCTTCATAGTGGGATGATGGCCACCTCTTCCTTACAGCTCCTGGATAGCACACCACTGGTAGCAACCTAAATATTCTTGATACTAGTGCAACAATTCTTATTGTTAGGCCTGTAGAATAACCAGTCATACCCAAGGCTAGAGTAGGTAATGTGGGTCCAGATTTCAGAGGTTTATCTATGGTTGGGAAATTCAAAGCTCCCTAGAGAGTTGTTTGAGCAAGACAAAAGCCTTCACATCAATAGGAATAAATTTTACATCAAATATGGCTATCCAGATATGTTGGAAGGTATATACCTGACTTGTAGCCAAATTCTTCACATTCTAGGAGACTAATTTATGTGAACTTTTCAATGCTAAAGTAGCCTTGGCCTATTTTAGCAATACAAAGAACCATAAAAGCCAAATAATTTCCAGTGTATAAGGTCATATAATTTCAATATTTACATCATAGTACATCTACAATGGTACCTACCCTACTTGTCCGCCAGAAAAGGACTCAATCAGGTTTAAAACTGAAGGGAAAAAGACTACAAGGCCTTCTCATTCCTGTGTAATGTATAAATCCATAATAAAATTCTTATTGGATCTGAATATCATTGATAAAAGTAGTTATGGCTTCCTCATATGTGCCAAAGTTAGACATATGAAACAATTTTCATCTGCTCCACTGGAAACCATTCAAATAAAACCCTCTTTCCTTGTAGGAAACTGTGGTATCACCATTGGATTTTGAGTCCAAATCCTCTGTCATTTTAGATAATTTGTACCCCTTCGAACATGTTTTATCTTGATTTGTGTAAAATTTGGATGCCTCATATATTTGACTATTTTCTTGAAGAGATAAACCACTAGAAAAGGCTAATGATCTTTACATGGGTGGATCAACAAGAGCTCCATTTATTTTACACTCTTTTCCTTTTTTGTATGATAAACATTTGTAATTTTCTTCTACTTGTACTATGTCACTAGTATCCCTCTCATGAAATAAAACTGAAGAATCTTTGGTCCTAGAGGAAGGCAAAGAAACATTTTATTCTCCTGTCAGTTCTTGCAGCCTCATATATTCTCTGATTTCATCCTGCTAAAACTGCACTTTGTTATCATAAGCAGACCTTGGGAATTTTCTACCCACAACCTGCAAATTATTTGTAAGAGTCTTCTAAAAACTCTTATTTAAGTGAGGCAACTATATGCAGAATAGTCTGCAGCCTGGGATTTCTGATGAGAAATATGAGATTCTAGAAATAGACCAAGGATTTCAGACATTGTGGATAAGGTCAAAGAAAAAAATGTAGAGTTAAAACACTCAATTTTTACTCTTGATTCCAACTGAGGAAGATTTTCATGAGTAGCTTCCAACCTAGTTTACCCCACATTGTAACCTTTAAGTGTTACCCTTTCTTTTTCTAGAATTGTTTGCAAGTACTTTCATTGTGCTTCTATACGACCTTGCAAGTGTCTTTGAACCTGCTAAAAATAAAGGCTCAAAATCAATGTGACTTTTTTAAGTTCATACTTCACAACATCATAGTAAAATAATGTACAAAAAGTCGAAGACAAAAAAAATGGAAATCTATCCCTTACCTCCAGTTGTTCGTTCAACCTTTGTACCTCCATCAGCATACTCGGAGACATTGTGATTTGTAAGGTGCTGAGATACAATAATATAATTTTAGATAGATCTTCCTCAATATTAAGAAGAAAACGTCATTTGGAGAGGATAAAATGGCCTAGATACCTTAAAACAAAGGCACCATACTCTCCTAGTAGAAATAGACTACAACAACCTCACAAATCCTAACAAAATTAATAATAATAAAATTAACAAAAACCACCCAGTTTTTGGATGGAAAAGGATAGGTCAAAATTTTGGAACATATCACTCTTGCAATTCTCGAGTAGAGCCCATAATGGAATGCACTAAAAATAGAAGCTGAGAAAGTCGTGGTAAACTCCCACCAGCCTATAGCTAGACCATAGCCCAATCAACAAAATATTGAAAGCATAAACCCAAGACATGAGCAGGCTTAGAAAATAACAGATTTTTAATAGTATTCCTATCCATATTTAATAGAAATCCTATCATAAATAAAATTACTTTAAATAGGGAAAATAAATTGTGTTGTGTGTAAAAAAATGTAGATGAAATGATGATAGCAGTTCTTAGTTTGTCATATTTTTTGGAATGATAACGCCAACCCAATATGTTTCATGTAACATCTGGTATAAAGAGGATTTAGACTTGGTAATGCTTCCAGCTCTAATGGTGGTGCAAGGGAGCATTCATTTTCTCAGTATGAATAATATATATTAGATATAAATCTTGGGATAACCAAGCGTAGTTCATCTTCATTATCTGATGATGAACTACGGTTGGTAGTTGACGCGTCATATTATAGTTCCTAAAACTCTCATGTGATTATCGGAAGATTTACAATAAATATGTTATGAATCCATGACTTACTCTCAAATGAATAATATAGTTTAAGAAACATGATGATGGGTATTGCTAGTAATACTTGGTTTGTTGTGGGTTCAGAGAATAGACCAACTAATAATAAATATAGAAATTGGGTTCCAATGAACGAAATACAAATGGAACTGGGGATATTTCTTCTTTGATGTTACATCTGCTACCATGTATTACTTGGGGATCACATCATATTCCATTTACACAAACACCTAGGAGAAGTAGTGGTTCTTCTAAAGGACAAGGCTTATTATCGTATGTTTCTAGGCCTTCACACGATAGTCAGTTTAATACTTCTTGGAATATTCGTCATAGATGTGCGTATGCCACTAGTCACTGGTTTGCAAGTCCCACAATATCTTAGATCAGTAGCAGTATTGATGGAGTACTAGGGTGATGGGTTGGTAGGTGTACCATTTGGATCACTTCAAGCAATTTCTATGAAAGTGATGGACGCAACAAAATAATGACCATGGTTTGTATCTTACTAAGTGTTTTTAATGAAGTTTAGTTTTAGAGACAATGGTTACTATTTTCATGACATTTTTTATGTACTTCAATCTCTGAGGTGGCTATAATTTCATATTTTTATCTTGATGAAATGTCTATCTATAGAGATCCTTTCTTGTAAAAGCAACCTGGGTAGTGGGATGTGTAGAGAAAATTGGATTGCTCCCAACACAGGGAAGGAGGGCCAACATAGAGTAAAGTCCCAAATCCCTCTCAAGACAAATATCAATTATGAATTTTGGTTCAAGTTATTTATAATCTTCCTCATTTTTAGTTAGTGACTAATGTTCTTCCTCTTAGGTTCATATCAAAATAGATTCCTAAGGCTCAAAACGTTGATGCTTAACAGGTGTGTCTGAGACGTTGGTTTTAAATATGTCTAAGCTTGTTTAGTCTATGGTAACAACTGTGGAAGGAAGTGTACCAGTTGCTAGTAAGGTGATATCTACTTAAATTCTATGAAATTCTCATCTTGGGTCTTTTTTTAGCTAGGTGTAACATCAATTCCTAAATTATTAAAGATAAAGATATTCTCAAGGTTGCTGCGCATCATGAAATTCCAACAAATATGTATTATAATCAATATATGAGTCATATATGAGAATTTTGAAATTTTACCCTTCTTTGAAAGCTACAAATTAGCTTTAATGCCATTTATATGAACATCATAGCTGCTTCAGTGTGACCAGAAATTTTTTGTACACTTGTTATAAAATGTGTATCTGTTGGCAACTTGCACATGTTATTTTTATTACACCTATTCCACATGTATTTACCAACAAAACCATGATTTTGTATTTATTTTATCCTAAGACATACATATCTCTACAATTCCTGATTTATCTCTGTCTAAATTGTAACAAATTACATACATATACCTACAATTCTTGCTTTTATCTCTGTCTAAATTGTAACAAATTTCTTTCCTTCTCTTCTTAGCAGACATACTTTTATCTTGTAGATTGACATAGGTTTCATACTACCTGTATTTCATTTTATTATACTAATATATTAAGCGCAAGTATCCCTTATTCACCATACCTATATTTGTTACTTTTTTCCCAAAGAAAACTTCACAGTGAAATTCAAGGGATTCTTCCCCACATTTAAGGATGACATCCCTAGTAAACTAATTGGTATACAAACTAACAAAGTGCGTAGAAAGTTAGAAACCTTGATGATAGGTGGTTGAGAGAATCCCTTGGGCCAGCAGCTGCAATATATATATATATATATATATATATATATATATATATATATATCTGTGTGTGTGCGTGAAAGAAAATGCATCTTATATTCCAATAATACATGAAAAAGGAATACATGATACAATGTTGACTGATACTCTAAGTAGCAAACGTCCTCTCATCTTCACATAGTCTGGAGTGACAAAGAGAGTTTTCAAATTGAGAACCATTTAATATTTCTTGCACAAAGAGCTCTTAATGTTGATTTTTGTAGCTCGGGCAAGTACTTCTACATAAGCCTTGTGTCTAGGTGTGCAGAAGTTGCCCACAAACTCTTTAGAACACTTACTCAAGTGTGAGAAAGTTGCTAATGTAGCTTAGCCTAAGTCTAATTTATAAAAAACACATATTAATATGTTGGCTTTTTTATATAAAATAAACTTAGGAAAAGTAAAGTAATTTAATTTAGTGATTTTGTTTTAATCTTAGTTGTTGATATCAAGGGGAGTGAGATCTAATTTCGACTATTAATAATTTTTTTATTATGGTTAGTGGTAGATATTTAGCTCAATGTAAAGATATAAAAGCAAGACTAGCGATAGGGAGAAGATACACCACATAATGACACTAGCCTCTGGAGGAGGAGTGTGATACTCCATAGTACCAAGTTTGAGGGAGTGCATAGATGCTGGAAATCCATATCTACAGAGAAGATCAAGTAATGATCTAGTGTAGTTCTACTAGATCACATCCAAGCTTACTTTGTATTATGTATTTGCTTAGTTGGGCCATTATCCTAGGATTAGCGGCCAAATAGGTTTTGATTCATTGTTAATGATGAAATGATTTGATTGGGAAAAATTGTTTTTGTCATTTTCATTGAGATTGAAATATTTGCTTCCATTGAATTTTATTGTATTAGGAACCTAAATGTTCATTTAAATCAATTGATAAATATTTCTATTAGGAATTTAAGTGCCAGGTCCTAGGTTTGTAGGAAATATAACACGGTATTAGAGCAAAAAATCTAAAGTAAGTTGATCTCAGAATCACAGAATCCAAGTCTTGTACATGAACTTTGGGACAGGTTTGACTGTCATCTTGCAACGGCATTTTTTCTAGGACCGAAGTAAATCGATCGTATAGTGCCCTGAAGTAATTGTTAATTTTTTTTAAGGATTTAAAAAGGGTCATATCAATCATTCTATATGTTGTGGGGTTTAATAAATTATCCACACATGACAAGGATGTGTAAGTCATGGAAAAAACAGAGTGGTTGAAATAAGGGTCAAGCCCTGCTGCCAATAGAAAAATACAACTACGTGAATAAGGGGTGGTTGAGGTCGTCCGGTTGGTAGAAAAGGATCTACCAACATCACCTCGAAGAAGCACATAGTTTTGAGTGTGGCTTTCCAAAAGACATGGGAAGGTGTGGTTGACAGTAATTGGTCGAAGAACTATGGCCTGTAGGAAATCCCAGACTTGACAAAAACAAAACCACAAGAAGCATAAGGTGGAAAATCACTAAGAAGGAAGCAACATGGGCTAGACTAGTGGCCAACACTCAAAGGTTGAGAAATCATGAGGGCAAAGGCACACAAATGACCGATAGAAGGGCAGGTGTCAGCATAGTTAGTTTGTGGATGGAGGAATACTATCAGAGCTAGCTAGACTGATGTGTTTACATGTTTAGTATCCACCACACATGTGGTCATGTAGCCTAGTTGCAGCCGCAATGATGGGTCGTCAAGCAGAATCTGACTGAGAATTAGAGAGACTGCAGTTGACAAGAGGGGAAGTGCATAGATCATATTCATAGGTAAGCAGGTGGGCTGTTGTGTCAGGTGCATGAGCTTGCGTCAAACTTCCTGCGCCTACATCCAAAATAGTATTTCCTTCAAAATGGTGCATGTTCTCAAATATAGTTGTTTAATAAGCATACATCCTCATATATCACATTTGGGAAAAGACTTGTAGGGAATCTCCACAATTCCCTTACTTCCCATGTCTTTCCTTGTACCAAATCACTAACATTCATGCATAGCCTTTACTAAATAGCATATATTTTCTCTTTTCAACATCTCATAATTATAATGAACAATTTCCTCAAGATGTTTTTTATCAACAAAATTTTCCTCATGAGAAGGTGTCTCATCACGAGGAGAAATTTTCTCATCAACATACCATTTTGAGGGAATTTATAAAGAGGATGATAGAATAAATTTAATAGAGATAGTGAAATATGACTTCATATCCCATTTTTGTAGATAAGGTGGGTAATGAAGCACCAATGGATTAAACCCTGCTGCCAATAGGAAAAGACAACTACACAAATAAGGGGTTGGCAACACAGTCTGGTTGGTAGAAAAGGATCTACCAACATCGCCTCGAATAAGAATTTAGTTTCGAGTGTATTTTTCCAAGAGAGGTGGGAAGGTATGATTGACAGTCATTGGTGGAATTATGGCCTGTAGAAAAGCCCGCATTTGAAAAAAACAAAACCACAAGAAGCATAAGGTGGAAACTAACTAAGAAGGAAGAAACACAAGCTAGACTAGTCGACACCACTCAAAAAATTGAGAAATCACGAGGGAAAAGGCACACAAATGACCGATAGAAGGGCAACTATCAACATAGTTATTTTATGGATGGAGGAGTGGTATCAGAGCCAGCTAGAACTTTTTCAGTGTAGGTTTAGTAGCCACGACGCATGTGGTAGAGTAGCCTAGTTGAAGCCCCAAATACAAGCTATCAGTCACAATCCAACTGAGAATTGGAGAAACCTTAATTGACAAGCAGGGAAACGCATAGATCATAGTCATAGGTAAGCAGGCAGTCTGTAGGGTCAAGTGCAGGAGCCTGCATCAAACTTCCTACGCCTACATCCAAAATAGTCTTTCCCTCAAAATGGTGCATGTTCTCAAATATAGTTGTTTAATAAGCATACATCCTCACGTATCACATTTGGGAAAAGAGTTGTATGGAATCTCCACAATTCCCTCGTTTCCCATGTCTTTCCTTGTACCAAATCACTAACATTCATGCATAGCCTTTACTAAATAGTACATATTTTCTCCCTTTAACATCTCATAATTATAATGAAGAATTACCTCGAGATGTTGTTTATCAATGAGATTTTCCTCATGATAAGGTGTCTCATCTCTAGGAGCAATTTTCTCATCAACAGACCATTTTGAGGGAATTTATAAAGATGATGACAAAATAAATTTAAGAGATATAGTTAAAGATGACTTTGTATTTCCCCAGTTTTGTAGGTGAGGTGGGTAATGAGGCACTGATGGATCAAGCCCTACTGCCAATAGGAAAATACAACTACGCAAATAAGGGGTGGCCAATGCAGTCCAGTTGGTAGAAAAGGATCTACCAACATCACCTTGAAGAAGCACATAGTTTCGAGTGTAGTTTTCTAGGAAAGGTGGGAAGGTATGGTCGACAGTCGTTGGTGGAAGAATTGTGGCCTACAGGAAAGCCTTCACCCGAAAAAAACAAAACCACAAGAAGAATAAGGTGGAAACTCACTAAGAAGGAAGAAAAACATGCTAGAATAATCGAGACCACTCAACCATTGATAAATTGCGAGGAAAAAGGCACACAATTGATCGATATAAGGGCAGCTGTCAGCATAGTTAGTTTATGGATGGATGTGTTATATCAGAGCTAGCTAGACCTATGTCAGTGCAAGTTTAGTAGCCACCATGCATGTGGTCGAGTAGCCTAGTTGAAGCTGCAGTGACAGGCCATCAGGCACAATCTAACAGAGAATTGGAGCAATTCCAGTTGACAAGCGAGGAAGCGCATAGATCGTAGTCATAGGTAAGTAGGTGGGTTGTCCATCCAGTTGCAGGAACTTGCGTGAAACTTCCTGCTTACATCCAAAATAGTAATGCCTTCAAAATGGTGCATGTTCTCAAATACATTTTTTTAATAAGCATACATCTTCACATATCACTTTTGGGAAAAGAGTTGTAGGGAATCTCCACAATTCCCTCGCTACCCATGTCTTTCCTTGTACCAAATCACTAACATTCGTGCATATCCTTTACTAAATAGCAGTTCTTTTCTCTCTTCAACATATCATAATTATAAAGAAAAATTTCCTCACAATGTTTTTTATCAACGATCTTTGCCTCATGATAAGGTGTCTCATCTCGAGGAGCAATTTTCTCATCAAAGGACCATTTTGAGGGAATTTATAAAGAGGATGATAAAATAAATTTAAGAGAGATAGTTAAAGATGACTTCATATTTCCCCAATTTTGTAGGTGAGGTGGGTAATGAGGCATTGATTGATCAAATATCAAAGGAATATTTACAAACAATTATGAAATCTTTACAAAAGGATAAGAACCCTCAACCACCTAGCAGGACAACGAAATTATTCTTGGGGTTCTATGAATTCCCTCAAACAGACCAACTACGAATTGCTGACAAATTGAAATACAAAGGAAAGATTTGGGAGCTTTCAATTCAACATTTCAGGCTTTAATCCCAAACATTATACAAGAATGAGATGATTTCACACCCATATCACTATGTAATTGCATCTCAAAATCATTTCAAAACATATTGCATGTCGGGTAAAAATCCACAAAGTTGATTCCATGTCATTAGAACAATTTTGTATCCTTCATGGGAAAAAAATCCATTACGGAATAGGAGTAGCGCCCCAATAAGGAATTTATAACATCAAACCCAAAAATTACGAGCAATGTTAGAGAGTTTGTCTTTACAAGGCATATGATAGAGAAAACTAGCTTTATTTAGGCCTACTCATCCATATAGGGTTCAATGTGAAATTGGTTAACTAGATAATGAATTTTCTTTTCTCAATATATTTGCAATTCTAATTAATGGCTCAACCTATTCTTCTATCATGCTTATAAGAGACCATGGGTAGGTATGAGTAATGGCTCCTCTGTTATTTTTGACTGTAGAGTAGGTGGTCTCAACAATTTTATAATAGAGTAAAAAAGAACTATAAGCTTGACAGCTATAAAAATAGGAATTTCCCCAAACTTGACATATTTACTCTTTGTTGATTATGTTATAATTTTGGGTGATAGGACCAAGGCAGATGAAATTAAGCTGAAGGACTCTGCCCTTGAAGAACCGAAATTCCTACCTTAAAAACTACCAGCAACTGAGGAGCTACAAGAATCAACACCATATTTTATTTGAACCTAAACAAACTTACTATCTTCGAGTCTTTCCCTAATCACAATCACCGATAGATTCTCCTCATGGATTATTTCTCTCATTCTAATTATTAGTAAAATCCACAAAATGTATCCCTACATTTGAATCTTGGGAAAAAAAACATATAATTGTTATTATTTAAATTATCCATATCTCTTGGAGCCTAGAAATCCATTTTCTTTGGACAAGATTTATTTATAACCTCAAAATCAACCCTATTATAAGTTGAAGTACCATTATGTCCTCTTGAATCTTGACAAAGTGTGATGGAATGAAATTGGGTGAAAACCAAATCTAGGTTTACCATGTCAGAACCTAGGTTCATTGAGATGACGACCTTGGTTTGAAGACATCCACCATACAAAATAGGACCACCCATACTTATCATTGCCATCTCTCTTTCATCATCAATACTAACAAATTGAGGACCTGTAACCCATGGAGGCCCATGGTCATAATTGCAATGTAATTTATTAGAATACATGTCATGTACACAAGTTTTTATATGTAATATCTGCATCCAATGTGGCCATTTCTTATTATGAGATTTATCATATGCAAAAATGGCATCATTCACATAATTTTGAATAAGTATACAAATTACCTCAACATAATTTTTTCCACATTTACAACTTCCCTCACATTTTGATGGCAGGCCTTCCCTGCCAAACCCACATTCTCGCCATTCTCATGCATATAAAAAAATGCATCTCAAAGAAATGCCCTAAACAAACTCTAAGTCTGGAAAATTCACACACTATCATTCGCGAAAGCTCCTTCTTAACGTCATTTCACTATGATTATAAAATCATCACATAAGTGGAAGCTCTCTTTTAATTATATTCTTATGGTTATGAAACCATATTTCAACCTTTCTTCTCATCATTCAACTTTCATTTAAACCCCCAACTCTATAAATCCAATTCCCAAAGATTGATAGTTTACATCAATAAATCAATTTTGGTTCCATTGTATATATGTGCCCTTGCCTTTTTAAACAAGCTTGATATTGATTAATCAAAACCAATGCATTCCCACATTCAACTTCAGTTATGGCAAATTACATAAACTCAGACTTTGATTAAAAATCGAATGTCAACATGAACAAAAATTGGTCCATGCATTTAACTTACCTTCTACTTCAACTTCATCAGACGCTTCTATCTTCTGTTCTGCCTCTATATTTAACGCTTCTCCATCGCTTGCCAATGCTGCAATTTAATTCTTCAATTGCACAGAGTTTGAAGAAACCCTTGCATCCTAGATTTAATTCAGTCTCCATGATCCGCCTTCTACTTCTAACGCTGCATCGATTTTAACTCTGAAAAGGTAATTCATGATCGAAAAGATCTTTGATTCTCAGCACCTTCTTTTGTTGGGATACAACTATCCCATAGTCAGCTTTCTACAAAAACCATACATTACACATCCCACTTGCACATAGTTTTGAACGGCCAAGTTTTATTTTTAATTCACTCAACACAAATTCTTCAGCGCTGAGAAAATAAAGATCGATCCCTATTCAATTTCATTATAATAAAAAAATGGAAATTGATCCACAATTTTATCTGGCAATTATAAACTGATTTTATTAAGAGGACTTCTCCATACGATTTCAAAACCTGCCCAATCGAATTCCATTCGATTGTATACCACTCGCTCTTTAACTCTTTATTAACACCCAATCATCTACATTGTTGAAGTCTCTTAAACACATTCAACCACCTCTTCGATCCTTCAAAATGACCTTCCACGGCACGTTCTCTTAATAAGTCGAACTCAACATCGTTGTCCAAGCAAATGTGCCAATACCAAACTTGAATTGAATTTCAATTCAATCCTTCCTCAAGGTTAAAACTCTCCTTCAGTTAACCCTTTTTCATGCATGTTAATGTTTTGCTTCAATGCATTAAATCGATTGCAATTAGTGTAATCAGATTCCCTATCAATTTCACTCAGCAACTCTTGACACAGCAATATATCAATAACAAACGAATTCCTAAAAGAACAAAGCCTTATACACAGGTTTTAACTCTATACCCAAAACCATCGACTCAATTTCAATTGGATAACAACCATTCAATGCCCGATTCAACACCCGATTCAACGCCCTCTACAGTCAACAATTTTTCATTGTGGTTTTAACAATATCAACATCGATTATTCAAATCGAACCACCAGTCCTTTACAAAATTTGATTCATTCAATAATATTTGAATTCATAAACAACAATCTCATAACCATATAATGGGAATTAACTCAAAAATCAAATTCTTTCATTAGTCATGCAAACCTTACATGATGATCTTCCTTTTTGGCCTGATTTTTCACATCATTGGCCCTTTTACAAAAGCCCGTAGGCTTACAAACTCTGTTTTCCAACCCTTATCTCTCTCTCTATTCTGCTCCTCATATATTTTTCCTTTGAGGCTTATTAATTTATACAAATTTAATTGAACCAATTTAGGTTCACATCCCTTTAATAACTCAACAAGTCCTTAAATATCTCAACAAATCCTACAATCTAGATTTATCCCTAAAATATTGAAACTAAATCTATCTTAGGCTTCATAATTAATTCTTAGATATCTCAAATCTAATTTCTCTCATGTTCTCCAATTTTTTTGGGAACATTAACAAATCCTCACAATAATTAATTAAAATCTCTCAAAAATCCCATTAATATTTACATAAAATTAATATTTTCTCACAAAAAAAAGAACCCCTATGTTTAATAAAATACAAAGTATTTTCCTGAATCTAATGCTCATGCATCACATTTGTTGGTTCCTGAAGCTCGAGCACTTTCATAACAAAAATAGGAAAAGTCAAACATCAAAAATGGTCCACTCACTTTTCATTTTCTATTATTATAATGAAGTTTTATTAGAGGCACTATTTGTTTGTTCGTTTTGGTTATAAAAGGGTTTGCTATTGGTTTTATGTGGCTTTCAATTTATCATATGTAACATGTTGAGAAATTGGAAAGAATAATGTGTGACATTTATCTTGTAGAAATTGATGCTAAAACAAAGGATACATAGTTTAACCAAGCTACAGTTCTCTTTGGTAAGGACGGAGGAATATCTTACAAAGTTTGAACATAAGTAATATATGCATTTTTATTTTGCGAATATGTTCTTTTTTCTACCCAAGATGTCACAACAAGAAAAATATTGATATTGTAGAAATTGTTTGAGGACCTCATTGAGGTAGGTTTTTCTGATGTCCTACCTCATTGATACCTTTTCATATGTTGGGAAGGATTTAAATATGAATTAATATGTTCCTGAAACAAATTAGATTCAAATTTTATAGATATAAAAGATAATAAAAAAATGTCAATGTCTTCGTTTGATTGTTACTTGACTCTGTTGTGGGCAGGTTACAAGAACTATGATTGGAAAAAGGATGGGGAGACAATGCATAACACGTCTTGGATATAATTCATTTGTTGTTAGAGATCCATTAGGTACTTGCGCCATCGACTTTGGAAATGTTTCTAGTAGGAATTCATATCGTTTTTCATGTTGTAATTATTTCACCTCAGGGTTATTTCGGGCAAGCAAATGTTTTAGGAATGCTAGACATGACATCGGTGGACAGGTAAACAATTTTTTATAATTGAAATTTCCATTCCATGATATCCTCTCTTTATTCTTTGATTGTATTTTGGACGTTTCTTTCGATTTTCTTTTGTTGTTTAACTGTGAAATTGAAAAAACTTGGTATCATGTCCCTTTAAACAATAACCAAAGCTTAAAGATGAAATTAGTATTACACAATATTTATTGGAATCCTTATAGTTATTTTGTGTTAAATTATTTTCATGAATATCATAAAAGTTTACTTTCATGTTGTTATTTGAGAACATGTTGTTTATATACTTGACCAAGCTCATGCGTTAGAAAATTAAATGTTTTTGCGAATAAAATGACAAGGATTAAACATCACACCTCATATTATTTGTTTTCACGAGTTATTTACAACTTGAGATTTTTAGCATATAACTTAGTTGACATTATTGTTCCTAAGCTTTCCGTGAAGATTGAATATTAAGTTACTAAGGTGTTCTTTTCTATATATGGTGAAATTTTATTTTCTTTGTTTATATAGGTCATCTAGCCACATTATAGTGCCCACTATCGCCCAACTGAAGAAAATTTGTTCAAGTTTATTACTTGTATGCAGAAAAATGGCTTTGACATTTCTGATGTTAAAGTATATGTCGTATAAACTATTTATAGTCAAATTTACTTTATATTCTAGTGTTCATTGTCATTCATGTCTTACACTCTACATTGTATCTTCTTTTGTTTTCAGAAATTGAACTCAATATTGATGATAAGAAGTAGAAATTGTAGAAATATGAGAGCAATAACATTGGAGCGACAAATGAAAAAAAAAAGAGAGAGAAGAGAATTGGCCTGGTGATACCCTTAGAGCCAATATTTCGCATAAGACACACATATAGATACTGATGGTAAAGTCTTTAGAATTGGTGAATTCACCTGCAATGCATTGGCAACACAATGATAATGTTTTGAAGTGATGAAACATCATTTCATGTGTAAATTATAGTCCAACCAATATTATGTTGGAAACTCATTGTAATACTTTAACATTTCCTATAATATAATTTATATGGTTGAAAGTATTTATAATTGCACTTGATATTTTTTATTATTGTAGTTAACATATGCAACTTTATGTTTTCATATTAGATGAACATGCACATTGTATGACATTTTTAAAATCATACAAATTAATTTATATTGATTAATAATGAACAAAAAATCAATTTAAAACTACTAAATTAGTAGTTTATATTGATCAATGATGAACACAAATAAATAAAATATATAACTAAATTAGTAATTTATAATGATTATTAATGAAAGTAAATGAGATGAATATAAACTATCAAATTAGTCGTTTATATAATGAATATGAAACTACCAAAAAATTATAAATGACTACTGCAAATGATAAATTTGTGACTACAAATAATGACTAAATTTTACATATATACGACTATTAGTAGCTAATTTACAGTATCTTATAACACGACCAAAAATTTATTCATATTTATTTTGTCATTAATTAGTTTCAAATGATGACTAAAATTTGCATATATATGACTATTAGTAGCTAATTTACAGTATCTTATAACACGACCAACATTTTGGTCATATTTCTTTGGTCATTAATTGGTTTTCTTGGGTGATTATATAGTAATATATTTTTTTGTATATTTGGTCATTAATTGTGACAATTAATGACCAAATCAATGACTAAATTAATGACCAAATCAGTGACTAGATTAATGACCAAATTAATGACGAAATATACTACTAGCAAACAAAATTGTGATAACCAATTAATGACTAAGCTAAAAATGACTAAAATTTGGTCGCATTATAAGATACGTTAAAGTAGCTACTATTGGTCACCGACTGAAAAATGGTCGTTTATATGCAAAATTTAGTCACTTTTTTAGTAACTAATTAGCTATTTTGCACTAGTGATAAGAAATAGACACCCCTGATGTAGCTATAAAAAGGTTAAACATTGTTTTTGGCATTCAAAATGAAATCAGGGCCCACTAGCTTGAAAATGAGTTGCTTATTTTGGACCCCAATAATTTCTCCTCTATTGAAGATTTTTTGTCCAAATTCAATACCCTTAGACTTCTCTTAGAAGGTTTTATGGTCAAAAAGTAAGATGGTTGCCTTATCTATTCCATTCTTGCTAAGCTTGGACCTGCATACTCAGTATTTGTTTCCACCTTCCATTCCATTAGAGAAGCCCTAATTTCTCAAGGAACAACCTACAAGTCCCTTTCTTTTGATGCCTTTTGTGATTATTTGATAAGAGAACAAGAAAAATTCTTACACCTTGGTCTTATCAATACTGGAAACGCTTCTAAGAAAGCCTTAGCAACCCAACAACAACCATATCAAAAGAATCCTAAGAAGCAATATCCTAAAAAGAATGGTCCTAAACCAAACAAGGGTCTTAAGCAATTTCTGCCGCAAACTGAAAAAGACCAAACTGATAAGGAAAATAAAAACAAAGGGAAGAAAATAGATAGACATTGCAACTTTGTAATTGTGATGGCCATGTAGAGTCCAAATGTTTTAAGAACATGGAAGCCTTGGAAGTAGCAATGAAGAAGCACCACATCAATTTGGAGAACTCTTCAACTTCATCTTCAGGAATGGCTCTTTTTTCTTATGGTTGTCAAGCACCAAGATTTGGTTATGCATTAAATGTATCCTCTTCTTCTCATTCTCATGAGTGGCTCATTGATTCTGGAGCTTCTTACCACATGGCCAAAAATAAAGCCATGTTTTCTTCTTTAAATGATTGTAACACCCGAAATATTTCTGTTGGTGATGATAGATATCTTAGTATTGTAGGATCTGAAACCATTAATCTAGATAATGGTCAGTTTAATGATGTAGTATTTGTTCCTACCTTGTCTTGCAACCTTCTATATGTTTATCAAACAAATCATTCAGGCAAAGGGAAAACAATAGAATTCTCACCTCATGATGTTGTAATCAAGGACCTCAAATATCCTAGACATATTTTAGATACTGGCATTTTTGATGATTCCACAAGGTTGTGTAAGTTTGACAAACTTTGGTCATCGTGTCTTCCCTCCATTTTTCTTGCTCATAATGGTGAAGTGACAAAACTTTTGCATGAGCGATTTTTTCACTTAAACTATCGCTCTCTCCAAACTCTATGTAAACAAAAAATGGTGACAGGTCTTCCTATAGTATCTAGCTGAGATGGTGCTTGCTCCGAATGTGTACTCAGAAAACATCATCAGGATAGTTTTGGAAAACGTGCCTCTTCACAGTGATTTATGTGGTCCACTTTCTGTTGTTTCTTTCTCTGGTTAAAATTACGTCTTAACTTTAATTGATGATTTTTCTAGATGCACTTGGGTATACTTCTTAAAACTAAGGAGTGAATTTTTTAACATGTTCTTAGCATTTAATGCCTTTGTTGAGAAACAATCTGGACATAAGATTATTTAAGTTAAGATCAAACAATGGAGTAAAATATGCTAACAACAGATTTATCAACTATTCCACTGAGCCTGGCATTCAATTGCAACATAATATTCCATATACTCCACAACAAAATGGTGTAGCTGAAAGGAATAATCACACCTTAAAAGAAATGGTTAATTGTATCCTTCAATCTAAAGGACTTAGTCTCAATTTTTGGGTAGAAGCAGTTAATTGTGAAAATTACATAGTAATCACACTCCTACAAAGATTTCAAGGAATATAACTCCAGAAGAAGCCTAGAGCTCAATCAAACTAGATTTAAGTCACTTTGTGTTTTTGGAAGTGATGCTTGGGCCCATATTCCAAATGCACAACATAAAGCCTTAGAACCTAAGAGTGAAAATTTATTGTTTGTTGGATATTCTGAAGATGTCAAAGGATATATACTTATTCAACCAAAATCCAAAAATATAATCATTAGAAGATATGTAAAATTTGATGAAAATATATCGGCCTACGAGCCTAGTTCGGTAGGTGTGCCACCTTTGGCCTGCAAGCCTGATTCGGCATATGTGCCACCTCTCTCTATCTCTTCTATTTTTTATAGCATTCCTTCTAGTTTAGATGATAAAAGCAAGGATGAAAATACTCCTCCACCTATTGAAGATATTCCTTTTGCTCTGTATCTTTCAAGATGGGTCCACTCTACTCAGGATGCAGTAGGTTCTCTTGCAAGTCACCCTGCAGATTGACGTCGTACATGTTCTTAGTTCCAAAGAGCCTCTTCATTATTGGCTCAAGTTACAGAAAATCCTGATCCAAACACTTTTGAATAAGCTTCAAGTCATCCATATTGGGATGAATATATGAATTAGGAATACCATTCCTTATTTTCAAATGATACTTGGGATATTTTTCCTCTTCCAAAGGGAAGAAAACTTGACAGATGCAAATGGGTTTAAAAAATAGAGTTTGGACCAGATGGAACAGTGGATAGACATTAAGCTCGTCTTGTTTCTAAATGATTTTCATAATTTGAAGGCATTGACTATACTAAAACCTTCTCCCATGTTGCCAAAATGAATTCTATCCGTCGTTTTCTTTCCCTTGCTTCCTCCTTTAAATGGGAATTCCATCAGATGGATGTTAAATCCGCCTTCTTACATGGAGATTTGCATGAAGAAATCTACATGGAACAACCCCTTAGATTTCTCCAAAACGACTCTAGCCTTGTTTATTGCCTTAGGAAGTCTCTCTATGGTCTCAAACAAGCTCCTTGGGCTTGGTATGCCAAAATGGATAGGTTCCTCTTAGATAATGGCTTTCCTAGGAGTCATTCTGACAACACTATCTACACCAAAAAAGTGGGTAAGTCCTTCACCATCCTTGTTCTTTATGTTTATGATCTTATCCTTACTGCTAGTGATCCCAACCATATAAACCGTGTGAATTTTAGCCTCAAAAATAAGTTTGAAATGAAAAAATTACGACACTTTCATTATTTCCTTGTTCTTAAAGTCGTGCAATCCAAAGAAGGTGTCACCCTTTCTCAATCCAAGTATGCATGTGATCTTCTACACCACTTTAACATGGAATATTTTAAGCTAGACCCTTCTCCCTTTCAGTCTGTAGTCAAGCTTAAAGTAAATTTTACTACCCCTAAAGTTGATGCTACCTTATACCGTCAAATTTTTGGTAAACTTTTGTATTTAACCCATACCCGTCCTGACCTTTCCTTTGTCGTTGGTCTTGTTGCTCTTTTTATGCACCAACATCATAAAATTCACTGGAAAGCATATAAAGGGATACTTAGATATATTCGAGGTACATTTTAGTTTTGGATTCATTATAGTGTAGGAGCATCTCCATTGTTGATTGGTTTCACTGATTCTGATTGGGCTGGTGACCCTGATGATCGAAAGTGTACTGTAGGATATGTATTCACTATTGGTTCAAGACCTATTACATGGTCTTGTAAGAAACAAAGTGCCATATCTCTTCATTTGGAAAAAGCGGAGCATCGTGGTGCAGTTGAAGCCAGAAAGGAAGCCATGTCGCTTCATTACATGATGTCTGAATTTGGTCTTGATCAACAACATGCTACTACACTTTGGTGTGATAATTAGAGTTCCATTTAGCTATGAAAAGATCCAGTTCAACATCAACGTATGAAACACATTGAGTTTCATATACACTTCATCATAAATCTCATTTATGATCGTGTTCTTCGATTTCAATATTGTTTAACCAATGATCAAGTTGTCGATATCTTTACAAAGGCTCTCACAGAAGCTAATTTTACCAAACTTCAATCTATGCTTGGAGTTTAGGAAAGTTATCACTAAGGTGGGATAGGCTCTAATGCCTCCTTCCTTCTCCTATTGTGTCACCTTTGTAAACCCCTCAATCATATCCCAAGTTGTTCTTAAGGGGGGATGTTAGGATATTTTGACACATAGGAAATAGTCTCCTTTTGTGTCAACTTTGTAACTCCTTCAATCATATCCCAAGTTTTTCTTAAGGGGGGATGTTAGGATATTCTGACACATAGGAAATAGTGTTGTGAAACCAACTCCAAAAAGAGAAGAAAAGAGATATCAATGCCTTAGAAATAAGCCACTTCGAGGGGACAACCTCCAATACATTACATGAATGAACAATTCTTGGATGATACAAATGACAAAACCTCCTATATATATATAGGAGTCCATGGGGCCACAATGTAGTCCTAGCCGACCTAAAAATAATAATGTAAGAGCACAATAATAACAATATGAGGGTTACAGGGGTACAACAACAATAATAAGGGGGTTACACTAACAACAATAAGGGACTATACTAGTAATATAGGGACTTAACATGCCCCTCTCCTTCAAACATGTGTTGTCCTCAATGCTTGATTATTTCTTGATGCTTCTGTATAAAATTCTCATCCTCCCATCTGGAAAATTTTGCAGGAAAGTTCTTCCACTTGCTGAGATAATTTGAAATTGATCGTACTTGACGATTTCTTGTTTCTGTGACTGCTTCATAACTTCTTTTGATGTGATGTTGATATTCATGTTGTTTCATTTGATTCTGCACCAAAATTAGGTTATCCTTTGAGAGTTGGAGAACTTGTTGTTGATGCTCAATGTGATCTTCCACTGCTATATCATCCATATTAGATTTCATTTGATCCTTCAAACAACCCAGCTTCGCCTCCATTTCTGCTTTTAAAACATCTATGTCATATTCGGTTTCTCTTCGTAAGATTGAAATTTGTTGCACTTGGTACCGTAATTTTGATATGTCATACTGCAATTATTCCTCTTCATGCGTCATAGTATAGATTTTTGAGGGCTTAATGGGTATGGAATTATTTTTTAGAGGCATTATAGAACCCAATACTGATAAAAATTCTAAAATATTTCCTTGGAATCACTTCAAACTTCTTTTTCAAACCAACATTATGCAATTTTAAAAACCAAATACACACCTTTTTCTTTCTTTTGAGGAGCTCGATATTGAAACTAAATTATCTATGTGATTTCAGATCTTCAATATCTGAAATTTGGCATTGCATTAGCCCTATGAATCCTCTTTCTAATTCCACAGGTGTCACCTAATTTGGATTCTTGAAGACAAAGTCGTACCCAATCTCCTACGATGACCTAATTATGGACTGGTTCAGTAGAGAAAACTTGTACGACTTTCCACGTGTCATTGTTTCCTCCTTTGGATCTGAAATTGGTAGAAACAAAACTAAATTCTATGTACTTATGGCCACTTTTTACATCATTCCAATCTGATGCTTAGAGAGAGAGTTATGAATATTTTCCCACGATAACCTCTTTAAGATGAAATTCGAGAGCCTTAAAAAGACCTAACTTCCATAGATCATATCTCTAAAAATATTGCGAACCAAGATCTGAAATTTTTTGACGATGTTCCTCAAGATCACAGCTTCGTGCTCTAAAAATTTCAGCTTTTGAACCTTCGTAGAAAAAAAATTTATAGTGAAAATTCTGTGATGACCTGTTTAAGTGAAATTCAGGAGCCTGCAAAAAAGCCCTGCCTTCCACAGATCATATCTATTAAAATACTGTGAAAAAGGCTCTAAAATTTTGTAAATATGTTCCTCAGGATTTTGAATTCGTACTCTAAAAAATTTAGCTTTTGAACATTCGCAGAAAAAAAGTTATAGCGAAAATGCCACGATGACCTATTTGGAGCAGCAAAACCCTGGAATCCCAAGCTCTGATACCAAATGTTGTGAAACCAGCTCCAAAAAGAGAAGTAAAGAGATATCAAGGCCTTAGAAATAAGCCACTTCAAGGGGGAAACCTCCAATACATTACATGAATGAACAATTCTTGGATGATACAAATGAAAAAACCTCCTATCTATATATAGGAGTCCATGGGGCCACAATGTAATCCTAGTGGGGCCACAATGTAGTCCTAGCTCACCTAACAATAATAATGTGAGGGCACAATAATAAAAATATGGGGGTTACAGGGGTACAACAATAATAATAAGGGGGTTACACTAACAACAATAAGGGACTATACTAGTAATATAGGGACTTAACAAATAGTTAAGTATAACTTGGTCTAGCGTTGTGTTAGGTAAAGTGTGTTTCTTTGCTATGTACATTTGTAACTTATAATCCAACAGTCACGATATGTAGTGATCCGATGATTCACTCTCTCCTTGGTATTATCGACACTTGATCTATGGCTTAACAGCCGATTGGCCCATGATCTGTATTTAAAGAGCATGGAGGGTCATTTTTTTGGAAACCCGTTTATGAGAGAAACTTAAGTAAATTTTATTTTTATATTAATAAATTTCCTAAGTGGTCGCATTGGCTCAGGCCATGGACTGTTTGTCTCTTCAAGTGTTTTAACCACGTCAAATACTGGTGTACTGATTTGTGATTTGTTTGTGTGCGGTGACCTTTGGTGTTTGACCTAAGGAACCTACCTTGTAAATTCCTACACTATTGTGACACATGAATAAGATGAATAAATGCAACATCATATATCAAAATTACGAGACCAAGTGCAACAAATGTCACTCTCGCAAAGAGTAACCAAAAATGAAATAGAAGCTAAGATGGAGGGTTTAAAGAAAGGTTTAAAAAAATATATGAAATTTTTGAATAATTATTTCAAATCATACATGGATTAAATGATGAGATAGAAGAAAAAATTAAAGGCATCATCGAAGATTTGAAGAATCATTTAAAAGCAGACATGGACGGTTTGAAGGAAGGTTCGAAAAATTTTCTACAAGAAATGCTTCTTAATGGTGAAAGGATATTATATGAAACTCATGATGAGAATAAAAGAAATGTTAATCATGATTTCATAGACCCTAATGTTGGATTAAAGAGTCACCATAATCCAAAGATCGATATGAGCAAGTTTGATCAGAATTTGGATCAGGGCTTAAAATTAGCTAAAAAATCAGAGTGATCCAAATTATTTTAAACCTAAATGACCGGATAGATTTCGTCACCAGGATTCTGGTGAAACTCATTTCATCAAAATATGAGTTCGTATGACTCAATTATCATGTGTTTTTCATTTTCCAAAATAGGCAAAAAAGGAGCAGAATAGGTACAGTGATGATGTGGCAGGTACAGTCAGCATTGTAGGGAATATTCTCCAAATTGCAACCAATGACACTGTGACAAGTGTCGTCTTCATATTCGCAAGATGGGTTGAGTCAAGAGAGAAATTTTCCAATGACCTCCAATTATTTCTAAGTTGGAATTTGAAATTTTTTAAGGGTTGGAGTATAACCCAACTAGAGGGTTCCACGTGTCCTCTCTGCTGGGCCATCTCCTAAATTATGGGTTCGAATGTCAAATTTTATGAATTTTGGACATTAGTCTTATGGTGGACTCATTTTAATATATATATATATATATATATATATATATATATATATATATATATTATAGTTCTAAACCCACCTCACAGCGGATATCACCAATTTTGGAGGAGCTCTTATTAAAACTGGCGGAGGTTTCAGATTGGCTGAAATGACAAGTATGGCGGAAGAGTTCAAATATAGCGTCATGTAAAATTTATGAGGCGAAGTGGGGGTCGAACTCCTGACGTCACGCCCGCCAACCAACGCCTCTACCATCTCTTCTCCAGGGTGTTTCTTACCCTATACATTCTTCGCTTTTATTTAAAGTTTCACCACCTAACCGTTGGGGGTTGGAGGGGGACATCCCCTTGGACCATCCCCCTCCCCATGTGGTCATGGCTTGAGAACTGGGTGCTAAGACCATTGGACCGATGGAAAATTAATGAAGGTTAATTAATGTTAAAACGTGGGTTAGTGACATTTAAAACGTCATTAGCGCTTAAATTATGCTTATCATTAAACCTTTCTTATCAATACCTGGACGCGTTTAATGCCAATTAATCTAGAATTTAAGTTGTCGGAGTTTTCGGAGGCGTGCCAATTTTTCCGGGAATTCTAAATTTAGAAAGTTAACTGGCAGTTCCTCCAATTTTAGAGGAGAAATTGGGGCAAATTTGGTTTTGGTCATAACTCACTCAATTTTCGACCAAAATGAGCTTATTAAAAGTCATTATAGGCTAATTGGCATGCTAGGAACTCAATGAAGTAGGTTTCAGAGGCAGAAAAGGTCATCTTCAGGTGTTTTAGTGCATTTGAAGATTTTTGAAGGCTAGGGCCACCAAATGTTGGGGTCATTGCCAGATCATCTAGAGTCCAAATTCAGCAAATGAATAGTAATTTTTTACTATATTGGACATTAAAAAGCCATTGGAGCATGTTTTAGAGGAATTTGGAGACTTCTAGGAGTGAAAATTCTACAAGGAAATTTCATGGAGTTTAGTGCCCCCAGGTGTTGGAGGCATAGCCAGGGGAGCCAGAGGTCATTCTGAATGAGTGAAAAGTTCATTTTGGATGATTGAAATGTTATGTGAACATTGGGACAAGTTGCAGGAGCAGATGAGGAGTTATAAGGGTTTTGTTTCCACATTATAGCTCAGGGAAGCTCAAGGCCACCAGGAGAAGAGGTCATGCCCAAGGGAGCCATGGTCCATTTCCAATGATTGAATAGTCAATATAGGGGTATTTTGGTGTTATTAGTCCATTGGTATAGTCTGAATAACCAATGGAGTTGAGCATAATCTTGTAAAATAATTTGACCATCATAATCCCAGAGAGCCTAGTCCATTGATGGAGGCTGAAGGAGACGTAGCCCAAGTGCTGTGGGTGAGCTCCTTTATTATTTTTCTATTGTGTGTTGCTAGTTATTTCTCTACAAATTATGTTTTTTTTTCATGAATTTAATGAGATAAAAACAATTTTTAATTTCTGACACATAAGGTATGTAAAAAACACATAAACTTGACACAAGAATTCAATTGCACAAATGGATGTATGAGAACGATCCTTAGGTTTTTTAAATGGAATATAAGGTGCTTGCATAACAAAAACATCCATCCACCTATTTCAGATCAAGTTGGTATTAGAGCTTATATTAGCTCATTGTGGCCAAGGATAACTAGGGTTATCTATTCATTGTTAAATTGTGCAAGGAGAATTTAATAGTTTGAAAGTTTATGTGTGAAGGAGAAGTTAGATTGAGGGCTTGGTTCTCAAATCACAATAAAGAATTTTGTGGAGATTTTTGAATTATTTTGAAGCTTTTTTTCATTACAATTTTTATAGCAACTTCAATAAGTGGTGATTCTAAACCATCCTCCTTTGCAAGACTCTTTGATAAAGAGATGAAGCAGGACTTATACATCATGAAAGATATGGTGCAAAATTTGTATGAATATTTAAGGGAGAACACTAAAATTCAAGAGAAGCTGGTTTCCATGAATAAAGAGAAGAAATAACTTCTTCAAAAGATGCATGAGATGGAGATTTAGCGTCATGATGCCAAATAAGCCTTAGCCAAGCATGTGCTTGAAGAAGAGGTAAATAATTGAACTTTGTCTTCATTCTCCTCTCAAGATAAATGTCTAGGTTATTTTGAAAATCACACTAGAGGAACAAGGTCCAAATTGATGATAAAAATGGGCTATGAAGGTCAAGGATTAGGCAAACATGCACAAGGCATAGTTGAGCCAATTATGGTTGAGGAAAGGCCTAAGTATTTGGGTCTTGGCTATGGAAAAATTTATGGAGAAAGCTCTAAAGGCATGAAGGCACCTGAAATAGTTCCAAGAAGGACTTTTATTATAGGTTAAAACTCTCAAACATGTAAATTTTGTATTCAAGATTAATGCAATTGTTTGAAACCCATGTTGCAGCAAGATTCTTTTAGACATGCAGCTTATGGAGAACAAGAGATTTGTGGTAGCTCTAACGACATAAACATTGTTGTTGTTCTTCAAAAGAGAGTTGGAACCTCTTCAAGGTTAGCTCCTCAAGAAGGTGAAAAATATGAAAATTCCAAGAATCATTCAAGGTATAATTCTTCCTATAATCATGTTCTTTAGGGTTATGTTAAGCATGAAAAATATGCATGCATGAATGGGATAAAAAGTTGTTCATTTTGCGGTTTGTATAACCATCAATTTTCAAGATGCTAGAAGAGAATGATAGCATACAGGAAACAGTCAAAGAAAAGGTGAATTGAACAGAAGATGGAAAATATTTTCACTCATTACCAGAAGAAGGGACATCTCATTGCCCAATGTTGGACACTACATCCAACCACTCATCCAAAGCATTTGAAGCAAGTGGAGAAAAATATTGACAAGAATGGAACAGGAGATTCCATCATCAATGTGAGTGATGATTCATAAGAAGAGGATGTTTAGCAGGAAAAATCACCATTGAAATGGTTTGGTAAGAAATGGCTCGATTTCTTGACCAATTAAGGCATGCATTGCCTTTGTACATAGATGAAAATTTCAGCCTTATGTATGCATGAATTTTTTTTGAAAGTATGACAAGTTGCAGTAGGTAATTACAACTTGTATGATGCAATATTGCACGTGAATGTTGTTTTTTTGAAGGAATTTATAATTTCTGAAAAATTTCGCCAAGATGGTGTAAAAGATGGGTATGTCACTCATTTATGTTGCAAAAATTTATCATTCAGTTCAACACTTATGATCACCCACATGTTTTGGGTTTATGTACTTGTTTGTACTTGAAAGAGAGAGTTGAAGAATGTACATATGCATGAGATTTTTTATGTGTAAATAGAGAACTTATAATAGGCTCGTTGTACATAGATACATGCATAAGTGCTATCAATATGTATCATGGAATGTCGACTTGTGTCGATTGTGTCACACACATTTCATATCGATATATGTTGATTGTGTTTCACATTTCATGTCAACTTTTTTTGTTGATGTCACATGTTTTTTTATGTTGACTATGTTTTTCAATTATGTTGATCAACTTATGATTTATTCGATGGTTTTTTTCGATTGTGAGTCGATATTTGATACACCATTGTGCAATAATATCACCATGTACTTGATGTTACAAGAGGTGAAAGTCATTTCTTTGAAGGAGAAAAAAATTAGGTTGTCGTCATTTCAATTCTTGCATAATGTTTTCTTTTCAATAATGATTGTGTTCTTGTGACAAGATGTTGCGGGAAGTTTGATTTCCATTCAGTGAGAAGTGGACAATATGCAAATTATTTTGCAGCCATTGCAGAACAAGCTAGTTTCTTGTGTTGACACCAAGAGTTTGCTAATATTGTAAGTTTAATTTGGATAAGAGTATTTCCAAAAATAATCTTGTATGCACTTGTTGCAAGAGGGACTTCATTCTCAGTGGGAAGGCTAACAGTTTACCAAGCACATAGAGATCGATGTGGTACAACTGGATATGTATCAGTCAACAACAGTTAGCAATGTTGAAGTGGGTCAACAACATCCAAAGAGCATGGTTGAGAGACATAGCTAGTTGCGATGAAAGGCATATCAAGATAATTGTAAAGTAAGACTTGTTGTTATGCGGATTAATTCTCCTTTCAGACAAGAGTAATCACCCTAGTATCCTATGAATAGCTAGAAACAAACATCCATTTGTGAATCATTTCTCTAGATTATTTAATATTCAAAATTATTATAAAGAAAGAAAGACGACATGCCCCTACCTTGAAATCCGACGTTCGGTGCAATATTTTTATCTAGTTGCTCCAAAGAGGCTTCTTCAGTAAGTAGAACATGTAATCAAAGACAGAAAAAAGAATTAAAAGCACCTGAAACATATAATAATTGAGAACAGCTAATCTAACTTACTGATCAACGAATCTAAGTATTGAATTATTCAAATAAGAAAAAAAACAACTCAGCAAGAAAAAGAGATCCATATGTATTATCTTGAATGAAAAGAGTAACTTTACAACCTGATGCCTTGATGTCGTACAAGTTTCTCCCAGGGTCCTGAACAATCGATCCTCCTTCAGATTGACAATCCTTCCTCTCTTTGAACTAGCATGAAGTTATGGACATCACTGTGTGACCATTCTCATACCAATAATAACTAGTGTAGAGAGTCTTCTCTCTTGAGAATTTCTTTAGCAATTACCATACACAAGGTACAATCTACCCTTGAGACTGAAACATGAGCTCGACTTATCGGGAAGTCGAGGTAGTTTAAGTTCCATGAAGAGGGGGATGGATTCCTATCATGAAGGGATTTGAGCTCCATATACCAAGGGATAAGCTCCATGAGTGGAGGGATAAAGCTCGAATTGATCGTGCTTCTAGAAGCTTCCAGTTGGGAGAATATTCGTCCAACTGAGCTTCTAGAACTTACTTTTTCCTTTATTTCACTGTTTATGGGGGTCCATAGGTTCTATAAGCAGAATGTGTGGGATCTACCATAGGCTATAGAACAAATATCTGTGGATCCGCAGGAAAGAGCTTGGAAAAGTGCAGAGTTAGAATTTTAATGGTTTTCATGAGCTTTTCTTCAATTCCAAGACATGGTTTAGGAACATTAGGGTTTTTTTACTTCTAAGGGAGCACAATATAGGTGACGATGAACCTATATAGATATTAAAATGTCATGGTGACAAAATAAATGTAACATATTTCCCCCTAATGTGCGAATTCTAAGGTAGTTCTGAAGAGTGAAGTGCTTTATCATTCCAAGGATTGGATTGCTGACATACTGGTCGAAAACCTATAAAAAAATTCAATTCAAACAAGTATATATATATATATATATATAATCACTGAGGTAGGCATTCCCATACTCAGATCAAAACTAACTAAATGTTATAGTACAAAAATGATTTTAAAATTACATCAATAGTAGACATAGTATGGGCACAGCCATCTATCATAATTAGTCTACTGTATCATGAATAATAAAACCCCTCGTAGCCTCGATGGTGGAAACTAAATCTAGGGTCTTGATTTCTGCTTCCTGAACTAGTACGATTCTATCCATGCGATTGATTGTGTCGAAGTCAAACATGCTAGAAACCACTTGATTACCAGTCAATGATGTGAATTGTTAACAAGTGTGAGAGAAACAACCAATAATGACAATGGCTCTCAAATTACTCAATACAATCCATGAAGTGTGAATGAATTATTTGTAGTCGAACACTTCACGGAATCATTCGATCGAAGGTCAATGATGCAACCTGTCGTCAAAGGCAAGAAACCGGCCATTAAGGCATGTAGATCCCAAGGTACTGATAGGATTCTAGATCAAATTTCTAGATGATGAGTTGTCGTCAATAGAAATTGATCCATCGTAGGAAATCCCACGACACGAAACCATTAGATCAAGTTTTCAAGAAATATTTGCAAAGACTGACTCATGGAAGGTCAACGTGAATTGGGACAAATGTTTACAATGAATGGTTTATTTGAACTTTCTCTTGAACACATAACGACACTGCAGATGGCTTGGTAACAATCGACCTAAAGCTAATACCTAGAAACTGGCTGAAGACTTTCAATGTGGTTTGATTAACTGTTAGGCAAAGGATTTTCCCAACCCAGGTACAAGTGTGAAAAAAATTTCATGTTGAAGAGTAGTATAGTGCTTTTTAAAACAAGGGTGACAACTGGATTCCTTTTCTCTTTTTCCCCCCCACCATCACTGGCAAGTACCTCTTTATTTTTTACAAGCTTGAAGAGGATAACATTTTCTTGTTTTGTAAGCTCATCCTTCAGATGAGTCCATCTTAGTATTAAAATCGAACCATAAGAAGGATTGGTTTGTTCCTATTTGTAATTGACAGGTCCTTTACTGTTAAATTTTAACGAGTCCAGTATAGGAGAAACTCAGCATTTTTCAGTTTTAGGGAGTCGAAATAAAAACATAAGTAAACTCTGTGGTTGTAATTTTTCATAAATTTAGTATCTCAAGCCCGAAAAATGATAAAATAATGCAGGAGAGAACTCTATCGACCATGATTAGTCAATGTATACCTTTTTCATAAATAGTCCATTTTAGTCTGGAAAAGGGGTAAACTCATACTGAAGGGATGACTGTTCATTTCCTTTAATGAGTTCAAATAGTCAAGTACTTGGCAATATTTTCATATTTAGAAAGTCTGAAAAGGGCTTAAAAGAGAACTCCAGGGTTTCACTTTTTTGTAATTTTCAAGAGCCTGAAAAAGTGATAAAATTATACTCATCATCGAAATAATTCTTTCACCAAAAAACTTGTAACCTACACAAAAACTCAAAAAAATAAAAATACCTATTCCAAAGAAGTAAAAATATTGAAAAATAATCTTTTAAGTGAAAAATAAATCAAATATAATATTTTATTCATTCAAAAACTATAAAAAGGAGTTCAACAAAGTCATTTTCACCTTTTATCTTCAGATCAGTAAATTGAGAGATTTTGGAAAAAAAATTCCGGAGACAATATCAGGAGAACTGACAGTTTAAATCATCATTCATTAGAACCAGGTAATCCACATCACTTTACTCTTCATTTCTATCCGTTTCAATTCTCTTTTTTGGCTTTAATTTCATTTTTTAGGGAGAAATTATGTTAAAAAATGCACTCTTAGGGGTCTGCGGGTCATGCACGCGTTACCTGCGGACCCTGATAATTTTATAAAAGGAAAATTATCGTGCTACAATGGGTTTTGTGTGGAGGTCGTGCATACATCCACACTGTCTTCGCACAAAAAATGCGAAGGCACCGTAATATTTTTAAAATCTACAAATTCTCTCAAAAATAGTTAAATGTTTTCATTCCAATGGTTTCTATCTTTCAAATGTGTTCATTTGTAGGCCATTTCACCATGCTAGAGTGGAGAGAACATGAGCATGAAGCTATAGACAATGAAGCCATGAATTATCCTCAAACAATGCGAGCGTTGAAAATTTGTGGTTTATATAAGTTTTGGGTGATTCAGCGTATGAAAGCACAAGTAGAGCTGATGACATGGTTAGTGAACACATGAGATGTTCAAGATCATTGATTTATCATTGGTGAACATCGGCTCACAATCGAGCTTGAGGATATTTATTTTCTCACTGGATTGTCCCGAAGGGGAGAAAACATATCCTTGTTTGGGGCTAGACAGGGTGGCCTACCCGTTTCTAGCTGCAAACAATAGTTTTGAAATGATGAGGCAGATCCAAAGGATAATTGCATATAAATAAAAACTATCTTGCGATTAAAACTTAAAGTGATTGCATTCATAGTAACCAGGTTGTGTGGAAGTGTGGCTCCAAATGTAGCCACTAAATATCAAATACAAACCACGGTGAAGTGTTTCAGACACACCATATTCAACTAGTGCGAAGGGGTATTGGCCAACATGAAAGGCCAACTAACCAGAGAAAAGAATGAAAAGTTAAAAAAATTTGGTTATGGCGCCATTTTTATTTCTTTTGCTTTGGAGAGAATCCCACTTCTTGCCCCTTATCTTATTCCAATGGATCGCGGGGAACCTCAGGAACCTCGTATGGTACATTGGGTTGCATTAATGGCCAGCCATGGTGGCGATGGTAGTTCAGTGGTTCGGTTCACTCTAGTGTACTTTATGTGGCTAAATAATCAAGTCTTCACCATTGAAGAATTCCCCTATGCAAGTATAGATTCAGAGGTGATCCTGAGATGTCCTTGCCTCCAGGGGCATAGTGTGATGAATGAGGTAAGAGAACCATTTTGATGTTTTTTATATCTAATTTTTATTTTTATCTTATCATCCAATACTGATAACAAAAATTAAATGCAAATGTTGGTCCACAACGACCAGCTACACTCCACCGCTTTGATAGGTGGCAAGCAGAGCCTATAGCACCACCACAGGATTAGGAAACAGAGATCCTAACTGATATGGAACATAACCTAGAGAGGTTAACCATAGATATTCCCAAGACAGGGACAGATGACATTCCTCTCCGACTCCAGAGACATGTTACAGGTGTACCAGGACAGTTTAGGAGGTTCCTGTGCAAGGTGGCGCGTGCCATAGTCTACTATCATGATCATCATCACATATAGTGGATGATCATTTTGGATTGACATAATTTATTTTTTGTATAAATATCTATTATACCATAAGGTGTTTAAACCTATGATCATAGACGATGTAATATTTTTTGAAAACAAACATATCTATGCTGTTACTACTTTCTTTGAGTATCTTGTTTCACATGTATCGAATGTTGTTTTGGTTTATTGTTTTAATGTTGCAAATTTCTATTTAGAACACAATTAGCTAATGCATCAGCCAATGTGTTTAAATTTCTTTAAATGTGTTGATATTCGATGTAATCAAATTGTCGTTCCAAGAGACGAACCTTCAAAAATAATCTCAATAACACTAGATTTTTAATTCTGTATACTCTATTTAAATGTAATGAAATGAGTTTTGAATCTAACCTAATGATCAAACATCGAATAAAAAATGAAATTTCATCAGATAATAACTCAATCACTTTGCTATATTCTGTAATATTATTCATCGTTTGACCAAGGCTTACCCCATGCATAGAAACTAACTCATCAATGGGTGAATAGATAACCCAAGCTATGGAAGAGATATTCTATGTGCTATGATAGACATCATCAGCAAAACCAATGTACGTTTGAAGGGATGTCGACATCTGCAATATCAATAGTAGTCAAGATAAGCATTGATAGTAGCAAAAGCAAACTTAAACTAGGCACACTATCTAAAAAATAACTAATATACAAGTGAGATCTTCACATGATAATAAATCATAATATATCTTCAGATAAAGACCATTTATGGGCTTATCTAAAGAGACCCTGTCATAATCAGTCAATTCATAGGCCCCTTTGGCAAGCACTCGCTTGAAAATGTAAGGAACATGCCACATTGGTTCGAATTTCCCAGTGCCTAGCTTATCGTTAGCTTGATCATATACGAATACTAGGTCACCTTCTAAAAAAACAGGAGGTGTAACACCTCGATCATACTGAGCTTTCACACATTTCTTATGATCCTTTGCATCTAATGCAGCGGTGCGCCGACTTTCATCTAATTGTGTTAAGTACAAAAAGTGTTTTTCCTCTTCAGAGGTAGCTGGTAGTAACTCTATGGCTAATTGGAGTGACAGTATTTCACATTCAATGGGTAACACAAATTCTAAACCGTAAATGTGTTGAAAAGGAGTGAACCCTATAGCAGTTTTTTCTGAGGTTCGATATGCCCATAGTGCTGAAAAAAACATGGTATGCCAATTCGATTTGTGAATTCCGATAATATTTTTAATCATGGTGGTTAAAATTTTATTAACGGCTTCAACCTGGCCATTAGCCTGCGGGTAATATGGAGTAGAGTTATCATGGCAGAGGCCAAGTTGATCGGAAAGTTAGATCATCATTATATTTCGAAAATGACTCCCATGGTCTGTGATAATAGCTTGAGGTACTCTAAAACGAGCTATCACATGATTGAATACGAATGTAGCTGTATTTTTTCCATCTACTGCAAATGTAGGCATCGCCTTGGCCCATTTGGTAAAGTAATATACAATGAGAATAATATACCCATGCCCCCCGGCCGAGTGAGGGTTACATGTAATGAAATAATGCCCCATCTCGCAAAAGGACCAACAAAAATTATTGGGTGAAGAGGAGCTCGATGTGCATGCATTTTTCGATTAAAAATTTGGCAGTTGTGGCATTTTCAAACTAGAATAATACAATATTTGAACAATGACAACCAAAAATAGCCAACCCGCAATATCTTTTGGGTTTTGTAAAACCTAGACATATGACCACCACATGCTCTACAGTGGCAGTAATTAAAAACCCTTTCAGGCTCTTCATGAGCTATACAATGTCCAAAAATAGAATCCGCATCACGATGATAAAGTGTGTCTCCAACAATATTTTATTTCAGAGATTGATACCAGATTATCCATCGATTTTAACGTGAAAGCTCTGGGCGAAAGATTTTGGTTATGATGATATCTCCATACCATGGATCTAATGTTCTGATAAGAAACAGAGATTCATCTGCAATGGGATTCTCTACCACAATTTCTATCTCATTATTGGGAAAGACACACATGACTTCTGCAAACACTAGTGATTTATTTTATTTAGATTTTTTGAATTCCAAATAAAACTCTTGTATGATAACAATCAATTTAAATTATTTTCCCCCGAGTAATTGTTTAGTCAAAATATACATCATCGGGTTGCAATTAGATATCACAGTTGTCTTTCATAACAATATGTAGTGATGAAATCTCTAGACAAATTGAACTACTGCCAAGGCCAATTTCTCCACATGCGAATATTTAATTTTGGTTGGATTCAAATTCTGACTTAGATAGTAAATCACATGCTCATTATGAGATTCATCCTCTTGAACTAGAACCATTCCAATGGTGGAATCAGAGGTTACTAGGTATAAAAAGTAGTCTTGGCTGTAATTGGGTGGATTCAATAACGGTGCATGGGTTAACGTGTGTTTTAGAGCATCAAAAGATCGATCATCAATCTCATCCCAAATAAAAGGAACATTTTTTTTCAACAACCGGGTAAAAACTTTTGTTAACTCATCATAATTCGGGATAAATCTAGGCAGAAAGTTTTCTTTCCCTTGCAAACTTTGGAGTTGGAAAAGTGTGAAAGGAGGAGGTAAATTTATGATGGCCTCAAACTTCAAGGGGTCGACATGAATGTCATCTTTTGAAAAAAAAAATCCCAGTAATCATCCTGATTGCACACAAAAAATACATTTGTGCGGATTCAAACAAATCTTGTAATGCCTACATCTCATAAAAATTTCTCATAAGTGAGTAGGATGATCGTCTCTGTGTAATGAGTGAGTAGGTAAATCATCCAGATAAGGCTCTACAATATGTTTGATATCATGAAAAGTGTAATACATTGCCCTTTGAAAAGTTGCACCAACATTTTTTAATCTGAAAGGTAGTTTGCAATAAGAAAATTTTCCCCAAGCACATATAAACATTATTTTTCGTTGATCAGCAGGGAGTATGTTGATTTGATTATATTCGAAAAATCCATCTATAAATGAAAACATTCCATTTCCAGCACAATCATCAATGATTTGGTCGATATAAGGGGTAGCATAATTGTCTTTTGGACATTCTTTATTAATATCCCTATAATTGACACATACTCGTATAGTCCCTTGTTTTTTGGTAATGGGAACTATATTAGATACCTAATCCATCAATGCGATTGGATAAATAAATCCTTCTTGCAGAATTTTTTCAAATTTAGCTTTAATAGAAATATATTTTCGCAGATGTATTGAATGTAATCTTTGTCTAATAGGTTTGGTATCCAGGTATGTCTTTATTTCATGAACGATAATATTTGGATCGATTCCTAGCATCTCTTCGTAAGACTAGGAAAATATGTCTTGAAATTCTTGAAATATGGATTTATATGTATTAATTTCGTGAATCGTACAAGAAGCACCTATATGAATGTTTTCAAAAATTCTAGGTTTAACTGATATGTCAATAGGAATAGTTGTAGAAATGCTTCCCAAATTAATCTCAGAATCTGAATTTGTAATCGATATGGGATTTTGTGGTTACTTGACATAATCAATCATAAAAATAGATGAAAAATCATTTTCAAACATATCAAGTTCAGGTAAAAATGAATATCTATGTTGTAGATCATCCCAGGGTAATTCATCCATAGACAAAAATTATTGAATACTTTGATTAGTATGAAACACTTGTTGAAAAGGATCGGAAATTAATGTCGAGGTTGAGCTTGATAGTGAAGAACATTCTTCAGTGATCACATTCATTGGATCAGGATTAGTTGATAGTGTGTTAGAAAACAACTGTACTACTTTATACGCCATCTGAAAAGGACTCAAAGGCATCTCGCCATTGAAAGAGTCCATTTCTGACTCTAAAGGCACTATCCAAGTATCATCGAATGGTATAGTGCTTGATGAAATCATATTGATGTTGGAAATGGTACGCAGTATGTTGGGTGGAGGCATAGAGAAATTTCCCATCAAAGTGGAGTCCTTTAATAAACCTACACCAACGTCTTCATATGGAATAGTCGATTTTCCAACATGTTGGATATTGTCTGTAGAAGCCGGGTCGGACGAATAATATGACAACTGGTCGATTTTCACAATCTTTCCTTTATGAGGAAACATGATTAACAAAAAGACAGATGAAACGATAGCATTCATGGAATAATACCAACTATGACCCAAAATAAGGTTGTAATCCAGAGGGGCATCAACAAATTTCACATCTAGATTAACAATTTTGCCTTCTACTTCTGTAGGTAGATGTTGTAAATTTCCAAACGAATGAAATCCTCTTCCATCGAAGGCTTTAACGATTGTCAGAGATTGGTTTAGTGTCAGAGACCAATATTTTTCCAAAAATTTAACGATATTATGCACGTGGATGCCCCCTCATCAATTACAGTACGAAAAACCCGTATGTTTTTTACTAACACTGGAATCTGAAAAGCCATCTGATGAGGGAGTCTCGGTGTAAAATTTTCTAGTTCAAAGACCATGAGGTTACAATCCTAAGGGTCTATAGCTCCAATAGCTGATAAAAGTAATTTCCTTTGTGCTTGACATGATTGTAGCACTGTTAAGGCCTACATTGCTGAAGGGGAAATTACCGAGTCTTCAAAAATGTTGTAGTTCTGAGCAACTCTTGCATGTGGATTGAAAGCTGATTTTCGAAGTACACCTTTAGTAGGAAGTTTAATTACTAGATCATGATTAGGTTTCTCGATATGAAGTGGATCAGAAATGGAAGGAGATGTAGCTGGTGTTGAATTAGAATTTTCTATCACTTTACCAGTTACAGGATTTTTACTTCCATAGTCTTGCAATCGCGTCACAACCATAACCTCAGACATCATTAAAATATCTGCCGATAAATTTGAAGAATATCATATCATTTTTCTATCTTGAGTAGGAAAAGTATCCTTCAATATAGCGGGTGTGGGTGAAGCTTTGACTAATTTAGAGACGTCAGAGTGATGTGGGCACTCTTTAGTAAAGTGATCCTCGTCACAGATAAGACAAGGATAATAAGGTTTTTGTTTATCATCAGATGGTTCATTATTTTTGGTTTTCTCTTTGGGAGACGAAGCCTATTTTATTTTATTCTTTCCTTTCTTCTTATTACTGTTTTTGGATTTAGCTGTAGATGAATCTACAACATGAATGTCGGTAGAAATTTAAAGGGAAGAATCTCCTTTCGGTGAATCTGGTAAAGTTATGATAGGAGAAGTAGTTTTTAACTAAACAAATTACACCGTCTGTAGCATGAGACCCTGAATGAGTTCCAGTTATTTGACCAGGATGTGGTAAGTCAAGAATTTTTTCGTATAAAGTACCAGACTGTGTATATACAAGGTCTAATTACTGAGCTTGAGCAATGACCTGTTCCTCCGTAACAACCTCTCCCTTAGCCACATCTTCAGTGATCTTTGGAAGCAATTATTTCATGAACCATTTTTCCAAGATATGATCCAGAATAAATACTTTCACTAAACATCTTCTATGTCTCCATTCATGTATACGATCTGATATGTACATAGACATAGATTGTTTTAATGAAGTCAAGAGTTCTGTGCCATTGTAGTATCTGACTGGAATTGAAAATTTGTTAGGAAATTTGTCACTAACGCGTTGAAATTGTTGAATGAGCCACGTGGTAGTTCGATATACCATTTTGCAGCTAAACCTATCAGTGTTCTCTGAAACAGTTGTAATCGAATGGAATCATCAATCAAAGAGTTGGATGCAAACCAGAGGTGGTAAGTCATGACATGGTTTGAAGGTTCCTCTCCTGATTTACCTTCAAACTTAGGAATATCACTGGAAAAATTATTCGGCATTGGTGGCCAATACGAAAGATAATAAATCGGATCATTCATTAGGCACGAAAAATCAGGTAAATCCAAAGTTGCAATGAATGGAAACCGATGGTTAGGGTCCTGCTAAGCAAATTGATAACCGTGTGGAACTATACCCATACCAGGAGGAGGATATCTAGGATATCCTAGAATAGCCTATGCATTTGGGATTGGAATACCTATCGGATAACTAGGATTGGCTCGACCATATTCAGGTTGAGCTGGTATCTGAAACGTATAACCAGCGTAAGTTGATGCTGGTATACTAGATTTTGTGTTACAGGTCCATATTGATACTGCCTTTGATACGGTTGATAAACAAACTGAAGTTGGCTTGTTACAATTGTACTTGTACCAGGTTGTCACGTAGGCATCTGAATAGTAGTGCAGTGACTACAGGGATTTGTTGTGATATTTGAGGGGCTGTAGAAACAAGAGATGCAGAAATTCCAGGGATAGGTGTAGAAGGTTGAACAAAATTTGGTGCAGCAGTTTGAGGTGGAGTCCTAGGTGTACATAGACCAGGTTGCTGAATTGTATTAGGTGTAGATACCTGTGGTATAACTTTAAGTGTAGGTTGGATAGGTTGTTGGATTTGACTGTAACCAATTGGCTGACCAAGTTTATTATAAGGTACTTGCACGTTATGTTGCAAATTTTGTTGAGTTTGTGTTGGATCCCACACCGTGTTTACTCTAGGATATGGAGGTCCCATTGAAGGTTTTGTTGCATAATATGGACCATAACCAGGTTGATAATTTGGAACATATGTTTGATACCTGGCTGGATAATTCCCACTAAAATATTGACCTCCCTGAAACAATTGTTGTTCTGGGTAAAACTATGGCCCTAAGGAGGTTGTTGTCCTTGGAAATTTGGTTTCTCTGAAATGGGTTACAGTACTTGAAGAGGTTGCGGACCCTAAATTGAGTACTTTGCTTGAGGCTTATATTTTCTTTGAGGTATGTACTGGCCTTGAGGTATGTACTGTCCTTGAGGCTGCCCCCCAAGCGGTAAATTACTACCTTTAGATTGCCCCCCAGGCGGTAAGTTACTACTTTGAGGGTCAGGGTTAGGAATGTGTCCAGACATCATGTAAACGTGTTCCACACTCAAATTTTCAGTATGTGATTCATTTGGACCAGATGATGGTATATGTTTGTCGAGAGAAGGAGCTTCTCCTGAGAAAGTACGATAAGGCAACTAGTATCCCACTAGAACAGACAGACCACCATAAAAATATGATTCTGGTGATGTAGAAAACATGGATGACTAACCAAACATGTTTAATGTAGGTCTGTAATTACCTCTTGGTATGGCATAAAAAGGAATTCGGGGCAGCGAATAGTTTAGACAGGAATTGTGTAGAAAGTTTGTTAACTGAGAATACCAAGGTTTGAAAGATATATATTAAATCGATTCACTTGGCCTAAGATCTAAAGATTCCTGATGCAAAGGAAGAACAACTTCTTCTTATTCTGTGTTAGTAACTTCTTCAATGCTATTGACTCCAGGAGGAAGGTTCTCAGTGATGCAAAACTTCACTCTAGGTGAATCAGAACGACCATGGGTTGGATTAATGAACTCTAAAGTAGGCTCAAGCATAGCAGGTTCAGTTTCTGGTTAGAAATTTCATGCTCAGTAGTTGATATTTCACTAGTTGTGGAAATAAGTTCAGCTAGTTCATAAATTATAAGTTTTATTTGAGAACTCTCTGTTGTTTGAGGTTGATCTACTTTGTAATCAGGATGAATAATTATTCATGTTTCCTTATGTTCAGTTCATCCAGTCCCTGATGTTTTTCCTTTCTGAGATTTAAGTTTTTCTAACTGGCTTGGTGTGTACTTGTTGTACGGATTAATCAATCTTGCGGACAAAACCGATCTCCCTAATACCAGAAAAGGAAATCTAGCAACAAACAGCCAAATGAACTAATCTTTCTCTAAGCATATATGATTTCCAAACAGCACTATAGAGGTGTAAAAGACTTACCGTAGGCCCAGTGCTTGTTCGAAGTCGTTGTTCTCCCTCGTGCACTTGAAGGAGTTATCTTCGTAAACCTGCAGTCACAAACAAGAAAACATTAAATAGCACCTGTATAATAAACATCGTAAATCATGCTTATCATAGTGATCAAGGAATCCATGAAATAAACAGTTAACTAACAGCTTATTAAGAAAAATGAATTCATTTGTATTAACTTTAAAAGAAGGAAAACCTTACAACCTTAGCTTTGATGTTGAATAGGTCTTCCTGAGGTCTGAAGAAGGAATCTCCTCTACTCTGATAAGCTCTGAACTCCTCCAACCAAGAAAAATAGAGGTATGTGATCTCTCCTCACAAAAATCTCAGTTAAACGAGTCTGAATCCCAACAACAGTTAACCTCAAATAATCTAAAGCTTCAACTCCCCTTGAGGCTACCCAATGCCTCTTTTTATAGTGGAAAAGAGGAGGTTTCAGTTCCAACTATGAAGGGATAGAATCCTCCTTCAAAGGGATAAGCTCCTCACATCAATGGGTTAGCTCCATAAGGTAAGGGATACATGAACCTCAAAAGAGCGGTTCTGCCACCGCAAGATTATTTCTAGAGGCTTCTAGAATTTACTGAAATTGAGCTTTTTTGAATTTACTTGCGCCTTTTTTATCTTTACAGGGGTCTGCAACCATAACACAGAGAAAGTGCGTTTAGGTACACAGGAGACCTGAACATTAGGTGCGGGACCGCAAGCAAGATAGAGAGAAAGTGCGACACCAAAGTTAAGGAGATTTTTAGGAACTTTTCTCTGATTTTCAAGGCTTGACATGAGGAAATGATATGCTAGACTTGAAAAGGAGGAAGTATGAGTAATAATGAGCTCATACACATAGCAGAATGTCAGGATGACAATTTTTAGGGTAATATATTGCCCCCTAAAGTGCAAAGTCTGGAATAGATGAAGCTGAAGTCTGTCATATATGAAGAGTGTAGTACTTTATCATTTCAAGGATTATCCTGTGGACACCCCAGTCGGAACCCATAAAAATATTCAATGCAAAATATATATGTATACATATCATCGCTGAGGTAGGCATTCCCATACTCAGATCAAAACTAACTAGAAAAAGATTCAAACTGTTCTGATACAGTAGTGATTTTGAATACATCACAATATAGACATGTGTAGACACATTATGGACGCAGCCATCTGTTTATAAATAGTCCACTTTATAAATGATAACAAAATTCCTCACAGCCTGGATGGTAGAAACTAGATCTAGGGTCTTGATTTCCGCATCTCGAACTAGTACGATTCTATCCATGTGAATGAATGTATTGAAGTCGAACATGGTAGAAACCACTTGATTACCAGTCAATGATGTAAACTGTTAACAAGTGTGAGAGTAACCACCAGTAATGTCAATGGCTCTCAAAGTAATCAGTACAATCCATGAAATGTGAATGAATGAGTTGAAGTCGAACATGTCACGGAATCATTCGATCGAAGGTCAATGATGCAACCTGTCGTCGAAGGCGAGAAACCTGCCATTGAGGCATGCAGATTTCAAGGTACTGACGATTTCTGGATCAAATTCCTAGATAATGAGTTGTCGTCGATAGAAAGTGATCTGTCATAGGCAAGCCCACAACACGAAATCATAGATCAAGTTTTGAAAATATATCGGCAAGGACTGACTCAGGGATGGTAAAAAATGGATGACAAATATTTCGCAGATGAATGGTTTATTTGAACTGTCCTCTTGAACACATAATGACACCGTAGACGGCTTGGTAGCAGTTGACCAAAAGCTAATACCCAGAAACTGGATGAAGACTTTCAAATGAGGTTCGATTAACTGTTAGGCAAAGGATTTCCCAACCCAGGTGATTGAAAGTGTCGTGTTCAAGAGTGGTTAACTGGATTTTCGAAAAATCAAAATACAACAAACAAGTCCATTTTTCTCTCTTTTCCCCCACCATTTCTGGCAAGTACCTCTTTATTTTTGACAAGCTTGAGGAGGATAACATTTTCTTGTTTATAAGCTCATCCTTCGGATGAGTCCAAATTAGTTTAAGATTCGAACCCTAAGAAGGAGTGGTTCGTTCCTGTTTTGAAATTGAACAGGTCCTTTACTGTTAAATTTTAACGAGTCCAGTATAGGAGAAACTCGGTGTTTTTCAATTTTAGGGAGTTAGAAGAAAAACTTAAGAAAACTCTGTGGGTGTAATTTTTCGTAAATTTAGTCTCTCGAGCCTGAAAAAGGGATAAAATAATGCGGGAGAGAACTCTATTGACCGTAATTAGTCAACGTATGCCTTTTTCGTAAATAGTCCATTTCAATCCGTAAAAGGGGTAAACTTATACTGAAGGGATGATCATTCATTTATTTTAACGAGTTTGAATAATCAAGTGCTCAGCAATATTTTCATGTTTAGAGAGTCTGAAAAGGGCTTGAAAGAGGACTCCAATGTTTCACTTTTTCGTAAATATTTGAAAGAGTCCGAAAAAGTGATAAAAGTATGCTTTTTGTTGAAAAATGATCAATTCTCCTGAAAATTTCAATTTCTGCACAAAAACTTGAAACATTACACATACTTGTTTAAGATAAATAAAAATGCTTTCAAAAATAACCTTTTTAAAGTGAAAAATAAACAAATTAAAAATTCATTTATTTGAAAAAACTTATAAAAAGGGTTTTTCTAACTTCATTTTTAATGTTGGAGTTCAAAGTGAAAAGTAAAAGCTTTTGGGTAAAAAAGTTCCTGTGAAGATTCTGGAAAATCCGTTCGACGAAATCGAGAACCTTCAGCTCCAGGTAATCCATGACCTCCTAATCTTGCATTTCATCCGTTTACATTTCATTTTTAGGCTTTAGATTTCATTTTTAAGAGAAAAATATGTTTAAAAAATCGCCCGCAGGGGTTTGTAGGCACAACACACGGGCCCTGCGAACCCCGAATATTTCCTACATAGAAAAAATTTGTGGGTCCGCACTTGTCTCATGGCACCCGTGCATTCCTACGCACTGTGTATGAGAACAAAGTGTGGACCCCGCGCAATTAAATTTCAAATTAAATTTTCTCAATTGCCGCCCAAAATTTTTCAAATTATATTGTTCTAATATATCTTTTTATGCATTGTAGGGGATACAAGATGCTAATTTGGAGATAATACGAGCATGAAGACATAGATGACGCTGCAATTCTCCATTTTCCTACAATGCAAGCATTAAGAGCATGCGGTTTGTATAAATTCTAAGCCATTCAGGGCATGAGTGCACAGGTAGACCTCCTAACATGGATGGTGAACAGGTGGAACGTACAGGACTAGTGTTTCTTTATTGGTGGCCACCGGCTCGAAATTGAGCTAGATGATATTTATTTTTTGACTGGTTTGTCCAAGAGGGGCGAAAAAATTTCTCTATTCTGGGTTAGGCCAGGTGGCCAGACTGTCGCTACTCTTCGGCAAGAGTTCTGTAATGATCAGGCAGACGCCAGGGACAAACGGATTGACATAAAAAATATCATTCGTACCGAGCTAAAATTTATTGCATTTATTGTCACTAGACTGTGTGGGAGTGCAGCGTTGCATGTGGCTACCGGTTCCCAAATGCGCATTGTTGTAGACTGTTTTTGAGGTACCATTTTCAACTGGTGCGACGCTGTGTTGGCCAACGTAAAAGGCCAACTAACCAGAGCAAAGAATGGAAAGCAAAATAACTTTGTATATGGATCCATTGTAGTCACCTTTACTCTAGAGAGAATCTACATGTTAGCTCCGCAAAACATTCCTGTTGATGTTGGACTACCTCGAGAACCTAGGATGGTTCGTTGGGTTGCATTGATGTCCCGTCATGCTGCTGAGGGCATCGAGGTTGTTTGATTTCCTTCTTCATATTTCCGTTGGCTGGAACGCAAATTTTTTTTTATAGAGGATTTTTCATACACCGAGATAGATTTCTGCGGCGACTGAGAGATGGCTCTCCCAGCAGGGGAACAGTGGGATGAATCAAGTAAAATCGTTTTCAACAATTTCTAAATTCTAATTTTTTTTGTATTTTAATCGTCTTGAAATTAATAACCAAAAGTTTTAAATGCAGATGTGGGCCCACGGCAACCAGCCCATCTCTAGCCTTATGAAAGGAGACAACCAACTGTAGCCGCACCAGCCCCAGCAGGCCAATCAACAGAGATCCTATCTGATCTAAGCATCACCTAGAGTGCCTGACTCTATACATTCCAGAGATGGACATAAATGATATTCCATTCAGATTAGAGAGATGCGTGATTGGTGTCCTAGGACCTTTCAATAGGTTCCTATGTAGGGTGGCCCGGGCAGTGGTCTCTTATCGTGATCACCACCAGTGATAGGATGATCGTGTTGTAGACTCATATTTTTTACCTTTTGTATTACCATTTTTTCCAATCATAAGATGTTTCCAACCTATGATCGAAGACGATGTATATTTTTGAAACACTTCTATACTATGATATATTACTATTTACCGGCTATCTGTGTACATGTTATGAATGTTGTTTAATTTACTGTTTTTATTTTTGCAAATGTCGATTTATCATACTAGAATCTACTGCATCTCCTAATGTATTTAAATGTCTTGGAATATGATGATATTGAATGTAATCAAATTCACGTTCCAAAAGACGAACTCTTAAAAATAATCGTAATAACACTGGATTTCTAATGGCATAAACCCTGTTGAGATGTAATATAAAAAGTTTAGAATCCAACCTAACAATCAAACTCTGAATTCCAAATGATATGGATTCAAATAATAACTCAATCACTTCACTATACTCTACAATGTTATTCGTTGTTTGACCAAGGCTTACCCCATGCATGGATACTAACTCATCAGAGGGTGAATAGATAGCCCAAGCTGCGGAAGAAATGTTCCATGTACTACGATAAGCACCATCAGCAAAACCAATGTAGTTTTGAAGAGACGTCGACATCTACAATATTAAGAGTAAAACTTAGATAAGCAGGAATAGTGACAATACACACTTCTAAACTAGGCACGCTTTTCTAATCTAAGACACACTGGTAGTAAAGAAATCTATTCTAACAAAAAAAATCTCCACACCAATTTTAAGCATAATATCTCTTCATATAAAGCCCATTTTTAGGTTTATCTAAAGGGACACCCTCAAAATCTATCATCTCATAGGCCCCTTTTGCTAGCTTTCGCTTAACAATGAAAGGACCATGCCACATAGGCATGAATTTTCCAGCTCCTAGCTTATCATTGGCTTGATCATAAACTAAGACTAGGTCTCCTTCTAAAAATTTTCGAGGGGTAACACTTCTATCATACTGAGCTTTTATTCGTTTGACATGAGCCTCATTTGTTATTGCAACATTTCGTCAATTCTTATCTAACTGAGCCAAGTAAAAAAAAAAATTCTCCTCTTCAGACGTAGCTGGGAGTAATTCTATGGCTAACTTCAAAGATGGAATTTCGCATTCAATCGGAAACACAGCTTCTAAACTGTAAAACAGTTGAAAGGGAGTGAAACTAGTTGATGTTTTTACTAAGGTTCGATATGCCCAAAGTGCTGAAAATAACATGGAATGCCAATTCGACTTATGAATACCAATAATTCGTCTGATCATAGTGACTAAAAATTTATTGATAGCTTCAACCAGACCATTAGCTTGCAGATAATACGGAGTGGAACTATCGTGGCGCAGGCCAAGTTGATCTGTCAGTTCAGTCATCATGATATTCCGAAAATGACTTCCATGATCTGTAATGATGGGTTGAGGGACACCGAACCTAGAAATTATGTGATTGAATACAAAAGTTGCAGCAGTCTTTCCGTCTGCCAAAAATGTAGGCATCACCTCGGCCCACTTAGTAAAATAATCTACTGCTAAGATAATATACGCAAGCCCCCCAATCGAGTGAGGGTTACATGTAATAAATTCAATACCCCATTTTGCGAAAGGACCGATAGCAATTATAGGGTGAAGAGGAGTGGTTGGCACACACATCTTACGATCAAAGAGTTGACAATTGTGGCATTTTTAGACTGCATAGATACAATATTTGAATAACGATGGCCAGAAAAACCAGCGCGCAATATCTTTTAGGCTGTGGCATACCCAGACATATGACCGCCACATGCTCCAGAATGGCAGTCATTTAAAAACTTCTTAGCTTCTTCATGAGTAAGACAGCGTCGGAAAACAGAATCCGCTCCACGACGATAGAGTGTATCACCAATAATATTGTATTTCTTGGATTGGAAAAGTATTTTCCGTCGCTGAAATCGTGATATTTCAGGCCGAAAATATTGGGTTTGGAGATAAACGATAATATCCCCATACCATGGATCAATAGTACTGATAATAAACAAGGATTCGTCTGCAATGGGCTCCTCCACCATAGTTTCGGTATCAGTAGAGGGGAAATAACACATCAGTTCGGCAAAAACCAAAGATTTCTTTGCCTTGGATTTTTCAAACTCCAAGTCAAATTCCTGCAGGATAACTATCCATTTGGAATACTTTCCCCCTAGCAATTGTTTGGTTAAAATGTACATCATAGGGTTATAGTCAGAAATTACTGTGGTTTTGTGTAATAAGATGTAGTGTCTAAATATTTGGACAACTTGAACAACTGCCAAGGCCAATTTCTCCACATGTGTGTATTTGATCTCAGTCAGATGCAGATTTCGGCTAAGATAGTAAATCACATGTTCAGTGTTGAATTCATCTTCCTAAACTAAAACCATTCCAATTGTGGAATGAGAGGCGGCGAGGTACAAAACGTAGTCCTGGTTGTAGTTGGGAAGATGCAATAACGGTGCATGGGTAAACGCGTGTTTAAGTGCATCAAAAGATCGATCAGCAATCTCATCCCAAAAGAATGGAATGTTATGTTTCAAAAACCAGGTAAAACCCTTTGTTAGCTCGGCGTAGTTATGAATGAACCGAGGTAAAAAGTTTGCCTTCTCCTGCAAACTTTGGAGTTGGCACAGAGTCGAAGGAGGAGGTAAATTGACAATAGCTTCGACCTTCAACGGATCAATGCGAATGCCTGCTTTTGAAACAACAAATCCCAATAGGTGACCCGATTCTACACAGAAAAAACATTTGTGTGGATTCAACGTAATTCGATAATGCCTACATCTCATAAAAATATCTCGTAAGTGAGTGAGATGGTCGGCCCTACGTGATGAATGAGCAGGTAAATCATCGAGATAAGGCTACACAATGTGCTTAATGTCATGAAATGCGTAAGACATAGCCCTTTGAAAATTTTCTCCAGCATTCTTCAATCCAAAAGGTAGTTTGCAATAAGCAAATGTCCCCCAGGGACAAATGAAAGCTGTTTTTGGTTGATCAGCAGAGAGTATGTTTATTTGATTGTAACCCAAGAAACCATCCATAAAGGAAAATATTTCACTGCTAGAACAATCATCAATTATTTGATCCCTATAGGGGGTTGGATAATTGTCTTTAGGACAAGCTCGATTAATATCCCTATAGTTGATACATACTCATATCGTTCCTTGTTTTTTAGTAACAGGAACAATATTTGATACCCAATCAGTTAAAGGAATTGGATAAATGAAACCTGCACGAAGTAATTTCTCAACTTCGGCTTTGATAGCAGCAGCTTTTCTAGGATGTATTTGACGTAGATGTTGACGGACAGGTTTGGCATCCGTGTAAGTCTTGATTTCATGTACGGAAATTGACAGATCGATTCCTCGCATTTCTTCATAGGACCAAGCAAACACATCACGAAATTCTTGAAATAGGGCTTTATAAGTTTGAATTTCATTTTTTGTACAATATGAATGTTTTCAATTATTCCTCGCTTTACTGAAATGTCAATCAGAATCGTTCGAGAGATATTTTCCAAATTTAACTCAGAATCAGGATTTTGCAATGGATTCTGCGGTTCTTTTACATATTCAGCAGTAAAAATATAAATGAAATCATCTTCAAAATGATCCAGCTCAGGTAAAAACGAAAATCGATGGTGCAGATCTTCCCATGGTAAATCGTCAACAGACAAAAGTTCACGAACCTGCTCATCAGTATGAACAAGATCAGGAAATGTCGTTGTGGCTGAACTAGATATAGAAAGTGATTCCTCATGGATCCGATTCATTGGATCAATTTCGATTGAAGAAGGGTCGGAAAGTGACTGTACAACCTGATATGCAATTTCAAATGGACTCAAAGGCATCATGCCATCAAATGAACCTAACTCGGAGTCGGAAGGTATGACCCAAGGATCATCAAACAAAACAGTATCTGACAAAATCATATGAATAGTTGCGATAGTAGGCGATACGTTAGGAGGAGGAAAGGAAAAATTTCCTAGTAAATAAGAATCTTTAATCAAACCTACTCCAACATCCTTGTAAGGGATAACCGCTCTACCAACATGCTAGATTGTTTCCGTAGAGGTTGGATCGAAAGAAAAATAAGTTAACTGATCTATTGTAATGATCCTTCCTTGATGTGGAAATTTTATAAGTTGAAATACCGAAGAAACAATAGCAGTCATAGCATAAGACGAACTACGACCCAAAAGAAGGTTGTAATCTAGAGGGGCAACAACCACTTCCACATCTAGATTTACGGTTTTACCTTTGACCCCTATGGGTAAATCCTGCAAAATGCCAAAAGGGTGGAAACGTCAGCCATAAAAAGCCTTTAGAATCATCAGAGACTGATTGAGTGTAGGAGAACCAAGGGATTTCCAACACTGAGTCGACATAATACACGTTGAAGCTCCCTCATCAATCACAGTCCAAAAATTCGGTCTGTTTTTTACTAACACTGGAATTTGGAAAGGCATTTGGTGAGGTAGGCGAGGTGTACTATTCTCTAAATTGAATATTATAAGGTTTTAATCCTGAATATCGACAGCTCCTATGGCAGACAAAAGTAATTTACGCTATGCTGGGCATGACTGCAGCACTTCCAAAGACGACATTGCTGAAGGGGAAATAGCTAAATCTTCAACAATGTTGTAATGCTGAGCAAATTTTGCAGGTGGATTGAACGTTGATTTATGAAGAACACCTTTATCAGGTGCTTTTATTATTAAGTCTAGATTTGGTTTCTCGATCTGTAGCGGACCAGAAATAGGAGGAGGTGTAGTTGATGTGTTTGTGCTAGAAGATTCTGCTTCTTTACCATCAACAGGATTCTTAGTACCATAATCTTGCGATCACATTGCAATCCTGACATGAGACATTGTCAAAATAGGTTATTCTAAGGCATTCGAGGTAGAACCAATCATCTTACTATCTTGAGCTGGAAAAGGATCCTTCAAGACAGCAGGTTGTTGTGAACCTTTAACGAATTTTGCAACCTCTGCTCGATGTGGGCATTCTTTAGTAAAATGATCCTCGTCACAAATGTAACAAGGATAGCGAGCTTTGCATCTTTCGTCATTGGATTCATTTTTATCAGTTTTTTCTTTTGAATTCTTTTTGTTTTTATTCTTCCCTTTCTTTTTACCGCTGGATTTAGATTTGGACGTAGATGTCTCTACGACATGAATGTCGGTAGAAATTTTTAGGGAAGATTCTCCTTTCGGGGAATCAGGTGTTATAATAGGAGAATAATTCTTTGAATTTTTCTTCTTTCTTTTAGTATTTACTGTACCAATCATACCATTAGCAGCATGAGACCCTGAAGGAGCCGCAACTATTTGACCTTGTTTTGGAAGATCGGGGATTTTTTCATGTAAAGTACCTGACTGCGTATAAACGAGGTCAAGGTACTAAGATTAAGAAATCACTTGCTCCTCAGTAACAACTCCGGCCTTAGCTATGTCTTCAGTGATTTTGGGTAACAATGATTTAACAAACCATTCTACCAAAATTTGATCCAGAATGTAAACTTTCACCAAACACCTTCTACGTCTCCATTCATGAATATGATCAGAAATATATGTGGACGTGGATTGCTTTAGTGAGGTTAATAGTTCCGTGCCATTGTCGTATCTGACAGGAAACTAAACATTAGTCAAGAAGGTAGTCTCTAACTAACTGAAATTATTAAAAGAGCCTCGTGGTAGCTCAATGTACCATTTGGCAGCAAGACCAATAAGATTTATTTGGAAAAGACATAAGCGAATTGAATAATCAATTATTGAATTAGACGCACACCAGAGGTGATAAGTCATAACGTGATTTGATGGATCCTCTCCTGACTTACCTTCGAATTTTGGTATATCAATGGGCAACTTATGCGGCATTGGTGGCTAGTACGGATAATAGAAAATTGGATCTTTCATAAGGTGCATCAAATCAGGTAAATCCAAAGTTGCAATAAATGGTAACTGATGGTTAGGGTCACAAAAACCTTGAGTAGCCAAAGTAGTTTCAGGAGGAGGATACCCAGGATAACTGGGAATTGGATTTGCATTAGAAATTGTGTAACCTCCCGAATAACCAGGATTAACTGGACCAAACTGGGGTTGTTGAGGTTGTTGATAGGTATAGCCAGGGTACGAATGATACTAATAATTTGGATTTTTTGAAACGAGACCGAATCAAGGTTTTCCCTGGTATGGTTGATACGTGAATTGCAGTTGACTTGTGACAATTGTACTTGTACTAGCTTGTCCCGCAGGCATCTGGACCGAAGGCTGAACTGAAGGTCCTTACTGGGGTACAGATACTTGAGGGATTTGCACGGATGTAGGGATAGAAGAACTCAAAGCTACATATACTCTAGAAACAGGTGTTATAGGTTGAACAAACGTTGCAGCAGTTGTAGCAGTTTGAGGTGGAGTCTGAGGTCTACTAGGCCTAAATTGTTGAACAGAGCTAGGTGCAGGAGTTTGAATAGTAGGTTGGACAGGTTGCTGGGTTGGACTAGAAACCAAAGGTTGTCCAAGTTGAGAAGGCAACTGCACATTAGGCTGCATAGGCTGTTGATATTGGGATGGATCCCACACCATATTCATTCCGGGGTATTGTCCCGTAGAAGGTTGAAAATAAGAACCATAGCCTGGTTGAACGTAGGGTTGATAAGTAAGTGGTAAATTTTCGACTCCTTTTACAGATGATTGAGCAGAAGGCTGTTGGAAACCTTGAATTGGGTATTGACCTTAAGATTGATAACCTTGAGGCGCGTACTGAAGCTGGGGTTGATAAGGATCCTAAGGAGCATATTGAGTTTGGGGTTGGCCTTAGGGTATGTACTTTCCTGAAGGTTGATAACTTTTAGGTATGTACTGTCCTTGAGGTTGTCCTCCAAAATAATATGATTCCACAGTTTTTCCTGGGAAAAAGTTACCTTGAGGTTGCCCCCTCGGCGGTAATTGACTGCATGAAGGTTTCCCCCCAAGCGGTAATTGATTACCCTGAGGATGCCCCCCAGGCAGTAATTGATTTCCCTGAAATGGTCCTCCAGGCAGTAACTGACTGCCTTGAGGTTGAGGATTCGGAATATTACCAAACATCATAAATATTTGCTATGCGTTTGACGTTTCATTTTTAACTCCATTAAAAGAAGATGATAATACGTGTTCAATTGGTTGAGGAGCTGCTCTAGAGAAAGTATGAGACAAAGCCTGATAACCTGTAGGAACAGAAGGACCACCATGTAAAAATTCTTCCGGTGTCTGGGAAAACATGGATGTCTCTCCTGCCATAATGGATGACGGATAGTAACCTCTGGGTGTAGGATGAAATGGAATTCAAGGTGGAGAAAAAGCAAGACCCGGATTCTCTAAAAAGTTTGTTAAATATAGATACCAAGCGTCCGTTCGAATAGCGTTGTAGAAAATAGATTCATGCTCCCTAAGATTTAAAGGCTGAGGGCATTCAGGAAGAGATAACTCTTTGTATGGACTAGTAAGTTCTTCAATAGAAATGAGGCTAGATGGAAGATCTTCAGTGACAATATTTCTTACCCTAGGTGAACCAGGATCGCTAGAAGTTGGCGTAATAAATCCTGAGGATGTTTCCAAAACAGAAGGTTCAGTTTTAGGCTCAGAAATTTCAAGTTTGTCAGCTAATTCACTGGAAGGAGAAATACTACCAGTAACTTCCAAAACTAAAATTGGTTCTTGAATGTGTTTTATTGTGGGTGTTTGATGATTAGGATGAACAATTATAGATGAAGTTCCAACTTCTGTTCATCTAATTCTACCGCTACTAGATGATACTAGAGCACGCAGCCCTTCAAGCTGACCTCATGTATATTCAGGAGGTTTCCCTTGAAGTCTCCGAGATTGTCTTGGCAATTCCGCCACGATTAAATATTAACTAATCACACGCAAACAAAGAAAAATTTCAATAAAAACACCTAAAGTCTCTAAAGAAACAAACATCTGAATCACACGCTTAAAAATCTAAGAGTTCAAACCACACACAAATAGTAAATTTCCCGTACCAAAAACACTAGTTGGTGATGAAATCCAACTTAGTAGAAATTTAATACAGAAAGGGCGGTTGGAACAGTTACCCCGACAACCTGCTTAATGAAACAGAATGGCACGAGTTTCTTCACAAAACCATCTCGTGTGAAGAGAACCCCCCAGAGAGTCCAAGTGATTCTAGTCGACGTTTGCTCCAGGTATAGTGAGATCTTTCCTTCACCGTCACCTTAGGAAATAATCTTAATTTTTTGGACACTAAGGTTACCAACAATAAAAAAAACAGTTGGGGGAACAGTCTATGATCCGATCCCATGTGCAAGGGCAGAGTAACAAGCTCAGTCCCCTTGAAGGTTCTTCGACATGGTTAATTCAAATTTTACTGACAAGTGACCCAAGGATCCTCAACAATGGTTAATCCGAGGTTTACCATTTGTAATGTGCGCAAAATATTCTATCTTTCCCAATGAAACAAAATTGATTGTCTCAAAGGTTCAAACATGATCTCGTGATTGAATTCTTTAAGAGAAGCTTCCCAGATTGTACTAATTACAATTAGATTTATTTCATATCGCAAGATTTATCTACTTGTTTGTTTTTACTATCTTTGAGTGTTAATTACTCCCTAATCCAAGATACTAGCCTAAGCTATGTTGGTGATAAGAGCCCTAGAAAATAAAAAGATTGCTAGATGAATTTTAATTAAGCGTTACTTTTATGAGTTGTTTATTAAGTCAATAGGTACGGAAATGAAACTTTTATGGTGTGAAGACTCGACTTCCAAAAACACTAAAAATGCACCTAAAAATGATAATCAACTCGTTTTCTTTCAATGAAATTTTAGCTAAAGAAAGAGTTCGAGAATGCAATTCTTTTAAGAAAAAATTCTTTCTTTGAACATAAAGAATAATTGGAAGAAGATATTTTTGTCTTTTCAACAATAACTCAAAATAAGACAAAGCTCACAACAAAATCCTTTCACTTTCAACAACTTTAAACTACAAAAACAATTTTCCTTCAAAAGAAATCTACAAATTTTTAAAAGCACTCAAAACTACAAAACTAATTTTGAGATCTACAAACTTTTAAAATCTAATTGAATAAAAGCTTTAATATTTTTGAAGAATGTTTTACTTAGTTGTTCAGTAAACTAAGGATCTATTTGTCCAGAATAACAAATAAATAAAAAACACTTAGATATGTTTTTTATAAAAATGAAATTCAAAACCTATAACAAGGTCTTTCGAAGATTTGCAAAGAAATAAGTAGATCTATTTCTCAATAAATGATGGATTTCACAATCAGGATAGACTCAGCAAAAAGGCAAAAATACCAATGTAATCTGAGTTATTTCAAACTTCCAATGCTTTGAATCACTATAGAGACCAAATGAAAAGCAATCCAAAATTCAAAACTTCTAGAAAATCATCAAAACACAGATACTGCAGGAATTCATTCACAAAAAGATTTTGACAGAAACAACGTCAATCTGGGTAGATACTAAAAATTCCAAATCGAAAAGAAAGATAAACTGAAGAAATAAATCTGGAGTTTTTCAAAATTTAAACAGGGTCCACAGGCTTACAGAAGTAACAGGTGCGGTCCCGCACTGTTTACTTAAGGAAAGTGTGAAACTACCTGCACTGTGCAAAACGACAAAGTGCGGTCCCTAGAAAAACTAAAGAAAAACATAAAATATTTCAAAACTTTAAAAAACAGAGAGAACCTAAGCTACCCAGGTAGATATCTATCAATCAAAAACCAGGAAAAACTTTTTCCTCAAATCAAAATAAAAGAGAACAAAAAAAAACAAGTTCTTTCCCCAGTGGAGTCGCCAATTTGTTGTGCAGATTAATTAATCTTGCGGACAAGACCAATCTCCCTAGTACCAAAAAAGGTAATCTAGCAACAAACATCCAAATGAACTAATATTTCTCTAAGCATATATGATTTACAAACAACACTATACAGGTGTAAAAGACTTACCATAGGTCCAGTGCTTGTTTGAAGTCGTTGTTGTCCCTCGTGCACTTGAAGGAGTTATCTTCGTAAACCTGCAGTCACAAACAAGAAAACATTAAATAACACCTATATAGTAAACATCGTAAATCATGCTTATCATAGTGATCAAGGAATCCATGAAATAAACAGTTAACTAACAGCTTATTGAGAAAAATGAATTCATTTGTATTAACTTTAAAAGAAGGAAAACCTTATAACCTTAGCCTTGATGTTGAACAGGTCTTCCCAAGGTCTGAAGCAGGAATATCATCTATTTTGATAAGCTCTGCACTCCTCCAACCAAGACAAATAGAGGTATGTGATCTCTCCTCACAAAAATCTCAGTTAAACGAGTCTGAATCCCAACAGCACTTAACCTCAAGTAATCTAAAGCTTCAACTCCCCTTGAGGCTACCCAATGCCTCTTTTTATAGTGGAAAAGAGGAGGTTTCAGTTCCAACTATGAAGGGATAGAATCCTCCTCCAAAGGGATAAGCTCCTCACATCAAGGGGTTAGCTCCATAAAGTAAGGGATACATGAACTTTAAAAGAGTGGTTCTGCCACCACAAGATTCTTTCTAGAGGCTTATAGAATTTACTAAAAGTCAGCTTTTTGAGTTTACTTGTGCCTTTTTAATCTTTACAGGGGTCCGCACCCATAACACAGAGAAAGTGTGTTCATGTACGCAGGAGACATCAACATTAGGTGCGGGACCGCAGGCAAGACATAAAGAAAGTGTGACACCAAAGTTAAGGAGATTTTTAGGAACTTTTCTCTGATTTTCAAGGCTTTACATGAGGAACTGATATGTTAGACTTGCAAAGGAGGAAGTATGAGTAATAATGAGGTCATACACATTGCAGAATGTCAGGATGACAATTTTCAGTGTAACAAATTTCCCCCTAAAGTGCAAAGTCTGGAATAGATGAAGTTGAAGTCTGTCATATATCAAGAGTGCAGTACTTTATCATTTCAAGGATCATCCTATGGACACCCCAGTCGGAACCTGTAAAAACATTCAATGAAAAATATATATGTATAGATATCATTGCTGAGGTAGGCATTCCCATACTCAGATCAAAACTAACTAGAAACTGATTCAAACTATTCTGATATAGGAATGATTTTGAATACATCACAATATAGACATGTGTAGACACACTATGGACGCATGCATCTGTTTATGAATAGTCCACTGTATAAATGATAACAAAATTCCTTGCAGCCTGGATGGTAGAAAATATATCTAGGGTCTTGATTTCCGCATCTCGAACTAGTACGATTCTATACATGTGAATGAATGTGTCGAAGTCGAACATGGTAGAAACCACTTGATTATCAGTCAATGATGTAAACTATTAACAAGTGTGAGAGTAACTGCCAGTAATGTCAATGGCCCTCAAAGTACCCAGTACAATCCATGAAATGTGAATGAATGAGATGAAGTCGAACATGTCACTGAATCATTCGATCGAAGGTCAATGAAGTAACCTGTCATCTAAAGCGAGAAACCTGCCATTGAGGCATGTAGATTTCAAGGTACTGACGATTTCTAGATCAACTTCCTAGATAATGAGTTGTCGTCGATAGAAAGTGATCCGTCGTAGGAAAGCCCACAACATGAAATCATAGATCAAGTCTTGAAGGAATATACTGGCAAGAATTGACTCAGGGATGGTCAAAATGGATGACAAATATTTTGCAGATGAATGGTTTATTTGAACTGTCCTCTTGAACACATAACGACACTGCAGAAGGCTTGGTGACAATTGACCCAAAGCTAATACCCAGAAACCGACTGAAAATTTTCAATATGGTTTTATTAACTATTAGGCAAAGGATTTCCCATCCCAGGTGAACAAAAGTGTCGTGTTCAAAAGTGGTTAAATAGATTTTCGAAAAATCAAAATACAACAAACAAGTCCATTTTTCTCTCTTTTCCCCCACCATTTCCAGCAAGTACCTCTTTATTTTTGACAAGCTTGAGGAGGGTAACATTTTCTTGTTTATAAGCTCATCCTTCAGATGAGTCCAACTTAGTTTATTCGAACCCTAAGAATGAGTGGTTCATTCCTGTTTTCAAATTGAACAGTTCCTTTACTGTTAAATTTTAACGAGTCTAGTATAGGAAAAACTCGGTGTTTTTCAATTTTAGGGAGTCAGAAGAAAAACTTAAGAAAACTTCGTGGGTGTAATTTTTCATAAATTTAGTCTCTTGAGCCCGAAAAAGGGATAAAATAATGTGGGAGAGAACTCTATTGACCGTAAATAGTCAACGTATACCTTTTTCGTAAATAGTCCATTTCAGTCCGTAAAAGGGGTAAACTTATACTGAAGGGACGATCATTCATTTATTTTAACGAGTTCGAATAATCAAGTGCTCGACAATTTTTTCATGTTTAGAGAGTTTGAAAAGGGCTTAAAAGAGGACTCCAATGTTTCGCTTTTTCGTAAATTTTTGAAAGAGTTCGAAAAAGTGATAAAAGTATGCTCTTTGTTGAAAAATGATCAATTCTCCTGAAAAATCCAATTTCTGCACAAAAACTTGAAACATTACACATACTTTTTTAAGATGAATAAAAATGATTTCAAAAATAACCTTTTTAAAGTGAAAAATAAACAAATTGAAATTTCATTTATTCGAAATAACTTATAAAAAGGGTTTTTCTAACTTCATTTTTACCGTTCGAGTTTAGAGTGAAAAGTAAAAGCTTTTAGGTAAAAAAGTTCCTGTGAAGATTCTGGAAAATCCATCTGAAGATATCGAGAACCATCAGCTCCAGGTAATCCATGACCTCCTAATCTTGCATTTCATCTATTTACATTTTATTTTTAGGCTTTAGATTTCATTTTTAATAGAAAAATATGTTTAAAAAATCGCTTGCGGGGGTCCGCAGGCACAACACATGGTCCCTGCGGACCCCGACTTTTTCCTACATAGAAAAAATTCATGGGTCCGCACTTGTCTCATGGCACCCATGCATTCCTATGCACTGTGTATGAGAACAAAGTGCGGACCCTGTGCAATTAAATTTCAAATTAAATTTTCTCAATTGCCGCCTAAAATTATTCAAATTAGATTGTTCTAATATATCTTTTTATGCATTGTAGGAGATACAAGATGCTAATTTGGAGAGAACATGAACATGAAGATGTAGATGACACCGCAATGCTCCATTTGCCTACAATCCAGGCATTAAGAGCATGCGGTTTGTATAAATTCTAGGCCATTCAGAGCATGAGGGCACAGGTAGACCTCCTAACATGGCTGGTGAACAGGTGGAACGTACAGGACCAGTGTTTCTTTATTGGTGGCCATCGGCTCGAAATTGAGGTGGAGATATTTATTTTTTGACTGGTTTGTCCAAGAGGGGAGAACAATTTTTTCCATTTGGGACTAGGCCAGGTGGCCAGACTATCGCTAGTCTTCGACAAGAGTTCTGTTATGATCAGGCAGACCCCAGGGAAAAACGGATTGACATAAAAGCTATCATCCGTCCCGATATAAAGTTATTGCATTTACTGTCACCAGACTGTGTGGGAGTGCAGCGTTGCATGTGGATACCGGTTCCCAAATGCGCATTGTTGTAGACTGTTTTTGAGGTACCATTTTCAACTGGTGCAAAGCTGTGTTGGCCAACGTAAAAGGCCAACTAACCAGAGCAAAGAATGGAAAGCTAAATAAATTTGGATATGGATCCATTGTAGTTTTCTCTATGTTGGGTCATGAATACGACCATTTTTTAACACTTATTTCATCCATTTTTACTCTTATTTATCATATCATTTATTATATGCTCTTATGGATGAATATTATTTCTTATCCTTTATTTTTAATAAATTGATGATTATTATGCATAATTTTATCAATGATGGTTTATTAATATATTTTATAATATCACTCACCATTTTAGCCTCCAAGATATTTACCAGACTGCAGATTTGATTTCCAAATCATCATGAAATATTCCAACTCAGAAATTCGCTGGAATAAGAAGTGACAGTTTTGCGGTTAAGATTTTGGGCAAATGAAGAAGAATATGGAAAATCCGGAACATGGGTTTTGTCCAGAACGGGCCCAAATAACTATATTGAAGAATAGTTTGCCCAAATTCGGCCTGTGTTGCGAGATACACAGGTTTCTTTGAGCACAATTTTCTCAGATTTGTTGTTGCGACCGTCCTCCAAATCTCAGCTGCAAAGCCAAATTCGCCTTGCTCTTGTTGAAAGATTGTTGGAAATGTATTTTCTGGTTGATCAAGTTGTTGGGAGCAATCCAATATTGTTATGGGAGATTATATTTGCTATTTAATTTCTCCTCTTTCTGATTATAAAAGGAGAGCATGTATTGTGTATTGAGGAAGAATGGAGAACAATGGATGATTATTGAATTTCTTTTGTAACATTATAATTCCTTGACTCTTGTGAGCAAAGAGGAACTGATGTAAAAGCTATTCATGTTTTATTAATACAAAGAGGCATTCTCGTTCCATTTCTCAAGCTCTGCAGTAGCCTAGCTGCGCTTTCACCGGCGGTTGAGGGCCCGGCCCTGGTGGAGCGATCCGCTGTTTGTATTTCTATTTCTTTATTTTTTGTTGTGTGAAGTGTGTTTACTGCTTATTTCGATTACAGAGTTAATTGATTTCTTTGAATACAGATCCATTAACGAATTACATTGCTATCTACTTTGTTGTTGATTTATTCTGCTATCATTATGAAAGCCTTGCTGTTCTGTATTCGGCTCTAAGTTATTATTCTTTGTGATTGATTGATTTTCAGTATTGGCTGGCGATAGATTAAAGTATTGAGATTAGTGAAGTTCACAATTGTTGTTCAAATCATCTTGTTGTTCCATTTCTAGTTACTGCTTATTTCTGATTCATAGCTTTAGCAGTTTGGTTACAGTTGTTGTGTATGCGTAGGAGTTACAAGTTGTTGTTCCTTTTTAAATCTTTACAGTTTCTTTCAGTTACATTCACCAGCATGAAGATTGATTTTTCTTTCATTTCGATTGTTTTAAGATCACCAACTGTATAGGACAGAGGTTATTGCTCCCAAGTCCGCAGAATTGGTTATCTTGCATCGATTTCTAAGGGAAGGAGTTATTGCTACTCCATCCCTGATCGATGTTTTGTAGATTGGTTTAATTAAGGTTTTAGAGCATTTCTATTTATGTTACTGTAATGAGATTTCTTTACAACCATCCATTTACTCTTGTATTTCGAACATTGTACTACATATTGCAAGGCATTACTCTTGGATAAATTGTTGCCTTAGACTGAGTACACTCTTGAAATAAAAAGTCGCTCCTGGATTGATAATTAATGTGAGATAAATAGGTGTTAAAAAGATACCTTTTATGCCTCAACATTTTGGCGCCGTTGTCGGGGAGAGTGTATGCCATTTAGAAAGAGTGATGCATATTTAATTTTCTCTGCTCGGGAAGAATTGGGTGTTAAAGAAGGAAGGTAAGAACCTGCGCACCGAGCAAGAAACACACTTGTTCACTGGCCCGCTTCACAACAGAATTGAGTGAAAGCTTAAGGTAAGAATGAATGCTTGCGTTTTCTTGAATTTTAGAGGTAGAATTTTTGAAAAAAATTCTTGTAATTCCACTCGAGTGGTGATGTAAGCACCACCCATTTCACTAATCAATTGACAGGAACATTGGAAGGAGGATCCTTAAAGAAACACCTGAAGAAAATCTTCTATTATGGTAAGAAATGGCTCACATTGCAACTTTTGAGTTCCCTATCAAAGATCTAGGAGGAGTGACACAAATGCACATAATTCTCCCATTGTCTCTACCCAATTTTCATGGTTTGACAAATGAAGATCCAGATACATTCTTGTTTGAGTTTGAAATACTTTGTAGAGGATATGATTATTGTACTAATGATCAAAGGTTGAAAGTGTTTCCTCTTACTTTAAAAGGAGCAACTCTCCGATGGTTCATGAGCCTAGGTGGGAACTGCATCCAAACATGGGAGGACATGAAGGACATATTCTTGAAGAAGTACCAAGACTACTGCAAATCCAATGAAGATATTTTCGGTATGACACAAAGGGAAGATGAAAGCTTGGAGGACTATGTAGAGCGATTTCGATACAACCTTCAAAAATCAAAGCATAAGCATTTGGAAAAAGAGATCTTGAAAACACTCCTTCTTAAAGGAATCAAAGATGAATTTTTAGAACTCTTAAATTTGATAGGAAAAGGTGATGTTTTTCAGTGATCATATGATGATGTTTGTGAGTTGTGCATAAGGTATTCAAGAGGAATTTCCAAGGCTGGTAAGAATTCTAAAGAAGCTTCTTCTTTCTTTTCCAAATTTGCTACAAGAACAAAAGACATAAGCGCTGAAATCAAGGTTTTATTTGAAAATTTTAAATATGATTTTATTAGCTCTCTAAATTCACAATTGAATGTTTTGCAGGTTCAGAGAAATCAATAATTTGATGAAGTGTTTTGCCCTCATTACCAAAAGGAGCATCCCATAGATACTCACTCTTCTTTATCTAATTTGGAAGTAGCATATCAAAGAGATGGGGAAGCTGCAACAAGGTCAAAACCATGGAAATCATGGCCTACAAGTGTGGTTCAAAACACTTTCTCTCCATTCTCTTACTTGCATAATTTGTTATGGAATACTCATATGTTAGGGCAGCCATGCCAATCTCAATATAACCACTACCAATTTTGTCTACAAGATTGGCATGGTTCATATTATGATTGTATGACAATTCTCCCTCATCTTGTCACACAAACACATCTTCTAGCTCTTCCACAACACCTTGCTTACCTATCAAAATCATCCACTCAACACAATCAACTGCATCATCAAGATGCTCCATTTCCTACACAATCTCCTGCTCAACTCATTCCACACCCTCACCATAATAAACCAGTACAACATGCTTACAGTGTTGAACTGCAAAATTCACCTACCCTTCCCACCCATTCTATCTCACATGAACTATTGGAGAAAACTTACACTGAGATCCAGAATGTATCAAATCCAAAAATTGTAGAAGTTACGAAAGAAAATGAGGTTTCTTCTAGTTTGCACCAAAAAACCATATTAAAACCTCAAGAACTTCATGATACGATGGATATGGAAAATCAAGGAAGTAAAGGATATATTGAAGATTGGTTTCACTCCATCATTTGTTTGCAACATCACTCCATACTTCAACAATTTTTGGAACCATCTTTTCAAGGGAAGTTGGCTTCTCATACCCTAATTTTTATTAACATACATTTTTCAAATTTGGGTATGTATATAATAGAGTCTTTATTTCAGAAATGGATCCACTGGAAATACTCTTATACGTAATCTTATTCATTCTCCAAATAAGAGTAGGATAGTGGAGAAAATAAAATAAATAAGGAAATAAAACAAACACATTTTTTTATTTTATTTTTGTAAAAATAGTTGTTTCTTTGTTGCAACATGCTGTGAAATCAACATTGATGATAAATATTCTAATTTATTTTTGTATATAGATTAATTATATTGCAAACAACAATTCTACAAACACTTATATTAATTTTTATTTCTTAAATATCATTTTTTTGGCTTGCGGGCTTGATGAAATTTCTGGAAGCACAGTTGGGACAGTCATGTTTTGGGGGACCAAAATTGAATATTTTTAAATCATGTTTCTATCGTAATTATCCCTTAATGTCTAATTTCCAACCCAATTGGAATCACTCAATTTGGATTTGAAACGAAAAAGTTAGAACCAAAACATTGACAGGGTGTCTAGTAGGAAGTTGAGGAATAGAGTTGGGACAGTCAGTTTTTGGAGGCCTAAATTGCTATATTTTTAAAACCTGTTTCTATGGTAAATTTCTCTATGAATATAGTTTACAACGCATTTTGAATCGCTCAATTTCGATATCGTATGAGGAATTTATGACCAAAATACTGACTGCCTATCATAAATCAGCACTCTTGAAACTCTGTTTTCTCGGCTGTTCCTTAACATATTTGACCCATAAATTCTTCTTGTATTCAAAACATGTATCTATTTGAGATCAATAAATGAATCTAATTTAATCTCCAATTTGAATCGGTTCAATCTGCCATCAAACGAAAAATTTATGCTTGAAATACCAACTGTTGGTCTGAGCTGGAAAATCGAAAATGACTCTCTTATGCTGGTTTTGCTAAGAAAATTTAACATACCATTACATGGAATTTTTAAAAAATGTTTCTATTGGAGATAAAACTTTGAATTAGCTCTTATTTTTCTTTGGAATCACTCAAATCGGACAAAAAAGAAGAAGTTATGATTGAAACACTGTTGGTTAGTATCGTCGACCACTGCTCTCCCGCGGGTAGCAAATATAATTTGTTTTATTTTTCCGTGGACTTGTTATATAGAGTAACTAATTTTTAGTTTTTTTGCATAATTATTGGATTAGGGGAGCCCGCACAACTCTCTTTCTCCATGATTTAATGTTTTATTGCAGGTAGACACTCGTTTTTTTGCAGGTCCTAGCAGAACAAAAAAGGTCAATTAATGAATGAGCGATTCTTGAGAGAAATTTTAGTGAAAAAAGGGCATTTCATCTATTTCATTACCTAATAGATTCATAAGAATAAGAAATGAAGAATTGGTTTCCATTTGAAGATTCACGTCACTGCTGCCAAACATTTTTCAAAAGATCATTTTTTTTCCATTCATAGATTTGATATTCTCTTAGAAATAACATCATAGCTGTTGTAACTTAATAAAGTGTTGTTTCTTTTTTGATTTCTTTTATGTTTTTGTGTTTCAGGTGTTAATCTCTTCAAATTATAGTTTCCGCTCCATTTTCAATTGAACAATAATGACCCCACCATGCAAGTTTCAGTTACATGAGGCAATTCTTCGGCAGCACCAATTCTGTGAATCTTTTTTTTTCTTGAAACCTGTGCATAAAATTTCATTTCTATTTGATTGGATTTGTTTGGCAATGGATTGCACATTAGTTTTTTTCTTTCCCTATTTTTTTCAATTTTGCGTGTTTTTAGCTATTTGTTGTTCCTCTTAAAGAACAGTTATTATTCCTCTTAAGGAACAACCGTTGTTTCTCTTAAGAAGCAGTGCGTTTATGTGTTTATTTTTGTTGTTCCTTTTAAAAGGAACAACATTTTCACTAATTAGTTTTGTTCTTTTCAAAAAGAACAACATTTTTTTGCATGATTTCGTTGTTCCCTTCAAAAGGAACAACACCGCATGATTTCGATGTTCCCTTCAAAAGGAACAGCACCGCATGTTTTTTATGTTTCTTTGAAAAGGAACAGCACCACTTGTTTTTGCTGTTCCTTTCAAAAGGAACATCAGTTTCGTTGTTCCCTTCAAAAGGAACATCCCCGCATGTTTTTTTTGTTCCTTTCAAAAGGAACAACACCGACTGTTCTTGCTGTTCCTTTCCAAAGGAACAACATTTTCACAGATTGTTTTTGTTGTTCCTTTCCAAAGGAACAACACTTTTTGAGTGCATTTTTCTTGTTTGTGAACAATTTTTTGAGGATTTTTATGAATTTTTCATAACTTTTTGAAAGACAAACATACAATTTATGAAAGGATACACAATCATACAAATTAAAGCTTACTGTAATCAACAAATCAAAAGAAATCGTCATTTTTAAGAAAGTTGTTTAGTAATGATAAGAAAAAGGAGAAAGAGACATAATCAATAACATGATCTTGTTGTCTTACTACCACTAAATTTATATGATCGATTATATTTATCATGTTGGTTCTTTCCCATATTTTATAACTTTCTTTGATTTTTACTTATAGAGTAGGAACAAGGGCATATTCTTTTCTATTGAGTTGTTCAGACTTCTTCCACCATCCCTACTCTTAAGGAGTGTTGAGCCATCCTTTATGAATAAATAGGAAAGTGCTATATGAAAATAAAAATATTTACATATTTCATTAATAATTTTATAATTTGACAGATGGAGGATATGGGGTCTCATCAAGAGCCGGTCTACGATATTCATAAGGAAGCAAGTGAAGTGGAATTCCCATCATGGCCACCAAACCACGGATATGGTCTAATGGACAATTGAAAAATTAAGCAGTCCTTGGAACAGGAGGTCTCATCATGAGCCGGCCTGCCCACTTTTCACTTCTTCCCAGTGAATGGCATTGTGATTTATCTGGTCACCAAGCCAGCACAATGGCCTCCGTTATGACAATTAACAAGCACTTCCTCAGCATAAATAAAGGACAATGGTTGCAAGGGTGAGAGAGCAACTCTGTCAAGGTTATGGACACCTGTGGGCAACAGAGCTCTGCTAATGGTATTGGAGCCACATTTATACATATCAATAGTGATATTAAACCATTTTTCCTATATCTCTATTTAAATATCAGATGAAAGTATGAATTCTTAACCTTTGATTTCGAACCTATTATACATGAAAATCATCATAAATCGATCACATTAGTTTAAGTGGGTAATAAACGGATTTGTACTTATGTTTATCTTAAGCTGTCCCTTCTCCTTATCCTTAAATCATTACAAAACGCTTCTATATCTATTTACGATTTATCACATGCATGGATTTCAGTAATGTGATAATTTGTTGATTGTATCATAAGTATGTATGCCTTTCCATGCTGTACAATTGTTGTGCAATATGTTTCTCTTTTATTTTGTTGAGTTGCCACAATATTGATACTGCATTTTTACAAAAAAACATTCTGCTTGAACTTTTTTGCATGCATCTTATCTATTGTCATTCCAAACTGAAACTGTGGACTCAAGAAAATTGCATACAGAATTGTGATTTGTTTACAGGAGCACAAAAAGTATGGGGGAAAACTCTATCCGCAGCATGATCACTATTGCAACTAAACAGCAAAGGCTAGCAAATGCACACAATTCTTCAAACATGATATGCTTGCATGGCTTCTACCTTTTGCATCACTTTCAGTATCCGCTCAGCCTACATCAGCTTCAACAAAGGCCAGTCCCTACATGTCATTCCACATTTTTTCGGAGGTAACACTTGAGGTAAAATAACATAATTTTCTGATTTATTATGAATTTAGGAGAATTTCATGAAAATCCATTGAGCATTGTTTATCATCATTCATTCCACATCTTTACCACTTTCCATTTTTTTAGACACGTCTCATCTTTCAGTTTGGGGGAGTGTTGATTTACTTCATTTCTTTCTTATGACCATGTCAGTAATCTTCTTTGATATTCTTATTCATTCTCAACACCTCCATTATTCCATGTTGTTTTACATCAAACATAGATTTCAACAGATTGTAGCAACCACCTCTCTTTGTTTTCTAGCATCGCATGAGGACATGCTAATTCTTCAGTTTGGGGGGGGGGGGGATTGCTACACATGATGGATGTTTTCCACTTTCTTTCTCATTTAAGGCATACAATTTCATTTTTGTACAGTGCAGAAATTGATTTGCATATATTTTTAAAACTATGAACTGAATTCTTGTGATTTCTGGATAACAAAGAGGTATCATTAAAATACACAAACCCAGATAATTTCACACTAAATTAGTTCATAAAATTTTGAAAATTATGCACTATCACCTAAAACCATTTTGTTTATATCTCATGATCCGTGCATCAAAACGATCTGATTTTTGAGAAAATGGTTAATGAAGTTTGTTGTTACTTATCTCACATTTTTCTGCAACTTCATATGAATATAGTTGAACATCAACTGTAAAAAAATTTATGCCTCTATTGCTAAAATTGAATATTCATTATTTGAGAAAACATTCATTTGTTCCATCTATTTCATGAGTTGGGATGAACAATTTTCTTTTCTTGGTTAACACATGGGTTTTGTCTTCGTATTGCATGAGGGCATACAATATATTCAGTTTGGGGGTATGTTGGATCGTGAATACGACCACTTTTTAACACTTATTTCATCCATCTTTACTCTTATTTATCATATCATTTATTATAATTTATCATATAAATCCATTTTATAATGATTTATGCTCTTATGGATGAATATTATTTCTTCTCCTTTATGTTTAATAAATTGATGATTATTATGCATAATTTTATCAATGATGTTTTATTAATATATTTTGTAATATCACTCACCATTTTAGCCTCCAAGATATTTACTAGACTGCAGATTTGATTTCCAAATCATCATGAAATATTCCCACTCAGAAATTCGCTGGAATAAGAAGTGACAGTTTTGCGGTTATGATTCTGGGCAAATGAAGAAGAATCTGGAAAATCTGGAACATGGGTTTTGTCCAGAACGGGCCCAATTAACTTTTTTATGAAACGGTTTGCCCAAATTTGGCTTATATTGAGAGATACGCAAGGTTATTTGAGCACAATTTTCTCAGATTTGTTGTTGCGGCCGACCTCCAAATCTCAACTACAAAGCCAAATTCGCCTTGCTCTTGTTGAAAGATTGTTGGAAATGTATTTTCTGGTTGATCAAGTTGTTGGGAGCAATCCAATATTGTTATGGGAGATTATATTTGCTATCTAATTTCTCCTTTTTCTGATTATAAAAGGAGAGCATGTATTGTGTATTGAGGAAGAATGGAGAACAATGGATGATTATTGAATTTCCTTTGTAACATTATAATTCCTTGACTCTTGTGAGCAAAGAGCAACTAATGTAAAATCTATTCGTGTTTTATTAATACAAAGAGGAATTCTCGTTCCATTTCTCAAGCTCTACAGTAGCACAGCAGTGCTTTCACCGGCGGTTGAGGGCCCGGCCCTGGTGGAGCGATCCGCTGTTTGTATTTCTATTTCTTTATTTTCTGTTGTGTGAAGTGTGTTTACTTCTTATTTCGATTACAGAGTGAATTGATTGCTTTGAATACAAATCCATTAACGAATTACATTGCTATCTACTTTGCTGTTCATTTATTCTGCTATCATTATGAAAGCCTTGCTATTCTGTATTCGACTCTAAGTTATTATTCTTTGTGATTGATTGATTTGCATAATTGGCTGGCGATAGATTAAAGTACTGAGATTAGTGAATTTCATAATTGTTGTTCAAATCATCTTGCTGTTCCATTTCTAGTTACTGCTTATTTCTGATTCATAGCTTTAGCAGTTTGGTTACAGTTGTTGTGTATGCGTAGGAGTTACAAGTTGTTGTTCCTTTTTAATTCTTTACAGTTTATTTCATTTACTTTCACCCGCACGAAGATTGAGTTTTCTTTCATTTCGATTGTTTTAAGATCACCAACTATAGAGGACAGAGGTTATTGATCCCAAGTCCGCAAAATTGGTTATCTTACATCGATTTCTAAGGGAAGGAGTTATTGCTACTGCATCCCTGATCGATGTTTTTTAGATTGGTTTAATTAAGGTTTCAGAGCATTTCTATTTATGTTACTATAATTAGATTTCTTTACAAGAATCCATTTACTCCTGTATTTCGAACACTGTACTACATATTGCAAGGCATTACTCTTGGATAAATTGCTGCCTCAGACTGAGTACACTCTTGAAATAAAAGTCGCTCCTAGATTGATAATTAATGTGAGATAAATAGGTGTTAAAAAGATACCTTTTATGCCTCAACACTCTAGAGAGGATCTGCATGTTAGCTCCGCAAAACATTCCTGTTGATGTTGGACTACCTCGAGAACCTAGGATGGTTCGTTGGGTTGCATTGATGGCCCGTCATGCTGCTGAGGGCGTCAAGGTTGTTCGATTTCCTTTTTCATATTTCCGTTGGTTGGAATGCCAACTTTTTGTTATAGAGGATTTTCCATACGCCGAGATAGATTTCCACAGTGATCGAGAGATGGCTCTCCCAGCAGGGGAACAATGGGATGAATCAGGTAAAATCATTTTCAACAATTTCTAAATTCTAATTTTTTTTTGTATTTTAATCATCTTGAGATTAATAACCAAAAGTTTTAAATGCAGATGTGGGCCCACGGTGACCAGCCTATCTTCAGCCTTATGAAAGGAGACAACCAGCTACCGCCGCACGAGCCCCAGTAGGCCAATCAGTAGAGATCCTGTCTGATTTAGAGTATCACCTAGAGCGCCTGACTCTAGACATTCCAGAGACGGGCATAGATGATATTCCACTAATATTACAAAGATACGTGATTGGTGTCCCAGGACCTTTTAATAGGTTCCTATGTAGGGTGGCCCGGGCAGTGGTCTGTTATCGTGATCACCACCAGTGATAGGATGATCATGTTGTAGACTAATATTTTTTACCTTTTGTATTACCATTTTTGCCAATCATAAGGTGTTTCCAACCTATGATCGAAGATGATATATATTTTTGAAACACTTCTATACTATGATATATCACTATTTACCGGCTATCTGTGTACATGTTATGAATTTAGTTTAATTTACTATTTTGATTATTGCAAATGTCAATTTGTCATACTAGAAGCTACTGCATCTGCTAATGTATTTAAATGTCTTGGAATATGCTGATATTCAATGTAATCAAATTCACGTTCCAAAAGATGAACTCTTAAAAATAACCGTAATAACACCGGATTTCTAATGGCATAAACCCTGTTGAGCTATAATACAACAAGTTCAGAATCCAACCTAAAAATCAAACTCTAAATTCCAAATGATATGGATTCAGATAATAACTCAATCACTTCACTATACTCTACAATGTTATTCTTTGTTTGACCAAGGCTTACCCCATGCATGGATACTAACTCGTCAAAGGGTGAATAGATAACCCAAGTTGCGAAAGAAATGTTCCGTGTACTACGACAAACCCCATCAGCAAAACCAATGTAGGTTTGAAGAGATGTCGACATCTGCAATATTAAGAGTAAAAATTAGATAAGCAGGAATAGTGACAATACACACTTCTAAACTAGGCACGTTTTTCTAATCTAAGACACACCAGCAGTAAAGAAATCTATTCTAACAAAAAAAATCTCCACACCAAGTTTAAGAATAATATCTCTTCATATAAAGCCCATTTTTAGGTTTATCTAAAGGGACACCGTCAAAATCTATCAGTTCATAGGCCCCTTTTGCTAGCTTTTGCTTAACAATGAAAGGACCATGCCACATAGGCACGAATTTTCCAGCTCCTAGCTTATCATTGGCTTGATCATAAACTAAGACTAGGTCTCCTTCTGAAAAATTTTGAGGGGTAACACTTCTATCATACTGAGCTCTTATTCGTTTGACATGAGCCTCATTTGCTATTGCAGCATTTCGTCGATTCTTATCTAACTGAGCCATGTACAAAAAACGTTTCTCCTCTTAAGACGTATCTGGGAGTAATTCTATGGCTAATTTCAAAGACATAATTTTTCATTTAATCGGAAACACAGCTTCCAAACCGTAAACCAGTTGAAGGGGAGTGAAACCAGTTGATGTTTTTACTGAGGTTCGATATGCCCAAAATGCTGAAAATAACATGGAATGCCAATTCGACATATGAATACCAATAATTCGTCTGATCATAGTGACTAAAACTTTATTTATAACTTCAACCATACCATTAGCTTGCGGATAATACGGAGTGGAACTATCGTGGCACAAGCCAAGTTGATCTGTCAGTTCAGTCATCATGATATTTTGAAAATCACTTCCGTGATCTGTAATAATGGCTTGAGGGACACCAAATCTAGCAATTATGTGATTGAATACAAAAGTTGTAGCAGTCTTGCCATTTGCCGAAAATGTAGGCATCGCCTTGGCCCACTTAGTAAAATAATCTATTGCTAAGATAATATACGCATGCCCCCCGGCCGAGTGAGGGTTACATGTAATAAAGTCAATACCCCATTTTTCGAAAGGACCGACAGCAATTATAGGGTGAAGAAGAGTGGTTGGCGCACGCATCTTACAATCAAAGAGTTAACAATTGTGGCATTTCCGGACTGCATAGATACAATCTTTGAATAATGATGGCCAGAAATAACCAGCGCGTAATATCTTTTGGGCTGTGGCATACCCAGACATATGACCGCCACATGCTCCGGAATGGCAGTAATTTAAAACCTTCTCAGCTTCTTCATGAGTAAGACAGCGTTGGAAAACAGAATCCGCTCCACAACGATAGAGTGTATCACCAATAATGTTATATTTCTTGGATTGGAAACATATTTTCCGTCGCTGAGATCATGAGATTTCAGGCCGAAAATATTAGGTTTGGAGATAAACGATAATATCCCCATACCATGGATCAATAGTAATAATAAGAAACAAGGATTCGTCCGCAATGGGCTCCTCCGCCACAGTTTCGGTATCAATACAGGGGAAATCACACATGAGTTCGGCAAAAACCAAATATTTCTTTGTCTTGGATTTTTCAAACTCCAAGTCAAATTCTTGTAGGATAAATATCCATTTGGAATACTTTCCCCCTATAAATTGTTTGGTTAAAATGTACATCATAGGGTTACAGTCAGAAATTACTGTGTTTTTGCGTAATAAGATGTAGTGTCTAAATCATTGGACAGCTTGAACAGCTGCCAAGGCTAATTTCTCCACATGTGTGTATTTGATCTCAGTTGGATGCATATTTCGACTAAGATAGAAAATCACATGTTCAGTGTTGAATTCGTGTTCCTGAACTAAAACCATTCCAATTGTGAAATGAGAGGCGGCGAGGTACAAAACGTAGTCCTGGTTGTAGTTGGGAGGATGCAATAACGGTGCATGGGTTAACGCGTGTTTAAGTGCATCAAAAGATCGATCAGCGATCTCATCCCAAAAGAATGGAATGTTTTGTTTCAGCAACCGGGTAAAACCTTTTGTTATTTCGGTGTAGTTAGGAATGAACCGACGTAAAAATTTTGTTTTCCCCTGCAAACTTTGGAGTTGGCATAGAGTCGAAGGAGGAGGTAAATTGACAATAGCTTCGACCTTCGACGGATCAATGCGAATTCCTGCTTTCGAAACAACAAATTCTAATAAGCGACCTGATTCTACACAGAAAACACATTTGTGTGCATTCAACCTAATTCGATAATGCCTACATCTCATAAAAATAGCTCGTAAGTGAGTGAGATGGTCGGCCGTACGCGATGAATGAGCAGGTGAATCATCGAGATAAGGTTGCACAATGTGCTTAATGTCATGAAATGCATAAGACATAGCCCTTTGAAAAGTTGCTCCAGCGTTCTTCAATCCAAAAGGTAGTTTGCAATAAGCAAATGTCCCCCACAGACAAATGAAAGTTGTTTTTGGCTGATCAACAGGGAGTATGTTTATTTGATTGTAACCCGAAAAACCATCCATAAAGGAAAACATTTCACTGCCAGCACAATCATCAATTATTTGATCGATATAGGGGGTTAGATAATTGTCTTTAGGACAAGCTCGATTAATATCCCTATAGTCGATACATACTCATATCGTTCCTTGCCTTTTAGTAACAGGAACAATATTTGATACCCAATCAGTTAAAGGAATTGGATAAATGAAACCTGCACGAACTAATTTCTCAACTTCGGCTTTGATAGTAGCAGCTTTTCTAGGATGTATTTGACGTAGACGTTGACGGACAGGTTTGGCATCCGGGTAAGTCTTGATTTCATGTACGCCAACTGATGGATCGATTCCTCTCATTTATTCGTAGGACCAGGGAAACACATCACGAAATTCTTGAAATAGGGCTTTATAAGTTTGAATTTCATTTTCTGTATAGAAAGCATCTATATGAATGTTTTCAATTATTCCTGGATTTACTGAAATGTCAATTGGAATCGATCGAGAGATATTATCCAAATTTAACTCAGAATCAGGATTTTACAATGGATTCTGAGGCTCTTTGACATATTCAGCAGTAAAAATAGAAATGAAATCATCTTCAAAATGATCCAGCTTAGGTAAAAACGAAGATCGATGGTGTAGATCTTCCAATGGTAAATCGTCAACAGACAAAAGTTCACGAACCTGCTCATCAGTATGAACAAGATCAGGAAATGTCATTGTGGCTGAACTAGATATAGAAAGTGATTTCTCATGGATCCCATTCATTGGATTAGTTTCGGTTGAAGAACGGTCGGAAAGTGACTGTACAGCCTGACATGAAATTTCAAATGGACTCAAAGGCATCATGCCATCAAATGAATCTAACTCGAAGTCGGAAGGTACGACCCAAGGATCATCAAACATAACAGTATCTGACAAAATCATATGAATAGTTGTGATAGTAGGCGATACGTTAGGAGGAGGAAAGGAAAAAGTTCCTACTAAACCAGAATATTTAATCAAACCTACTCCAACATCCTTTTAAGGGATAGCCACTTTACCAACATGCTAGATTGTTTCTGTAGAGGCTGGATCGGAAGAAAAATAAGTTAACTGATATATTGTAACGATCCTTCCTTGATGTGGAAATTTTATAAGTCGAAAGGCCGAAGAAACAACATCATTCATAGCATAAGACCAACTACGAGCCAGGAGAAGGTTGTAATCTAGAGGGGCATCAACCACTTCCACATCTAGATTTACTATTTTACCTTCAACCCCTATGTGTAAATCCTGCAAAATGCCAAAAGGGTGGAAACCTCGGCCATCAAAAGCCTTTAGAATCATCAGAGACTGATTGAGTGTAGGATAACCAAGCGATTTCCAACACTGAATCGACATAATACACGTTGAAGCTCCCTCATCAATCATAATCTGAAAAATCGGTCTGTTTTTTACTAACACTGGAATTTGGAAAGCCATTTGGTGAGGTAGGTGAGGTATACTATTCTCTAAATCGAATATTATAAGGTTTGAATCCTGAATATCGACAGCTCCTATGGCAGAAAAAAGTAATTTATGCTGTGCTGGGCATGACTGTAGCACTTCCAAGACCGACATTGCTGAAGGGGAAATAGCTAAATCTTCAACAATGTTGTAATTCTGAGCAGCTCTCGCATGTGGATTGAAAGCTGATTTATGAAGAACACCTTTATCAGGTGTTTTGATTATTAAGTTTGGATTTTGTTTCTCGATATGTAGTGGACCAGAAACAGTAGGAGGTGTAGTTGATGTGTTTGTGCTAGAATATTTTGCTTCTTTACCATCAACAGGATTCTTAGTACCATAATCTTGCGATCGCATCGCAATCCTGACATGAGACATCATCAAAATAGGTTCTTCTGAGGCATTTGAGGTAGAACCAATCATCTTACTATCTTGAGTTGGAAAAGTATCCTTCAAGACAACAGGTTGTTGTGAACCTTTAACGAATTTTGCAACCTCTGCTCGATGTGGGCATGCTTTACTAAAATGATCCTCGTCACAAATGTAACAAGGATAATGAGGTTTACATTTTTCATCATTGGATTCGTTTTTATCAATTTTTTCTTTTGAATTCTTTTTTTTTTATTCTTCCCTTTCTTTTTACCGTCGGATTTAGATTTGGCCGTAGATGTCTTTACGACATGAATGTCGGAAGAAATTTCTGGGGAAGATTCTCTTTTCAGGGAATCAGGTAAAGTTATAATAGGAGAATAATTCTTTGAAGATTTCTTCTTGCTTTTAGTATTTACTATACCAATCATACCATTAGTGGCATGATACCCTGAAGGAGCTGCAACTATTTGGCCTTGTTTTGGAAGATCGGGGATTTTTTCATGTAAAGTACCTGACTGTGTATAAACGAGGTCAAGGTACTAAGCTTGATCAATCACTTGCTCCTCAGTAACACTTCTAGCCTTAGCTACGTCTTCAGTGATTTTGGGTAACAATGATTTAACAAACCATTCTGCCAAAATTTGATCCGTAATGTAAACTTTCACCAAACGCCTTCTACGTCTCCATTCATGAATATGATCATAAATATATGTGGACGTGGATTGCTTTAGTGAGGTTAATAGTTTTGTGCCATTTTCGTATCTGACAGGCAACTGAAAATGAGTCAAAAAGGTAGCTGCTAACTGACTGAAATTATTAAAAGAGCCTCGTGGTAGCTCAATGTACCATTTGGCAGCAAGACCAATAAGAGTTCTTTGGAAAAGACGTAAGCGAATCAAATCATCAATTATTGAATTAGACGCACACCAGAGGTGATAAGTCATAACGTGATTTGATGGATCCTCTCCTGACTTACCTTCGAATTTTGGTATATCAATGGGCAACTTATGCGGCATTTGTGGCCAGTACGGATAATAGAAAATTGGATCATTCGTAAGGCACGTCAAATCAGGTAAATCCAAAGTTGCAGTAAATGGTAACTAACGGTTAGGGTCGCAAAAACCTTGAGTAGCCAAAGCAGTTCCAGGAGGAGAATACCCAGGATAAATGGGAATCGGATTTGCATTAGGAATTGTGTAACCTCTCGGATATCCAGGATTAACCGGACCAAACAAGGGTTGTTGAAGTTGTTGATAAGTATAGCCAGGGTACGGTTGATACTAATAATTTGGATTTTGTGAAATGAGACCGTATTGAGGTTGTCCCTAGTACGGTTGATACGTGAATTGCGGTTGACTTGTGACAACTGTACTTGTACCAGCTTGTCTCGCAGGCATCTAGACCAAAGGCTGAACTGAAGGTCCTTACTGGGGTACAGATACTTGAGGGATTTGCACGGATGTAGGGATAGAAGAACTCGGAGCTACATATACTCCAGAAACAGGTGTTATAGGTTTAACAGGCGTTGCAGCAGTTGCAGCAGTTTGAGGTAGAGTCTGAGGTGTACAAGGCCCAAACTATTGAACAGAGCTAGGTGTAGGAGTTTGAATAGTAGGTTGGACAGGTTGCTGGGTTGGACTAGAAACCAAAGGCTGTCCAGGTTGAGAAGGCAACTGCACATTAGGGTGCATAGGATGTTGATATTGGGATGGATCCCACACCATATTCATTCCAGGGTATTGTCCCATAGAAGGTTTAACATAAGTACCATAGCCTAGTTGAACATAGGGTTTATAAGTAAGTGGTAAATTTTCGGCTCCTTGTACAGATGATTGAGTATAAGGATATTGGAAACCTTGAATTGGGTACTAACCTTGAGGTTGATAACCCTGAGGCGCATACTGAAGCTGGGGTTGATAAGGACCCTGAGGAGTATATTGAGTTTTGGGTTGGCCTTGGGGAATGTACTATCCTAAAGGTTGATAACCTTGAGGTATGTACTGTCCTTGAGGTTTTCCTCCAAAATAATATGATTCCACAGTTTGTCCTGGGAAAAATTTACCTTTAGGTTGCCTCCCCGGCGGTAATTGACTGCCTGAAGGTTTCCCCCCAGGCGGTAACTGATTACCCTAAGGTTTCCCCCCATGCGGTAACTGATTTCCCTGAAATGGTCCTCCAGGCGGTAACTGACTGCCTTGAGGTTGAGGATTTGGAATATTACTAGACATCATAAAGATTTGCTCTTCGTTCGACATTTTAGTTTTAACTCCATTAAGACCATATGACAATACGTGTTCAATTGGTTGAGGATCTGCTCCAGAGAAAGTATGAGACAAATCCTGATAACCCGTAGGAAGAGAAGGACCACCGTGTAAAAATGCTTCTGGTGTCTGGGAAAAAATGGATGACTCTCCTGCCATAATGGATGACGGATAGTAACCTCTAGGTGTAGAATGAAATGGAATTTGAGGTGGAGAAAAATCAAGACCCAGATTCTCTAAAACGTTTGTTAAAGATATATACCAAGTGTCCATTCGAATAGGGCTATAGAAAATAGATTCACACTCCCTAAGATTTAAAGACTGAGGGGATTCAGGAAGAGATAACTCTTCGTCTAGACTAGTAAGTTCTTCAATAGAAATGAGACCAGATGGAAGATCTTCAGTGATAATATTTATTACCCTAGGTTTACTAGGATCACTAGAAGATGGTGTAATAAATCCTGAGGATGTTTCCAAGACAGAAGGTTTAGTTTCAGGCTTAGAAATTTCAGGTTCGTCAGCTAATTCACTGGAAGGAGAAATACTACCAGTAACTTCCGAAACTGAAATTGGTTCTTGAATGTGTTATGTTGTGGGTGTTTAATGATCAGGATGAACAACTATAGATGAAGTTCCAACTTCTGTTGATCTACTTCTACCGCTACCAGATGATACTAGAGCATGCAGCCGTTCAAGCTGACCTCGTGTATATTCAGGGGGTTTTCCTTGAAGTCTCCGGGATTGTCTCGACAATTCCGCCACGATTAAATATTAAATAATCACACGCAAACAAAGAAAAAATTCAATAAAAACACCTAAAGTCTCTAAAGAAACAAACAACTGAATCACACGCTTAAAAATCTAAGAGTTAAAACCACACACAAACAGTAAATTTCCCATACTAAAAACACTAGTTGGTGATGAAATCCAACTTAGTAGAAATTTAATACAGAAAGGGCGATCGGAATAGTTACCCTGACAACCCTTTTAATGAAACAGACTGGCACAAGTTTCTACACAAAACCATCCCATGTGAAGAGAAACCCCCAGAGATTCCAAGTGAGTCTAGTCGACGTCTGCTCCAGGTACAGTGAGATCTTTCCTTCACCATCACATTAGGAAATAATCTTAAGTTTTTGGACACTAAGGTTACTAACAATAACAAATACAACTGGGGGAACAGTCTACGATCCGATCCCATGCCCAAGGGCAGAGTTACAAGCTCAATCCCCTTGAAGGTTCCTCGACATGGTTAATCCAAGGTTTACCAACAAGTGACCCCAGGATCCTCGACAATGGTTAATCCGATGTTTACCATTTGTAATGTGAGCAAAATCTTCTATCTTTCCCAATGAAACAGAATTGATTGTCTCAAAGGTTCGGACATGATTTCGTGATTGAATTCTTTAAGAGAAGCTTCCCAGATTGTACCAATTACAATTGGACTTATTTCCTACCACAAGATTTATCTACTTGTTTGTTTTTACTATCTTGGAGAGTTAATTACTCCCTACTCCAAGATACTAGCCTAAGCTATGTTGGTGATAAGAGCCCTAGAAAATAAAAAGATTGCTAGATGAATTTTAATTAAGCATTACTTTTATGAGTTGTTTATTAAGTCAATAGGTACGAAAATCAAACTTTGATGGTGTGAAGACTTGACTTCCAAAAACACTAAAAATGCACCTAAAAATGATAATCAACTCATTTTCTTTCAATGAAATTCTAGCTAAAGAAAGAGTTCGAGAATGCAATTATTTTAAGAAACAATTATTTCTTTGAACATAAAGAAAAATTGGAAGAAAATATTTTTGTCTTTTCAACAATAACTCAAAATAAGACAAATTATCAAAGCTCACAACAAAATCCTTTCACTTTCAACAACTTTAAACCACAAAAACAATTTTCCTTCAAAAGAAATCTACAAATTTTTAAAAGCACTCAAAACTACAAAACTAATTTCGAGATCTACAAACTTTTAAAATCTAATTGAATAAAATCTTTAATATTTTTTAAGAATGTTTTAATTATTTGTTCAGTAAACTAAGGATCTATTTGTCCAGAATAACAAATAAATAAAAAACACTCAGATATGTTTTTTTATAAAAATGAAATTCAAAACCTATAACAAGGTCTTTCGAAGATTTGGAAAGAAATAAGTAGATCTATTTCTCAATAAAGGATGGATTTCACAATCAGGCCAGACTCAGCAAAAAGGCAAAAAGACCAATGTAATCTGAGGTATTTCAAACTGCCAATGCTTTGAATCACTACAAAGACCAAATTAAAAGCAATCCAAAATGAAAAACTTCTAGAAAATCATCAAGACACAGATACTGTTGGAAATCATTCACAAAAAGCTTTTGACAGAAACAACGTCAATCTGGGCAGATACTAAAAATTCCAAATCAAAAATAAAGATAAATTGTAGAAAGAAATCTAGAGTTTTTCAAAATTTAAACAGGGTCCGCAGGTTTACAGAAGTAACAGGTGCGGTCCCGCACTGTTTACTTAAGGAAAGTGCGAAACTGCTTGCACTGTGCAAAACGACAAAGTGCAGTCCCTAGAAAAAATAAAGAAAAACATAAAAGATTTCAAAACTTTAAAAAACAGAGAAAACCTAAGCTACCCAGGCAGATATCTATCAATCAAAAACCAGGAAATTTTTTTTCCTCAAATCAAAATAAAAGAGAACCAAAAACAACAAGTTCTTTCCCCAGTGGAGTCGCCAATTTGTTGTGCGGATTAATCAATCTTGTGGACAAGACCGATCTCCCTAGTACCAAAAAGGGTAATCTAGCAACAAACAGCCAAATGAACTAATCTTTCTCTAAGCATATACGATATACAAACAACACTATAGAGGTGTAAAATACTTACCGTAGGTCCAGTGCTTGTTCGAAGTCGTTGTTGTCCCTCGTGCACTTGAAGGAGTTACCTTCATAAACATGCAACAAACAAGCAAAAATTAAATAGCACCTGTATAGTAAACATCGTAAATCATGCTTATCATAGTGATCAAGGAATCCATGAAATAAACAGTTAACTAACATCTTATTGAGAAAAATGAATTCATTTGTATTAACTTTAAAAGAAGGAAAACCTTACAACCTTAGCCTTGATGTTGAACAGGTCTTCCCGGGGTCCGAAGTAGGAATCTCCTCTACTTTGATAAGCTCTGCACTCCTCCAACTGAGAAAAATAGAGGTATGTGATCTCTCCTCACAAAAATCTCAGTTGAATGAGTCTGAATCGCAGAGCACTTAACCTCAAATAATTTAAAGCTTCAACTCCCCTTGAGGCTACCCAATGCCTCTTTTTATAGTGGAAAAGAGGAGGTTTCAGTTCCAACTATGAAGGGGTAGAATCCTCCTTCAAAGGGATAAGCTCCTCACATCAAGGGGTTAGCTCCATAAGGTAAGGGATACATGAACCTCAAAAGAGCGGTTCTGTCACCGCAAGATTCTTTCTAGAGGCTTCTAGAATTTACTGAAAGTGAGCTTTTTTTAGTTTACTTGCGCCTTTTTAATCTTTATAGGGGTCCACACCCATAACACAAAGAAATTTCATTCAGGTACACAAGAGACATGAACATTAGGTGCGGGACCGCAGGCAAGACATAGAGAAAGTGCGACACCAAAGTTAAGGAGAATTTTAGGAACTTTTCTTTGATTTTCAAGGCTTGACATGAGGAACTGATATTTTAGACTTGGAAATGAGGAAGTATGAGTAATAATGAGCTCATACACATAGCAGAATGTCAGGATGACAATTTTCAGTGTAACAGTACTCAGTGGGTTTCCCCTGCATTATACGTGATTTTCTAGGTTATTTAGCCACAATTAAAAGTTTTAACACATGAAATCAAAGAAAATTTCAACAAAATATACTAAAGTATATAAAGAAACAATCAAAGTGATTACACGCCTACAAAATATAAGAAAGAAATCCACACACAAACAGTAGATTTCCACACTAAAAACACTAGTTGGTGATGAAACCCAACGTCGTAGAATTCTAATGTGGAAATGGCGGTTAGAACAGTTACCCCGACAACCTACTTAATGAAACAATCTGGTGGAAGTCTCTCCACTTATACCATTTCGAAGTGAAAATTACCCTCCAAAAAGTCCAAGTGAGTCTAGTCGACGTCTACTCCAAATACAGTGGGACCTTCCCTCCACCATCACCTTTGGAAAGAATCCTAAAGTTTATAGCCACTAAGGTTACCAATGGGAACAAATGTACCTAGGGGAATAGTCTACAATACAATATACATGAAAGGGAACAGTAACTAGCTCAATCCCCTTGAAGGCTCTTGATATAATCCAAGGTTTACCAACAAGTGACCCCAGGCTCCTCAACAATGGTCTATCGGAGGTTTACCGTTTTTAATACATGCACATCTATTATCTTTCCCAATGAGATAGAACATATGATTACCTCACTGGTTCCGACGTGATATCGTGCTTGAATATTTTAAGAAGAGCTTCCCAGAGCACAAATGCTACAATTGGATTTTTCCTACCACAAGATTGCTACTTGTTTGTTTGAACTGTCTTGGAATGTTAATTACAACCTATTCCAAGACACTAGCCTAATCTTTGTTGGTGGAAAAGAGCCCTATAAAATGTAAAATATCTAGATTGATTTTATTAAAGTGTTGTTTTTAATTTGGTTGTTTCTTAAGACAGAAGGTATGGAAGTGAAACTTCAATGATGTTTTATGATCCGACTCAAAAATACGCTAAATGCATCTAAATGAAAAGTGCAACCCTTTTCTCCTCAATGAATCTTATTTAAGGGAAAGATGGAGAGATTTAACAATTTCCAAAGCACCAATTCTTTCTTCATAAACAAAATCTTTGAAAAGAAGACGATTTATTTGAGAACTCAATTTCATAAAATTATCAATTACTCGTTCGAAATGAAATCCTTTATCAATCAGATCAGAAACTGCAAATCATAAAACAAACCATTTCCAAAAATAAAACCATATCTAAAACTCCTAAAAACATAAAATTCAAAATCAAAAGAAAATTTCTAATGTTGAACTTTATCTAGAAAGTTTGAGGACATTTTTTCTTAGTTTGTGATCGAACCAAGAAGAATTTCTACTTATTTCTGCAGAAACTAAAACATCCAAAAATGGTTTGGTGTGAAAATCAGGCCTTAGTAAATTGAAATCTCTTCTAAATTTTCAAATGAAAATAAAATCAATTTTCATAAAAATAAGTTTTTCAACAAGTTTAATGTCAAAAAAGGAATTTTCATAATACCAGGAAGCTGAGGTATATGAAAGTTTCTTATATGGAGCAGTGAGAAAATAGGGCAAACACTCACTCATAAAATGCAAATCAGATGAAAAATCACACAAACACAAAAGTTGCTGGAAAGAAACTTACACATAATACTTTGGAAGTCAAGACAAATTGGGGAAAACATAGATAATCTAGCAATCTAGCTCCTAAAAAAAGAATTCTAAATTTTTCAAAAAATTTCCACAGATCCACAGGTTCTAATGGACAACATAGTAGTACCGCACTATTCTCAACTAAAAACTGTGGAGCCTACTGCACTATTTTCAAATAAAAGCCATGGGGGACAGGAAAATACATAAAAATAAAAATTCAGCTTTTATTTTCAGGGATTCTCAGAAGTTATCTACCCAACCCAGTTTCAGACTAATCAAAATCAGAAAACTCTTTGAGATTCAAACTGAATGATAAAAATGAAAACAAAGTTCTATTCCCCAGTGGAGTCGCCATTTTGTTATGCATATTAATCCCTTTTGCGGACAAGAGTGATCTCCCTAGTATCCTATGGATAGCTAGAAACAAACATCCATTTTCAAATTGCTTTCTATATATTATTTTCAATTCAAAATTATTATAAACAAAGAAAGAGGACATGTCCCCACCTTCAAATCCGACGTTCGGTACAATGTTTTATCCAGTTGCTCCAAAGAGGCTTCTTCAGTAAGTAGAACCTGCAATGAAAGATAGACAAAATAATTAAAAGCACATGCAACATATAATAATTGAGAATAGCTAATATAACTTAGTGATCAAGGAATATAAGTATTTAATTATTCAAATAAGCACAAAAACAACTCAATGAGAAAAGGAGATGCATATGTATTATCTTGAATGAAAATAGTAACTTTACAACATGATGCCTTGATGTCGTACAAGTTTCTCCTAGGGTCCTGAAAAATCGTTCCTCCTTCAAATTGACAAGCCTTCCTCTCTTTGAACTAGCATGAAGTTATGGACATGAGTGTGTGATCATTCTCAAGAGAGTATGCTCTCTTGAGAATTTATTCAGCAATTACCATACACAAGGTACAATCTACCCTTGAGACGAAAACATGAGCTCAATTTATAGGGAAATGGAGGTAGTTTCAGTTGCATGAAGACGGGGATAGATTCCTCTCATGAAGGGATTTGAGCTACATAGAACAAGGGATAAGCTCCATGAGTGGAGGGATAGAGCTCCATGAGTGGAGGGATAAAGCTCGAACTGATCGCGCCTCTAGAAGCTTCCAGTTGGGAGAATACTTGTCCAGCTAAGCTTCTATATTTTCCTTTGTTTGACTATTTACGAGGGTCCGCAGGTTTTATAAGCAAAACGTGTGGGATTTGTCGTAGGCTACAGAACAAATATTCGCGGATCCGCAGGAAAGAGCTAGGAAAAGTGCGGAGTTATAATTTTCATGGTTTTAATGAGCTTTTCTTCAATTCCAAGACTTGGTTTAGGAACATTAGGGTTTTTTACTTCTAAGGGGGTAGAATATGGGTGATGATGAACCTATATAGACATTCAAATGTCATGGTGACAAAATAACGTGTAACACTTTTCAAGTAAAATTAGTTGATATAACTTGAAAGTAGAATGGTGTTGAAGCTCAAGAAGATAATTATCAGCTTTTGTGGGTCCAAAATCCCGTCAGTGGGAAGATGTGATCAGAATTTGGATCAGGGCATGAAATTAGCTAGAAATTTATAGTGCTCAAAATTGTTTCAGGCCCGAATGAATAGATAGAGTTAATCGCCAAGATTCCAACGCAACTCGTTTAATCAAAATCTGAGTTCGTATGACTGAGTTATCATCTATTGTTTGTTTTCCAAAACAAGCAAAAAAGGAGCAGAAGAGGTACAGTGATGATGTGGCAGGTACAGTCAGCATTGCAAGGAATATTCTCGATATTGTAGCTAGTCACACTGTGACAAGTGTCGTCTTCAGACTTGCCAGATGGGTTAAGTGAAGAGAGAAATTGTCCAATGACCTCCAATTCTTCCTAAGTTGGAATTTGAAAAATTTTAAGGGTTGGAGTATAACCCAATGAGAAGGCGCTATGTGTCCTATCTGGTGGGCCATCTCCTAACTTATGGGGTTGAATGTCAAATTTTATGAATGTTGGACATTAGTCTTATGTTGGACTCATTTCAATATATATATATATATATATATATATATATATATATAGTTATAAACCCACCTCATGGCAGATATCACCAATTTTGGAGGAGCTCTTGCTAACATTGGTGGAGGTTTCAAATTGAACGAATCGAAAAGTATGGCAGAAGAGTTAAAATATAGCACTGTGTTAAATTTATGAGGCGGATTGGGGGTCGAACTCCTGACCTCACTCCTGCCAACCAACACCTCTACCATCTCTTCTCCAGCGTGTTTCTTACCCTATACATTCTCTGCTTTTCTTTAAAGTTTCACCACCCAACCACTGGGGGTTGGAGGGGGCCAGCCCCCTTCCCATGTGGCCACACCTTGAGAACTAGGTGCTAAGACCGTTGGACCAGTGGAAAATTAATGAAGGTTAATTAATGTTAAAACTAGTTTAGTTAGATTTAAAACGTCATTATCACTTAAACTGCGCTTATTATTAAACCCTTCTTATCCCCCCCTAAACCCGTTTAATGCTAATGAATACATCATTTAAGTTAGCGTAAATTTTGGAGGCATGCCACTTTTGGCAGGAATTCTAAATTTCGAAAGTTAACTTGCAGTTCCTACAGTTTTAGAGGAGAAATTGGGGAAAAATTGGTTTTGGTCATAACTCTCTCAATTTTCGACCAAACTGAGCTCAGTAAAAGTAATTATATGCTAATTGGCATGCTGTGAACTCAGTGAAGTGGGTCACAGAGGCAAAAAAAGGTCATCTTCAGGTGTTTTTGTGCATTTGAATATTTTTGAAGGCTAGGGCCACCAGGTGTTGGGGTCATTGCCAGAGCACCCAGAGTCCAAATTCAGCAAATGAATAGTCATTTTTTACTATATTGGACATTATGAAGCCATTGGAGAATGTTTCAGAGGAATTTGGAGACCTCTAGGTGCTAAAATGCTACAGGGAAATTTCATGGAGCCTAGTGCCACCAGGTGTTGGAGGCATATCCATGGGAGATAGAGGTCATTCTGAATGAATGAAAAATCCATTTTGGATGATTGAAATGTTATAGAAACATTGAGACAAGTTTAAAGAGCATATGAGGACTTATAAGGGTTTTTTATCCATAGGATAGATCAAGGAAGCTCAAGGCCACCAACAGAAGAGTTCATGCCCAGGGGAGCCATGGTCCATTTCCAGTGATCGAACAGTCAATCTAGGGGTATTTTGGTATTTTGAGCCCATTGGTACAATATTAATAACCAATGGAGTTGAGCATCAACTTATAAAAAATTTTACCATCTTAATCCCAGAGAGACTAGTCCATTGACGGAGGCTCAAGGAGACGTAGACCAAGTGTTGAGGGTTAACTCCTTTATTATTTTTCTATTGTGTGTTGCTGGTTATTCTCTACAAATTATGTTTTTTTTTCATGCATTTAATCAGCTAAAAACAATTGTTAATTTCTCACACAAAAAGCATGTAAAAAACACATAAACTTGACATAAGAATTCAATTGTACAAATGGATGTATGAGCATGATCCTTAGGTTGTTTAAATGAAATAGAAGGTGCTTTCATAGAAAAAAAAGTCAGCCACCTATTTCAGATCAAGTTAGATGGCAAGGATCTGGCAACATGGATTCTACAGATGGAGAAATATTTTAATTTCCATAATGTGCAACACACACAAAAGGTACAAAATGAAACTTATATTTCGAACCCAATCAGTTAGTATGGTATTGATGGATTTGTTCTTGTAAACCACTTGTCACTTGGTCAATTTTTACGGAGCAAATGATAGCACATTATGAATATACAAAGATAAACACCTTCTTTAGCCAATTGATAAATCTCAAACAAAAGGGTTTAATGGTAGAGCACATTGAGGACTTCAAAAAATTGAATATAATGGTAAATGATATTCTAGAGGAGCATAGGATTGATGTATTCATAGGGAATTTCAAGGATAACATCCAACATGAGGTTCACCTTTGGGAACCTGATTCATTAGAGAATAAATTTAGGTTGGCAAGATAAATTAAAATAAAAATTATGGCAACAAGGAATCCTACCACTCGCAGCTATAACCATAGAAGTGTTGTTTCCCCTAGCCTTCCACAACCTACGTGTTTGACCCCACAATATTTGGAAGAGAAAATAGTGCAAGGGCTTTATAATAGTTTTGATATAAAATACACTAAAGGTCATAAGTGTGTTGAGAAGAAATTAGTTTACAAAGATTGTGAAGAGGAGGAAGAAAAGGAACAAGAAACTTCAAAATAAGAGGATATACACCAGGAACCAACCTTAGAGAAAGAAGAAATGAATCTGACCATATCTTGTAATGTATTGGCAATAATTACCACTCGTCAAACTCTCAAGATAGAAGGACATATAAAGAAGAAAAAGGTAATAGTGTTGATTGATTCAGGTAGTAACCTTAATTTAATTCATTGTAAGATATCCAAGGAATTTAATTTCTTCCTATATCTAGCACCAAAGTGTCAAGTTTTCATTAAAAGTGGAGGAACTATAAATTTCTCTAGAAAGTACCATAATATCTAGCTAACTATGTGGGAATATATATTGAATAGCCCAATGTTTCCCAATCCAATGTGTGGTGCTGATGTTGTATTAGGAGTTCAATGGTTACAATATTTTAGTACCATAGATTTTAATTTTGAAGAAATTTTCTCGAATGTTTTTTGGGAAGGAAAGGAAGTTGAATTAAGGGGTATCGTAGGGAAACCAGGAAAGATAATCAACTCTAATGGCATGAAAAACCTTCTAAAAAATTAAAAATGAGGCGTAATTGGACAGTTATGCTCACTAGAGTTTCAAACATCAAAATCATCTTTAAGATAAAATTATAAGGTTAAAGTAGTGGAAGATCACATCGAACATCAACAACAAGTTCTCCAACTCTTAAAGGATAACCTAACTTTGGCGCAAAATTTAATGAAACAACAACCATATCAACATTGCAGCAAAATAAGTTTTGATGTATGCGACTGGGTATTTTTACGGCTACAACCATACAAACAAATGTCCCTCAAGAAAGCTAAGAAGGATAATAAATTATCACCAAAGTATATGGTCCTTAAAAGGTGTTGGAAAATATTAGTACTATGGAATACAAATTGGAACTTTGTGCATCTTCCCGAGTGCACCCAGTTTTCCATGTTTCATGCTTAAAGAAGGTTATCGGTGACAATCTCCCAATTCAAACAATATTGCTAGAACTTAACGACGAGAGAAAAATCTTATTGGAACCTGAAGTAATCATGGAAGCAAGAACTCGAGAGCTTTGAAGCCAATCAATTTCAGAGTATCTCATCAAGTGGAATAACTTACCCGCTGAAGATTCCACATGGGAGGATGAAAATTTTATACAAAAGCATTCACAACTACTCAAGTGTTGAGGACAACACTTTTTTAAAGGAGAGGGGCATGTTAGGTCCCTATAATACTAGTGTAGCCCCTTATTGGTACTATTAGTGTAGCCCCCTTATTGTTATTGTTGTGCCAATGTAGTCCCCATATTGTTATTATTATGCCCAATAAAAGCCCACTATTGTTATTGTTGTGCCTTACATTATTATTGTTATGTAGTATCTGATTATATTGTGACCCCTTAGACTGCTATATATAGAAAGAAGGTTTTTTCATTTGTATCATTCAAGAATTTTTCATTTATGTAATGTAAAGGATGTTTCCCCCTCAAAGAGGCTGATTTATAAGTCAATGATCTATATTTTCTTCTATTTTGTGAGATGGCTGCATAACACCTTCACTCCCTGCATCCTCATCCTACACACTACCCCCAAGAAGACCTGTCTCTCATCCCTTGCACATTTTCCCATCACCGTCAAAATTTTGCATAAGAAAATAAGGTAGACTATGTGATTTTGGAACTAATATTCTCTTGTCATGAATGAGAAATATTTACATGTGCAATCATCCTAATGTGGCAAGATGATGCTCAAGGAAGCCATCAAGGAGAAGCTGTGGAAAGACACTTGTGGAGATGAGACACAAAGAAACTATCATGCAGGAGTAAAGGAATATTGGACCATGATAGTAAGATGGCAACTCATGTCTACATATGAGTATATTTTTAAGGAAATTGATGAACTCATAAGGAGACTGAATGAATCGAAAAATTATTTTTGCAAAATATTTTTCAACATCTTCTATAAGATTCCTGAGAAGGATGAGTGGTATCATCTAATAAGAAAGTTTCCATGTCTATTTGGCCTTTCTAAGAGGAAATCTAAATCTAGAATGAACTTTGATAGTCAGAAATTAGAGGATATAAGTATTCAGATCCCTAATTTCATTATTCCTACTTTGTTTTGGGCGGAGGTCGAGCAAAACCTCAGATTTTGAAGGTGGAAATGGTTCCCCCTAATTTTCCTTATCCTCCATCTTTAGTATCAAATGAAATTGACTCTTCTCCTGACATGCAAATATTTGTTGATAATGAATCATGTAATGACAAAAATTTTCATGGGAAGGGGAAAGTTTTTCTTAATTCAGAAATTTAAATGAAATCTATTGAGGTAGAACAAACTAAACATGATAAATATATGGCTATAATACCCTTTTATTGACATGTTGATGAAATTTCTATTCATTTAGCCAATCCTCCATCTTCCCGTGATATTCTCTCACTTCCACCTCCCTACCATGACCAAGGCATTGGCTTGGGTGACAGTGGATGTTTAAATGGCCCTATAGAGCATAACATGCATGATGATCCCTTGCTTCCTAAATATGATAATAATGTTGAGGGCTTGAGTTTTGAATCAAATTTAGTTGGAATTAACATTTCTTCACTTAAGTTTTTTCATCTTCCTTCATTTTTAACACACCACACATTGTAACCTGATTTTTTTAATGGCCCTGCTACACCAACAATTTCTCTATGTACTTTTGATATCTATTCTGGTCTTGATTACAATATGCTAGAAAATGGTGTTGTGTCACAAGTTGAAGATGAAACAAATAAATACAATCCTTATGATCTATTCAGTTTGTAATCTTTGGCAGATGAAGAGGAACATTATACAACCATAAATGTTCAAGAAAGTGTTATGATAGATTCATCATCATTCTCAATCCATGAAGATTCTCATTTGCTAAATGTAAAATATTATCAAATCATTGGCTTAAACAACTATCATTATATTAAAAATGTATTCACTAACACATCTAATGATTGTTAATCATTTTTATTAGTTGATATTTTTAAACCACCAAAATTTGATGATTCGCTATTTGAAAGTTTAGATACTTTTCAAGAGGTTGAGGCACTTCAACTTCCACTTATGGTTATGTCATGTCCTCACAATATTGACAAGATCCATGAACAAAATAAAATTATGTCTTCTTCATGGGATTCTTTCCCTATTGCTCTTTCATCTAATGAATACTCATATTTGAAGGATCTTCAGCCATCTCATGTTCATCATTTTGAATTTCATGAAAAAATCATGGATGGGTTAGAGGAATCCTATTTAGAATGCTATAATACTAACAAAAGGTTTCAATTGTACCTTGATATTTCTATGAATGAAAATGTGGATGAATACACATGTGTGAGAGGTTTTCAGAGAGACTAGGAACATCATTCTTTTTATCATGATAGAATTGCAACCTGGATAGAACATTCGTTTATGGTTAAATCTTTTACTTGCAAGCATGCCCTTCTTTATCATGTGAAATCTAATTAGGTAAATCTTTTTGTTTTTTCGCATTATGTCATGCTTGTACTAAGTATTTATATCTTTGGGTTTGTAGGTCGGAAGTAGCTCTTGTGGCTACATTGGAAGTTTCATTTCACTTGACCTCAACCTTTATATCCATTATATTAGGATTTAGAATTTTTTTTGGTTAGGATTTAGCATAGCACACCTTAGGTTGTGGTCGACACTTATGTTGTAAAGATATATACCGTAAGTGTCGCACTTGGAGATAGTGTCATTTTGTTGTCGTTTCACCATATGTATGTTAGCTTGAGTATTTTGTATATTATTTTCATGGAATTTGTTGTCTATGTGTGTGTAATCATGTTTAAGTATTGTTATATGCTCTCACTCTCTTATCTCATTGATCTCACACCTAGTCAATTTTGGAGATCTTCTTTGTCCTCACCTCCTGCATCACTCATCAGGACATTAAACTTTTAGCTAGGTTATGAGTTCATTGTGAATTCCTAAGCCTTAGTGATGAGAACCTTACCTCTTGGACTTCTGCACTGCACCCATCTATATTAAATTCCCTTCTTTATGTATTCAGCAGCCGCAAAGCACAACCACTCAACCTTACTGCTTATATTTTCCCACACTGTAAGCTTGGATCAACCTTGCCTTAAATTTTTCACTACACATTATCAGTGGGAATTAGGGCCATTTCTTAACACTTTTAGTGCTCAAATGTGTAATCCATAGAGCCTCCTCCTTGGAAACTGCACTTTCTGCAATCAAATTTCCAAAGCTTGCCACCGTTATCTCATTAACTTTACCTATGTGCAATTCCTTAACCGGCCTTGCCTTCGCTATGCATTGTGCACTTAGATGAGTAGTAGGCTCATCCTTCAGCCCTTACAATGATAAAATGTGTAATAAGTAGACCCTTATCCTCAAGCACTGCGCACTGCACATTCTCAGTGAGAAAGCCTACCATCTCTGCCTCTAGGACATGTGCAATGCACATAATTATACCTCTTCCTTCCTTTCCACTATGCATTGCACCCTCCTAGTTCCTAGTGCTTCAATCCTTTCATTCTAATCCTATTCATTATGCCAAATAATGCCTCTCACTCATCCATTGTGCATTGTCCCATCAAAGTAGACATTTGGCATAATAAAATAAGGTAGACTAGGTGATTTTGAGGATTGTCTTCTGATGAGTGAGTGATATTTGTAGGTGTTATCATGCTAACATTGAAATATGATGCTTAATGATTTCATCAATGAGAAGTTGAAAAAAGATTCTTGTGGATATGAGATACAAATACACTATCATGGAAGAGTAAATGAATCCTTTACCATGACAGAAATATGGAAACTAATGTTGAATTAGAAGGGTCCAATACATATCTAGACCCTTTGGAGGGTGAATATTAAGTACAATTGAAATATATTATGAAAAACTTAAGACATAGAAGCTAAGAGAGGAACTTGGCATTAATACATAAAAATAGAGTTTTATTTCGTAGTCGCAAAGTTATGGCTTCTGAAAGTGTCACCACAAAAGTTTTATGTTTTCCATGTATTTTGCGACAATTGGTCGAATGTAATTTTGTATTTCGAAAAATGAGAAAATTTGAAATGCGTGGAAGCCCAAGAGTCGCACATGGAATGTGAAAAGGCACTAGGAATTCCTAGAGTCATGTAGGAGCTCAAAGGTCACATAGAAGCTCAAAATTATTATTGGAGCAAGAGAGTCATGGGGCATGTCAAGGGTCATATGGGAGGTGAAGAGTCACCTCATTTGTTATATACACAAATTGATTTCTCAAGAAAAGGGAGTTTTCACCTTGACTTCTCTATCTTTGCATATGATAGAAGATCATTCTTTGGAGGATCAATATTTGACTTAGTGTTCCCCTATTGGGTCTAGTGTTGCATCATTACAGTTTTTTACTTCAAACATTCACTTAATATCATAAAGATATTATAGCCAGTGCACTTCCATGCATGTATCATGAATGTTGTAAGGCTATTATTTTAATTTTTGTAGTATACATTTTTGTTGATACATGCTAAAGAAAATGAACTATTTCGTTGGCTTTGGTATATATCTTGTTCAATGTGTGTTGTTACTTCCTTTCATGATCTTTGTTACTCTGTGAACTATTTTGAAGTTTAATTAAAAATTCCTATTATGCTCGTGTGTGTCTTTATTAGGATAGTACTATTAGTTTTCTTCTAAAGACTCGCTTTCTCTCTTCCCATCCATGAAAGTACTTTATATACATTGCAATTGTATGCTTCACAATGTCAAATTAATTTATTGTTTCAAAGGTTGTTTATATTCTCTCTTGTGTTGTTTATTGTAGCGAAGCTGGATCTTTAATTTGTGGCACCCAAGCCTATTATCTATATGGGGCTCCTAGTCCATAAATTGTGAGGTCTAGTTAGGAGTTCATACCAGGGAGACCGTATGTGTTAGTAGACTTTCAAAACTGTCAACATGAAAACAAATAGAACAAAAATGCACCTCTTAGAAAAATTATAATTCTCTTCAATATTATTTGTTCTTCTTGTGTTCATCTTCCCTACTCCAATGATATGAATTAGATCAAATGTATATAATTAAGAAAAATAAGAGGTTATAATTCTATTTCACAGAAGTAATTCAGACATCACATTAACACGATAGTAACATATCTTGTATAAACATGTTTAGCACTCTCACATTATCCACCTTTGGAACTATGCACCTCATTGATAAAAGTATGTAGTGTATATTATATAAATGCTCTAAGTACTCACCTATTGAAGAAAAAATGCACCATTTTCATGAAAATAATGCTACATGTATACGCTTGCATATAAAATCCCTCACGCCATGAAACTACCAGAAAAACAATGTATAACCCGAAGAATAAAGCTACTTGTAACCATATCCCTCGAAAAGTAATTGAACATGCACTTGTAACATGTATGCTAAAAAAACTACATGATAAACACCAGGTGAATTCTCATATGGACAACATAACTAAAATTGTTGGTTACAATTTTCACATTACCTTATAAAAATTCAATATGTGTATTAGATACTAAGTAAAGACTAGCCTCATTCAACAAATGGAAAATTAGTAATAATATTTCCATAAATTAGAAAATAGTTTTTGAATTTATAGAAGAATGGGAATATTCATCATTTTTCCTAAACTACGATTAATATGTTGACATAAATAATCAATAGTCAACAGAATTTGACCTACATATAAAAAAATTGTAATAAACATTAATCGATAGTCAACAAGATTTCACCATACGGAAAGTGCTATAGTTGCCGACAAGGTGGGGACTCATAATAATAATTTAAAATTAGAAAAAATAAATAACATTCAACACACTTCGACCATGAAGCAAGGGCTACTAATAAAAATGTATCATTAAATAAAATTGATTTTCTCATCAAGTTAAATTTAAATTTGATTTGGTCATAGTCAATGTTTCATTGTGTGGAGCTTTCCTTATGTTGAGCTTTCACTATGGAGAGAAATCTTCTTCTGCACAATCAAATATTTCATTGTAAGCTCTGCACGATGAAAGCTTTGATTGTAAGCTCCACATAATGAAAGATCTGTAAAGGAAAGCTCCTGACAATGAAACAAGTTGCAACAATTATGGTTTTTTTGTTTATTAGGAGAAGTTATAAGATCATTAGTTCAAATTATGTGCTAATAATCACTAAAAAGTTGATGTTTATTGCTAAAGAGGTGCAGAGAAAAAAATGTTCATACATTGTGTAGAGTGCCTAAAGGTTATATTGAGCCTTAATACTTTTTTAACATCTCTAAAAACCAAGAAAAATAAAAGCTACACAGTAGAATTAGATCTACAGATAGTACACTATTATTTTGTTTAATTAGGATAATTATGATATGCAAAGGAAAGAGAAAGGTTATGGGAGAACTATGCTAGAAACGTTGTGTGGAAAAACTGAGAACAAATATGCAAAAGTAGCTTTGAAATATTAATTTAATATGAAATATGGGAAAATGAACACAAGTATAATAGATGTAGTTATAGAGAATGATATAAAATTATAAATTTGCTAAGAGGTACACTTCTACTTGATCTATTATCATTTGATTATTATTATCATTACATTACATAGCTTCATGTTTTTTCTTTACTATATTTTTTATGTACTTTGTAATATGTAGTTTTGTGTAGAGAAAGGCATACTAAAATGTATACATGCCTTATGAAACATTATGGAACAATGTTCTTGTCCCTTGCCCCACACAACCTTTCTTCTACACAAAAAAGACACTTCAATTAATATTGCATAAAATTGTGAATACAAGCACAATTTTTCAAGAACCTTGCATCAACGTCTCTTAAAAATTTCTCCACGACTACTTCCTCGTCTAAAATTATTGTCAATCCACAACCTATCCCTGTCTCCAAATATTCTATTAGTATTAATTAATTAATGCATATTATTTAATTGATTAATTATGTTTCTAGGAAATTGAAAAATGTCCTTGTCTCCTCCAAATATGCTATATCACACTAGTTTGCATATATCAAACATAAAAAACAATTGTATTAAGAATCCACATAATCTTTTGGCACTTCACATAATGTTTTGCACCTCTTCATAATAATATAAGCACATTAATATAAGTTATAACTTTTTCTTGCTAAGTAAATTTATCTTACAATGTTATATTAGCCTTGTGCGAATCTCTCAATGTGCAAAGGAAGCTTCCTCTGAAAAATGAAAGATTTCATTATAAGCTCCACACAATGAAAGCTTCGCAAAATGAAATATTTCATTGTAAGCTCCACATAATGAAAAATCCACACAACGAAACATTGATCCCTACAACTCTGGATTTCTTGCATGCATTCATAAATGACACTGAATTTCCTTTCATAATAATATTAATTATTTTTAGAAATTGAAAACAAGTTTTCATTACAGTAAGTTAAGTTAATTTAATTTTTGTTTATGATTTTTAGGTTTATATTTTTTCAATGAAAGCTGTCATTGTGGAGAGGATAAAATTTACTACTAAATAAATTTATTTGGCCATAAAGTTAATTTAATTTAATTTGTATTTATGATTTTTACATTTATATTTTTTTAAGTGGAGCTTTACTTGTGCAGAGGATGATTCCTCTGCACAACGTACTCTTTCATTGTAAGCTCCACATAATGAAAGCTATGCACAATGAAACATTGATCCTTGCAACTCTCGCTTCCTTGTATGCATTCGATAATGACATTGGATTTTTCTAGATTCCTTATTCTTACACTTATCGCAAGCGCTTTCTCGTACTCTTACAGCACAACCTTTCTCTCTACAACGAAATAATAGTAGTTAGCACCCTCCCCTCCCTCACTTACATAAGGGGCCGACAACCTCACTTAAGCACGTCACACAATGTATCCAATTTACTTGTTTTAGACTTCACTTTCTCCCACACACCATGAACACCCTTTCTCTACACAAAAAAATAATTGCAATTACCCCCCTCCCACCCCCTCCTTGCGTACCTAAGGGTCCCGCAAATTTTCCACTTACAACATCTTTAGATAATTAATAATAGTTTCAAGAATAACAGTGCCAAAGCACTTACCGACTCAATGGTGACTCACAAAATTACTCATTTTTATTTTAAAATGATTTGTCAAACACTTACAAATAGAAAAAAAAAATCGTCCCCACCAAAGGAATTATGTTCCATTAATCCCTACTCAGCTAATGGAAATTTAGAAACAATATTTCCAAAGATTAAAAAATGATTTTTGAATTTACACGAAAAATATGAATATTCAACATTTTCTTGAAACATTGGTTGAAATTGCATAAAGTGGGAAAAATAATTGGAACCCAATGCACTTTAAATGTTAGGTGGATGATATAGTCTCTCTAAAGGTAGGGGCTAGTAATAGTAAACATTAAAGAATTTTGAGTAAGAAACCATTCTAAAAATGAGAAATATTATTAAATTAAATTAATTAATATTGAAAATCCCCAAGAAAAATCGCCCAATTTTATGTATATTTGTGATAAATTAAATGAATACGTATAACCTAAGAAAAAAACCAAGAAAAAAGGATATTTATTGAAGGGAATTGAGGAAAATATGAAGTTCAAGTAAATCTAAGTACAAATTATTGCGACGAGAGGTGAGTCTCTAGCCTAGTATGGTAGAGATGTTGTAATATAATTTAATGTCCTGTAAATATTTAAAACAATCAAAATAAAATAAAAAATAAACCAACATTGAAATGAAAATTCTATGTTATTATTTTTATGTTTATTAATTTTTTTTGGGTATTTAAGGTAAACTTGACTTGGTCAAGTTACTAGTGTTTTTTGAGATCCAGGTTTAAGAGAACCCATGGTATTCATGTGGAATGTAACCTATTTAAAGGGGGGAATTAAACTAGCATAGATCCATGTTAACTCTATATCTACAAAGCACCGAGAGGGATCAAATCTCTTTTCATATCAAGAGGTTTGATCCCTCTCAGTGTTTCGTAGATTCAGATTTAAGATGGATCTATATTGGTTATTTACAACAAATTTATAATATACAAGGTGTTGTGTCATCGTTTTTAAGATTGGTTGAGGTTGTACCCACCATCACAATTGAAATTATTGGGGTGTTTTTAAATTTTTATTGCTTCTTGAATGATACAAGCTAAGTGATGAAGAAATTAGGAAAAATAATTTGTTTGTTCGAAAAAAAAATAGGCAATTAGGTTTTAGTATTGAAAAATAATTGATTCAACTATGTGATTGTGGGTTGTTTCAATAATACTATTTGAGATGTGTTTTAAAAGATCTATCAATTTCACCTTTGTATGATTTATCATAGAAGAAAGATATTTGGTGAATAGATAAGAAAAACAGAGGTTCATCTCGAGATGTTGACATTACGATTTCCTCTTTATTATGATCTGAATTACAAAGTCTTCGTATGGGGTCTGTGACCCACGACTCCCCTTATGCTCAATGCTAGAGGTAGAGCCCATTGTTCCACCTCATCTCAAGTATCAACATTGGGGTTTCTGTTGGCAATATGATGTAATGTGTTTTCCTTGATGGAAACCTACTTGATGAAGTTGTCCTTGATGGAAAACTACTTGATGAGTTGCCTATGATAATCAACCTATGTGTTAAAGATGTAATAATGATGTAGCTACAGATTAGTTTAGATGTGAAAGAGAAAATAATTCCAGTGAGTGCCAGAGAAATGATAAATATAATATATCACAATGTATATGCTACTTTTGTGAAGGAAACCCGCATATGGATGCAATGTATACGCTAATTTTGTGAAGGAAACCCATGTATACATTCAGGGTTAGCATATACGCAGTTTTTGTGAAGAGAAGTTGTGTATACACGTGGAAACGAATGCTCCAAGTTGTGTATGCCTTTTGCGCTCTAAAATTATAATACCAAGAGACATTACCATGGTATTAGCCCATAGTATCGAGTATTGCATTGTCTATTTGATTCCATATAAGAATACCATCAGAAGTTGAGTGGTTTTGACGAATGGTATTGGTAAAAGCTAAATCTATTTAAGGAGAAGAAGATCATAGTGCAAGGTGTGCATGTGTAAGGGTTGTTGATGAATAAATTTCTCTAAGGAATATCTACATGGACGAACTTTGTTCTTAATTGATAGATATGAATCTATGATGCACCCATGGATATAATGATGGTTCAAGATCTCTAGATCTGTTGATGATGAATCTCTAGAATGACCTACTGAAGGAATGACGAAGAACTGGCGCAAGTTTGCTGAAGAAAATGAATAAATCTGGGTAAGTTTTATAGATCTAGTATGTTCTACAAAATTTATTTTTTACAGATCTATACGCTAGTTGGGTTCATTAAATTCGCGTATGGAATTTAGTAAGGAAAAATTAAAAATTTTGAGTAAGCTCTGAATACTGATTCACCCCCCCTCTCTGTATTTTTCCCCATAGTTTCACTACTTCCTCTCACATGTAAGTCTTGTGGCTAGCAATTGATGGTTGATATCGGCACATCAACATTGGGCCCATACATGCACAGGTCCAAGTGATCGTCTAGGGCTTTGCCAGCCTAATGGGGCTTATATGTCAAGGTTCCAATGAAACAATGTTTCACAATTTTGACTATCAATTTTTGGACTCCAACTCTATTTAGAATTTGGTTTTGTCCAGCAATTTTTGTGGAATCACCACCCATCATCTCGGATAAAATCAAAACAAGTGGATTGGAAAAGATTGTCAAGAGGGTTATAAATAAATTTTAAATGAGAGGTATGGGCAATGGTAATATGTAATAATAATAATAATAAAGAAATAAATTTTATTTGGAGATATTTAACCTGTATATTTTATACTATTAATAGTTAAAAAATAACATTAAACCCGCTAGGTTTGACCATGAAAGTTGGTATTAACATTAAATTGGAAAAATATAATATAAAAATTTGAGAGATTGAGAATGTTTCATATGTTGTAGTATGAATAGATTAAATACAATAATTTACCAAAGTTTGGCATTTACCACATAGTGGAAGTGTAAATCAAAAATGGATTGTCTAAACTCATAAAATAAAGATTAATTAATGGATTATTACAATAAAGACTAAAGAATTAATTAATTAGAATAGAAATATATGATAGAAATTCTTTTACCAAACAATAGAAAGACTTTTTGGAAATTTGAATTATTTAATAATAATAATACACATATAAAGAATCTATGAAACGGTTTGGATTTATAATGAACATACTTAGAAAATATTAATTTTTAGATAGTAGTTAAGTTGAAAATTATGAGGAAAATAGTAAAAGCTATAAAATCTTTGAGATAATTTTTTTGATGAAACTGTGTGGAGGATGTTTAATTCGATCTAAGACACCGTGAATGTTAGCATTAGAATTCAATTGGAAAAAATATATAATATATATATTTTTGTAGTTGGTGGTCTTTTATTTGGAAAATTTGTAGTATTAATAAATTTTTGAGGTTTGTCCTAATCAAATAGTGGAAAAATAATTGAAAAAATAATAGTTGATAACTAATAAAATATGGATTAATTAACCAATTATTAAAATAAAGATTACTTTATCCACTATTAAAATAAAGATTAATTTATCAATTAAATGGAATAGAATAATAAGACGAAAATTATTTGACAAACAATAGAAATACTTTTGGAAATTATGAAAAAGTATAACTTGAGTACACATGAGGATCCATTTATGATTCATGTTAACTATTTTCTCCTTTACAAGGGCTTTAAAATACCTACAAGTTTTGGCCAATATAAGACTTTCCACACGAACAAGAAATAATGTAAACTTCTGGAGCTAGCATAGGATCCATATTCTCTTTTGTGGACCTAAATTTCCTTAAGGGTTTTGAGATACTTGAATCGGACCCTTGATTTTAGGACTTGTTATAATTTTTATATTAAACTAATACTCTTTGTCAATCCCAATGACTATTGGAAGAATGTGATTTACTAAGTAACTGAGTGTAAGCATATAAGTGTTCATATCAATATAAGAGGAATCATAGTCCCTTTATCAGATATTGCAACCCTCTCAGTAGGATGAACTAATATATTCATAAACCATTATTGTCATTTGAGAAGTATAAGGAAAAGCATAAACACATGGCTTCTCACATCAATCATGAACCAAACAATGGCTAGCATAATCATAACATCGGTTAACATCATGGACATACAAGATATCCTCGAGACATAAATGTAACAATGAACCTCATAGTTAGGCATCCATTTTCATCTATAAATTTAGAATAAAATGTACCAGACATGAAGATAATAAGGAACACCATAGTCCATAAATTAAAGTATACATATGAAACAAAATTTGCTGAGTGTTTTAACATGGTTGGAGACTGAGGAGCAACTTCAACTCTCAACCCAACCATAGGCCAGCTACACCAAAAAATTTCTTGTAGCTAACCACCCCAGAGCCAGATCCAAATTCGCAGGGAATGATTACTAAGGTAAATCACACCAAAGTTCTTTTCACATACCTAGAAGATAGACCCCATTGTCTAGGTGGTTTATCAACTTCCTTCTACAAGTATGCACCATAGTGACTTGCTTATTTCTCTTAGTTCAATCATTGGGATCCACCAAAGGTCGAAGTAGGGTATTTCTAAATCCGAGAGGTTGAATCCATTGTTTAGGTGGTTTATAAACTATATTTTCAAAGAAAGAAGCATAAGGGTATGTATTCCATTTTCCATGTTATTAACAACTTTCCAAAAAAAACCATAGTGACTCAAGTTTCCTTGTCAATGTGGTTAAAACTATACAACAAGCACCACAATGATTTAATCATTAGTTGAAATTGCAACTTACCAAACAGACTTAGAAATATAGTTTAGTCACCCCAAAAACACATCAATACTAACAATATCATCCTAAATAACTAGCACTTTTCTCAATCACAACTCTGACACCACTCCTTGATTTCGCTCGTGTCATCCCTGCATTCAACTAGATGTTCTTTGCTTCTCCCAATCTCTCTTTTTGTCACCTTCCCTATTTATTCCTCTTTTTTCTTCCCAAGGAAGTGACTCTAATCTCCTCGATCCATGAGGGAGATGGGGATGGGTTTAGTCCTCTGCCCATATCCCCAATTCCATCTCTTCAATTTCCGTTAGCATGATGGTTGGGTTGGTTGGCAAGGTGTTAAGGAATTTAGTGTGGTAGGTTGTGGACTATTCACGACACCCAAAAGGCCATCCCACTTAGACTTTGCATTCGTCTTCCCCCTCCTCCAGTCAACCATTAATCATAATTTACATATAATTTGAGGTGTTTGCAGGTTTAGTTCCAACTTGTTGATTTTCATGATTTCCTAGATTGATAAACACTTCCAATGATTTCTTCATTGTTTATCTTGTGATCGATTCATAATTAAGAAATTATACATCAAAGTATTCAAAAATAAATCAATAATGATATTAAGATCATGAAGAGATAGAAAAACACAAGAGACACGAAATTTATCCTCGAAAAACCCCAAACTAGGGAAAAAACCAAGAAGCCTTTTCTTAGAGGAACTTGTCCAATTCAATAAGGAATACAATCCGAATGATTTTTTGAGTCAAATCAAGTGAAAATGACTAGATACCAATCCTAGGTCAAACTATCATTAATTAACCTCATAAATTTGCTTTATTGTGCCTCAAATATTTTGGTATGCCTCAGAGAATTTCGTCCTTCAAGTCTCCCACAAATTTGTCCTTTCTTCCTCATAAATCTCCCTTTTTTGCATGTGTGAATAGAGAAAAAAAATTGTTTGAATTGGATGTCCAAATGGAGAGGTTTAACGCCAATATATAGATGTTGAATGAGCCAAATTGGTGTGTCCCTTCACTTGGGACAACTTGAAAATTTTTGGTGGAAAAATTTAAACTTCAAAATGTTAATTTTCCCTCTTTTGAAACCAATTTGAAATATAATTTAGATTTTTCATTTTATTTTATTTTGGAGGGCTAAACTAATTATGAATACCAACCATAGCTAAAAAAATTCAACACAACCCTCTACAACTCTCAAACTATTGATACACAGTTATATCTACATATGTAGGGGTGAAGAAAAATGGATATTACAACTCAAATTTATCTTCAATAGTTTTGAATAATTTCTTAAGGGTTTTGCAAGGATTAAGGGATGTTTGAATATTCACTTTGGCTAAAAAAATTTAAATGTGATCAATGGTACCTCAAATGTAGGGAAGAGAGATGTGAGCTACGGATGCAGAATAGACACAAAGATTTTTAGATTTGAAATTATATATTTGGGTTTCAAAAAATGTTTTGTTAATTTCTAAGATAGACTCTTACCATTGCCTATTAGGGATTTTGTCAAGTGGGATTTTTCCTCTACAGGTAATTAAGGAGTTGAGATTTTCATGGCTCAAGTGACCAATGCTCCTAGAAAAATAAATGGGTGTGTTAGATGACAACAAGATTAGGCATGAAGGTATTATTCAATATGAAACCTTTTTCAATAAACTTAGTGGGTGAGGGAATAATCAAGAAGGCAAGAGATAGAACATCCAAAAAGGAAAGATCATTATCATTTTCGATTTCCACAATAAACTGAACATGTGGAAAAATTCTTCTTAAGATGGTTAAAGAATTTTTTTAAGGAAGAGTGCCCATGAGGCCAAATGAGAAACTTATCATTAGCAAATTAAAACTACATTTGGCTTTAAGATGATCGTTCCTTAACGTTATGATCTCAAAATATTCCATAAAGGCATTGGAGACTACAGAGGATAGGGAAGAACCCATGACACTACATTCAATTAGTTTATATGAAGTTCATTTAAAGATGAAGAAAATAGAAGGGAGATAAATTTCCATAAGGTCAAGGGTTTCGAGGTCAACCAATTTAGAGATGAGTTAAGAGCTTTTAGAACATAGATTTTGGTAAATAAAGACATAATGGGAAAACTAATCATAGTGTCTAATTTTTTAATTAAAAGAAAGGTAGTTGATGAAAGATGAATAAGCAAGGGCATTGGTGGGGAATCCTATAATGTTGATTATATGTCTAAGTGAGATACCCTTTTTTGTGAATTTTAGGAGGGTTAGAGGGTTATGAGGAATAAGATACTTTTAAATGCTAAAGTTTAAGAAAAAGAATTTGATCGATTTGATAACCAAATTAGTAATGATATTAATAATATTTATAGTAGGCAATTTATACAAATAGAAAGAGAAAAGGTCAACTATAAATCCATAGTAAATAATAATCATAATGATAATAACATTACCTTTAGGAGCATTTCAAATAATGATATTGATGTCACATTCATAATTATTGTGTGTATGGCTTATTGTGTGTATGAAAAGCCAGTAAACAAGTTATGGGTTTTATCCACATTACCATTAGGAGCATTTAAAATAATGATATTGGTGTCACATTCATAATTATTGTGGTGTATGAAAAGGCAATATATATGTTAGGGGTTTTATTTGTGAATAATTATATCATTTTCATTTATTTAATTATGTATATATTTTTTCATTTTTTCATTTTCTTCAAATTTATATTTATTTATTTATTCTATTTATGAGAACTCCATCACAAAGATGGTTGAAATTTATTTTCCTTTTAATATTAAGGGACTTAATTTAATGAGTTTTTGTATTCTCATAGTAATTCATTAATCAATTAACATATTTTCTATTTTGAGATGAGTTAAGATTTTTTAGAAAAAAGACAATAGTAAATAAAAACATAATGAGAAAACTAATTATAATGTCTAATGACTTATTAAAACACTTGAATTCCAGAAATAATTTCTAAAATTTACTATTATTATTAATATTTTTTAATAAATAATAATTTTTAATAACTTTTTCAATTTTCTGAGGATTATTTCCTGACTTCTACCTTTAAATCTACACATGACCATTTTTCGTTTATTTACCCTGAAATGTCAGGAGGTTGTATGTGAATTGAAAAACTGAGATTGGATAAAATATTAAGTCGAGTCTGAATTCAAAACCTAGGGTGTTTCAAAGCCAAGTACGTATATTTCATTTTGTTTTTTTTCCAAAAGAATTCTACAACAATCGTAAAACTCTGTTCTCAATTTAATGTCTTTAAATTACAGGGCAATGTTGTTTCTGTACAAAGCATTGAACAGATCGTGATTCTGCGTAACCTGCGTTCGCTATCCTGTCAAAGTCATTAGCAAAAATGGTGCGGAGGTCCTGGCTGATAGCTGTCAAGTACACTGTGTCTTACATATTTAATGATGTCTAGGGGTTTAGGATAAGAGTCAAGGGACTGATGGAGAAAAGGCTGCTCTAAATCAGGGGTATTTTGTGACATTGAAAAAGCTTCATTTGGGCGATCTAAGCGATGTTCTAATCAACCTACTCATCAAAACTATCAAAACCGTAAGAGCAGTAAGTAGGGGTGCCTGTGAGGAAAGTAGGGTTGGAAGCTATCGCCGACTGGTCATCTAATACGATTATACGAGTACTGAAAAAACATAATGAAGTTGAATATCAAAAGAGTAAGGGAGTACCATAGACCGGTAAAAGAATATCATCTGAAATTGCTTTCTTGATTTGACTCTTGTGGCCATTAATGATCGAAGTCGAGTGATCCCCACAAAGGCAACTGATGCAACGTACGAGAATGCCTTCCACCAGTACTTTAATATGAAGTTTTCTTTTGCGAATGTCGTTCGGGGACTTCGGGTACTCACTGCCATGTGTCGAACGAGTAATTTAAGCCGTAAAAAGCGGCAGTTTGTGCTGGTCGGCGTACACTGATCACATGTCAGTAAATTACTGCGTCGTAATTTTCCAAAACGCGATTAAAGAGATTGAACCAGGGAGTTCCCTGAAACCACACGGTGGGAGAAAAGACTAACCTAAGTTCCTAATAGAGAAACGGCTATTACTGCTATTATGCCCTTCGTGTACTTAACGGTGCGTCAGAGTTTGAAAAATATCTTCGGTTCAGCATTTGCTTTTTCTGTCCTGAAATCTCCACTCGCATTCGGTTTTGTTCTCCACTCTCCAGTAACAGTTTCACATTATGAAAAGGAAAGTATTCTGTCTGAGTGTAATGGAGTTTTCTGGGGTAACTGAAGGGGGAATGACGCGTGGTTATTGTCTGTAACGTCCTGGGGTCCTCCACTGAGTGACTGCTTTTGACCAAGTCATACTTCGATAGAGTTAGGGTTTGAAGCAAAGCTCTTCCTTGAGCTCCCTCACCTCCGGCGTTCTGAATTTGATATTTCTCAAGTGGTATTCTTTGAAATGCTTTCGATCTACAAGCAGAAAAGCTAACCAGCGATGGAGATTACAAGTATTCGTAAATTAAGGTTTTGCAGAGAAGAAACAATCTCAAACCCTTCATGAATGCTGCGATGGATTCGAAAATGTAGTGCTAGCCGAGTTGTGATTATTCAGTGGTTTCTGTAAGATAACTTGTTCAGAATGCTCTGATCCTTGGAGCGCAGCGGGTAAAAGGTCAGTAAAATAAAACCTTTATGCTCTGATCGACCCTTTCTGATTTCATCATTCTCTAAACTTTGGATTCTAAGCGGAAAATATTGTCTTTCAAAAGTTTTTTTTTCCCGATATTTCCTTTTGCAATAGTATTTCCTTCGGGTGCTTTGTTTTAACCAGAACTGTAAATTGTCTTTGAAATAAGGTTGTCCTGAACTTGTGTGTAGAAGAGGAATAAGTGGATGCCATGTATGTGCTATTTCCATGAAAATTATGAATGGAATTCTAATTGAAACGGAAAAATGGCTTCCCTGTTTTCAAAATTATTAGATATATAGACAAAAATGGATATCGAAACAGTCTCATCTGCCCTATGGCGTTGCATGAACACAAATCAGAATATCTTTAATCCATGGTATTTAAAAAGTGTTCACAAAAAACTATTGAGCGAACGAATGAAAACCCTTGTCGAGGAAATGATGTCGGCCATCTATCCAAGTTGCATTTTGCCTTAATGATTTAAATCAAAATCCCTTAAAACAGTTGAAACTTGTTTATAAAATTTCAAAACCCATTGAAGTTACAGAATGACACGTATTTCCAGATAGGAGTAAGAGAACTGTTCTAAGACGTGATGCAATAAAGTGGAATTTGATATCAAACAAAAAAAATCATGATTTTCACTGTCATGCGATTTAAATTAACAGAAATTTACAGTATCATGACGTTTTTAAGAAGATGGTGAATATATGTGGATTAATGTTATTGGTGTGTTAAACTTTATTAATTACTATGAGGCTGTTTAATTATAAATTAATTTTTAAGTTTTGGAGATTTTAGTTAAATGGATTCAGTTCTCTTTGGGCATGAGTTAATAATTCAAATTTGTGTTCCAAAATACAGCAAAGGTTTTGAACAGTGACTAAATATCTAAAAATAATAATAACTATGGAATATAATTAATATAAATTACGGATATAATAATTATAACTATTTTTATTTAATTTTATGTGATTTAGTTTATTGTGGTTTATTTAGTTCGTCAATCTATCTATCCATGATTATGGATGACACGTTTTAATTTTTTTTATGGTTAATTATAGATGTTTATCATCTATATTAATTTTTGTTAAAGGAGATTGCTATCCATCTTGAGTATGGTTGATAATAGTTGATGTGTTCTGTGATTCATCCATTACTGTGTATTCTTTGTTTTTTTTATCCTATTTTTTTTCCTACATGTGATCCTTAAACAAAATCTTTTCATTGAATATGACATTTCTCCTAATTATTTTGTGATTTTCATAATGATATAAGCGATAACCAAAATCATTAACACCATATCCAATAAAGATAGATTTCTTTGATTTTGCCTCAATCTTTATTCTTTTTTCTTTTTTAATATGGACAAAGGGCTCACAACCAAAAGGCTTTAAAAAAGACTAGTTTACCTTTTTACCTGTCCATGCCTCCTCTGCAATACAACCATCCAAGGAACTTGAAGTCCCTCTACTTATTAGATAAACAACAATATCTACAACATCTGCTCAAAATTATAAACACAATCCTGCATGCAATCTCATGCACCTTGCACGCTCCATGATTGTCCTGTTCATGTTTTTTGACACATCATTTTCCTGTGGTGTTCCTTGAACTGTCTTCTCTCTACGAATTCCATGCTCTAAACAATACCTATCAAACTCTTTGCTGCAATAGTCACCTCCATTGTCTGATTTGAGACACTTCAACTTCTTTCTTATCTCAATCTCAACAAAAACTTTCCATTTCCTGAAAGGCATCAAATACATCATATTTATTATGAATACAATAAATCAAAGTTTTTCGAGTTGTGTCATCAATAAAAGTAACATAATAATGAGAACCACCAAGAGATGATACCTGAGCAAGTCTCCATACATCTATATGGACAAGCTCTACTTTTTCTCTCTTCTTGTATTTCCCAACTCTAGGAAATCTGACTCTCTTTTGTTTTTCCATAAACACAATTTTCACATAAATCCAAATCAATATTCTTTAAACCTGGCAACAAATTTCTTGAGTAAAGAATCTTCATCCCCTTCTCATTCATGCATCCGAGCCTATGATGCCATAATGTTGAATCCTCTCTTGTGGGATTTAAAGCATTGACACAATTAGAAATACCATTGCAGAAATACAATGTACCAACATTTTCCCCTTTTGCTAGTACCAGAGCTCCTTTAGTGACCCTTTAGGCTTTATCTATAAAATTTGTCACACAACCTTCATTGCCCAACTTCCCTGTTGAAATCATATTTTTCTTCAGATTTGGAACATTCCTTACCTCCTTTAATAACCATTAGTTTTCATTCCGTTATTTTACAAGAACTTTACCCATTCCAACGAATTTACAGGTTTATCATTACCCAAACGAACCTGTCCAAAATCTCCCTGAACATAGTCATGAAAATGTTTCTTATCAACTGTGGCATGGAATGAGACCCCTGAATCTACCACCCAACCATCAATAGCATTTTCTAAAGAAATAATGAAAAAATCTTCCAACACATCACCTATCACATTCACTTCATGATTGTTTTCTTGTTATGCGTCTCCTTTTCTCTTCCGAGACTTACATTCTTTCTTCAGGTGTCCTTTCTTCGAGCATTTCCAACACACTATCCCCGATCTATAATTGGATCTTCCTTTCCTTGAATTAATATGATATATTTAGCTCTTTCCTCTTTCCATTTTTCTTCCCCTAGTCTCTGCACTCAAAGCATTACTTGATGTCTCATTGGAGCTTTTCCGTCACATTTCCTCGCTAAGGATGGCACCGACAACATCATCAAACTTTAAAGTACTAGATCTTAAGATAGAGTTACTAATGGCCACAACTAAACCACTCCAATTTTTTGGCAATGAGCATAGAAATAATAGATCCCTAACTTCATCATCAAATTTTACCCCTACAGAACTTAACTCACTAGTAACCATATTAAATTCATTCAAATGATTAGAAATAGATCCACCTTCTGACATTTTCATATTAAATAAATGTTTCATAAGAAATACCTTATTTGAGGCCGAGGGTTTTCGTATAGTTTTACCAATGCTATCATTAAACCCTTTGTTGTTGTTTCCTTCGAAATATTGAAGGCTACCGATGCCGCGAGGCATAGCTGTATTGCTCTGAGTGTATTTCTATCGAGAATCTCCCATTCTACGCCGGCCATACTCGATGACTTATTTCTTTTTCCGCTCAATGGTAGGTACAAATATTTCTAATACAGATAATTTTCCATCTGCATCTTCCACAATGGGTAGTTTTGGTCATTAAATTTCTCGACCCTAAACCTACCATCTTTCGCCATTGCTCCTAGTCAAATCAGGAACTCTTGTTTCCTGCGAGTTTATCAACCAAATAGACCTTTGGCTCTGATACCAGTTGTTATAAAATTACATATTACAGAGAAATAGAACACATAATTTCTAACATGATGATGGTTGACCATATTGATTATAGTGGAACATGGTTAACAATAGTTGATTTGGTTAACTATGACTCACCATATTGATGATTTGGGTGGTCATTGTTGGGTACAAGTGAACATGTGCACTACAGGTGACCATAGTTGGATAATATTGACCATTTAAGTGTTGACCATCAATGGTTATTATTGGTGTAGTCTAACTTATAGACAAAACTTTTTTTTTCAGCGAAATTCAGTGATACCATTTCAAGAAAGATTGTGATTTTTGTTTTGTTTAAGCTACATTTTTAATGCATAAATCGATTTAGCACCCTCAAAACACCATGGGGAGCTCAAATTTTATAGATTAAACAACTTAATCTCAATTTTTTAAAAATATCTGCAAAATTCAGATTAAATTTAACCATGTAAATGCCCTAAAGAATACCATTTCATTTATTAGTTAGACTACAGAGTTATTATTAGCTACAGTGAACCATGTAAAATAATGGTTGAGCAAATAAACATTGGTTGACCACATTTGAACATGGGTAACAATAGTTGTCTATGGTTAATTAGGGTTGGCCATATTGACTATGGAAGATGATGGAAATCCATGGTTGAGTTTACCTCAGTATGATTGAGCTTGGCTAACATTCCTTCCCATGGTTCATTATCATTTACATGGTTGAATTGGTGTGCTTTACCCTTTTGAGTACAATTTACTATAGTTGACCTTCTTTAGCATGATCAATACTGTGGTTGATTTAAATATATGCCATAGAGTGGAAATTTCAAAGTAATAATTTAGAGATTAAATTATAATATTATAATTGTCCTTAGGGTTAGCCAAAATGTACATATATACCATATGGTTTATGATATTGTCAAATTAAATTTCATGTAACATGGTGAAATTTGAATAGTGATCATTTAAGATGTTGGCTTGAATGTTATGTGAAATTATGGCATATGCAAATTAATAATTTAGGAAGTAGATATTGTCATTTTTTCTTTATCAATAATGATATTGCTCATATGGATCATATGATTGATACTATGACTAAATTTAATGTTATATCACATTGAAACATTTTGAGAGTAGTAATTTAAAGAAACTTACATTGCAACATGATTTTTTTAAGTGTTCTAATTTTTTTGTTTCAAGTTTATCATTATATTACCGAAAAAGGGCATTACATATGATAGTTTTATGTATTATTGGTTTTCTCGTTGGGAAACCAAACTTGAAGCACATATTAAGAAGCTTGAGATTGTATATATCTGGCTTAATCAGTCCAACAGATAAAAATAAAGAGTTACAAAAATTGACATGGAGTTCCAAGAGTTCATGAATGTAGAGTCTCTATTCTACAGATTTATACAAACATAGCCACAACAAAAAGAGAACAACCATATGTAATTAAGCCATAAAATAGAACTATCGAGTAACCTAAAAGTTCAATGGATAGAGCAATAGAGGCTAGGAAATGTTGAGGACCCCCTCCGACAAACCTCAAACAATAGTACCCCATGAACCAAAGACAGACACCCAATGGGAGTCAATGAAGGATTACAAGAGGCATCGAAGATGCACGAGCATCACTGCACCTCTTGTTTTCTTAATAAAATTACTTCCTAGGTAAATATGTCCTACAATTTTCTTATGTTTCCCTTGAGGGACAACTATATAAAATGTTATTTTTTTTTGCAGATTTTTCCTTTTATATGGGATAATTGTTATATTTGTTAATATACAGTTTCTAGATAAGCTCATTTGTAGGGTTTAGTGAGGTGGTAGTTAGCCAACACCTCATCTTTCTGTTTTGAATATATTATCTTCCCTTTTATATATATGTGCATGAATGAAGACCTCGCGGGCACGAAGGCTTGGGATGGAAGCATGAAATAATTTTTTTTTCCCTGAAAGGGTTTTATTACACATATACTATTTCTTGAGTTGTGGACTTAAGATAGCTTCTATGTTTTAATTTTTTGAATTTCCAAGCTCTGCACAAAAAAAGTGAATATGAGTGAGGAAAGTGCAGAGCAACAGATACATCCCTAACTAATCATCAAATCATTGGTAGGTTCTTTTATGAATTAATTGGATTTGTATTTAAAAAATTGAGTGACATTGTGTTTGTTTAAATATCTTGGTCTGAAATCCTTGTTACAAAGGGTCAAATATCTTACTAAATTCAAAGAAAATTCGAATGGTATGAAAGAGGATGATTAGCGCTATTTTATCAACTCACAAGCCAAGAACCGAGGTGTTGGTCGAGTAGTAGGAGGTTGGCCCTCCACCCCCCTTTCATTCCTTAGAACTTTCAATTCACCAATGAGTCAGAATCTAGGGGAAGTTAGGTGTGAAATTTTGGTGAATCGAAGGAAGTCCCAACCATGACCTCAAGTCGAGTCTGAACCCCTTGATTTTTGTTGCCATTTAGTATAAATGAGGCTTCGTTACATCTAGGGAAAGGACTCAACCCTGACCTATCTGCGCTCTTGACTCTTGATTTGTATCGAAAATTGAGTGTGCGCCACATAGACAAATCAAGTTTGGAGTTTTAATTTGAGAAAGAAGGAGAGAGGGTCCATAAAAGGGGCTTTTGAGTGGAAGTGAGAAATGAGTACACATGGAGATATTAAATTTTTTTTCTTTATTATGAGTTTTCTGAGAGGAAGGAATTAACCACGTGACCATTGTGTCATTTTTGGTATTAGATATTCTGAGCTCCAAAAAATCATATAACTGGTAGAAGAACGTGAGAAGTTTTTAAGAGGTTTGTTGTTAGTATTCCACCCATGAGAGGAAGTCGATAAGGACATGGAATGGACAAGGAACTGAGATTAGAATTAAGGGGTATCTAGGAAAGAATTGAGGTCGTGGAAAATGCCCAGAGATAAGAACATGATGCAAGAGAAATCAGTGAGAGTGAGGATATGAGTTCTAAAGAAGAGGTAGAATTAATTCCAAGGGGAGAGAAAAAAAATGAATAGTTGATTACATTGGTTATCAAGGTTGGGTCCAAACCAAAGATGTAAGTGTTGTTATATGGTGGAAACCCAAATGTGGAGGAGCTATTGGATTGGATCAACACTTTAGACAAGTATTTTGACTATTAGGATGTTGGGGAGGACCAAAAGGTCAAGTATGTTGTGACTTGGTTAAACATACATGGAACACTATGGTGGGATGATTTACAAGAAAATGAGAGAAAAAAGGGAAAAGAAAAGATTAAAATCTAGGATATAATGATGTCTAAATTCAAGACGAAATTCATTCCCAAGGATTGCCAACTAAATTTATTCAGGAAAATAAAAAATCTGAGGCAGAAGTCCATGAATATAAAAGGAGGTCACATCGAGGAAGATGTGGATAAGGTAGAAAGATGCATAAATTTCCTCAGGTATAAAATCGAGGATGAAATTGGTCTCTTACCCTCTAAGACCGTGGAGGATGCGTGCCAGGTATCACTAAGGGAAGAAGAAAATTTGGCTGGGAAATATAACCAACGAAGCATAGGAAGGAGTCTAGCTAGAGGGAAAGGATATCTCAATAGAGGGAGAGCCCATATTTCAAGAGAGGAATTAGGAAGTTCAAGCATTCAATCTCGAAGAGAAGGAGAATAAAAGTATAGAATATCTTTCCGAAGAGGTAGAGGCAAAGATAGAGAAATCATATGCTACATATGTGGAAAGATAGGCCATATGTCATGGAACTATCCTGAAAATAAATCAACAAGGCCGAGAGAAATGCATGTTGCAAAAGCCAAGAATGAGGAAAAAAAAGAATTAAAAGGTGAAACCCCTGCGTTAGGTTAGTCCCAAATGTTGAGGAGGATTTTAATGAAAGGAGAAAAGGAGAAGCAAGAGGCATCATAGAGAAGGAACTTGTTTAGAACAATCTAGAAGTCCAAGGGAAAATGTGGTAAATTTATTATTGAAAGTGAAAGAACTAATAACTTTGTTTCTGTTTTTGTCATGAACCCTCATTACCGATTTTTTTTTTCTATTAACTTAACAGGAAAAAGGCATCTAAAGGCACTTCAACTCTCCCTTGAGTGACAGTCCCTTGAGTTATATGGTTTTCCCTTTCAGTATACACATATATATTATTAATACCTTATCTGGTTCCAAAATTGCCCTCACTGCAATTAAACCTCATAGACTTAAATTCACAATTGGATAATGACTTCAAGGCTTTTTTTCCTACCCTATTAGCTAGACAATGTATATTTAAAATTTTTATATAACTTTACACCTTGTAAGTGTGATTTACTAGAAACATAACATAATTTATTTTCTGGTAGTTATACTCATACCTATAATCGATCTATCCCCTATGCATTTAACCATGACTCCCATATTGATTTGATTTACATAGTCGATATAATGCATTGGGCACATGTATTCCAATTCATATACTTTTACTGGTTTTATGTAATATCTCATGCTACAACGTAAGTTCCATTATAGGGCCAGTTTTGTCCCATATTATTAATTTCAACATTAACTCCATAGTACCTTTGTATTTACAAATGATGCATATCATGGTTTCCAAATTGGTTGTGGGAGGGTGCCTTGGAAAGGTAGACCCAATCCAACCTAGCCATGTACCCCTGATCAATTGTCGTTCACATGGATTAGAGATAGGCCTGGTCTTAGATAATGTTTGGATATCACGATCAATCGAGATGATCTCATGAAAACTGCTCCAACTATTAAACCCTAACCCCTCCTTGTTCCATATTTCTCAACCTATCGTTTACCTCCTCCCTTTTTTGTTGTCTGCTCTTAGATGAGTAGCTTTGATGAGTGGTCGTCTGGGTTGAAAATATGTGGAATACCAATGGCGAAGTGTCGTTGGGGTTCAGAGGTAGGTGTTAAGAGGTTTACATACATCAAGTCTATGAGTTTTAGTTTAATATAATGTCATCCGTTTGCTCCTCGAGGTGGATTTAACAGGCGCAACCTCTGCACCACAGGGTACCTTTCTTTTGAACATCTCAGAGACAACCTAAAGTCAGGTAAACTACAATTTCACTAAATCATTTAAGTTCTTAAGAAATTTGAATAGTTATTTTCATGGTATCTTCCTTTTGGCTGAAAACCACAGTATCGAAAATGGTAGGCACTGTGGTATACCCCCAAGCCATGGAGTTGAGATTTTTAATACTCTGCACGTTATCCACAATGATTTTACTATATCCACATATTCTTCCTCTTGTATTTGTATATGTATATGTATATATTAATTTTTTTTTCCAAAGCCACAATAGTTAACTAATGATTGTTCTCATTTGAGCTATTCTCACTACGGTATTGACAAGTACTTCAACATCATATTTGGTGGCTAAACACTGCACAAGGATTTCAGTATTCATAGAGCACAGAAGCATGAGGTAGATTCTAAACCCTTACATGGTGAAATTTTTCATTTTGTCTTCTCTTTAGTCTAACACGATGTGTATTATGCACAACATGCCTGTGAGAATGGTTTCCTATCTCCGTTTAGTCGTTTTCTTTTCCCAATTTACCCCACTGGTTGGATATGGTAATTATTTTGGGTTACTCTCTTTAATTGCTTACTGGGGTTCGGTTTAAATTCTTAGGTTTCCTGTCGAGGATGTTTTATTTGGACCTCATCGTTACGCTCCCTTACAGGTACTTTCAGGATGGCTTAGCATAGTGCTCACTATAGGTAACCAGTTAATTGGTAGTCATTATTTCCAGGTTACCTTTTTTCCATTGCCTGCTCGTTCCACTGAGTTGCACTCTTCCAAATTCCTCATTTCCATGGTTTCTTTTTTTCATAGGTATGGTTTCTAAGACCTTTTCACGCACTTTCTCCCATTTTTGTTAACAAATGGTTTCACCCTTTAATAAACAAGGAATATCTCTAGGTCGCTTGCACATCCCTTTTGCTTTCATGAAGGCATGATTCTAAATATTCGAGATGGAGTTTCACTTGTGTGCTAAATATACAGTCGTGTTGGCTATTTTTTTTATTAGTATATTGGAATTACCTCGAGGCATTTTCACCCAGAAGAATACTATGTTTTTTTTTCTTGTACATGTATTTTAAAAAGGGGGTTATACCCACATTAATCTATCATTATGATTTGTAACCTGTTACTCACTTATAGGGTTCACTGAGGTGAATTGCTTGTTTTTTTGTATACCTCCATAGTTAATTTATGTCCTGGACTGCTATTAGCAAATTATGTATCAGCTTATTGTCTAATTTAACTAAGGTTTACATTTATGGGTTATGACCCTATCTGAACCTGTAGTTGCTTATGGATTTTCTTGAATTCAGACTTAATGATATGTCGGATATTTATACTAATTAAAATATACAAACTTTCTTTGGTGATAATTACTTAATTCTAATTTTGTCTTTTGTATTATAAAAAAAATGGTGCATTTGTATCTCGGCTTTATGTGAAATGTTAAATAAAATTATTACATATGAGATGGGTAATTTAATATGTCTGTTATCATTGCTTTCTTTACATGTATGATACTAGAAAATGACTCTCGTTGCTTTTAGATGCACATGTTTTACCAATCTATCCAGGGTTTAGGTTACCATCATAATTTTGTAAAACCTCTATCTGATATCTTTGTAATTTTTATACATATCGGGGATTAATCGATATCAACCCAAAGATAATGTTTCTCTATATGAATTTTCTTTAGACTATGCACAATCGATTTCTATACTCCTAATCGATTACTCAAAATATATTCCCAACTTGATATAAATGGCATAAGATTACTTAAGTTTAGTACTAGGATCAATTTCTTATAGCCAGAGATTCATTTTCCAGTTTTGGATATATGCTTAGACTAGCTTCCTACCTTCTCTCAAAATTGAAAGTTGGGTAGCAATCCCTATTGTAAAGACTTATGGTTTTCTATTAAAGGCCTATTATATTCACTCTTATCACCTTTGACTCACGATAACCGACACCAACCTATAAATGAGATTTAACACGGATTTTTGCTGAGAGCCACCTTAACTTATGTTGTCTCCACCACTCTCTAGGTTCAATTTTCTAGCCCTACATAACTTATTAGATAGTAACATTTATTTAAGTAATAAATTGTTTTTCTTCTCCCAGGATCTCAGACTGTGAACAACTAGCTACACTTCCATGATTTCTGCCTACTGGTTCAGGGTTTATCATATAAGAAGAATTTCCTCTGTGATTAGCACTTGTGAACTATTAAAGCTAAATACATATATAGTATGCTTCCTCTATACTTTAGAAATAATTTATAGAACATATTTCCCTGTCCTAGGAGGACATGGAAAATTTTATTGTGTATGAATACAAAAGTTTCAATATCATTTAATCCCATTTACACTATATTAATCGCCTAATATAATTACCACAAATTTCATCCTGTAGGAGTGTTTAAATCAAAATTTCACGAATCAAAATAGACAAATGCAATAAATATTTGACATTATAGATCATAAATTTAAATATATATAGACAGGTAACTTATATTGCAGACGTAAGAAAAACCCTATATATTTAAAATGTAGTTTTGACTTCAACATTAGAAATATTCACAACTAAAGAAAAACTAAACAAAATAAAATTCCATCAATTTCCAAGCTACATTTAAAATTTGTACAGAAAATCAAATACCCTTCAACTAGAATCTTGAACCGTAAGTAGGCGAATTAACTTAGAAAGAATAGTTTTCCTCCCAACCTTTAACTGTCACCTTGAGTTCTCCCCCAAGATGAGATATTTCCCCCAGAATCAACAACCTCTTGTGATTCCTTGGCAAGGTGTTTTATGCATTGTTTCCCCTAGCAGACTTTCCTTATCAACATCCTGCCTTTTTCAGGTCTGTCAAATCCGATAATCTAGGATTTTCCTACTTTTTTACAAAAGTAGATTTTTTTCCATTAAAACCTGTCTTTTCCCCTACGGTTCTTTATTCACCCATTCCAAGTGTTTTTTCCCCCACACTGGTGACTTATTAGATTTTTTTCTCCCAATCTAATCCAATCACATCAATTCACACCTAGGGATTTTTAGGAGTAGTTAGGGAAATTTTATTTCTAGCCTATCCATCCACATTGGATTCTGGATTGGAATAATGATCTCATTACTTCACATGTTCTTTTCCAAGTTAATTCTCCAAGATGCTAATATATATTATTATTATTCAAATATATTAATTACATCATCATAGTTATTCCAAAGAGTCAATTATGGCTTCCTTGCTATTAATCAAAATATTTCAGTCTACTAAAAGAATATTTACATGAATATAGAGGGGTATTACATCTTCCCCCTCTAAAAAAAATAACATTGTCCTCGGTGTTTATTCTTCTGCCATCATATTTTAGAACAATGTTAGATAATTTTCTTTCATAATATCCTCACATTCCCAAGTGGCCTCCGTGGCTGTAAAGTGCCTCCACTGCGCCTTAACCTAAGAAACAATTCAATTCTGGAGCACAGTCTCTTTCTGATCCAAGGTACGGAGTGGCTCTAGCAGAAAGTCTCCTTCGGGTTCCACCTGTATCAAATTCCATTCAACCCTGTGAGAAGGATCATGAATATAATTTTTTAATAATGATAAATGAAATACATTATGAACTCTAATATGAATGGGTAGATCCAGTTAATATGCCATCGGACCAACTCTGTCTAGAATTTCAAACGGCCTGTAGAATCGTGCTGCAAATTTGGCACAACTATCGATATTAAGAGTATTTTTCGGGGTTTTACTTGTAAGTACACATGATCTTCATTTTATTTTTTTTGTGAATCCTCTTTCTGTCTGCATAAATTTTTTGTCGATATTGTGTCGTTTTAATGTTCTTTCTTATCTTCCGCACTATTATTTCCATTTTCTGCAAAGCTTCGGGTCTCAATATTAACTTATCCACTAGTTGTCCCCAACTAAGTGGAGTATCACAACTCCTAGCATATGGAGGCTTGGTAATGATTTCTGGATGCAAATCCTACTAAATGCATAAAATCCTCCCACTTCGTAGGTCTATCCATGACATATATCTATAGCATATCTTCCAAGATATGATTCACCCTTTCAGTTTGTCCATCCATTTAAGGATGATAAGAAGTGATAAAATTTAATTTAGTTCCCAAATCTCCTAATAGAGCTATCAAGAAATTTGAGGTAAATTTTTCATCTCTCTCTGGCACTATCATCTTTGGTATGTCATGCAGTCTGAAAAATTATTTCATGAATGTGTTGACAATTTGGGCAGTCCCAAAGGTAGACTGTACTAGTATAAAGTATGTTTCTTTAGTCAATGTGTCTACTATTATGATAATGGAGTCAGTTTGATTATTTTTCCTTGGTAAACCTGTTATAAAATCCATTGATATCACCTCCCACTTCCATTCCGGAATGGGTAATGGATTCAATAGTTATGCAGGATGTTGGTGCTTGACTTTCACTTGTTGACACTCTAAGAATTTTTCCAAATGATCTGCTAGATCCTTCTTCATACTTGTCCCAAACAAATTTTTTCTTAATGTTGTTACCATTTTCTAGTATCACGCATGACCAGAGTATGGTCTCTTTTGGTATTCATCTAGTATTACCTGTTTCAACATAGCCATATGGTCTCTTTTGGTATTCATCTAGTATTACCTGTTTCAACACAACCACATTAGGAATGTATAATATTTTTTGCTAAGTTAGTAATCCTTTCGGATTTGTGGCATACCCTAAAACTTATTTATGTTATATTGTCAACTGCATTTCTCGGTATTGAGGATCATGCTGCAGAGCTTGTTTTTACATGTTGTTCAAAATATGATTTCATGTTGCTTCGAGAGCTTGCTATGAAGGAATTACCATGCCTACTTAGTGCATCAAAAATTTTATTTTATTTTCCTTTTATATGCTTTATATCAAATCCAGATTCACTAAGAAAGGCTAACCACCTAGCCTGTGTAGCATGTAAATCAGACTGACTAAAGAAATATTTTAGGCTGATATGAGCAGTTACCAAGACAAATCTCTTTCCCAATAAATAATTCCTCCACATTTCCAGGGCGTGTATTACAACAATTAATTATAGATCATAAACAACATAATTTTGTTCATGTTTTTTCAGCTTTCTAGATTCATAAGCTATTATAGCATTTTCTTGTCGTAATACACCCCCAAGTCCCTCTAAAAAAGCATCAATGCACAAAATAAACTCCTTGTTTGGATCTAGAAATTTTAAAATAGGAGTTGTTGTCAACGTGTTTTTTAATTTATCAAAGTTTTCTTGAAATTTGGTTGTCCACTCAAACTTTTCTCCCTTCTTCTACAAGGAGGTAATGGGATAATATAGTTTTCAAAATCCCTCCATAAACCTTAAATAATATCTAGCAATCCCCATGAATGAGCGAACTATTGATACAACTTTTGGTATTGGTCAATTCACGATGGCTTTAACTTTATCAGGGTCCCTTGCTAACCCGTCTTTGGAAATAATATGTCCTAAGTATTGAATTATGGTTTTATAAAACTCATATTTGTGGATTTCTGCATGAATGTGATGTTCCCTTAATGTCTGTAACACTTATCTGAGAAGTTCTTGGTGTTCTTCATTTTTAGAGTACAATAGGATGTCATCTATGAAAACTAGCACAAATATGGCAACATATTTGTGTAGAACATTATTCATTAGACACATGAAGGTTGTGGGTGCTTTGGTGAGACCAAAAGGTACCACCACAAACTCATAATGTACATACCAAGTTCTAAAAGTTGTTTTGTGGATATCCTCATCTTTTATGTGCAGTTGATGGTAACCAGTTCTTAGATAATTTTTTGAGAAGATAATTTCTTCCCTCACTTGATCAAACACATCATCAATCTAGGGTCAAGGATATTTATTTTTGATAGTTAACTTATTCAATTTCCTATAGGCGATGCACATTCTGAATGTGCCATAATTTTTCTTGCAAAATAACACCGAAACTCCCCATAGTGATACACTCATTCTTATATAACCTTTATCTAACAAATTTTATGCTTGAATTTTCAATTATGATAGCTCTGGTATACTCATTCAATACGGGTCTTTGGACTCAGGGGTAACACTTGGCACCAAGTCCATAGATAAATCTATATCTCTACGAGGGGGTAGCTTGGTAATTTCCTGTGGAAAGACATCCTGGAATTATCTTATCATGGATAAGGTCTCTAATATGTTTGTTTATGTTTGTTGCCCATTTCTTTCCACATGAACCATGCAAAATTTAAATCCTTTCCTTGTTTTTTTTTTTTTTTAACTGTATATTTGATATTTTTCTGATTGAGACTATTTTTTGATTTTCCTTTTATCAATATCAGTTGTCCCTGCGGTTCAATAGAGTTTACAATTTTCTGTAGGAAATTTATAACATTTTTTTTCTTTTCGAACCAATCCATACCAATTAATATATCATATGACCCCAATTGAGAGTTAAGGATGAGGACATATATAAAACTTGCTTAAGAACTAGATATGGGCATTATGATTTTATTGTGCTTCTGTTTGGTCTAAAAAACACTCTGGCTATATTCATGTGTTTGATGAACATTGTTTTTAACTAATATATGGATAAATTTGTGCTAATTTTTATTAATGACATTTTATTTATTTTAAAATGCCAAAAGAAAATGAGAAAAACTTGATAATAGTGTTGCAAATTCTTAGATAACATTAGCGTTATGCCAAGTTCAATAAGTGTGAGTTCTACCAAGATTAGTTCAATACTTGGGACATGTAATTTCAAAAGAAAGAATTGTAGTACAACCTAAAAAGGTCAAAGAAATCCTTAATTGATATGTCCTTAAAGATGTAGTAGGTGTCATATATTTTATGAATATTACATGATATTATAGTAAGTTTATTGAAGGGCTTTCTAAATTGGCCTACCCCATAACCTCTTTACAAAAAAAAGAAGTCAAATTTGAATGGACTCAAGGGCACCAAGAATGTTTTGAAAAATTAAAGCATCTACGAACTGTAGCACCAATACTTAAGGTTGTAGATCCTAATAATCAACATCTAGTATGTATATATGCTTGCGTAGAAGAAGTAAGTGCGGTATTATTGTATGATAATCATGTAATAGCTTATGAGTCAAGGAAGTTGAAAGATCATCAAAAGAGTTATGTTGTGTATAATTTGGAACTCGCTTCGGTAATGCATGCATTAAAGATGTGGAACCATTATTTTTTGGGAAGATACGATGATTACTGAACATATCAGCATAAAGTACTTTTTTAGCCAACTCGATTTAAATGCTAGATAGGCTAGATGGATGACCTTTCTAAGTGAATCTTGTTTTGATACTAAACATAAAAAGGGAAAGAAAATAAAGTGGAAGATTCATTTAGTACAAGTGTAAAACAAATTTACAAAATTTATGAAAGTAGTGTTAAAAAACCTCATTGATCAAATTAAAACATCGACTTTCAAGGATCAGGCTTATAGACAAATACAAGAGAAGTTGAAAACTGAAGTCGATCAAATAGAGAAGTCAGAATATGTCTTAAATAATGACAACTTGTTAAAATTCAGAAATAAAATTCACATTCCTAATTTACTAAGAATTAAACATCATAAAAATCCATTTTTGGCTCATCCTATATACGAGGAAATTATCACAACATCGAGGAAAAAATTATTTTGGCTTGAAATGAAGGGGGATGTAGTTTAATACCTAGAAAGGTGTCAAGAATGCCAAAAAGTGAAAGTGGAAAATCAACATCATGTTGGTTTAGTGAACCCCTTTCCCATTCCAGAGTGGAAATGGGAAGTGATTTCTTTATATTTTATTATGAAACTGCCAAGACCTAGAGGAAAACTTGATTCAATTATGGTTGTGGTGGATAAATTGTCTAAATATTCCCACCTCATACCAATTCAATCAACATATAAAGTTGTTCATATAGCCGAAATTTTTATGAAATAAATTTTTTAGATTGCATGGAATACAAAAGACTATTGCATATGGTAGAGATGCAAATTTTACCTCCAATTTTTGGAAATAAATTTTTGTAGGAGTGAGAACACAATTAAGTTCCAGCATTACTTACCATCCTTAAATATATGGATTTAATAAAATAACCAATCATATTATTAAAGACAGTATTCACATGTATGTGATCGATCAACCCACTAAGTGGGAAGATTATTTACATTTGGTTGAGTTTTTTATAACAGTGATTACCAAGCATCTCTTAAAATGAGACCCTTTTATGTCCTTTATGGATGAAAATTTCATACTCCATTGAGTTGGATTCAACCAGAAGATAGAATGGTTTTGGTACCTGATCTCTTGCAGGAGATGGAACATATATTCAGAAAGGTAAAATAGAAGTTGAAGGAAGCTCAAGAAAGATAAAAAATATATGAAAATCTAAAAAGGACTTCTATAAAATATAAAGTGGGATAGAATGTGTATGTTAAATTCAAGCCCAAGAAGAGTAATTTGAAATTGGAAAGTTGTGCTAAGTTAGTACCCTAGTTTTGTCGACCATTTGAAGTAGTCACTATAGTAGGACCAATGGCCTACCAGTTATCACTACCAAACCATACAAAGGTAAACAATGTATTTCAAGTGTCACTTTTAAAGAAATATGTTCATGATCCAACTCACATTATTGAATGGAATTTGGTATAGGTCAAACCAAAAGCTGAGTTCTGAGTCGAGCCTCTGGAAATTGTATATTGGAGGGAAAAATTACTCTAGAATCGTGTGATTGACCAAGTTAAAGTATAATGGAAACACTTTGTACCAGAGGAGGCCAGTTGAGAGATGAAAGAGAAAATGCAAGAACAATTTCCTTCAATTTTCAAGAAGTGATGAATGTAGAGAAAACACTGACGACGATGTTCATTTAAGGGAAGGGGAAATGTAATGCCCTTGATGAAATTATTTCCTTAAAATAGTTTATGAATTTTTTTCTTTTATTACAAACATTTAAATTAGAATAATAACCATGGAGCTAAGACAAGTTGGATATTCTTATATGAAATATATAAGCATTAATATATTGTTATGAATTAAATTTTTTTTATTTCACTTCTTGTTTATTTCAAAATATGACAACAACCAACACCTAAGTTGTTAGGTTACCCCTATTTTCGAAAAATCAATTAAGAATTAGTTGAGGTATAAGAAGGAACAATTTTGAAGTGACAATTGTCACAACCTAAACCTCTGCCTTCTTAAGATAACTAATCCATAGAATGGAATGAAGGGAGGGAAGGGTCATGGATAGGTTGAGGAAGAAATAGATTGCGAGAGAGAAAGGATATTTGGAAAAATAAACTCATATATTGAATTGGAGAGACACTCCCAAAAAGAGAGGAAGAAGCATCACGCAGTCATTGAGATTCCTGATAGTAGGGAAACCTGGGGCTTGGGGGGGAATTGATGTTAAAAAAATTCATTTGGTTGGGAGGAATGTGATTGTTCCTATTATAGTTTCACATATTTAGATAAGTGAACATATTTCCCTATTTGAGATCATTTAAATATTGTTTCTTTGGAAATAATATGGTTTTATGTAGGATGAAAAGGATATAGTTCAGTGCATAGTTTATTGTTAATTTTGGGTAACTAGTTCCAAAATCCATGTTGCACTACTCATATGATGATGATTATGTTTTTGTTGGATTCCCCTTTCGGAGAGGTGCAATATTGATATAAATATCATCTTGTTTGGATGAGAAGAACATATATTTTGATTTTATTTTGCACACATGTGCAAGGTCGGCCAGATTTGTAATGTAGGCTTACAATCCTAATAGATTTGTCACACACCCTCACTGATGGATATAAATTGGAGAGACTTGGAGGTCATTTTCTCGTCATCTCATCACACATTATCTCATTGTGATCCGATTAGTTCCATAGCCTTTGGAGGCCTCTTTCCTTCACACATGTGAAGCTGAAGCTGGGGAAAATCAATGGATCTATTTTATGGTTGTTTGTTGTGCATTGAACAATGTTGACCATCATCAACCTTTGACTGTTTGACTTCCAATATTCGTTGAAAACATGATTTTTGTATGTCATACATTTGGGCACAAAAATCTAGGAAAAAGGAGTAGTTTGATCGAAGCCCTAAAGCTGCAGCATTGACTTTCTGTGTTGACTATCCTACATTGACTTTTTTGTTTTGACTTTGGTAAAATAGCATTGAATTTTGATGAGCTTTCTTTGAGGGTTGTGTGCGTGACACTGGAGGGTTGGCTGATCTAAGAAAGACTTCACTGGATAATGCATCCTGTTGACTGTCATAATGCACACTATCCTATATCTTTGCTGGACAAGAAGAATTGTAAAATCTGATCTACATTATTGGCTTGTCTTCTATTGATCTATTATTGTGTTCTATCATCCTTTTACTTTCATGTTTATGTGATTGCTAAATTGAATCGGGCCTAAGAAGGAATGAAGTAAATTTTCATTAAGCATAGAACACTCCATGTCTGTCTAAATTTAACATGGAACCAGACCTGAGGTGAAGACAAAGTCCAAGCTAGTGTGAAAAGAAATCACTGAAGAAGAAATCCTACCAAGGACCAATGGCCTCCTCAACCTATAAGGGTTTCAAGTCTTATGATAAATTGACTGATAATTCTGATTATCATGCATGAAATATGTCCTTGGATTTGGCATTAGAAGATCAAGATGTCATGGACTATGTGCAAGGGAAGATTCAAGGGCCTCCATTAAATGCACCTGTTGCCACAAAGACAAAGTATAAAAAAGGGGAAATTAAAGCAAATATGACTACCCGAGATTCTATTCATAAGCACTTGGTTGTTTACATTTCTGAGCCGAGCACATCTAAAGAAATGAATGATAAGTTGGTTAGCATGTTCAGGGATTGCAATGCTAATCAAGCTCTTTTTTTCAAGAATCAATTGAAGAATATAAATAAAGGAAAGGATGAATCCATTCAATCCTATTTTATGAGGCTCACTAAATCAAGAACAAGCTTCTAGCCATTGGAGAAGAAATGGTCGATCGAGAGATGGTTCCCTTTGCGCTTGGAGGTCTCCCCCATTATCAGTATGTATTCAATACCACTATTCTTAATAATAATGTGATTCCTAATTTTTATGAAATATTGACGAGATGCACTCAAGAGGATACGAGAATGATGGAGAGAGATCATCCCTCTAACGGAAATGGAGGTGACCCTACTACCTTCACTGCTCATTCAAAGAAGAGGAATAACGATGGTTCAAGAAATCAAAACCATGAAAGAGAAGGGCTGAAAGGAAGGAAGGGGAGATGTTACACTTATAACAAGTTTGGTCACTATGCAAGAGAGTGCCCTAATAGAAGGGACTCTCCCAGGGATGATGACAACAACAACTCTAGGGGAAATGGAAACCAAAGTAAAAACACGTTTAAAGGAAAATGGAAGGTTCCCTTTGATCATAGTGTAAATGGGAAACCTTTCAAGAGGTATAGAAATGCTAGGTACGATGAGTCTAATGTTGTTTATAATAAGAGAAATGAATTTATTCTTGTATATGCCCTCTCTGCTGCATCTCCTCCCGCCACCCTAGTTGTCTGGTTCATTGATAGTGGTGCTTCAAGGCACCTCACTGGATATAAAGAAGCCCTCTTTGATTTTATTGAGAATGATACAAATCTAGAGATTATCCTTGGAGACAAGACCACCTATCCTATGAAAGGGACAGGGACTGTGACCCTTCATCTATCTCAAGGTCAAGTACTCCATTTGCAAGATGTGTTGTACATACCTGATTTGAAGAAGAACCTTGTGTCTATTTTGGAAATGAAAGACAAAGGGTTCAAGGTGGCATTCATTGATGGAAAGGTATGCATCTAGAAGAAGAATTTCAAGGAAGCTCTTACTATTGGTTTTAGAGTTGATACACTCTACCAGGTTGGAGGAAGTCCATTGGGGGCTATATCATGTGATACAACTCTTCAAACAGAGTTGTGGTAGTAGAGGATTTCACACCTTCATTACAAAGCCCTTCTTGAAACAAGGAAGGTGGTGACAGGGATGCTTGAGTTTAAAGATGATCATGAAGGTATATGTCAGGGTTGTGTTGAAGGGAAGCATACAAGGGGACCATTCCCATCAATTGTCACGAAGACAATTGATATCTTGCAGTTGATACATTCTGATTTACCTGATATGCTACCGGTGACATCCTTGAGAAGATGTTCCTATTACATGACATTTACATATGACTTCTCCCGCAAGACCTAGATATATTTCTTGGACAAGAAGGATGAATCATTCAAATGGTTTCGTACCTTCAAGGCCTTGGTGGAAAATCAAATTGAGAAGAGAATCAAAGTTTTGAGGATCGACAATGGGACTGAGTATGAGTCAAATGAATTCAAATACTTTTGCAGAGAAGTTGGCATTAAGAGGGAGACCATAACTGCGTATACCCCTGAGAAAAATGTTGTTGCTGAAAGAAAGAACAGGACCATTGTGGAAGCTACCCACGCCATGCTATGTGGCCAAGGTATTACGAAGTTTCTATTGGGATAATCTGCGAACACTATTGTTTACATTAAAAATAGATGTTCGCATTCTACTCTGGGCTCCAATACTCCTGAAGAAGTCTTCTCGGGTAAGAAACATGATGTTTCTCATTTTCGAGTTTTTGGTTGTCCTGTTTACTTTCATGTGTTGAAAGAAAAGAGAATCGAGATGGATGCTTTTGGAAAGAAGGGAATTTTTGTGGGTTATAGTGAAACTTGAAAGGCATCTATAATCTATGTGCCTAGTCAAAGAGAAGTGGATATATGCCACGATGTCACCTTCCATGAAGATGTTGCCCTCAAGAAAGTGACAAATCTTCCTAGCTCCGAGGAATACAAGGAAGATGAAGAAGCAAGGAAGCAGGAAGAGTTGAAGGATGAACCGATGTTCGATGTTGAAGAACCTATGGATCATATTGATCCACCTCCCTCAAATAAGAGAAGACCCTCATGGCTCAGGGATAATCTCACAAATGTCGAGAGACATATTGCCCCAAGGGGGAAATTTCGTGAAATAAAGAAGCTGAATATATGCCAAGGGTATTTAGCAGCCATGAGTACAATTGTACAATCTTAGCCTGAATCATTTGAATAAGTCGTAAAGCATAAAGTTTGGCAGGATGTTATGCATGAATAATATGAGTCCATTATGAAAAATGATGTCCAGGAAGTGGTCTCAAGACCATAGGAAAAATCTGTTGTCACCTTGAAATGGCTCTATAAGATCAAGCATAGATCTGATGGTAGTGCTGAAAAGTACAAGGTAAGATTTGTTACCTGAGGCTTCTCTCAAAAGAAAGACATAGATTATGATGATATATTTTCAACTATGGCCCACTATACCACCATCCAATCTATCATTTCCCTTGCTGCAATGAAGGGATGGTGTCTCCATCAAATGGATGTGAAGACCACTTTTCTACATGGTTCTGTAAAGGAAGAGGTGTATGTGGAGCAACTTCTAGGGTTCTAAGTCCAAGATAGAGATGCCTATGTATGCAGGTTGAAGAAATTTGTCTATGGATTGAAGCAAGCCCCCAAGGCTTGGTATGAGATGATAGATAGCTACTTGATGAAGTTGGGCTTCACTTGAAGTAATGTTAATCCAAACCTTTATTTTAAGGTTGATAGATAAAGGCCTCTCATTGTAGTTCTCTATGTGGACAATCTCTTCCTGACAGGTGTTGAACCTCCTATTCATCAGTGTAAGAGGGAGCTAGCTTCTGAGTTTTAGAAGAAATACCTAGGACTGATGCATTACTTCCTACCCTTGGAGGTTTGGCAGAGGCCAGGTGAGATTTTCCTTTCTGAAGGAAAATATGTCGTGAAGCTACTAGATATATTTGGTATGGTGGACTGTAAGTCTATGTCGACACCGATGGAACTCAACTTTAAGAATTTTTGTGGAAATTTTGTTGGGCCCGTGCTGGGAAATCCCACTGAGTATCAACAACTCGTGGGGGCCTTGATGTTCCTAGTGAACTCACGTCCGAACGTATCTTTTTTCATGAAAATTTTGAGTCAACATATGGTTGATCCTCATCACATTCATTGGATTGGTGCCAAGAATATATTAAGATATTGTCGGGGCACAATCAACCATGGGCTAAGATACACTGTGGGGAGTTTAATACTCCATGGATATACTGATGTCGATTTGGCTGGCAGCGTGGTGGATCGCAAGAGCACATCTGGATGTTACTTTACCTTGGGATCTTCTTTGATATCTTGGATGAGCAGGAAGCAGAAGTCGACGGCTTTGAGCACCGCTGAGGCCGAATACATTGTAGCGAGTATGGCCTATTGTGAAGTTGTTTGGTTATGAAATCTCCTCACTGAGTTATTTGGGAATGTGCTAGATACCACCATTATCCTTTGTGATAACCAGAGTGGGATTTTTCTTTTCGAGAATCCTGTGTTCCACGATTGATCCAAGCATATTCATATCAGTTACAACTTTATCCAGGATATGGTATAGTGAGGCGTCGTAAGGCTCGATCATATAGGAACTGATGAGAAGTTTGCAGATATTCTCACGAAGCCCCTAGGGAAGGTCAAGTTCCTAACCTTCCATGAGAATCTTGGAATCATGGAAAGACCCTATTCTGACCCTATTCTGAGGGTCCTTCTTGAGTTGGAATATGAGCTTTGGGAGTTCCAGGGGCTTGGGGATATCTTCTTGGGGCTATAAGCACACACGAGGCTAGGCTTGACAAACCTTGTTGTGCTTTTGACCCACCGTTATGATATTGAGTTATTCACCTCTCTTTGATCTATGCCCCACACGCATCCTACCCATGGAGTTTCAGAGTCATGAGAAGTACCTCTCATGTGGCCAATGAGGTGGAAAATCTGGATAGAGACCAATAGAAAGACCGATGGACACAGTGGATATTTCCATACTCTCTATGTCTAGGATGCCATGTGTCCAACACCTTGATCTGGGATCAAGTATGATGAGGTTCTTACCTCTAAATTGACTTTGGGTCAGTAAACTAACATCAGGTTAGTATGAGACTCTTTTTGAGCTCAAGAGAGGTTTTAACCTCTAATATGACTTTGGGTCAGCTGAGCGTGATGTCTTTGTTACTCACATTTTATTTTACTTGCGAAGAAGAGCCATAAAAGAAAGTTATGGAAGGATGACACATGATGCTATATGATGGTACATGATGGAACTGATCTTTGGATGGCACAGATGGACAGACGAATTTCTCCCTAGTTGAGAGGGAGTGTTAATATTGGGAAACTAGGTCCAAACCCCATGTTGCACTGCTCATATGATGATGATTATATTTTTTTTGGATTCCTCTTTCAGAGAGGTGCAAGATTGATCTAAATATCATCTTCTTTACATGAGATGAACATATATTTTGATTTCATTTTCCACACATGTTCAAGGTCGGCCAAATTTGTAAACTAGGCTCACAAGCCTAATAGATGTGTCACACACCCTCACTGATAGATATAAATTGGAGAGACTTGGAGTTCATTTTTTCATCATCTCATCACACATTCTCTCATTGTGATCTGATTGGTTCGATAGCCTTTGGAGACCTCTTTCCTTCACACGTGCGGAGCTAAAGCCGGGAAAAATTTTCAGATATGTTTTACGGCTATTTGTTGTTTGTTGACCAGCATTGGCCATGGTCAACCCTTGACTGTATGACCTCAAATATTTGCTGAAAATCTGAATTGTGGATGCCATACATCTGGGCAAAAAAAGCAAGGAAAAAGGAGCAGTTTGACTGAAGCCCTAAATCTGCAGTGTTGACTGTCCTGCATTGACTTTGGTTGACCAGTGTTCGATTTTGATGAGCTGTTTTTGAGGGCTATGTGTGTGACATTTGGAGGGTTGGCTGATCTAAGAAAGACTTTGTTGGCTGATGCATTCGGTTGACTGTCGTAACACACACTATCCTATATATTTGTTGGACTAGAAGAATTGTAAAATCTGATCTATATTATTGGCGTGTGTTCTGTTGATCTATTATTGTGTTCTATCAACATTTTACTTTCTTTTTTATGTGACTTATATATTGAATCAGGCCTAAGAAATATTGAAGTAAAGTTGCATTAAGCATAGAACACCCCATGTTTATCTATATTTAACATATATATTTTACCAAATGGTTTTTTGTTGAGAAATTAATGAATCTTTTTCTACCTAAGTAAACTGATTGGGTGGAAAATTATTCCTTGTTATACCACTAACTAAGAGATGAGTGGGATTAACATGTTGGTAGGCCAATACCAAAAGGATAAATTTGGCTCGAAGCCTAAACAAATGCAGTCCCTACTCCATATCAACAAAATACTTGAGAGGATTAGATACATGAAATCATAGTTCATGAGTCATATAGCCAACTTCTTGAATATCGATGGTTTTCTCAGAATGGTTATAAATTAAGACAAGTCACAAAAAAGGGGGCATAAAGGTTTATTATTAATTTCCACTATGAATATAAAAATAAAATACCTATTAATAATTATAGGATAACATACAAAAACAAGAAAAAAAAAAAACTATGCATATTAGAGTACACCACTACATAAATCTTATTCTGAGAAAAGATTGAAATTTGGAACAATATCTAAGCTCGAAAGTATCTCTCTTTCATATGGAGAATAGACTTCACATGAGTAAGCCTCATATATCTGAAGGATGTTTTCAACTCAAGAAATAAATTTAGGAATAATTCATTTACACTATCATCTAGTAATTGAAAGGATATCTTCTTCAAAATTCAATAATCTAAATAATAAAAAATGTATATTCTAAGTCTGACATTTCTGCATTTACATGACTAAAACCAAGTTGCTAAAGGAAACAACATTTATAAGAGAATATAGCACACATAAGCTCCATTATAACATGAAAAAGATGAACTGTAAAATAATACATGTAAATATGTTCATTGTTCACAACTTGGTCCTGAAGATTACATCACACAATACTAAAATGGAGTAGCAAGAGACTCAATATCATGGCATATACATAAAATAAAAACTATGTCAAGTGTAGCTATGACCATAGTTGTTTCGAGAGGACATTTTAAAACTTAGTATAAATGGATGTGTAATTTCGTTTGTGCTCCACGTGAAGTTGACAAATGCCCCTTTTAAAGTAAAAATAAAAAATTATAATAATTATACAACCTAAAATGAAAGAGATGTAAAAATCCTTCACTCCCACTCTCTACCATAAATAAAATATTTCAATGTCCATACGAAGTAACATAATTTTAAAAAATTCCACGAGAGTAGCTCAATTGGCGATCAACATGTTATGAAGTATTGTGGAAACCATAAAATTCAAAGTTTAAATGCCATATGGGTCAACCCAACCCCTCTCTCTCTCTAAAATTATATAGTAATTAAAAATCAAATTAAAAATCTCATATTTCTCTCTCGAGTGTTAAACATGTATAATTATTATACCTTTTAAAAATATTTTCAGTTCATATTTGAATATCAATGCTTATATATATATATATATATATATATATATATATATATATATAAGTGGGATGTGTAATTAATTCAAATTTTTAATATTAAATTAATATGTTTAATTTAAAGTATTATTAATAATAAAAGAATTCCATATAAAACTTAGATATAAAAAAGAAATTATAAGCAGGGTTAAATCATATTAATAAGTAGGCGAGTCTAAATAATATTAATAAGTATTTAAAAATATATCAATAAAATAAAAATATTTTACCATATACAATGTAGTTTATAAATAAAATATTTGACCATGTTAAATAAAATATTTCAATGTTAACTATATATATTATATATAGCAAAAGAAATAATGTATATATTATATAAAGCAATTGCAAAAAATAATCCTTATTGTTAAAACATTTCAAATAATTTTACTATTTGTTAGAATTAGAAGTTTAAGATGTGTAGATTAAACAACGAGTGACTAGGATGATTTTCAAGAAATTGGATCCATTTATATATTAGAAATACAATTTAAATAATACAAAAATTAACATTGTACATACATACATATAAAAAAAAGATGCATTTAAAGCATACATCTTATTAGAGAAAATTTCAGCCTAAAAGTGGTCTCCTTAAGAAAAATAATAAAACAATAGTTAAAATAATAAAATAAGACATGATTTTTTGACGGAAAAGAATGAAACTACTTTTTTAATTGTATTTTTGGCTTATCTCCTTATCTATTTAGTCAAATTTCAAGTGGAGGAGCTCATTGGAAATGGAATTATATTTCACATTCAACAAATACCCATTAGGCATACTTTGGAGAATACTCACATTGGTAAAAATTAAAGATACATTAAAAAAACATGCTTAACATATTTTTTTAATGTATCTTGATTTTAATGAATGTGGGTCTTCTCAAAACTATATAAAATAGGTGCTCATTAGATGTCGGATTTAATTATGCATCTAACGTTGGTTACACTTGAAATTTGAGTAAACCTATAAAGAGAGAAGCCAAAAATAGAATTAAAAAAAAATAGTTTTTTTTTCATCGAAAATATTTACATGGAAATTACATAAAGACACATTTCCTATAATGATCAAGTTCTAAACAATGAAGATATCAAATCTCTAAAAATACAAACATTTTTAAGAGTTAAAAAAAAAATAATCTCTCCAAATATAACAATATACTAGATCCACAATTAAAATAAATCTATATTAATAAATACTCAAACTTATAAAAATTTAGATATTCTTTAATTTCAATTAAACTATTTCTATATCCTTAAAAAAAGTTATATATATATATATATTCTTGACGTATTTTACAATATCACATTCACACCAGCAAACACAACTCACAAATAGTGCTAGCACCCATACCCATAAACCGTGAAAGCAGTAGTCTCCTCAACTTTTTCACTCCAAGATTAAAATATTCCTTCATTTCATATGAACTTTAAATTTCGTTTTATTCGCAAAAGTCTTTTTCATAAACTTACAAATATATGCACCATCATATTCTTGGTGTAAGAATAAATCACTTTGAGTATCACTTTTAATCTTAATATGTATATTATTTTCAGAATGTGTACGTTTGTTTTTATTTTTATATACACAGTTTATATAATATTTTTTATATGAAATTTATAAATATTTTTTCCATACATATAGATAGTAATTACATATATTTTATATTGAAAATTTTTAATTAGCGGTATAGTAGTACATTATTTATCATCAGTATAATTTGTTTTTGTTGAGTCATTTTTGCCAAAGGCTAATTTTTATTTTTTAAAGTTGGCTTGTAATTTAGTTTTGAAAGGTGATGATATGCAATTACATTACATATTTAACAATATCAAAACACACTAAAAGACTAAACAAAACACAAGTGCTATAAGCAACCAACATTATTAAAATGAATGTTCCTCTATGGAAATCACTTTTGAGTCATTTTCAGGCAAAACTACATTTAGATAGGGTACAACAAATTAACTTCATTAACTATATTACTGTAGCGGTGTGACCTTTATTGTTGCTACTTTGTTTCATGGTGAAGTTCTTTTATCTATAACTTGAGGTGATTTATCTTCTATTTTTCTATTTGTAATATTATTCTGTTATCCACTAAGATCTCAACAGTCAAACTTAAGGTTAGTTAGTTATACTTGAGTTTTAATTAGACAATTTCCTCTACATTACTAATGTTTCTTGATTTTCCATTTTTTCTAATGATGTCGACATCCTTCTCCAATCTAAAGCAAAAGTGTAGAATTTACCCCTCAATTATTGTCCTAGAGCTCTTATTGTCCAACTCATAATGCTAGACACTTTAAAGTATGGAGTATCCAACTTTAAAATAGTATCTTTCCCCTAAGCCACTTTGTATCTCCACACCAAACCCATGTCACGCTTGAAATTTTTTGTAGGAAAGAGTTGAAGGGCTATGCAACCAAAACGACCTTCCCTTATCACCTCATTGTCATTACTCAAACAAGCTCTTCTTGAATGGTTCATGAGGCACAATACTTGCTAAGGTTTTGCAAATGGGGTAGCAAGCTAAGTGGGCTTGATTGTGGGGAAAAACTCCGCAGTTAAGTGCGCTTGAGCCAGACGCGTTTTGGGATGGGTGACCTCCCGAAAAGTCCTGGTTACCAGGTGCAAGCCCCAGAAGTGATGATTGACACTATGTGATTCATTTCACTAGTTTCAATCCCACTTCTTCACCCCTGTGAGCATCACCCAATGCAATGAGTGCTAAGTGGACTATTCAAAAATCATGAGAAATTAGTCAGTTACGACTTCCTCTCATGGAAATGGTCATACATAAATGACTTACTTAACGTAGTTGAATCCAAAAAATGATATCTAATATAATGCACTGTGGAAAACCCTCATACTTTAAACTATATTATTTACATAATCCAAGTATCTAAAAAATTTTAAGAGGTTATATTCATTTATACATTTAAAAAATACAATTTAATATATAGAGATCCATTTAACTGAGTATTGAATATTTAAAAACTTAAAATTTTTAAGTTTTGCATTATAAAAAAAAAATTATCCTCTCTACTACTAAATTCATTATTAAAACAAATCTATAGTTGTTATAAGGTTACCCATATATCTTGGTCGAAAGGAGGATGGAGCGTTGCGGCGAAAACTCTCCTGGTCTAGGGTTTTTTGGTGCGGTGGCTGCCAACAGAAGATGGGTCGGACTGAGCGAGGGTTCTAGGCCCTATCAAAGGATCAATGGCTCCCATCTCTCGTGGGTGCAGATACGATACTTCTCGGTAGCCATTGGCGAGGCGGCGGTGGAAAAGGGTAAGCCTCCCCTGCTCCCTTGTTTTCAAACTCTCCTACCGCCGACTCAAAATGAGCTCCATATCCCTGTGGAGTGCTATGAAAAAAGGGTTACAGGATCGGCGTTGAAGGCATCAAAAGGGTGCAGCGAGGGCGGTGTCTGCAAGGACAAATGTGTGATGTAGGTACTGGATCTTCCTCCGGGGGGTGGCTCCAATGCGTGCCCGATTTGTGGACTCAAAAGCATGACGACCTCTGGCATTTTCTTCTCCATGCTCATCCTCTCCCGTAGCTTGTCCTCAACTGTTCTGGGTCGGGTGATTTCAGCTCGCGCTGACTGGTTTACTGGCCTGCTGAGTATGGTTTGCGCAGATCCGACTCTCCCTTTGTAGATTTGGAACCAGAGCCACATAGAGTTGGCGATTGGTACTCCAGAGAGCCCCCAACCTCTAATCCCTTCAGCGAAAACACGCCCCTGCTATTTCATGGGCCACTCTCGGCCAAACTGGATTTCGGAACTGAGATGGAGCGGCCGTCTCCCTGCGCAGGAGAAATGGCCTCCCCAGCAGCTCCCAGGCAGACTCACTCTTGAAAACGTCAAAGATCCTAACTCGGTGTTAATACAGCAGAAATCTAGGATCTCCTCTGTCTCTTATCAGATCCAAATCTCTCAACCCTCAGGCAAGACCATTCTGCATTGGGTTTGCTCCTCAGATCTGGTGCTGACTCTCAAACTAAATCTAGAACGTCGGATTGGGATTCCCTCAGCCCTTCAGAGACTTCTCTTTCAAGGTAAACAACTTGAAGATTTTCTATCCCTCTCTGCTTACAACATTAATAAGAATGACTCTTTAGTGCTAACCCTTCGTTTGAGAGGTGGTGCTGTTGGACAGTCTTCTTCTGCTCCTTCCTTCTCATACAAAGATGCGGTTCACTCTGAGCACCCCAAACCCACTGAAGCCCTTAAACCAAAACCTTTTTTGGTTGACAAGCTTGAGGAGGTTCCTTCTATTGAGTTTTCCCATGCAGATATCGCAAATGATCTTAAAAAATTTGCAGAAAGAGCCATCATATGCAGATTTAATGGATTGTGGCCACGATCAAAGGATCTCTATGATTGGATCCATGCTAACTGGACTCACCATTGCAAAGTCAGCTTCTGTTCAAAAGGTTATTTCATAGTTCTGTTTGATAATATTAAGCATTATGAAAAGGCTATAGAAGAAGGTCCTTGGTTCATGGGAACTGCAGGGCTCTTCTTAACTCCATGGTTCCCAGATTTTGACCCAGCAATTGCTGTCATCACCAGAACACCTGTTTGGATCAGGCTTTCCAACTTACCAGCCCATCTATGGCATGTCAGAGTCTATAAAGCGATAGGAAACACCTTGGGCAGTTTTCTGATGGGAGATTATTGGCGGGAAAACAAAGGTCTTTACACATATGCCAGAATATGTGTGGAACTAGATTTAAGCAAGCGACTTCCAGACCAAATCAATCTCAAGATAAACGACTTTGTATGGACTCAGACTCTAGATTATGAGAACACTGCCTTCCGCTGCCGACACTGTCACCAAACAGGGCATCTGCAGAACTCATGCCCAGCTCTCCCGGCAAAACAGAAAAAGGTGAATAATTCCAAGCCCAAATCTAAACGATGGGCTCCATACTCTCCGCCTCATGCAGTGGACTCGGATTCCTCTTGTTCTAGAGATGATGGAAGTGACGCAGAATCGGATCAGAATCAGACAATGGTCACCCCCGCCGATGCTCAGTCGCATCCTCCTGATACTGCCATTGCTCAGAAGCGCTCCCATGTGACCTCCTCTTCCGACTCAGATAAGGAGGTCCCCCCTTTAGAGAACTCCGGTCTTCATGTTGTTTTAGCTCATCCACCCCAGGATGGATGGGTTAAAGTAAGTACAAAGAAAAGGAAAAAGCTTCGTGTAGAGGCCTCTACCCACTCTGGGTAGTTTTCAGTCTTTTTGCCATCCAGTCTTTTCTTGCAACTCTTTGCTTGTTTCTTTCCTTCTCAGGCCGAGGTTGATAGTTTTATCATTTCCGGTCACTGGTTTTCTGCTTCTCTCGATTGTATCATCATGTTGTACTATATTTCTGCGTAATAGAATCAGTCTTATTTAGAAAAAAAAAAGTTACCCATATATCTTAAACAACAATGTGTATCCATGATTTATTAATTATTAAACAGGAACAATTTCCTACAGCGCCTATGCTAGTAATTTAGCCTTTCATGATATACTTGGTACGAGTATCGGACCCTACGATATTGACAATGTTGGCTGATTTTCAGTCTTATCGTGGTTTAAGGCGAGAAGATGGAAGGGAAAGTGACCATGTTAACCTTCACCAGGGCACACGCACTTTACAATTTAACAAGTCAACAGAAATTCTCAATAGTGCTGAAAATCTGCGAAAGTTCTCTGTGGTGACCACTTTGAGAACTCTGCATCTGGTGAGTATTTTATGGCTTGGGAAAAAATGATACTTATTTTTAATTTCACACTTGGTCTTATCATATTTTCAAAGGAAAAAAATATATATATTTTATCTAAATCGTAAACTTCACAGATTTCGACTTTGGTGTTAATTGCGTACTATCGAATTTATTCGCATGTTTGAGGCGAGCACAATTATACTGAAGTTGGTGCGAGTCTCTTTTTATCCCCTTCTTTTAAATCTTAAGAGTGACTAGAACTTCAAATTATATATTTTTGCATTGAGATGATTTCTCGTTTCTATTTAATCAGTATAACTGGAACCCATCATTGCAGATTCAATATGAGAAGATTTTTTTTGGTTTCAACGAGGACGGCTCAAGGAAGGTACTCACTTTTTCTCTTTATTTTCTTTAGTGGGCGTTACAGCCTTGAGTGATACCTGTGTTTTTTGGAAGTGATAATTTGTTGAATTGCAATTGCTGGCTTAAATTATGTTTCTATCGTTTTTCCTTTTCCATTTCAGAAGTTGTCTGTGTTCGTGATTTACCGCTATTAATTGGGAAAAACAATAAAAAGCATTACAATTTCCCAATATTCGAAATTTTATGGAGATTACGTGATCAGTTTGCAATTTTCTAAATTCACTTTAGTAAATAGATTTTCAAAACATATTGATTAATAAGACCGATATTCTTGTCGTCAATTCTAGGTAGGATCCTCCTCATGTATTGAGCTGTGTTCTCAGGTTGTTTTTGATAAACATTTATTCTCTGTGTAAGAGTCCTTTTACCACCTATAATGTCGCCACCTTCCATAAACCCAACTTCACTTCACATATATGGCATTGAGTATGATACAGAATTGTTGCCAGGGAAGAGAGCAACTTGAGATTTGGTTACACTCGAAAGATTCAGTTTTCCTGAATACGCCTATCAGTGAGTCAATTCCTTTTTACACCGTAATGCTCTTGGTTTTGTATTGTAAGTTTCTTCAAATATGATCCTCTTCCACCTCCTAAATTTTACTTGAACGGATACGACACAAGCTTAAGGAGTTGATGCTTTATGTTTACCACGATCACTTGCTGTCTCTTTGAAAATAATGACGGCCGAGTCTTTTTTTTCGCCACTGGACATCTGAATATAAACACAAATCTCACGAGATCGCTGACATGCTCGTTACAAATAATAATGATGGCCGACTCCCTCTTCTGTCATTGGATGATCTGAGTATAAACATAAAATTCACATACATGTTAAAAGGTAGAAGCCTGCTAGATACATGGGGAAAAAAAACTACAATATGTAACAAAACCACCTCGGTTTTCGTAACCAAAATCAATATGTGCATTGGAAAAATACGGATAAAATAAGATTGCAACAACCAATGTAATAAATGTAATAGTACAAATATAAATATATAAATATTTTTATAAAAGTATTTATATCAATATTGTTTAAAGATAGACAAACTATATATAATAGTACAAATATTTATATAAATATTGTTTAAAGACAGACAAATTATATGGGATACACAATCTATCATTGAGGCAATATTTCGAACTCGCACCAATCTAGGAACCATCCTGCGGCACAAAATTTCTCAAATCCAATTAGTCCTAATAATTTTCTAAAAACTAGGAGCCACTTTTCTAGTAGACTAACTCTATCTAATAATAACAGATTCTCATGTTAAATATACGATGACACCTAAGACATTTAGGACTTACACACTCCAACACTCTTGTTAACCACTACTTATTATGATATTCATTTAACCACTACTTATTATGATATTCATTTTTTAAAACATTTGTTATAGCACAAAGCTCCAATACAATATGAAGAACCTCTTGATTACAAAAATCTATCTTTAGTCCAATTTGGCATTTTCATTTTGTGCCTCCATCATGTAAAAATCACCACAATATTGATGTCCATATAAAGGAACAACCATCTTCCCGAATACATCGGTACCTAATTGATGCATTGCCAGTCTAGTAGGATATCCTTCATGTACATGGTTTATTCAATCTCTTGATGAACTTTCCCTAAATGTAAAACTCCACCTCAAAGAGTCTACAACCAATATGATACAGTCCAAGTGTTAAACAACTCCCTAATAGAGGTTACTGCGTTATACTAGACAAGTTATCCAAGTCATGTGGGGCACATGATAAAGGGGTATGCATGCCTCTCTAATCCTTGCAATGATATGACATTCACATGTTAGATGACAAGTACTAGTTAGACACTCCATCCCATGGAGATACTACTTACTGGCTCAACTCTTCAATGACCACTACATCAAATTAAAAAAAAAAAAACCATAGCTTAATAGACTTTCTTACAAATGCAACTTTTATCGATCAAATTACAGTATGGTCATGAGTTTGTTTTATTCAACACACCACTCAATCTTTTACCTTCAATTGTCAACCATCATCCAATTTCTATTGTTTCCATAACCAATATCCTTTGCTTCCAATGTCCATTATTTCCATAGCGAATATCCTCTGCTTCGATAGCGCTTCTCTAGGAATTTTCCCCTACTTCTCTTGGACCAAGCTATCCATCTATCCTTCTTGTTGTAGTCTAGTCATTCCTCTTAAATAATTCAACCTACAATCGATATTGGTTTCTCAAGGGAGAACATTGTAACTCACTTCCATCTCAAATAGTGTCAATTCTCCTATGTTCACTTTAAATATCATCTTGTATGACCAAAAAACAAATCATACCATTGATACCTTAGATTGGTGGGGACCTTGTTATACTCTAGGGCCTAACTTTAATATAACCGAGAAGAATTTATATGAGTATACTTTACATGCCAAGAAACAAGGACATCAATTGTTATACTCGTGAGTTATATTGGACAATATCTTAGATACGAGATTTATTCATATCAATCTTTGATTTACCATGCAGATGACACATTCAACAAACAATTCATGGATATAGAACTCCCTTCTAGCTACAAAACCTCTTTCTAAACACACTTAAAAATAACATGTGACTTTTACATCATATAATATTGATGATTAACTTTGAAACAAGGGTTAAAAACGATTTCAAAGTATATTGCAACATTTTCCAAATATCCTCCATACAAAAGACCATTGTTCACATTTTTTTCATACCCAATTAGGACACATGAATGACCTTCACCCATGATGTCATTAACAATGAGATGACATACTCATCCTTTTTATAAAACCACTTTTGCAAATAAACTTTGTACCTTATATTTACCTTGTTTAAATCCCATTGAAACAAAACCATGTTTTTGATACTTGCAAATTATTTTTCATTTGTATGAATTAGAGGAAAATTTCATGCTTGTCAAAGTGTATGAATGATATATGGTCATTGGCTTTCTTGGGAGAACTCAACAATTGGAAGATAGCTAAAAAACCAACACTAGATGTGGCAATGAGGTGCGACTAAATAAAAAAAATGGAGCCATTAAACAATAATCTATGTATCTCCATGGAAACATTAAACAATAAACTATGTAGCTCCAGATAATGAGTGTCCATGTTACTGCACACTAGGTTGCTCCATGTAAAATGATATCGTTCCTACAAGTTCGATGCTCCATATAAGATCATGCTTACATATGCTCCTCCCATTCAAGCTATGAAGTAGAAGATTCTTTTACCATCAACCCCTTCTTCACATTATTTTTCCATATGGAAGAGAACATCATTGTCAATAGTGTCTAATATTGGCATCCTTATGTTAATTGCATATGAGACAGGTCAATGATTTACCTTTCTCCTCATAGTGAGATTCCAGGAATCTGCAATCAACATAAGTTTAAGAGTCTAATATTTATATAGCATTCGATGGGTAAAATCACATAGATTTTTAGGGCACCATTCATTTCTTTTATTTCATCCAAACTAACGAATTTTTGGTCCTTTTCATATTTGATTTCTACAATCTCTAGTTCATGATTCCTTTCAGCTCCATCACAACTTTCTATGTGGCACTAAGGAATCTACCCATAGTTTATGATCCGTGCATAGGTTCCTCTCAACTCCTCATGATCCGTCGAATTAGACTAATAGATCCATTTTTTTGGTAATGGTGGCTACGGTTCTTCTACATATCATTCATCCCTCACTTGGTGATGACGAATCCTCCTTTTGTACACATTTCTATCTGGAAAGACAACCATAACATGTCAATGGATAAACCATCGATACACAAATCCAATCTAATCACAAGGAGTCTAATTTACGCTCCTATTATAGATTAATGCCCACATTTCTCTTATCATATTCCTAGGCCCTCCCATGAGGGAGTTAGGTCTATAGGATGTTTTGTTGCTTAATCTTCATAGTCAAATTATCGTTAAGCCCTAGACTATAGCATGTTCCTAGTCAACTTGAGGTATCAGTGGTATAATTGATTTCCAGCTTTTTGTCTTTGAGATGAAAATTTTATAGGTGAATGGAGGCATATGGAAACTTTATTATATGGAAGCAAATCACATTATTTTAGTTCAAGAAGGAAAGAGTTGATTGCAGATTAAACTCTTGAGGTGGAAGAAGATGTTTTCAATAGGAAGGGTAGATGTTTTGAATACTAGAGAGTAGATATTATTATAGAAATTTTTTTGTTGAGTGCTCTACATTAACCAGTGTAATAGTACAAATTTAAATACACAAAATGTTGTCTCAATATAGATAAACTATCTTGAACATAATCACTCAATTAAGAGAATATCTCACCAAGGCACCAATTTAAGAATTATCTTAGCTAGAGAAAATCTCTTAAATGCATCTAACTAACAATCGCCTAAATAATTAAAGTAAACATATCACAGAGATATTACATATCAGCTATATATATATATATATATATAAACAGAAAAGAGTATACTTATATATTAATCCGAGCTCGTTCTCGGTCAGTAACCGGGTGATTTACATTTAGATTTAATTTTAGAAGGCTTCATTTACTAGTCTATTACTTCACGGCCTTCCATTTTACAAAATTTCTATTCTAGATCCATAAAAATATCCTGCCACTATATATTCAGCAAAATTGCTTCATTAGAAGCTTGCATTTACAACATTGCATAAAAAAACATAAAACCATCGAAAAAAACTAATAAACAACTTGTCATTCTTCCATATTCAACGAGATGTTTAGATCAAATCCTGGGCATTTCATGTCTTCCTCCCTTCTCTTACTTCTCTGATTGAATTTGAGTTGTTGTAGTTGACGTCGAAACGCATTAATTTCGTCATCCATTTGTTTGATTTTTTCACGTTTGGCCATGTTCTGCTCTTCGATATTGATCATATCCTGCTGCTGCTCATAAAAGCTTATCTGAATGATATAAAACCTCATGTGTATGTCCTCCAGGTCAGAGGCACACTTCCCAAAATCACCCGACCCCGAGTTGCGTACTTTGCCTCCTCTGTAGTGCCCACGGGCAAAACTAGGTCTGTGGCGCCCCCGGCCTCATGGACTAACTTACCACTTCAGAATTGTTGTGAGAATCCATCTAGATAGTCGTTGTTTTCCTCCCAAGCAGTTCTGCGAGAAGCCTACAACACTTAATATCGTCAACTGACTCCTAGATTTTCACTATAACCCGCACTCTCAATAGCTTAAGACCTGAGATAATTCTCCCATAAGGGGAAAGCCACTGTGCTTCCTTAAATCTCCTAATTTTACTCAGACCTTTCAGCTTCTCCCTTACCCCCACTTCTTGCATCGGAGGAGCATTTCTCACTTCCAATTCAAAATTAGTTTTTCCTTAATCGTAGCTTCCAACTTCCTCCCCCACTGGCAAGAAAGCAGGGGAAGAGACAATTTTCCCACCGCTCCCCTCCAATATCCTCGATTTAAACCTAGTAGATAACGACAACATGCAGGTAACCCTAATTCTGTTCACCCACAAGCACTCAGAGGCCAGATGATAAAATTAAACACTACTATCTACTGTAAACCCTTGACTCAAATTCATAGAGACTCCCAATGAAAAAACATGACCAGGCTCTCTCAACAGACTCGTCCCCCTAATTTTCTTATAATTTCTAGACCCCCAGGCTCTGCCACATTCGTTCCTCTCCTCAGCAATCAGTTGCCAATGCTCGCCACCCTGGGCATAGTCTACCTCAACTACAAAATCCAACCAATATTGTTGAAAGTATTTCCTTTGTTGTCTTTCAGGTCCCTCAAGCCTCTGAATAAATAGGGGTGAGGACTAGCATGACTGACCTCATTCAACTGTCACACCGTGCCGCAATAACCCTGATTAACTAACACTTCCATTATGTACCTGAAATTCTCCTTGGCCCTGTTATCATAGAGATAGTCCTAGGTTATCTGAACTTCTATGCGCTTGGGATTTAATTGCATCCCTATTAATTCTATAGATCGCATGATCCGTCCATGAATGTGTCTGCATCCATTCACCCTTCAGCGCCTATATACCTTGGCACCTATGCTCCAGTGTGCAGTGTAAACAGGTGAACCGATTGTGATGCTCCAGATGGTACGTGTCATAAATCCACATCCATCTCTCATGAACAAGATGCCACAAGTCGCCAGTAACCAAATTTAGAAAAAAGACCCGATATGACAGTGGACAGGGTTTCCCATAGGGAGATGCAATGAGCAAGATAAAGGAGGCATAAGCAACAGGGACAGGGGAGGCACAATCACCTGACCCCGAGTCACGTACTTTGCCTCCTCTGTAGTGCCCATGGGAAAACCTAGGTCTGTGGTGCCCCCGGCCTCATGGATGAACTTACCACTTCAGAATTGTTGTGAGAATCCATCGAGATAGTCATTGCTATCCTCCCAAGCAGTTTTGCGAGAAGCCTACAACACTTAATATTGTCAATTGACTCCTAGATATTCACTATAACCCGCACTCTCAATAGCTTCAGGCCTGAGATAATTCTCCCATGAGGGGAAATCCACTGTGCTTCCTTCAATCTCCTAATTTTCCTCAGACCTTTCAGCTTCTCCCTCACCCCCACTTCTTGCATCAGAGGAGAATTTCTCACTTCCAATTCAAAATTATATTTTCCTTAATCGTAGCTTCCAACTTCCTCCCCCACTGGCAAGAAAGCAGGGGAAGAGACAATTTTCCCACCGCTCCCCTCCAATAGCCTCGATTTAAAACTAGTAGATAACCACAACATGCAGGTAACCCTAATTCTGTTCACCCACGAGCACTCGGAGGCCAGATGAAAAATTCAACACTACTATCTGCTGTAAACCCTTGACTCAAATTCATATAGACTCCTAACGAAAAAACACCACCAGGCTCTCTCAACAGACTCATCCCCCCAATTTTCCTATAATTTCTAGAGCCCAGGCTCCACCAGATTCGTTCCTCTCCTCAGCAATCAGTTGCCAATGCTCGCCACCCTGGGCAGAGTCTACCTCAACTACAAAATCCAACCAATATTGTTGACAGGATTTCCTTTGTTGTCCTTCAGGTCCCTCGAGCCTCTGAATAAATAGGGGTCGGGACTAGCATGAATGACCTCATTCAGCTGTTGCACCGTGTCGCAATAACCCTCATTAACTAACATTTCCATTATGTACCTGAAGTCCTCCTTGGCCTTGTTATCACATAGATAGTCCTAGGTTATTTGACCTTCTCTGCTCTTGGGATTTAATTGCATCCCTCGTAATTCTGTAGATTGCATGATCCTGCCATGAATGTGCCTGCATCCATTCACCCTTCAGTGCCTATATACCTTCGCACCTATGCTCCAACGTGCAGTGTAGACAGGTGAACCGATTGTGATGCTCTAGACGGTACACGTCATAAATCCACATCCATCTCTCATGAATGAGATGCCACAAGTCGCCAGTAACCAAATTTGGAAAAAAGGCCAGATGTGACAGTGGACAGGGTTTCCCAAAGGGAGATGCAACGAGCAAGATAAGGAGGCATAAGCAACGGGGACAAGGGAGGCACAATCACTCGACCCCGAGTCACGTACTTTGCCTCCTTTGTAGTGCCCATGGGCAAACCTAGGTTTGCGGTGCCCCCGGCCTCATGGACGAACTTAACACTTCAAAATTGTTGTGAGAATCCATCTAGATAGTCATCGCTATCCTCCCAAGCAGTTCTGCGAGAAGCCTACAACACTTAATATCGTCAATTGACTCCTAGATTTTCACTACAACCCGCACTCTCAATAGCTTAAGACCTGAGATAATTCTCCCATGAGGGACAAGCCACTGTGCTTCCTTCAATCTCCTAATTTTCCTCAGACCTTTCAGCTTCTCCCTCACCCCCACTTCTTGCATCAGAGGAGTATTTCTCACTTCCAATTCAAAATTATTTTTGCCTTAATTGTAGCTTCCAACTTCCTCCCCCACTGGCAAGACAGCAGGGGAAGAGACAATTTTCCCATCGCTCCCCTCCAATATCCTCGATTTAAACCTAGTAGATAACCACAACATGCAGGTAACCCAAATTATGTTCACCCATGAGCACTCAGAGGCCAGATGCCAAAATTCAACACTACTATCTGCTGTAAACCCTTGACTCAAATAATTCATAGAGATTCCCAACGAATAAACACCACTAGGCTCTCTCAAAAGACTCGTCCCCCCAATTTTCCTATAATTTCTAGACCCCCAGGCTCCGCCACATTCGTTCCTCTCCTCAGCAATCAGTTGCCAATGCTCGCCACCCTAGGCAAAGTCTACCTCAACTACAAAATCCAACCAATATTGTTGACAGTATTTCCTTTGTTGTCTTTCAGGTCCCTCAAGCCTCTGAATAAATAGGGGTTAGGACTACCATGACTGACCTCATTCAGCTGTTGCACCATGCCGCAATAACCCTCATTAACTAACATTTCCATTATGTACCTGAAATTCTCCTTGGCCCTGTTATCACAGAGATAGTCCTAGATTATATGACCTTCTCTGCGCTTGGGATTTAATTGCATCCCTCATAATTCTGTAGATCGCATGATCCTGCCATGAATGTGCCTGCATCCATTCACCCTTCAGCGCTTATATACCTTGGCACCTATGCTCCAACATGAAGTGTAGACAGGTGAACTGATTATGATGTTCCAGACGGTACGCGTCATAAATCCACATCCATCTCTCAATAACGAGATGCCACAAGTCGCCAATAACCAAATTTGGAAAAAAGGCCCGATGTGACAGTGGACAGGGTTTCTCAGAGGGAGATGCAACGAGCAAGATAAAGGAGGCATAAGCAATGGGGACAGGGGGGAGTGAAGATGAGGGTTCAAGATAATGAGAGTCGAGATAAGGTCTATTATGGCAGCGGAGAGGCAACAACATTTATAGATGAGATAGAGGGAAAATGACCAATGAGATACCAACCACTAGGGGGCAGAGGGGAAGTGAGGGGGTTGGGATAGAGGGAAGAAGAGGGGGGGTAAGGGCTAGATGTGTTCGAGCCCAACCTCATCAAACCAATACCACCAATTTCTTTTACTCCAAGTTCTCCATCTCTTTGGGGGTTCGGAAAATTTGTTTCTTAATCCCCTTTTTCTAGATTTGATATTTTTCCCATTTCTTTTTCTCATTTTAACTTAGTTAAGGGATTGGGTGCCTTCCCTCCATTCCATTTACCTTACTGATCTCTTCTTCCAGAAGACAGGCCTCATTCACCTGTCTGTGTGCTTTTTTATTCTGCCCACGAAGAATATGATAGTACTCAACTTCTCCCATGGTTGTCTCCATACATTTTTTTCTTTTTATGATTTGATTAACATTGTAGTTTTGAGTCAAAGTCGATTTTACCATGTGTTTTATTATTGACAGAGAGTCTCATAGGAATACCACCTCCCTAATTCTTTTTTCCTATATTAGAGTTATTCCTTCGAGATTTAAAAGAATCTCCCCCCCCCTCCTTCCACTCGAGATTACATATCAAATATTAACATAAGACAAGTAGGACTTAATATCTCCACACCATACCTTAACTGGTAGTTTTCTTGATCTTTATTTGGTAACGTCTTCACAATCTTCTGTAATCATTTTCAAATGTTTTATATTGAACATTGTCAAGATGTCTCATAACCCTTGTAAAGGTGTAGTTCCCATGTTTAATTCCCGAGTTCTCGGATTCCAACTCCATGAATTCTCGAATCATAAATTTCCTGAATTCAATTATCGAATAATGATCTACATGTTGTATCATAGCCTCACTAGTAGAATATAATCCACATTACATTCTCTACAACTAACTAGGGATCCTTCCCTAGATCCACAACATTTGAGCTAATTAGAAAACCATCCATATTGATTTGTAGTTCAACTTAATCTATTAAACATAGGGTAACTGTAGAAATTTGCTGAATAATGATTAATTATCCACCGAGACTGTCCTGATCACATACAATTCGAATTTATATGCAACACATAATCTCTTCCACTCAGATCATCAAACATGCGGAAATAAAACAAGCGATAACACATCAAATCATCATACACATTAACACGGTATGTATGGGGAAAGCTTATAGCTGAAAACCCCGCAGCTATTGTGTATATTATAATGGAGAAATCATGTAACAAACTCAGTACAATACTCCTCACAAGTACTCAGTACTTTCTCATAAAGTTACACAAAAACTAGCTTGGTTTTGAACAGGTTACTGGTTCAAAACTCACCACTAATTGCCTTGCCTCTATTGCGCAATCATGGCCTGTCTAAATAGAGATCCAAGGTTCGAATCTCCTTGGCTTGACAGCGCAATAATCATGGGAAATTCCTCCAAGTGTGGTGCAAATCTCATGCACAACTGATGTCGCCACTGATAGCTAACTCCACCCTTTCATCTACCTCTTTCAATGGTCTCCACTGAACTGTCCATGCACTGTAGTGAACTGATGTGTTCTTGAGTTGAATAATGAGTTACTAATTAATGAATTAAATAATATTTAATTCACTCCACTCATTACCAGTTGATTAGCTAGTTAAACTAATCTCAACTAGTTCAACTAAGTTAAACCGAACACAACTCCACTAGCTGTCTCATTAACTCCACCAAACTTCTGCCACTGAAGTCCTAACTGAAGTCAACCATGCATGTGCTCACCAAACCCTTAGGAATAGCGTAATTCCTCTGTCGGATGCATGAGCCACTTCCAAGGCTCGAACTGAAGTGCTCCAAGAGAGTAAACTGAAGTTTATAGTCCAAATATTATTAAGGGTAAATAATATTTGACTTCCCTATTTTTAGGATAGGCAGTCTAAATATAGACTTTGACCTATAGGTCAAAAAATAGAGGTCTATCTATTTTTACCAACATGACCAATACTCCAAGAATAACATACTGCAACCCCTGGACCATGCTCCATATGTCTAAAAATAGACATAGTCTAAAAATAGACTTTGCGCCAGAATTTGCCTGCGGGCCCACTTAGTGAAGGCGACTTCATTTCACTAAGCTCCATCATCTTGCTGCATTCTCAACACTCCCTCTCAGCAAGATATGGATTATCTGCAATCCCTATCCTGCCTCTGTGGAATTCGAACTTGCTCCTGGTGAGCACCTTCGTCAGGATGTCGGCATCCTGATCCTCCGTGGGAACATATGAAAGCATCATGATTCTCCGCTGAACACAATCTCTGATGTGATGGTACCTGATGTCGATATGTTTGGACCTATCATGAAATACTGGATTAGCCGAGAGCTTGATGCAGCTCTGGTTATCACGGTAGATCACTGTAGGCTCCAAATGCAACCTGAACAAACCTGCGAGGATCTTCCTCATCCAAATAGCCTCGCATGCAGCCAAACTTGCTGCCATGTACTCGGCCTCTGCTGAACTGAGTGCCACGGATCTCTGCTTCTTGCTGTACCAGGAAACTGTTGTCGACCCAATGCTGAAAACTCCTCCAGAAGTGCTCTTCCGGTCCGTTGGACTCCCTGCCCAATCTGCATCAGTGAAGCCAGAAAGCTTCGCTCCATCCTCCTGTCTGTACCATAGACCATATCCCGATGTGCCTCTGATATAGCGCAATACATGCTTGCCCGCCTTCCAAAAGAGCTTGGTAGTCTTAACCATAGCTTGCGAAAGCTGGTTAACTGCATAGCATATATCGGGTCGTGTATTGACCAGATACATAAGCGACCCCACCAACTGTCGATAGACAGTGGCATCCACTACCTCTGCTGAAGTAACATCCTCCTTCCTCCAACCACCAGGAAGAGGAGTGTCAACAGGCTTGCAGCCTTGCATGTTGAACCTCTCCAGAATCTCCCGGGCATACTTGCCCTGAGAAACAAACAGTCCTCCGCTGCGCTGCCAAATCTCCAATCCCAGGAAATAATGAAGGATGCCCAAGTACTTCATCTCAAACTCTCGTGCAAGATCCTCCTTGCATGAAAGTATCAACTGCTCATCGCCAGTCAAAATCAGATCATCTACATACAGTACGATGATCAACAGCTTCCCCTCCACCACAATCTGGTACAGGTTTGGACCCGCCTCACTCTTGGAGAATCCAAGCCCGGTGAAGTAGCTGTCTATCCGAGTGTACCAAGCACGAGGTGCTTGCTTCAGCCCGTACAGTGGTCTCTTGAGTCGGCACACATGCGACTCACTGCTGAAGATCTCGAAACCTTCAGATTGCTCTATGTACACCTCCTCCTCAATGACTCCGTTGAGGAACGCAGTCTTCACATCCATCTGATGAATGTGCCACCCCATATGCGCTGAGAGAGCAAGGATCGTCCGTATGGAAGAGTACCTTGCGACAGGTGCAAAAGTCTCCTCATAGTCAATCCCCTCGATCTGTGAGAAGCCACGGGCGACAAATCTCGCCTTGTACTTCTCCACACTCCCGTCAGCCGCCTGCTTCACTTTGTAGATCCATCGCGAACCTACAACTGATTTCCCAACCGGTCTTCGGACAATCTCCCATGCACTGTTCCTGATGATCGAATCATATTCTTCGATCATGGCATCAACCCATGCGGGTTCCTCCACAGCTTCCTCAAAAGAGGATGGCTCTGTCACAACACATTGACTCATAAGAGCCATGTATCCAGTGTACCGATCCGGTGACTGTCTCTGTCTGCGCTGTGCTGTAGGTGGTCCTACAACCTTCTATGCATCCCGAGCCAGTCGCTCAGCTTCTGTAGTGCGCATGCGCCCTCTGATGGTTGGCGCTGCCTGGGTGGTTTCTTCCACCTCCTGAACCTCCTCTTGTGGCTGATCCACATCCGGAAGCTCCTCCTTAGGAACTAACAGCTCCTCATCTGCATGCAAGTGTGGCTCCCTCTCAAGCGAACACTGCATGGCTTTCTCCTCCTGAAATTTTATATCCCGTTGCACAACAGTCTTGCGACTGTCTGGCACATACACTCGATAGTTATGAGGTGTATCAGTGTACCCCACAAATATTCCAACTTCAGCAGTTGGATCCAGCTTCCTTCTTGCATCCTTCGTCACATGCATGTAGATAGGAGAACCAAAAATCCGCAAATGGGAAATATCAGGCCTCTTGCCAGAATAAGCCTCCTCTGGTGTACTCATGCCAAGAACCTTGTGAGGACAACGGTTCTGCACATACACTGCTGTATTGCATGCCTTAGCCCACAAGTGAAGGGGTAGGCCCTGATCATGCAACATCGCCCGTGCAACACCCACGATTGTTCTGTTCTTCCGCTCAGCCACCCCGTTCTGCTGTGGGTTATGGGGTGCGATGAGCTCTCTCCGAATCCCTTCTGTGCTGCAGAACTCCTTGAATTCGGCCGAGATGAATTCACCACCGTTATCACTCCTTAGAGCAATCACCTTCTTCCCCGAATCCTTCTCGACCAGTGCTTTAAACTCACAGAACTTCACGAATGTATCACTCTTCTTCTCCATGAAGAAGATCCAGCACTTTCGAGAGAAATCATCAACAAAGATCACATAATACTTGTGCTTTGCTGTCGAAGCAACTGAGAAAGGACCACACACGTCTGTGTGAACTCTCTCAAGGATCATCGTGGCACGACTATCCTTCTCGTGAAAGGTGGCTTTCACATACTTCCCTAAAGTACACCCCTTGCACTGATCTGACTGCGCAAGAGTGCCCTTAGGAAGCCCAGTAGAAATCTGTTGCAGAATCTTCAAAGCTCCATGGTGAAGGTGGCCCAATCTCTTGTGCCACAATTCGCCCTCATCATCCCGGCTCACCACTTCTCCCGCCTTGCATGCCATAGCTGCGCAGCCATCTACCTGCAACTGATAAAGGTTCTTGGTCCGAACCCCTATCTTCCGGGTCTCTCCAGTAGTCTTACTGCGCAAGAAGGCTTTTCCTTCGCTGAAGACCACATCATACCCCTTATCCTCCAACATCGCCACGGAGATCAAGTTCTTCTTCAATCCAGGTACATGCATGACATCCTTCAATACAAAGGGTTTACCAGACTCCCTCTGAAAGGATATGGTACCGATACCAGTCGCACTGTATCTACCATCATCGCCCATCTCGATGTGCACACCCAAATCTTTGTCCTCCAGATCTGAGAACAACTCCCGATCTCCCGTCATATGAAATGATGCACCGTTGTCCAAGAACCATACCGATCCCATCACACTTGAAACCAAGCATGCGATCAGTGAAAAGTCAAGCTCGAACTGTGAAGCCAAAGCTTCTTCATCTGCAGATCTTCTCGCTTTCTTGTTCTTCTTCTTCTTTGGACAATTGGTAGCATAATGTCTGTGATCATGGCAGTGAAAACACTTCACTTTTGCCATATCCTGCTTCTTGCCCTTTGCACCAGAATGAGAAGGTTTCTTACCCTTCCCCTTCTTTGCTTTGGCCACCAAAGCGCAATTTTCTTCATCAGCTCCCTTTGATGAAGATCCATCCCAAGTAGTCCTCCTTATCTCCTCCTGCATGAGATCCGCCCAAAGGCGCTCCCATCCCGACAGCTTCTCCCGACCATTGACACTATCTTGATATGAGTGCCAAGCCTTCGGAAGACCAAGGAGAGCCAGGTCGACCATGTCCTCGTCTTCAAAACATTGTATTGTTTCATGGTATTTAATTTATACAATATGCATATAGTGGGGTTTTAGGAAGTGTGCTTTCCCTGAATATATCTTGTGTTGTATGATTGATTGTCTCTTTCTCTTACTTGTTATGTGATTGTGCGATTGTGTTTTGTTTCCGCAATTTGTAGAAGGATTCAATATTTTGTTTTAGTACATTACAAGATTAGTTTGAATCCCTTTCTTATAATTTCTAAAAACCTCCTATATGATCTTGAGGAAGTGAAACATACGGAAACATGACAAACACACCTTACACAACATCAACAACATCCTCAGAAGGCAACCCAACCTTACGGACCCCTGATCCCTGAGGGAGACTAACGTTTTGACCATTTTGAGCATTAGCTACAGGAATGCCGAGGCATGTTAGCAGTTGGGAGCCTATAGCCATAGGAAAAACACAACAAGCATGTGGCTAGGGCTCCAAATACATAGTTCTGTGCCTAAAACTCCAACATTTGTGCCACCTTTTTAGCCCCAGAGCCCAAGTCACTGCCCAGAACTCATGAAACTTTAGAGGATGATAATTAACATTAAAAAAAAAACGTACGAAAGCATCACATCATCAGGAACTAATCTGGACGCCTCCTAGTCAGGATAGGAATTTCATGAGACATGTCACAAACATTGCATCTACAGGTGTAAACAACTGATTTAAATGATATGGGTCTTTTACTTATATGATAAATGCTAAGAAGCATTTCTCCCCTATCTCATAAGCTACAATAAAATCTATTTGACTATATATACATTGTGTATTCACGTACAGTAAGGACATGGAGAGATCCATACATCATCATTGATCGAATACATGCTTATAAGAAACACAATAACAAAAAAAATAAGATTGATATAACAAAAATAAAATCCATACATAAACTAGTACATTTGCATACCTAATATGAGAGGAATGAGTTCTTCATTACTGAATGTAAAAACCAACCATAGATGGGACTTCCACGTTCCACTCGACCATATATTAGCTGAGCCAAGTCTCACTTCAGCCAATCACCCCTGTGCCATATTCCAAGCATGAATGTGGGATCTCATCAAACACATCAATCACAATCAATCCAGGGCTTCCACGGGCCAAACCATCTAAATCATCAACTAGTGATTCCACCTCACGGTCGGAAATCACAACCATCACATATTGGCCTCTATCCAAGCTGCTCTAGGGCTCTAGAGTGTTTTTAACCAAGGCTCCATGACTAGTAACTAAACCCTAATTGTTTCCACCCTCTAGAGATTTTTTCAAATGAAGGCTCCATGACTAGTAACTCAACCCAATAGTTGTTCGCTAGGCTTCAGAGTGTTTGTCCAACCAAAGCTACAAGAACTAATAGCTCAATCCAACAACTAAAGGAATCATGAGAACCATCTCGAAACAATCAATGGAATAAACCCACAACACCATGGTTATCCACGAAATGGAAAGGCTAGGAAAATACACATGCATACACCATGCATGCCAAAACTAGTGATGAAAACATACATGCAACTTGGTACCTACAATCAAATGTCATTGTAGCTACTCATCCCGATGCCCACTTGCGCTTTCCTACTCTTTCTTTGCCTTCTTGCTCCAAATCACCAAGTATCCACACTCTCCAAGAGAGCTCCAAGAAAAATCTATGTATCCAATAGTATTAGAGAGAGAGAGATAATAATGAGAGAGCTTGAAAAATGCACTCACCCAAAAGGTACCAACTGATCCTCGTAAGCCTTTTTATAGAAGAGGCCTCTATTTTCATCATTTTACATTATTTTCTTTCATTTTACTCATCACATGCAACCTGTGACCATTTACATCCATTTTCTCCTAATTTACATTATTTTCATAAATAAATGTGCAAAAAAATATTTTTTTCCTCTTTAATGCCTCAACCTTAGCTTTTTCCAATTTCCTTAGCCATAATAAACCATGTGAACAACCACACTATGATGTTTTCCCCAAAATTCAGCTCGAAATACATGTCCCATCAACTGTGGTTATTATTTTAACTTTATTACATAAAATTTTCACTAAAGCTATTACAACATACCTTTTTAAAAGCCTTGGAGTAATAAGGAAAATGATCATGAGAAAAATGGGTTTCAACATCCATTCTTCCAGAATAGTCCGAATAAACATCATCAAATCCAACCAACTCAAAGTGGATATAAGATGGTAGAATCCTTGGAAAAAAGTAAAGGAAACAAATAAAACATTGGGTATGTAATGGGGACCAATTGTACAAAACATTTCCTTCAACGAAACGTATAATAAAGAATGCGCAAGACATACAAGAGACAATTATGGATAAATAATTGTGACGAGGTCAGTGTCATGCCATCAAAGAATGTTTCCATATCAGGTCTAATATTGTTATTAGGTACGCAAGGTGAAGGTGTATTAAGTCGGGCCCAACCTCAAATCCAACCAGAGGGAGAATATTGAGAAAATAAGCGATAGAGTAGCCATCTGCCACTTGGATACGACAAAGTGGAGTGCGGAGTATGAAACATTTAGGGCATTGGGACATAAGGTACGCAAGATCGAAGTATGCTACTGTATTTTTTGAGAATTTTCTTTTTTAGGTGCCTCTAAACTAATGGCATCAACCAAAATCCTACATTTTTCCTAAACGCATATATCCATGAAATATTCATCTGTCGAGTTTATTTTGAACGATGTAATTGCTTGCAATCTGAATTCGAATCTAATCTTTTAAGTGATAAATAAATTGGAAAGTTAAGAACCAAACATTTTCCTTCAGAGTACTTAATAAGGCGAGGATGATAGGATATTATGAGATGAGCATGGTCAGAGCTCTAAATTTCATAAACGATTCTCCTCGAGCCTTTCACATTTTTTTTTGTATTTCTGTGTAATGAAGAATACATTCATCTACATGTGGATCCTGATTTCGTTATTACTTTTTTTTTTTTAATACAATCACATCAATGCTGATTTCGCTATTACCATTATCAACATGGTATATTGTATATTCAATTTGATATTTGTGGAGCTTTTTTCTGTATGCGTGTGAAACTGCATAATGACATCCTTGTCTTGAAAAGAAGAATCAATGTATTTCTCTTCTAGATCCATTTCTAAAATCAAAGTATCTCTCTTCTAAACTCGCTTTTTACCAAATGGTAGAAAAAAAATACACTAATAATAAATGAATGGATAAGCCTGTTTTTGTTCGTTTTTTTGGGTGGTTATGTATGGTTAGTTTTGGTCTTTTTCTCTGTAATTTAAAAATGTCTTTAGTGTTTCGTAAAATTTGAAAACATATATTAGCATTCTGTAAATTCAAATTTATAGACTTATGGATAATTTTAGCCATTTGGACCATTTATAGAAAAGTATTATACTCTATAAATTCAACTTTATGTTTTTCAAAAATATATTTTATTGCATACATTATGTATTTTTTTCTTTATTTTTCTTAAAAGTTATCTATATTGTTATTTGTTTTTCTTTATTTATGTGGTTCCTTTTTTTCTTATTGCTAAAATTATATTTCTTATAGATTTATTAGTACATTTACCCTTTAATATATATTTATTTACTATTAATACATAAATATATTCAAAATTTATTAATGGATTCACTCTTTAATATATTTCTTTACTATTAATATATAAATATATATTTTAATATATTTAGTTATTTTGGTTTTTTTCTATATTTTATCAATTTTTAATTCTCCATACTATATATATAGTTATTATTTTTCTTATTATTCATTCCTTTTAAATTTTATTTGAAATTTTTAGTTCTTTTATAATTATTATTTATTAATATATTTGGTTATTTTGGTCTTTTTCAAGTTTTACAAATTTTTAATTCCTCATTCATTAATATATTTTTATTCATACACATATAGAATTAGCATGTACAAAGTAACGCTTGCGAGTGGAGAATGTGTTGGAGAATGTGGAAAACAATAATTAATTGAAATATATGGAAATTTTAATTTCTATATATCTTTTAAAAAATGTAATAGGAGATTAAATTTAAAAAGAAAGTTATACTGACATAAAGTAACAGTAACATAATTGTCTAAGAGTAATGACATAACATAAAATAAAAGTGACATAATTGTCTCAGTGTAATGGCATAGTAATGATGGTATCCTTCGTCTTGGTGCTCCCTTTTCATCCTGTGGTTTACTATATAACATTTGAGAAGTAAAGAAAGTACCAAGGTGGGATAAGAATCAAAGAGAGAAAATGAAGGAAATGAAACCCTACATAGAATACAACATTTCAAAACAATTATTGAGCATGTGAAACTCATAACATCAACTAAAAGAAGTGGTTCTGTTCAGTGGTATACTAGTAAATTGCAAAAAATACAACTAAGGTATAATTTTAGATTTCTCAATTGAATTTCACAATAGTAAAATCTATATTAAAAGTTATATTTAAATTGAATTTCACAATAGTAAGATGTATATTAAAAATAATATTTAAACTAGAAAAAATAAATTAACAAGTGCACAAGTTTTGAACTTTAAATATATTAAAAATTGTATGTAAAATATTATTACTGAAATATAGCTTAAAATTTATTATCTTAATGTTAAATCTATCAAATATAATAAAAAAATATTATATAAGATCATTCATTCAAAGAAATTATCATATAAGATCATTCATTCAAATTTAATTTATATTGTATCATATAAGATCATTCATTCAAATTTAATTTATACTGTATCATATAAGATCATTCATTCAAATTATATTTAAACCAGAAAAAAAAATTAACAATTGCACAACATTTGAAATTTAAATATATTAAATTTTTTTTATAAAATATTATTACCGAAATATAGTTTCAAATTTATAATCTTAATGTTAAATCTATCAAATATAAGAGAAAAAAAAATTTAACAAGTGCACAACATTTGAACTTTAAATATATTAAAAATTGTTTATAAAATACTATTACTGAAATATAGATTCAAATTTATCATCTTAATGTTAAATCTAACAAATATAAGAAAAATTTATCATATAAGATCATTCATTCAAAAAAATTATCATATAAGATCATTCATTCATATTTAATTTATAATTTATCATATAACATCATTTATTCAAATTTTTCATCTTAAATGTTAAATCTATAAAATATAGGAAAAAATTATCATATAAGATCATTCATTCAAAAAAACTATAATTTATTCAAATTTAATTTATAATTTATCATATAAGATCATCCATTCAAATTTATCATCTTGATGTTAAGATTATCAAATATACATTAACATCTTATCAAATACCTCTCAAATATTGAAACATTCATTTAGATTGTAAAACATTTTGATATCGTAAAAGTGATTACAAAATTTTGATTCAGGGAACTTAATATTTATAAAAAGAATATGTAATTATTAAAATTTTAACTTTTAAATTTTGTATATATATATATATATATATATATATATATATATATATATATATATATATATAAAAAATCTTAAACACGAAGATATGTATCTCGAATATTTTTATGATATAATAATCAACTATTTAGTTTATGAGATGATTTCCCCACCAAATCCTTAATCTCCTTCTAAACAAGATAAATACTCACTGTAATGGAAGATCAATGTTGACCATATCCTTATTCTACTTCTAAACAAGACAAATACTCACTGTAATGGAAGACCAATGTTGACAGTTTATGTAATGGAATGCCAATGTTGACGATTTATGTAATGATTATAACCCGATGGAGCTTTTAAAAAATTTCCCCAAGATATTCCTTTGTTGCTCTAAAACAAGACTAAAGCAAGAAAACTCATTGTAATGAAAGACCAAGACCAATGCTGATAAAGGAATGTTTTCTAAAACACCTCCGTTCAAAGTTACATAGAGTACAAGTCTAAAGTTTATTTGTTTACATTAGAAAGTTACCAGTTGTACATCAAAAGATTATACTTGTGCTAGACCAAAAAGCTTGGAATATCCTTATTAAAATTTAAGGATATTAACATCCTGTCAACCAAGGCCCTAATTAATCAGCTCATAGACTCGCATATGGCCCCACCCCACTAGAGAAATCAAACCCTAAAATAGAAATAAAAATGACATCTTAGCTCCCAAACCCAAAATGGAGAAATCACTCCAAATAATAAGAAAGTAACTTGAGTTCATCTCCACTCATTATGCTACAATTTTACACTACATCATTTCAACAATTTTAGGGAACCCTGAAACTGAAAGTAGGGACACAGAAAAGTAGTAGTGCCATTTTGAAAACAATACTTCACTAAAATTAGATTCAGAACATTTAAAGGATAGTATACATATTAAAAATTCACACATGATTTACTTCTAGATAAAGTCAACGACTTTCTAATAAATATAAAAATTCAAAGTCACAGTACTTGCATAGAATTATTTAAGAATGTAGGGTAAAAAGGTGAAGGGTTTCCAGCCTAGAAATAACTAGCCTAGTGGATTAGGTACACATTCCTTGGCTATTAGATGATCCAAATATCCTAATGTAAAGTTAGGATAAAATATTTATTAAATTATAATATTTAATAAATATTAGAGACACTTAGAAATAGAATATTGTTAGCAAAGATAGGACTCTCGAATAGAGTCATATCTTAGGCTCTAAAATAGAAATAAAGTTAGTAGATTGGATAAAATATCATTTATTGTAAATGGACACTTGTTGTTTTATCAAGTGGTCCATAACTAAATTAAGTTAGGACATATAGCTTAAAAATATGTTAGTTTTCTAATTGCAAATTAGTGGAAGTTTACGTTTGTAAACTCTATCAATTTCTATGTAATTTCTTTTCCATTATCAATAAAATTACATGTCTGAGGACACTTCTGTATTAATGTGGTATCGAAGCTTCACTAATACAACTCACGAGAGAAGGAGATTCCAGCTCTACAAGCCTATGGAAAACTCCAGAAAATTGTTCATCGATTGAATGGGTATGCAAGTTTGTCAATTTTTTTAGGGAAAAGAAATTTACTAATTATAGTATGAATATCGATTTTTTTGAAGAGTCATTTTTTATCTTGCGTTGCTTCTATTCGCACTGTTGTTTCCTACGCTGAAAAGCCATATCAACAGGCTGTGTTTTTTGTGTTTAACATGCCCACACTCCCCATAAAGTTATATTTTTACTCCTGGGGCATAGCATACTGCTCTATGTGTTACAGCGGAGAGCGTTAAATATTTAACAACAGATCGCCAGAGGCTCGAATCTTACCAGAGAGCACGTTCCTTTCTTTCCACACTTCGAAATGAAGTGTTTTGGTTCACAATTTCGTTCTCTGCAGATATTTTCTGAACATTTCTTTCTTTGTTTTGCATAAACACATATTAACTCTGAAGTGTGTCTCCCAGGGGCTTTTTTCACCTCCAGACTTGTATTCTTGTTTCCATGGAACATTCTGCAAGCGTTTCGAATCCATTCGTCGTTATTTTTCGCAGCACCTCCCATTGATCCACCGTATACTGTCCCACCCATCGTATATTTCTTCAAAAGTGAAGTCGAATTGAAGATGTTGAGAATTTATCTTTGTGCCAGATCTGGCCACAGTTACAATTTTTGTTAGCTCAAAAGGATAAATCCAGTGTAAATTCAATTTTCAGATTCTCTTGTTTTGATGAGAAAAACAAATTAATTGTAAGTGATATATTGCAAACTTTATGGAGCAAGAAGTCTATGACTTTCTGTGCTGCAGTGGTTTATGCATTGCAAATGAAAATAGAATTATTTTAATTAGATAACACATATTTTCCGAACACTTGAAAAGCTTCCTCCATCTTAACGCTTCATATCTTAACGCTGCCAGGCCATGCCATCTTAACGCTCCATATTTATGTGATAAACTATATTCAATTCAATGGGATTGACGTGCTCGAAGTCGCAGGGGCAAAACCGAAATAAGTCTTAGCACAAATCCTCTATATTTTTTTAATATAAATGAGATAAAGCTGTAATAACAATTGCTAAAATCGGTCTTGTGAAGATTTACAATTTTTGGCGAATGTTGCAGCATAGATTTTTGAGCTGCTAGAGGAGACTTCAATACATTCATTTTGACAACAATTCGACTCTTGGCTAATGGGGCCATATGATTGTTGTGGAGAAACACACAAAAGGAAAAGGCTAGAGCAATAGCAGCGTGAACTGGAGGTGGTGTTGTCAACACATTAAAAAAAGGAGGAATGCAGAGCTGCGATGTGACGAAGGCAGAGTTGAGACGCAGATAGATGAACAGAGGTCAAAAGAAAGCACGCAACAAGGATCATTGGATCATTTTGTACATGATTGAGACAACAAATTCGGCCTTTATATATATATATATATATATATATATATATATATAATGTAAGTGGGATAATTTTTTTTGGAGTGATAATTGATTTTGTAATTGGAGTTATAAGGGAGACAATTGAATTTTTTTTTTTTTTTTTGCAGAAATAAGGGTTATTATTTGTAACTCAAAGTATGTTTTACTTTGAGGGGGGTTAGATTTTTTTTAAGAAGAAATTTGTAAGGGCATTGTCAAGTGGTCAAATTTTGCAAAGATTTCATTGTAAACACTCAACGAGAAATTGACTAGAGCCAAGTGCAAAGCTCAGTCATTTTTCTCCTTTTTTGAACGACTATACGAGGGCAAAGGCCAAGCCCCGATAGATTGTTTTCTCTTTGCATGGCATGTGTTTTTTTTTTGCATGGCGTGCTTCGTGTGACGAGTTGATCATTCTTTCTTGTGCTTGATTCCTTTGGTGTGCTGCTTCAATACTACAATGTAAAAGTTAATTAATCTGTTCTCTGATTTTGATAATCTAGAAGGGGTGAAATCTTATAAGACATGGAAACATATAATTGAAAGCACTCTCATATATAATGAATTGTGGCATGAAATATGGGATGGCAACATTAAGCCTAATAAACCAACAGATTCAACTTCACTTGCAAAATGGGAATTAAAAAATTCCAAGGCATTAGCTCTTATAAAGGCTTCATTTAATAATGAAATGTACATACATATTGAAAATGCCTCAGATGAATTGACTGCTTTACGTACATTCAAAGATCTCTTTGATACACAACCTAAATCTAAAAAGGTTTATCTTCAATTAAAATTGCTTCAATAGAAATTAACTGAAGGTGGTCATGTCCTTGAATATATTTCACGGCTTAAAAACATCAAGCAAGAAATAATAAATGCTAGTTTTCAAGGTGTCGATGAAAGTTTATTGACTACAATTTTAAGTGTTGGATTGCCATCATCTTGCACACATTTTTTGGAAACTTTTCAAGTCACTGGAAAGTTTGATGAATTGAGTGATAAGTTAGCCCAACATGATAAAAACTTTGGGAAGAAGAAACAGATTGGGGAAGATGTCTTCTTCACCGAAGTCAGCTCAAGTAACTCCTCAGCTGATAGTTCAAGAAACTGAGGAAGAGGAAATTTCTGTCAAATTCAAGCAGCCCAAGGTCGTGGTTGCAGTCAAAGCAGAGGAAACAATTTCAACAGAGGCTACAATTCAGGCAAGAGCAATTTTCAAGGAGGAGGCAACAATCAGAGTAGAGGATATAATCAATTGAGAGGACAAAGTCCAGGCAGAGGACAAACTCAGAATAGAGGACAAAGCAGAGGTAGAGGATAGTATCAAGGTAAAGGAAAGTCTCAAGGCAGAGGTAGAGATTTTAGTAAAATTGTTTGCATGAGATGTAACAAAGTTGGTCATTATGCAAAAGATTGTAGAACTTCTATTGATAAAATTCCCAAGTTTCATCCAAACTTTGCACCATTTGCAAATGATGAAGATGATCCTGATGGTTTAGAATGCGTCTTCACCAACACATAATCAACATATTTACAGGTTTCAAGCTTTCTTAGAAGCGATTATGAATATGCATGGATTATGGATACAGGTGGAACTCAACACATGACTTTTCGACGGGATTTCTTTTGGATCTTCCAACAATGCCATCTCAATTCAATCTATCTGGGTGATAAAAAAAAACATACTCCTTCTGGAAAAGGAGTAGATAAAGTTTTTTTACCTGGCATTGGAGAAAGAATGATTTCAAATGTATGGTATGTCTCAACATTTAAGAAAAAATTGCTATCTTTAGTCACAATTCGACAAGCGGGACATATGGTGATTATGGAAGATGGCTTACTTAAAATTAACTTAGTCAAACAGAACATGAAAACAGTAATGAAAGGCTATGAATATGGAACACTGTCAAGGATGAAAGGGACAGTTATTCCAAGGAGTTCTGACTTTGCAGGAGCAGTAAGTACAGAGATTTCACCGATCAGATTGTGGCATGTATGATATAGCCATCTCAAATTTTACAGTCTCTCACAGTTACAAAAACAGGAAATGGTTAAGGGACTTAAAACCTTCAAAAGGGAAAATTCAAAATGTGAAGCTTGCATTTATGGAAAACAACATCAAGAGACTTTTCCCACAAGTTCATGGCAAGCAAACATGCGTTTGGAATTGGTTCATAGTGATATTTGTGGACCCTTACCAACTTCTCTAGGTGGATGCAAATATTTCTTACTCTTTGTTGATGATTTTAGCAGGATGACTTGGGTATATCTTTTGAAGCAAAAGTATAAAGCGTTTGAAAAGTTCAAAATTTTTTGTCAGCTTATTGAAAATGAAGTAAAGGAGAAGATTGGCACCCTTAGAACCAAAATGGCAGAGAATTCACTTCAAATGAATTCAAAATGTATTGCATGGATAGTGGCATAAAACGACATCTTACCAATGTCTACACTCCACATCAAAATGGAGTAGCAGAAAGAATGAACCGTACCTTGTTAGGAATGGCAAGATATATGTTAACTTTTAGAAATTTAAGTCCTATATATTGGGCCAAAGAAATTCATACCACTGTCTACTTAAGAAACAAATCTCCCACTACTTCTTTAGATGGAATTACACCTTATGAATCATGGTTTGGCTTCAAACCTCTGGTTAAACATCTTATAGTTTTTGGATCAGTATGTTATGCCTTACTTCAAGGAAAAGCGAACTAAGCTTGACTCACGAAGCTTGAAGTGCACAATGATTGGGTATTCTGATGAGAAGAAAGGGTACTGACTTTTGTCGAATGGGAAATTTCTTGTAAGCAGATATGTGATTTTTGATGAAAATGAGAGTAAAAGTGTTGAATAATTAGAAAATATTCTTCAAGAGTTAGAAACAAAAGGTGATAAAATAAACATAAATCTAAAAAATCAACCAAATTCACAAAATTGGTATGAACTTGAGTTTCCTTCATCTGAAAATGATTCATCCAGTTTGTCTTCTTCACCAGCATTTTTTGGGTCTTTTGCTAGTTCATCCAAATATCCTAGCATCAGCAGTTCTTCTAACAATGACTCTCTACCCCCAGAACTTGCGGTTGATCAACAAAAATTAACTTACATCAACCCTCTTTACAAGGATGGTGATTTTTCACAATCTCAAACTAGTGAACATCAATTGCCAAAATGGGCAGTTCAACTTTTGAAACATGTAAGGCCTAATGAATAGAATAAAACAGGAACAAGGGGATCACAATGAAATGAAGGATATTTTTCCTTGATAGCAAATGATTTTACTGAACCTTCTACTTATCGAAAGGCAATAAAACATAAAGAATGGCAACAAGCTATGGTTAACGAATATTAGGTAGTTATCGACAACAACACTTGGACACTTGTTGATTGTCCTCAAAATGTTAAACCCATTGGATGCAAATGGGTTTACCGAATTAAGTACAAGAAAAATGGTGATATCGACAAGTATAAAGCAGACTTGTTGCTAAGGGTTTTTTGTAGTAGGAAGGGATTGATTATGAGGAAACGTTTGATCCTACAGCTAAATGGAACACCATCTAACTCACACTTGCCTTAGCAGCTCAGCAAGGATGGAAAGTTCATCAGATGGATGTAAAAAGTGCTTTCCTCAATGGCGATTTATAGGAACAAGTGTACATGACACAACCACTAGGTTTTGAAATTTAAGGACATGAACATAAAGTCTTCAAACTGATAAAGGCTTTATATGGGTTAAAACAAGCTCCCTGAGCTTGGTATGCCAAAATGGATGAATACCTTTGAAAATTTGGTTTTCAACGAAGTCAATCTGATGATACCTTGTATGTACGCCAACAAGGTAAAAATATGGTGATTCTGGTTATGTATTTAGATGATTTGATTATCACTGGAAACAAGGATGATCACATTGCACAGGTAAAAAAGGAGTTACATGCAAGTTTTAAAATCACAGATTTGGGACTACTTCACTACTATCTTGGAGTTGAAGTATTCCAACGTCCACATCATATATTCATTTCTCAGATTAAGCATGCAGCAAAGTTCTTTAGCAATTTGGAATACAGGATTGCAAGCCTGTTCTTACCTCTATGGAACAAAACTTGAAAATTTCAAAAATTTGTAGGGGGGGAAATGGTAGATAGCACTATTTATCGAAAGTTGATTGGTAGCCTGATTTATCTGACAACTAGTCAACCAAATCTTTCTTATGTCGTCTGTATTCTTTCCTGCTTTATGCAAGAACCACAAGACAACCACTAGAATGCAGCCAAAAGATTTATTCATTATATCCAAGGAACAAAATATTTTGGTCTTCTTTACAAAAAGATTAAAAATTTTGTACTTGGTGGATTTTCAGATGCCAACTTTTCTAGCAATATTGATGATAGGGCATCAACCTCAGGTTATTTAATGAACATGGGGTCATCTGCAGTGTCCTGGAGTTGTAAGAAGCAAGCTACAGTGGTCACTTCTTCAATAGAAGCAGAGTACATATCAGAATGGGAAGCAGCATGTGAGATTGTTTGGTTGCATAGAGTTTTACAGGACTTCAGAATTCTTCCAGCAAAAGCTATTTCGTTATTCATCGACAACTAGTCAGCAATAAAGCTTGCCAAGAATCCAGTTTTTCATTCAAAGACAAAGCATGTGGACACCAAGTATCATCATATCGGATCACTCATTGAAAAGGATGTCATCAAGCCGATTTATTGTCCTTCAGAAGATCAGACATCTGATATCTTCACCAAACCTCTTGGAAAAATAAAATTTACTAAGTTCAGGGATGAACTTGGTATATGTTGTAATGTATCTTTCAATCATAGGGGGGGAATGTTAGATGATCCAAATATCATAATGTAAAGTTAGGATAAAATATTTATTAAATTAGAATATTTAATAAATATTAGAGACAATTAGAAATAGAATATTGTTAGCAAAGATAGGACTCTAGAATAGAGTCGTATCTTAGGCTCTAAAATAGGAATAAAGTTAGTAGATTGGATAGAATATCATTTATTGTAAATGGACACCTGTTGTTTTATCAAGTGGTCCATAACTAGATTAAATTAGGACATATAGCTTATAAATAGGTTAGTTTTCTAATTGAAAATTAGTGGAAGTTTACGTTTGTAAACTCTATCAATTTATATGTAATTTATTTTCCATTATCAATAAAATTACGTGTCCGGGACACTTCTGTATTATTTGCCTTGGGTTTATCTCTGGTGACATCACTCTGAACAGGGGGCTAATTAGATTTTGGACAAAAGCTCACCAATCAGTTCTGCAAATGGCTTGACATCTCCTTGATGTACAAGTTTGTTTAATACATTGTACTAACTAAAATTTTTATGCACCAGTTTGTGCAGAAGCTGCATCATAGAGATATGTTGTTGTGGCTTACTTTTTAGTTTTCCTAATTGCGGGTTCTTCAAGTGAGACACCCCATGAGATTAAGTGGAAGTCGATAGAAACATTAGAACTTTAGTAAGGTTGGGAATACTGTAATTGGAAAGCAAACCAGATGATGCAAATGAGGAGACAAAACTAGAAACATTAAAATTGAACATTAGAAGGTTGCATAAGGCACAAAATTATTTTCAACATATTAGTGTGATTGCAACCAGGTTAGTGAAATGCAGTTACTGAAGTTTTTGCCATTTTTTTCAAAAACCTCTCGAGTTTAAAGAATTTTTCCATTTTCTAACATTTTATATTTGTTTCGAAGGTTGACTATTCCACATTGGTAAAGACACACTAAAAAAAAGGAATTTATGTACAAGAACCTTTTAAATCCATGGATTCCCTATAAACCAAATGACATATCTATGGCTAAACTACACTAGAAATGAAAAAATACTTTCAAATAAAACTAAATCAAATTTTAATTAAAATTATAACTCAATTAAGGAGATTAGTGATGAGGATAAACATCATAGTGCATTGAGTACAATACCTTCAAATAAAACTAAATCAAAATTTAATTAAAATTCTAACTCAATTAAGGGGATTAGTGGTGAGGATAAATATCATTGAGTAGCACACAATTTCAACAAAGGTGAATGACAAGAGTTGTACATCACGTTGACATTGTACCCAAAAACCTATAAAAAGTGTTACAACTGGAATGTATGTCATATGCCAGCTTTATGAAACATAGTGGTTGTGGACAAGTGCACTCTATCCACATAATTGTACCCAAAAACCTGTAACGAGTGTTACAACTGGAATGTATGTCATATGCCAACATTATGAAACATAGTGGTTGTGGACAAGTGCACTCTATCCACATATAGCCAAGAGGTAAGAAATAGTACCCAAAAAACTTGAAGGATGCTAGGAATGAGCTTTATCCTTGACATTAGAATATCCTGCCAATAAAGATTCCTAAATAACCAAAAGCTAGTCTTTATTGAATTATTACTAGTATACCCTTCTAAGCATTATAATAATGTAATCAAGCATGAGATCAAGTAAAAAGATAAAACTGAAACATGTGTTGGAACTTACACTGATTTGAACGTCTATGATGCAGCAGTCTGATATTAAGATTGGTCATATTGACATTAAATTAATTTATAAAATAACATTGTTGTGCAACTCAATCCAAATTAAGGGCTAATGGTTCATTTATTTCAAGAAGGTATTCACTGTTACTTTATGATCTAGAATGAAATAGGATGAAAATAATTGAAAATATGATACTACAAAGTCTAAAGAGATATCAATCAAAAAATCTGTGCAAAAACTATATAAAGAATTAACACAAACAATTGTGCCAACAACAAAAGCTAATCCGAAATTGTATGACAAATTGATTGATCACAATTTTGTTGCACAGAAACAACACACGATGACCTCTACAACTATGGAGTGTGGACTACAAGTCGAATGAAGGAATATTTCTAGTCACACTGCTATGAAGTTATGGAGCTCTTGCTTGATCATACGAGATCTACCTTTCAATTGAGACAATTTTCTTTGGGTTTCCTCTTCACTAGTTCTCTTCCACATTAATTGCACATTGTGGTATACAAGATCCTTTAATAATAAGGTCAAGGTTCTCAAGTCATGTTCTGTCATTTGGGTTCGTTTATCAGTCTCTTCCTCTATGTTTCCTCTAGCATAATAATACACACAGAAACAAACTAACAAGGGTGCCATTCTTGTAGGGTACATGCAGAGGATGAGGCATCTGGTATTTTCAATACCTACATTCAACAATTACAATTCAAATATTATTTATGAATACGAGTATTACAACTTGCAAAAACTAATCCAAAAACATATCACGTTGAAAAAATTAATTTCACATTATGGAAAGCTTGTCATATTAGTTTTTGCAACAAATATGGATACTTGTAATTGAGATGATCAGATAATTAACTTCAGAATAATATCAGAAAGCCTTCATTAGACATTCAGTTCTCATTTGAAATGATAAAAAACCTATGTTATTACATATTGCAGACACACACTACCTTGCAGAAATCACCTTAATTAGGATGGATTAGACATCAAATTGATCACATTTCAAAGGGAGATGAATAACCAAAATTATTTTAATTTCTAGAATTTTCTTATAGAATTATTTTCAAAAATGGATTTTAAAACACAAAGCATCCTGATTCACATACGGTAATTGGGTAAAAACCATTTGAAACAACAAAAACAACATTCTATGCTAAAAAATCAGGAAGTAGTCGAAAAAATAAGTTCTGCAATACATAAAATATATAATTGTGTCCTTTTAAATAAAAAAATGGTCCATACAGAATTTGAATGTTGTTTCTAATTCGTAAAACTTCAAATACAACACATGAAATGGAAAAGCCTCTTCAGATAGAGCAACTTGAAAAAATCAAGTTGGTCCTGAGTGGACATTTAAGTTAAATTCCAACCAAATTTCAATAGTGCTCCACCAAGAAACTGCTTTCCAATTGTCTTTTGCTATACAATCAAGTTCTCAACTACTCTCATCATTCCTGTGCTTCACTTTGGGAAGAATAAAATATTTATATTAGTTACAAGTAATGTGATTAAACATGTTCCGATTACTTCCATTAAAGGGTATGATATCCACTAACGTGTAGCAACAAACATTCTATCATTCCATGAACTCCTCCATCAATCAAGTTCTCAACTATTCTCAACATTCCAGAGCCTCCAAGTGTAAAGGAAACCTTTTTATAGTGGTTACAAAAAATGTGACATAAATATGTTCCCATTACCTCTTGATTAAATAGAATAATATCCTCTAATTTGTAGCAACAACTACTATATCATTCCACAAACTCTTCATTCAATAATTTCTCAACCGCTCTTATAATTCTTGTGCTTCATGGTGGGAAGCACAGATCTTTAGAGTAGTTAAAAGCACTGTGGTTTAAATGCGTTCCCATTGCCTATTTAGATTAAATGGTATGATATCTTCTACTTTGTAGCAACAACAATTCTATTATTTGATGAACTCCTCCATCAAGCCCTAGGGTTCATACAAACAACCATATAGTTAAAAATTTAGATATGATAAACTCAATCAGTCTCGAAACTAACAATTCTTTGAGCCCTGCTACTAGAAGGATGAAATAACAAATGATGTTAAAGTAAACTATTTTACAAAAGCACCAAAGACAAACACCTGGGAAACAAAATCCTCTGCTTTAGTCCGTTTCATCAATTGCATTGAGTTACGTATCAGTGATGTTGATTGATCATCAAGCAAAACTTCACCAATATCATCAACCAGACGGACCTTAATGTATGGATCTTTTTGGGGGATCATATCCTGCCAAAATGTTCATCTTCATCATGAAATAAAAAGAGAGCAATGACACTCATTAATTGCATAAAATCATAAATAGCTAAATCATTTCTCTAATTTGATGTTTTCATTCAATTCATTATACTTCTCATTGCAATGGCACATTAACTCGATGGGAGTGTCCATGCAACAATGCTACTAAGTGCATGTGAAACATATTTGACATTCAAGAATAAAACCATAGAAATTACATATGATCTACTGCAGTAAGGTCAAGATCTAATTCTAACATGTGTGATCCCAATATTTCTGAGTAACTCTTAAAATATTCCTTCTCAGAATGGTTGAGCTTCATTTAAATTTCCTATGGAAGCACAACTTCAAGCTTCCAACTTAATATTTGAATGATTTGTCCCCGGTTGTACCTAAGATTTCAACCTGGCATCCTTTTAGGAGAATGATGGAGACATACCACTTCTGATAAATCAGAAAGTCAAGAAGAAAAATAGTAAAGTACATTGACTACAAGTACCAACATTGCACAAATAAAATATGTTAGGACCAATGACTTGACATGAGACAAAGCTTATTGCGCATCAAAGAAAGGTGATGAACAACAGCACCAAAATGGTCTTAGTTCCAATTTGTTTCCACAGTTAGGCCTTCCTCTTGAATTTTTCTTCCATAAAACAACATAGCAAAATAATTTACTGAAATTTTTCCTGTATTTCAATTCAATTATGAGATTTAGGTTTGGCTAGGGGAGTAGCATCCTCAAGTCACTCTTGATGTAATATTTATGAAAACTTAATACACAATAATATGCACTTATAAAAGGCTAATGACTTTAGAGCTACAAATTCTAGCTGGAAGTCCCTGAGATTCAAGTATGTTATTTATTTGATAAAAATAATCTATTTTTCTTGGTCCTATATGCAGATGGCCTGATATTCACATGTAGTTCTAAGAATCTTGTCCTAAGTTTCCGCACTGAGTTGGCCTGTGACTCTAGGACTAGGTTCGGCAGGGTAGGTGTGCTCTTCATTGGATAAGAAAATTATAAAAAGGAGATTTTGAAAAGATTTCAGATAGTGATTATAGCCTCCATGCCACTCCTATGGCTCCAAATTTTAAGTCATATGTTGATTTAGATTCCAGTATGTTATATCCTTTAGCATATATGTATTTGGTGAATACCAAGCTTGATATATGTTTTGCAAAAAATAATTTGTGCCAATTCATAGTTGAACGTCAACAAATTGAAAAGATTGCTACAAAAGCATGTTCTCTAATATTTAAATGGCATGAATCATTATATCTTGATGGTAAGTTGATGCTATATGGTTTTGTGGATTATGAATGGGCAAGAGATGCAAGCGTTAGGAAGAGATATTCAACATTTTGTTTCAGTGTGGGGTCAATTAATATCCTAGTTTAGCAGGTAGCAAAGAGAAAATTGCCTTTAGTTCATCAAAGGCACTATATGACAACGAGATTTGCTATTTGTTTATTCATATGGCTTCATAAGTTAATAACGGAGTTGACCAATCAGAGTTGAATTCCATTGTGGCATATCGTGACAATCAAAATTGTATGGGCTCCGAGTAAAAACCACGGAAGTCCCCAACTTATACAAATATGAAAAACAATCAAAAATAAAATTATGAATTAATCAAAGGATCAATACCTGTGAATGAACAAAAACCTACAAACCTGAATCCATTACTTGACAAGCTTGTTCACCCAACCGACATCTAGTGACTTTGTTGATGAAGAAGAGTCTTGATTGAGATTTTCTTTAGTAAGCCTTGCGCATATCTTTTCCCTCAAGTCTTTACCGAATTCGACCCTCTAAACAGGCTCTTCAAACCAATCACCCACATCATTGACATTTTTTGAGTGAGTTGGTGTGTAGGGGAGGCTTTGAATGACACAATGTCGTAGGTTTGAAGCCCTCGAAGATCCATGCCCACTGCCAGCATTGATCATTTGGGGTTGAACTTGCAGCCATGAAGGTACAGAGGATTCCTTCAACCTCAAAATTTGCAGTGAATTGCATATATATTTTCCCTCAACTCCTTACCAGATTCGACCCTCTGAACAAGCTCTTCAAACCAATCACCCACATCATTGGCATTTCTAAGTGAGTTGGTGTGCAGGGGAGGCTTTGAATGAAACAATGTCATTCGAAATCCTCGGAGATACATGCCCATTGCCACCATTGATCATTTTGGGTTGAACTTGTAGCTATAAAGTTACAAAGGATTCCTTCAACCTCAAACTCTACAGTGATTAATAAGGTTCGCCGTTGGCTGTTGCTGGGAACTAGTATCAGATAAATTCATAAGCCTTGGGCTTTCCAAACCTCTTGAGGCTTCAGAAGGTAGTGAGGTAGTTCTCTCTACATAACGATGATGTCCAGGGATTTTCTTATTAAGAACAACCTTTTTAAGGCCAACTCTATAAGTATTAGACCAGTCAGGCTCAGGCGACAGAGGCAGGGATGCAGATGGTGACAGCGGTGGAGACCGGTAGAGGTGATTGAGAATTCCCCACCAATGTCAAAGTTGGGGAAGATATCAAAGATCCGTCGGGGGGACTCAAACTCACGATTCCTTCCAGCGCCTGCCGAAGCGGTGATCCGTCATAAGCCGTTGCCAAGGCCGACAGAGAATAGTTCTTTAGAGCAGAAGCAACATGCAGCGTCGTACTACTTATTGAATTTCTACTCGCAAATGAAAGCCCTCACAATGCGGAGTATGAGAAAATAAACAAACTCTGCGCAGAAATCCTCGAAATATATGGACAAGCAGGACTAATAAGATGTTTACACATGTCAAGATATAAATAGTTAGAAGAGCGATGAGAAAGCTCTCTGATTGCGTGTGGTGAACATTGTTTGCCCACGCAATATCATAAAAAGAATGCCTCCAACATAATTAATACATAAATATATATTTATTAACATTTTTATTTATTTTCATTTATTTTTCTTAAACCCTTAATACTTTTATTTTTATCTTTAAATGTAACTTTTGTTTTTATTTTTAAATAAACCAAGCAATTAAATGTCAAGGGAATATGAAAAGTATATGCTTACTCCTAGTCATTATTATCAATGACTATGGTGATGTGAGTGTGAAGAATTGTATTTAAAAAATAAATTAAATCCAATGAAAAGTGTTTACTTGTCGCTCCCCTTCGCTATCGCTCTGAATTCTCTGTCGCGAACAACGTCTACGATTGGTAGCAGGGTGTTGTTGGGGCGCGAGAACACTTACGTGCACAACTACCCATCATAACTCGATACTATCATGGAATTTTATATGAAATTCTATGAGTTTCTATTTTTTACTTACAGTGGTTTGATCATTTTTTATAGTTTTATCAGTGTACGAGCGTACGAATTGCGACAAAAACAAGGAGGCTGAAATACTGGCGATGTTTTAATGAAGTTGTCTACCTAGAATATGGAATAGCCCGAACGACAGCTTTTTGCCGAAATTCGGTAAAAAAAAAAGTTCAAAAAATCAGGTAGTTGGAGTGTTTGAATTTCATTTTTGATAGTGAAAATGGATTCAGGACTATCACAAACCCTTAGAGCACCCAAAACACTAAAGTTTAACAACTGTAAACAAGATTTTGATAAATCTTTGTCGGATTGTTTCAAAATATTTACCGGATTCTGAGTTATTCTGTTTCTTTTTTAGACTACCGCTGTTTGAATTACATGTTTGATTCTACACATTTTTGTGGGAATTCGTTCCCTTTTCTTATCTCCTTTCCGATGTTGACCGCCCTTTAGGATTGCCACTGGTTCTTTTTAATGAAAAATTTACATAGTATTTTTTATTTTTTATTCTTTTAATATATATATATATATATATATATATAACTTAACTTTAACATCTCCTCCATAACAATATCTATAACGTTAGGTAATTTATAATGCTTGTGAATTAATTTAAGACTAGCCTAATTATGGACAAAGACAATATTGGTGAATACCTAATGCTCGACGGACAACATGGAATAAACAATATGACATAATAAGTTAGGGTTAAAAAATTAATAGATAGATATATTTTTTGTTTAGAATGCTATAATTATTTGAACAAATTGATATACAAAGTTTTATATAAAATATTTGAATATTGCTAATTAATTAAATAATTTATTATAAATTAAATCATTAAATAATTAATTAATTCATTAAAAAAATAATTATTTTATTATTGATAATTATTTTATTTATAAATATTTAATAAGTAATGATGATGATTAATTTCCATTAACACCAATGTGGTCTATTGGACTTTAAGAATGGAAAAAAAATCTAAGGCTGATTATTCAAAATATTGTTCCTATGATCAAATAGAAGAGAAAGAAGCGCTCCAAGATCACTATAAACAGGCTGGTTTAATAGGTTAAGAAGATTGGAAGTGTGGTAAATGTTAGGGAATTGAGAGCAGATGTGAGCAAGAGCAAGGAAATCTAAAAGAAAGTGTTTTTGAACTTCCACGAGCTTAGTATCGCAAATATGACAGATTCTATCATTTGAGGGAGTCTTCGGAATAGACCACCACCCGTTCTCACTCGGAAGATCATGAGAATTAGTTCTAATCCTAGCTATGTTCATTTTTTTCTTAGTGCTAGTCAAAATAGAGAGGTAATTTTTATTATCAAGGGTGAGGTTGACCACTTCCTTATATAATCTAAGTTTCCTTTTACCTTTCCATATTCAGCGCTTCCTTAATTCCCCAATGGTTAAATCAAGATTGGACATCTTTGTACTACTTGCACTTGAAGCGAAAATGGCGATTTTGACTAAAGTTAGTTATTATTATTAGTATTAACTAATTATTATTGATACTAACTAAATAACTAATATTAACTAATTAATATTATTATTAATTAACTAATAATAATTAATTATTATTATTATTTTTTTTCACAATGTCGGATGCTGGATGATATATTTCAAAAGAAAATTGGAGGGAGACGGATCTCCAGAGTTACAATACGGCTTTGGTGACTATAGAACCAACAGCAGATGCAGATTTTGCCAAATTCTGCTTTACATTTTGCTTCCAACGCTGTGCAGAGGAAAGAGGTAGTATAGATTCTGACAAACTACCATAAAATGAAACGGATTTTACACTTCATAGTTTAGTTTTGCAGGTATGCAGCTTGTGCCGCCTGTTGAGAGAGAGATAGCGCTGCTTGGCTAGATCGAGAGGACATTTTCTTGATGTACTGTGATTTTTCTCTAGAACAGCTTGCATGACTGATAGGAAAGAATCCAAGGTTGCAAGAGGACAAAACCTGGGGCAGAGGAATTTTGTCTGTGCGAGCAGATAAGCAGATTCCATGGGGCAGTGACCAAGGTGCGTTTGAGAGCGGTAGAGAGAAGATGGAGGGAGTTCAGCTAGAGTAGGTGAGCAATCATTAGAGCACGAAGTGTTAGAAGAGCAAAGGGCGCAGTTTATAGAGCTTAATGTGATCCAGGGAGATTTAGAATTTGGAGCAGAGAAGGATACAACAGTGGGGGTCAATGCCTTTGTACAGGAGACAGGGGTTTGAAACTTCGCAGAGGAGCTGGGTAAAGTATTTCGGATTCCACAATCAAAGGGCTGCTGTGGGGTGGATCTGTTTAGTGAGTAAGTCCAGTTCATGGCAAGAAGAAGTGTTGGTCAGAGTCGTTGCACATAAGAGTACCGACAGGGTGGGAACATGCTTTATTAGCCAAACCATCAGCAGATTTATTGAGTGATCGAAGGACGTGGTAATAATGATTGCCATTCATTTGTTGATCCAAGGAGTGGCAACGCTTAATAATTTGCTGCAGGGGCAGATTTTGGGCTTTTCTCTTACTGATCATCAGACCAATGACAATGGAGGAGTCACCAATTATAATAGCCTTGGCTATACCAAGTTTCTGTAGCTGGATCATACCTTGAAGGAGGGCGAAGGCTTCAGCCCTGTTGTTTGAAGCAGAGCCCAAACCCCATTCAAACTCAGTTAATACAACTCCATTACCATTGCAGATCAAGCCTCCAGCCCCAGCCCTTCCTGGATTAGATTTGGAGGCCCCAACGAAGAAAAGATAGTGGAAATTGCAATTCCTGAGCCAAAGAGCGAATTCTTCCTCTTTCATCCTAATTTTCCATCTACATCTGGAGCTGTTTCTGCTATTGGGGTCACCTCTGTTTTGTATTATGTTGCTTCTGTTTAGAATAGGCCCAATGTAATTCCTTTCTTCGACATTTAGATCCAACACCTTCGGATTCTCATGACATTTTGTGGACAGAACTTCCAAGTTGAGGTTTCAAGCTTTATTGTAGAGTTTTCTAACACTAGTTGCTTTACCTTTGAAGATCATTCTGTTTCTTGCCAGCCAGATGTTCCAAAGGAGGGTACAGGGCAAGGCATTCCAGACCCGTCGAGCTGTGTTGTTTGCTTTTTTCCCCCACGGATAGCTTTTTTGCCAAATGTGAAGCACTTCAGAAATGTTACTACCCGGCGCCCAAGGGGGATTGTGACTCCGTAAAGCTTCCTTCCAGCAGGCTGAAGCAAAAGGGCAGTCAATAAAAATATGTTGACTTGTCTCTTCTTCACTTTGGCAGTTTGGGCAGCGAGATGGTCCATTTATTCCTTGTTTTCTGAGGTTTTCTGCAGTGAGGGCTTTCCCTTTTAGGAGGATCCATAAGAAGAATTTGATTTTTGGGAGAGTGCTTGCCTTCCAAACAAGTCTCCAGTGTGCCCAGATTGCCATGGGATACTCATTAATGCAGATCTAGTGATAAACAACCTTAATAGTGTAGATTGTGCCTGAAGGATCCCATTGAAAGTCATCAACAAGGTAGCTCTTGGACGGGGCAATACCATGAAGGTAGAATTTCAGGTTGTTGAGACTGATTTGTGTATCTGCAGGTATGTGAGGGAAAGTCCAACCTTTCCAGGTCTGAGAGTGGGCTTCCCATTGTGATATCTGGTCCAGAGTTTGAATCCCTGCACTGTTGAAGAGAGCAAGAATTTGTTGAGTTCCAGGCCTTCGACTTATGGGCTGGTGCCCCAATACTTTATCTTCCCCAATTCTAATGTAGCTACCGCCTTTAGGCACTTTGGAAGTGTTTTGTGCAAGAAGTGGTATAGCTTTCTTACACATCCTCCAGATTTTTGAGCACGCTTTGTTTGGGGGCTCATGATCTAAGAGCTGGTGCCTTGGGTAATCAAGATATTTTTTTTCTAGAACTGATTTCCACCAAGCATTCCTACCGGATATAAGTCTCCAAACCAGCTTGCCAGCAAAGGCAAGATTTAGGAATTTAGAAGTTCTGATTCCTAGCCCTCCATTCTCACATGGCTAAGTGACCTGCTTCCAGCTTACCAAGTTGTATTTCTTTTTTTCAGTTCTCCCTCCTTGCCAAAGAAAATGTCGAAGGAGAGCATCCATTTTAAATTGAAGATTGGCAGGGGCTTGTAGAAGTGTAAAACAGTACAAGGGCAGGGAGGAGAGGCCAGCTTTGAGGAGAATTATGCGCCCTGCAGGATTAAGCCAAGAGGTGCCCCAATGCTTTATCTTCCTTTTCATCTTATCAATAATAACTTCCCAGGAAGTAGCTTTCAAGTTGTCGGCACTCACAGGCATGCCCAAATAAGAAAATTGATCCTAATTCAGCTTACAAGGAACCCCAAAAGTTGCAGAGATCCTATGGAGAACTTGTGCTGAAGTGTTCCACCCATAAATACAGCTCTTAAGGTAATTTATCAGACCTCCCGAGTAGCTCATATATTTATCTAGGAGAGCTTTAAAGCGGCGGGCAATGATGTTTGAGGCTCCCCCCATTAGAAGAGTATCGTCAGCAAACTGAGAGTGATTGATGTTTTTGACTCCATTGTCAAATTTGATCCCTGTGATGAGGCCCATTCTACGATTGTAATCCAGAGCTCTACTAAAAGATTCAGCCATCAAAATAAAGAGATAAGGAGAGAGGGGGCAGCGTTGTCTAAGACCGCGGGAGGATTGAAAGGATGGTCCAGGTCTGCCATTGAGAAGAGGGGAGATCCAAGGTCCTGTAATGCAACTTTGATAAGGCTGATAAAGGAAGAGGAAAATCCCATCTTTTCAAGCACAGCAAGAAGGAAAGAGTGCCTGACACGGTCAAAAGCATTGGCTAAGTCTAACTTTAAGATGAAGCCTTTCTCATTTTGGATTTGACTGGAGTGAATAGCCTCTTGGACAAGAAGAATGGAGTCCGAGATTTGCCTATTGGCCATAAAACCCCCTTGGTTTTCAGATATAAGAGTGGGAAGGATAGGCTTTAGGCGAGTGGCCAAGATTTTTGTCAAAATTTTATATGAAGAGTTGCACAAGGAGATGGGGCGAAAACGAGCGAAGGTCAAAGGTCGATTCTCTTTAGGGATGAGAGCAAGGTGGGTTGCATGTGTGTACCCTCCGATTTTGCTTTTACGTTGGATCCATCTTAGCATCTTGACAAGATATTTTTTAATTATTCCCCAGTATGATCTGTAGAAGCAGATTGGAAATCCATCTGGTCCTGGGGCTTTCTCTGGCTGAAGGGCCCAGATGGCATCATGAATTTCATCTTCATTTATTTCCTTAGTCAAATCTGCATTAATATTATCATTAATTCCTTTGGGCATATGCTGTAGGAGGTCTGAATAATCCTCTGTACCCTTGGTCTCGGTTAAAAGATTGCTGTAGTAGGTTGAGGCAGTTTGCTTGACAGCTTCTTGAGTTTTTTGAAGGCAGCCTTCCTCATCATTAATCATGGTGACATTATTTCTAACTTTCCTGACTGTTGCTTGCTTATGGAAAAAAGCTGTATTTTTATCTCCACTTTGAAGCCAGAGATGTCTTGACTTAATTCTCCACTTTTGTTCTTCTTCTCTATTAACCCTGTACAGCTGAAAATATAAATCATTTTCTAATGCTTTGTCCTCATGGGACAGCCCATTCTCTTGTATTCTCCTGTGGTTTTCTTTCAATTTATTTTTCAGCTCTACTTTGACAGTTTCTGGTTCTTTGTAATGCTGCTTTACCCAGTCCTTCAAGGCATGTTTTGTATTTTTCAGTTTGCATTCCCAAATAAACCCCGATGATCCTTCTATGTGCTTTTTCCAAACTGATTTGACAATCAGATCCACAGAGGGATTGCTACGCCAAAGAGGGTTATATTTGAAGGGCAACGACCCCAAAGGACAATGTGCTTCAAGGATAATGCTGATGGGATAGTGATCGGAAGCTGAATAAGGCAGAATTGCAGCATGAGCAGAAGAGAACTCTGAGAGGAAAGAAGTATTTACCAGGATTCTGTCAAGGCGCTCCATTATGTTGTCTTTGCCCAGCCTGCGGTTGTTCCAAGTGTACCTCCGATTTTTTGGGATGATATCTACTAAGTCACACTCTTGCATAATGTTTTCCAGCTTTGCTTTATTAGGATCATGTGAAAATATACCTCCTTTTTTTTCATTGGCGTGTAATATAAGATTTAGATCACCCCCAAAGATGATGTTTCTGTTGTCTTCAGTTTGGATGTCTTCTTGTAGTGTTGCCCAGCACTGCTCTGTCTCTGAAATGATTCGGTGTGTAAATGTTATAAATGACTATTTGCTTTTGTTCTTCTTGGTTTTCTAAAATGACTTTAATCCAGTGAGGATTGATAATTTTGGACATGCATATCCAGATATTTTTGTTCCACATGGTGGTGATACCACCGAAGGCTCCTCTTGCTTCACATACCTGTCCCTCATAATGTCTGAGCTGTTCTATAATTCTTGTCATCTTGTGCAAATCTTGCTTTGTTTCCTGTATCATTACAATTCCTGGCTTCTCATGGTATAAGAGATCTTTCAGGGCAGCAGTTTTTGAGGGGTGCCCCAGTCCCCTACAATTCCATGATATAACTTTCATCATTGAGTATTGAGATTTCGGAGGGATGCTCGTCCCCCTTGCTCCTTATGTGCTGCTTCTTTGCTATTTTGACTCAATATATAAGTTTCTATGGGAGTTTGAGTTCCCATGGCAATGTCTTTTTGGGCATTTTCATCTCTTTGCTGTTTGCTTGATTTCCTGCCAGGTCATTTTTTTTGGGATTCTTGATTGACTCCATGCTCTTTCGAGGACCTTCTAGTAGATCGGGGTGGGGGGGGGGGTCTGGAGAATGGGAGGGGGAGGAATGAGAAAGGGAGAAAGTTATGGGAGGGTCATTTTCAATCAGGGGTTCATTTTCAGGGAGAGAGAGGGAACCAAAGGGATTTGAAGATAGCAGGGAAGGACCAGAGTTTGGCCCCGGGGTGGGGATGATGGGTGGGCCAAGAGGAGAGGAGGGAAGGGGGACTGCTGAGGAGGAAGCATTGGGCGGGGCTGAGAGGGGGTTAGGCTTGGGAGGGGCAGTTTTGGGGGGAGCCTCTTCATGGATTGCTTTCGCGCCAGAGGCCGTCTTCTTCTTTTTAATAGTTTCCCATTGCTCTCCAGATTGAGCCGTTTCATCATTAACTATTTTTGAACAACGATTGGCGAAATGTCCATATTCATGACATACCTTGCATTTAAAAGGAATTTGTTCGTAGTCCAGTTGCTGAATATGCGTCCAGTCGTCCACCTTTAGTTTGATTGCTTCTGGAAGACCCTTGCCGAGATCTACTTCAACACATATTCGCGCGCATGCCTGCATATTATCCTTGGGCTCGCTCCGATCAATATATTTTCCAACAGCGTTGCCAATAGCACGAACCGAGTCATCTCCCCAGCAGTGGAGTGGGAGATGTGGAAGACGAACCCAAACTGGAACATCATTAGGGACATCCAGCTCAGGATCGAAGTCTGGAGTCCATTTGTTCAGGTATAAGCCGCGAGAGTCCATGAAATACGGCCCATTTCTGAAGATTAAGTCCTTGTCTGCTCTAGATTCGAAATGGAAAGTGTAATAGCCTTTTCCACAAAAATGAATGGAGATTTTCCCATTAACTTTGTCTGCCCAGTTTCTTTCGATCCAACGCTGAACTGTTTTCGGGGAAGGCCAAAGGCCAGTGAACTGACCAATGAGCCCCCGCTCAGCTAAAGAAAGTGCAGCCATACGTGGAAGTGCGGGAGGGAGGTTAACCTCTTACAAACCGTCCAGCTTCTTGACAAATTTGGACAATGCTGGGCGAGTTTTCTAGGGATGAAGAGATTTGATCAATGTAGAGAATGCATCTTCTGCAGACAGAGCAGCATGGACCTCCGGAGCTGCATGCAAGGAGGCCATGAAGGCCAGAGGCCGGAGGCCTCGCGCAAGGAAGGGACCAGCAGGCAGCTGCTAGGTCAAAGGGACGCGCAGGCAGGGGCGCGCGGGCTCAGAGTCAAATTTATTATGCACCCAATCATGTTAATTCAATAATTAATTATTATTATTATTATTATTATTAACTAATAACAATAACTACTAATTATTATTATTATTATTATTATTATTTTCAATGGTTGAAAATTAGTATATCAAATTTACCGATGAAAACCCAAAATATTATTTGAAATAAGGTGATCGTCTTAAGACGCAATTAATGTTATATGGAATGAATAGTTAATGTATAATATTAATAATAAATAATTATTTTATTATTATTAATATTATTATTTATTAATTGTTCATGAATATATTAATTATCAATATGGAATTAATTATTTTTTAATGATTTAATTAATTATTTAATTAATTAAATAATTATTTAACCTTATTCATTTAATTAGCAATATTTAATTATTAAATAATTAATATATTAATTAATAATGAATGGAATATTTTTTAATTAATAATACTATTAAATTTAATTAACTATAAAAATAATATTATTTATTAATAATAGTAGTAATATTTATTATTAATAATAATCATAATGGAGAATTATATCAACCACATTTACTAATGTGGTTATGCTAGCTTATATTTATTTAAAATCTATTTCATTATTTTTAATTTTAATTATTATATACTATTTTCTTAAAATCTATGATAATTCAGGAGTTCTTAAAAGTTTGGAATATTTTTTTCATCTCTACATTATATTATTAATTAATAATAGTAGTAATATTTATTATTAATAATAATCATAATGAAGAGTTATATCAATCACATTTACTAATATGATTATGTTAATTTATATTTATTTAAAATCTATTTCATTATTTTTAATTTTTATTATTATATACCATTTTCTTAGAATCTATGATAATTCATGGGTTCTTAAAAGTTTTGAATATTTTTTTCATCTCTACATTATGCACACCTCTTAGTACATAACAAGTTATTTTCACGGTGCTTACCAATTGAGCTACCGTCCGGGAGTTAAAAAACTCTTAATATTATTTTCCATATCAATCAGTATAATCAAATAGTGTATGTGATCAAATATGTGGTTAGATGTGATCTAGTTAATTCTGGTATGTTTTCTTTGTTCTCATACATCATGGTGGTCACATAAAAACCTACTTCCCTTGTTTGGGTAAGATCAAGGGAAGCAGTTGAAGTTTAAGTTGAACACATGTTGAATTTTTGACTTAATTTGTTAAGTGAATTGCTAATAATCTTCATTTTTTTTTATCGCATTGAGTTTAATTATGGAATTTGGTTGGGAGTGGAGATCTATGGAAAACTGGTTGGAAAATTCAGTTTTACATATTATTATAAAAGAATATGGTTGGAAGGGGAAATCAATTGGAAAATATAGTTTTACATAATTATGAGAAAATTATTTGGTTAGCTTGGATTTCACCGTCGCTGCAAATTGAAATTTTTGTATACGAGACTTGGAGGTCAAGGTTCGACCAAGCAATGCTCGCGGACATCCCATTGCGCTCGTGGACATCTCGTTGCATGCTCTTCGATAAAATTACATGCAAGTGACCACATATCTATATATCTGTCTATTTGTCTCTCATTATCCTTAGTGACTCATACAAGGATTTTCTCTATATATCTAAATATTTGTGTGCCATTATCCTTAGTGACACTTTGTTTTTGAAATGACACCTATTACAATTTTGCAATACATGCCATCAAAAGTGACACACTCCTACATTTTTTGTAAAACTATTATAGACTAAAGGCTCATTTTAAACAAAAACATGGGACAATGGTCTACATGAATTATTAAGATGGAAAAGTCAACGTTGAAAGCCATATTTACCTAAAAGAAATATCTAGGTGGAAATGGACTTTTCGGAAGTGTTTCTTACCATGCAAGTAAGTTGAGGAAAATTGATGATTAATTATATAATTTTAACAAATATAAAAGAAAATTCTATTAGCTTTTCAAATTTTTATTATGGTAAAGATATCAGATTATAAATTTTCCATTATAATATTTTAATAAAAGATTTTAATTTTCCATATAAAAAATGATATTTTATAAACAATATTTTATAACACTTAATTGTTACTAATTTTACTAAAACTCACAAAAAAGTAATCACAACAATGTATCATTTTTAATAACTAATAATTTATATTTTAATTACCAATTTCATCACAACAATATATTATCTTTAATAACTAGTAATTATATTTTAATTAAAAAAATTATTGGAGTTTTGGAAGACTTTTTACACATGCATTCAGCAATGGCCTTTACTTGTGGGGAGATGATCTCCTCAACTCTTCTAATCTTTAGATATACCTTTACACCTTTAAAAACAAATGCTAATTTCTTCCATACCCAATGGGTATATTTATAACCAATAAAGAGGCAAACCTCTTTTAAAAGATAAAACTTCAATACATATTTAAAATTTCTGTCTCTATTCATTTATAATAAATTCCAATTAGCACATAGTGGCAGACGCTGTACGCTGCGAGAATAAGTACGTACGTGTCAACCCAAGTCCTCGTGGTTTATCATAGGTACTAAGATTTGACACTAACAGTTAAAAATAGCAGCAAAACAAATTCGCCATAAAACACCATCATAATCAGTCCATAGCGAAACTATCATCTATCATTGTGACCAGGTCGTACAGAATATTAGCGTTTCATTGTTCGAGAGTTTTCCTAACAAAAGTGAGAAAACTTCGACCGTTAGATATCATGATATCAACAACATCATTGGACATCATCCTAAATGTGCCACACCTGGCAATGTTGGAAGGTCGAAATATTTTCAGAATTGACAATTGAGTTAAGTTCGTTGTCCTGGATGCAAGCATGAAAATGAAAATAATAAGTGCAGTTTGGGATATTCTGGAGGTTGTGTCCTTGCTGGTTTGCAACAGCGACAAACCGTATTTCGGAATCCTTGCGGCAACACGCGTTATTATTTGTACATGTTGGCAGAAGTCAAGAAAACAATGCTTAAGTTGAGATTAAATAGATTGTCAGAACAGAACCATTTACATTCCAAAATTGTGCATGACCTCGATCAAAATAACTTTAAATAATATTCTTATCAAATGTTGTGTCCATCGTGGATTGAAACAGTGACAAGACCGAATATCATAGTTCTTGTCGCAACACGGATGTTTATTTGTACATGTTGCCAGAAGTCAAGAAAGAACATCGAGAAAACCATGTGTAAGAACTTGAAAATAGATTGCAAAAACAAAACCATTTACATTTGGAACTGAACTAAAATAGCTTATGACAGTGACAAAAGATGGCTATGTAAAAGTTAAAGAGAATGGAACGATTATGCTGGAAATAGCAGTGCAGAGACTATGATTATGGGAGTTGTTTATCGATTTAACAGAATAGTCTGGACTGTGGTTTTTTTGTAGTTGAATGTTTGAATTGCATTTTTGATAGTGGAAATGGATTCAGTACTATTAAAATTTTTTAGGGCACCCAAAATACTAATGTTTAACAACTGTAAACAAGATTCTAATAAGTCTTCAGCAAAAATTTTCAAAATCTTACAGAAATTTCTGAGTTATTCTATAGATTTTTTAAACTACGATCTATACCTGATCTATACCTGATCTATACCATTGTACGCAGTGAGGAGAGACAAAGTTGGTGGTGTCCTGGAACATAAAATCACGTTTCATCAGTTGCAAAAGAAAATTATGGGTCGTTATCTTGTGTATTATACACCAAGTACTCAATCTTTTACATATCACTTACTGGGATACTAAGCAATATATTTAATTTAATTTTATATTAGAAAATATTTTTAAAAATTATATTGTTTATTTTTATTAAATATCAATTTAATATACTTTTCAAATTAAAAAAATTCTAGATATTGCAAATATCCAATTTTCATTAACTTTCAGGTTCATATTTCATATCTACAAATGTAAAAATAAAATAAAAATAACTATCAATTTAATACACTTTTCAAATTTAAAAATTATAGATATTGCAAATATCCAATTTTCATTAACTTTCAGGTTCATTTTTCATATCTCCAAATATAAAAAATAAATAAAAATAAGTATTATTACAAATTTAAGATAATGCTTTTCTGAACAAAAAGAATTCTCTATCCTAAAAACATATCCGACACAGACTTGGGAAAATCAAGTACAGTATAGATTTTTCTTCATGGCTTCGAATAACCGTACGATATGGAATAATTCCGGATTTCAATGCTGTGCCCCTCGACCAACAGATTCACAATGGAAATTCTTTAGTGATGAATACAACTAAAAGAAGCACCGAACAAACTTATCATATAATTTTGTGATAGAATATCCGATGTTGTTTATAAAGTTCCAAGGAAAACAGAATGTTTGGTTAATCGAACCTTACATTCTTTTGGCTGAGCTGCTTCTCGGTTCCTTTATAACTAAAAAATAACGATTCATAAGACACTATGCCCATAATCCAACCATGAAATGGTCGGTTATGAAAAACTTTGAAGGTAGAAAGTATTTTTTTATTCGTAGAGTAACATGTCTCCCTAATCATGATAGAAGATTTATATATAACAGAACCGCATCTTGATGGCAATCATACAATAGCTTTGATTCCTGTATTCTGCTATGAAAATAAGTTGCAAGAAGTGTATAGAAACACAACTTCAGTGACTAAACATTAAACTTAGGATATTGACAAACATAACTTTACATAATTTTGCTCAGATTCAAAGCTAATCTGTCGTTTATCTATCGCATGCATTAATTTACTAGTCACATTGCAAAAGCCATTTCCCGGTAGATTACAAGGTATTATCAACACTTTATAGACAATCTAACACTAAACTGAAGAGGCCGCAGGCGTGCGTCTCTTCCGAGGTTCGTAGTTGTGGCAACATAAGTGTCCTCATAAAAACAATAATTTCCTCAAAAAAGAAAAGAAAAGAAAGTTTTGTTCCATACAGAATAAAAACAAACGATTCCAACGGTATATGCACATAAACTCAAACCCACGAAACTTTACTAATACAAAACGCCATGACGATATGAAAACTCAAGTAGAGAATAGGACATATATAACTCAATCATATATAAGCTAGTCATTATTACACTTTTTAAAATTAATTTTAAGTTAACAATTATAATATATTAATATTACGATTTAAATATATATAAGGATAATTTAAGTATTTAACTAAATGAGGAAATTCAATTAATATTTAATTCTTATATTAAATGTAATATTATAAACTAAATATTAAATTTAATATTATAAAATATAATACTAAATATAATATTATAAACCATAATTAAATCTTAATTTTGTGATGTGGTAATGTAACATTTAATAAATTGTAATGTAATGTAACATTGTAACAATGATTTTGATATTCATTATCACTATGTGACAATGTTCGTCACAATATGACGTTGGATAGATTTTTGTACCATTTCAACGTTACAATATTAAACTCAATATTATAAACCTTAATACTGAACCTGATATTATAAACCTAATATTAATTCTTAATTTTTTAATGTCACAATGCAACGTTGAATAAATTACAATGTAATGCAACATTGTGACAATGACTAGCAAATTAATTGTCATATTGCGACAATATTTGACATAATGCGACATTGGATAGATTTGTGTACAATTCCAACATGATAATATTAACCCTAATATTAAACCACATATTATAAACCCTAACATTATTAAACCTAATATTATAAACCCCAATATTAAACCCAAAGTTATAAACTCTATATTAAACCCTATTATTATAAAACCAATATTAAACCCATCATTATAAACAATAATAACTTAAACCCAATATTGTAAACCTTAATATTAAACCCTGATGTTAAACTCAATATTATAAACCCTAATGCTTAACCCAATATTAAACCTTAACTTTGTAACTCATCAAACCCAAATATTAAACCCTAATATTGTAACGTCGCAATGTGGCGTGGAATAAATTGGAATGTAGTGTAACATTGCAACGATGATTGTCACATTATGACAACGTTTTTCATAATGAAGTGTTGGATAGATTTATGTATCATTCCAACATCATAATATTAAACCCTAATACTGTAAACTCAATATAAAACATAAATTAAAACTAATATTATAAACCCTAATATTGTACTTCAATATTGTGACAATGTACATCATTTAGATTTTTGTACCATTCCAACATCACAATATTAAACCCCATTATTAAACCAAATATTATAAACCCTTACATTATAAAACCTAATATTATGAATCCTAATATTTAACCCATTGTTTAGCCTAAATAATAAACTCGATATTATAAGCCCGTATGTAATAAACACAATATTTTAAACTCTAATACTCACCTCAATATCATAAAGTCTAATATTAAACCCTCATTTTGTAATTTAATAATGCACTGTTGAATAAATTTCAATGTAATGCATCATTATGATCATTATTAAGAAATTGATCGTCACATTGTAACAATGGTTGTCATAATAAGACATTGGGTAGACTTATGTATCATCCTAATGTCACAACGTTAAACCCTAATATGAAACCAAATAATATAAACACTAACATTATAAAACTTAATATTATAAATACTAATATTAAACCCAATACTATAAACCCTAGTTTTGTAAGGAATAAGTGAAACATTGAATAAATTATAATGTAATATAACACTGTGAAAATAATTGTCACATTGATTTCCACATTGCGATAATGTTTTTCATAATGTGACATTGGATATATTTCAATACCATTCAAATGTCTCAATATTAAATCGTAATATTAAAACCAATATTGTAAACCCAATATTACACCTTCATTTTACACCTAATATTATAAATAAATTATTAAACCTAAATATTATAAATCTGATATTATAAACACTATTAAACCTAATATTATAAACTCAATATCAAACGCAATATTAAAAACCCTAATATTAAACCAAAATTAGCCCTTAATATTTGACTATGGTTGACTATTTGTAATAATCTTTACCGAATAATTATTAAATCTGCTGTAGAATAAGGATGCATAAATACCAACTGTGAATAAACATGAATAAATGATAACCCTTCCAACGAGAATCAACAGAGAATTTTATTAAAATTTGCCTATACTGATACATATCGCTTCATACACAATGCCATATGAGAGGCCCATAATAATAATTATCAATGTCCAATTTAGAAAACAGATCACTGGCATTAGCAACTGTGACTAAATAAAACGACGCATTGATATTTCAAAAGGATCAAAACTGTAGTTCCAGATTTGCCTGCGCAGACAGAGATTACTTAAGAGCTATGTAGACTATGCGCAGGGTGCCACGGCTCTGTAATGCTACCTGGTAGCGTAGCTTGGGCGGATCGTTGGCACAACAGACTCCAGCGCTCGTGTGGCTAGACAGAAATCGCTTGGGACAGGGTAATAGTGTGCGGAAATGATGCAAGAAGCGTTGCTTGGGCAGATCAGCCTACTCCAGCACTCAACGAAGACATATATCACTTGGTTGCTGTATGTACTGTACCTGCGTCCTCACTCAATCGACGCAGTCGATTCCTATGTTCACGCAAGGGCTTCTTCCTGCGTTCAAACCGAGCCTTCTGTGCTCAAGACGCGGTCTTAACAGAAGATGATACAAACTGCAATTGTCAAGGGGGGACGACATGCTATTGGGACACGTAGGTGCTGATTTACAGACAGATAATTGGCCTTTTTGCAGACAGAACACTGAGACCACCACTTAGCGCCCTCGACTGATAGCCGTTGGATCTATTCTTCCGTGGATGTGCTCCAATAAGCTGTATGAAAACACCTCATAATTAGACACTCAATCTAGCGGATATAATATGCGTAAGCCCTTCCAAGAGAAGAAATGAAACAAAGTGTTCCAACTAGGGTAATCAGAGAGATTACCGAAGCTGTGTTCGCCCACTAGGGTGAAATCGAGTCCCACCAAAGAGTGGCTGAGGGTCTCAGCTGAAAACCCCACAACTTGAAAAATCGCTTGAGCTCTCAAAATATCGAAGGAGAGAAGATCAAATTCCATGTCTTGCTCTCGTTCCTCCTTCTCTTTTTATAGATGGCTACTTGGGAAAACCATGGGCAAATACCTGGGGTTAAAACAATCAAAAGGAAAAACCAGGGGCAAATACCTGGCGTCAAAACAATATAAAAAGAAAAACCATGGGCCAATGCTGCTTATTTACTATTTTATTTATTAGTCTTCTACCATTAAGACTTGGTCCAACCGGTTAAACGGTTGGGAATATTACAGTTCCCCCTGCCCAAAATTGCTTGCCCTCAAGCAATTTCAATGTTGGATGTTGCAATATGTGCTCTCCTTCCCAAGTGGCATCTTTAATGGGCAGATCTTTCCATCGTACCAAATATTCATGGATGATTCTGCTTCGAAGCTTCCTTTCCTACACCTCCAACACCTCCTCAGGAACCAGTTGAAGATGGCCCTCCTCATCTAGTGGCGGTAATTCTGGTGATGATCTTATGTTTGTTCCTAATGCTTTCTTCAAATAGGAGACATGAAAGATATTATGACTTCTGCTCTCTGCGGGAAGCTCTATCTCATATGCCACTTCTCCTATTTTCTGGACAACTTGATAGGGCCCATAAAATCGTGGCTTTAATTTTTCTGCCCCCTTCTGCTTCAGAGTATACTGCTTGTACGGCTGAAGCCGGAGATAAACCACATCTCCCACTTCGAAATTCCTCTCTATCCTCTGACGATCTGCATATAACTTTTGTCGATTCTATGCCGTCTGCAAATTGTCTTTGAGGGCTCTCAGAATATCCTGACACCCCTGAATCCAATCCTTTGCCAACAGTGCTCTACTATCTCCAAAAATTGTATCTGCAAAAGATAGTGCCTCGAACCCATATAATGCTCGAAAAGGTGACATCCCTAAGGACATGTGATAAGTGGTGTTATAGCAGTATTCTCCTAAGTACAACCACTTGGTCCATGCTCATTGTTGTCCTGTGACATAATCTCGTAAGTAACCTTCCACCCATTTATTCACTGCTTTTGTCTGTCTGTCTGTCTGCGGGTGATAACTAGTACTAGGAGTGAGTTCTGTTCCAGCCAACCTGAATAATTCTTGCCAAAATGCTCCCATAAATCTACTGTCACGGTCACTCACAATGGTTTTGGGCAAACCATGTAGACGAAATACCCCTTGGAAAAATATTTCAGCTATTTGAGATGCAGAACTTTTGGAGGGGATTGCAAAGAAGTGAGCATACTTGGTGAGACGATCCACCACCACAAAAATACAATCTTTACCTTGTGAAAAAGGTAGCCCTGTAATGAAATCCATGGATATACTCTCCCATTTTTGTTTCGGAATAGGTAGTGGTTGTAATAAACCTGCCGGGTGTGTATGATCAACTTTATTACTTTGACAGGTACCACATTCTTGAACATATTTGATAATGTCCTTCTTGAGTCCCTTCCATGTGAACCTTTCCCTGATGGTTCTATAAGTCTTCAGAAAGCCTGGATGCCCGGCTAAAGGGGAGGCATGGGCTATTTGTAAGATTTGAGACTCAGGTACTAAATAGATTCGATCCTTATAATAGATAATATCATTGACAACTCTATAACGGATGTATGATGACTGTCCGTCAAGGATCTCACACGCTGAATGATTTTTGGAGTATTCCACCAAAAGATGGGACTTCCAGTCATCTATAATGTCTATGAGAGAGAAGGTAGCTGGTTTCCTTGACAAGGCATCTACAACTACATTGTTTTTACCTTTGACATATTCAATCTCAAAATCATAGGCTTGGATCTTGCTGACCCATTTTTGCTGCCTCTCATTTAATCCCTTCTGATCAAGGAATTATCCGAGACTGTTGTGATCAGTTTTGACTTTGAACCGATTCCCCACTAGATATGGACAAAACTTGGCTAATGCATGCATAATAGCCAACATTTCTTTATCATAAATGGAGTAAGAGCGTTCATAACTATGCAAATTTCTACTCTCAAAAGCAATGGGATGATGGTTATATGTTAGAACAGCCCCAATTCCTTCCCCAGAAGCATCACACTCCAATACAAAGGGCTGAGAGAAGTCTGGCAAAGCTAGAACTGGACACGAACTCATGACTTCCTTCATCCGCTCAAAAGTCTCTTGGGTCGTTTCTGTCCATAAAAAGGCTCCTCTTTTTGTCAAGTCAGTAAGAGGGGCTGCTAGTTGTGAATACCCCTTTACAAATCTTCTATAATAAGTGCAAATACCCAAGAAGCTCCTTAACTCTGTTACATTTCTGGGAGTTGGCCAATTGAGAATGGCCTCAATCTTCTCTTGGTGGACCTTAACACCTTGGCTCCCGATGATGTGACCCAGGTGTAGCATTTCTGTCATTCCAAACTCACATTTAGAGATTTTAGCATAAAATTGTTGTGCCTCCAATATTCCCAAGACCTCATCCAGGTGCTGCAGATGCTCTTCCCATGTTTTACTAAAGATCAAGATGTCGTCGAAGAAGACCAAAACAAATTTACGTAGTTTCTTGTTGAATATATGGTTCATGCATGACTGAAATGTTGCAAGGGTGTTGGTCTACTCGAAAGGCATCACTAGGAACTCATAATGTCCATAGTGGCATCTAAAAGTTGTTTTTGGAATGTCTTGATCACGAACCCTGATCTGGTGGTACCTTGAGCGAAGGTCAATTTTTTAGAAGTATTTGGCTCCCTTTAATTCATCCATCAACTCGTCGATCCTGGGGATGGGATATCGATTTTTGATGGTCTTTTTATTCAATGCTCGATAATCTATACACATCCTCAGGGACCCATCCTTTTTCTTAACCAAGACTACTAATGAAGCAAAGGGGCTCGAACTCGGCCGAATGTGTCCTAATGACAACAATTCCTTTATTGCCTTCTCTATCTCATCCTTGTACACTTTGGGGTGCTGATAAGGGGTAGTGATGATAGCGTGGACCCCTTCTTCTAGTTCGATGATGTGCTCAAATCCCCTATTAGGTGGATGTCCTGGGGGAATATCTCCAAAGACCTTCTGGTAATTTTGCAATAGTGCCATAATATCAGGTGGGTACTCCTTGTGTTGCTCTACTGGTTTCTTCTCCATGATTCGGCACTCTAATGCCCATACAATATCCACATGTCGGAGATCTGCCTCCATCTGATTGGATGTCACCACCTTGGGAGGATATGCATGCATTCCTCTCAGCTTCACATTTTTACCATCTGGTCCCGTGAATGCGAGTTCCAAGTCTTGGTAGTTTACTGTATGAGTTCCGATGGAATATAGCCATTGTACCCCCAATACTACATGAGAATCTGGGCAGTCTACGACAAAGAAGTTATCTGTAACTTTGTAGTTTCCCATTGCTAGGCTCATGTTAGGAACTATCTTAGTGTACGACATGCGGTTGTGCTCTTTCTTTCCAGGAATCAAAACTGTGAAGCCTTCAAATTCTTCAGTGGCTAGTCCCCTTCTAGCTACGAATTTTGCATCAATGAAGTTGTGGGAGGCCCCACCATCAATTAGCACAGTGACCTTTTGTCCTTGTATGGTGCCCCTAACCCGGAGGGTGTGATATCTTGGGACCCCTATGAGAGAGGCAATGACTCCTTCCTGGACTTCTTCCTGTATTGCTCCCATGCCTTGTGATTCCCCTTGATCGAACTCTGGATTCTCTTCCTCATCTTCGCTTTCAGAAAATACTTCAATATAGTGTTCCTTCCCTTTAGTACACCGATGCCCCGATGCCCAAGGTTCTTGACAAGAAAAGCATAGCCTTCTCCTTCTGAGATCTTTTCTGGTCTCATCATCCAGCTTCCCCTTACCAACTGGCTCCTGTTGCTGCTGTTTGATTTCCTTCCCTTTTTGAGGAATAGAAAATTTAGGTAGGAATCTATTCTTGGGTACTGCATCCTGCATATCCCTTGCATGGTTGATTGCATCTTGCAAGGTGGCGAGTTGGTAAGACCTAACCCACCCTCGTAGGGGTTCTGACAATCCTTCTATAAATAACATGACCAACCTAGTCATGGAGAGGTCGTTGACCATTACTGCAAGCCTCTGGAATTCTGCAACATAAGATTCAAGGTTCCCTGTCTCTCAGAGCTGGGTTAGCTCACGGAAGTATATCTCAGGATCCTTCCTATCAAATCTTTCTATTAACCTCCATGTGAATTTTGTATAAGAGATGATGCAGGCATGTCCCAGAGTGGTCATACCATGTTGCCACCATCTGTGTGCTTCTCCATCAAGATGAAGTGTGGCGTATTTGATGGCATCCTTTTCCCGCATGGGATTGAGACGAAAATATGTATCCAGTTTATGTACCCATGATCGTGCTAAACACTTCGACGATCCATCAAAATAAGGAAGAGTTACCTTCCCCACAACTTTCTGCAAATCTACGTTTGACTGATGGCCCCCATATTTGGTTGCCTTCCTTTGTTGTTTTCTCCTCATATAGTAAAAGTCATTAAGACTCAGGGTTGCTTTTACGTTGGGAGGCAGCATATCATATTCTTTCATCCAGGCAGTAACTGTCTCTGCAATATTTGAAGGGCAGTCTTGCTCCCTGAAGGAGTCATCCAAAAATGGAGGCATGGTTGGCCTACTAAAAGGGCTGCTCCGAGTGTTGAATGGACCGTTGCTATGAACATTGATATACTCCTACGTTGGACCATCCCCACCTGAATGGGAACCTCCTTCCCCATTATTGCTTTGCACATTAGGTTGCCCATTCTGTGCTCTAAGGAGTCCTATGATGGTGTCTTGAGCTTCAGCGATATTTTGTAAAGCATCTTCAAGTTTGGTATTCTCGTCATCACCCATGGGTCTTTCTTCCCCTTCGTTTTTTCCTTGACTCCTAGCCCTTTTTCCTTCCCAATTAACAGCAATACCCTTTTGTTTATCCTTCCTTGGCATCCCACAGCTTGCCAAGATGGGGCTTTGATACCACTGTAATAATCTTTACTGAATAATTATTAAATCTGCTGTAGAATAAGGATGCATAAATACCAACTGCGAATAAACATGAATAAATGATAACCCTTCCAATGAGAATCAACTGAGAATTTTATTAAAATTTTCCTATACTGATACATATCTCTTCATACACAATGCCATATGAGAGGCCCATAATAATAATTATCAATGTCCAATTTAGAAAACAGATCACTGGCATTAGCAATTGTGACTAAATAAAATGGCGCACTGATATTTCAAAACGATCAAAACTGTAGTTCCAGATCTTCCTGCGCAGACAGAGATTACTTAAGAGCTATGTAGACTACGCGCAGGGTGCCACGGCTCTGTAATGCTACCTGGTAGTGTAGCTTGGGCAGATCGTTGGCACAGCAGACTCCAACGCTCGTGTGGCTAGACAGAAATCGCTTGGGATAGGGTGATAGTGTGCGGAAATGATGCCAGAAGCATTGCTTGGGCAGATCAGCCTACTCCAGCACTCAACGCAGACATATATCACTTGGTTGTTGTATGTACTGTACCTACGTCCTCACTCAATCGACGCAGTGGATTCCTATGTTCACGCAAGGGCTTCTTCCTGCATTCAAACTGAGCCTTCTATGCTCAAGACGCGGTCTTAACAGAAGATGATACGAATTGCAATTGTCAAGGGGGGACGACATGCTATTGGGACACGTAGGTGCTGATTTACAGACAGAACACTGAGACCACCACTTAGCGCCCTCGACTGATAGCCGCTGGATCTATTCTTCTGTGGATGCACTCCAATAAGCTGTATGAAAGCACCTCATAAACAGACACTCGATCTAGCAGATATAATATGCGTAAGCCCTTCCAAAAGAAGAAATGAAACAAAGTGTTCCAACATGGGTAATCAGAGAGATTACCGAAGCTGTGTTCGCCCACTAGGGTGAAATCGAGTCCCACCGAAGAGTGGCTGAGGGTCTCAGCTGAAAACCCCACAACTTGAAAACTCGCTTGAGCTCTCAAAATATCGAAGGAGAGAAGATCAAATTCCATGTCTTGCTCTCGTTCCTCCTCCTCTTTTTATAGATGGCTACTTGGGAAAACCATGGGCAAATACCTGGGGTCAAAACAATCAAAAGGAAAAACCAGGGGCAAATACCTGGGGTCAAAACAATCTAAAAAGAAAAACCATGGGCCAATGCCGCTTATTTACTATTTTATTTATTAGTCTTCTACCATTAAGACTTGGTCCAACTCGTTAAACGGTTGGGAATATTACATTATTAATAACTATGTTAACATTTGTTTGATTATGATTGACCATGTTTGACTATAATTGTCTATGTTCGCCATCTTTAACCATTGTTGACCATGGGTTGATTATTGTTATTGAAGGTTGATTATGGTGACTATGATTGACTAAAGATGACCATGAGTGACGATGGTTAGCCTCGGCTACCCATGAAAAAACATGAATGAACATGTTTGATGATGGTGAACCATGAGGAATAGAGGAAACTATGGTTGACAATGGTTAATGATGGTGACCATAGTTAACTATGGTCAATCATAATTAATTATAGACAACCATGGTGATGATAGTTGATAGTGACTAAACTATGATTTTATATAATAACAGTTTAAAATATTAAATTTAAAATATTTGGTTTAATATTACAATTTATAATATTAGATTTATAATAAACCTTTTAATATTAGAATTTATAATATTGAATTTAATATCAAAATTAATATTGAATGTGTAATGTAAATAATTACTACTTGGTCATAAAAAGACATACATATCCATTTAATAAATACTAATCCACTTAATAAATAACTGACTCGTTCAATTTCATACAAATGAATTATGTGGACACCAAGAGAAACAGCCCCACACTTGGACATTTAAAGCTTTGAATTTTTTTTAATATATTATAAAGTCTACATATTAAAACCTAGAAAGAGATAGACTCCTGGGCATTTAACACTTTGAATTTTTTTAATATATTGTCGGACCTAAATCATTATTCATTTCAAAGATATACAAATCATATCATTTTGCTAAATAGGCCACTGGGTAAACAAGAAAAAAAAAAAAAAAAACTAGTTACACATGCTTTGACAGGAAGCACAGATTCAATGAATCAATCAGACGATGTTTTTCAATAAAAACCTAATTAAATATTCAATTTCATTTCGACAAATTTAAAATAATTAACCTAGAATAAGTGATACACATTAGATGAAATTCAAGGTTTTGAGTTGGGGGAAGTTTCGAATTATCAGGGATTCACACCATAAGCCTGCGTATGTGAACTTACATCCATATATGTGAACAAAATTTAGGTCTTCTTCTTTTTAATCTTTTACGCTGTTTAATCTAGATAACTATAAATTTTTTAAATAATTAGAAGCAACTTTCTTACTGAATTCGTTGAATATTATAAGCAAATAAAGAACACATCGTTTCTGGGATAAAAGCTAGATTGACCTACAGTAACCTTTGACTGATGAATATATGCATTTTCCTTTCAGTGATGAATACATGCATTTGGAAACTTTAGTTATCCTTCCATTTGGAATTACTATAACACTCAAGCTCACCCAAATTGTTGGCACACAATTTTTTTCTAATTAATTAGTATTTTATGTCACAATGATGGCAGTCAGCTTATAATGTGCATAGATAGAATCTAATAACACAACTTATAGGTGCACTATATATAAGGTTGTTATTTTTGTAAGACTGTTATTCTATAAATCTATTACATTATTACTAAACCATTACTCTTATGCCAAATGATTAGTATTTAACTAATTAAACATTAATATAATAATAAATAAAATTGACTTATTGTTCAAATGCGTGGTCAAATTATTAGCAATTACCCCACTGATAGCATGTCAACCTAGTGAGTACAGTCGACTCAATATGCCAGGTGAGCTTGACAACGATGAGTGAAATCTACTTGATTATGGGAAGTGTTTGTTTGCTAACAAAACTCAAGATATTGATTTTCTTTATCGTTTGGATATTATGACATACAATAACACAGAATGAATGAATTATTCTCAAATATTTATGGCTAGGCCTCTATGGTTTTCATTCAATCGTTTCTGAAATAACTTAAAAGGGTTTATCTCTTATATCATTTTATTTATATTGTTGATTCCATGTTTGATATGCTTCTCATATGGGTCAAGGTATTCACCCATAATTTTTTTTATTACTTGATACAGGATTTAGGTATGAGTGCGGGTGCAGTGTGCAATTCTTCTTAGTATATGTTTATATATAAGGTAAAGAAAGTCCAAGTATTTTTACATAAAAAAAAAAAAAAACATACATAGTCAAATTCAAATGTCTTTTAAATAGGCTTTTATTAGAATTCAATAAGTTTTTCAAAATATCTACTATAGTCATTTAAAAATGATATTGAAATTCTTCTTCTTACCTATGGTTCTCTGGAAATATTACAACCTTCAGTGGACAATAAAGAAAATATTTCAAGGGTGTTTTCCGGTTGTTCATACACATGATCCGAATATATTTACTTTGTACAACGTATAGAAGTTTTCTTTTAATTGCAGTTAGTATGCTCTGCACCATTGACTTCGATATAAAGGATATAACAATCCTTAAAACATACACAGCGTATTTTGCTTTACATCCACCGTGTTAAGTGGCATGTCCTTTCATCCATAGATTCTTGAATAGTAACACCAGCCTACGGGTTTAATTTCCAGCTTATTCCAATAATGAATTGAACTTGTTAAGCATCTAATTAATAACAACCATTAAGATATCAAATCAACAATTGCTAAGAAATGACACTAAGGGTATTCTATCAGGAATATCGCTTAAATATTAGGAGTTGAAGAGAAGTACCAAGGGATGTGTTTCAATTCCAGAAAGACAAATGGGAAGTCCACCACTTGAAGTATTGGTGCCTGGATTGCTACGAGCAAATTTGTTGACGTACCAAACCTAGAAAACTAGACTCGGCCATGGAACCTTAACCATGATCAATTCTTTCTTTTGCTTGGCCCTATCTGCTGTTGCAACGAGTCTCACCCATTTAACAGTGACGTCAACCACCAATTCGCAATAATGATGGGAAGAGAATGGAAGCACCATGATCTTCTTTACGTAACGGCAGGTAGGCGGAAGAGAGCGGAAGCACCATTTTCTAAAGTGAAAAAGAAGAGAATGGAAGCAGTGGCTCTTCCATTGCCAGTTATCGAAGAACTCTTCGATTTTGATTTTACTATTAAAAGATATTTAATAAACATTGTAATATGCAACATGATAATTGTTTGTAAAATCACAGCGGTCGATGACTTTATATGTTGAAGAATATTTGGCTGATATCTAATCTTGTCCATTCATTAAAATAAAAATTCTGCAAGCTCACATCTAAAGTTGAAATATGTACGTCTATATGTGTAACAAGACAGACAACAAACAAAACAAACGAAGAAGAAAAGCATGGAAGAGAAAGAGTGAGACAGAGAAAATGTTAACTTTGATATCTCTTGGTTGTATTTAACTCATTTATAAAGGTGAGTTGGTGCTATTGATCATTGTTTTACAAATGTTAACTTTGATATCTCTTGGTTGTATTTAACTCATTTATAAAGGTGAGTTGGTGCTATTGATCATTGTTTTACAAGGCAACATTATTTTTCACCCCAAGATATGATTCGAGTCGTGGATGGCATGGGTGAATTCATATTTAGATGGATGCATCATTAGTATTAGGTATTTTGAGTTAGAAAATATAATATTTAGTTGTTTTAGGTGTGATACTTTTTTAAATAAAAGAGTTAGTTCTTATTATTTAAGAGTTGTTTATATTTACATGTTTTTAAAATTAGTGTGTGATTAAGGTATTCTTTTAAACCATTAATTGTGTCAACTATAATTTGTTTATTTTAAAACACGATTATATATATATATATATATATATATATATAGCGTTTTTTGGAGATTTAGCTGCGTTAAGTAAATTATTGCATCGGGTGATGCTCACATGGGTGAAGAAGTGGGATTGAAACTAATGAAATGAATCACATAGTGCCAATCATCACTTTTTGTAGGACTTCCCGAGAGGTCATTCATCCCAGAACTCTTATGGCTGAAGCACACTTATCTGTGAAGTTTTTCCCCACAATCAAGCCCACTTAGCTTGCTGATGATTAAGCGCGCTTATGGGGTAGCAAGCTAAGTGGGCTTGATTGTGGGGAAAAACTCCACAATTAAGCGCCCCTGAGCCAAAGGAGTTCTCGGATGGGTGACCTCCTGGGAAGTCCTGGTTACTGGGTGCAAGCCCCAGAAGTGATGATTGACGCTATGTGATTCATTTCACTAGTTTCAATCCCACTTCTTCACCCCTATGAGCATCACCCGATGCAATGAGTGCTAAGTGGACTATTAAAAAAAGGAATCATGAGAAATTAGTCAGATACGACTACCTCTCATGGAAATGGTCATAGATGAATGACTTACTTAATGCAACTGAATCCCAAAAAAATGATATCTAATATAATGCACTGAGGAAACCCCCCATATATATATATATATATATATATATATATATATATATATATATATATATATATAAAATCAGTGTGAACTGTGCTTATGTAACTTTCTATATTAGTTTCGGAGCTAGCCTCGGCTAGCTCCGTTAGGGGAGGGCGGGGATGACCACGAGCATAGAAAGAATGGTGTTGAGTTTGGATTTTTTAAAGTTTGTTAATCATTTAATAGAGTTGTGACGTGAAGGAGTCGTGGTGGAGAATTCTATGCAGACAAAGCCGAGGGTTGTGGCTGCCGTTGGAGCAATGTTCATAAGGAAGCCATGTTTGGAGTCTGATATTGGCCTATGTTGGAGGAGACTACACACGAGTTATGTATTTTACATATAGGTGGTGGCTTAATCGGCATAGTCAACTACCACTGATGAGATATTATGTGTTATGTTGCGACAATGTAAATTTAGCCGATGGTTTCATGCGACTACAAAGGTGATAGAGATTCAAGTAAAAAAAATCGAATTCTTCTGATGACATGACTCTGTGACCTGGTGTGGGAATGCCTGAGTTGCACCATCATTAGTACTAGTGGATCCTCTTGGTCGAATCTGCAATGTCAAAGTCACCTAAGTCCACTGTACCTTCTAACAGCTCCTTGCCCCCCACCACTCCAACAAAAAGACACAAATACGTCACCTGATACTTGCTCAATACCGCAATCATGAAGTTGAAGGAGGATGAAGTCAACTCGAAGCATCGCCCAAATTTATTACATCGTCATCAACAACAACAAAATGACATGGATTATGCCTATTCAAGGCATCCTTCCATATGAGCTTCTAGAAATAATGAAGGAAATTACTTACATTCTTTACAGAGAATCTAGAATTCAATTGATGTTGCCGACACCCGCAAAATTTGTCCTCAGCAATATATGTGCAACATGCCTTGCTCTATACTCTTTGGATTATTAACTTTTGGGATACTGATTCATGTGGATATTTGTGGCCACTCGCCTATTCCGCTTGGACCCTTGCCTATTTGGGTCCTGAACTTCCGGAGCCGTTTCAAGGCCCTAAACGACATTTTTTGAGAAAATCTGGACCAACATAGGTTCTCGATCGATGTTGGTCACTCACAAGTTGTATTCCTCAGATAGATCTATCTAACAAGGCATTGTGTGTGTCAAATGAAGATTGGATGCGAAATTTACAACCCCAAGAAGTTGATGTACAAATTTACCCAAACAAGGCCCATAGTTTTGATGCTTCATCTACTAGGGTTAGGTTTCTCGATGCTTAAGATTTTCCATTATTTTGTAATAATAAATAGGCCTTTGAGCCTCATTGTAACACAGTTTAGAGGCATGCAACCACCACATCTCTTCTTAGAGATAAGCTACCATTGCCTGAGCTAGTTTATTTCTATTCTGTCTATAAGCTTATTTGAGTTATTTAATATTCAAGAAATGAATGATATTTTCTGCTGCATCTTTGTGTTTATGTTTATTTCTGTATTTTATTGCATTTCAACAAATATCTAAATCAGGTACTAGAATGATGTGTGCACAAAATCCCATGATAGAGACATCATTTAGATATGTTGGTCCAGAATTTGATCAATGGTAAAACAAATCACAGGCTCGTCTATGTTTCTTAATTTCTTGCTTGCGATCATACTGACCATCCTATAACCTATGGAGAACGGCATGTGTAACGGACTGGTGCTAGACAAATTGACCTCATGATAGAGTTTCTTTATTAAGTCTATCATCGTGAAAAGGAAAAAGGCAATAAATAGGAGAATTTCTTGTGGTTGAATTTCAAAGTTTTCACGAGCTAAGAAACTGACATCAGAGGAGAATTTTGGACCGATTTGTATCGATATCAGTGTTTTTTGAGGTATGCATTAGATTTTCAAAATTATTTGGAGCTTGTATTTTAGAAATATTCATTCTATTCAACTCAATATGTCACAATACTAGTTTGTTAGAATTGATCACTCTAATTATAACAATGGCTATGTGAAGAAGGGAAAATCCAAGTTAAATATTGAACCAATATTAAATAGCAAAGCATGGGAGGAAGACCATATTTTTGGCATACATGTGTGTTATTATCTCTTGCATTAGATAGAGACAATAAAAAAAATGCAACTAAGAGAGCAGAGTTAATGGGTAAGATAGTGTGGAGTGTTCTATAACAATAGATCCATGAGTGTAGTGTGCATCACACATCATAACTATAAGAAAGTGTATGACGTTTTATACTGTTCCTTCAAAAAATTTTAATAGTATGCACTTTTATACAGTGGTGATGTAAGTGTACCGCCGTAAAGTTCTGGTTATCTTAAAACCACTTTGTAAGTGCGGATTTGTGGTGAGCTAGAAACTACATTATAGTGTAGTTTTTTTGGTAAGCCAAAAACCACTTGTGAGACTGAAGAGGACAAGGATTCCTATAAGTTAAGCTGACAAAACCCTAAGTAAGATTCAGGGTCAGCTGAAAAAACTCTAATCATGGTTTAGGGTAAGCTGATAAAACCCAGAGCATGGTTATGAGTAATCCAGAAAAACCCAAGTTGATTATGATGGAGGGGGACTTATAGGTACAGGTATATGTATGTAAATATAATGGTTAATTGAAGCATGTAAACAAAGAAAAAACATCTTAATAGACTTTGAGAGTGTAAGCTTCTGTGATCCATAACAAATTTAAATCTTAATAGACTGTTAGTTGTAGTGGCTATAGGTGTAGGTACAAGTATGTAAATATAATGGTTAACTGAACTATGTACATAAAAAATATCTTAATAGACTAACGGTTGCAGGGGCTAGTGCCCCATACATTTCAGTGGATGGATGTTCCCTTTCTGGATGTCAACATATTTTGTAAACACTAAATTGGACCACAACTAAACTTCGATGATTTAAATCAAGACAACTAGTCATTAAGGCAGACGGTTAGAAAATTAAATTTCTAGTTATCTTAGGTTTGATTTTTGCTATATAAAAGAATTTGTTCATATTATTTAGGAGTTTGATAGATCTAAATGTTTCATAAATTGGTTCGTGGTTAAGATATTCTCTCAACCAATTAATTATCTTCAAAAATAATTTATTTATCTTAAAACAAGACTTCAAATATGTTCAAATATACCTATGTAATGTAACATTCTCTGTTTTTTAACTACACATGCAATTAATAATTGGAATTTAAGAAAATCAACATGTGCGTTTATGAAACGGATGATGTACCGGTCGTTATGTGCTTGGGCTGCACAATATGCCTCTTCCGCTCGGGTGGGTTGTACAAGACGTCCAAAAAATAGAGTGATATCTCATTATGCGTTGAATTATTTGCATTATTCATTCATTTTAATATATAATATATGGTTTGAATTCATGGAGTTTTGAATTTCGATATGTTTAATTCGTTTATATATGTGTGAGAGATGATCACATTTTCCTATTTTTATTATATTTTTATCATAGCTTTTAATATATTTTCAGTTTGTTATATAATCTTTTTAATATATTAAAATTTGTATTTATTTTAAATTTTTATATTTGATAGATTATGCATATAAGTAAAAATAGTTATATTTAAATTTATATTAGTTTTACTTTACAAAAATTAGTCATGCAAGTTAACTTATATCAATTATTTTTACTAATATGACTTTCATATTATTAATAATATTATTGCCTTATATTATAATATTTGTGAATAGTTAGATTTATTCAAAAAATAACTCCTTTTAAACAACTCAAAGAATGTTTTTTCATAATAGTCTTAATCCACAATTACATATGAAACTATGTTGAGAGCATTAATCTCTTTATCTTATCTTTGTCTGCTAGGTGCCATGGTGAGTGGTGATTTTGAATTGAGTTTAGTTAAAGTTATAATTGAGTCTTACTCCAATTATCTATTGTTGGTTTTCCCTTGTCTTCTTTATAATCTATTGAGTTGTTACTCAATTATAAGAAAATAAAATTCTTTCCATTTCTATTTTTGAATTTATTCTTATTTATGTTTTTCACCTCTATAATCCTTGTCATGGTATCAAAGCACGAAATTACATAAAACTCCTCGAGAGCAGCATTTGAAATCTTCAGTCTATGCATTCAAGGGAATTTGAATAAATATGTTTTGAAGTCACTGCGAGTGAAATAATGACATTTGCGTGGAGTGTGCATTCGAATCACCTAATTGGATGGTAGTTACACGGATGTAGTCAAAGGTTGGGCGAGCGAGCGCAGTATTGACTTCATGGAATGATGTGATCGTCCAACGCTAGAGTTCTTGCAAGAGAGAGTGATTTTTTTTTTTTTCAAATTTCATGGGGGTGAGGACAATAATGCACCCTAGAAGCTTCCATAGTCGCGACATATCACGAGACCTTTATACGCACAACTAACACAACCTCTCTATATTGAAAGGTGTGTTAGTTGTAAATTTAGAAAAAGGCATGAAAAGTCGGTGAGTAGAGATCCCGTGTCCATTTATCATCCATTTGATTTTTTTTTTAATTATTATTAAAAAGGGGACATATATATATATTTTATATTGTTGGCATGTGTTTTCCTTGATGGCAACCTAATTGATGAAATGAGATGATTGGCAATGATTGGCAATATGATGCAGAGTGTTGTCCTTGATGGAAACCTAATTGATGAAGTTGATGGCAAAAGAATTGGCAAAGGTCAGCAGAGAAGAACAGAAGAAGAACAGAAGGAGTAGAGACAGAATGGGAGAAAAGAATACAAAGGCGCAGCAGAGTTTTTGGTGAACAACAACACGCATTCAAAAAGGATGGGCAGCGCCGTTTTACAGTGGAATGAAGAAATTTGTAGTTCCAGACTACGGAGGAGCAGAGTTTATTTAAAAACAGTCATTTCGAGCATTTAAGCCCTTAACAACCAAGTATGAAGGAAATTGATTAAAACAGCGGAGGTCCTTTAAGTTTCTGAAAAGGAAAGAACAAGTGGTCCCCACCACCTTAGCGCAAATCGCAAGATCGCAATTTTTGAAGTTTAAATGTTTTGTTGATGTGTATATTTGCGATGTGCGATCGTCATGCCGTCGCACCATCACAACATCACAATGTCGCAAAATCACCCTCCGCCCAAGCCAGAGTTTGTTGATTGTTGCAATATGCGATTATCGCAATATCGCACATTTTTTATTTCCACCATCACAAGTTCCGTTGTTTGTGACGTGCGATCATCGCGCCATCGCACGATCGAAATATCGCACATTCAAGTGTTTGAACTACGATGTGGGCCCGGGGTCAAAGAATGAAATCTGGTTTGTTTGAAGATTGAAGTCCAGGTTAAAAGTTAATTGAAATTTGATTAAAAGTAATGTTACAGAGGCAGTGTAAAGTTTTAAAATAACTGAAAGGTTATATGAATATATTTTATTGCTGAGTCAATGGCACTAAGCGAAGGAAAGGAATCGCGTGCGGGTTTTATGAAGCCGGTTTGCCCATTTCGCACCGCCTTTTGGGGATAAGCGGTAATTTCCGATTGGGTAGTGATTCCATTTGATTGGGTGACACGCGTCCCTATACGACTCTACAAAACCACCTGTCACTACGCGACATCGCACGTTATTGTTCGACCACGGATGTCTAGCGAAATTGATGAGCACCGTTGATCTGGGAAGGGGTCATCGGACAGTGTTCACTTGATGAAGATGCAAAAAGGATTATCCAGCGTATGGTGCGGGAATTTGATTGGCTTGTTAACCATATAGGTGGGGGGCCGGAGCTAAGTTTTAAATATTATGACAACGCCAATCCATTGTAAATGATTTATTAATCATAAACTTATATGGTGAAGATAAAGTTCCTTTTTGGGTCGTTTCGTGTTGTAAAAACAATTTTGTATGTTTTTGGGAGGTCATGACTATAGTGGATTGTTGGACCCTGTCCAGGAATACCATTAGTGGTTCATGGTTTTGACTCATGGTTTACTAAAGGCAAATCTATATAAGGTGATGAGAATCATGAAGAAGTGTGTGAGTGTGAGGGCTGATAATAAACAAGTCTCCTTTGGAGATATTTGTATGAATAAACCCCTGATATATCTGAATCGATGGTGCACCTGTAAATATGATGATCAGATCGACTAACGCAATTATGAAGAACATGTGCATGCATAAGGGTGATGAATGAATGAAGCTCTTGAAGGAATGTCTGGATGGGCGAACTCTGTTCTTAACTGAAAAATCTGAATGAACCTCTAGTCGTGAACGACAAACAAAGAAACGATGAAAAGCTAGCGCATGACTGCTGAAGAAAACATATGAATCTGGTGAGTCTGAGGGTTGAAGCCTTCATTTTGGAAGTAGAATTTTTCTGCTAGTAGAAACTAGTGTTATGTTCAGGGGGTTGAAGCTCCCTTCCAGGAAAGGCTGGTAAATGAGAGAAGGTTGTAGCCTTCTACAAGTGGGTGCTTGCGTGCTAGTATGAGTCTGCACCAGCATATATTGTAAAAGGTTTTCTCTATATAAAATATTGAAGACTGAGATTACAGCAGCGGTGGTTTTCTCCCGAATTGGGTTTCCACCTTAAATCATGGTGTCCATATGTGTTGTTCATGGTTAATGGTTTGTTCTGTTATTTCTTTTCATGCTTAATGCCTATCTGATGCAATTCTCTAAGTAAAGACATAATAAGATATCTGGACATACATGTTGAATGCAGTACTGTAACATATGTTTTTTTTTTTAAGAGAAAGGAAAGAAAAATTGTTCAGCCTTAAATACTGATTCACGCCCCCCTCTCAGTATTTTTCCCAACAATTGGAATCAGAGCAGGTCCTTCTGAAAAATCTTAGCCACTTGAAGGAAGATCATTCAAGATGAGCAATCAAGATGGAACAACATCTATCAGGCCTCCACTCTTCAACGGAAACAACTTAATCTTTTGGAAAACAAGGATGAGATCCTATCTTCAGTCTCTGGGAGCAGATGTATGGGCTCTTGTTGAAGGAGGATATCAATATCCAGCCTCAGTACCAACAGATCCAACGGAAATAAAGAATTATGAAACAAATGCAAAGGCAGTCAATGCTCTATTGGGAAGTCTAATTGAATCAGAATTTGTCAAAGTCATGCAGCTGAATACAACGAAGGCAATATGGGACAAAATCATTCTAAGCTATGAAGGTGATGCAAAGGTAAAAAGTGCTAAACACCAAACTCTCGGAAATCCAAAATATGAGAATCTAAAAATGCTTAATGAAGAAAGCATTGCTAGTTTCTTTTTACGTCTTGATGATGTTGTAAATCGCATGAGAAATCTGGGAGAAACAATATCCGAATCTACTTTGGTTGAGAAAATTTTAAGATCTCTAACAACAAAATTTGAATCAAAAGTTTCTGCTCTTGAATAAAAACAGGATCTTCAAAATCTTACTGTGGTACAACTTCATGGCATACTAACTACATATGAAATGAGAGGAGGACCATACGAAGTCAAAGAAGCGGTCTTTATAACTTCTACAAAGGAAAGGAAGTACAAATAACGAGAGGATTAGGATATATCTCGGAAAGAAGATGAAGAAGATGAGATCAAATTCGTAAAGAAACTTCAACTTGGCACAAGACGGTTCAGAGGTAAGCTTCCTTTCAAATTTTTTGATTGTGGAAGAGTTGGTCATTATGCTGCTAAGTGTCCTTATAAAGAAACACATAAAAAGGGAAAGAAAGTAGCAAAAAGGAATAAGAATCGTTTCAGCACTAGAAAGAGTTACTATATTCATGAAGATAGTGATGGGTTATCTGATAGTGAGGAAGAATGTGAACAAGATCTTAGACTTCTCATGGCATTCGAAAAGGAATATAGAGAAGAAAAGAATACCTTTTTGGATGCTCTAGAAGACAATGATTTTCTTAATGAAAAAAATAAACTCAAAATTTGCTTAGAAGAGAGAAAAATAATCATAGAAACTATGAAAAATCAGCTTGAAGATAAAGAGAAACACAATGAGAAATTAGAGTGTGAAGTAGTAGATCTAAGAAAAGAACTTGAGAAAGTAAAGACTCTGAATCTTAGATTTGATAAAGGATCTGAAACCTTAGATGAAATTATCAAGGTACAACGTTCTCCTCTTATAAAGACAGGCCTTGGATATATTGGATAATCTTCTCAGGCATCAGCACCAAATTATCTAAAGGCAGTTACAACTGGTTTACAACATGCTGCCACTCAGCAAGGGAATAAAGAATCTTTACAGGTAAAGCATGATCATTTCAATTCAAGTAACACTAACATGAATGTCTTTCAAAGAAACACAAATCAACAAATAAATTCATATAGAAGACCTTATGATCGCAGAAATTTCTTCTTCAATGGACAATGTTTCTCATGTCAAAATTTTGGTCATAAAGCTATTCAGTGTGTAGCATATAAAAATATTATGACAAGAGAAGCAAGAAAGAAAAGGACTGATATTGAAGCAAAGAATAATTATAAAAAATTTTCTCCTCTTCAAAATGAAGTTGAATGCACTTGTGCAATAACTTTGGCCATGAAGAATGCAGATGCGGGAGCAAAAGTTCGGCGAAAAGAACATGTTCGTTCAAGGTCAAAGTATGGAAAAAAAAGGAATTACAGGTTGAAAATTGTGGCATAGCGTTATTTGCAGAAGATGAAGAAAACCAATGGTACATTGATAGTGGATACTCAAGACACATGACAAGTGATAAAGACAAACTTCTTGCATATAGTGCTCTAGAAAAAGAAAAAATGTTACATTTGAAAATGATACTCCTGCGGTCATTAAGGGAAAAGGGGATGTTTTTCTAAAAGAAAAGGTGAAAGCTAATGAAGTCATGTATGTGGATGGATTAAAACATAACTTGTTAGGTGTAAGTCAAATGTGTGATCAAGGAACTGAAGTTGTCTTTAGTTCAAAAGAATGTGTGGTACGTGATCTTGATACTGGTAAAGCAATTATAAAAGGAAAAAGAACTCCAAACAAAACACTTTAATATGTATTGAAGAACTGGAAAGAATAATGTTACTTGAGTAAATATTCAGAAAATTGGCTATGGCATAGGAGTAAATCTTCAGAAAACTGGCTATGGCATAGAAGGTTGGGGCATCTAAGCTTCTCTCAAATCAACAAATCAAGCAGACTTAAAGTTGTTCGTGATCTTTCCAATATTACTCTACCTGAAAATATCATATGAAAATATTGCCAATTCGGTAAGAAAACTAGAGTACAATTTAATGCCAAGGAAGGATCATCAAGTAAACCTCTTGAACTCATTCATACTAACATATGTGGACCTATGAGGAAAAAGTCACCACGTGGTGAAGAATACTATATCTTATTCATTGATGATTTCTCTAGAATGTGTTGGATTGGGCTACTTAAACACAAAGATTAAGCATTTGAGAAATTTCAGATATTCAAAAGCACTAGTTGAGAATGAATTAGATCTAAAAATCAAGTGTCTCAGATCTAATCGAGGAGGAGAATATACATCCAATGAATTCCTTGAATTTTGTGAACAACATGGTATAAAAAGACAGTTCTCTATAGCTGTCACTCCACAACATAATGGTGTTGCAGAAAGAATGAACAGAACAGTTCAACAAATGGCTAGGGCTATGCTTGATGATTCCGGAACACCTGACACATTTTGGGGAGAAGCAGCACATACAGCAGTAAACATTCTCAAGTACAAAGCACATGTTCGTGTAAATAGTGATAAAACTCCATATGAACTCTGGTATGGTAATCCTCCCACTATAAAGCATTTTAGAATTTTTGGGAGCAAATGCTTTATCAAGAATAATGATGAAAAACTTGGCAAATTTGAACCCAGAGCAAATGAGGGAATATTTCTTGGTTACTCCTCTAGGAGTAAGGCATATAAATGTTACAATAAAAGACTTCGAAAGTTTGTTGAATTTATTGATGTTGTTATTGATGAGTCTCCTGCAGCCCCAAAAGAAGAAAAGAAAACAACAGATGAAGATGATGAGGACACATATCCTTCTACATCAAACAATAATGATACAAACATTGCACCCAGTGAAGAACCTGAAGAGGAGTTGTCTGAAAAAGCTCCATCCAGATATGTTCAAAGAATCATCCAGAATCTCAAATTTTGGGAGATAAGGGATCAAGTGTACAAACAAGAAGGACTCTTGTGGGATCTTCTAGCTATCTGGAATTTCTATCCACTATTGAACCACACAATGTCAATCAAGCTAGCAAAGATGAATGTTGGATTCAAGCCATGAATGAAGAGCTTGATCAAATTGAAAAGAATCACACTTGGGAGTTAGTACCAAGGCCTCATGACGAAAATGTCATTGGAACTAAATGGATATTCAAAAACAAGTTAAATGAGAATGGGGATGTTATAAGAAATAAAGCTAGACTTGTGTGCAAAGGGTATGCTCAACAAGAAGGTATATACTTTGAAGAAACCTTTGCTCTTGTAGCCAGGACTTGAAGCCATAAGAATGTTTCTTGGGTACAAAGCTTCCATAAATCAAAGATTTATCAGATGGATGTTAAATATTGCTTTCTCAATGGTGATCTAGAAGAAAAAGTTTATATAGAACAACCAGAAGGATTCATTTTGGGAAATGATGAGAAACTTGTTTGTAGACTTAAAAAGGCTCTATATGGTCTCAAACAAGCTACAATAGCATGGTACTATTGTCTTGACAAATATCTTCATCAACAAGGATTTTCAAAGGGGTCTGCTGATAGCAACTTGTACACAAAAACTGAAAATGACAGACTGTTGATTGTGGTTGTATATGTTGATGATATCATTTTTGGAAGTAATAAAGAGTCTATGAGTTAGAAATTTGCTTTTGATATGCAGTAAGAATTTGAAATGTCTTTACTCGGAGAACTAACATTTTTTCTTGGCCTGCAAGTGCAACAAGCAACAGATGGTATATTCTTATCACAAGCAAAGTATCTCAAGCAAATCCTAAAGAAGTACGACATGGAAGATTGCAAACTTGTAAGTACACCAATGATAATCGGATGCAATCTCAGTTCTAATGATGATTCTCCCACTGTAAATCAACTAGAATACAGATCTATAATAGGAAGTCACTGTCATGGGACAAGGCGGACATCATGCATGCGAGTTGGGATTGTTGGGCGATTTCAAACCAATCCAAAAAGTCTCATACGGGGCTGTGAAAAGAATATTCAAATATCTACAGGGAACTCAAGACTTTGGACTATGGTATCCAAAGAATGTTGATCTTACTCTTCATGCATACACTGATGCAGATTGGGATGGAAGTGTTGATGATCGAAAAAGCACTAGTGGTGGTGCATTCTTTATGGGGCCCTGGTTAGTATCTTGGTTTATCAAGAAGCAAAGCTCCATTGCCTTATCTACAGCAGAAGTGGAATATGTGGCTGCAACATCATGTTGCATTCAACTTCTTTGGATGATGCAAACCCTACAAGATTTTCAAATCAAATTTTCACCTCCTATCTCCATTATGTGTGATAATACGAGTGCCATAAGTATCTCAAAGAATCCTGTTATGCATTCCAAGACCAATCACATTCCCATCAAATATCACTTCTTACGAGAACAAGTGCTTGAGAAAAAGGTGAAATTAGAATATGTTTCCTCCAAAGAACAAGTTGCTGATATATTTACCAAACCTCTACCCAGGGAAGCATTCGAATATCTCAGACAGAAACTGGTAGTAGTCTATGCCATGCAGAGGATCAGGTCTACTTAATTACAGAAGCCTAAATTGGTTGTGAGGTGATGTCCGGCATCTCTGAATGCACAGGGTCAGGGGGAGTATTGGTCATATGGAAAGGATGCATTGGTTGCACAGTTTCAGGAGGAGCATTATCCTTGCTGAGAAGCAATGCATTGTTGGCATTATGATGTTTATAAATTCTAATCTCTCTCTTGAGGTCTTTTTGGTATTAGTTACAAAAAGGTCATGTTGAGACCTATGATGTAAAATTGTAATATTCAGTCATGTAAGGACTTGATCAAATTTGTAAATCCACTTGGTTGGATAATTGATGTATGTATGAGTTCTTGGTGATAGGAAAGGTCATAGATTCATGTAATTCATTGGAAAATATGTTTGAAGATTCAGCATGAACTCAGGGGGAGCATGGAAACTTCAGCGCACATCAGATCCACAAAGCTCTTCTATCTACATGAGAAGAAAAATCCTATTTTGGTTTTGATCCGCCCTTTGCCCTTGATGTCAAATGGGGAGAGTATCATAGTATTTGATGTATCTATCTGTTGTGGTGATCAAACACCATCATAGTTGCCATCAAGTCCAAAGGGGGAGATTGTTGGCATGTGTTGTCCTTGATGGCAACCTAATTGATGAAATGAGATGATTGGCAATGATTGGCAATATGATGCAGAGTATTGTCCTTGATGGCAACCTACTTGATGAAGTTGATGGCAAAAGAATTGGCAAAGGTCAGCAGAGAAGAACAGAAGAAGAACAGAAGGAGCAGAGACAGAATGGGAGAAAAGAATACAAAGGCGCAACAGAGTTTTTGGTGAACAACAACACGCATTCAAAAAGGATGGGCAGCGCCGTTTTACAGTGGAATGAAGACATTTGTAGTTCTAGACTACGGAGGAGCAGAGTTTATTTAAAAACAGTAATTTCGGGCCTTTAAGCCGTTAACAACCAAGTATGAAGGAAATTGGAGGTCCTTTAAGTTTCTGAAAAGAAAAGAACAAGTGGTCCCCACCACCTTAGCGCAAATCGCAAGATTGCAATTTTTGAAGTTTAAATGTCTTGTTGATGTGGATATTTGCGATGTGTGATCGTCGCGCTGTCACACCATCGCAACATCGCAATGTCGCAAAATCACCCTCCGCCTAAGCCAGAGTTTGTTGATTGTTGCGATATGCGATTATCGCAATATCACACATTTGTAATTTCCACCATCGCAAGTTCCATTGTTTGCGACATGCGATCATCGCGCCATCGCACGATCGCAATATCGCACATTCAAGTGTTCCAACTACGATGTGGGCCCGGGGTCAAAGAATGAAATCCCGTTTGTTTGAAGATTGAAGTCCGGGTTAAAAGTTCATTGAAATTTGATTAAAAGTAATGTTACGGAGGCAGTGTAAAGTTTTAAAATAACCGAAAGGTTATATGAATATATTTTATTGCTGAGTCAACGGCACTAAGCGAAGGAAAGGAATCACGTGCGGGTTTTATGAAGCCGGTTTGCCCATTTCGCACCGCCTTTTGGGGATAAGCGGTAATTTCCAGTTGGGTAGCGATTCCATTTGATCGAGTGACACGCGTCCCTGTACGACTCTACAAAACCGCCTGTCACTACACGCCATCGCGCGTTATTGTTCGACCACGGATGTCCAGCGAAATTGATGAGCACCGTTGATCTGGGAAGGGGTCATCGGATGGTGTTCGCTTGATGAAGATGCACGAAGGATTATCCCGCGTATGGTGCGGGAATTTGATTGGCTTGTTAACCATATAGGTGGGGGGCTGGAGCTAAGTTTTAAAGATTATGACCACGCCAATCCATTGTAAATGATTTATTAATCATAAACTTATATGGCGAAGATAAAGTTCCTTTTTGGGTCGTTTCGTGTTGTAAAAGCAATTTTGTATGTTTTTGGGAGGTCATGACTATAGTGGATTGTTGGACCCCATCCAGGAATACCATTAGCGGTTCATGGTTTTGACTCATGGTTTTACTAAAGGCAAATCTATATAAGGTGATGAGAATCATGAAGAAGTGTGTGAGTGTGTGGGTTGATAATAAACAAGTCTCCTTTGGAGATATTTGTATGAATAAACCCATGATATATCTGAATCGATGGTGCACCTGTAAATATGATGATCAGATTGACTAACGCAATTATGAAGAACATGTGCATGCATAAGGGTGATGAATGAATGAAGCTCTTGAAGGAATGTTTGGATGGGCGAACTCTGTTCTTAACTGAAAAATCTAAATGAAACTCTGGTCGTGAACGACGGACGAAGAAATGATGAAAAGCTAGCGCATGACTGCTGAAGAAAACATATGAATCCAGTGAGTCTGAGGGTTGAAGCCTTCATTTTGGAAGTAGAAGTTTTCTGCTAGTAGAAACTAGTGTTATGTTCAGGGGGTTGAAGCTCCCTTCCAGGAAAGGCTGGTAAACAAGAGAAGGTTGTAGCCTTCTGCAAGTGAGTGCTTGCGTGCTGGTATGAGTCTACACCAGCATATATTGTAAAATGTTTTCTCTATATAAAATATTGAAGACTGAGATTACGGCAGCGGTGGTTTTCTCCCGAATTGGGTTTCCACCTTAAATCCTAGTGTCCATATGTGTTGTTCATGGTTAATGGTTTGTTCTGTTATTTCTGTTCATGCTTAATGCTTATCTGATGCATTTCTCTAAGTAAATACATAATAATATATCTGGACACACATGTTGAATGCAGTACTGTAACATATGTTTTTTTTTTTTTAAGAGAAAGGAAAGAAAAATTGTTCAGCCTTAAATACTGATTCACCCTCCCCTCTCAGTATTTTTCCCAACATATATGGTGAGAAAAATTATTATAATTTACTTGTTAAACCAGCAGTGAGGACAATCATCTATCACTATTATCCGCAAAATCAGGCCGACTCATCACCATTATTCAAGGAAAATCACGTCACTTGGAATAACTCGCTGGTGGTCCGTAAGGGGGTAGGGTTTCACTCTTGCCAGATGCCTTTGGGTCTTGGGCCGTTAACCTGTTTCTTTACGTCCGAGGAAGACTAGCTCTTAGCCAAGTAGAAGCAGTTTTAGGGCATACTCCAGGCCCTTTGAAAATATTTTTTTAAAAGGTCTAAAGTGGCTTTATTCAAGGTTTTTTTTTTTCTAATATTTTGTCATAGAATAAGAAGGAGCATTGATTCGTTTAAATCGTTTAAAGGAGACTTTTTTTATATTAAAAAAGTGAAGGGTTTTATTTAAGAGGTTTTGAAAAGGAGTTTGTGACAAAAATGTGTGTTTCCACATTTGAAAAAAAAAAGGTTTCTTTAGGTGCTTTGCCACAAATACTAATTTCGTTTGAAAAAAATATCAATTTTGGTCTTTATGGTTGAAGGCTTTTTGTAAGACCAATATTGCTAGGATACATTGCAAAAGATCTATGTAGAGCTAACCCAAGAAGTATTAGTAGCTATTAACAATAATAAGAGGAACACAACTGCCGAACTGAGAAATAAAGAGCATAGAGCCTAATGTTGGATCTAGAATTCGACGGATGACTCAATTTTTGACAAAATAACCTGTGCAACAATAGAAAAAGAGGCTTGCAATATTCTCAAAGCTTCATATTAAGGTAATGAAACAATTAAGAATGTTAAATTGCAGATGTTAAGGACTTAGTTCAAAACACTAAATATGGTTGACACATAGAACGTTGATCAGTTCATGACTAGAGTCATGGGCATTATCAATCAAATCAGGATTATTGGTGAAATGATTGTAGATCATAATACTATTGAAAATTCCTCCAAAGCCTGGTGAAGAAATTTTGAAATGGTTCTAATAATGATTCTGGAGTCGAAAGATCTTACAACTCTATTAGTTGATTAGTTGATTGGATTGCTTCTATCACAAGAAAAACAACTTAACCTAGGAGAAGATTCCACGAAACAAGCTTTCAAGGCATAAGTCTCTCTCGCAAAAGCATAGTTAAAGGATATAGAGGTAGAAGAAAGTGAGGCAGAGGAAAAGGAAGATCTACAAAATGTCATCATACATCTAAACAACTAGAGTAGTCGAGACCCTCATAGAACCAGACACAGAAGCAGAAAATGAAGAAAAAAATCTGAATTCCAATGGTATTACAATTGGAAATTTGGACATTATGAACATTAATGTCGAAAAAAAAGTCAAATCAATAAAGATGTAGCGTCCATATCTCCAACAATGAAGGGAAATCCTTTGAAGCTAGGTTTCTTTCCTACTATGTTTTTTAAGATAATCATAGTGAGGACCTGTGGTTGCTAGAAAATGGCTGCATTAACCATATGACAAGTAACAAACATATGATTTCCTACATTAATGCTTCTATCAAATATGAAATTACTCTTGGTGATCATTCTCAAATAAAAGTTGAAAGGAAAGGTATTTGTCATGTTCTTAATAAACAAAATCAATAGAAACATATAAATGATGTTAATTATGTTCCACATATGAAGCACAATCTCATTTGTGTAGGTAAATTGATGGAACATGGCTTTGATGTAATATTCCAAAGGACGACTTATTATATTGATGATAAACCTCCAAATATTTAAGACTCATAGCCAAGATAGAAAGAACCAAGAAACTAGTCACATTTATGGCATTCTAGGTATGGTCAGATTCCCTTCAAGAGTCGAAGACTTTTTCAAAAAGATTTCATGGTCATTGGTCTCCCTGTTGTGAGTGAATACTATTGTCAATGTAAAATTTGTATTCTTGGAAAAAATAGAAGAGACAACTTTCCCACATCTTCCAGTAGAGCAAAAGAACCCTTAGACCTAGTCCATGTAGATATATGTGTCCCAATGCAAACACAATCGATTGGTGGAAATTTTTATTTTTTGACCTTTACTGATGATTACAATAGGAAAATATGGATTTATTTTCTCGAAAATAAGTTTGATATTTTCTCAAGGTTAAAAGAGTTCAAAGCAGAAGTAGAAAATCAAAGTGGCAAGATTTTGAAAGTACACATGTTAGATTGAGGAGTAGAATATAGTTCCAAATATTTCACAACATTTTGTTGAAAACAAGGCATCATTATGAAGAACACAAGAAGATACATTCCTCAATAGAATTTAGGAGCTAAAAGAAAAGACCAGTGAATCATGAATATGGCAGGATGCATGCTTCCTGAAAAGGACATTTTCAACAAGTATTGGGCTGAAGTTGTCGCTATTGTAGTATATATTCCCAATCGATCTCTAACAACCAATATTAAATATACAATACCTTAAGAGGCTTGGGATGGTAAGAAGGTGGATTTCTCTCACTTTCAAATATTTTACTGTGTAGTATTCTCACATGTTCCAAAGATGTTTTGAATTAAACCCAAGGACATAAGTGGAAAAAGAATCTTTGTTGGCTATAGTGAATAATCAAAGGCCTATAGATTTTATAATTTGCTCACCAAGCAAATTATGTTAAGTAGAGATGTTAATTTATTTGAAACCAAACCTTTGTGTGACAAAATTGATGAACCTTCAGATAAACATGTTCATCCACCAAGGTTGCCAAGATTGCAGGTACAAGAAGAGTGACAACACTTTGAAAGTGGTACTTCTTCCAGTAGTGAATGATCATCTTTAAAAGATAATTAGAAAACTAGAAGAATCATCGATATATATGAGAAGTAGCATGATTCTGATAGCAAAATATTTTTTCCTTTGTTTCTTATCAACCAACTCACTTTGAAGAGCCAGTAAAGGAGGAACATTGAGTTCATGCAATTAATTAGGAAATCACAACCATAGAAAAGAACGCCACTTGGGAGCTGGTTGATCTGCTAAAAGACAAAAACAACATTGGTGTCATAAGGGTCTACAAGATCAAACTGAATGAAAAAGGAAAAATTGAGAAACCTAGGGCAAGGATGGTTTCCAAACGGTTCTCTCAACAACTTGGTATCGACTATGGATAAACCTTTGCCCCAATAGAAAGGTTATATATAATCAAAAATATTCTGGCCACTGCAACTCAAAATAAATGGTAAGCTTTTCAGCTAGATGCGAAATATACTTTTTAAAATGGCATATTGGAGGAAGAGGTTTATATGGATCAACCACATGGTTCTGAAATTCCAAGGAAAGACCATATAGTGTATAATTTTAAGAAATCCTTACATGGCTTGAAACAGGATCCCTGAGCTTGGTACATTCAAATTGAGTCTTACCTCATCAAAAGTGGATTCCAAAGAAGCAATCATGAGCCAAATATTGATACAAAAAATCATGAATGTAAAATTCAAATGGTTTGCCTTTATGTTGATCATTTTCTCTGTTCAGGTAACCTAATGTTAGAATAATTCAATTTTTCCATGCAAATAGAATTTGAGATGACCGATCTTGGCCTCATGAAGTATTTCTTAGGAATCAAAATTCAACAATATCTGTAGATGGTATTTTTTTCTATCAACAAAAGTATGCCACTGACATTCTGCATAAGCTTAGAATGATCAACTACAAACCAATTGACACTCCAATTGCACTAGACCGAAAGGTGAGCAAACATGATGGCAAGACATTAAATTATTCTACTTTATATAAAAGTCTAGTCAGTAGTCTATTATATCTCACCTCAACTAGATCGAACATCATGTTCACAACCAATATTGTTTCCATAATTATGGAATCACCCAAGAATTCACATTGGAAAGTTTCAAAAATAATTTTAAAATATGTTGCATTAGCACTAAACTATGGTTTATTCTACAATAATTCTGAAGATTTCTCACTCTTAGAATACATAGATAGAGATTATGCAGACAAATTAGATGGTCACAAAAACACCTTAGGTACGCTTTTCACTTGTGAACAAATCTGATCTCATGGGTGTCCAAGAAACAACCCGTTGTTTCAATATCTTCTGCAAAGGGAAATTATGTAGCTGCAACTTCAACAACCTATCAAGCAATATGGCTAAGAAGGCTATTGAATGAACTTTCACATGTTCAAAAGGAGCCAACTCGTATTTTATGTGATAAAAACTCTTTCATTGATTTATCAAAAAATCACATGTTTCACTAAAGGAGTTAACATATTGACACACAATTTCACTTCATTCGAGAGCTTGTAAAAAATGAAGATATATTTCTTGATTTTTGTGGATCACGCGATCTTCTTGTACACATTTTGTTGAAATGTTTATAAAACCACTGCAAAAAGGATATATTTCTTGATTTTTGTGGATCCAAAGATCATCTTGCACACATTTTGTAGACATTTTTAAAAAACCATTGGGAAAATATTTCTTTGAATTTCAAGGAGAGCACTTGGGCATTTTAAGTGCCAACAATTGTAACAATTGAGATTAGGAGAGGGTGTTGAGAGCATTAATATTCTTTTCTCATATTTGTCTGTTAGGTGTCATGGTCAGTTTGAGTTCAATTCAATTAGTTAAGTTTTGTTGAGTTCTAGTTGAGTCTTACTCTAGTTATTTATTTTTGATGTTCCTTTTTCTCCTAAGCAATCTATTTAGTTATTAGTCACTAATGAGAAGGGCAAGTTCGCTCCATTTCTAGTTTTTTGTTTATTCTTGCTTACGTTTTCTTCCTCTACAATCCTTGTCAAATTTGTGTAGCTCGAATAGAGCCATTGACCCATCCTTTAGCGGTCTTATGAGTTTTATTTAACCATGGGATAACTTTTGGCAAAAAGTTTTTTTAGCTGTTCATTTTAATCATTAAAATAATATTTAACTCATGGATAACATGGATGGATTAAAAATGAAGTATATCACCATATTTTATGGACAAGTTAACACCATTCTTACTATGTGGTGTTAAAGTGGAGTAAATTTGTATTGATGATATTGGAAGTGGAGTATATACCCATATATTTAAAGAAATGGTGTATGCTATATTGTCAAGTTCTATAAAGTAGGGAAGTTAACTTTGTGTTTGCCATGTTGGCATGTACAAGTGGACTTGTTTCTGTGAATTTCCACCATAACCATAAAAAAATTACAATATTTATATTATGAATATATAAATTAGAACTAAACTCAGAAATATTTATTTTAAAATTTGTATTTTTTTGTCATGTTTACCTGTAAAACTAAATTTCATTTATGTAATTTTGCACCATAAATACAACAAATTCAAAGTAATTTTTTTCTAAATATTTTATTCAGTTATTTAATTTTTATATTATTGTCATGAGTAAATAATTATACAAAACCATAATACATAATTATTTATTTTATTAATAAGCCTATTAAGATAAATATTTTTATATTATTGTGATTTCAAAATAAAATAAGGGTGAATTCGATGGAGTTGGGTTACTCTTTTTTGGAAGAACTTGTGTTCCAAAGGTTGAAAATTTATCTTTCTGGGGTATTTTTTAAGCCCTCCATCAATATTTTAAAAGGTCCATATAGGACTAAATAAAACCCTCGATTAAACTACATAGCTCCATCGTGCTATGGAGCTTGATGGAGATAGATAGCTTGATAGAGTTATAATATGTACACGTGCCATTAAATTTTGCTTCAACTTAATGATAGTGTTTTATGGGCTCATGGCATTGAGAATCTAATAGCATTGCACATGGTATAGTATGGTTTGCATTTCTATATTATACTTAGTATATTTTTTATTATTTCATTACATATATGTATGTATGTAATTTTATAATTTTTTATTGTTATTAATATTAATTTTATAATTTTTATAGTGTCTTTTTTTTTGTGAGCTTGGTAGGACTCCTTTTTGATTCATTTTATAAACAACAAAAAACTAGATTTACCAGTTTGGTGGTCTCAACCCACCTTGAGTGGGAAACTAATTCCGTTGGCCACCAGATGGTGTGGTACGCCATCCAAAAAATTAAGGTTTTGAGTCTGTCATACCAAGCAAACAAACCCTGGATACTCACACATATACAATTTTTCACAAATTGACTAACATATTTACTAAACACTTGAAATTTAAATGCTAGCTGCATATAAATACTAAGAAAAAGGATATATTAAAACAACCATGAACTACTTAGCCTTGTCTAGAACCTAGGTCGACTCCACTGGTGCTGGATCTTGAACTGAGGTACCAGCCTGCTGAAAAGGCTTGGAAATACATGAGAGGTGGTCGTCAATACACTCGAGGCACCCATCCTGTTTCCTCAGCTAGAATATGATGTTATCCAACTCGCTCTTGTAGTCTGTGAATTATTGGGCTAATGTCACCAGCCTCATAGAGATCTTCTCCAAGGCTTTTCCAAGGATGCTCTTCATAGACCAGTAAAGATACAGTGTCTGCTTGAATTGTGTTAGTTTGCCTCTTGTTTGTCCCAGATCTGGTATTAAACCACTCCATTCCTCAGTATCCATTTATGTCTCTGCATGTCTATTTATGTCATCTTCCCATTTTTCAATGAGATTTTTAATTTCCTCTGGTGTGTTCTCGTGGTATGCTTTCGTTGACTCTTGGATCACATCAATTGAAGGCCTCTGTCCTCTCGGCTTGCTCGTGGGTGAGCTTGTTGGGCTTCTACCGCCTTCCCTTTACCTTTCCGGACACGGCCTTAAGCTGCAGAGCTCTTGGAATGGTCGCTAGGTGCAGGACTCTTCGAGTGTGCCATCCCATAGTCTTTGACTAAGTTTTCGGGTAGGATACTTATCCACACAATTAAACGAAAGCATAATTCCATATAATGAAAATGATCAAAGGTCCATGCATCCTAGTTATCAGAAGAAAGGTGACTCGGGGCCTCTTCCGAGGACTTCTTCCCTGCCCATCCCTCTGCGGACCCATCACCCTCATACCCTGCTTAATTTCTGCCACCCCCTATCCCTGACGGTTGCTCACACCCCATCAATTATCCTCATAGCCCAAGGAGCTCGCACCTTCCTTCAATCTCCTGACCTCCCTTCTAGTGTCCTCTCTCTCATCATACCTCACACCCTCGAAATCGACAGAGGAGTTGTTGCCCATTGCTTAGGCCTGGGTGGAATTCCCTCTCCCATTCCCCATGCACATTGAGCCCAAGTAGTTCAAGGTGGTATAAACCAGCAAAGCCTTTCAACTAAACACAACCCAAGACTTCTCCGTAACTCTATACCATGGCAGGATTACCCGACCCCTCACCATTCCTTCTTGTTGGCATCTCTTACCCAACATAATCACACTCGGGTGCATGATGAGGCTGTTGAGTCAAATTATACGTGTATAATTTTCCAATATAAATTGTTAACCCATGAAGGTAAACTTATGAGATGTAGTGCACAATATATGAAGGTTGATTACTGCAAGTGTTAATTAATTATACAAATAAAAACTAATGCTTATTTCCCATGTCAATACTATCACAACAAAGACTATGGAGTGGCATATATCATCCCTCTATAGCACTTAAGACTGTTGATGTTGACCGTGAAAATATAAAGATCAAACAACAATAAAAAAATCATGCTGCTTTCCTGTATCAATACTATTGCAACAATGTTTATGGAACGACATATATCATCCCTCTATAACACTTGTGTTTATTGATACTGATGCAGGAAAGATAGAATAAATCAATCCCAATCAAGAGTCAAACTTAAAAATCATGAATCCAAGCATTAGCCAAATGAAAATAGCTCATCAACATAAAATATTAATTCACTTAACCAATTTACAGTTTGTTGTAGGAAATACAGAAAGGAAACACCAGTCGTTACAGGAAATTATTAATGCATAATTAAAACAGAAATAAACACACACTTTGCTGCGGGAGTTGTGAGCGAAGGGCGCCCTCCCTCACTCACAACTCCTTCAGAGGTTAAAGAAGTTTCTCAGGAAAATAAACAGAACATAAATGATTTTATTAATCTGAAATAATAGTCGATTATTGTCTGATGTCATGCTTTGTAACAACAACTTCCAACCCAACCAAAAACTCCTTGTATAAGCAAATTACATCTGATTTATACATTTCTGGCAGCCCATATTTTGCTTTGAACAAAACATATTACTACACTAAGCCTACAACCCATAACACAGATACATATTGACAAATTAAACTGCTATTGGGTCTAATCCATGATCGGACGCATGGATTAGACCATTTCTGTTGCGCGGCTGATGTTGTCTTCCCATGTAGGCACGAAAGAAAATCATCGATCTCACTGCAGGATTTTGAGGTGCTTGTAGGAAATCGACCTATCTGCAGGAAATCTAGAATGACAGCAGGAATCTCGGCTATATGAGTTGTCTGCAGGATTGGAAAAACTGTTTGAATCTAAAAAATCTGCGCATGGGTCCAAGGCTAGTTAGAGTAGTAATGCAATAATGACACAACCAGTTCAAAGAATGCTCAAAATTAGATAAAATGGCACTTATAATGTTGTTTTAACATAACTTAGGCCTATGATACCCTTTTAGCCAAAATTAGATGACAAAGTCGAACTAGGTATAATTAAAGAGCAAAAAGAGGTCAAAAATGGGGGAAGCAAGGCTTAGAATAGGTGGCAAAAATAGGTAAAGTTCAAACTTAACATCTCCTCCACACCAAAACTCTTGCATGTCCCTATGCAAGAAAAAATGAAGCAATCTTCAACGGAAAGCTAATTTTTCACCTGGGCTGCAACCACTACAGCCAGGTAATCTAACTGAGCTCGACTAGATTCTACTTGAATCTGTCCTCTATACTCCTCAGTCTTCCTCTTCAAGTGGTCGATTTGGGCCTTCTTTCTTTTCATGATGCTGGCCGCCTCTTCGTGCAACTCTTCGTGCTTCTGCTGCACCTTGCGACTATCTTCCTTTAGAGCCGCGTTCTCTGCTTTCAAGACCCACTCTGAAAGGGTAAGTTCTCTGATAGTTTCCTCCATCATTTTTCGAGATTGTTTCTTTAATGGGGTCACTACTCCCTCATTACGCCCTTGTGAAGATTGGGGCACGCTCACATCCTCCTACAACTTCATGGCTTCGTTCTAACTTTCCTATAGTGAGGTGTCTAGAAAGGACACAATGTCCCTGTCAATGACTATAGTAGGGTTCACCTTTTCTTTTCCCTTGGGCTGGCCGCGAGACTTCTCTATATTTTTATTTTTAGTTGGTGCCCCCTATTTTGTTGTATCTTTGATGGCTAGATGGGCAGCCTAGCTTCTGGTATACCGTTTTGTAGGGGTCAAAGGCCCCTTCTGCTGAGAGCTATTCCCAGAAGTTTCACCAGTCACCACAACTTCATCATCCTCATGTTTCTTTTTCCACCTTTGGTCCATGCATCCGTGGTTTCTTTTTCGGCTTCTCTATGGGTTTCTATTCCTTGACCCCTAAAGAGTCAGAACCTCCATCCTCTACAAAATTATTTTCCTACAGAAAATCCTCCCATGTCTTCTCGTGTGTCTACATAACCTCCACTAGAATAATCTTTACCAGCCCGTGATGGTAGATGTTTTCCTCTATGTGGGAAACCCTCTCTTTTGCAGCCAAGGACATCTTGATCAATGAAATTTTTAAATAACAGGGAAAATTTAAAAGTTTGTCCCGGAATTGTCCAAGGAGCCTGATCTGAAATAGGAAAGTAAGGCCAAACCAACCTTCACATGTAACATATTTTAGCAGGAAAAATAGTAATTGACGGTACTTATGCCTTAAGAATTCATGTGGAATTCCCTTAATCCAGTCGGGGTTTGAATGGTCCTTTTGCAGGAAAGCTGTGCACATGTCTTTGTTGAAGCGATAGTTTTTAAACCACCGCTCTCCATCTTGCGGGATCCCACACGCCCTTATCACCAGTTCTTCTATCAGCATGAATTGGATCCTCCCCACATGTGCTTTGTCCCCATTTAAGTTCAAGACAAAAGATTTGGTTACTTCAGAATTATGCCCGCTGAACCTTTGAAAAAAAGGCAACCATCCTGCCTTTTCTATTCTCACCTTGCTGCAAGGATCAGATTCTAGCACCGCGAGACTCTGAGGCTTGAATTTAACGGGGGCTTGAATGTTAGTCATGGCGGAGGAGAAAAATGGACAGGCAGGGGAAAAAATGGACAGGGAAATTATGGACAGACAAAACAGAGCAAATGCGGGTTGCGAGATTGTGATTCGAGACTTATGCAAAAGTTTGGCAGCGAGAGGTAATAAATAGAAAATACGAAGATTTATTTTCGACGATAGGTCATGATCATGATTTCTGTCATGATCTGGCCTGTATGATAAATCTCTAAAGTACAAACACTGCCAGCGAAATGATGACAGGTCATGGGATTAATGTCGTAATAGCCCATGGCTGCAAAGGGTTACCATAGCCTTAGATATGTAAAAAATTAAAAATTAGGTGTCATTATACCTTTACCTCGAGAGCCTTATCACCGGTTGTATGTTACCACTTACCTCCAACGGTCTTGTCCTCGATGACGTAGCCTGTTCTTGCAATGATAACCTATTACATCAGACATATAATCCATGACCTTAACCACATAATGACTTGTTAATAGTTTATTACATGATTTTAATCTATGTTATGTTTAATGATTTTTTTTTATTTTCTCTTGTCTTTTCAAGAAATCCAGGTGTTATTATTTCTAACAATTATTTTGTAGGAATTAAGAACTGGCTGTCGAATGCTCTGCAAGAATTAAAACAACGACTGTTGAACATTCTACAGAAATAACTGTTAAATACTCTTCAGGAGCTGAAATGCAACTAATGAACATTCTGCAGGAATTAAGGTAACTGTGAACATTCTTCAGGAAGTCAAAACTGCAACTGCTAAACATTCTGCAAGAATTGAAGTTGTATCTGTAGGAACCTCTCTCTCCACCCATTGTGTACAGTCCATTGCACATTAATTAATGTGTTGATGTCGAATGTGAAATGGGCTCATTGGATTACCAGTCATTGAGGTCAACTATTAACCAATGTGAGATCCATCACCATTAATGAGAGTGAGGACCAAGGTACCCTAATGCATCCTATCAGGTGTGAATATATGAGTTGTTATTGAACCCCCTGTAGGATCCAGTAGTAAAGAAGCCATAATGATTCTCCATTACCACTAGCGATATAGCCTATCATTGGAGCATACAAGCATCAAGGCATCACAAGGCTCTAATCCTATACCCAGATAATTCGCTGATGTTGATTGGCCAGAATTGTTGGAAGGAGGGCCTTAAGAAATCCCACATCAATCTAACACGAGAAATCCATAGGTTAACTGGAAAAATAAATTTATTGAAAGGATCCCAAGGGACCTACTGACTTGTCTTTTTAACAAGCCCAGGGAAGTCCATGCTTGCCAAATTTCAATTTTAGAGAGTCTGAAATACTGAAAAAGAAGACTCCAAGGGGTTATTTTTCCGTAAATAGTCCATTGGGCTCGAAAAAAGGAATAAACCTATACCCAATAGACATTCCTCTCATGTTTTATCGAGCACGAGGAGGAAAAAAGTGAGCTCATTGCATCAACAGGAAAATTAGGAAGAGATATTGGAAGGAAGGATCCCTTCCCTTACCATCTCCAACTCTTTCTTCTTCACAATTTCCTTCATGATTTCCTCCTTGGATTGGGGTTTTTGGTATAGCTTGAGTCTGTGCCCGTTCACCAAGAATGTAACGTTCTCATCATCAATAGTTTTTATCTGAATAGATCCATTATCAAAAGCTTTCTCAATTTCATAGGGTCCTAGCCAATGTGTGTTGAATTTCCCTTTAAAGTTTTAAAATTTTGAATCATACAACAATGCCTAGTCTCCCTCTTTGAATTGCTTGTTTTTTATGTATCTGTCATGCCATTTAGCCCTTTGTTTTTGGATCAAGTTAGTATGCTGAAAAACATCTGCCTAATCTCATCTAATTCGTTGAGCTGCAAGATTCTCTGTTGTTGTGCTTCATCAAAGTTCATACCCAATTTTGATGCCATTCTAAAGGTTTTGATCTGAAATTCAATGGGCAGCAAAACTTGTTTTCCATACACTAGTTCATATGGAGAAAAGCTAGTGGCACCCCTCCATGTGATCCGGTAAGCCCATAAGGCCTCAAGAAGTCTGTCAGACCAATCCTTCTTATGTAATTGAATTGTTTTTGTAAGGATTGTTTCCAACACCTTGTTGGTTGATTCTACCTGCCCATTGGCTTGTGGATGATAAGGGGTGGACTTCTGGTGGGTAATCTAATAGTTTTGCACAATTTCCTGCATAAGCTTAGACAAAAACTGAGCACCCTGATCAGTAAATATTTCCCTAGGTACTCCAAATCTTACAAAAATATCAGAGAAAAGAAATTCTGCCATTTCTTTTTCCGTTGCTCTAGGTAGTGCTTTTGACTCCACCCACTTTTTCACGTAATCAATAAAAACAAAAATATATTTCTTACCTTTGGATGGGGGGTTGATGGGACCTACAAAGTCAAGAGCCCACCTCTCGAATGGTTCTATGAGAACCTGTGGCTGCAAAGGCATCTCATCTGATTGTATAGGCCGCCCATTATTTGGCAACTATCACACTTTCGAACATAATCGTTTGCATCCTCGAAGAGGTCTGGCCAGTAATAACCTGAACAAAGGATCTTGTAAGTTGTCTCCTCGTCTGAAAAGTGTCCTCCACATGGTTCATTATGGAAGGCTCTTAAGATGTCATAGATCTCATCTTCTCTAACACATATGCAAATATTCAATTCAGTTCCTGTGAAAAAAATATCTCCCCTAATCCAAGAATAATCAACACTTCTCCTAATCATTCTATTTTTCTGATTAGATGAAAAGTATGGTGGAAACTTTCCTATAGTAAGATAATTGGCCATGTCTGTAAACCAAGGTATTTTAATAGAGATGGAAAACATGTTTTCATATGGAAATTTATAATTAACAGGAACATCCTCACCTGCATGATTAATCCTAGATAAGAAATCAGCTACCTGATTTTCTTTTCTTGGCCTATCCATTATTGCGATGTCAAATTCCTGCAGCAACAACCACCACCTAGTAATTCTACCATTAGTGATTGGTTTATTCATGAGATAACGAATATCATAATGAACTTTGTGCACAAAAATTTCATAACCCATGATGTAATGTCTAAAATTATTAATAGCGTAAATTACAGCAAGGAACTCTTTTTCAGTCACTTTATAATTATGTTCTGCAGGAGTTAAATTTTTACTGAAAAAATAGATAGTATGGGTGACAAGATCCTCCTTTTTACCCAATATTGCTCCTATGGTTGAATCAGAGGCATCCGTGGAAATATGAAAAGTCAGATTCCAATTTGGGCCTCGTAAGACAAGTGATGAAGAAAGTTTTTCCTTGAGTTTATCAAATGCAGCTTGACATTCATCATTCCGATGAAATTTAGATTCTTTAGTCAACAATTTAAATAATGGAGAGGCTACATTTGAGAAAATTTCAACAAACCTCCTATAGTAGCCTGCATGTCCAAGAAAACTTCTAACCCCCTTTTGATTCATTGGCGGGGGAAGTTTTACAATAATCTCAATCTTTGCTGGATCAACCTTGATTCCTGCAATAGAAACATGATGACCCAAAACAATACCTTCAGTCATAATAATAAAATATTTTTCATTACTTCATGAAATATTAGTTTCTCTACATCTCTGCAAAAAAATTTCAATATTAATTAAAGCTTCTTCAAAAGTATCACCCATAACTATAAAATCATCCATATAAAATTCTATGGAATCATGCAAATAATTAGAGAAAATACCAAGGACCACCTGTTGAAATGTGGTTGGTGTGTTGCATAGACCAAATGGTGAGACTTTGTATGCATAGGTACCCCACGGACATGTAAATGTTGTATTTCCCTGATCCTCCAGAGCTATCCTAATCTGATTATATCCACTGAATCAATATAGGAAGGAAAAGTACTTTTTCCCTGCTAAAGTGTCTAGTACTTGGCTTATAAACGATAAAGGGAAATGGTCTTTTAATGTAGCTTTGTTTAAGTCCATATAATCTACGCACACTCGCCATTTACCATTTTTCTTGGGGACAATGACTAGTGGGGATACCCACTGGCTATCTAAAATAGGATAGATGAATCCTACATTTAACAACTTTTGTAATTCATTTTTTATAATTTCTCTTAAAGCAGGGTTCATCCTTCTTTGTGGTTGTCTTATGGACCTAGCATTTTCTTCTATATAAATGTGATGAATGGATGTGTTTGGGTGAATGCCTCTCATATTGTTATATTCCCATGCAAATGTGTCTGAAAAATTTCTCGATGTTTGTATTAATTGCTTTTCTTGTTCAGGAGTTAAGGCCGAATTAATGTTTAAATAATTTTTTCAGGAAATTTGTTTACTACCTAACTCCCCCATTCAGACATTTAATATCCAGGAAATGCATATAAGAGGGTTGAATGTAATTCAGAAGCTGAAATATGTTCATAAAAATCCTGCAAATCAGTAATGATATCTAAATTATGACTAGATTGTCTTTCTAACTGCTGCGGGAAATCATGATTAGAAATACAAAAAATTATCATATCTTCTTCAAAATTTTCCTTAAGACTCATGGCTTGGGCTATTGTTAAAACTGGTAAGGTACCTTCCGAATCGTGTTCTTCTTCCTCTTCTTCAACCCATTGTGTGTTTTCTAATCTCAAGGGGGGTTTAGCAGGGGGTACAAGTTAATGTGCTTTGTTTCATCCCCATGAGTGATAGTCATGTTTCTAGATCTACACCCTATATAGGCATCAACTATAGCTAATCACGGTCTCCCCAAGATCAATGGGTGCCCTCCCAAGTTAGTTTTAGGTTGAATACCATAAAAATATGCAGGATACGCCTAGGAATCTAATGAGATGACAATGTCTTATAAAACACCCTCTGGCTTTACCTTAGACCTATTTGCTAATTCTAACATGGTAGGAGTGGGTAACAAGTCAAAGGGTCCTATATGTGACAAAGTTTCCATAGTCATCACATTGACGGCTGCACCTAAATCAATTAAAGTGTTCTTTATGGGATATCCATTGATAAAGGTGGTAACCACAGGGATTCTGGGATCTGCATATTTTTTAGTAGCAAATCCAATAGACATTAACTTGCAAGCTTTCCTCCTACTTGAATGGTTGAGGGTTCTTTCTTTTCTCTCCCTAGTTTCTTGGTATATATTTCCCTCACTCTTTTAGCATATATTGGGATGTTCTTTATTGCTTGCAGCAATGGGATCTTGATGCACATGTTTCTTAGTTCGTATACAAGATGCAATTCAGGCTATTTTGCTTTGATTTCAATTTCCAACCTCTATGGAAAAGGAGGTTGGACTATATGAGATGAGGGAGGTTCTTGTGGGCTTGAGGTAGATGATTTTGTTGGTTCAGGTGTGGTTTCCTCTTCAATAATCTCTAAGGTATCTTCCTCTACAATTTCCTCAATTATTTCGGGCTGATTCACCACTCTTCACGACCTAAGGTTGATTTCCTACAGTTGCACAGGTAATTCCAGCAAATTTACAGGGAGATCTTGTAACACAGGAATAGGCATTTCCTACAGGGACATAGGAAATTTGTGTAAAACAGGGAAAAAGCTTCCTGAAGCAGCTAGGATGCAATACAATAGGTAGGAAAAGTGGGATAAGTGACCAATCCAATGTTGTGAGTGGATCAGATGGTTTTATTGTTGGGGTTAGACACTGGTTGAGCAGGAATTTGAGTGGGACGAGGTTGATTTGGTGTAGCAGTCAATTGAATTTGTTGTTGTGGTTTTATCATTTGTTGCAGTGTGGGCTGTGAATGCAAGTTTTGATGTGGGAAAATCCGTGTAGTCGGATAAGAATATTTGCCTTGCTAAGGCTGTTGAGGAGGCCAAGGTTTCCAGGGAATTAGAACATTCCACATCTGATTTTGAGCATAAGTAAACTGAAAATTTGACTGTGACATACCTGCAGGACGTGGCTACCATGGTCTCTTACGTGCCATTGCATAAAGTGCATTGAAAACTCCTTGATCTATTATGTTTGCTGCATTAATTTCAGGAAGAGAAGGACATTGATCAGTAGAATGCTCAGCCTCACAAATTTGACATACCTTGATACTATCAACAGGGCATTCCCTTAGAGCATGTTTCTTTCTGGATTTGGACCAGAACACCATTAAGGATTTCTTCAATTCATCGTGTTTCTCCTGCTTCTTCTTAGCCTACAAAACATCCAATTATGAAGATGAAGTGCTAAGAATATCAGTTTTAAAATTTCAAATAAATTACCCATTTCAGCTCTGGTTACTCCAGCTCCGACAACTGATTTGACAAGCTTGGAAGAAGGATCTCTTGGTCCACCTCCAACATTTGAATTTCCTCTTGAATATCTTTTAAAAATTTCACACACATCATCATAACTCAACTTCGATACATCGCCTACTCCCATTAGATTTAAGACCTCCATATATTCTTGTCTGATGGCCCTAAGAAAAATGGTACTCTTGGTCCTTTTTTCCAATTGATTCATCTTATATTTCTGTAAATTGTATTGGAATCTTTCCACCAAATCCTCGACGCTCTCCCCTTCCTTCTGGGTCATGCCAAAGATTTCTTCCCTGAAATCCCTCGTTTTGTAGTAATCCTAGTACTTTTTCAAAAACACCTTTTTCATGTCATTCCAAGTTGCAATGAAGTTTGATCCAAACCTAATAAACCACCTGAGAGCTGCATATTTCAATGTAGTAGGTAATTTCAGCTTTTGAGCATTGGAAGAATAGTCATAGCTTCTGCAGAGTATATCAAACTCAAATAATAAGGCATCAGGGTCTTCACTAGAGGCACCATGAAAGTTAGGGAAGGCTGAGGGAGGAATTTTTTTCTTCTGAGTGGCTCCCCCAGTCTCTCTGATAGGAAATTCGAATGTAACAAGTTTCTCCTTGTTCTCATCAGTGCCTTCTAAATGAGCCATGTCATTCCAAGAAATAATAGGACCTTGGAAGGCTACATATTCTTCAAAGTCGATGGTCTGAAAGTCTGGTTCTCTGACAGGATTTATAAGGAATTATTCTTCAAGTTGACCACTGAGAAGAGATGTGGTCTTCCTTTTAAGGGGAGATTCAATATGGGCAGCAACGAAATATTCTCGAACATAGGATTCTGCTGTAGAAAGGTCAACTTGTTCAGGACTACAACCCTCCTGTTCAGATTCCTCATTCTTTGCTACCTTGTTTCTTATAGATTTCCTTTTTCTTGCCCATGTATTAGTAAATGGAGTGGTGCTCACACCACCATGAAAAATATAGAAAATATTGGGCCCTATTCATCTAGTATTCAAAAAAAAAAAAAAAAAAATCTTACCAAACAATCAGGACATGGCTTTGGTGAGTGTCTGACCTCTTGGGTGCATAGGCTTTGCCTTGCGTCTTTTCAGTTCGACTCCCCTAGTTCTGAAAAGAAAAAAATCAACAAAATAAAACTAAAACACTTTCAGTATCATCCCTTACCACCTCCCCGGTAACGACACCAAAATGTTGAGTCAAATTATATGTGTATAATTTTCCAATATAAATTGTCAACCCAGGAAGGTAAATTGATGAGATAAAGTGAATAGTATATGCAGGCTGATTACTGTAAGTCTTAATTAATTATAAAAATAACAAATAATGCTTCTTTCCCGTGTTAATACTATCGCAAAAAAGGCTATGGAGTGACATATATCATCCCTCTATAGCACTTAATATTGCTGATATTGACCGTGAAAAGATAAAGATCAAGCAACAATCAACAACTCATGCTGCTTTCCTGTAACAATACTGTTGCAGCAATGGTTATGAAGTGGCATATATCATCCCTCTATAACACTTGTGTTTGTTGATACTAATGCAGGAAAGATAGAAGAAATCAATCCCAATCAAGAGTCAAACTTAAAAAGCATGAATTCAAGCATAGGCCAAATGAAAAGAGCTCATCAACATAAAATATTAATTCACTTAACCAATCTACAGTTTTCTGTAGGAAACACGCAAAGGAGACACTAGCTGTTACAGGAAATTTTTAATGCATAGTTAAAATAGAAATAAGCACACACTCTATTGCGGGAGTTGTGAGCAAAGGGGGCCCTCTCTCACTCACAACACCTTCAAAGATTAAAGAAGTTTCTCGGGAAAATAAAAAGAACATAAATGATTTTATTAATCTGAAATAATAGTCGATTACAATCTGATGTCATGCTCTGTAACAACAGCTTCCAACCCAACCAAAAAATCCCTGTATAAGCAAATTACATCCGATTTATACATTTCTGGCAGCCCATATTTGGCTTTGAACAAAAAAGATTACTAAACTAAGCCTACAACCCATAATACAGATACAGATTGACAAATTAAACTGTTGTTGGATCTAATCCATGACCGAAGGCATGGATTAGACCATTGTCGTTGTGAGGCTGAAGTTGTCTTCCCATGTAGGCACGAAAGAAAATCATTGATCTCGCTGCAGGATTTTGAGGTGGTTGCAGGAAATCAGCGTATTTGCAAGAAATCTGGAACGACTGCAAGAATCTCGTCCACATGAGCTATCTGCAGGATTGGAGGAACTAATTGAATCTAACAAATCTACGTATGAGTCCAAGGCTAGTTAGAGTAGTAATGCAATAATGACACAACCAATTCAAAGAATGCTCAAAATTAGATAAATTGACACTTCTAATGTTGTTTCAACATACCTTAGGCCTATTATACCCTTTTTAGCCAAAATTAGATGACATAGATGTACTAGGTATAATTAAAGAGCAAAAAGATGTCAAAAATGGGGGAATCGAGGCTTAGTATAGGTGGAAAAAATAGGTAAAGTTCAAACTTAACAGAGGCCATGCCCAATTCCTACTCCGACACAGAGGCAGAGACCCAAAAGAACCCCAACCTTCCCCCAACCAGAGTCAGAATGGTTCTGCTCTCCCATACCCAGTAGAAGACTATACCAGTCCAGCTTAATCCCCTTAGGCTCCCATAGAGACTCGTCCAAATCATAAAACATAAACATGGCATGAACTAGGGAGAGGAAAATAAGCACATACCAAAGTTTCGCCGTGGTGGAAGTGCGATGGAGGTTTGTTATCTCGTTGTCACACTTGCACCAAAGCCTTCTGTCATAAAGAAACCCCATGCCTTCTTCTGTCATAAAGAAACCCCATGCCTTCCTCCACCCCATTTTAAGCTCCATGCACGGGCCTCTATCCCACCACCTCACCTCGTGCTGCATGCGACAATATAGCCTGCTGCCCTTGCCATTCATGTGGAAGGTGGTGGCCTTCAACCCCAAGGCCACTACCATTAACACTGATGGGAGGGTCAATCTTCTTCGTTACACCCTGATCGAGGTGCTGAGTCCGAGAACTGTGGGTGAGGTTTGCTCTCGAACCTATCCTGATATATGATTCTCTGCAATTTGATCCATGGTTCTTCCCCGAGATTAGGAAGCCTTCTTAATTCAATAGGTTCATTCAGATGAGCGGAACCACAATTTTCCAGGAGGTCAGCTCCTTCGTTTCCTTCCCTCCTTACATGGGTGATAATTATATAATCAAATTTCTTGATTACGTCCTCCAATCCCTGCACATGTGAAGAAGTATGCCATCTTTGGTTGAGTTTGTCCCACTTCGTTCCTTGATTATGTTTTTTTAGAGTGTTCGTAACTAACTGAGAGTCTCCTTCGATTACCGACTTTCTGTATCCTAGCTTGATGGCCAAGAGGAGACCTTGGTGCACTCCTATGAATTATGCGTCATTGTTGCTGGCAAATCCACAGGAGTCAGCATATATGTAGGGACATTATCAAATTCAATCTGCTGAGAATGATCAAAGGTTTCCAAAATAAAGCTAAGGTGGGGGGTGGCACCAATTCCACCTTCTTAGCCTTAATCCCTAAAGAGGTGAACCTTGGATCCTTTGAAAGATTTAGGTCCATCTCCCTCTGCAATTCTTCGTACAAAATCCTCGCCAAGCTCCTAGCCAACAGAATCAATCCCTGGGCACAACGTTATGCAACACTATTGGGGGAGAGTTTGAAAGGGTGTTGGCCCAAGAGGCGAGAGCATGGTTCATCACAGTGAGCAGCCCAACTATGGTGAGGTGGAGCATCCACTTGCGCTTTTCAATGGGGTGAGTGGTTTTACCTCTGTCTTTTGACTCTTTTTAGGCATACATCAACAAGAAGATAGTATTAGTGGAGCAGTTGGCTCGAGATCGCCATAATGACAAGAGTGAAGGAATAGCTTTCATGAATGGCCTCTAGCATAATCAGTGGCAAAGGCTTGATTGATTAGCTCCCCTTTGCCATGGACAAAGGAGACTTCAAGAAAGGTTGGAGAGCCTTGAAGGAAGGATGACACACGTGAAATCTCATGTTCATGAGGCATTCCGATAGTGGTATGGAAATAGTCTAGAGGACCAGTTTCCAAGGAAAATTGCAGACTTAAAATGACAGATGGATGTATTTTGATACTTGGGTACTTCTGGTCATTATGGGAAACCAATATGTGAGCTTGTAGTTTTTTGCTATTTTTTCCTACATTTTTGTGTCTTTACCACCTAGTGAATAAGTCTGGTAGGAATGAGGCTGGCGGTTTGATGGTGATAAGCTCTCAATGATGTAACTTTTCTCTGAATTAATAGAACTTTTTGATTCACAAAAAAAATTGCTTGCAGATTTATCTTTTTGTTGAGAAACATAGTGAAATATAGTAATCCATAAATTATATTTAGTAAGTTTATTGAAGATGCAGATTTAGGCAATTTTCATTATTACTCTCACTTCCAACTACTTGATTTCTTTATGGGTTTATGACAAAAAGACATTGGGTGAGTTTCTATTTACTTATTCATGTACAAATCACATCATCATTTGGTTGTAGGTACACATTTGACAACAACTTCAAGGTGTTCCCATGACTCTCAAAATAATAAAAGAAAGCCTAGCAAAAATTTGAACCAAGGTGGGCTTGATTATCACTTTGAGTCACAAAGTCGGTCCCAACCAAGGCTACCCTTGACACAATTACAAAAGAAAGATATGATGATGGAATTTTATTCATAAAAAAAGATATAGAAGTGCTATTTGATCGACTCGTATATACACTCAGTCCACAAAAACATTTGGGTGCAATCACACATTTGACCATTTTAAATATAATCGCACATTTGACCATTATATTAATGGGCTCACAAACTTTGACCTTTATATTAATGGGCTCACAAACTTTTAAAGTAGACAATTTTTATGAAAATTAAATCATGTCCAATAATAAAAGTTTCTAAATTTTCATAGTAAAATAAAATAAAAAAAATTTAAAGTAAAGAATTAATTAATTAATTAATTAATTTATATTTTAATACATTCTATTTTTCATAAATTATTAACTTTTATAAATTAAATTGATAAATTAAATAAATCTATCATTATTAAAATAATAAATAAAATGAATATAACTCGTAAGTGCAATTGATTATGATTAAAATTGAAGAACAACATAGGTATAAAATTTTGAAAAATAAACGTAGTTATATTTTCCCCACATATATATACACATATTCCTTGAATTTGTAGAACCAGTATCATAGATTTTCCATTGGTTTGCACTTGGTAACTCCTTGATACGACGATTTCTCGTTTGCAATGGATAAACGAGGACCTCTCAATTCCAAATTATCGTACAAGTGTATTTCAACACTTAGGATGATTGACAGAACGGTGGAAGAAATTTATCACATGGAAAGTGGTATGGTAGATTCCATGATAGTCAGGTGGCATGCAGAGCCTGGTATTGATTATACGTGAACTTGGAGTTGACACTTGAAATTCCAAAAGTTAAAATGTCATTGTCGTAGCCTGTAGGCCTCCGTGCTGGGGTTGAGATACGGTTATGAATGATTTGACCCAAGCACTAAATTTTCTCTCCCCGTTCTGTGGATGCATGATGCAATAATTTTCTCCCTGCAGCCATCCAGTAACTTGTGTCAGTGCTGAACTCATCGAATGATTTAGTTTTTATGATTAAAATGGCTGTAATCAGATTTGAAGGTCGGGAGGGAGCACCTGAAATCCTGCAAGGAAAACATCATCGACTAGAAGGAATGTTCCTTCTGAACCCTGCCTCAGGTTAATTAGTGTGCATGAAGGGTCTGTCCAACATTTGAGGGAGCTCTCATGATCATTCCCGTACTTCCTTATACCCCAGCAAACATTCGTTGAGTCTGGTCATCCGGATGCGACTTGCTTCCAATAATGACATTTTACCAATGAAGATTGAAGTAAACATTCGTATGCCAATTACCATGTGACGGTTAAAATAAATTGGATCGGTAACAGATAATAGCATGTTTTTAGAGGTGCCTCTGAGACTTATATAACGTATTTTACACCAAGCTTTTAATGTTTTGTATTGTTTGTGAAAAAAATGAGAGGTGTCTTTAACAAAGCACACATATATATGCTTTGTGATGCCCAAAGAAATTAGAGCTGCTTTGTTTTAATGTTAAAATAAGAAGGTTGATTGTGATAAGGTTTGATGTAATTGTGCAAATATAGTAGCAATTTAACGATTTGATTTGAAATTTCACTCAAATTATTGTGACACATTATTAATTTATTATAATTAGAAAAAATGATAAATTATGGTAAATCTTTTATATTTTTATGAGAGAGCGAAATTAAAATTGTTTTTAATCATATATATTAAATAAAATCAATAAGTTTCAAAATTAAAACAAATTAAATCATGCATTGGCTAGTTTGGCCACCTGGTCTACGGGTTGGCGACACCACCCTGACCTACACGTTAGACTGAAAGTGCATGCCGTGGTTACCATATATTGTTGTCACCCCTTTGGGAAGGGCGGGCAAGATAGGATCAACATTGTGGTAAGGACAAGTGGGCAACCTGGGAGACCCCGACACCGATCCCTGGATAGGGGAGTGAGTCGTATTCATGGTCGCGATATGGGTAGTTGGGTTATGAATTATTTGTCTCAGATCATTGACTATATGTTGTATTTGTGTATGGCTCTCATACTGTCATAGAGGCAGGGTCCAAACGATACTACAGGAACCCAATGCAGGAACGCTGCTCTGTTGTTTTCCAAATCGCTGCAAGGGAGAGACTGTTGATGACGCGTGCAAGGAGTGTCAAGGAGGAAGCGAGGATAGGATGCAAGAAGCAGGGTGCTCAGAAAGAGCGAGGAGAACCCTCCTCCTAGATATCCTTAATATGTTGGGCTTCAGGTTTGGGGCATCTAGGAGGAGGGTTCTCCTCGCTCTTTCTGAGCACCCTGCTTCTTGCCCCAAACCTGAAGCCCAACATATTAAGGATGTCGCTCAGACATATGCTCAAGAGCTTTCGAGCCATGTTAGGAAAGTAATAGTGAAGTGGGAGGAGGCCCTCAACACCAAGCAACACCAGAGGCAGAGTTTCACAATACCAGCAAACCTTTCATCTGTACTGGAGGATGAAACACCTGGTGGCAAAAGAAATCATAAGCAATCATGCACACCACTGATTTATACAGGCAGATACATCATTACAGGAAATTCAAAAGGATTGGATTTCTAGCTCTTGTAGTTCCACGTTCAACAAAATGCCCGCTTGGGCAGAATCGAACAACTCATTATGAGGCCACAAAAATATGAGATGCTCGGGTCTAGTGCTAGAGATCCGACGCCCATGGAGCCTTTAGAGGACTAACCTGTTAGTCTTCATGTTAGTTTACTATTATGTTTATGTTTTTTTTTTTTATATGTATATTTGGATGAAGAACATAGAAGGAAGCAACCTTAGCAAGTCAAACATTTATAAGGATTTAGACAGTTTGGCTTATAGAGATGAGTATAATAAAATACATATATTTCAATTTTGGATGGTATATAATACTTTTCAATGTTGGATGGTATATAATACTTTTCAATGGCCAACAAACCTGGTTTATCAGCAAGGAAGGTTGAGGTGTCAAAAGAGAATATCTAATGTAATCTACACTGTTTTGAAAAATAAATGAAAATAAAAAGTTCAACTTATAAATTAGAGGTGCCTCTAACTACATATGAAAAGAGCCTCTAAAAACACTAGTTATATGTACCTGCAATTTTCAAATTTGCGTGTGCACGTAGACGATTTATATATATATAATTAATTAATTTATGTGTTGATAATTTATAAGATTAGTTTATGATTTAATAAATTATGTTTTAGAAGTATTGATGTTATTAAAAACACTAGACAACACCAACTTCTAATATATCAATTATGATAGCCACCTACATAGATTAGTAACATTTGTAAGGAAAATATTTTTATAAATAATGCAAAAATAAAAATTAATATATTCAATTATTTAACATCTATATTAATATAAAATATTATAGTTAAGTTTAGGCATAGGTGTAATTACTTCCTTGCAATCTAGATATGATACATGTACGGTTTAAAATAATAATAAAATATATATTAAATGGAAAAATAATGTAGGCTATTAAGAAAAAAACAAAAATATATATACATATTTGGTCACTTTGATTAAAAGCATTATAAACCATAAACTATATTAGGCTCAAGCTCTCTCTATTCTTTTGTTGTTAATATTACAAAGTATAAAGGAGATGTAATTCCTCGTATGCTTAAGAGAGAGATGACATGTAGTATTTCAAAAGAAGATATTAATAACAAAAACAAAATTTCATTCTCATTGATAAATATAATATTTAAATGTCCATATAAAATAACGTAGTTTTATATCAACTCTTTATAAAGAAATAAAGTGTTAGGTCCCTATATTACTAGTGTAATCCCTTATTGTTGTTTGTGTTGCCCATTTATTGTTATTGTTGTACCCGTATAACCCTCATATTGTTATTATTGTGCCCTTACATTATTATTGTTAGGTCAGCTAGAATTATATTGTGACTCCCATTGACTCCTATATATATAATGGAGGTTTTGTCATTTGTATAATCCAAGAATTGTTCATTTATGTAATGTAAATGAGGTATCCCCCTCGAAGTGGCTTATTTCTAAGGCGTTGATTTCTTTTTTCTTCTATTTTTGGATCTCGTTTCATAACATAAAGTTATAAAAAATTGAAAATAAACTTATACAGTCACTTTCTAGTATAACTATGTCTAATTATTTTAAGTTATAAAAAGTTTCATTATAAACATAAAATAAGGTATTTAAATATCTACAATATCTAATATATTTTAATATCAACTTTACACACACATATATGGCATAAATAAAATATTTTAATGCCCACCATATACAAAATTTTAAACACTACCTAATAAAAGGGAGATGTGTAATTCATTCAATTTCTAAGAGAAAGCTACTACAAATAATAATATAAATAATAAGGACCAAGGACCTATTTCTATGTCAGATTTGACTGCTAATGTTACTTCTTCTTGCCAAGAATTCTGACCTCCTTCCTCACTTGGATCTCATTAGAGAAATTTTGAGGTAAAAAATTGGCCTCAAAGAAAAAATGTACAAAAAAATAAAATTTATAATAACTAGTAGTATTCAATATGATGATGTCAACCATGGAGGATGATTCACTATTTTTGGAGTGAAAAAGTTGAAAAGAAAAAAATAGAAGAAATAAAAAATTACTTTTTCAACTCCCATTTTCAACTCAAATCCCTATAATTTTACTCAAATTTCAAGTGGGATCACTCGTTGGATGTAGAATTTTATTTTTCATCCAAGGACTACACATATTGCATACTTTCAATGGACCCTACTACATGAAAAATGTGAAATACATGAAAAAACATGATTGCAATCACATGTTTTCATGAATTTCACATTTTTAGAGTAGTAGGGTTCATCAAAAGTATGCAACATAGGTACTCCTTTAATGCAAAATTAAATTATGCATCCAACGAGTGCTCCCGATTGAAATTTGAGTAAAAGTGTAGGGAGATAAGTTGAAAATACGAGTTGAAAAAGTAGTTTCTTAACATTTCCCCTCCAAAACATGATGAGGTAATTTAATCTTATTTTATTATTTCCATTATTATTAGATAATATTCCTTAGGAGACTCATTTTAGACCTCAAAATTTCTCCAATTATATTCCATTTTATTGGTGATTTGTTATGGATATTACTCCCATAGAGTGGTTATTCCTTTTTTTAATCTCATTGAGCACATATACATTGTTTAAAGACATAATTTCATTCGCTACCAATGTTCATGAAGCTATTTTTCCTAATTCAAATCCTCTAGAATTAAATGTGATATCATACCCTCGATCAACCTTTTCAATTGCACTTAGGATATTGCTCTTTAAACCTTTAACAAGTTATACATTTTGAGTTTTTTTCCTTCCATCATCAATAGTGACTATGGTTTTTCCAATTATCCTTATTGAATCATTATTTTCAAGGGTGATATTGACTCCTTTGAATTGGTTTAGAGATATATGTTTTATTTTATCTCCTAGTACATGCATTTAAGATCCACTACCTATATACAATTGGATTTCTTTGATTTGAACGCATAGAGCTAGACCACATCCTTATTGCTCCTCTTGCTTCCTTCTCCTAAACTTTTTTATTTGATTTATACTTCTAATAATATCTTCTTCTTTTATTTTATTTGGATATGTAAATGCAATGATTTTACAATGATAATATTTGTGCTAAAAATCATTTCAATTTTTACCTTCAGCATGATCTAATAAGGGGGAATATTAATTGTAATTTTTGACAACATTCTTATTAAGAATTTTGATATTTCTACTCACAAAACCATTCCTTGCGATCCTATATGATACCTTTCTCCTATTCCTCATATATTTCTTTCTTACATAGGCTTTTCAGTCTATTTCCTTATGACAAAAATTATTACATGAATAACAATATACATAAACGAAATATTGATACCTTGTTGGTGTAGCAACACTGCTGAACCCATTTATAGTTCACGACTAACCTTCACTTCCTTTCTTTGTTCTACTTTCCTTCTTTTAATAATTATATATTTTTTGGTTCTTTTCCTCCTTTCTAATGCTACTTTCATTGTTGATGGGGTCATGTCTTTGTTGATACTTAGTTGCATTTATATTGGATCCTTTTAGCACATTGGCATAAATTTCAAGTTCTTCCTTCAATTTGTTGTAAGATGTAAATTATATTGATTCCCCTATATGGTTTCATGATAACCAATACATATTTTAATAAAATTAGATATTTGGAAATAGATAATATCATCTAAGATTTCAATGCTCTTTCCAAATTACAAACAATGATTTAGCTGATCATTATCTTTTTCTAAATCCTTTCGTGAGGAAATAATGTGAGCTTCAAGTTCCTCATAATGTCCTCCCTTTTATTTGACTTGTCTTGGAAACATTTATTCTATTTTCTTTTCCTATTCTCTTTATAAGTTCATGAGAGATATTTGGTATTCATGAAGATCATTTTTCTTTTATTTCTCATATTTCTACAACCAATTCTTCTACTTTTTACTAAGTATTTCTATTTATTCTAATAAAATGATCAGTTCTCCCTTCAAATAAACCTCCCCATCAACATATCTATCCTCTAAATCTAGTAACCGATTGTTTTTATTTTCTTTATCAGTATATTGAGCCTCCAATAGCATGAGTAGGAATTATTCTTTGTTTTTATGAAATTTATATCCATTACTTTATTCTGATAAGCTACTATATGCTTTGGAATAAAGGCTTTTCTTGTTGAGACATCTTTTTGTTTAATTCTAATAATATTTTCTCTTATGATAAATTTTTTCTTTATCATCACTATTTTTCAAAATTACATGTGTGAATTTAGAAGCAAGTTGACCTAATTTACCACAGTTGCAAAAAAATGGTAGCTTTCATATTCCTTTTCTAGTTCCTCTATAGATAGATTTCAATTCTACTATATCTAATAAATCACAAGAACAATCATATATATTGAGATTTTGTATCATATTTAAATATTTGATAACTTCTTCACTCTGATTTGAATTTTATATTCTCATTTCATATGTAGCATCCTTTTGTTGATTCTCACTATCTTTCATTTCTTTAATGTCACCTCCTTCATAGGTGTTTTGTATCATATCCCATATTTTTTTACCATTTTACAATTGATCACCTAATTTTACTCTATCTTTCTTAGGAAACTCAATATGGAATTCATGGCTTTTTCGTTATTCTTATTGTCTTTCCTTACATCCACTATTTATTTCTGAGTATCAAATCCAAAAGTCATTAGATAAGTTTAATTATTACTACCTAGAAGGAATACATTTTTTCATCAAACATAGGAGCTTTGATTGAGTATTTATGAATAGGCACAATCCCTTTTAGATATCCCTTCTAGTGGTTATAATTCTTCTCGAGGAAATAGCTCTCACACCAATTTTTGGATTCACAATTATACCAAGATGGGTGCTGAATCAATATAATGAATTTTTTTACTTTTTTATAACCAACCAAACATCATAAAACATCAATATCATAAATTTAATAGGTAAAAAAATATATATATGTCAACCCTCACATGAGAAAACCAAAAAACTTCTTTTAACTAATGATATTTGTAGGGGCTAACCTACTATTAAAATATTTGTAGGCACCAACCTACACGAGACACAAATCCGCTTTGTTTTGTAGGAACCAACCTACTAGATATACCAATCTTCGCTATTTTGTAGGGACTAACCTACAAGTGACACCAATATGCTCTGCTACTTTGTGGGCACCAATCACTCTACTATATTGTAGGCACTGATATATAGGAGACACCAACCCAATCTACTACTATGTGTGCACCAACGTTTAGGAGGCACTAACCACCTATACTCTTTGGTTTGTGATATTACTTAGATATTTAAATGTAGTTCCTGCTTCAGCCTTACTTGCTACAGTAGTAGTCCAAGCTACTAATCAAATGGGTAAACCACCTTCTCCTTCAACTAAAATAGATGCTACAAATTTGATTATGATAGGTGATTGATCCATCTCTCATACTCCTCCATTTATTTTAACCTATGAGATCTATAATAAAAATTTCCATAATTGTTTAATAGACTCAGGGGCTTACTCTAATATAATGTGAAAATTAGTCTATGCTAAGATGAACATAAATCCTCAAAGTTCTCGTGTTCATATAGTACAACTTGTTAGAACTAAAGTAGAGGTTGTGGGAGAAATAAATTATGTTTCTATCAGATTGTCATAAAACCCCAAGGTTGCTTATATAAAAAATATATTAGTGGCTGATATTCCTGAGTTTTATGGTTTAGTGCTGAGAAGAGACTGGTCTAAAAAACTTCATGGATATTTTGCAATAGACTGGTCACATATGTGGCTACCACACAATGGAAAGCCAAATGAAATCCTGGTAGACCGTGAAAAGTTCATGAAACATATTGTCACCGATATTGAAGGAATAAACGGGCCAGTAGCATTCAATAATAATATTATTGAAATTACTCAGCAGAATCATTTTTGAGAAATTTTGACTCTCAACCATCACCCTTTTTCGATAATGCAGTTATCTCTCATATCGATAAGTTTTTCCAGACCGACACTTAGAAATCTAAAATTTTTGTAGATAAACCGGTAGTTAATTCTTTATTTTGGACTATTTATTTTGATAGTTCTAAATATAAATATGGTGCAGGAGCAAGTCTTTGAGCGATCTAAAAAGTATGGACTTTCATTAAACCCAAAGAAGTCATTTTTTTCTTTAGATGAAGGAAATTTTTTAGGATTCACTATGTCAAAGAAAGGTATCTATATTGATCCTAAAAGAATTGAAGAGATTAAAACAATTCCTTTCCCTCATAACAAGAAAACTATGCAGTCGTTTCTTGGACAAATAAAATTTGTAAAAAGTTTTGTCCCTGACTTTTCACAAATAGTTTTACCATTACAAAGCATGATTAAGAAAAATTCAGTCTTTAAATCGGGACATAATGAAAGAGAAGCATTTGATTTGATCAAAAAATCGATTATCAATGATCCAATTTTCTTAATCCTTTTACATTATACACTTTTTCATCATATACATCTTACAATACTGTTTTAACACATCTTAATGACCAACGAATTGAAGCACCAATATCATTTTTTAGTTCCAATTTCCAAGGCGTAGAAATAAACTATTCATCTATTGAGAAACAAGCATTTGCTGTCTTTAAAGCTATAAAGCACTTCAGACCATTTCTCCTCAAAACTCACACCAAAATAATAGTTCCATTCTTTGCAGAGAGACAATTATTGATGCAAAGAGAATTAGGGGAGAAAAGGGTTAACCGAGTTATTGCTTTACAAGAATATGATGTAGAAATTAGACCCTCTAAAATTGTTAGAGGTCAAGGTTTTTGGAGAACGTTAACAGGAGCATCTGAGTTATCATCAGAGACAGATTTAAGTAACAATGTGCAAATAATGTGCAAATATTTGAGGTTCAATACGCTGATCTCATATTTTATTTGAAAAATGGATTTGCCCTAACCCAACCCAGTTTTAAAACAAAATGTGCTTTGAGATTAAAGGCCAAGAAATATGAACTAATCAATGATGTATTATTTAGAAGAAACTTTGATTCTGTGCTATTAAGATGCTTAGATAAAACTGAAGCAGAGAAAGTCTTGCAGGAAATCTATGATGGACCAACTGGAGGACATTTTGGAGGAAATACAACATCACACAAAATCCTGCATGCAGGTTACTATTGGGCTACACTTTTCAAAGATTCTCATGAATATTCAAGAAAATGTAAAGTTTGTCAAATTTCATCTAGAAGACAAAGGAAACGAACCTTCCCATTATAGCTAGTAATATCGAACAACCATTTGAACAGTGAGGGTTGGAAATAATCGATGAGATCATTCCTAACTCTTCCAAACAACATAAATATATTCTCATAGCTACATATTATTTTACTAAATGTGTGGAAGCAATTCTGTTGAAGCTAGGAACTCTGAGAATATTATTTATTTCATTGACCAATTTATCATAACTAGGTTTGGTTTACCTAAAGCTTTAATGTTTGATAATGTCTCTTATTTCTCAGGAGCTTCCATGATAGAATTTGCAATCAAAATAGGCTTTAAACTTAAGTATTCTACAAATTATTATCTGCTAGGAAATGGGTTATTAGAATCAACAAACGAATTGTTAATAAAAACCAACGAAATTGGCATAAGTCATTAATATTTTCTCTTTGGGCATACCGAATAACTCAGAAAGCTTCTATTGGAACTTCTCTATTCAATCTTGTTTATGGAAAAGAAGCTATTCTTCCTACCAATGTAGTTATTCCTTCTCTCTGCCCTAATTCAATTTATTGATGAATCTCCTTCTTCCTCCTTACAAATAAGACAATTTCAAATTCTTAAACTTGAAGAAGAAAGAGAAAAATCTAAAGATACTCATGCACATCATCAACATATAGTAAAAAAGCTTCATTTGATTCAACTTATATTACTTCCAAAAACTTTCAAATTGGTGATCTGGTATTGAAATGGGACAAAGCGTATGAGGGAAAACGTAAACACACCAAATTTAAAAAACTTTGGCTAGGTCCATTTCAAATCATTGAAGAAATAGGCCCATCAACATTTTTATTGCAAGATCTATCACGCAAAAGAGATTCTTTGCCTGTTAATGGGCATATTTTAAAGAAATAATTTTCATAGGAGGTAACCCCTTCTATTCCCTGTATATTATTGTCTTTTCTTTTCATAGGAAAATAAAAGTTGCCTAGTATTGATTTCTAGCTTTTCAAAATAAACATCTCAAATAATATTTTTGATTTATCGATTATATAAATAACAAATGTTAAGGAAACGATCGAAAGATTTGAATATCAAATAGATTCTATTTTTATGAAAGATACAATTTCATTGAAGTTATTTATTCTCTGATGAAATCTCATCTTTATAAAGCATGGTTGTTCTGTTATTAGTCAAGAAAGGAATCTTTAACATAGTAAAGAATATTTTATAGAGAATCAATCTTAAAAATTAAAAAATTATCATCCAAAATCCTCAAAAGGACCAATGATTCGCCCCATCCAGAAAAAATTATCAATTTTTAGAAAGAAATTCAAAAAATTATGCTAAAACACTTAGAAGATAATAAGTCTCATCACGAGCTTGTTTACCATGTTCATAGGGAAATAGTTGAACTGACATTACCAATACTGCCTACCAAAAGAGGGTAATGACTTGAGATTATATCAAGAGGAAAAGGGGTCTCATCAAGAGCCAGCTTGATCAATTTAATTACAACCAGTGAATGGCATTGTCAATATTTGGTTACCAAGCCAAGACAATGGTTTTTAAGTAAATAAAAATACAATACAAAAATATCTACAAAAAAGAAAAGCAAGTTCCAAAAAAGTGTATAAAGTTGGAACTTATTTTTGAAATTTGTAAGAAAAAATATATGGGATAATGAATCATTACTGGGTAAAAGATAACCCTGCCAAGAGCTTAAATTTCCTATTGGATTAGAAGCTCTAGCTGTGATAAAAGAGTAAATATTTATAAAGCTAATCTGAAAGAGCCACATGCTTTATCTTTTTGAACTGAGTAAAGACTAATATACTTTTATTTTTAAAGAGCAATTCTTATAAATTATAATTAAGAGAGATTTTGTTGCTTAGTGAGATCTTATTTATTGAAATTCATTCCTGCAACTATTTTTATTTCAAAAAAGTTTTTAGAAATTTCACAAAGTTAATTAGAGATAACTAGTTCTTCCAAGTGAATCGCCAATTGTTGTGATATACAAGAACCCCCATTTATTTTTACTAAATGGGGACCCTTTAAAAATAAATAGGAAATTTATTTTGTTTAATTTTTTAACCTAAGTAAAAAAAACATTATGAAATAAAGTCCTTTTGCTTTCCGCTTTCATTATTTAGCGCACATCGCAAATCACATAGCTTACGAGCTTAAACAACTTAAAACATATTAAGTTATGTGGGGTACTATATGCACTAAACCCTTTCTGAAGCTATATAAAACTCTTGTTGCAAAAAGCTTTAAACACTATTATAAAGGAAAATCATGTCGCGCCTTGTAAAATGATCAAACTTTTAACAATTCGATAAGATTTATGATTAAATGCACTCGATGAAAATAAAGCAATAGATATAAAACTCCAAGTGTAAAATAAATTGCATCGACAATGATTCCTTGAGCGCACTTCGCATTTCGAAGGAAATAATTAAAATAAAGTTTTATTACCACATAGAAATTGCGATATGCAATTTGCGCAGATCACATTTTGTGAGATTTATTGGTAACATAACTAATGGAAATATTTATAAGTTGTGATATGTGATAAATGATAGTTATTTCTCAAGTGTGCAAAATGATTCATGTCTAATCAACTGAATATAATATCTAATGTCTTAAATTGATTGATAGCCATTTCACGTAAATATGAGTAAGAGATTTGATTAAAAGGATTACAGGTGATTAATAACATTTAATAGGAGTAAGGTTTGAAATATTCATATCTACCTCAAGCATGATTGAAATGATTGCCAGATTTTAATTCCATCCACCTCTCTATTCTCTCTATTTTTAAAGTTTGCCCTGTTTTCTTGAAAATCACGAAATCGCTTGAAGGAGCAAGGATTATAGAAATGAGAAAGAAAGGCAAAGAAATTGCGAAAGAATCATCTACTGAAGGCATAAATATGTCTCCCCTATTCTCATATACCACCTCCAACAAGGATTGCAGAAGTTCCTCGTGGGAGGCAATGTATCAGTTCTTCGAAGATGAAAAGGCAAAGTTAATAAGAAAAGTTGCTACAACAAGCATGTTAGTTTCTTCAGACCCGACCTATTTCGATGTTGCATGCTCATTCATCCATAAGGTAGCAGCAAGGCCAAATATTCTCCCCTATACAGACATGGTTAAGTGGGTAATTGACCACCTGAACATAGAAGATAGAACATTTAAGGATTCAAAGGGAGAGAATATCGGTTCATTCAGGGCAGAAGATTTTAGGACAATGTACCACTTAGCTATCCTGCAATAGAGCTATGACAAAGCTTTTGTTCAAATATTTAGAACAAAAAATCTAGACCTGATAAAAATCATAAAGGAATGAAAGGATAACCAAGGCAAGCTTAAACGAGACAAACTCGGTACGTACCCAATAACACAAATTCCTTCCCCTTATTGCTATGCTGCCGGTATGTTGTGTATATTATTTGAAAAACCTGATACTTCTAGTTTTTCTGTAGATTCGGTCCCATTAATAGATTCAATTGTCAATTCCTTAATTCCGAATTAGGAAAATATCCTATCTGATAATTTAGATAGAAATATCATGGAGTATAGGAGTAAAAGAAGTGTTTCATCTAGAGAAATACCCCCCTTTTACATGAGTGCCTATTTCATGGACGCAATTTGCTTTTCTTCAAGTTTTCCAACCATAAGATGGAAATGGATGACCCAAGACCTTAATCCAATTCAAATTTACCACAAAGCCATTTGGGAATTATATTTGCATTTAAAATTTTGCAAAATTTTCCATAGAGTCATACTGCCTATGCACCATATTATATTCAATGAGAAAGCCCCTAGAATTTCCATAAAGGCTAGTACAAACATTTTTCCCGTTGCCAGATGGTTTGCCGAAGAAAGTTTCACCTATGTCAGAGTTTTGGGGAATTATGTTGCTCCCCATGTCCTGCCATATTATGTTCCTGAAAAATTACTTGCTAGAGAGATTTCCCACTAGCTTGTTGCAAGTTATTTCAAAACAACTTAAAGATGCTAAGAAGGCCATTTGGCCTAATTTTCCTTTACAATGCGGTACTTTTTCACTTTTTGATATTGTTCATGCCTACAAGGAAGTTTCAAATGTTAATTTGTTGAATTTGGCTGTAATGTCAAAGCAGCCATATGACCCCAATGATGTGATTAGGAACTTCATCACAAAGCTCAAAGTAAAGCCTTTTGTGAAAAAGATAGTAGATTTGATGATTTCTTTCAAGGTACTGAATAGTTTTTAGATGTACTAAAGTTTGCATCTAGTTAACTCAATCAAGATGACTTGGAAGCCTTCCAAGCATAAAGAAACAAGAGACTGGAAAGGATTCATTTAGATTTATTGACTATCGAAGATGTCAACCTACCAACTCCAAGTATTAGCTTGGATAATTAAAATAAAGAAATTTCTGAAGATGAGTCAGGGCAAACAAAGCATCAATCTCAGAATTGAGATCATTCTGATAATGAATCCGAAAATAGAAACGAGAACCCAAAAAATGTAATTAATCAAGTAATCAAAGAGATTGAGATGCAAGAGAAAGGAGGAAGTAATTGAACAAAATCATCTTCCCAAGAAGTTCAACACAACAAGGGTAAACCTGATCAGTTAGAAAAATATCAGCCAAAGGATTTGAAGAGTGAATGGGATAAGTTTTCTAAGGAAATAAAAATTCCTCAAAAGAATCCTAATACTTATCAATCTACCAGTTTTCAGACTCCAGAACATTCTCAGAAATTAGTAGAAATTGTTACTCCACTACAAAAAGTTCCTGAAACTCATGATCGAGAGATCATTCCAGCTTACCCTACAGAGCAGATAGTTTTATAAATTAAGGAAATCCCTTCGCTGGACGCCTTTTATAGTCCTAGTTATAAGACTGTAGTCAAGAGGAGAAAAATAAGAAGAATTGATGATACAGCCTCAAGTCTTACAAATGAACATGTTGATGTTTTATGGAGGGATCCTATAGTTGATCCTACTGAACATTTAACCAAGATATCACAATTTTCAGGGGCATATGCTACTACCACTATTGATAAGGCCATTGAAGTTCAATTCTTACTAAAATAGAGATAAGATAAAATAAAATATTTATAACAACTGCTAGAGAAAGAAAATTCTAACTCCAAAGAGAAAATGGAATTGGAAATGTCCCAGTTTCAAAAGTATTTTGAAAAATAAAATTTGCAGCATCAGGTACAATTCATTGAAAATCAAACACAACTGGAATCAATAATAAACAAAATACAAAGCCAACCACAACTAGAGAAATTCATAAAGGAAGCTTTGGATATGAATTCTAAACTAAAGCAATAACAAGAAGTATTTTTCCAACAAGCTTCTATCACTAACTCTTATTGTGATTCAAGTGAAATACTGATCTGGTAAGTGGCTATCAAGAAACTTGAGTGTGAGAAGATTGAGAAGAAAATCAATGAAAAAATTCAATGGCAAGCATCAGACTCAGGCAAGGAAACTGATCTACCCCAACTAGATAAATTCCACAAGGAAATCTTATTTAAGGATTGAGAAGCACAGATAAAGCAAGAAAACAAAGTAGCAGCAAAAGCATCAAGGTTAACGAAGAAAACTACTAAATCTATATGTGAACAACTTTTGAAATCAGAAATTATCAAAGAGTGAACATCTCAAGTGCTCTCAGAAATCAAGCAGTTGGAAATGCAGTGGAAATAAAGGGCGGAAATGCATGAAGAAACGATTAAAAAAGTAAATAAATTTGATCAAGAAAATTATTGAAATTTTTTGATCAAACCTTATCATTAGTATGTTGTGAAACCAACTCCAAAAATAGAAGAAAAGAGATATCAATGCCTTAGAAATAAGCCACTTCGAGGGGGAAGCCTCCAATACATTACATGAATGAACAATTCTTGGATGATACAAATTACAAAACCTCCTTTCTATATATAGGAGTCCATGGGGCCACAATGTAATCCTAGCCGACCTAACAATAATAGTTTAAAGACACAATAATAACAATATGGGGGTTACAGGGGTACAACAATAACAATAAGGGGGTTACACTAACAACAATAAGGGACTATACTAGTAATATAAGGACCTAACATGCTCCTCTCCTTCAAAAAGGTGTTGTCCTCAACGTTTGAGTAGCTTCGGGTGGTTTTGTATAAAATTCTCATCCTCCCATGTAGAATCTTCCATGGGTAAGTTCTTCCATTTGATGAGATACTCCGGAATTGATCGATTTTGTAGTTGTCAAGTTCTTGTTTCTGTGACTGCTTCACGTTCCAATATGGTTTTTCCTTCCTCATCAAGTTCTGGCAATATTGTTTGAACTGGAAGTTTGTCCCCTTTAACCTTTTTTAAGCATGAAACATGGAAAACTAGATGCACTCGCGAAGAAGCAAGAGGCTCTAATTTGTATGCCATAGTACCAATCTTTCGCAAAACCTTGCAAGGACCATAGTATTTTGGGGATAATTTATTATCCTACTTAGCTTGCTTAAGGGACATTTGTTTTTATGGTTGTAGCCGTAAAAATACCCAGTCTCCCACATCAAAACTTCTCTCACTGCAATGTTGATCTGCCTATTGTTTCATTCAATTTTGTGCCAAATTTAGGTTATCCTTTAAGAGTTTGAGAACTTCTTGTTGATGCTAGATGTGATCCTCCACTACTTGAACCCTACCATTTTCCCTTAAAGAAGATGTGATGGATGGTGGATGATATCCATAAAGTTCCATAAATGGGGTCATTTTTGCTGCAGTATGGATGGAAGTGTTATACCACCATTCAGCCAGAGGTAACCACTTGAACCATTTTGCTTGCTTATCAGATACAAAACAACAAAGATATTCTTCCAAACATTTATTCAGTATCTCTGTTTGACCGTCTCATTGAGGATGATAAGATGAGCTATGAGCTAGTTGAGTACCCAAACAAGAAAATAATAATAATCTTCGGGTTTCCATGTAGCTTTTGAATTGTTTCCATAAATGAAGTAGAAACTATACTTGCTTTAAATGGATGATATAATGCACAAAAGTGTAACAACATTCTTTCACATATTAGTTATTTAATTCGTTGTAATTGTTCTGATATTCATGATATTATTTAACTTTCCATGCATATTAATTGTATACAATAATCTCGCAGGTCTTGTAACAAAAGGGTATTTTGGATGTAGATGTTGTGGACCTTCTCTAAAAGCTATATGGTCCAAGGACCTACGAAATCTAGTGTATGATATCTCCAGGGTATTCCTCCCAGAAGAACACCCTTACAGAAGAGCATCATCCTCTTTCAATAGTAAATGAGAGAGAACCCAAAGGCCTCCAATAATGACACCAGCTAAATGGCTTAGAGAATATGAGAGAGAGAAGGAGAAGGAGTTCATAGAAAAGTTCGATTCAAATGGGGAGCCTATGTTTCATGATCTAGAATTATTCGACACCTATGTTGAGAAATTTCCCATTATGTTGGAAAGGAAATCTATCTTTTATAACCTCCCATATTGGGAGTATCTTAAGGTTACCCACTTATTAGATCCCATGCATATATTTAAAAATGTTTCATATTATTTATGGAGGAACATATCATCGAAACAAAGTGACACATTGGCTATTAGAAAATATCTTATTACTTCAAAAACTAAAAATAAACATTGGCCAGTACGACTAGAAAGTACAGGATCAAAGGCAGGCGTTGGTCCCTCTAATTCATGGTATTTCAAAGAAGCTGATGTCCCATGGATTTTTAAGAAAATATGATCTTTATTTGGAAAAGGAGGTTATATTGGGTGTGAGGGTGCCATCTTCATATGGGTATTCACTATGACGCTGCTTCACCATGGATGACCATTTGTCGGGGTTGAAATCGCATGACCAATTGAATCTTCTAAGAGTACGTATAATGTCAAAAGCATGATTTTATTATTTTCTATATTAATAAAATTTATCCCATTCAGGGATCATAAAAAATAACTAATTTTGTATGTTATTGAACGTGTTTATAACTTTGTAGTGTCATTATCCTTTGTTCGTGTGTGGGTGTGTGAAACATGAATTCCCTCAAGACCTAGGACATGCCATATATAAATTATCTACATCTGTATTTTGGATCACATTAAAGGAGATTCATGTGGCTGGCATTCCATGGTGGCGTCAAAAGATAGGTGAGATTGTTTGTATGTTTGAGAAGTAATTGTCGACGAGTTTCATGAACTTGCAGGTTCATCTTCTAATTGACTTAGTAGATGAGGTTGAATTATTTGGAGTGGTTTCTTGTCGTTGGATGTTCTTCTTAGAGAGGTACATGAAGAAATTGAAAGGTTTTGTTCGACAAAGGTCAAAACCCGAGGCGTCTATGGTAATATTGTATAAGTCTCTATATTATGCCAGTGAGTACATCAAGCAGGTCGAAAACAGACTAGGTACGGTGATTTGGGACGATGAAAGGGATGAAGACAAAAGAGAAGAGGAGTTGCTCCAAACTAGTGGAAAAAAGTGCTTGATAAAGAGTAAGCGACTTATAATTTTTCAAATTTACAAAAAGTAAATATTCATGTTGAACTTCGATATAATGTATATTTTGATCTCTATGTACTATATAAAGTCGGTTTGATTTCATCAGCGAACGCAGAAATTGAAGCAATCAATAAATTTGTTCTTTACAATTCTGAAGCGACACAACCGTGGGTTGCATTGTACGAACAAAAGAGGATGAAATGGGATAGTGACAGGAAATAATTCATACAGTTGAATGGTATAAGTGTGCCTTATCCCGATCATTTAAAAGAAAATATGCCAAAAATATGCCCTAATAGTTGGGTTGCTTCAGAGAGAAATACAGTGCAACTGGTCATTACCCGTGTGCTGAAGGGGATGCGCTAAACATATGGATTGGGTGCAACAACTCGATAATAATCTATTAAATTTATATGTACATTTGAAAATTATAGGACATCTATATTTCATATTTTAACTGTTGGGTAATTATAAGACACATGACACTAGTTTTTTTTTAACTTTTTTATAATAGGTTCATTTGTTCCCATTTATGTGGGTATATGGATAGAATTCTCACACACAAAATGCCGATGCTGGAAACATCACACAATACTATGGAGTGGAAGTCGAGTTCGATCAATCTAGTCGATCTAGCCACCGTGATCAAAACCTAGTACGAGGGACATTAGGTTACATCAGAAAGACACAAGATATCATTGAAGTGGATTTCTCTTCTTTGCAATGTGTTATTTTTAGGTGCAAGTGGTGGGACACCTTTAATCGTAATAATGTAAAGGAGGATCACAATAGTAGGCTGATATGTATCAACTCTAGAAAGTTGTGAGATGAAGCTAAGGAGCCCTATGTTTTCCCCAAACACTACAACCAGGTGTTTTTTTACCGAGATGTGTTGGATGGGGATTGGTGGTTCATATTGAGACATAACCCTAGATCAAAAAATATTTTTGAGAACAATAGTGTTATCATGCCATGCAAGCTGGAACATAATGAGGGTGATCATGAGAACCAAGAATGATATGGTACATGTGTTATTTGATCATCAATATCTATACTTTTTAAGATGGGTTTTTCGAAACATTATAATATTTATTTTGAATTAATTGGTAATTTTCATTGTTTTAATGTTAAAATCAATATTTCACTTTATAATTTGCAATTATGTTGATCTCAAAAACAATGGTGTATTGTATTATTTTTTGTTTTGGTATGCAAGATCATAGTAAAATAATGATAATTCTAAAGAACATGAATTTATTTGCATTATTTTCTAAACTTTATTATGTTACAATAATTCATATTATTCTAGATTTATTATTTTACAATTATTTAAAATTTTTAATAAATTCATTTCACATTAATACAATTAAAATTTTGACATTAATACAATTAAAATTTTACAAATAAAATCATTTCATAGTAATACAATTAAAATTTTACAAATATTTTACATATAATTATAATTATAATTAGAATTACAATTACAATTTTACAATTTCATGTACAATTACAATTACAATTATAATTACAATTACAATTACAATTAAAATTTACAAATATTATACATATAAAAATTACAATTAAAATTACAATTAATACAAATACAAATACAATTTTAGAATTTTACATACAATTAAAATTACAAATATTACAATTTTACAATATCATGATCATTTAATATTAAATTAATTAATAAGCATCACGATAATGATAACCATCGCACAAACATCATATTTGACTAAAAAACACATTTGAATTCGCTAACATCATTGTGATCATGATCATCTAGCAAAACATAATTAGCATTATATAACATCGTCACAACACAAACATCAAATATACATCTCATGTGAAATAAATGCTATCACATACACATCTATCTGCAAGCTGCACATTAAATGAACATATCTAACATGACCTAGCAATATACACATCTTGATGATCACCAACATGTAAATTAAGTACAATTGCAACATGAACATAAAATACATGGACCATATATATATATAGATATATAACTGCATAATGTCAAAAATATACAACTGTAATATAAATGTCATCTATCAGTTGGTGGTACATCATCAATAACAGTACTATTTGAGGCTTGCTCAATAAATGGTGCAGCCTCGACAAGTTGATCAGTCGATACATGTCGATCATCGCGTGCCTGCTGATCTGGTACTAGTGCATCATGTTGATCATGATCAACTTTCGGCTTCTCATCGTGATGACTGGACATGGTCGATGGTCCAGCCTGTTCATGATTATTGTGATGACTGGACATGGTTGATGGTCCAGCCCTCTCTCCATGATGACTGCTGCTTGATACTAGTGGAGGCTGCTCATCTGGCGCAACGCGAGGCGAACGATGATCACTCTCTTGATCGTCATCATCAAATGATGCACCTGCGCTACTCGCAAACTATCAATCACGTGCTGCATCTCGACCATGGCTATAATGTGCAAGGGTCCTCCTCAGCTACAGAACTAAGGTCATAGCTACTGCGACATGTCGCATCAGGCTGTACATGCCACGCGTCATGCCTCTCCACATATGCACCAACCTACCATCGACCCATATGTCTGTCATAGTAGTGGGCCTGAATCCTGCCTCAACAATCAATGAACAGAGTTGGTCGCCCAACTCCATCCTCAATTTTTTGTCAAGCCTACCGCGTCTAGCAAAATGCGGTAGCGGCACACCAACAGGAGCAGGTCTCTCTACACCGACCTCTGAATGATTCTTAGCATCTGGCATATCCTGATCATCATCAGGATCCACACCTTGATCATGTGTTGGTACTGGCATGTCCTCGCCATCAAAAGATCCAATGTCTGGAAAATATATACAAGTATAGAACAATAATTAGGCAATTTCATTACACAATTTAATAAAAATAAGTTAAAGAACATGTTAAAATAAATTTAAATAAAACAATAATATTACCTCTATCATTCGGCGGTTCATCATCTGTGAAGAGGATATTGGCACATCCTCACCAATCTAAACCAGCATAAGGACATGTGACCATAACAAAGGGATGCTCATCAACACTGGCTAGCAACTCCAGTGCATCATGCGATATCCTCGTGGAAAACTCAGCCTCGCCCCTCTTGGGCATCATCTATCCCCACATGTGAATCTATGCCTCCAACATTGGCCTACGAGGTTGCCGAAAAAAAGTAGGCCTCATCTCTAGAAACCTCTCAAAAAATAAACAAAAAACCTCTAAAGAAAGCAGGAAGTTGACCCTCCCTTGTGCATGAGAACGACATCTATCTAAGGCTGTACAAAACTACCGCAAAAAAATGGCAGACCACCTAACAAGTCATGGCTCCTGTACTAAATAATCAACATAATATAGAAGTGAGAAACTAATGCGTTTCCTGTCACTGGTGTTGTGTGAAATGGTCGAAATCAGAAGTGAGAGGCGCATCAATTCCTGAATACAAAATGCAACAATACGTAACTGACCTCCGGAGACCTGAAAAATCTGAAGGAGACAATATATCTGTGCTAATGTATCTCTGGGAGTACACCAACTAAATTTTCTGCATAGCCAATTTGATCCTCTAGGAATGAGAGAAAATCCACCCCTCTCCTCGATAGCCCTGTAGTGAAATATATGTCCTCCTCAGTGGGAATGTACCACTGGTTAGGACCAACCAGGAATGCCTGTAGGTGGGCATTCCACCTGTGGATAATATGTCTAAAAAACAAACCATGGCCCTTTAGGAAAGTAGCCTCCTCATAGAAATTGAGGAGGCCTACCTACCTTAAGAGCCCTTGGGTAGCTACTATAATAGGGCGAGGGTACGCATCTCTCTCCCTCTCTCGTGCTTCCAACAAGTGAACCATGTTATACTGGTTCACCTGTTGTTGATGTTGTTCCATCTATTCTCTCCTTTCACGTCTCTGAATGATTGATATATTAAATACAATTTTTTTATTAAATGAGACATGTATTTAGGAATATACATATATAATTTTTTTTTGAAAAAAAAAATAGTCAGTGTGCCACAAAAAACATGCATGCATCAGTACCGGTGCGTCTTTTTTTGTCGCGCACTGATGGCGGTGCACCAGAAAATATTCAGCGCACCGACGGTGGTGCACTTGAAAATTTTCAGCATAATGCCCTCCTAGCATTCTTCTTAAGTCAACGGTGCGATGGTATAATAGACCGCACCGTTGACTATGGACCGTGTCGGGAGGGTGGTTCACTGACTAAACTCTACACCCCGGGCCATATAGTTCGATCAGTGCACCGACCTCCTGATATCATTACATAGTCAATGATGCAGGCTTTTACAAGGCCACACTGTTGACCCTGCTGAAATGCTGAATGCAGTGTGCTGACAAAAATACCTGCCCTGGGTCGGATACTTAAGTCAATGCACTGCATTACCACTATTCCACATGGTCAACGGTGCAGTTGGGTAACCTACTACATCGCACTTTTTTTAAAATTTTAAAATAACACTATTCACCTTTCAATATCTCCTTGGAACCTGCACAGATACTATTAGCACCGGTTGCGGTGAAACCTGTAAATTTATAGGCAGCACTGCGAATCGGTGCGAGCCGAACGACTCGAGCGCACTGCTCGACAATTATTTTTTTTTCTTTTGAATGGTTAATTTTAAGGTAATTTGAAATTCTAATCCACTAAAAGGCTTAATTATGGAAAAATAAGAAAAATACCTGTATATTTGACTGTCGAGGAGGCATATTGACTATAGTATTTTTAAAAATAAAATTTCCCACCGTTTTGCAAAATTCAAGGTAGAGATTGGTGGGAAATGCACAACAAAAGTGCGTGCAATGGGTGCAATGGGAGCACCGATGTCATGGTGGCTTAGATAAGGATAAATTGCACCGGTGCTTGAGAGCTTTGGAGCACTGAGGAAAGTGAAAAATGTGGTTTTTTGGTCGTAACTTTTTTTTATTTAACGATGTTTTGGTGCACGGGGTTTTATAGACGCACTGGTGCGGTTTATTAAGACAACGCCAGGTGATTTTTGTTTTGGTGCGGGGATTTAGGATGCATCGGTGTAGAGTCTTTGTAAAGCACTTGTGCTCTACAGTAATTAGACGCACTGGGCGGATGTGTACAGAGTGCACAATGTCTTCTATGCCAATGTTTTGTGCACACCGGTGCTTTCTCTTGTGAAACACACCGGTGTGGTTTAGGATGATAAGCACATCGAGCGAAAAACATCCACAAAAACCTCCACCCTCCAACCTCCTCTAGTAACCTCCACTATAAACGGATGTATGGGGTATTTTTATAAGGGGTTCCTCAAAAACATCCACTAGAGGGTCTTTTCCTTATAGTGTTTTGGCCATAATTTTAATGTAATATAACTAAAAGAAAAGCTTTTTCAATTTCCTACAAACATATACCACTTAGATATTCAAATTTAGGACAATAATTACAAGGAAAATAATACTTTGAACATTTCTATAAAACATTTTTTATTCGCTGAAACAAAAATATATTTAGAATTTATGTACACCAGAAATGAGTTTGTATTATATTATTTTGGTTTTATTAGAAAATTATTACTTAGTTTCAATTATAATGTTCTTTTAAGCAACGATTTCAATGTATTATTTGTGAATGGGAAAAACATAGTGAATTCGAATGATGTCACAGCTGACATGGATGAGAGTGTAGAGATAGCAATGAGCAATAGTATAAAAGAACATGTCGCAAAAAACAAAATGAAAGTAATATAAACCAACGAATAAATAAAATAAATTAGGTAGTTATAGGCACATTTAATTAACTGTGTCATTTTTATTTATTTTTTCTTCGTGTCCTTAAAAAAAATTATTTCAATTCAATGATCACGAATAGGAAAATAGAAGCTTATTCTACGCCATTGTTGATCGAAGATATCAGTAACAATATAGCTGAGGATTTTCATGGTGTTGTCTTGGTTACATGTCGAACATTTTTAGACAAAGAAAACAAGACAAAATAAATAATTCATGTAGACTTAATAGATAAAAAAGAGGAAAAATAACATTGACTGTGCCAAAATAGTGAATCATATATCACGAGGAAAAAATTATTGCGAATGATGGTTTTTCTATTAGATATTGCGAAATAATTCCAAACCATAATTATGAAAGTGGTGATTGTGAATAACCTATTTGTCTAAATAGTTTTAGCAGTGTAGGAAACAATTTTTCTATTTGTGCAAAGTACTGATTCTTTCCAAATATAATAATTTCAAAACTATCATGTGATGAGGATGTGTTTTCAATTGCCACAATCGTTTCTATTGCAATTTTTGTAACACACAAAATATTGAAATATGTCCTACAAATGAAATACGACAATGAAAAATAGGAGAGAGAAACAATAATGTTTGATTTATTTGAATGTTTTATTGTTACAAAGCTATTCTCTATGTGTTTTTTTCCCCAAAGAGAAACTTTTATTAAAAAAAAAATGAAGTTACGTGTGTGTAGGTCAATATACCCCAATGTTCAGAAAACATTATTGTTCATCTGTTATATGGTTTTCATGTACTTCTTTACAATTTTTGCATATGCAATAGGTTCAAGTACATGATAAACTTATTTTGGAATGTGTTTCAATTCAACGAGAATCGCAACAAGACATTTTTCCGTTGATATTGCTAAAAAGTATAGTTAGAAAACAAGAAAGATTTTTCTAAAATTTACAACCCATGTTCATAATTCCATTGAAAACATGAAATAAAATTGAAAATATAAGAAACCTTCTTTCCTTGCATAGTGGAATATGTGCGTTAAACTATATTATATTATTTATATATACATAGATAAAGAACAAAAAATAAAAATACATTTGATTTCATTTTACTAAGCCTATTTTTCTATATCATTTTTACAGTACTTGAAAGGATATGTGACAATGAATAGTACACATATGAATCCATTCGATACTGTATGTGTGAAATGCAATACTCCAATTACAAATGATAGAACTATGAATAAAACTATGCTTTATTTCATCGGTTGCAAGCATGATGATTTCTTCCTTTATTTGATTTGTTAAACTGTGTCATACAGGAAAACGACATGAATAAAATATAGTTTGTTGTGAAAGGTGTGGAACTGGAAAATGTATTACGCACACTACAACAAATTTCCTATGATCAATACTGTGTAGAAAACTCATATGTTTTTGAATTTTTTCTAACTTCGAGACACATGGAACATTTACAATAAACCATTGAAACATAGTTATATGTATAAAATGATGATTTTATTTCTTATAATTATCAGGAAATATGGCGTCGACGTAGTTCTTTTTTTCTTCATTATCAATCATCCTAACATTCCCTTAAAGTTTCTCATTTAGGAATTGTATTTTGGTTGAAGAACTCTTTTGCTTTACTGAATGATTGGGATCCGATTTCCCATTCTCAAAAGATATACTAGACTTATGAGAACAATATTAGCGATGCAATCATTAGATAAAATAAGGTGATTTATTATACTAATGAAAATTCTAGAATGAAATTGTACAAGAACATATTTCAATGAACTATTTTGTTCGGGCTTTATGTTTCGTATTATTCTATGTCATGTTTTCTTTATCGCAATTTATTTTCTTACATTATTTCATTAATTCATCAAATGTTCAAGTTCTATAACTAGACAAACAATATTGCTAGTTGGTTACATGGTAATTTGTAGTTTGGTTAATCATTTTCTGGTGAAATTGTTATTAATTAATGGACTTTACAATCATGATTTTATTTTTTTATGGAGTCGACTAATCTAGTATTCTTTGTATTAAAAAATATATTTGAAGCAAGATGTAAACAAATATCTAAATGAATCATTGTCATACAAAGATGAAAGGAATTTATAATTTGAATAAGAAATATTACAATATAACTTATAATATATGTTGCATTTATACATACATCTATAACCTAGAATAGTTTGATATGTTTTATTTCATTAACTATGTTAAGAATATTAAAATACATAGCATTTAGCATATACTGAATTTCAAAATTGGTTAAATAAATAGAAAAAAGTTGGCAATGATTTATTTAAAAATTAAGCATTGTTCATAGACATTAATGCTTCTAGTGATTATGCTACCATAATGGATATGTGATTGATATATTCATGTTTTGCAAGAAATATTATGAAAATATTCTTATGACATCTAGTCCATCTTCGAGTTGCCTAAGAATTTGTTGAAGCTCCAATATTTTATCCACGTCATTAAAATATCTTGACTAAGCATTAAGATATCTTGGCTCTATGCATATACCTATTCCTCTACGCTTCTTCCATTGTTTATTTGTGCAATTTTTTTTTTTGTTAGTAAGAAATTCTAAAAATAATAGGAAAATTAAAAATTAAAACCTGAAAACACATAATATTTAGAAAAAAATCGATTGCATATAACTTACTAATGAGCCTAGAAGAAAATGAACATTGGAAAATTTCTTTGACATGAAACATGCCTACCTATAATGCGTCAAAAGTGATAAGTGATCTAAATCATGAATTGGCATCTAAGTTTTGAAATGACATTTAACTATTGTCAATTTTAATGGTATTCATTAAACACTCATCATCGTCAATATGGCTAGTACTAATTTGAATGATCTTTGATGATAAAAGACTGTAGTGAAATATGTTGCTTTAAATAATATACCTTTTACTTAAGTTTGAACTTCACTTAGTCCAATTAATATGATACGTTTCATGATTGGTCTATTTTAGATGCTTTATAAATCGATATCGAGATACTATTTTATTAATATCCTAAACCGTATTCTATTTTGATTAATTAAAACTATTTTTATAATAAATAGAAGTATTTTCCATATTTATTAATTGAACCAATGTGTATTGAACATATTTACTATGTAGACTTACCTTGCTATCAGCCATCTTTTACTTTGTGGAAGATGAAGTGATTGCTTATATGAAGTGACTATCCAAATATTAAATGAACCAGCTAACATTTTATAATTTTGTATGGTTTTTGTTGTTTTGCGTTAAGCTAGAAACTAGCATTCCAAAACTATTATAAGATTTCCTACATAATAAAATATTTGATTTTAAAATTTAGACTTTAACAACCTAACAAAGCTTTCATGATCCAGAAAAATTTCAAGACCATTACATTGCCGAAAATAATTATGTTTTGAACATCATGAGAAAGCTACGACTCAATAACACAATCCTTTTACATGTTGCACTTCCATATAAGCACACCATAATAGAAATGACTCTCCAACTATTTAGTCGATAAATAGCCTTCGAAATAGATTAAAATTTCCATCAAAGAAACATAATCAGTTCCCTTCGAATAACTATCACTTTGCCTTCAACCTAATGTCTAATACATAAACGGTACTTATTCCACATATCCTCAATTTACGATAACGATTCTGATTGGTCACATGTATATTCAAACTATCGATCACCAAAGCCAACACCAACAACCATTCTAAATGAAGCCACTCTTTTAAAATAACTATGTATTCTTCAATTAACTGAATAAATATTGAAGGAAGTATTTTATAATATTGATAGATATGATTTTATTGATATGTTTGAAACCAATAATCATTACAAAATTCATCAAAATGGATCCTATTAAGCACCTGAGGTATAATTTAATTGCATGTCAATTTGTTGAATATATAATAATATGATTGCTAAGTATTAATTTATTATTCAATGCTAACTATGATTTCCATGTTTTCGCATCTTCACAATCATTAGTATCTCTATATAGTTTTCACATATAACACTCTTTCCCTTTCTCACATGATTTAGTACTAAATGCTTCCAATAGTTTGTACACTACCTATTATCATTACAATAATTACTAATAAAATATGTTTTAAACACTATTGTTAAACTACACAAGTAGCAAGTACAAACTATTGGCTATGAAGTGTAGAGAAGTTGATTGCGTGGAATTATATGTTAGCTTTAAAATTTTCTGCACTCACACTTATGTTCCGAGAAATAATATTCAATGCATTGTGTGGCAACACATAAAAATCACTATTCCCTGCACTTCCACATAAAGCTTCCATTATGTAGATATTTTTGTGCAAAAATATTTCATGATATGAAAAAATTTCATTGTAAAAATTTTTATTCCCTCTTCATAAACTTTAGTCTGTCAATCCATCACAAAACATGTAGGCCACCTTTCATAAATTTTCAAAATCGACCCACATAAAAATAAGCTCAAAACAATATTCCAACTAAATACAAAACCAGTGAATACCAACTGAAGCAAGCCAACCAACTAGATCACTGAATCAATCAATCCAATATACCGTATATGAAACACTTAACACCAATACCAATACAAAAAACTGATACGCCAATTACTGAATCACTGAATTGCAACAATGCTAATGCCAACGTGCCAAACAAAAATCATTGAATCATAAGCCACTGAACACCAATTATATCTCTAAATTAATGACCATGCCCAACCCTAGCTATCTAATATTATGAATCCAAATCATCAACATTGCATATATAAATCCATAAACTCAAGAAGCAAATACATAATGCTAAACCCTAGTTATCTAAGAATAGGAAGCTGTAGAAGATACATAATCCTATCATAGTCCAAAAACACTCACTAATGCAAAAGTCATTGTGCAAAAAATGCTATCTTTGAATGTGAACAAGATTCAATAGATCATATGACAGTTCCTCAAACCCTAACTCATTAGATACCAAGTAAAAATTGATATTATCGAGCCAATTATCTTCACAAGAATGTTGTCATACATGAAAACAAGTAGTAAGCCATATCATAGATCCATATTCATCTAGGATGTATTTTTTCACATGAACCACACTGACATCATAGGTACAATTGCTATCATAGGAATTACACTCCTTGAACAAGAGCTTTTCCTTACTCAACGCAATTATATAACCATATGATTGTTATGAAACCATCTCACAAAATAGAAGAAAATATAGATAAACAACTTATAAATCAAATTCTTCGAGGGAGCAACCTCCTTTACATTACACAAATGAACAATTCTTAGATGATACAAATGAAAGATCCTACCTTCTTTATATAGGAGTCTAAGGGGTCACAATATAACAATATGGGGACCACATGGGAATAACCATAACAATAATGGGGATATACCTATGGGGAAAAACAATAACAATATGGGGACTACATGGACACAATAATAACAATAATGGGACTACACTGACAATAAAAATAATGGGATACACTAGTATTATAGGGACCTAACATTCCCCTCTCCTTCAAACACGTGTTTTCCTCAACACTTGTGTAGTTCTGGATGCTTCTGTATAAAATTATTATCCTCACATGTGGAATATTCAGTGGTTAAGTTCTTCCACTTGATGAGGTACTCTAAAATTTATCGATTTCATAGCTGTCAAGCTCTTGTTTCCGTGATTGATTTAAGTTCCGATATGATTTTTCCTTCCTCATCAAGTTCTAGATATATTGTTTGAACTGGGATTTTGTCACCTATAACCTTCTTTAAGCATGAAACATGAAAAATTGGGTGGACTCGAGAAGATGCAGGAAGCCACAACTTGTATTCCATAGTACCAATATTTTGTGATAGATTGTAAGGACCATATTACTTTGGAGAAAATTTATGATACTTCTTAGCTTTCTTGAGGGAAATTTGTTTTTATGGTTGTAGCCATAAAAATACCCAGCCACCTACATCAAACCTATTTCCCTGCGATGTTGATTTGCATGTAGTTTCATTCGATTCTCCACCAAAGTTAGGTTATCCTTTAAGAGTTAGAGAACTTGTTGTTGATTCTCGATGTGATCTTGCACTGCTTGAACCTTATCATTTTCACTTAAATATGATTTCGATGTTTGATACTGTAGTGAGTATAATTGTGCCATTACGCTTATTTATTCTTTCTTTAGAAGATTTTTCATGCCATTAGAGCTCATTATCTTTCTAGGTTTCCATACGATACCCCTTAATTCAACTTCCTATCCTTCCAAAATTATTTTAAAGAAGATTTCTTGAAAATTAAAATTTATTGTACCCAAAGGTTGTAACCATTAAAATATTAATAAAACATCAACACCACCAATTGGAATGGAAAGCATTGGGTTGTTAAATAAATACCCACCCATGGTTATATTGATATTATGGCACTTTCTAGAGAAATTTATTGTTCCTCCATTTGTAAACATCACTTGACAATATGGTGTTAGATATAGGAAGCAATTAAATTCCTTGGATATCTTACAAGGAATAAAATTATGGGTACTCCCTGAATCAATCAACGTTATTACCTTTTTCTTCTTGATATGTCCTTCTATCCTGAGAGTTTAAGGAGTGTTAATTCCTTCCAATGTATTACAAGATATGTTTGGATTCATTTCTTCTTTCTCTAAGGTCAGTTCCTGGTGCATAACCTCTTCTTTTAAAGTTTCTTATTCCTTTTATTCCTCCTCTACACAATCTGATGTAGGAGCATCCAGATTTATCCAACAATGTGGTTGTGTGTTCACATGTTTTGGCTAACAAGAGGTGGATAAACATTGGTTATTAATATTTTACTTATTTTTAAATGAGAGGTTTTAGTTTTTTTTGATTTGCTAAATTAATTAGGAATAAAATAGAAAATTGGTTTCTCCCTGCGAGGAGATTAAACCAAATAGATTAGATCATGAGGATAGGATAACATGTGTTTGTTAGAGTGGTTCAAATATAAAGATATTAAAAGACGATAAGAACCGACTTTAGGTAGATATATATCTGCATGAATAGGTGTGAGAGAAGCGTGCGAGAGCTGTGATAGAGGAGTGGATAGAGAGGAGAAGAAAATGTAAAATCCAGCAATCCAAGGGCTTGGCTCTGTGTATTTCATTTCTAATTTAATTACAAGTAGTTTGTATTTTAGTTTAGGTTATCTGGTTTAAACTGTCCGATTTTTATTTCTCTGTTGAATATCGCATTAACCGCACATGATAAGGGCAATTAGATGTTCAGAAAAAAATGAGGACCGTTAAAGCTTGCATAGATCAACGGTGGGAAATCACATCGCAACCCGTGAAAACTTTGCACATCGCAGGATATAGTATTTATGGTTAAGACTTCCCAATATAAGTTATTTACCTTGAAATGCAAATTAGATCAGAAAATATAGAGGGTGGACCATCGGATCCAAAAAAGACCAACGAGGGAGATCAAATCGCAGCGGGAACGATTTCACAAATCGCAAAGTTTAGAGTTTTGTGTTAAGGCCGTCGCATGGTAATTTATTTTGTATGAAATGCGATGAGGAGAGGGGCCACATGTGAACATTACACATTATCACAGATTGAATGGAATAGGAGTTAACCACTAACTTAAGTATGAAAATGTGCGAAGTGCGAAATCGCGAAATCACAAGTTTGTTAAATTGTTAAAAGTGAAAAGTTGTGGGGAAGGAATATCGTATAAGTTTCGAAGTATGATTCACTTGGGATTGATTCGAAGTGTTGTGGGACCCTCCAGAAATAATTTTCACGTGTATGCAGGTGATTTGGGTTTATGTGCGATTTGTTTTAAAGTGACCATTGTTGATTGTGCGCGTATGTATGTTTAATAAACTCCAATATTGCAATCTACTACGAGTAAAGGAATTTTATTTGGAAACATAATCCACAGGTCCATGGTATATTCTAATTATATTGTAGCTTGTTTGCTTCATTTGGTATCAGAGCAGCCGTTGAGTTTTTCTCTCTAAGGTTGGAGCAAATATGCCACCCAGGAGAGGAGCCGACATAGGTCGGGGAAGGCCAGAAGCTAATGCAATTTTGCTAGATGAGATTTGACATATTCGTATAAGAATGGAGACAATAGAGACTAATCAGAGGAGAGCACCTGATGAAGGAGATGTCAACACAACAGAGGAAACTTCAGAGGAAGAAGAAGCGGTAGAAGACGAGGTAGCTAAAGTTTTGAAAATATTAGTGGGAAACCGAGAATGGAGGCTCCTTCATACGAGGGGAATCTTATTATAGATTATTTTATGGATTTTATCAGTTCAATGGATAATTATTTTGATTTGGAAGAGATTGAAGATAAGAAGAAGGTAAAGTATGTAGCTACCAAGTTGAAGGGGCATGCATCTATCTGGTGGGATGAACTACAAACATCCTGAGTTAGAAAAGAAAATCCTAATATCAAGCAGTGGGATAAAATGATAAGTAAGTTGAAGAATAATTTTATGCCAAAGGACTATCAATTGAATTATTTCAAGTAATTGCAGAATTTGAGGCAGAAAGGAATGACTGTCAAGGAGTATACAGAGGAGTTTTACAAGCTGAGCATTATAGCAGGACATGTTGAAGATGATATGGAGAAATTAGTGAGATAAATCAATGGTTTAAGGCATGACATACAGGATGAAGTCAGTTTTTTGAGTCTGAAGACAATTGAGGATGCCTACCAAGCAGATTTGAAGGTAGAGGAGAAAATCTTGAGGAAGAAAAGTCAGAAGAATAGAGGTGAAATTCCAACAAGAGGAAGAGGAGCGTTCAAATCAATATTTCAACACTCTCAAAACAAAGTAGGAGGTTCAAGTAGAAGACCGCCACAGAGGAGACTTTGGTAGAGGGAGATTTGCAACCAGAGGTAGAGGCCGAGGAAGAGAAATTTGGTGCTACACATGTGGAGAATGGGGACACAGATCATGGGATTGTCCTCATAACAAACCAACAAATCAATGGAATGTGAATGTAGCTAAAGAAAAGGAAGAAAATCCTCAGGTCACTGGAAAAGAAGAAACACCTGAGGAATGGGAGTCTTTGTTGCTCAAAAGAGTATTGCTTAAGGCAGAGAAGGAAGGGAATGAGCTAGTGTAGAGGAAGAGTCTATTCAGGACTATATGAAAGTGTAAATAAAAGTGCTACAAAGTTTTTATTGACAGTGGAAGAAGTGATAATTTTGTTTCCACAAAGATGATTGAGAAATTGGGGTTGAGTAATATGGTACACCCTACTCCTTATAGAGTGTCCTGTCTATATAAGGGACATCATATTTTGGTGACGGAACAACGAAAAGTAGAGATACAAATCAGTACATATAAGGATGTCATATTGTGTGATGTGATGCCAATGGATGTGTGCCATGTATTGCTAGGAAGACCTTGGAAATTTGACAGAAAATCCATTCATGATGGTAAAAGGAATACCTACACCATAGAAAAGGATGAAAAGAAGCACATATTGCTGCCATTGAAGGATGAAGCATATAAAGGAACAAATGAAAATAATGTTAGGCTGATTAGTGGAAAGGATTTGCTGCAAGAAGTAAAAAAGGAGAAAGAAATGCATTTTACTTTTGTGGGTAAACCCAAGGTAATTCTGACTTCTACAAATTTAGACAATCTACCTGTGGAAATTAAAAATCAGTTAGATGATTATGCTGATATAGTTGTTGATGAGTTACCATGCAAATTTCCACCAATATGAAGTATCAATCATCACATAGATCTAATACCTGGTGCAAGTTTACCAAACAAAGAAGGATATAGAATGACCCCTCGGGAGAATGAAGAAGTTGGAAGACAGGTACCGGAGTTATTTGATAAAGGAGTAATCAAAGAAAGTCTTAGTCCATATGCAGTACTAGTCGTTCTTAGTCAAAAGAAACGAGGTTAGTGGCGTATGTGTACTGGTTCCAGAGCCATAAAGTAGATCACTATCAGGTATATATTTCCATTGCCACGCGTAGATGATTTGATGGATTGTTTAAGTGGGTCAAAGTATTTTACTAAAATAGATCCGAAGAGTGGATACCATCAAATAAGGATTAGAGAAGGAGATGAATGGAAGACTACTTTTAAGACCAAAAGTGGATTGTATGAGTGGTTAGTGATGCCTTTTGGGCTCACTAATGCCTCAATGACATTTATGAGACTAATGAATGAGGTTTCGAAAGAGTATGCAGGAAAGTTTGTGATAGACTATCTTGATGACATTCTCATTTTCAGTCAGAGTAAGGAGGAGCATTTGGAACATGTGAAGCTGGTGTTAAGTAATTTGCAAAAGGAGAAGTTGCTCATAAATTTGAAGAAGTGTAGTTACATGAAGAAGGAGCTCATTTATTTGGGATTTATACTCTTAGAAGAAGGCTTGAAGATGGACCCATAAAAAATTCATGTAATACCAGATTGGCCAAATCTGAGAAGTGTATTTGAGGTAAGGAGTTTTCATGGTATTGCAAGTTTTTACAGGAAGTTTATAAGAGGTTTTATTTAGATCTATGCACCAATAATTGAAACAATAATAGAGAGAAACCGACCATTTAAATGGACAGAAGTAGCAGATCAGAATTTCAAGTTGTTGAAAAATAAGATTACTAAAAGCCCTGTTTTGGCCTTGCCAAATTTTGATAAAATATTCGAAGTTGAGACTAATGCTAGTGGGATAGAAATTGGAGCTGTCTTGAGTCAAGAGCAGAGATCGATAGCTTATTTCAGTGAAAATTTAAATGAGCCCAAGAAGAAGTATTCATCCTATGGTAAGGAGTTCTATGCTATTGTGCAAGCTTCGAAGAAATAGAGGCCTTATTTGTTGCCCAAAGAATTTGTGTTGTATTCAGATAGCCATGCATTATAGTTCATAAATAATTAGTCGAAGTTGAATGAAAAGCATGCAAAGTGGGTGGAGTTTTTGCAGAGTTTTACCTTTGTAATCAAACACACAAGTGGTAAGTCAAACAAAGTCATTGATGATTTAAGCAGAGTAAATTTGATTTTGTAGGAATTGAAGATTGGAATTTTGGGGTTTGAAGAGATGATTGACATGTACGAGGAAGACACATATTTCAAAGAAATATATGCAACTATTAATAATCCAGTCATTCATAATAGAAGCCAGTTGTTAGATTACTTGATTCAAGGAGGATTTCTATTCAAGAATAATAATTTGTGTATACCAAACTATTCCATGAGGGAAAATCCGATTAAGGAAAAATACAGTGGAGGACTGTCTGGACACTTTGGAAAGGATAAAAAATTTTCTCAAGTAAGTGCTTTTTATTATTGGCAAAAAATGCAAACTAATATCAAAAAGTTTGTTGAGAAGTGCAGGATTTGTCAACATGCCAAAGGAAGAAGCCAAAACACTGGGTTATATCAGCCATTGCCAATACCCAATAGACCTTGGGATGTTGTCAGCATTGATTTTGTTTTGGGTTTTCCAAAGACTCAAATAGGACATGGTTCTATCTATGTTGTCGTAAATAGGTTTTATAAAATGGCTCATTTTATTGCTAGATTGGAGGTTTATGTGGTGTAGTTTTTCAGATGTAAAAATCGGAACATCCACATTCGTCATTTTTAGTCTATGTTTCGAGTCTAAATCAAGACTCGTCTTCAGGAAAACCTGCTAATAAGAGAAAAGATCAGGGGAAATAAATAGTGGAAAGAGAGAGATGAAAAGTGTTGACCAGTTTTTGAATTTTTTTATTAATTTACTTAGCTATTTATTTTAGTTTTTTCAAAAAACATTGTTTATTTTATTTCTAATTTAATAATGACCCATTTAAAATTATTATTATTACTGTTTAATTAATTATTTAATGGCTATCCTACCTTATTTAAATTTATTGAAATAAATTTTATTAAAACTTTTATTATATTTGTTAATACTAATTTTTTAGAGAAAATGTATAGGTAGTTAAGACATAAATAATTTCAAGATGGTTAATATATATTGTATAATGGATAAATATAAAATTTTATTTCATTTTAATACTAAAGAGATATTATAAGGGTTGATTTATTATTATTTTCTTAAAATTAATTGATTTTTTTCTTTTAATTGTATTAATTCTAAATATAAGAGTTATTAATAAGTAAAGATGGTTGTTACAGAAATAAGAAATGCCTGGTTAAGTAATGTCACAAACTGTAGCTTTCATTAAAGGTATTTTGGAAGAAAACGGAGACGCGATGGCATCTAGGGTTTATCAGATTTCAAGCTTCCATGTCGCCGACCTGGGCTCGCTCTGCGCGGATAGATCAAGTAGCTTTGGACTGCTAACTTCTTCCATCAATACAGAACATCATGCATTCCAAGCCGCTCTAGACAGCAGCGTAGACAGAACCCAGAGTACCCGCTGCCTCTCGTCTCAGATTTGTAGAGGAAAGCAGAAGCCTGCTCTCTCTGCCTTGTTTCAGATCCAGATCTTACTCCTTTCTGGAAAAAAACTGCTACAATGGGTGAGCTCTTCGGATCTAGTGCAGGACCTCAAGCAAATCCTGCAATATAAGCTGGGGATTCCCTATGCATCTCAACGACTCCTCCACGAAGGTAAACAAATTGAAGATCTTTACCCCCTTTCTTTTTACGGCATTAAGAGAAATTCTACCATCATTTTTACCCTTCGTTTGCGAGGGGGAGCTGTTGGACAGTCATCTACAGCTGCGGATTTTTCATACAAAGATGCTGTCCATGCTCAGATACCTAAGAAAACAGACCCACCAGCTCAGGCTCCAAAACCCTTTTTGGTGGACAAACTGGAGGAAACCCCCACTGTTGAAGTAATGCATCCAAAGCTGGATGAGCAAATACAAAAGTTTGCAAAGCATGCCATTATTTGTAGGTTTAATGGGCTATGGCCACGCACAGCAGACCTCTACCAATGGATTCACTCTAACTGGACAAACAATTGCAGGATTCTACTCTGCTCTAAGGGTTTCTTCATTGTAGTGTTTGCTTTCAGTGAGGACTACCAAAAAGCATTAACTGACGGCCCAAGGTGTTGGGGCTCAGCAGGGTTATTCCTCACCCCCTGGTTCCCAGTTTTCGACCCCTCTACAGCAGTCATCACCAAGCTCCCCATCTGGGTCAGACTTCCTAATCTCTCGGCGCATCTATGGCACTTCGCTGTATTCCAAGGGATCGGCAATACTCTAGGCCGCTTTCTGGCTACAGACCCCTCTAGAGGGGAACAGGGCATATACACCTACGCCAGAATCTGTGTAGAAATAGACATGAGCAAAGGCCTACCAGATCAGATTAACCTCAAAATTGGAGATTTCCATTGGACTCAGACCCTGGATTACGAGAACACAGCCTTCCGATGCCGGAATTGCCATCACACAGGGCACCTTCAGAGCTCTTGTCCCTCGATGACTGCCCTAAAGAAGAAAGCCAATCTTAAGCCGAAATCCAAAAGCTGGAAACCTCATGATCCTCCCCCCATGGATGATTTTGATCTCAGCTCAGATGAAGAGGAAGGGGATGCGGAAGGAATGGACGCAAAGCCGGCACAAGATCCGCCTTCGGCTTGTCCTAAGGATTCTAATGCTCCACCAAACTCACAGAAAAGAGCTCATGAGTCCTCTCCCTCGGATTCAGACAAGGAGACCTCTCCGTCAGCCCCGCTCAGTTTGCAAATCATGCCAGCTCAGCAGAATCAACTTGGCTGGGTCAAAGTTGGTAAAAAGAAAGGAAAAAAATGCCGAATAGTTGATTCTACCCACGCTGGGTAGACTCCCCTGTTCAGCTCTTGTTTCTCTGTTTTTGTTACTTGTTGCTTAGCACTGCTCTCTTTTTGTTCTCACTTAGGGGCCGAGGTGGATAGTTCATCCTTTCCGGCTGCCCATTCTCTTGCTTCTCTTGGATGTAATCTCATATTGTACCATACGTTCTCTTAATAGAATTAGTTTTACGGAGAAAAAAAAAAAAAAAGATGGTTGTTACTAAAACTAAGGGACAAATTTAGGGTTATTTAAAAAAATATATTTAAGATAGTAAGTAAAGGGAAGCTGTACATTATATTGGGAACTATAAATGATCCTAAATATTTTGAGATAATGCGTAGTTTATTATTATTATTATTATTGGAAGGGTTTATTAATTATGTAATGTAGCCTATCTAATATGCTATATTATATAGGAAGCAAAGAAAAAGGGGTAATGGCGGGATGAGGAGGTTAAAATATTTAAAAAGAGAGATAGTGGGAGGAAAGGTGCCAAGATCTGATATAGGAGGGAAAGGAGAAAGGAATATGGAAGGTAGGGGGAAGGTGTGAGGGGAGGAGTATATGAATGGGATATGTCTGGAAAGCATGCAAGGACAATGATGAGCGGGAGGATAGACGAGGTGTCGAAAACCAATATAGAGTGGGGGGGGGGGGGGTAAGGGGTTTAATTCACCGAGAAAGAAGAATATGAATCAGTTCTTATATTATCTGCGACCTCCATCTCTATTGAGGTTGTGAGGGTGTTTAATGATTTCCAGGGCTTCATGCACTTTATGCTTAAAATGATGCTTCTCATTGGTAATGATCACTACATCTTCAAGGCATATGTAGTGATGTGTCTTATTGGAGTACTCTACTAAAGCCGAGGTTTTGGTTCTTCCCAGTCTGATGTCTGCACCATGTTATTTAAACCTTATTTTAAAGGTCCTGCATATTTCCCCAATACAGTAATCTTCGCATGAACAATTAATTTTGTAAACACCTTTTTGGGTAAGGTGGTTAGGGTCATATTTGACTGATTTCATCCTCTGTCTCATAGTCATTAGAGGCTTGAAGGATGCTCTAATGTATTTCTTGGCTATAAATTTTTCCATCTTGTCCGTGACCCCTTGGATATAGGGGAGATATGCTTTTGTTGTTGCAGAATTGTCAGTTGAAATTCTTTTATTTCCAGATCTATCTCTTTGAATAGCTTTGTTGATGTATTTATTACTGTATCCCAAGTTCATAAATGATATTCTTAGATGTTCTATTTCTTCCTCAATATGAGTATCATCTGATATTCTAAAAGCTCTTGTAAAAATATTCAATAGAACCCCCATGTTTTGGGCAGGGTAGTGGTGTGAGCCAGCATGTAGGTAATTGTCAGTATGCTATTTCTTCCTGAACACTTTGTGCCCACGGGTTCCGTCTTCATTTCTTGAGAGGAGAATGTCAAGAAAAGGGATATGGTTGTTTACCTCACCTTCCATTGTAGATTGTATATATTTGGAAATGCTATTAAGGTGGTCCAGGAATATTTTTAATTCCTCATTACCATGTGGCCAATTGACATTGATGTCATCCATGAACCTAATCCAAAATTTAGGTTTAAATAGGTAGGAGTCAAGAGATTTATATTCAATTTTTTCCATGAAGAGGTTGACCACAATGGGGGAAAATGGATAACCCATAGAAACTGCAGATGTTTGTTCAAATATTTCTCCTTGGAAGGTGAAGAAGGTGGAGCGGAGACAAATCTCAGCGAGCTTAGCGGTCTGGGGGTCTGCGACTTATTTTACTACTTGAACTGATTCATCAAGAGGGATTTTTGAAAATAGTTGTACAACATCAAAACTTACAATTTTATCTTTGGGATCCAACTTTGCTTTTTTAATAAATTCAACATAATGTTTGGAGTCTTTAATGAATGAGCTAATTTTTACGACTAGAGGGGTGAGGGTGCTTGCCACAAATTTGGCTAATTCATATGTTGGAGCTTCGATAGTATTGACAATGGGTCATAGGGGATCACCAATCTTATGGATCTTGGGGGCACCATAAATGTGGGGCATGATCTCACCCTCCCGATATAGGCGCTTTTTTATTTTATCATCAAGATTAGACTCCTTAATTGATTTCCAGACATTTTTTATGACTTTGGAAAAGGGGTTTTCATTGAGTTTCTTATATTTGTGACTATTGTGAAGGTGATATCTCATTTTATTGACATATTATTATTTTTCCATAACCACTGCAGCCCCCCCTTTATCTGCTTTTAAGATGACAATCTTCTCATTAACTCTTTAATTTTTTTAAGGCACTTAATTTCTCTTTACTTAAATTTCTCTTAGGTAGTTTGGCTTTATTCAAAATGACGACACACTCTTGTCTCACGAGTTCTTTGTCTTCTTCAAAAAGAGGTTTGATGATGTCCTCAAATATCGCAAATGATTTCTTCTTTTGGAATACAGCTAGGAGCTACGACGAAATTGACTCCCTTGCTCAAAACCTCCATTCACGTATTATTTAATTCATGAGAAGAGATATTTACTACTTTTTAATTTTTGTTGTCGATGGGTGGTATGTTAATGGTGTTTCTTTGTAAAAAAAATAGTGATGCAAATCACATTGGTAATTTGTTTTTCTCTAAAGTTATAATACTACATGGACTGCCTGTGAGTATTGTTTCAGATAGGGATACAAATTTCGTAGGAAAATTATGGAGTACTCTATGGAAGAAGTTGGGTACAAACTTCAGTTTCAGTTCAGCCTTTCATCCTCATACAGATGGAAAAACTGAAGTGGTGAATAGGAGCTTGGGAAATATACTAAGGAGTTTGTTTTACAAAAATCCAAAGCAATGGGACTTAGCACTTGCACAAGCTGAATTTTCCTATAATGATACTCCTAATCGGAGTACTGGAATGAGTCCATTTTAGATTATTTTTGTGATGCATCCAAGAGGGGTGTATGAACTTAGAGATTTGAGAAAACAAGAGACAATGAGTGCAAAATTTGAAGAATTTTTAGAACATATAAAAAAGTTGCAATAATATTTCAAGCAAAGTTTACAGAAAAACACCCAAAAGTATAAACAAAGAGCTGATATGAAGAGGACTTATAGGGAGTTTAAAGTAGATGATTTAGTCATGGTTTATCTAAGGAAGGAAAGGTTTCCAGTTGGGACTTATAACAATCTAAAAATGAAAAATATGGGGCCATGTAGAATTTTGAGGAAGTTTTCCTCAAATGCAAATGAGATTGAATTACCAGTAGGAATTGGGATATCACCCATCTTTAATATTGTAGATTTGTACCCATACAAAGGAACATCGAAAGAACTAAAAGTAGAATCTATAGAAGAGGAGGATTGAACTTTGAATTGGAAGGAACATATGCCAAAGACAACAAAGAAATAAGTGGAAGCCATTCTGGAGAAAAGAACAGCAAAGAAGACTAGAGGAAAAACCTATTATCAGTATCTATTCAAATGGAAGGGACACCCAGTGGAATATGCTAGTTGGATGACAGTAGTAGAGTTACAAAAGTTTAATGTAGATCTTGAAACATTGATGGATCAATATTTTCCTCCCCGGGAGACTGATGCAGAAGCATCCAGATTTAGCCAACAACGTGATTTTGTGGTCACATGTTGTGGCTAACAAGAGGTGGATAAACATTGGTTATTAATATGTTTCTTAGTTTTAAATGAGAGGAGTTAGTCTGTTTTGATTTTCTAAATTAATTAGGAAAAAAATTACGTATTGGTTTCTCCCTGTGAGGAGTTTAAACAAATTAGATTAGATCATGAGGATAGGATAGCATTTGTTCGTTAGAGTGGTTCAAACAGAAATCTATTAAAAGATGAGAAGAACCACTTTTAGGTAGATATATATATTCATGAATAGGTGTGAGATGGAGGAGTGGAATAGGTGTGAGAGAAGTGTGTAAGAGGTGTGATAGAGGAGTGGATAGAGAGGAGAAGAAAATGTAAAATACAGCCATCCTAGGGCTTGGCTCTGTGTATTTCATTTATGATTTAATTCCAAGTAGTTTTTATTTTGATTTGGGCTATCTCGTTTAAAATGTTCGTTTTTATTTCTCTATTGAATATCTCATTAACTTCACAACAGAAGGCCAATTGGATGTGTAGGCAGCAACGACGACTGTTAGATCATGCATAGATCAACGATGGGAAATCACATCGCAACCCATGAAGACTTCGCACATCGTAGGATCTAGTAATTATGGTTAATACTTCGCAAGATAATTTATTTACCTTGCGATGCGAATTATATAGGCACAAACACCAGGTGGACTGTCAGATCCAGAAAAGACCAACGACGGATATCAAATCACACTGGGAGCGATTTCACAAATTGAAAAGTTTAGAGTTTAGTTTTAAGGCCGTCGCATGGCAAGTTATTTTATATGAGATGCGATGAGTAAAGGGGCCATGTGTTGGCATTTTGCGTTATTGCAGATTTCGTGGAATAGGAGTTAACCACTAAGTTAAGTATTAAAGTGTGCGAAGTGTGAAATCACGAAATCGCAAGTTTGTTAAATTGTTAAAAGTATGAAGTTGGGGGGAAGGTAAATTGTATAAGTTACGAAGTGTGATTCTGTTGGTATTGGTTCAAAGTGTTGTGGGACCCTCCAAAAAGAATTTTCACATGTATGTAAGTGATTTGGGTTTATGTGCGATCTGTTTTAAAGTGACCGTTGTTGATTGTGCGTGTATGTATGTTTAATAAACTCCAATATTGTAATCCGCTGCGAGTAAAGGGAGTTTATCTGGAAACATAAACCATAGGTACATGTTATATTATGATTATATTGTAGCTTTTCTGCATCACAGTCTATGCAAAGTAATTTATTCTCAGCACACTTATAACCTTTAGTGTATTTTCTATCAAAACTGTAACAAATCCCTTTTACTCTTTTTTATTCTAATTGTTGTGGTGTCAACCTTGTATGTTGTGGAAGGCTAGGAGCATCAACACTTCCATCTTAATAGTTGTGATTGGTAGGATTCCTTGTCGCCATAATGTTCCTTGCCAAACTGAATGCCTTCTCCAATGAATCACACTCCCAAAGGAAAAACTCATGTTGTATGTTATCCTTTAAAGTCCCTATGATACATCGATCTTGTGCTCCTTTATATTATCATTTACCCTTATATTCAATTTTTGGAAGCCCTCAATGTGCTCCACCATTGAACCCTTTTGTTTGAGATTTATCAATTGGCTAAAGAAGGTGTTTCTCTTTGTCTCATAATTCGCTATCGTTTCCTCTGTAAATATTGACCAAGTGAATTTTTTTTTACGCGAACATAGCCATCAATACCATAAAAATTTATTGGCTTCTAAATATAAAGTTGCAATGCGTACATTTTGTGAGTTTTGTACATTATGAAGATCAAAATATTGCTCCATCTATAGTTTCAATGCTACTGGATCCTTGAAATCAAACTTCCTCATATATATATTTGGAATATGATGGGATTCAATCAAATTTTAGTGTCTATGAAATCATGATTAACATTTCTTTTTTTCTCATCATCAGTTTCCTCTACTACCTTTTTTCCATTAGGAAGATTTTCTTGTAGCAAATTTGTCAAACCTTCCTTTAAAACTTCCATGTATTTATTCAAATCATTCATGCCATCCTTCAAACCATCCATATTAGCTTCCATGTATGCTTTTAAACCATCCATGTCACATTTTAGTTAATTTTTGGTTGTTCTATGTGAGAGCAAAATTTATTGCACTTGACCCTATAATTTTGAGATATCATGCTACAATTATTCCTCTTCATGTGTCACAATAGATATTTATAAGGGATTAATGAGTGTGTAATTATTTTTTCGAGGAAATTTAGAACCCAATATTAATATTATGATTCAATATTCCTTTGGAATCTCCTCAAATTATTTTTTTCAAACAAAAGTTATGCATTAAAAAAAAAATACACACCTTTTTCTTTCTTTTGAGGAGATCGATATTTAACCTGATGTATCTATATGATTTTGGATCCCCAAGATTTTAAATTTGGTCCTATAGTAGTCCTTTGAGTCTTCTTTCCAATTCCATAGGTCATACATAATTGGGGTTTTTCAGGGTAAAGCTATACCCGATCTCATAAGGTGACCTAATTATAGATTGGTTCAGTAGAGCGAACTTGTACAGAGTGCCCCGTATTACTATTTCGACCTTCAACCCTAAATTTACTACACAGAAAACTACAATCTATTCAAGTTCTTCCACTTTTTATAGAATTCAGATCTAATTTTTGAAACGAAAGTTATGATTATTTTCCCTAACTCACTTGTTTAGGATTGAATTTTGGAGCTTCCAAAAACCCTAAATTCCTTGGATCATATCTCAGAAAGTATAGAAAAACAAGATCTGAAACTTTTACATGAAATTTAGTACAATTTATACTCCATGTGGTAAAAATTTCTGGTTTTGAAGCTTCGTAGAAAATTTTTATGACACAATTTCCAAGATGATCTGTTTGAAGAAGCGAAACCCTAGAATCCTAAGCTCTGATACCAAATTTTATGGAAAAAGCTTACAAAATAGGAGAAAATATAGATTATTGACCTAGAAATTAGCCTGTTCGAGGGGGAAACCTCCTTTACATTACATAAATGAATAATTCTTAGATGATACAAATGAAAAACCTTACTTCTATATATAGGAGTTTAAGGTGTCACAATATAATGATATGGGGACCACATGGGCGCAAAAATAACAATAATGGATCTACACCTATGGGGCACAATAATAACAATAAGGGGATACATTATTATTATAGGGACCTAACTATAACATATCACATCATTATAAATACTCTTCAATTAAAAACAAACAACAACATGAATTACTTAAAAACATCTGAAGAGTATAAGATATCTGAAACAAGGTTTTATCTCTGCCATCATCACCATATCGATCTAATATGCATAAAAGGAACAAGGTGTTCCACACTTAAACAAGCATGAAATATCACTATCAATCCCATGCCTCAACTATTCAAAAATCACTCTGTAGCATCACCTACCATCATGAAACATATAGAAACATCTCTATCTTGCATAAAAAAACAAAAAGAGTTATGGCCTTCAATCAAAGTATCACACATAGCAGACCTTCTATGTACAACACATCAATCCCTTGAGCGCATAGTTAAGAAACTACATGGGTCACATTGTCATAGTAAAAAAAAATTTTGATTCCATGTTCAAGTCTTGCTCTTATGTGTTCTTCACATTCAAACAAATAAATGACTCAGACACACTTCAAATTGCATTTTTATGACCATTAGAAAAGGTCAATTATTTTGCATAAAATCTACAAAATAACTAGTATTCCATGTCCCTCATTTTATGTACAATATCCATTTCTCACAACAAAATTCAGTCAAATTAAGTGTCAAATATCACCATGATTTCTATTAAAGTAGTTTCGTCATCATAAATTTATTAAGATAGACACCATTTTTAGAGAAATAAATCACAATGCATACAAATTATCGCTCTAGGAGCTGCAATTACCTAGGGATGCCAAATAATAATAATGAATTTGTATATTATGTTGAGAAAAAAGAGCATAGATGATATCAAAATGAACTTTCTCTGCATCATAAAAACATGTTATCCAGATCAATCTCACCAATATGCAATGTCTAAATAAAAAAGATAAGATCAATCTCTAATTTCCAACTATGCACATTAAAATGAGAAATTCCCTGTATAAAATTCAGTGAGCCAACCAAATATATGTGCACAATGGAGAAACCTAAAATTTGTTCGATCAAAATCTTAATAAACAACCAAATCAAAAGATGATGTTCCATGCATACTTCCTTGTAATTATCCTCTGCAAATACATATTCAGATCAATTTCACCAAAACAACGTTTCCATTTGATCCCAATAAAATATTCAGATCCATCGCTTTATACTACTACAAATATCCAATGCTGATCACAAAAAAGAAGTAGATCGATATACCTAAAATGCTCAGATGCACGAAATTTTATTTCAACAAATATCTAACTTTGATCATCCTTCCAAACAAGCTAGATTGATTCATTACAATGCTCAAAAGTGCATACCCAGATCATGAGGTTAGATTTCATTTAAAAATTTCACCTTTTTCATTACCATGAGTGAAATCCATGGTATTATCTTTGATTTTTTTATTTTTGTGAGGTAAAATATGGGCACACAAATATTAATCAATTTATTCATCAGTGGCCAATTATTTTGTAAGAAACTCCAAGGATACTTTTACCAATTGTGATATCAATGTAAAGTATTTCACTTTAATTGTTGGGCCATTACTGAATAAAATATCTTCATAATGACTAAACATGTTTATGTTAATGACCACTCATATTATAAAAATATTCTTGGACTACCTTGACTCCTTTATGGTTAAAAAAAATAAATTGAACCACTTTATTCACCATGATCTCCAAAATCAATGCTAAAAAAATATTATGAATATGTTATTTGACCAAAAGAATTTAGTACCAAAGCAACGCACATGTTTTGTTCCTGTGAAACTTGTAGAGTTCCTATGAAATAAGCTTGGTTTCCATGAAGCACAATATAGAACCGTAATGCCAAAAATATCCCCATTTCAACTTGATGGAAACCTCTTGTCCATTTTCCCCTCTTTGATATTAAGGGAAAAGTGTTGCTTGAAACTATAGATTTAATCTTCATATGTGAAACAAGAAAGTTTTTGCACGATACAATTTACATAAACATGATCCTCCTTAGCATATATTGGATCCTCTAGAGATATAAACATTAGAGAAATTTTGATTTAAAAAATGGGCCTCAAAACAAAAAATTACAATAAAAATATACTTTATAAGAAGTAATAGGATTCAATATGATGATATCAACCATGGGCGATGATTCACCATTTTTGGAGTACAAAGGTAATTAGATTAAAAAAAAAAAACTACTTTCTCAACTCGTATTTTCAACTTATCACCCTATGATTTTCCTCAAATTTCAAGAAAAAACACTCGTTGGATGTGGAATTTTATTTTTCATCTGAGTACCCATGTTGCATGCTTTCGATGGACACTACTATAGGAAAAATGTGAAATACATGAAAAAATGTGTTTACAATCATGTTTTTCATCTATTTCACATTTTTTGTGTAGCAAGGTCCATCAAAAGTATGAAATATGTGTACTCCTTGGATGAAAAATTAAATTCTACATCTATCAAGTGCTCCTCCTTAAAATTAGAGTAAAATAATAGGGTGATAAGTTGAAAATACGAGTTGAAAAGTAGTTTTTTTTTTCCCCCTCCAAAAGTCCATGAGGTAATCTAATCATATTTCATTATTTCCACTATTATTTTACAATATCCCTTAGGAGGCCCATTTTAGACTTGATAATTTATCAAATGGATACAAGGATGAATGAATTAAGCATAATGCATCCATAAGTGATCAAAACCATTCGTCTCCCAAAGTTGTATAACCATCAAGTAGTATCATATATCACCATACAAACCAATAATGATAGAGATAGAAGTAATATAATATTACCATACTAACCATAGAGCTTTGAACCATTATTAGAACCCAACCAACATCAGATATGAGATCTTCATAACCATATGTCAAGTATCAATCAAATATAATATGTAATTCTGAAATAACATTAATAGCAGGAAGACCGATCAACAAAATTAATCAATCATTAATTTAGCCATAATGAAATCAAAATTTATTTAATAATAATCAATGTAGAACAACATCAATAATCAGATATCAAATTCCTAAGTTAATAATTTTCCATAATGCCAATAATGAACCAATGGAAGAATATGCTCCTCTAAACGCATGTCAATTAATAATGATAACTGTAACAATTAATTGTTGAGAAACCCCCAAATAAAGTATCATATCTCATCCTATACATCAGATATGAAACATTAGTACTAAAAATGGTAATATATGAAATCATAATCGATGCAAGGCTCCTTTGGAGATCATCCAAAACTGACCCTATGGACCTCATTATTCTTCTGACCCATCAGAAATAATAGAATACAGTGGGGACAATGATATTTTACTCAAAATATGAAGAAGAAGAGTTACACCTCCTTTTTATGCATGTATTATTCATTAGTACATATAATTTATCTGAATTTCGGTACCCTTTCACTATGAATTATCCAGTGTATTTTTCTATGATATTCCATCCAGTTGATGTAAATATGATTAAATTTCCTTTATAAACTGTTTGGTATTCACTCAAAATGTTTTGATTTATCCCTTAAGCCAATAATACATTATTTTCTTCTCTATTCTTGACATTAGGATTATCATTACCCATTCCTAGTACCCTTGCAAATTAACCATTTCCAAGAATAATATTATCACTTTTGTTTTTCTTAAGTGAGACAAATTTTTCCTTATTTCCAGACATGTGATGAGAGCATCCAATATCAATGTACCATTAATATTATTCTTCAGATGTACATAGAGGAAGGCCACACCTTACATGTTCTTTTTATTTATTCTTAATATGAGGAGTGTTGGTGGATCAAACTTTCTTCTCTGGTTGCTTGCTTTGGAGGGAGTCTACATGTTTCCTGATTGAATTTATTGTTTTCTTGTTGCATTATTTTTCTATATGTCCAAACTTGTAACATGTTTAACACCTTACATGACTACAAAAGGGAGAAAAAGAGTCATAATATATTTTCTTTTTATTTCTTGTTTTGAAATCAATAGCTTTATGACCAAACATATTGGAAGAAAAATAATATCCCTTAAATAAAGTTGAATACTTAGGAACTAATGATATTGTTGTGATTATTATTCTACAGTTGGATGCAATGTGTCTAAAGCTATAATTGATAAAACATTCAATGCCATTTTTTTAAGGGAGAAAATTAATTGTTGTTTTCATTATTGGGAGTACATGATTTTCTTTTCATGGTTGTTGATTTGGTTGAAATTTTGATTCTTTACCATATTTTATTTGCTAACCTCAAGATTTCTTTCAGCATCTCATGAAATGGATTCTCCTTTTATAGTTTCCTGAAATCTAAGACCAAATTTGATGGAGGTAGACATTTGAATGTTAAGAAGGTTATCCAATATCTTAGATCTATTTTGAAATCTCAATTTCTTATCCATTTTTTTTCTTGGAGGAATTTTGGAATCAGACAACTATATTTATGCTTCACTATGCCCTATGAATAACTTCAAACAGATTTTTTTAAACAAAATTTATGAAATATATATATATATATATATATATCCACGTTTTTCTCCCTTTTAGGAGCTCAAAATTGAAACTTTTTAATATGCTGAATTTCCACCTTCCAAGGTCTTAATATTGCCATGTGGTATCTATCTGATTCTTTTTTCCAATGCCACAATTCAAACAATATTGGATTCTTCCAGATAAATTTATGCTAAATGTCCCATGATGTCTTTATTATGGACTGATTCAGCAGAGTGAAATTGTATAGAATTCCACATGTCACTATTTCACCGCTCAGCTATGAAATTGATACATGAGAGACTACATACCATGTAATGTTTGTTTCTTTTTATATAAATTAAATCTTATGCCGAAAGAGAATTTTATGACACTTTTCGATAGGTCACTTATTTGATATTGAATTCTGGAGCATGAAAAAACCATAACTTCTTCAAACCATATCTCAAAAAATATAGTGAACTAAGATCTTAAATTTATACATGAAGTTCACTGTGAGTTCGCCAATATTGCAGCTCCATGTCGTTGAAATTTCAGCTTTTGAAGCCTCATAGTAAGATATTATAGTAAAAATTCCAAGATGACCTATTTGAAGCAGCGAAACACTAGAATCCCAAGCTCTCATACCAAATTTTATGCAAGTAAATCACAAAATAGAAGAAAAAATAGATCAACGACTTAAAAATTAGCCTCTTTGAAAACCTCGTTTACATCACATAAATGAAAAATTCTTAGATGATACAAATGACAAGACCTCCTTGGTATATATAGGAGTGTAAGGGGTCACAGTTTAATTAGAGCCTACATAAAAATAATAATTTAAGGACACACAATATAAATAATGGGCTTCTATGGGGCACAATAAAAAAGATATGGGGGATACATGGGCACAACAATAAGAATAGGGGCCTACACAAAAAATAATAATAGGGGGCTACACAAACAATAAAAATAAAGGGGCTACACTAGTATCATAGGGATCTGACATAGTACCTCATATTTCCTCATCACTATATTCACTATATTCTTCATTCTTGATCAACAAAAAGCGCGGTTCTCTTGAATTTGAATATTTTATAACATATTTTAATAAAAAATTTCCTTGATTTGTGAATGGAGATGTTTCCATGGAATCAATTATATCATTGTCATTGCTTTCGTATATTAGCATCTTCCTTTGTTTTGCCTTCTTCTTGTGCTTCCTTCCCATTTTCCCTGATCTACTCTTAAGTGATCAAGTTGTTATTGGAGAGGCCTCATTTGATGCCAATTGTGAGAAATACTTGGTAGGGAGGACGCTGAATCAATATTTCATTCCCAATTAAAATTTTACTCTATTTATACTTTTCTTTTCAATGCATAAGATTCATTATATCATTAGCATAATATTGTGTTATAGATGTGGGCTTATTTAGTAAACCATGAACAACATTAAGGACAAAAGCATGTAAACATCAAGGCACATCACCACATCAATCAATATGGACAACAAGATTTTAGGTGGAAACTCATTGTGGGAGAAAAACACCATAGTTGTCATTATTCTATCTTCCTCTTTTATTATTAAGAAAAAATATCTTTGCATCATAGTGTTATACTGGCGCAAAATCTATGTAGCATGCAGGCTCCTACACACAGGAGGCTATAACCCCCACTTATTTTCCATCACTCACTAGAAGAGGGATACAACCCATTAATCTCATTTATCGGATCCTACTGGAAGGGAGAATCTACTCCCTCATTGAAGGCCCCAACTATCACCACCCTATGGACCACATTTCATAATTTTCATACTAGATCCACTTGTTAATCCATCAAAAAACATTTAAGCCACCTTTCATCAATTTTCAAATTATATACGTAAAAAAAAATAAGCTTAAAAAAATATGCTAACTCAATACAAAAACATTGAATACCAACTAAAACAAGCCAACCAACTAAATAACTAAATCAATCAACTGAATATACCAAATATGAACCACTGAATACCAATACCAATACTGAATAATGATGTGCTAATTACTGAATCACTGAATCAAAAGTAATGCTAGTGCCAATATTCCAAACAAAAATCCCTGAATCATAAACCATTGAACACCAATTATATATCTTCAATAATTACCATGCCATACTGTAGTAATCTAATATTGTCAAGACAAATCATCAACATTGTATATATAAAGCCATCAACTCAAGCATAAAATACATAATTCCAAACCCTACTTCTCTAACCATATCAAGTAGCAATAGATACATAATCCTATAAGAAGCGAAAAATACTAAATACTAAAAAAATAACTATTTAGGAAATGTAATCTCCAAATGTGAACAAGATTCAACAGATCATGTGATAATTCCTCATAGCATAATTCATCAGATACTATGTAAAACTATATATTATCAAGCCAATTATCTTCACAACAATATTATCATATATCAAAACAAGCAGCAAGACACACCATAGATCTATATTAATCAAGGTCAAGTTTTTTCACAGTAATCACACTGCCATCACAGGAATAAAATTGTTGTCACAAGAAGTACACTGTTGTAATAGGAACTCTGCCGTCAACAAAATTATATCACCATATGAGATATCACATCATTATAAATACTCTTCAACAAAAGAAAAGGAACACCATAAATTTCTTAAAAACATATTAAGAGTATAAGATCTCTGAAACAAGGTTTTTTCTTGGCAATCATCATCATATACCTCTAATCTGCATAAATGGAACAAGATATGCCACACTTCAATAAGCATCCAAGATCACTATCAATATCCTATCTTAATTATTCAAAAGTAATTGTGTAACATCACCTACCATCATGAAGTAAACAATAACATCCTTGACCTGCACCAAAACCAAAAATAATTCTTCCCTTAAATTAATATATCACACACATTATACCTTCTATGTATAACACATCACCCCATTGAGCACATAGTGAAAAAACTATATGGGCCACATTGTGAGAGTATTTTTTTTTTTTTTGATTCCATGTTCATGAGTTGCGCTTATGTTTTTTTCTCAATCAAATCAATAGATGACTCAAACAAACTTCAAATTTGATTCTTATGCACATTAGATTAGATCAATTTTTCTGCATCAGATCTACAAAATAGTTAGTATTCGAGATCCCTCAATTTGTGTAGAATATTTGTTTTTCACAATAATGTTTAGTCAAATTAAGTGTCAAAGCACACAAATATTTCTATTCAAGCAGTTTCATCGTAGTAAATTTATCAAGCTAAACACCATTTGCAAAGAAACAAGATACATTCCATATAATTTATCTCTCCAGGAGCTACACTTACCTAGGAAAAAAAAACAAGAATAATGCATTTTTAAATTATGTTGATAACAAAACACACAGATTGTGTCAAAAAAATAATTTCTCATCATAAAAACGCTATATGCATATTTAACTCACAAGTGTGCATTGTTCAGATAAAAAGGAGACCATATCGATCTATGATATCCAAGTGCACACATTAAAATGATAATTTCCCTGGTGTATAATTCAATGAGCCAACCAAATCTATGCAGACAAGGGAGAAAAAAATTGTTCAATAAAAAATCTTAATAAATCACTAAATCAAAGAATAATATTCCATACATACTTCCTTGTAATGATCTTTTGCAAAGATTTTTTTAGATCGATTTCGCCAAACAAATATTTCCAATTAATCTCACTAAAATAGTTAGATCCATCACTTTATACTGTTGAAAATATCTATTCTTGATCCCAAAAACATGCTAGATAGATCTCCCTAAGATGCTCAAATGCATTGCATTATACTTTTGCAAATATCTAGCGCTGATCATTCTTCCAAACAAGCTAGATAGATTCACTAAAACAGTCATAAGTGTATACCATTAGAATAAATTTGACACTAAAATTTTCCTCATAAGGAAAAATAATAAAATAATGATAAAAGTATTAAAATAAGAGATTAATTTTGGAGGGAAAAGTAAAAAACTAATTTTTTTATTGTATTTTTGGCTCATTTCCTTATAGGTTAACTAAAATTTTAAGTGTAGACACTCATTCGACGTGGAATTAAATTGTACATCTAACAAGTACCCACTATGCATACTTCTGAGAAGACCCATATTGATACTAAATGAATATACATTAAAAAAGTAAGTTCACCATGTGTTTTTAATGTATCTTCAATTATTATCAATGTCGGTCTTCTCAAAAGTATGCATAATGGGTATTCGTTGGATGTGAAATTTAATTTTGCATCCAACTAGTGTCTACACTTGAAATTTGAGTAAACCTATAAGGAGATAAGCCAAAAACACAATTAAAAAAATATATTTTTATAGTTTCCCTCCAAAATATTTACATATACCTCTTTCTAAATTTAAAGAAATTGATTTATTTACATATCATGTACATGCAAATTTGATGGGCACTTTTAGGATGAAATTTCCTTTAATGCCAAATCGTGAGGTTCAATTTTATTTATAGCTTTATCCTTGGCCATTAACATGAGAGAAATCCATAGTATTAGCTTTGACTATTTTAGTTTCATGAGGTAAACTATGGTCACACAAATCTTAAGAAATTTATTTATTAATGAGAAATTCTTTTGTAAATGACTCCAAGTATATTTTTTAAGAATTGTGAACTCAATGTAAATTATGTCACTTCAACCGTCGCTATATTAATGAATAAAATATATTCATAATGACCAAAAATTTTCATGTTAATAACCACTCATATCATAAAAATATTCTCAGACTATGTTGAATCCTTTACGGTTAATAAAAAAAATTGGACCACTTGAGTGACCATGATCTCCATAATCAATGCTCAAATGAGTGTCTAAACTTGAAATTTGAGTAAACCTATAAGGAGATAAGCCAAATCAAAGAACCTGCATTGATCCTATGAAACTTGTAGAGTTCCTATGAAATAGGCTTGGTTTCCATAAAGGACAACATAGAACCATAATGCCAAAAAAACAAAGCTTAGAATGTTTATGCAAATAATTTTGTGCAAAAATATTTCATTGTGTGAAGAGATTTCATTGTAGATAATTCTGTGCGCACTTCGCAAAACCTTTACTCAATTGACTATTGATATTAAGGCTACAGAGAGATGCATTATTTATAATTAAATTATTAGCAACAATATCATATTGGTCCACCTCTTTCCTCAGTGTTATTTTGAACATCAAATATGGATTATTCAATACTAAAATATTAGCAATAAATGACTTTAGTGCAAAATGTGAAGATCCACACAATAAAAGATTGAAATTTTATTCCGCGTTTCTCCATGTGTGCCTAATTTCAAAAATATAACAATAAACAAAGCTTATACTAAATGGTGCGAGAACTGATGTGGTTGCATGATCCTTGCATAGGCTTAGGGGTGACGGGGGGTAGTCGGGCTAAAAAAGTCTCCAATTAATATTATTATTTTATTTCACATTTTCCTGTTGATTTATTTAAAAGTACATATTTTATTATGAAGCCTGCATAATGAGACATTGAAAGCTTCTTCTACCCAATGAACCTCATCCAGACTCCCACACAAATGTTTAATTTCAAAAAAATACCCATAAACAAATCTTACAATGCTTATGTAAAGAGTTTTGTGTGAAAATTTTTCATTTTGTTGAGATATTTCATTGTAAAATTTTTTGTGTAGAATTTGCACAAGATTTATCCAATTGACTAGTGATATTCAAAATACAAAGGGATGCATTATTTATAGTTAAAATATTACCAATAATATCATATTTGTCCACCGCTTGCTTTGGTGTTATTGTGAATAATAAATATGGATTATTTAATACTAAAATATTATCAATAAAATCATTTAGTGTGGAATGTATACATTTTCACAATGAAAGATTGAAATCTTCCTCTACATAAAGGACTTCCTCCTCACTTCTGCACATGTTCCTAGTTTCATAAATATAACCATAGACAAATATTATGCTCAATGATGCAAAAATTGATGCGGTTACAGGTTCTTTTCATAGGCTTGGGTAGGGAGGGAGCGGGGAAGGGATGAAAAAATATCCAATGAATATTATTATTTCTCCCTATGCATATGTGTGTGGGAGAACAATATGGGTCTTTCAGAACAATTAATATTTTCATTGTATATAATGTTGTCCGCAATATGCACAACCTTCAATCAATTTACTAGTGATATTCAGAAATATGGACATATGAATTATTTGTAACTACAATACTACCAATAATATCATATGGGATTACCACTTGCCTTCATGTTTTTTAGAACAAAAAATAGCATTCTTTAATAATAAAATATTTGCAATAAAATCCTTTGGTATAGAGTGCAAATATTTGCACAATGATAGCTTAAAATCTTCCTCTACATAATGGAATTTCTCCGCACAACCCCATAGTTAAATTCTCCGAACTTAGTCTTTGCACACTGCATGAGAAAAATATTTTTTTTTAGTGAAGTTTTAGAAAGATAACCATAAACAAAACTTCTTCTCAATGATGTGGAAACTGATTCGATCTCATGTTATTTGCATAGGCCCATGGGGAGGGGAGGGTGGGGAGGTGGTGGGGTGGTGGCAAGGGAGTTGAAAAAATCTCCCATTAAGATTGTTATGTTTCCTTGCACCGGTATCTTCAAGAGAAAAATATGAGACTTTCAAAACAATTTGCATTTTCATTGTACAATTTTTTGTGTGCAATTCACACAATATTTACTCAATTGAATAGTATATTCCAAAATATAGACATATTAATTATTTATAATTAAAATATTACCAATAATATCGTATAGGTTTTTTCTCCCAAACATACTATGTAATCCACAATGTAGAAGCTCCACCCATGGAAACATACTAATATTTATTCGAATTTCAAATCTAGAAGAATAATTTCAAAGAATTAAGATATTAAAACTAATATATACTTTCAGTATAAAAAAATACATATGTGGAGAACTACAAACAAAATCCAATTTCTGGATGAATATCTCAAGCTTTCATTGTACAAACCTCTGCAACCCGCACAATCAAAGCTTCTTCCATACAATGGACTCCCTCCGCAGTTGTGTAAATGTTCCTAATTTCCAAAACCTAACCATAAACAAAGATTTTGATCAATGATGTGAGATGTTCACAAATACAATCATGTGAATTATTTATAATTAACATATTACCAATAATATCGTATGGGTCCACCGCTTTCCTTGGTGTTGTTACAAACATCAAATATACTAAAATATTAGCAATAAAAGCCTCTATCTCAAAGTGCATAGATACACACAATGAAAAAGTCCTTTTCACAATGGACTTCCTCCGCACTTCTACACAACTATCGAACTTCATAGAGCTAACCATAATGAAAAAAAATTCAAAGATATGCCACTATTTCTTGAGTTGCAAAAAGAGATTCACATTCTCGTATTATAATTACTTTAGTATAAAAGCATATCAAGTGTGTAACAGAAATTTTATGAGAATTTCAACACCTGCACTTGCGACTATCTCACATCAGTGTTGCATATACAAAAATATAGATATATGTATTATATATAATGAAAATATTACAAATAATATTGTATGCATCCCCTGCTTTCATTATTCTTGAAAACATGAAATATTGATTATTTAATACTAAAATACTACCAATAAAATCCTTTAGTGTGGAGAGTGGTATGGATTATTCTTTGCATAGGCCCTGTGGGATAGGGGAGATGGTGAACAAACCTTCAATTAATATTATTATGTTTCCCTGTGTGGCTATGTGCGGGAGAATGACCTGAGACTTTCAAAACAATTTGGATTTGATAAACAAGAAACCTCACTGGAAAACCAACGTTTTTCCTCTCTTTCTCCAGTTGGAAAATACAATCATGTTCTCATATTATAATTACTTTAGGATAAAAGAAGATCATTCATGTATCAAAACTTCTATGAACATGTAAAATATTTCCCTTGGGACTATCTAAGACTGGTCCTTCATATAAAAAAAATGGTATTTTTCGAGATTCATTATTCAAAATACCATCCTTGCACACATATTTGGAAGCACCATGTTGTCATTTCCAAGCAAGAAAACCCACCCTTGACCCAATTGTAACAATGATTATTTAATAGTGTAAGATTTTATGAAACCAGCTACAAAAATAGAAGAAAAGAGAGATGAATGCCTTAGAAATAAGCCACTTCGAGGGGGAAACCTCCTTTACATTACATAAATAAGAAATTATTGGATGATACAAATGAAAAAACCTTCTTTCTATATATAGGATTCCATGGGGTCACAATATAATCCTAGCCGACCTAACAATAATAATGTAAGGGTATAATAATAACAATATGGGGGTTACAGGGGTACAAGGATAACAAGAAATGGGCTACACTAACAACAATAAAGGGATACACTATTATTATAGGGACCTAACATGCCCCTCTCCTTCAAACAAGTGTTGCCCTCAATGCTTGATTATTTTTGGATGCTTCTGTATAAAATTCTCATCCTCCCATGTGGAATCTTCACCAGGTAAGTTATTCCACTTGCTGAGATACTCTGAAATTGATTGATTTGGTAGTTGTCGAGTTCTTTTTTCTGTGAATGATTCAAAACTTCTTTCACTGCGATGTTGATATTCCTGTTGTTTCATTCGATTCTGCACCAAAGTTAGGTTATCCTTTGAGAGTTGGAGAACTTGTTGTTGATGATCGATGTGATCTTCCACTATTTTATCATCCATATTAGTTTTCATTTTATCCTTTAAACCATCCAAATTAGCCTCCATTTTTTCTTTTAAACCACCTATGCCATCTTTGATTTCTCTTTGTAAGATCAAAATTTATTGCACTTGGTACCGTAATTTTGATATCTCATACTGCAATTCTTCCTCTTCATGTGTCATAATATAGCTTTCTGAGGGCTTAATGGGGTGGAATTATTTTTGGGAGGCATTATATAACTCAATATTGATATCTATGCTTCAATATTCCCTTAGAATCACTTCAAACCAACTTTTCAAACAAACGTTATGCAAACTTGTTTAAAAAATACACACCTTTTTCTTGCTTTTGAGGAGCTCGATATTGAAACTGAATTATCTTTGTTATTTCAGATCTTCAATACCTGAAATTCAGTGTTGTATTAGCCCTCTGAACCTTCTTCCAAATGCCACAAGTCTGACCTGATTTGGATTTTTCAAAGCAAAGTTATTTCCAATCTCCCACAATGACCTAACTATGGAATGGTTTAGTAGAGTGAACTTGTATGGCATGCCACGTGTCACTTTTTCCTCCTCCGGCTCTCAAATTGATACACAAGAAACTACATTCCGTGTAATTGTGGCTAATTTTTACATAACTCCAATCTGATGCTCAGAGAGAGATTTATGATGATTTTCCCATGGTCACCTGTTTGAGGTGAAATTTAGGAGTGTGAAAAAAACCAAACTTCCGTAGATCATATCTCCGACAATATTGCAAACCAAGATCTGAAATTCTTTCATGACGTTCCTTAGGATTTCAACCTCGCTTTGTAAAAATTTCAGCTTCTGAACCTTCATAGAAAAAAATTTTATAATGAAAATGCCAATATGCCCTTTTTAGGTTACATTCGGGAGCCTGAAAAAAATCCTAACTTCCACATATCATATCTCCGAAAATATTACGAAACAAGATCTAAAATTTTTACACGAAGTTCTTCAAGATTTCATCTTTTCTCTGTAAATAATTCAAATTCTGAACCCTCGTAGAAAAAAAATTATAGTAAAAATTCCACGATGACCTGTTTGGAGCAGCGAAACCCTAGAATCCAAAGCTCTGATACCAACTGTTATAAAACTAGCTCCAAAAATAGAAGAAAAGAGAGATCAACACCTTATAAATAAACCACTTCGAGGGGGAAACCTCCTTTACATTACATAAATAAAAAATTCTTGGATGATACAAATGACAAAACCTCCTTTCTATATATAGGAGTCCATGGGGTCACAATATAATCCTAGCGACCTAACAATAATAATGTAAGGGCACAATAATAACAATATTGGGGTTAGAGGGGTACAATAATAAAAATAAAGGGGCTACACCAACAATAAGGGGTTACACTAGTATTATAGAGACCTAACATCAAATATAATGATTGTTATATATAAATTATTATTAAAATAATAAATATACAAATATTTTTTTAATTATTATTTAGGAATACATTTCACAAGGATTTCTTCCTGTGTAGGATATATAAGATATGTTTAGGGCATATAAGATCCACACCAATTAATAATAGTGTCGAATGTCAATGTCTAACCAAAAGGCGTTATTTAGTACAAGAATAGTTCGGCACAGGGAGAATATGTGAAGGAAGTTGTGTGGAAGTGGTTATGTGTGTGCATAGGTGGTTAGTCAGAGGAAGCATGTGCGAAGAGCAAATGCATGTGTAGAGAGCCTTTACCATGGAGAAATCTTTGCGCAAAGATAACAAATTAATTAGTGGTAAAGACAAAAACATGCTTTATTGTAACTATTAATATTGTTTGATATACATAACCCATATAAAATAGATGAATTAGCTACAATTATATTTATTAAAATACATACTAAGATAATTTTATATAATTTAAAGACAAAATAAAATTTCTCAAATAATCATTCTATACTTGAAAATATATAAAATAACATAAAATTATTTAGATAGAAATAAAAAATACCAAAAAAAAACTATTTATCTTATAACCTATTACATTATTTGTTTGTTTCTATGACATGAGTTTATTTTTTAAGATTATTTTATAGTAATAAATTCAATTTTTTAATTTTTATATTTAAAGGGTACTTTTATTCATAAAAAAATCCTCATAAGTTTTTATAAAATAAAAATATACTTGATATTATTAACAATATAACAATTCAAATACTTTCATAGTGTATATAGTCAAAATTTACATGTTAAAAAAAATAAATGGAATTATTATAAGTTGTTTTTTGGATTTATAATTAAAATTTTTGAGCTAAATACTCAAGTTTTTTGGTCAGCGTACTGATTATTTGATAATTAACTAGCTAACAACTAACAACTTTAATGCGACTCTTTTCTATAGATTTCTTAACCACATTAAAAGTACATAGAAGTAACTATCTGGTAAAATGAAAGGAATGAAGCAACAAAGATTCCAAAGAAAATGTACCCTTCAAAACATTTTTTAGCAAACCAAACTGTTAATAATTACCAATATAAAGTTCTCAAATCGTATAACCAACATCCAACATTAGGGTGTAAAATATGTTTCCTCTTAACTTAAGATTTCATTTTATAGACACGATAAATAATTATTATTTAAAATTAAAATGTAATGAATTAACCTCATCCAACTACCAAGCTTTTTATTTTTACTATGAAGCATCACATTGATCTCCTCCTTATTTCTTATTTGAGCGGGTGCACCTAGAATTACTAATATATTTATTTCTTAGGTTTTTCTAACTTCTATTAAAGTACTCTTTTCCAACACATATTTGAATTTGAATTCTTGTTTTCTTATCCTGCATGTGCGACTACATCAATAATTAATTTTAATGAATTAATAATTAAATTATGAAAATTTCTAAAATGTACGTAACTTTTAATTCACTATTATTTATTTTGTTATGATATATTTAATAATTTACACGTTAGTCTATATTCTTATTCATTTAACTACTTTATGCAAAAATATATAAATTATATAAACACTTTCTAATTTTAAATAAAATATACATATTAGAAAAATGACATGTGATATTTTCTAATAAATTCCCATTAAATTTATACATTATAATTTAAAATTGAAATGGACATTGTTATGTTTTTCATGTTGTTAAAAAAATATTTTTCAACAATTAACATGGATCTCCTTTTTTTCATGTCTTTATTGTCTAGGGAAATGTTTAAACTATTACGATTTCATTATTCAACATTGATCGTATTTATTGAAAGCTTAGTAGTCACTTAGAAATAGTATCATTACTTTATTGTAGGTATCTCAATGAAAACTCACAAGTGACCTAATCCATAGTGTACTGTTGGAACACGTAATCCTACATGGGTAGGTGTGGAATACGAAAAGTCACAATGGAGTCCAAGTGACCTTGGAATATGAAACCAAGAGTCACACCATTGTACTATAAATGTACATATTTGTATAATGGAAAATAAGTGAGCTACATGCTTATTATTCCTTGTGTGTTGAGTCTCTTGTGTGTGTGTGTGTTCATCTTTCTCATACACCATGTGTGTGTTTAACATGGTGTTTAACATGGTATCAAAGCGGGTGATTGCTGGCCCTGCTCCACATTGAGTGAGCCATTTGTGTTTATGGCCTGTGTATATCTGCAAAAATTCTTGACATTTTTGCAGCACTTAGAGTTTCTGCAGCAGTGTTTTTGCTGCCATTCAGAAGTGTTTTGAAGAAAGAGCAACATTCAGAAATTTGCAGCGTTCAGAATTTGTTTTGAAGAAGAGCAGCAGTGGTTTTGAAGAAGAGCAGCACTGCACATCTGAAGGTTGATTTCTTCCTGCAATTTCTGTCCATTAAATTCTGGATTTTGGAGAGTTGCTGGAAAAAATGTTTAAAGTTGGTTTTTGAAGCAGTTTATGAGTTTTTTAGTGGAAAATATTTTTGAGCTTTTCAAGTAAAATTTCTGAGTTTTTCATTGAAAAATGTCTGCAAAATTCTGGGTTCTTCTGCTGCTGGGCTATTGGAAAAATTTCTAGAAACTCTCCAATCCTGCTATACATTTAGAAAAATTCTGCTCTATATTTGAAGAAAAAAAATTCTGTTGCTATTCTAAATTTCACTACTCTCTGCTATTTTAAAATTAAAAATAAATAAATAAAAAATTAAAAAAAAAAAATTCCTTACCTCCCTCACTCTACACCCCACTCTGCACCTGCGTTTTACCCAGCCCCATTCCCTACACTCTCATTCAACCCAACGCCCCTACCTATCGATCTGCCCTCTCACTGCAACCTACACCCTCATCGATCCGCCCTCCCTGCACTAACACAGCCACTCAACTCTGCCACATATCCCCTTTCTCCAACTAACGCTCCATGCCAGCTCCTACCCATTCGATTCCCCTCGCCATAATCCATATCGCTCCATGGCTCCTTTAAATTTGTTTTTAAAATTTAAACCCATTCCAAATGCCCTCCCCTTACCTCGATATCCTATCCCTCTGCGCACTCAACCCGCGCTCTACACCTGTCTCTCATCCCTATGCTCTACCCTTCCCAAACATCCCTCCGTGCCATACCTTATTGCTCCGCTCCACTTCTAACTCACCTCCCTCATGCGCCATAACTCTGCGTATACCCCGCAACCCCCTCTATCGCACAGCCTCCCCTACTCCCTAATCCCGCCCCCTCCCTACGCCATTAACTCGTCACACATCCTACGCATCCTACCATTCTCCAATGCCTATTCGACTTCCCCATTGCAATAAGCACTATTCCCTTTCATTTTTCTTTAAAAATCTGCCCTCCATTCACAATACCACCTCATTTTTAAAATACCACCCTTTATTTTTTAATTTCATTTTTTATATTTTTAAATTTTTTAATATCCCCTCCTCCCCCATTAAAATTTCCCTTCCGTTTTAAATTCTTCCCATTTTTAACTATTCAATTTTTTTTTAATTAATTTTTAATTAAAAAAAAAAACAGTAGAGAGAAGGGAAAAGAAGAAGAGCAGAGAGAAAATTTGAACAACAGAAAAAGAGAAAATGACATATGAGCAGATGGACTGAATATATAGAGAAAATTTCAGATTTACATTTTATGATTTGTGGCATATACAAGAGGGTGATTTTTTGAAGAAATTGACATTTGAAGACAAGTTTTCCATCATCGCAAAACAGTTATTTGAAGAAAAAATTCGGCTGCATAGTGTTTTCAGTTGCACATTTACAACATATTTTGCAGAAATATTGTATTGAACTGACATTGATTTGCATCTTCATTCAAGACTTGAAGTGTATTTGAGTTGATAAATTGTTGATTGCCCTCCATCATTTGAGGAGCAGATTTTGTACTTTGAGATTTCCATAGTTGGAAATTCTTTTGAGTCATTTGTATTTTTGAAAGGAAGTTGAGTCACATTGTAAATGGGTGCATTTTCGGTTGAAGCCGACACCCTTTCATTTTTTGAGCCTAAGTTGTTGAAAAATGGCTAAAATCAATGAGGTATTAGAGTTGTTGAATAACCTCATTCATTCAAATGTTCATGATATGGTAAAAATGAGCAAGCACTGCTCTTTGTAATATTCAGACTTGTTTACAAGATGCACAAGAAAAGATTGAGTTTTTGCAGTTGGAATCTCAACTTCAACAAGATGAACTTCAGCAAAAGAGTCACCATTCTGAACCTGTTTCTGTTCAGAAGATTGAGAAGGACTCTCATTAGAAGAAAGAAGATAAAGTTGCAGATGATTCACATTTAGTTCCTTGTACTAGAGTAGATGTACATGCAGATGCAGCAGTTCAGCCTGCACTTCTCAAGCCCATCATCAGACCTTGGGAAGAGCTTGTCCAGAACAATCACCGAACTGGTCTTGGATATGACAAGGATGTGTCCTTTCATATACCAAACTACACCAAGCCCATCATATTTCAGAGTGCCGGATTCATGTATGACAATCCACCTGCAGTTGTTCCAGATCATGCTCCACTTCCACAACAGATTGTAAAATGCCAACACTTTGATCGAGTTGGCCATATGAGAGATCACTGTTTTGATCTTCATCCATGCAAGCACTGTGGTCGACACACTCACTCTTCAGACAAATGCTTCAGAAACAAGCCTCCTGCAAGAACCAAGATTCATCTTGGATGGATCGCTTCTTGGGAATGGGCATCAGCAGCCAAGAAGATGTTTAGGACACATGTTAGAACTTGTTCACGGATATTGAGAAAACATGCAGTTGAGTTTTCACCATCATCTCACCTTGTCCCTGACAGGGGGGAAAATGGTGTTCATGTACAAGCTTCGACGACAGATCAAGCGAGCCTGAGCCACAATCTCATTGTATTTGAGTTGTAGCCGAGCTACACTGCAACTCCAGTGAGCACGAGCCACGAAGATTCGTCATTCCGGATTCAGAGATGTAGCCAGAGACACAGATGCCCATGAGCATGCCTTCGGTTGGTGGACAGCCTTAAACCATCATCTTTGGTTGGTGGACAACCTAAAACCACCACAGGTAGTAGACCTGCCTTCTTTTAGGTCGAAGGTCTCCCTTTCATATATGAGGAACACTTCCTCTAGCAGAAGCCTTCAGCTTAGCAGCCTTCAGCTTCTTGCCAGCTTTGGTTGAGTTCCAGGAAATGCTTCAAGCATTCCAGAGTTGTTGGTAATCTTAAAACCATCACAGGTAGTAGACCTCCCTTCTTTTAGGTTGAAGGTCTCCCTTTTTTATGAGGGACAATTCCTCTAGCAGAAGCTTTTAGCTTCTTGCTAGTTTTGGAAGAGTTCCGGGAACTGCAACAAGTTTTGCGTTCCAGTGTTTGTGGTCATCCTAAAACCACCTCTTTTTTCCAACATTTCAGAGAGTTGATTCAGCCAAGCACTGCCATGTATACTTTGCAGATTTGTATTACAACTCTTTTCTTGGACTCACACATACCCCTTCGGATTAAGGGGGGATGTTGGAACACCTAATCCTCATGGGTAGGTGTGGAATGCAAAAAGTCACAATGGAGTCCAAGTGACCTTGGAATATGAAACCAAGAGTCACACCATTGTACTATAAATGTACATCTTTGTATAATGGAAAATAAGGGAGCTACACGCTTATCATTCATTGTGTGTTGAGTCTCTTCTGTGTGTGTGTTCATCTTTCTCATACACCATGTGTGTGTTTAACATAGTGTTTAACATGTACAATGACTATAATGTGCAACTTGTGAAATAAAAGTGTTATAGGCTTTTCAACCCATATTATGAATCACATTTATTAATAGGTGGTGAAAAAAATATGTTCCTCCTCTCCTTATAAAATTCCACAAAACGTGATTATCCATATGTGGATTTATCAACAAACATATTCTCTACACCCACTATCAACACATCAAATAATTCTATAATAAAATAAAAACATAAGACTGATCATATATGAATTTATAATATTGTGACTGAACCTAAAATCTAATGAAATTTTGATGTAGTCCTACATTAATACAAACTTATTGTTTTCTATCACAATAGGAAAAGCATTAGTAGCATTTAAAAGTTAATGTATCTAAAGTTTTTATTTTAATATCTCATAACCATATGAATTAACATCATAAGATACATCATATCAATGCACTTTAATTCAACATTTTTACCATTTAAAACTTTAAATAAATTCATTGAAAAATACAAATCAAAACCAATTATATAACTAAACTTTGAATTGATTAATTAAAATATATATCAACAAAGTATGTAATTTATAAAGAAATATGAAAAACAATAGTATTCCATCTATTAGCCAGTTAGAATAAAATGTGGTACTATTAAATTATTGATAATAATAATGTTTATCAATATTTGGAGGGATCTAGTGATGGTTACTCTATCCTATATTCATTATGAGAGTATATTAGATGGTAATTGAGAATATAGTAGATGTTTTTTCCTTTATAGAACATTTTTAAAGATCTTATAAAAAAATATGTATGTGTGATGCACAACAAAATATAAATGTGTTTGAAATTTGTAAATGTAAAGTAGTGTCACTTTCGACTGTCAACCTATATTGATTATAATTGTGAGAAATTGCACATGAAAAATTAATGTAAGTGTAAAGTAGTGTTACTTTTGACTGTCAACCTCTATTGATGACAATGGTGAGAAATTGCACATGAACAATTATTGAAATTCACTAAAAATTTTAAAGTTTCATCATGGGTTTAATTGTCATGTAAATTTCCAAATTCAAAAAAATACCATAAAAAGAATCTTTTGAAATCTCCGAGTTATATCATATGGAAACCTCTATTGATAACAATGGTGAGAAATTGCGCATGAACAATTATTGAAATTCCCTAAATATTTTAAAGTTTCATCATGGGTTTAATTGTCATGTAAATTGCCAAATTGAAAAAAATACCAAAAAAATAATCTTTTGAAATCTTCGAGTTATATCATATGGCATTATATAAGTTGCATCGAATATATCTGGCATATCACTCATTTTTCATAGATCAAATTGTTGACAATAATAAAGGACACATTAAGACATTGGAACTAATTAAACGTTGTTTCAATATATTATTTCAATATTATTTTTTAGAATAAAAATGTTTAGTAAATAATTTTTTCCAATTGACAGATACATTTAATTATATGCAAATATTTTTAAATGAAGAAATTGTTTTGAACCGTTCATGTAAACCATAACATTGAATCAAATCAATTAATTCAATTATTAATTTATATTAATTGATTGTGGAAATTAAACATGCATTATGATATTTATTATTAAATTAATTATTTTAAAAATAATCTATTAAATAAATTACAACAATAAATTATAAACTATTACTATAATGCAATTAAGAATAAACTAATACTAAGCCACATTACAAAACTTTTAACTAAGTATAAAAATTAAAAATATATAATGCTTTTAGTTATTTAAAATAGTAAAATTACATTTATGTATATAATGATGAAGGACATTCATCCATTGATACATTAATTCATATTAATATGGAAACCTATAATAATCATTTAAAAATTTATTCTTGAATATTCAAAATCATTGTATACTATTTACAAGATAAAAATGTTGAATAACAATATGCTTTTTAAAATTAACTTCTTATAACACTATTATGCATTCAATAACACTTAATAAGTAACACTCGTTAAAAAAAACATTCTATAACAATATTATGACCATTAGCACTTAACATGTAACACTCATGAAAAATAGATCCTATATACACATCCTATAACAGTATTATGGAAGCATTAACACTTAACATGTAACACTCGTGAAAAAGGCATGCTATTTACTGATGTATAGAGGGTTGGTTCGAACTGGGTAGGTTCCAACTGTAGCCCTATTGGAAATCTTGCTTGACACAATATCTTCTTCTTTAATAAAATAATTTGACTTTATAATTTGTCTATCCTTTTTATTTATTTTTAATTATAAACTAGGTTTGGTAATGAGAAAATTAATTTCACCGATAATGAACCCTGCAGGAATTATAAAATTTTCAAATCTTTAAGGATGATAACTATAATAGTAAAAGACAAAGACTCGAAGATTGTAAATGCTACCTTCGTATTTGTAATTCTGAAACCTCGAGCATTAAAATATTTAATGAGTGTTTTCCTTTTCGGTGGAGTCTTTTCGGTGGAGTGACTGATATAATTGTAATTAATAATTAATAATAGTAATTTATATATAATTTCCATTAATAATTAATAATAATTAAATGAGTAGTCATTATTCACATTTTTTTGAAATAATTAAATTATATTTATTAATTAAAATTAGATAATTTTTTTCAATGAGGTTATAATTTCGCTCAAAAAATAATTGAAATAGTGATAGTGTTTTGAAAGAATATGGTAGAATTTTTTGAAATCTTAGATATAGTTCTTACATGTTTTAGGATTTTGGGGTAGCATTGAACATATTTCAATTATTTCTTGGTGGTATCGAATATATTTACATCATCAAAAACATGATTTAAACATTGGAATTTTTTTCACCACATTTAAATAAAAATTTAGTCATCTAACTCAAACAAGTATTTTTAATTTATAAAAATATAATAAATTAATAGATAACAAATATTTCTTAAATATAAATCAAATAAAAAATTGGTTAGATATAGTGATTTATATAATAATATAATCCATTAATTTTAGTACTTAAGCAATATATGGTTCATTTTAAATATAATTAAGATAAATACAATAGTTACATAGATTTTAAGAATGATATAAAGTAAAACAATAAATATATTGATTTCAATATATTAATTTAAGAAATAATATTTTGCTAATTGATACACATGTTTAATTTCAACTAGTAGAGAAAACTTTTAATTATAACTTAATGCTCATTCTTTTGTATTACTAGGTATGAATTCTTTTATTAGTATTTTCAAACTATAGAAAATATATTTAACCAATTTTTTTATTTTTTTATTTTTTATTAATGAAGTTTATTTTAACTTTGAATTTATTTTGTATAAAAAATCAAATCTATGTAAATTATTTGTCATATTTAAATATTCTAAATGATATTTAAATTTTAATTGATTTGATTATTTTCATTATATAATAAATTGAAACATAAAATAAATTTATAATTATCTAAATAGTAAAAATAATAAAATGCACATATATTTATTAAAAAATAAGTTATTCAAATTTTACTAATAAAATAGAAGACTATTAGCAATGTAAATGGTTATAAATTTTTTTGACAAGCAATAAAATTAATCAAATATTTTATTAAACTAAATAATATGAAAATAAACACAACTGTTATAACCAAAGCCTCCAAAAAAATATTATTAATCAAATATTTTGCTAAACTACATGATATCAGAATAGCCACATAATCGTTACCTGTATTTATAAAATTTAACTTTACAAATTTTATTTTTATAAAAATAACCTAGTTTATAATAGAGAATAATGATATATATTTATTTATATTTTTAATAAAGATAGACTATTTTATAAACAGGAGATGACGATATATAATTAAATTATACAATAGTGATAAAGGCGAAAAATTAGTATGCAATGTAGGAGAAAGAAACCACTTTAAACAAACAGGAAAAGAAAAAAATCTTATCTCTAAAATTATTATCATGAAGGAATATAATAGAAAGAGTCAAATCACAATGATATGAAGCGCATAACCCTCATATTGGAAGACAAAGTAGGATGACTCCTCGAGATGAGTTAGATATTAGAAAGATGCTGCCATTATCATCCAAATTTGCTAGTACACTATAAGTAGATGTTGGAATTCCCAAAATAAATGTACAGTATACTAAATGCGGGAATCACGAGGCTACTTTGCACAAATATAAGAGTATGTGAGAGAAATATTTGAATAAAAATTCAGTACAAGTATTCAGTACAGGACTTATAATTTGAGTTAGAAAACATGCCTAGAATGTAATAATCTTCTCATGTGCAAATGGAGTGGAAACTAGATGCAGCCTCCTCAATATTATAATAATCATACTCAAGTCTAATCACTGGACGGTTTCAAAAGTCTTTGTACAGTTTCCATTCTAGATACATTGGATGTTAAAGTGGAGTTTTAGTGAGAATTATGTACATCGATGGAAAATAAAAGTCCTATACCCGCAATAAAATTTAAGATGATTCTGTTCCAATCATTCAATGAATACACTAAATATAAATCATCCCTTAAATCAATCATTCATCACCTATGTCTATAATGATGTGAAATTAGAAGTTAACATAATGTCGACCGTAGATATTACTCGGGCAAACCAGAAGGTCAAAGACATAATAAAATAGTTTCTCTTTTAATTGGTTTCATTCAAACGCAAGCCCACTTGTATGCGTACTATAAATGATAGAACTATGCATTATGCATTCAGAAATATTTTCAAAATCTCGTTGTATTTGCAGAGGCCAGGAAGTAATACCACCAGAAAAGTTTCACTAATACTTTTTGTCACATTCAAGATTTATTATAACAAATATTATTAACAAGAAAGGGAGTTGCAGAGAAACATGTTAGCGCGATTTTGACGATGAGTAAATATGAATTTAATAGCACGAAATGAGAGGTTAATTTGTTTGTTATTCAGTTTATGGGTTGCATCCTATGGACTGACTTACCAGAAAGTAGCGTAAATTCTTCATGTATGAGGGTGCATCATAAAATTGGTGCGAACTGCCATGAGCGTGAGATTGTGTCTCGAGAGTAGCTGACTTAAATTGGTGGAGAACGATTAAATATATGGATTTTGTTATTTGGAGATAGAAACAAAATCTATATTTTTTTAAAAATATCTTCAATTTCAACTACAATATGTTTTCCCTTTTATTGATTTTGTTTTGAGGGCTATACATGTTGTTTATATGTTTCGTTGAAGAAACATGGCGTACAAAAAGTTCATAATACCATTTTCTATAATATCTTTGATATTATTTTTATAAAGAACAATGACTTTTCATTTAAAAAAAAATGTTAAGATGTAGTCTTATATATGGGTGCAAAATGATTTTGTGTTTCTAATTTTTTTATTTTTTCTTACTTTTAAAGGAATTTGAAAATTTGAAAAATATTAAAAACCATCATAATTAGAAAGTTGTCTAGATCATGAGCATTAATACATTGGTCTAAGTAGTTATGGGTCCATATTTCTCTTAACAAAGTGCATTACCTCATAGTTAATATTGATGCTCTTAATAACTCTAATTTTTAAGATAGAAAAACATTTCTGTTTAGCATGAATTTATGCAACTAGTTTCATGAATCCTTGTAAAGTTACATTTGTCTTTTTCATTTTTTATTCAATGGAAAATATTAGAGAAATACAATACACACATTGTCTTTTCTTCTAAACCCTTTGATTCATCATAATTACAACATAAATAGGTAAAAAAAAAAAAAAAATTAGTTACCACATCTAGGAACCTAAAAAAAATTAGTTACCACATCTAGGAACCTAATTACCTAAAGGGATTTATGTTTTGACCTACTAGAGCAAATATAAAATTGTTTCCTGAAAATTAGAACAATTTTTTTGAAAATTAGAAGCTGTTTGACCGAGAATTTTTCAAGAAAATTTAGATTAAATAAAAGCTTCAAAGTATTTAGATGCCTAGTAACATTAACCATGAGCATAAAAATAAATTACATGAATTTTTGACATAGATCCCACGGTCAAAGGGTCGACTGTGTGGAAGATTAACGTCCATACCTGACAACCTCCTAGTTCAGCAGAAACATAATAGAGAAGCACATAGTAGAGAAGCACAACGAATCGATGGTTGAAGTACCTCTAGTTACTTCTTGAGTTGCTTGATGACTGTTTCACTTGTGAAATGGCATGTACATCATCAACCAACCATTTAGAAACCTTCTTTCATCATGAAAATACTCCATCACTCAAAGATGGACCTACAACCAGAAGCACAACGTGTGTAAGGAAGTGTAGTGCAACCTATCCTTTATGGTTTTGATTAGTACTCAGGTCTATGATGAAAAAAGAGATCTTGTTGATGATGTTGACATGATGCAAATCTCTTTAAAGTCTTTATTGACCAAAAAATAACAAAAATCTATGGTGAATGTATGAAGATGGGTTACACTTTCGTGTGAAACACGATTGAAAATTTCAATCTCCCACAAGTTCGGCTGAAATTTTCAAAATTTCTGCAAAACTTTTGAAATTAATTTGGCCAAATTTTTTCTGTCGTTAATTGAAATTATTCCATCGTTTAAGTTGACAACAACGATAAGCGGATTTTTGGCCGGAGGCAGAAAAATCAGCATTAAAAGTTCGACCGAACTTATAATTCGGCCGAAAGTTTCAGTAGAACTTTGTTTCTATACCACAAGAATCTTTCCACCAATTTTCTATTTGCGTGAACTTGAAGGTGCGATTATCTATTTGCTTGTTTGGCAGTGACCGTTGGTGAGTGTTGGGAGGTGTGTTTTTCACCTTTTTTGGCTTGTGTTTATGTTTTTTTTTTTTTACTTAATTTATAATCTCTTTTTTTTTTAGTGTTTGCGGGTTTTAGTGTTTGCTCTGATATGCGTTTCCTTCCAGTAGCGTCATGCTCATTCAACTTGTTCATCTGCTTTCTCGGTCACATGTGTTCTTTCAGTTCAGTTTGTTCGTCTACTTTCTCAGTCCCATGGTTCCAGGGATTTTTGCGGTTCTCGATTGCAAATTATAAAATCTGTGTAAACAAAAAATATGTGTAAACAATGTATTCTTCTGGTTCTCGGTTGCAAATCATAAAATACCTATATAGATTTTGTAAATATTCTAGATAAATTAGGATTTCTTCTCTTAATAGAAGATTTAATTAAAAAATTAAAGCCCTAGATGAATTGCCATTTTCATATCAAAGGTAGGTTTTAGAAAACTTCTAAGCAAATTCGTATCTTTTATTTCAATAACAGGTTTTTGAAATATTATATTGAAACAAAGTCACATGGCTATGCTATTATTTATCTAGAAGATTTCAAAATATTTTTATAATCTACAACAAACTCAATTTCGACTAGATAAATTTACTTGGGAATTCTTTGTGTAAGGCCGGGTCCGAAGTGGTTATAGGCAACTGTTACCTTCAAGTTTTTATCTGCTGCATACTCATCATTGTGGCCTAACAACAAGTTTTTTATCTGCATACTCATCACTATTACTTTCATGTATTTATGTGTCGCATACTCATCACTGAGGCCTAACAACATGTTTTTTATCTACCTACTCATCACTGTTACCTTCCTATTTTTATCTACTGCATACTCATCACTGTGGCCTAACAACATGTTTTTTTTGGTTCATACTCATCACTATTACCTTCATGTTTTTATGTGGTGCATACTCATCACTGTGGCCTAACAAAATGACCTGCATTCATCCTTGAATTAATATTTAATAACCCTATAACCTACATTCACCCTTGCATTAATATTTAACAAAATGACCTACATTCATCCTTGAATTAATATTTAATAACCCTATAACCTACATTCACCCTTGCATTAATATTTAATAACCCTCTAGGGTTATCTTTATATCAATTGCGGATTCAAAAAATATTTTAAAATCTTACTAATAAGATAATATTCGAAATCAATATCATATTACACTCATCACTGTGGCCCAACAACATGTTTTTCATTTGCATACTCATATTTGTTACCTTCATGTTTTTATCTGCTTCATACTCGTCACTGGCCTAGCAACATGTTTTTTATCTACGTACTCATCATTGTTACCTTCATATTTTTATCTGTTTCATATTCATCACTGTGGCCTAACAACATGACCTGCATTCATCCCTGAATTAATATTTAATAACCCTATGACCTGCATTATATCAATAGTATATTCAGTAAATATTTTGAAATCTCACTATTAATATTATATTCCAAAATCAATATCATATTCCAAAATATTCTTAAAATATGTATTATAAAAAGTGAGTTAGCCGGGACTTACCTTATTATGGTATGAGAAATGGTTGTTCGAAATTGTAACTGCAGTGGAAGCGATCGTGACATCAACCAAACCATTTGCTCAATTGGATAATGTGTTGTGACCTATCCATATATCTTTGTAAGACACCACAGATATACCATCTCCATCCTATGATTCTATCCTTTACACACCACTCGTACCATAGGGTGCCATCTCTGCTAGCAGATCATTGCTGGGCACACTGGGCTTATAGTAGTGGATGTGAAATCCATGAATGATAACGTTGCTCAAATTCCAAAGGCTGATGCAAGACCCGTTGCTAATGTGGACATTGGCTCCTCTACCATCGTTAGTCTTATGCATCGTGAAAAACATGGGCATTTGAAGCTTTATGTTCATATCTCTACGAAAAAATTTATGCTTATTATTTATGGTTTTTCTTATTACTTTATGTAGATATACATAAAGGAAAGTTTCAAATAAAGAAAAAAACACAAGAGTTGGGAGAGTGTTTATATTTGTTTTAATTTTTAGTAAAGTTGTTAATAAGAAAATTAGACAGCAAGGTGATTAAATCTATATAAAGGAAAAATATAAACATAAAAACGAATATATGGAATGTGTTTGGTTGTTTATTTGTGTAAATATTATGTTTTTTCTTATTTATTTACATATAAATATATACAAAGGAAATTTTCATATATGGGAAGTAGAGAAAAACAACACAACAAGGGTTGGGAGAGATTGTTTATATTTTTTTTTTCTTATTACTTTATATATAAATATATATAAAGGAAAGTTTCATATATGGGAAGTAGAGAAAAAAAACACAACAAGAGTTGGGAGAGTGTCTATATTTGTTTTCATGTTTAGTAAATTTGTTTATAAACAAGTTAGCCAGCATGGTGGTTAAAGACATGGAAAAATACAAATACATTGAATGTGTTGAAAGCTTGAAAACACATGGAAAAATAGGAATACATTGAATGTGTTTAAGGTTGGAATGGTGAATGGTTGTTTATTATTGTAAATATTATGCTTTTCTATAAACGAGAGTTAAGTTTAATATGAGAAAAAACAACACAACAATGGATGTTACTTTCCAAATAATTCTATATATAGAAAAGTTTAGTATATAGAAAGTAAAGAAAAAGAAACAATGGAGGCTCCCTTCCCGAATACATAATTAGAAAGTAAAATAATAGATAACTATAAATAATTCCTAAATACATAATCCGACTATGCTCCTATTGTTTTTAACAAATTAGAAAATCAATTGAAAACACCAATAGAAGCATAATATTCTTCCATTTTTAGTTCTTTCAGTTTTCAATTGATTTTCTAGTTTGCTAACAACAATAGGATCATAGTCTTCATCCTCATTGTCCACTAGCTATTTAACAAAGGTCCTAAACTGAACCCCATGATCATCCTCTAAAATCTTAGTAAATAGCCTAAACCAGTCCCACACTCCTCTTGTAATCTTACCGTTGTCACCTGCCAGGGAGAGTCTTTCCTAACTCTTTGGTTTCTGCTAGCTTTGGTACATACTGAAATGGTTTATGCTATCTTTGGTACATATTTTTCTTGACATACATTGAAATGGAATTTGATTTTTTATGTAGCTACCATAATTAGTTCTCAATGTAGTGTTCAACTCCACCAGAATATTTATTTGCAAAGATTTTCTATCAAGTTTCCTCTTAATATCTTTGAGCTTAATTTATGATTAGCCTTTGCTACTATTTTTTCTTTCAAATCCAAGATTAATGAGAATCCAAGCTTCAATGAGAGTTTTCTAGTAGTGCATTTCTTTTTTTATTTTGTTCTTCTAGCTTTACCATCTATGAAGTCTTCCATTTGACATTTATTTTAAAAAAATTAATTTTTTTTTTAATTATTGCTAATTATGCTCTAAAATTCTAAATACGCTATACATCTAATCCTTCTTTGATTATTTCTAAACCAATAATTAATGATTTATAGGCTAAGCTTGCTAACAAATCAAATTCTATCTCTTCATTGAGTTATGATTGAATTGTCTAATTTAGCATTTTTCTCTCATAGAAAACTTGAGTACTTCTTTAAATCACTAAATCACTAATTAATATTTTATGAGTACTTTTGAATTCTTTAAATCACTAATTAATATTTTATGAGTACTTCTTTCACTTTTCAATTGATTTTCTGGTTTGTTAAAGTGTATATTAAATTTATTTAGATTTATTGTTTCTTGCACCAAGTCTCTAGATACTATATTTCTAGCTTCTTGAAAAATTCTCTTTTTTCATGTAGTAGAGTTTGATTTTGTACGTCCATAATGCATAACTCAATTACATGTTATTTATATTAAGGGGAAATCATATTTATACAATTAAGTGACTCTTCGTTTCATTATCCAAGAGCCATTTCATATTTGTATTCTCCTAATTATTTATAGGGACAATAATATTAAAGGATTATGTCCAACATTAGCCCAATTAATCCAAATGGGATTTTTTGAGCCCAAGCATCATTCTAAATTTTTCAAATTAGATATAGAGATGGCTAGTATAATTCCAAGAACATTTCAAGTTTGGTATCCTACTAAGAAAATTTGAAGTTTGGTAGACGATAACATCGCATTGTATCAACCATTAGATCCTTCCATGAGAAGATATTGTTGCTCTCTCTCTCTCTCTCAATATTTAATATCCAACATTTTGGTGTATGTTGTCCCAATTATAGTAACTGGATGTCTCTATATATATTAATGATTTGAAGCTTTTGGCCTTTCCTCAAATTGAAACTAGAGGCTGCCAGTATAAAACCAACAACATTAAAAGCCTATTAAAAAATAATATCACATTGTACCCACTACTATGCACCAACAACATTAAAAGCCTGGTAAAAAACAATATCACATTTTACCCACTACTATGCTATTCCAGAAAAAAATATTTCTTCTTTCTTCCTTAATATAAACATTCTTGAATTTCTTCTTTCTTCCTTAATATCAACATTCTAGCATATGTTTTTTGAATTATAGTAATACTATGTTGTTGTATTAATTTGTTAGAGTATGGCAAAAATTTGATTAAAGGAGAATGTGAAAACTGAATTTATCTTTAAGTAAAATTTATTTAATATCAACATTCAAGCATGTGTTTTCTGAATTATAGTAACTTTGTAAGTAGACTTTATTTAATATCAACATTCTAGCATCTTTTTTCTAAATTATAGTAACTCTATGGTGTTATATTAATTTTTTAGAGTATGACAAATTTTTTATTAAAAGAGAATATGAAAACCTAATTTATCTAAGTTAACTTTATTTAATATCATCATTCTAGCATGCGTTTTCTGAATTACAGTAAGTTTATGAAGATATATTAATTACGTAAACTTTATTTAATATCAACATTCTAGCATGTGTTTTCTAAATTATAGTAACTCTATGCTGGTATATTAATTTGTTAGAGTACAATAAAAATTTGATTAAAGGATAACCTGAAAACCAAATTTATCTAAATAAATTTATCATGTGAATTCTAATAGTATTGGTTTATGGGAACCAAATTATAGTTAGTGTAGTGAAGTCTCTTTCATTTTTATGAAGCCCCTTAGATTGAAGACGTAGTAAGTTTGATTGTAAAACTTTTATGATAAAAAAATATTTTGTTTGTTGTAAATGTTTATCTTTGTTAAGGTCTTTTTTATACAAATGGTTATAAATTTACAAATGTCTTAAAATATAAATATACAACTGCAAATGGGAAATGTATGAATGGAAAAAAGAGTAAACTTACATAGCAAATACCTTAGAAAATAAGTGAATAAACCCATAATTCTAATGTGGACAATAATTACATGAATATTTGAAAGTTATTCTAATCATGTTCTATATGAAGAAACAAATGAAGTTGAAAGTGAAAATTCAAAAATAAAATGAAAACATAAAGAAAATTTAACATAAAGAAAATTTAGGTTTAATTTAGAAAAAAACAAGGCACTCTCACAGGGAGATTAATGAAAATTGAGATGCAAAAGTAGTTTAAAGAAATTTTTCTAAAGAAGAGGTTAGACAATCGAAAATTTAAATAAAACCTAAAATGAAAGGAATTAAAAATGCAAAAAAATTCATCAAATTTTCATTTGAAGGGAAGAAATGATTTGAAATGCGAGGCGTGCTATTCACCAAAACTCTATGCAACCATCTTCCTTGACCAACTTCAAAATTCACTCAACTCTTCAACATATCTGGACACCTTCTTCTTCAATCACCACATATGAGGAATTTACCCTCCCTTCACTACTCAAAAATCCCTAAAGATCCCTTCCTTTCACTAGTGAATAGTCCCTCAAGAAACTCTTCCTTCTCTTAGCCATCTCAACATGACATATTATCATATGAATGCATAAAAAATATTTTTTTACAATTTTGACATGTCATAGGATTCCTTCCTTTACCATACCCCTACATGGGTATCAATTAACATACATGCATTCAGATGTCATCGCATACATATCAATTGAGATATTGAAGCATAACTGAAGAATTCTTACGCAATTGCTTTCAGATCACATGCTATATTGGCATGAAAAATTCATACCTATACGTTTTCCATCAATATATCTAATGTTACGTGATCAAAAACATTAGTTTAGCAACAACATTATTATCATTACTCGGGACATCATCTTCCATGCTGTCTCTATCTGGTGAGATGTAATGTTTTGAAGGAGGTTGAGTGGATTTTCGTTAAGGATTTCCAATAGCCCCTATCTTTTTTAACAGAAAGGATGTTTTAAAAATCACATGTGTCATGCTAGTCTCTTTTTCCTTGCTTCTAAGTAGAAATCCCTTCACACACTTAGGAGACTCAGGTGGAAAATCTTGGTGGTTCCCCCACTTCTTGTGTTACACTTTTTTATGATTGCTTCAGTAATGTAAAAAAAGTCTAGCAGGTTATAATCAATAAAACAATAAGTTTGTGTCTATCACCTCATAGGGGTCCACTATCACCTAACCAACGATAATGGCTAGGATGTGTTGTTACTTATTTTCATTGGCAATAAACTATTACAAAATGTTTAGCTAAATGCAAGGACGGTACTAGTGTTTTTGGAAACCATGTACCTGTCATTTATCCCGTCAAATTTTAGGCATTTACTAGTGTTTTTGGAAACCATGTACATGTCATTTCACCCATAAAATTTAAATAATTTGTAGTAAATTTTCATTTAATATTTTATTGTGGTCCTAGTGTTTTTGGAAACCATGTACATGTCATTTCTCCCATAAATGTTAAGGAATTTGCAATAAATGTTTATTTATTATTTTATTGAATTTGTTTTTTTTCAAGAATTAAAAAACCCACTAAACATGGTTAAAAAATAGACATTATGCATAGACGTTTCTTGTTTACCCAATCTAGGGAAAGCAGTGATTACATATGTTCTATGCAGTATTTTGACTAACAAAATCCTCTAAAAGAAAATGAATATACCTGGAAGAATAACAAATAATAAAGCATATTATATTGCATTGATAGAAGGCTTGGAAGAAACTAGGGAGTATAGATCCAATGGAATTGTTGTTTTCACCAATTCTGAACTTGTGTGCAACAAGATGAATGACATGTACCAAGTTAAGAAGGAGAGACTAAAACAGCTGCATGGAAAAGAAAACAATATTGTTAGACAATTTCAATAATTTATTATAAGACATTGTGAAAATGTTAATAAGATGTCTGGTGATCTATTATATGGGGCAATGCCAATTAAAAACTCATTTGTCAAAGATGAATTAGTGTTGAGATACTCTCTATCAAAATTTATTGATGGACATTGTAAGATATATTTGATATGTGTGTGTTTTTTAGTTATGTATTTTTTCAATTAGATACCAAGTGTGCTCCCACCATGTAGGCACAACTTGGTGAACTTCATGTTTTAAAAAATTTTGTATTTAATTTTCGAAATGTTCACCCACTATGCAAGCACAACTTAGTGAACTTCATGTTTTAGAAAAAAAATTACCTGATTTTCAAAATGTGTAGGGCTTCAACAATTTTTTGTTTAAATAGTCAAGTGAATTTTACACATCAATTTGTGCTTTGAAATTTTTTTGTTTTACATATGTATTCAAGTTGTGCTCCAACATTTGTGTAAATTACATCAATTTTTTTTATTCTTTTGATTTTTTTTAAATAGTAAATGAAAAAATAATTGTAAATGCACGAGGTAACTTTTTAAATATCATGTATATATGTATATGTATAAATCCATATATATCATGGATGATCATTTTCCATATGATTCTTCGAGGCTTTAAACATCATGTGTATCTATGTATCTGTAGATATCCATATATATATATATATATATATATATATATATATATATATCATGGAGGATGATCATTTGCCTTGTAATTGTTTGAGGTGAACATCAATAGAGTCCCATGCATCTATGAGAGAGGGGGATCATGAATCGGGGGATGTCCATCATGTTCATGGTATTTATATTAAATGTGAAAGTTTTTAAATGACATTTTAATATATGATATTATCCCCATACATACATGTATACATATGGAATTCATTTTTTTTTTATCAATTTTGTGAGTTAAATTATTTCTTACTAAATTTCATTTTTTAGGAGTTCGGAGGAAAAGAGTATCTACTCAATCAATGGAGTCTAGCCATGGTTCACGCAATCATGGTATGGTTCAGGCAATATACTCAATCATATGTATGTATATTTGAATTGATTAGAAGTTCATATTTTTTTATGGAGCTTCGCTCTCGTCTCGTGAGGGTTGTGGTGGTGGTACACATTCCCCTAGTGGCCAATCAATACGTGGTGGCCAGCTGTGTGAGGGTGGTGGTACACATTCCCTTGGTGACCAATCAATAGCTGGAAATGTTGGTTCTCAACCAATGGGTGGTGCCCAATCAATAGGTTGTCATGCTGGTTCTCAACCATATTCGGGTGGGAATGATGCTGCTCAGCCATCTCGAGGTGGCCAACAATCTGAATTCAATTATTAATCTATTAAATTATTTATATATATATTTTTATGGTTAAAAATAAAGTTTGTAGAAATTTTTTCACATTTTTTTTTTTTTAATACATAATTTTATATATTGATGCAGAGGGTGAAAATGTTGCTCGAAAAAGACGTAGGCCAAATCACGTAATTCAAGAAGAAGGTTGTACACCAACCACGACTTATCCTTCTGATATTCCTGATTATTTACCTTGGGAAACAAACATCCAACAAAACACATTACAAAAGTGTGAACATCTTTTTCAAAATTGAGGAAAGATCTAGTGTTTTTTAACCTCCCCGCAAAGAGTCGAGAAAGATTACAAATAGTTACACGCTCTCTAAGCACACTTGTAGATGTTCACAAAAATCTTGGGATAACCACTGATACTTTTGTAAAAGTGACGAGGAAAATAAAGGAAAGAGTAATGGGTCCCGATACATGGGACATTGGTAAAAACAAAGTTACAAAAGAAATGGAAAAATTTATGTCTATTTTCAGAGAAGGGACAAAAATAAAGATGCTAGAGGTGAAATATTTCAAGCACCATAATATAGCATTCCATTTGTATGATAGGAACCTTGCAGCCTATGGAAGACTATAATGGAATGCTGAGGTTCCTATTTATTTTGAAAAATTATTTTTTGTAGAATTCATTTTCGGAATGAAACCTAATTATAATGACCTTCCTTTCGATTTTTTTGGTCATGGAAAAGGTCTAGACCATAGGGGTGCTAAGCGTGATGCTTAGTTGCCTCGCCCTGAGCCACCATTGGTAAGCCGACCTCCTCATGTGGAAAATTTTCTCTCAAATATGGATTCCACTTCTAAAATTAATCGAGAAGAAAGTGATGCCATCATAAACAATGTTGATACCAGACTTGGTGGAATTGATATTGGTTTGAATCGACAAAGAGCACGAGATAATGAACGTGCTAATTTTGTGTATAGTACATATGATGAGATAGACAAAATGAGTATTGAAGAACTTAGAACATATGCAAATCATTGTCGCAATGGTTGGAACGACTTAATTCTTCATGAGGAAGAGCGCGTGGTATCAGTATGTGTTAATGGTTTGGGTGAATATTTTAATGTAATTTGTAATTTACATATACATGTTTATTTGTATGTGTTAATCTAAAAATAATGTATCACATGCTCACCATTTGCATTTAACACACTTGTTGAATGAAAATTCTGATAATATCACTGTCCAAGGTTCAGGTTCTAGCAATCAATATGATATTTTGGGAAATGTTTGTTTTTCTTGATAGTTCATGATGTTGACGTACAATTATTATTCTATTATTATATCAGTACCATGATGACATATTTATAAAAGAAATAATTATCTTTACACATGTCTATAATTAAATGTTAACAAATTCGAATTCTGTCTGATGTTTTGGTAATGGAGTCACCCGCTTCTTCCCTATTAGGAGATGTGCAAAATAATCCAATATCACACGTATTCAATTTTTCACTTATGTTTCAAGTCATAAATTGAAGTGAAAGTTTCATTAAAAAATGAGATCTAGATCTTGAGTTATTCTACAGTTTTAAAATTTTTGAATTTTAGGTTTGTCGAGATGATTTCCACTCTCTAAGGACTTTAGCGGCGGAGTGTATGATGGAGATAGGAACATCCAAAAAAAAATGAAGAAGAGTTTGTCTAACACTTTTTTAAATATTATTGCATTAGTTTATGCATTTTCATTTGGAATATATATATATATATATATATATATATATATATATATATATATATATATACATGTTTATTGTATATTTTATCCTGGAGGATGCATTGATGCAGGGCCAACACGGGACAATGGAGGAGACCTACTTGAGGTATTGCACCAAATTTTAAATTGTTTTTTTTTTCATTTAGTTTGTTTTATTGAAGTTCTGCATTCTCATTCAATTTTAAAACATTAAATTTTAATTTTAATACATACATATAAATTTATTATATATATATATATATATATATCTATATCTATATATATATATATATATATGCAATTAGGGAAACACGAGACAATGAAGGGGGAACTACATGACGTATTGCATGATTTTTTTTTTCTATTTTTTTTTTATGAAGTTCTACATTCGAATTCAATTTTAAAACATTAAATTTTAATTTTAATACATGTACATAAATTTCTTATACATGTGTATATATATGAAATTACACATTGTGTAGGTTCCCCATTCTTTAGATAATAGCATAAGGAGGTTGTGGAAAATACATTGTATCCAAATTCTCTATTTAATTGATGCACACAAATTTTTATTTGATCTAGTCTTTTAATAACTTAAACATGTTAAATTTAATTTTCTATATAACTTGATACTTATAAAACATTATACATTGTTATATTTACTTTTATTTAATGATATAATTTTGAACATATTTTACATTTTTGATAGTTGAACTACATTTATTTTTATTGAATGATTTTAAATTTTCAATAGTTGTTACATTTGGCATGTGATCGCATGTTGTTATATGATCAACACATAATCCTTTTATTGTTAATCTAGAAGCTCGATAGACTTAGGGAGTCCAAGAGACCCTCAGATATGGAATCCAAGGGTTACTCCATTTATGATAAATATGTATCATTATGAATAATATAGAAAATCAAGCTTATATTTCTATCCTATTCTACCTATTCCATTACTAAGCCTAACATAGTATTAGAGTGGGAAAATTCTAGACCTGCCCTAGTTTGTCCCATTGGTTTTTGTGGCCATTCTCTCTAAGTTTCTCATAGGAGAATATGCCAGTAGAGTCTACCAAAGCCACAAAATTTGAATAAGAATTTCTCTAACTTGTTATGTAGAAAACGTTTCCGTGAGACCTGTCACTCTGCCATAATTTAACCCTAATGCTCCATTACTAGTGATGAAAACTCTAAATGCATGGAATGTTACTTTTGCTTTAGGTGACTCTGAGCACTCTTCCATTCTGTAATTATTTCTCTCACCTTACCATTTCTATCACAAGGATTTTCAATGAGCGTTTCTCCTGCCACTGATATACTTCCACTTTGTTGCATCGCCCCTCAGACCTACCATCACTACCTTCTACAATGCATTCGTTCTTTGCATGTTTGTAGTGATTGTAAATTGAAAAAATTCTCTTTAATAAGATTCAAACCTTTCGAGGCATTTTCTTAGTCGAATTAGGAATTGTTACCAAATCATCCATCGATGAATTGTTTCTAAAAAAATTCCATACTTCGAAACTGCAATAGACAACAAACACTCACCATACTCAATGCCATCACGAACAGAGATAAGGGCTTCATCTTCCTGTCCAAATTCAACAATTGTATCAATACCGATGATCCCAAGGTCTAAATCCAAACAGTTTTTTATTGTTGAAACCATACTTGTAGTTAGGATAGTTTCGGTATATCTACAACGTAGTGCCTAGGATTAACTTGTCGCATTGCAAGATAACAATCCTTGATTAGATCAATTGTATCGGTGTCCATTCAACCATTTCTCAGCAAGCCTAGATGAACCACATTGTGCCCAATGGAATTCGGCTTCGAAAATACGGTCCTTTTTTGCGTCGAGAGGTCTTTCGAAACATCTATGGATTGCAAGGATTGACATGGCAGAGAATCGAAATTGAAAGCTCTGAATTTTTCGTAAAACAGAGATCAGGACTTGAGAAATATTGGTACCGATACATTCAAGCAAGTGCTCATGGAAGGAAGCTGTTGATGTTGTGGTGAAGCTACCCCTTTGATCCAAATTACAGTTGCTGATAACAGTGTCTCCTATGGTGCCCCTCCACTCCTCACATACCCGTGCGAATTCAAAACCCTCGTCCATTATGCTCCTCAATATTTGTTTCATAATTTTGATCTATCTATCACAGCTAGACTCTTTCTATCCACCGGTGACACATATTCACAGTTCGAGGTTCCCATTGTAGGTCGGAACATTCTCAAGACTAACATGAGTTTCATCCTTCTAGCCCTGTGCACAATGAGCCCACTCCTCCTCGACTCCTCCTAGGCTCCTCAGTCTCCACAATACCGCTCCCTATTCCTGTACTCTCAACTTTACGCTCCTCCTCCCATACTTGGTCAAGGCTTGTTATTTTATCTGAATGTAGAATTGAAGAATCAGTTAAGGATAAAACTTCTCCATTTGGAATTGATCTCTCTCATTGAAAGGTGGTAGATCCGAGGGACTCAAATGAGGCAGCAGATGGCTAAGTTCCTTGGGAACCCTACGATTAACTTGTTACCTGCTTGCATAATTTTATGATAGTAGTTTCCAAATGACTCTTGGTGTTCTCCTTCAGCATGGAGGAAAAGTTCATTGGTTCCTTTCTCGTGCATTGAACAGTGTGATTTATAGGCCAATACATAAGCATGTAGGTTGTTCTATTTTATGTATGATGAATTGTTGTGCATTTTGTATTGTGATTTCTTCATACTCTTTATATGTAAGTCGAAGACCAAAGAAATGAGTTGAAGCAATATTAGTATGTATGTTAAATCGAATGTTAGCGTTGATGGGTTAATCTATTATTTACGTAGTTTCATGTGTATGTGCTAGTAATTATATGTTGGTATGCATTGGTATAGTATTCAATAGGGTCATTTTACTATTAATATTGTGTTATTTATTTTTTAATATTAAAGTTGTGATGTGTGGTGAATAATGTGTAGCAGCTGAATAGGTTCCTAGAATAGAGAAATAATTTTTAGAGGGCCCAGCTCCACCTCCACTTTTGGTTCATAGTATTTCTATAAAATAAGCTTTTCAAATCGATAGTGAGCATTTCTAGTTGAAACCATTTTTGAGGCCTTTATTTTACTACTAATACAATGGCAAGACTCAATGATTTGTTAGAGTTATTAAGAAATATATTCATTTTCTACTGGTGAAAGCACAATTAAAGTCAGCAAAGACACTCTCACAAATATTCAAATCTCCCTCCAAGATGCACAAGAAATTTTTTATTTTTTGCAACTTGAGTCATAGCTACAACAAGATGAGATTCAAAAAAATATTTGTAATTATGAACTTGTTTTTGTTTAGAACATTGATACAAACTCCCATCAAAATATTGTTTAGGTCACTAAGCCCAATACAAGAGGAGATTTGAATGCAGAAGAAAAAATGCAGTCTGCACTTCCCAAGCCAATCATCAAACCTTGGGAAGAGCTTGTCCACAAAAAGCACATAAATGGCCTTGGATATGAAAATGAGGTGTCCTTTCACATTCCAGACTACTCCAAGCCCATCAAATTTTAGAGTGTCAAATTTCTTCATGATAGCTCAACTTCACCTGTTTCGGATTTTTCTCCTCTTCCACGACATATTGTGAAATCCCAACACTAAGATCATGTTGTCCAAATGAAATATCATTGTTTTTATTATAACTTATGCAATCACTATGGTTATCACACTCACTCTTCACGCATATGCTTCAAAATCAAGCCTCCTACAAGAAAATTAATTCATCTTGGATGGAGAGCTTCTTGGCAATGGGCATCAAGAGCCAAGAAGGTGTTTCAGTTATATGTCAAAAAAAATTCTAGAGTATTGAACAATATTTCAATTGATTTTTTCCCATCATCTCACCATGTATCTTACATGGGTGAAAATTATGGTCATATAGAAGCTTCAAATCCTCTTCAAGTGAGTCTGAGACAGAATCTTCCATTCCCGATTTAGAGTTGTAGCCAGAGACACAACAGTTCAAAGCAGTCTGAGCCACAACCTTCCATTCCAGATTTAGAGTTGTAGCTAGACACATATGCCCATGAGCATGCCTCTAGTTGGTGGTCAAAATTAAACCATATATGCTAGGTTGAGATTCTTCCTCTTTAAAGAATTGGGGACACTTCCTCTAGTAGAAGACTTCGACTTCTTGATTATTTTGGAAGAGTTTCAGGAAATGCATCAAGCATTCTATAGTTGTTAGTCATCCTGAAAACATCACAGGTTGTAGACCTCCCTTTTCTAGGTTGAAGGTATCCCTGTTCAAAAATTAGGATCATTTCCTCTAGTAGAAGACCTCGACTTCTTGCAAGATTTGGAAGAGTTTCAGGAACTACACTAAGAATTCTAGTGTTGGTGGTCATCCTTAAACCACCTCCTTATGCCAACATTTTAGGAGAGCTCATTCAGCCTAGTGCTGCCATGCATATTTTTACAGATTTGTATTACAAATCTCTTCTTGGACTCACACATACCCCTTCCTATTAAGGGTGGGAATGTTGGACACCTAATCCTTCTAGGGTTAGTGTGGAAGCTCAAGGGACTTAGGGATTCTAAGAGTGTGTGGGATATGGAATCAAAGAGTCACTCCATTGTATGATACATATATATCACTGTGAGTAATATATAAACTCAAGCTTATCTTTCTATCATATTCTGCCTATTCCATTGCTAAGCCTAAAATTATATAATGTTAAATTATATGATCTTAGATTATGTTTTGATTCTAAAACATGTTGTTTTATAACTTTTTATTTAAAATTAATTTAGATTGAAATTGAAAATTACAAAACACATGTGGTACAGGTTATCCATTTGAGCATGTGTGAATGTTATATATTTAGGTGTAAAAGTCTATTAAAGGTGATATTTAGGTACATTTTTAATGATCATGTGTCATTTAAAACAATCATAGATGGTTTTACATATTTAAGTTCACGAATATGTATAACAATGATTGAAGTACATTTGAATTTAGTTGTTACATTTTGCATACATGGTGACATGTTGTTATAATGTTGACTTAGATTCAATATTAGATTAAATTTTTTTTTTAAAGCTCAAGTTGTTTTGTCATTTTTTTTATTTAAAATGAATCTAGATTGAAATTGGAAATTACAAAACACATGTGGTACATGTTAAATGCATTTGAACATGTATGAATGTTATATAATTAGGACATGTCTATTAAAAGTGATATTTAGGTACAATTTTCATGATCATGTGTCCTTTAAAACAATCATAGATGGTTTTACATATTTATGTTCAAGAATATATAACAATTATTGAAGTACATTTGCATTTAGTTATTACACTTTGCATACATGATCACACATGTTGTTATAATGTTAACTTAGATTCAATCTTAGAATCAATGTTTTGTTTTTAAAGCTAAAGTTGTTTTGTCATTTTTTATTTAAAATGGATCTAGATTGAAATTGAAAATTACAAAACACATGTGGTACATGTTAAATGCATCTAAACATGTATGAATGTTATATAATTAGGATCATTATATTAAAAGTGTTATTTAGGTACATTTTTCACATGATCATGTGTCATTTAAAACAATCATGGATGATTTTACATATTTAAGTTCATGAATATATGTAACAATGATTGAAATACATTTGCATTTAATTGTTACATTTTTCATACATGATCACATGTTATAATGTTAACTTAGATTCAATGTTAGATTAAATGTTTTGTTTTTAAAGCTTAATTTGTTTTTTCATTTGTTATTTAAAATGAATCTAGATTGAAATTGAAAATTCCAAAACACATGTGGTACATTTGAAATGCATTTGAACGTGTATGAATGTTATGTAATTATGACATATCTATTAAAAGTGATATTTAGGTACATTTTTCGCATGATCATGTGTCATTTTAAAACAATCATAGATGGTTTTACATATTTAAGTTCATGAATTTGTACAACAATGACTCAAGTACATTTTGATTTAGTTGTTACATTTTTCATACATGATCACATGTTGTTATAATGTTAAGTTAGATTAAATCTTATATTAATTTTTTTGTTTTTAAAGCTCAAGTTGTTTTGTCATTTGTTATTTAAAATGAATCTAGATTGAAATTGAAAATTACAAAACACATGTGGTACATGTTAAATGCCTTTGAACATGTATGAATGTTATATAATTACGACATGTCTATTAAAAGTGATATTTAGGTACATTTTTCACATGATCATTTTTCATTTGAAACAATCATAGATGGTTTTACATATTTAAGTTCATGAATATGTAACAATGGTTGAAGTACATTTGCATTTAGTTGTTACATTTTTCATACATGATGACATGTTTTCATAATGTTAACTTAGTTTCAATCTTAGATTAAATGTTTTGTTTTTAAATCTCAAGCTTATTTTTCATTTGTTATTTAAAATGAATCTAGATTGAAATTGCAAATTACACAACACGTGTGGTACATGTTATGCATTTGAACATCTGTGAATGTTATATAATTAGGATGACTATTAAAGGTGATATTTAGGTACATTTTGCATGATCATGTGTTATTTAAAACAATCATAGATGATTTTGCATATTTAAGTCCATGAATATGTCACAAAAACTAAAGTACATTTGCATTTAGTTTTTACATTTTGCATGTAATCACATGTTTTTATAATGTTAACCTAGATGATCTTAGGTTATGTTATGTTTTTAAAACTTGTTGTTTTAAAAATTGTTATTTAAAATGAATCTAGATTGAAATTGCAAATTACAAAATACATGTGGTACATGTTACACATTTGAACAATGTGTCAATGTTATAGTTAATTATGTGTACAGATGTCTATTAAAGGTGATAGTTAACCTTTTAGGTCCCTATAATACGAGTGTATCCCCTTATTTTTGTTAGTGTAGCACCCTTATTTTTATTATTGTACCACTATAGCCCCCATATTGTTATTATTGTGTCCTTACATTATTATTGTTAAGTCAGCTAGGATTATAATGTGACCCCATGGACTCCTATATATAGAAATGAGGTTTTTTCAATTGTATCATCCAAGAATTGTTCATTTATGTAATGTAAAGGAGGTTTCCCCCTTGAAGTGGTTTATTTAATAGGCATCGATCTCTCTTTTCTTCCATTTTTGGAGCTAGATTCATAACATTTGGTATCAGATCTTTGGATTCTAGGGTTTTTCTTCTCCAAATAGGTTATTGTGGAATTTGCGCAATAATTTTTTTTCTAAAAAGGTTCAAAAGCTAACATTTTTACCACGATAAGAATAAATCCTTAGGAATTGCATGTAAAAATTTCAGATCTTGGTGCACAATATTTTTGGAGATATGATCTATAGAAGCTAGGGTTTTTGAAAGCTCCTGAATTTCATCTAAAAGAGGTGACCTTGGGAAAATCTTCATAACTCTCCCTCTAAGCATCATATTCAAATTATATAAAAAGTGGCTGAAATGACACAGATTGTAGTTTCCTATGTATCAATTTGAGAGTCGAAAGAGGAAACAGTGACACGTGGTACACCATACAAGTTCACTCTATTGAACCAATCCATAATTAGGTCATTGTGGGAGATTATGCATAACTATTTCTTGAAGCATCCAAATTAGGTCAGACTTGTGGAATTCTAAAGAATTTTTAGAGGGTTACTACAGGACCTAATTTAAGATATTTAAGGTAAAAAATCACATAGATAATTTAGTTTCAATATCGAGCTCCTCAAAAGAAAGAAAAATGTGTATTTGTTTTTCAAAATTGCATAACGTTTTTTTGAAAAAGTAGTTTGAAGTGATTCCAAGGGCATATTGAAGCATTTTTATTAGTATTGGGTTTGATAATTCCTCCCAAAAATAATTACACAGCCATTAAGCCCTCAGAAAGCTCTACTATGATGCATGAAGAGGAAGAATTGCATTATGAGATATCAAAATTACAGTACCAAGTGCAACAAATTTCAATCTTACAAAGAGAAATCAAAGATGACATTGAAAATTTAAAATAAAAATAAATAGCGGCTAAGTTGGATTGTTTGAAGGATCAAATAAAAGCTAATATGGATGATAAAGTAGTGGAAGATCACATTGAGCATCAACAAGAAGTTCTCCAACTCTCAAAGAATAACCTATATTTGGTGCAAAATTGAATGGAACAACAAGAAAATCAACATCGCAGTGAAAGAAGTTATGAAGAATTCACAGGAAAAAAACTCAACATTTACCAAATCGATCAATTTTAGAGTATCTCAACAAGTGGAAGGACTTACCTGTTGAAGATTCCACATGGGAGGATGAGAATTTTATACAGAAGCATCCAGAAATAATCAATCTTTGAGGGCTACACTTGTTTGAAGGAGAGGGGCATGTGAGGTCCCTATAATACTAGTGTATCCCCTTAGTTTTGTTAGTGTAGCAACCTTATTGTTATTGTTTTACCCTTGTAGCCCCCATATTAATATTATTGTGCCCTTACATTATTATTGTTAGGTCGGCTAGGATTATATTATGACCCCATGGACTCATATATATAGAAAGGAGGTTTTTTCATTTGTATCATCCAATAATTGTTCATTTATGTAATGTAAAGGAGGTTTCCCCCTCGAAATGGTTTATTGCTAAGGCATTGATCTCTCTTTTCTTCTATTTTTGGAGTTGGTTTCATAACATAAATTTTAATATAAAGTTGTAAATGAGCATGTTGTGCATAAACATATAAGTTATAAAACATGACCATGTAAAATTTGCATGGTGTGAGTGTGGTTTGATGCTTTTAAAGGTTAAGTACTTATGTATTTAATTTCACGAATATGTGGAAATGAAAGAAAATTTGCATCTAATTCATATATTTTTCATTTGAAATCATTCTTATAATATTAATATACAATACATATATATACATCTAAAAAAATCATAAAATTCTAGGTGTACATAGATGTGTCAAACAATCATAAAATTTTAAAGTTGCATTAAAAATATGGTATACATCATTTTACATTAATTTACATCGAAATTATACATTGGATGTCAGTTGATAGTAAACTTTAATATAATAAAACTGGAAATTACAAAACACGGTACACATCTTGCATTTGAATGAATATTATAATTTTCTTTAGATGTCTAAAACAAGATCATAAATTAAAATTTTCATTATATCACATGTTATAGATACATAAATTTTTCAATAATGATGTAAAATTAACTAGCTCAGACGAGAGAATGTATGAAATCGTTTAAGACCAGAGAATTTACATGTGTACATGTATAAATTACTTGTTGTGTGCTTTTGAAAACAAAATTTAACAATATAATAAAATCCTAAATACACTTGTACATAACATAAAATATACATATAAATTAAAGTATCTTAATACATTATTAAGAATGTACAACTTAAGAATGAACAAAAAAAAGGCTAAAAATTTTCACTTGAGTTCTATAAGTTTTCAAAGATGAATCCAAAGAGAAGAAATTGTTGGGCAGTTCAATCAATTTTTTTTTAATGGAATGCCATCCTTACTAATCCATTCATGGTCAGGTTTTGAGATTTTTCATTTCTTAACTTTCATTTTTTTCTTTGATTCAACTTCTATCAACTTTATACGTGCTGCACACACCAAATGACTATATTGACAACTTATGACATCAGGTTCATAGTCCTGAAAGTAAAAATTATTCTGGATTTCATTAAATAACCTTTCATTATAATAGATCCTCTGTCATATATGAGCCCGTTATCATCATCGTCTTCCAATAATTTCATCTTTGGTTTAGTGAAACCCATCAAATAATACTTGACATTTTCTATGTTGTTAGCAGGTGCAACAACAACAAAAACATCTCCTCCACAATAAAAGAAGTACACAAATTTAGATCATAATTAACATGAAAAATAAAATTTAAAATTAACATGTTTACTTGATTTTATTATCTATTTCTAGATCTCTATCATTTGAAAGCAATTGAAATGTTACCTTCTCTAACAATATCTGAAACTCGATCACCTTCAAATGATATTATAGTCTCCTATGATTGCATCTCTTCAAAGTTTGCAATAGACATTTTCCCCTTTGTATTTTTGTATGTTCCCAATATTTTACATACATATTGTTTTCACAAACATCATTTGATTCTGTGTCGTCTATGCAAACATGACAAAAAAAAGAATATTTTCTTTTATCAAATGCAAACACATTTTAGTACTCCTTTGTTTTTATTGAATGCAATTTTCGAGTCCCTTTTATTTTCAACACCATTTCCAATTGATATATCTACATCTTGGACCCCAATATGCCAAGAAAACCTATATGGAAAATTCAAACAAGAATATAAATATGTTATAATTTAAAATAAAATTTATATATGATCAAATAAAATCATTGTGATAAATAATTTTTAAAATTTAAAATAAATAAAAATTAGATAATGTATATTAAAGTTCTATATATATATATATATATGCAAGTTAATTTGTATATATGTACATGTACCTTCGTACTTCCCTTGACCGATTAGTCTCATGGCTTAGTGCAACGACGCACCACTAAACAACTTTCTCAACTGAGACAAGTTAGTCTAAAAAGTGGTCCATTTGATATCTTCAAAGTGCTTGTTTTATACATGCCCGTCCACCATCATGTTCTCCTTTTCCATGACCAGTCTCAAAGAAATTTCGATAATGTTTAATGCACGTTTTCATATAAGGACGACACAACCAAAAGAATGATTATGAATATTTGAATTGACATACACATCCATCTGGCCATATCCATTGTTAATTGAATTTTATTCCATGACCTTTCAATGAGTCATAAATCTTAACAAAACAATAATGTACATAATTTGTATCATATGTACGATCATCACTGATATAAGAGTGATATTCTTTAATAACGTTTATGTTTTCACTGGTGATTTGTATATGATTAACATTTTTTCAAAATGTCTATAGAATATGGAAAATCATAGAGACTTGGTCAAAATGATAGTATTCACTATGTATTTCATTTTTTTGCAACAAATGTGTAATTCTCTGCAAAATCTACTATTGAAAAAATGGTCTCTAGCAGAAACAATTCATGGGATTTTTTGAATTGCAAGTCCTTCCATTGAGCTCTATGGGAATGATTGGTGTATTTATAAATTTCTTCCTCAAATTTTCTCAAAAACTCTACAACAAAATTTTCTTCTTCTTGTAAATCAATCCTTTTAGCACTTCTAATACTACTTGAACCAATCGATGTATGAATATATTAATATATTTTCCATTTAAATTTTATGTTGGATAATGATTGATAATTTATATCAATAGGATATCTGTTGTGAAATAAAGTCAAATTTCCACAATGATCATATTTTTTACCACAAACACATTTCTTTTGGTAAAATAATTCATGGCTTTCTCTTGTACATAGAGTTTGGGATATGAAATCATGGATAATGGAAGGAGGAAAATTTTCCAAATTTTTTTACCAAAATTAAGTAATGTGCATAATATAACTGAAATTCCACATGATAACGACAATAAAAAGTGTTTTGTACAATGATAGGTTTAACATAACATGTTTTTTTTTTGCATAAAAGCATTGGTTAAAACATTAATTCCATGATTACATTTTATGAAATTATTGAAAAAATCTATCTGAGTGGTGTCCAATATATGTTTTGCACATTCTTTGTACTAATTTCATTCTATTCTTCGCCGCATCACATCTCTTGATTTTGGTAAAACACGTGCACTTTCCATCCAATATTCCTATATTATTTTTTTAACATATTCTCCAAGTCTATATCTGTATGGTTGCCTACAAATAACTTTCCAACAACAGAGGTCATCATTTACATATATTTGTAATTGAAATTTCTGATGTTTGTGCAATGATTTTGGTGAGGTCCCTAATACTTGTGCCATATATTTTACCAAACGATTCTCTTTAGTACTTGATGAAACCACTGTCACTTGTAGTTCTCTACGTGCATCTAAATCAATTTTCTTTCTAGATCATCCAATTGAATATAGAGCACTATTTATATTTTGTATCACATTTTCCTTCATTTTTTTATCTTTTGTTGATTTTTGAATACCCAATAGAATCATAGCTTCTTTTAATTTCTTTGATGTTAAGAGACTTCTCAAAATTTGGGCTTGAACAACCACATTTTCGTCATTTAAGAACATATCAATAATGTGCTTAACACAATCTCGTATAACATGATCAACTTTTTTATCTCCATATGTGTTAGTGTCAACATTTTCTAACATCTCATCCTTGATATTGATTTCATCTGTACATATGAAAATTAAATGTAAAAAATGAGTATAAATATTCAACAAATAATTATATTAAAAAATATCCTTTGAATGAAATTGAAAATTTAATAAATATGTATATTTTCAATAATACACATTCAACATATATATACATACTTGGTGATTCAATTTCTTCACTTGAATTTCTTTCAGCATTTTCAACATCTTCAATCATTGGTTCAATATCTTTTTCACTTTATCTTATGCATTTTCTAACTCATCATCAATTTTATGAGGAATATATCTCTCTATTTACCTTGCAAAATATTTTACAAATTAGTTCATCAAATAAAAATTAAATTTAACATTACAATAGTAAAATTTTAAATATCATTCATAATATTTAGATTTACATACCTGCTTCAACTTCTAGTTGAGGTTGATTTTCCATTTCAATATTTGAGCATTATTCTCTCCTGTATTCTCTACGAGCCTCAAGGTTTCTTTCTCGGTTCCCATGATAATTTAGTACGAAGCTAAAAACATTTCCTTCAAAATCTTGCAAAAAAAATTCGCTATCAAAATTTAGACAAAAAATCACTTCAAAAAGTCATCACAAAATATTTAATTTAAAAAAAAAATCACTTTAATTTTTTTGCGCAAAATACATACTTCAACCCAAAACACTTTAAAAAAATGTCACTTTAAAAGTTTCACCAAAAAAATATCTTTTAAAAATGAAGATCAAAATATTTCCTTCAAAGTCCTTCAATCTCACTTCAAAAATTTAGACAAAACTCACTTTAAAAAATAATTATAAAAGATTTACTTCAACCCAAAACACTTTCTCTAAAAATATTTCACTTAAAAAAATACACCCTGCCCCCTCCGCCCCGCCAAAATTGTCCTTTGAAAATTAAGCCCAAAAAACCTTTGAAAATTCGGCTCAAAAAATTTTCTTTGCAAATTCAGCCCAAAACATTTCCTTTGAAAATTCAGCCTAAAACAATCCTTTGCATATTCAGCCCAAAAAATTTCCTTTGCAAATTCAGTCCAAATGGAGAAATGTGCGAAAATATTGTTTTCATTTCTGGCTATTTATAGAGTTGCGAAATTTGTTTTTATGGAGGGGCTTTATGAAATTTTAGTCGGGTGACAGAATTGGCAATAAAAAATTTGGCCAAAATTTTAATAAACGTTCGATTGAACTTTGATTGTTGTTAAAACTAACGGGATAGAGTGGCGAAAAAACTTCTATTGAACTACTGCAAAATTTTGGCTGAACTAAAACATTTCCAACTACATTGGAGCTCAGCTCTCAGCACATTTATTCAACTTTGGAATCGTTAAACTCCACAAAAATTTATGAATTAACTTTCAGAACCAAGACTAGCATTTGGGGAATTCAATCTACTTTCAAGAGATATAACTTTCATGGAATTCCATAGATATTTACTAATTTTAATTAATTTTGTAATAAAATGGGTGAATTTTTTTTCTGAAGGTCATTATGATTTAGTGAAATCAAAATTCAATATCTCCCAAAATAAATTGTAAAAAAATTGAAAAATTTATGGTGCAGATTGTCTCTGGAGAGTAGCTGACTTAAATTGGTGGAGAATGCTTAAATATATGGATTTTGTTATTTGGAGATGAAAACAAATCTATTTTTTTTAACATATCTTCAATTTGAACTACAATATGTTTTCCCTTTTATTAATTTTTTTTTTGGGCTATACATGTTGTTTTTTATATGTTTCGTTGAAAAACGATGCGGTGCAAAGAGTTCATAATACCATTTTCTATAATATTTTTGATATTATTTTTATAAAAAACAATGGATTTTCATTAAAAAAAAAGTTAAGATGTAGTCTTACATATGGGTGAAAAATGATTTTGTGTTTCTATTTTTTTCTTTAAAGGAATTTGAAAAATATTAAAAATATTAAAAAACATCATAATTAGAAAGCTGTCTAGATCATGAGCATTAATACAGTGGTCTAAGTGGTTATGGATCCATATTTCTCTTAACAAACTGCATTACCTCATAGTTAATCTTAATGCTCTTAACAAGTCTAATTTTCAAAATGGGAAAAACGTTTGTGTTTAGCATGGATTCATGCAATGAGTTTCATGAATCCATGTAATGTTACACCTCTGTCTTTTTCATTTTATATTCAATGGAAAATATTAGAGAAATGAAATACACACATTGTCTTTTCTTCTAAACGCTTTGCTTCATCATAATTACAACATAAATATGTCAAAACAAATTAGTTACCACATATAGGAACCTAATTGCCTAAAGGGATTTATGTTTCTACCTAATGGATCAAATATAGAACTGTTTTTCTGAAAATTAGAAGTTGTTTGACCAAGGATTTTTCAAGAAAATTTGGATTAAATAAAAGTATAAATAAAGCTTAAAAGTATTTATATGCCTAGTAACATTAACCATGAGCATGAAAATAAATTACATTAATTTTTGACATCGATCCCATGGTCAAAGGGCCGATTGTGTGGAAGAATAGCGTACACACTTCACAACCTACTAGTTCAGCATAAACATAGTAGAGAAGCAAAACGAATCAATGGTTGATGTACCTCTAGTTACTCCTTGAGTTGCTTGATGAAAGGGCATGTACATAATCCACCTACCATTTAGAAACCTTCTTTCATCATGCAAAGCCTCCACCACTCAAAACTACACCAACAACCAAAAGCACAACATGTGTAAGGAACGGAGTGCAACCTGTCCTTTATGGCTTTGATCAGTGCTCAGTTCTAAGATGAAAAAAGAGATCCTACTGATGATGTTGACATGATGAAAGCCTCTTTCAAGTCCTTATTCACAAAAAAATGACAAAACTCTTGGGTGAATGTATGAAAATGGGTTACACTTTCGTGTGAAATGCGACCGAAAATTTCAATCTCCCACAAGTTCGGCTGAACTTTTCAAAATTTCGATTGAAATTTTCAAATTAATTTGGACGAAATTTTTTTGTCGTTAATTGAACTTATATCTCTGTTTATGTTGACAGCAATGGTAAGTGGATTTTTTTCAGAGGTAGAAGAATCAGCATTAAAAGCTCAGTCGAACTTAAAATTCGGCCGAACTGTGTTTTTATAAATATTGCAGCCTGCAGGCCACAAGAATCTTTCCACCGATTTTCTATTTGCATTTTTGGTAGTGTCTGTTGGAGAGCACCCAGAGGTGTGTTTTTTTCTTGTTTCTTGCAGAGCACTTGGAGGTGTGTTTTTTGTTTTGTTTAGCTTGTGTTTATGTTTTTATTTTATTTTTTATTTTGCATAATTTCTAATATCTGTTTTTTTGTAGTGTTTGGAGGTTTGAGTGTTTGCTCTGGTCTGCATCTCCTTAAGGCAGCAGCATGCTTGTTCAACTTGTTCGTTTGCTTTCTCAGATACATGTATTCTTTCAGTTCGGTGTGTTCATCAACTTTCTCTGTCCCACGGTTCTGGTTATTCTTGTGGTTCTCGATTACAGATTATAAAATCTGTGTAAACAAAAAATATGTGTATTCATATGTATTCTTTCGGTTCTCGGTTGCAAATCATAAAATCCGTGTATAGTTTTTTATCTCAATTGTATAGATTTTGGAAATATTCTAGATAAATTAGGATTTCTTATCTCAATAGAAAATTTAATTAAAAAATCAAAGCCTTAGATGAATTGTCATTTTCATATCAAATGTATATTTTGGAAGACTTCTAGACAAATTGGTATCTTTTATCTCAATCGAAGATTTTTGAAATAGTATAATGGAACAAAGTCACATGGCTATGTTGTTATTTATCTAGAATATTTCAAAATAATTTTAGAATCTACAATAAAATCAATTTCAGCTAGATAAATTTACCTGGGAATTCTTTGTGTAAGGCCTGGTCCGAAGTGGTTATATGTAACTGTTACCTTCATGTTTTTATCTGTTGCATACTCATAACTGTGGCCTAACAACAAATTTTTTATCTGGATTCTCACACTGTTACCTTCATGTTTTTATGTGATACATACTCATCAATGTGGCCTAACAAGATGTTTTTTTATCTACATACTCATCAATTTTACCTTCATGTTTTTATCTGCTGCATACTCATCACTCTGGCCTAACAACAAGTTTTTTTTATCTTCATACTCATCACTATTACCCTCATGTTTTTATCTGATTCATACTCATCACTATGGCCTAACAACATGACCCGAATTCATCCTTGAATTAATATTTAATAACCCTATAACCTGCATTCATCCCTGCATTAATATTTAATAACCCTCTAGAGCTATCTTTATATCAATTGTAGATGCAATTTTTTTTTGAAATATCACTAATAAGATAATATTTTTAAATCAATATCATATCATACACATCACTGTGGCCCAACAACATGAATTTTATTTGCATACTCATCTTTGTTATCTTCATGTTTTTATCTGCTGCATACTCATCAGTGTGGCCTAACAACATGTTTTTCATCTACATACTCATCAGTGTTACCTTCATGTTTTTATTTGTTGCATACTCATCATTGTGGCCTAACGGCATGACCTGCATTTATCCCTGAATTAATATTTAACAACCCTATGATCTGCATTCATCCTTGAATTAATATGTAAGAACCCTCTAGAGCTATCTTTATATCAATTGCAGATTCAAAAAATATTTTCAAATCTCACTAATAAGATAATATTCCAAAATATTCTTAAAATATGTGTTGGGCACTAGATTTGTATACTTTCTTCTCTCATTTTTACCCTACCTTTATATCTCTTTCTGCCATTATTCATCTTAAAAGCATGAGGTAAAACCATTTCTCCTATATTTTGTGGGATATTTTATTAATGATGTACTTTTCATGGAGGTTTTACCTTTTTTATGTATTAAATCCTATATTTCTTCAGATTTGGCTACAACAGGCGTGTTACGGCTGCAAGACAAGGAACAACCCATCATTTTCCAGCACCTCGCTTATTTGCTGCTATAGCGTAACAACCATGGATGTATCAGCATTATATTTGGGCTTCTTACGGTTTCTTGCTGGGAAATCCGGTTGCCGTTGTAACAATGTCTATTTTTGTAACAATGGAGTCGTTGGGAGAGATTAGGGGATCTCAGGGTTATGGTATAAAGAAGCCTATGGGCTGCGAATCGACAAACCCCTTATTACATAGATATAGATCTTGTAATTAATCTTATTTTTATTAATCGATACATAGCAGCTCGCTGTTTCTGTTGTAGCACTTGAGTTTCCGCAGCCCTGATCCAAGAGTTGGGCCCACTATTGTGATCAGGTGCTATGTTCTTCTTTCAGTCTTTTCCTTTTAGAACTTTTTTTTGTGTGATTTGTTAATTGCTGTTACATTTACGTTTATTTCTGTGGATGTTTTTCATTTCTGTAGTTTATTTATTGTTGTTACAATGATATTTTTGTTTTAGATTAAACTTGTGATTCATAGTCGACCATGTGCTTCTATCTGCATATACTTTTTCGTTATTATTGAAATAACTAACGCCCTCGGGTTGATAATTTATGTGGAAAAATGATTGAATCTTGATCATATTTGGACACCAACATTTTGGCTCCATTACCAGGGAAGGCTAACAGGTGCAAGAATAGGATCTGCAGTAGATCTCAGAGTCGATCTCTCATCCTGAGGTGGGAATATATTTCCCAACTTCAAGTCCTAAGTGTGAGTGCTTTGTATTTTCTTTTTGCTTTCCTTCTTTCCTATTTCTTGTATCATTTTGTTTTCTATAAAAAATTAAACCCTCATCTCGGGGAAGGTGTTCTATAAAACCTTGCCCTAAGTCCTGGGCGTAGTTCAGATTTTATTTCCTGTTGTTTTCATTTTTCCTATTTTTCTTTTTAGGGGCCAATTTCTAGTCGTGGGGAGTGTATATTGTTACTCTGCTCTAGGTCCTAAAATTTTATTTATTTTCTTTTGTCATTTTGTTTTATGTCCTACTTTAGGTCCTAAGCTATTGATTTATTTTCTTTAATGAACCCTTTCCACAATTTGTATGAACAAAGATCTGAACAAGAGGGGTAGAGGAAGACCCCCAAAGAAAGGGAAGGATTTGGGGAGGAAGAAATATATTGAGGAAATTATTGAAAAATCTATATCTGGGGCATCATCCTGTGCTGCTGCTAGGGTTAAGATTTAGACGAAGTCTGAAGGGCAGTCTGTGGAGCAACCAGTGCCATCCACGGTACTAGAAGATGTTCCATCTATAGCAGAGGGTTTAATAAATAGGGTACTAGTGGAAGATAAACCCTTATCAACAACAGAAGGGGAAGAAGTGGCAAGTAAGGGATCAAAAGAATTTAGCAACCCTAACTGGGAAGAAGAACCCCAAAAAGGGTTTTCATCCCTAAGAGACCAAGGCAACGCTTTGAAAATTCTTGTTGCTGAGTTAGGAGATTCTGATCTGGAAAGGGAATTTTTGAAAGTTTGTGAGTCACCAAGGGACCAGGGAAGTGCGGTGCCACCATCTTCAGCTGAATCACTCCAAATACCAGCTGCGAAACCAACCAAAATTCCAAGTGAGTATTGGAAGATCTTTATGGCACCTGTAAGTTCATCCTATTGATTTTCCAATGATGCACCAATGAGACCCATACCTTTGACAACCTTGCCTATTTTTCATGGGCTCTCTTCGGAGGACCCTAACACATTCCTTTTTGAATTTGATATTTTTTGCCGATGATACGACTATATGACTGATGCTCAGAAATTAAGAATATTCCCTGCTACCCTAAAGGCAACATCCCTGAGATGGTTTATGGGCTTAGGGGGAAGCAAGAGTACTTCATGGGACAAAATGAAGAAAGATTTCCTGGAAAAATATCAAGATTATTGCAAGTCTTGTGACATTAAGGAGGAAATATTTAAATTTTCACAGAAGGAAGATGAAAATATGGAGGACAGTGAAAAACGATTTAAATACATACTGCAGAGGTCCGGAAACAATGACTTGGATAAGGAAATTTTAAATATCATCCTTCTCAGAGCACTCAGAGAGGACTCTCTGCAACTCCTGAATATAGTGGGTAAAGGAGATATTTCAAAAGATAATTTCGAAAATATCTGTGGTTATTGTATAAAATGTTAAATGGGGGATGCTAGAAGTCGATAGGGTATTCGGTCATTAAAGACCTCTGGTGGGGGGGTCACAAAAGTTGAGATTGGGAATCTGTTAGATAATTTGAGGACCGATATCCTGAGTATGCTATCAACCCAAATGGATACTCTACAGGAAAAGCAGAAGCAGATGGAGCTGGATAAAACCATAGCCATTCTGCCCTTAGTGCACAAAGAAACACCCTTTGAAGGAATGCCCGCTGAACACAGTGGAAGCCTGCGCAATCTGTGAATAGTCTCACACAACCAGTGCATGTCCCTCCTTGCCCAGGCTGAAAGCAGTTTTTCAAGGAGCAAGCGAGGATGGCCCAGTGGACCAACTATATTTCATGGGGAAAAGGAAACCATGGCAACCTCAACCACTGGCGGTGAATCTAGGTATGTTCCAGGACCCATCCCAGTATTTTCATAATTTTAGTATGGGTCCTCAATTTACACCATTTTCAGCCATGTGGCCTTAATACCAGTATCCCCCTTGGCATCAATGGGTCCCTCCAGCCAATCCAAATCCTTCATGGAATCAGACTTGGCGTTCAGCCCCTCTCATTAGATAGTTTCCTCAGCTTATGCCTCAGCAACAACTTTAGTTGCCTTCCAATGTGCCCCCAGGAAACCCACCCATTAGACCTTAGCTTCATCTCTAGCCCAACCCAAATCCAAATAAAAAAGGGGTTCAACAAACAGAAACACTGAACCTTCCATCCTACAACATTTCTACCTCAGGGCTCAATGAGATAAATCTACGGTCTGGCCAGGTAGTAAATGCACCTAATTCACCCATTATCACAGAACAATTTGATGGTGAAAATACAGAACAAGAACAAAGAACAGTGAGGGAGAATGTAGATCAAAACATAATAAACCAAACACCTCCCCAAGCTGTTCTTGATCAATGTCACTTAACATTTCCCCCATATCCTGAAAGATTTCCCTTGAGCAAACCAAACCCTCAAGAAGAATTTGATTTTCTAGGGGAAATATAGAATATTTTTGTTAAAATACCTCTTTTACAAGCTATGAGGGACATACCTATTTATGTAAATACTTTGAAAGAATACTGCTCAAAGAAACCGGGTAGAAAACCTAAGGATCCATTAACTATGCATGTAATGGGCAGACTATCTGATATCATTTTAGGAAAAATCGTGCCTATAAAATAGAAAGATCGTGGGAACTTGATTCTAACAGTACAGATTAATTGGATTGAAATCCAAAATGTATTGGTGAATTTCGGAGTTGCCATTAACATTATTACTGCTAAAACAATGAACACACTAGGACTTCGAAACATTAAATCAACCCCTACTATTCTGGAACTTGCAGATAGATCCACAATTAAACCAGTAGGGAATTAGAGGATGTGATCATTTCAGTAGACTCATGGCATTACCCTATGGACCAACTTATATTTTAGACTCAATCTTCGGTGGGTGGTCACCCATTGATCCTAGGAAGACCCTGGTTGGCAACCGCAAATGCCTATATAGGATGTCGACCTAGACATATGATCATATCAAATGGGACAGTTACGAAGGACCTTAAGCTTTATTCTCCTGCGAAGCCAAGCCCATCTGAAAAATCATCAACCAGTCAGAAACCACTACCTGTAGAAGAGCATGGACCTGAAAATGAAGATGTTAGACCAGTTCTCACTATTGGCTAGGCCCTTCGATTTAAAATAGAGACTAAAGATGATGCCATTAATGCCTTCATAAATGATTCCAGTTCTATTCCTGATCAAACTCAATGTATTCTAGAATCTGCTATGAGTTGTGAGGCACAGGAAAACATGGAACCAGAAGATGACATAGAAGATATTCTTGTGACCCCATTCCATGATAGTACTCCAATCGAAATTGAACTAGGGAAAACACTTAATATCAATCCGAACTTGTATGAATCCCATACCAAACAGCTTTTGGAAGTCCTTCAAGAACATTAGGAAGCTTTTGCTTCGGATTATACCGACATGAAGGGTGTCCTTGCTGACGTATGCACTCATCATATTTACATTAAGGAAGATTTCTACCCTATAAGACAGCGTCAATGGAGGATGGACCCTGCTCTCAAAAATATTGTTAAAGAAGAATTACAAAGATTGTTGGATGTAGGATTCATTTATCCCATCTCAGATAGCCAATGGGTATCCCTGCTAGTTATAATTCCCAAAGATAATGGTAAATGGAAGATCTATGTATATTACACGGAATTAAATAAGGCAACACAAAAGACCATTTTCCTTTGCCATTTATTGACCAAGTCTTGGACACCTTGGCTGGAAAGAAATTCTTTTTCTTCTTGGAAGGATTCAGTGGATATAACCAAATCCAGATAGCCCCAAAAGACCAGGATAAGACAACCTTCACATGCCCATGGGGAACCTTTGCATATAGGGTCCTTCCATTTGGCCTATGTAATGCTCCTACTACCTTCCAGAGGGAAATCTTGGGAATGTTTTCTGATTTGGTCGATGATAGTGTTGAAATCTATATGGATGATTTTACTCCATATGGTAATTAATTTGAGGAGGGATTGGAAAATTTGGAGAAGGTACTCAAAATATGTAAACATACCCATGTATCATTGAGTACAGTCAAATTCCATATGATGAAGGAAGAAGGAGTAGTATTGGGACATTTTCTCTCAACTGCTGGAATTCAAGTTGATCCGGCTAAAGTAGAGGTAATATTACATTTTCCGGTACCCAAAATACCCACACAGGTACGTAGCTTTCTTGGTTGTGTTGGTTATTACAGGTTCTTTATAGAAAATTTTGCTAAAATAGCACATCCATTATTTCAATTGCTAACAAAAGATGCAGAATTTTTATGGACCAAAGATTGCGAGACAAATTTCACAAAAATTAAAGGGCTGGTGTGCACGACCCCAATCCTTCGAGGACCTGATTGGGAATTACCATTTCACATACATACTGATGCTTCTTAGATAGAAGTAGGGGCTGTTTTAGGGCAACCAGTAGACAAAACACCGTATGCAATTTATTACGTCGGCAAGAATTTAATTCGTGCTGAATTAAACTATATGGTGATAGAAAAATAATTATTAGATGTCATTTGTGCTATCAATAAGTTCTGACACTACATCACCATGTATTCTTCTATTTTCCCTACTGATCACGCAGCAATCAAGTATTTGATGAATAAACCCATTACTCCTAGCTGTGTTACGATATGGTTACTATTGCTTCAAGAATTTGATATTACAATAGTGGATAAGCCAGGAAAAGATAATGTAGTAGCTGATTTCCTATCTAGAATGGATAAAAATGATGAATGCACACCAATAGAAGATAGTTTCCCTGATGAACACATTTTTGTAGTCTCTACTAAATCTCCATGGTATGCAGATATTGCTAATTATCTTGCTACAGGGAAATTGCCTCCTCATTTTTCATATAGGGAACAACGAAATATTATTCATCATAGTGCCCGATATTCTTGAATGGCAGGGTACCTTTTTCATACAGGAGCATATAATAAGATCCAGTGCTATGTGTCTGAAGATTATATCTATGAAATATTGAAAGATGTTCATGATGGCCCTTGTGGAGGGAATTTAGTAGACAAAATAACAAGCCATAAGGTGCTACAAATGGGATATTACTAGCCTTCCATTTTTCATGATGCTCAGAATTATGTCAGGAGGTGTGATAGTTGCCAACGTATGGGGCAACCCAGTAAAGAATATGAAATTCCTTTGCAGGCACAACTAGTTCTCAAACCTTTCGAGAAATGGTCTATTGACTTCGTTGGACCCTTTAACCCACCCTCCCAGTAGAAAGTCCACATATTGGTCTATACTGATTATGCTACTAAGTGGGTGGAAGCCAAAGCAGTTGTGAAAGCAACAGAGCATGTAGTCTCAGATTTTCTATTTGAAGAACTTTTTGCTCGGTACGGTACTCCAAGAGAGGTTGTTTCACATGGGGGAGCACAATTCAAATCACACAAGATAGCAAAGCTAATGCAAAAATATGGGGTCAAGCACAGAGTGACATCTCCATACCATCCCCAGGTGAATGGACAAGTGGAAAGAACAAATAAGACATTATAAAATATTTTGACAAAAACTGTGGCATACCATCGTCAGGATTGGGCTCAGAAACTTCCAGAGGCTTTATGGGAATACATAACAACATGGCTAAATACAACTGGGTTTTCACCATTCAAGTTGGTTTATGGGAACCCTCTGTTGTTTCCAATTGAATTTGAAATCAGCACGCTCATAACAGCTTTGGAAGTTGGATTAGATCTATCAGATGCCCATAAACACAGATTGGCTCAGCTCAATGAACTTGATGAAATGCGTTCAATGGATTTCCAAAAAACTATTGCAATTCAACAGAAGAGGACGAAATGGCACGATACGTTTATTAGAAACAAGGTGTTTCAAAGTGGAGATTGGGCACTACTTTATGACTCTCGTTTTAAGGATTTTAAGGGAAATATTTGCACTCGGTGGATGGGACCTTATGAGGTGAATGTTGTATTTGATAATGGAACAGTCAGGCTAGTCACAATTGATGATACATGTACTTCCTTTATAGTCAATGGACATCGCTTGAGACTATACCACCAGCCGGCTTCTAAGGATGATTTTATTAAACAACTCTCTGAGAAATCTGGTTTGAAGGTTATCAGTGTAGAGAATCTTTCCTCTACACAAGTGTCCATAGTATGGGTGGGCTGGCTGTGTGGCATGAGCCTAAAAACATTGTTTCAATTCGCAGCAATCCACAGGTTTAGCAAATTTTTGTCAACGCAAGTTAGGACGTCTACTTTGACAGATTGTAGGGATTCAATGGAGGTATTACAATGGAATTTGAACTCAATTTAGAGGAGGATCATTCATGGGTTAGATTTTTGGAAGTTCCTGTTACAAAGGAAGAAATTGCAGATCTTAGCGAAATCAGATAACAGTGGCAACAATGGTTTGCTTGAAAGGTTTCTCTCCTGGAGTTTCCTGAATTGTTTTTGCAGGAAGGAGAAAGTGTAGTTCAATTGGGCAGGAGATACGAGCGTAGAACTGTACTGTATCCATGGAACGAAGTTACAGGCTTCATTATTAAATACTTTACCTGCGAGGGTCAAGCCTCAGCTTTGTTCAAATATCATTTTAAAATTCTAATGCACCTCCGATTTCCACAGAATCAGGAGCATGCCCTAAACATGCCATTCTTTCTATTAAAACAACTGCATCATACGACACATGCTACTCAGTGCTCCCACCAGATGATGGCAGTACTCTCTAACCATGGACTGGTGCAATTATTGGTTGTGCATGCAATAAGCAGGCTACGGGTTTCTTGGGAAGAAATTTTTGGATCCTCAGAAGAAGAGGTAGCAGCCATGGTCACTGCTAGAGAAGAAGAGCCAGCCTCTCTGGTTGGTCAGCTGGAAGAGGAACCTTAAGAGGAAATCAATCAAGAGGAAATCGAGGAAATGAAAATAGAGATTGATCAGGAAGAGCCTGAGGAAGAGGATATGATGATTGATTAGGAGGAACCTGAAGAAATGAGTATTGAGGAAGCAATCGGCAACGAGGATGAGGATGTCACACAAGAACTAGCCTCATTGGAAAAAGCCATGGAAAAGGAAATCAGAATGGAAGAGCTGATTAGCGGCATAGACGAAGCTGTCACACAAGAACCAGCTTCACTTGAGGGACCCACAGAGGAAGGGATTATGGATGTTATGCAGGAAATTGATACTGTGATACCGTCGGAAACCTTTTCCAATGAAGAAAAAAGGGATGGAATTGTAGACAGAGAAATGGAAAGTGATGATGTTCCGCAATAAAAAAAATCGATTGCCATGACAAAAATGAATGTTGATATAATTGGGGGTGCTACACAAGAACCACCCCCAATTCGGCTAGAACAGGAGGAGTCGAACCGCAGAAGCAATGTTGGACCTCAAGAATTGGTACCAACTGTGAAAAAAGGTGATTCTCGGGGAAAAATAAGAAATGAGTCGGATGGGTGATACTGTTCCACAAGAACTAGTATCGACCCATGAAGAAGAAGTAATAATAGAAGGGCAGGAGGAAAGAAGGTAATTGAGCCAGGGAATCAACGCTGCTCCACAAGAACCAGCATTGACTCCGGTTGTGGTAGTAATGCATGAAGTCCCGGTCTAGCCCGGGAATGATGATGAGGGATCCATTCCCTGTTCTCCATTCCAATCCATGATGCCCAGAGGGGCAACGGGATTTCACCAGCCTAAACAGTTGGTGGAAGAAGTTGTTGTTCCCCTGGTATTAAAATTTGTTGACATGGCCAAGATTGGCCTAGAAACTACTGAATCAGAACAATTGGAGGTTCACAAGGAGACAATAGTTCCTGTAGAAATATCAGAACACAGAGGGGTCGGTGAATTTTCTGGCCAAACAACAGAATTTTCCGGGAGAAATGTAGAAGAAGAAGGACCTGTGGGTCGAGGGCTCGGACAAGAGGGTTTGACAAAATAATCGAGGGAAGATGTTGGTATCATTCTGTCGCCTTCTGAGCTTGTCGTAGGTCCAGAACCTGAATTCGCTATTAAACAAGAATTGGTTGAACAATGCGAGAAAAGAGGGTTACCTCTTAAAAAGAGGTACCAGCTACAATTCAGTGAAACCATCAGACTGAAGAGAGAAGCTAGGAGTTTGAAGAAGAAATTTTCACAGCTAAAAAGGAAGGAAAAGGTCTACAAATGGAGGTCAATAAAGCCGAAGGTTGAAGTCTCCACTGCAGCCACCCAGACCGACCCGATCGAAGAATTGTTTGAAGGTCGGGAATTCGTATTGGCCACCAAAATTCAGAAATAACAGTCTACAGCAAGAGACCACAAGAAAGAAATAACTAGGGTTCATGTTTAGGCTGCTGGAGTCATTACAAGGTACATAGATCAATTATACAAGGCTCGACTGAAGCAGGCCAAACAGAAGGCTATGATAGAAGAGTTGGAAGAACAAATTCAGTTGCTAAAGATAGATAAGGAGAAGATGTTCTCCCTAGTGTTGAGTCTCAAATCTGCATCTTTCCTATACACCTTTCTAGACCTTTTTCACTCACCTGAACCTTCCAAGTTGTCAATATCATTGTATATTAATTGTAAAAGAGCATCTAAAATGGTTTTTAACTATATTTTGTGTCTGCTGTTTGATTTAGATTTTTTCTCATTTAGCTGTAGAATCTTGCCACTTTCCGCAACTGCTGCAACTTTCCACAACCATTTTGTGAAAGTCTATGTTACAGGTGTCTACAGGTAAAACGAGCCACATGGGCAAGTCAGAAATGATGTGGACATGGATCGTATCCTATTGGCTCGAGCAAATTCACTTAAAGAGGCTGTGGTCAAAGATGGCCAAGTGGAAGTCAACCGTAGAGTCCCACGGTGACAGGACTTTGTTTCGCAGCACGTGAAGATTTGTATGGCCGTTTCTGAGTTACGGGAGACACATCAACACCTGTACACGGCTCCATAAGCCGAATCCAACATCCACTCATCATAGATTTACTCCTCAACGCGGCCATGATCCTAGATCTTTGGACGTAATGGTTTACGTGTTCGCCATCAGCACAAACTTTAGGGAATTAGTTATATTTCCTTTGTTATAAATAATGCGTTTGCATACGCATATTAGATTAGTCTCCATTAGCCTCTAGATAGCTCTATAATGTAATTACATTTCCACTGTGCCGTAATATCACCTCTCTATTATGAATGCATTTTAATATATAAGAAGACTCTGTTTCCAAGCGTAATTCGTATTTGAAGGCTGTTGCCAAGGCTGGTGCAGAGGGCCCCTTCACACGCTGAGGTTTTGTGCATTATTGTATATTTCTTGTTTTATTTCTTTAAGCTCATTGTGCCATAAGTCATTCATGTGTTTATACATTACATCTTTCATGGTATTTATGCTTCATCTCTGTTTATAATCTTTCATGCTTTACATATTACTTCTGTCTATAATCTTTCATGTTTTATGTTGTTGTTAACTGATCAGTGTTCCTGTTTTATATTACAAATAGGCAGCCCGGGCATTTGCATAACCTTTTGACTAATGACATGGAATTAATACTGTTCTGCTGCTAATTTACTTTTCTTAGTTTCTGTTTAATTTCAGTACTTCTTTGTTTATTTCAGTCTTTCTCATTTGCTTCAGTAGTTAGATTTAGATATATTAAATTTCTCATGACATTTTCAGTTAACTTCTAAAGCCACAACTGGACTGATGGTGAGGGATTGAAGTATGAATGTGTAGTTTGATATTAGTTTACTTTCTGCAAGTTAGATATATTAAATTGCTCATGTCATTTTCAGTTACCTCCGAAAGCCACAGCTAGACTGATGGTGAGGGATTGAAGTATGAATGTGTAGTTTGATATTAGTTTACTTTCTGCAAGTTAGATATATTAAATTTCTCATGTCATTTTCAGTTACCTCCGAAAGCCACAGCTAGACTGATGGTGAGGGATTGAAGTATGAATATGTAGTTTGATATTAGTTTCTTTTTCTGCAAATTAGATATCAGATTTCTCAAGTTGTTTATGGTTACCTCCGAAAGCCATAGCTGGACTAATGGCGAGGGATCAGAATATAATTTGATGTAATTTGATTTAGATTTACTTTGTTGCAATTCTTGGATTTCTTTAAGCATAGTTTCTTTTGTGTTTAGACAACAGCAAGGATAGTTTGGTTTTCATGCTCAATAGTTCACTATTTGATTTATTAGGCTAGTAGCACACTTTCATTTCCTTTCAAGTTTTGTCATTGTATGTTTCAAATTCCTTTTTAAAGTTTGAAGTTGGTAAATCATTATAAAGGATATCATTGCCTTGAACAATCATAACCATACTTGTTTTTATTTTATAATTTCCATCTCACATTAGAAAGCCAAAAACGACAAAAAGACAAGAAATAGGTTATCTTGCACATATAGTGCGCCACACTTCATCAACTTACGAATCCCGGATTGATAAATTAATGTAGCAATTTAGGACACACTAAATTGACCAAAATTTTTGGCGCCGTTGCCGGGGAAGTGTAACTAGGTAGCCAATTTATTAAAAAAAAAACAAAATAATAAAAGAAGGGAAAAATTGATTACTTCTTGAAGTATGCTCTCCTCTTGCACCTAGTGTGATATGGAGGATCAGAAAAGAGAGTTATTGGTTTAGTAATTTCTTAAGTATGCTCTCTTCTTGCACCTAGTGTGACCTGGAAGATCAGAAAGAGAATTATTATCCCTACTTAAAAAAAAAAAAAAATGACATGCATAGAGCAAGAGATTCTAGGGGAAGGTTTATAGCTAAAGCCAAGAGTTCGATTTTCACAACTCCATCTTCTTCAAGGCATAGACAAGATTCACCACCATATACCCCTAGCCTTAAGATTTTTGGAATTCAAGGAGCAGCTGAATTAGAGGATTCTCCTATACCACCTACTAAATCTCATTTAGAAAAGGAAGAAACTCCCTCTCATCCTCCCTTGATAGAAGAACCAGAGGACTTTAAGGACTCTAAAGAAACTATCATGGCAGAGGAAATAATAGATGGATTTGGAGGTAGAGGTAGAGGTAGAGGAGGAGGAAACAATGGAGACAACAATGGTGAAGATAATAATGGAAGAAATAGGGAAGGAGACAACTTGTTTGGATTCCCTATAGTTGATGAGGAAACTCATACAACAATGAAAAATATCTCACCATTTGTCCTCCCCAACTTTTATGGATTGCGAAGTGAGGATCCTGAAACATTTCTGTTTGAGTTTGAAGTTGTGTGCCGAACTTATGACTATATGGAAGACTCTCAAAGACTCAAACTGTTTCCTTCAACATTGAAGGGAGCTGCTTTGAAATGGTTCATGGAATTAGCCACCCAATCTATTAGGACTTGGAATGATATGAAACAAACATTTTTGGATAGATACTTGGACTATTGTATGCCCACCAATCACAAGGATGAGGTATTCAAAATGATGCAAAAAGAAGATGAAAACTTGGAAGATTTACTTGAAAGATTTCAATAAAACTTAAAAAGAGAAAAGATGAGCAACTTAGATGATGAAACCTTGAAATCCCTCATATTAAAAGCCATTAGAGATGAATGGATAGATATTTGAAACATGATGGGGAAAGGAGACATTTCTCAAATTCCACTTCGTGACATAACAGAACTATGTGTCCATCTCTCAAGAGGAAAATCTAAAACAGGAAAAGGGCTTAGGGATCCTTCTCTTATTAGGGCTAACAAATCTGCAACTGGATCAGTAAGTAGGGCAGAGATTGGTAATATGCTTGATGAATTCAAAACTGATATCTTAGGGAGTCTTAGTGAACAACTAGACACCCTTAAAATCCAAAATAAACAGAAAGAAGAAACAGATGCTTTAGCCATCTTTTGTCCGAAATGTAGGAAGAAACATGCTTTAAGGGAATGTCCCTTGGATGCAAAAGTTGTAGAAACATGTATGATTTTCTCAGAGAATCATGAGATCAAGGATTGTCCTTCAATTCTTGGACTCAAAGCTATTTTTCAAGAAGACCCAAATTCAGTAGAATCTCTCTGTTTTGTTGCAAGAAGACCTTGGCAGGGACAACAAACTCAAGGGTTTAACAACCCTATGAATTTTCAAACCCCACCAAATTGGAATCCTTGGCAACAACCTTGGCCCCAACATCAGAATCCATATCAGCCATGGGTACAAGGGATGAAAAATCCTTATGGGAGATTTGCTCAATTTTATCAATATCCTCCATCTTTTCAAAATCAACAAGCTCCACAACTTCCAAACCCGAATCCACAACTTTCATTGCCATATCCACAACAACAACCTTCTCAACAAAATCCAAATCCTCAACTCATGCTCCCATACCAAAAAAATACAAATCAACTTCCAGCTCAGCCATTGCCAAATCCTAACAATAAAAATCCTCAGAATACTTACATGGTAGAAGGACAACAATTTCCTACCTATATGATTGTTCCTCTCAATGATGTACAACTCAGATCTGGTAGAGTTTTAGAAAAACCTTCTATAGATATTCAAGAGCAAGATACCTCTGAGGAGGACTCTCTTAAAGTCAATAAGGGTTCTGAGGAAGCATCTCTTCAAAATTCAAACATTCAAAAAGAAAAAGAAAAATTAACACCCACAACTCCTATAGTTGAGCAACCTGCATCTTCATCTACACCTCCTTTTCCTGAAAGACTACAAATTGACAAGGGGGTGGAAAAACAAATCTTGTTGCCTAACTATGATTTTCTAGATGAATTGAAGAATGTTTGTATCAAGATTCCCTTGCTACAAGCTATTCGAGAGATTCCTATTCTAGCAAAAACAATAAAGGAGTTGAGTTTCAAAAGACCAGGAAGGAAACTAAAAGACACAAGAAGAATCCACCTGGTAGGAAAAATTACAGATATTATGATGGGAAAAATTACCATGCAGAAGTATGTAGATCCAGGAAGTCCAATTGTCAAGACACATATAAATGGGATAGAAATTCCAAACACAAGGATTGACTTAGTGGCTGCTATTAACATTATGAGTAGACAGACTATGGACCAGCTAAAACTTCCTAACCTTCTTTTTACACCTACTTTACTGCAACTTGCAGATCGATCAATTATCAAACCAGATGGTGTATTAGAAGATATTTCAGTCTCCTTATATTCTTGGGAATATCCAGTATATTTTATGATTTTGACTCCCAAGAGTAATCTAGGAGGGCACCCACTTATCTTAGGAAGACCTTGGCTAGCCACAGCTGATGCTTTCATTAGTTGTAGATCTGGGGATATGTACATTTCTAATGGTAATTCGACAAAGAAATTCAATTTGTATCCTCCAGCAAAAGCAATCACAGAAGTAGGAGACAATGAATGGGTCGATGATGAGGACATTATACAACCTGTCTTTACCATTTCTGAAATCAGTGAGGATAGTCAAATTCTGAGCACATTAGAAAATTTTGAGACATCTTCAGAATATGACCCCACACAATTTCAGTTGGAATCTGACATAGAATATTTATCATCAAGACAAATGTCTCTTTACTCTATGGAAGAGTTTGGTAGTTCTACTATTGAGATTTTTCCTGGAAAAACATTGAATATCAATAAACATTTGGAAAAGTCACAACAAGAAGAACTAACCAAAATCTTGCAAAAACATTCTACTGCATTTGCATGGGAGTATACTGACATGAAAGGTATTGATCCTAAGACTTGCATACATCATATCTATATTGAGGAAAACATTAGACCAATCAGACAACCTCAAAGAAGGATAAATCCAAATCTTAGGGAGATAATGAAAGAAGAGCTCCAAAAACTACTCAATGTAAACTTCATTTATCCAATTTCAGATAGCCGATGGGTTTCTCCTCTGGTTATAGTACCTAAAAAGAATGGTAAATGGAGGGTATTAATTGATTACAGGGAATTGAACAAAGCAAATTTGAAGGATCACTTTCCTTTGCCTTTTATCGATCAGGTATTAGATACATTAGCAGGTAAAAAGTACTTTTCATTTTTGGATGGTTTTAGTGGTTATAATCAAATTCAGGTAGCACCTGAAGATCAAGATAAAACCACATTTACTTGTCCATGGGGAACTTTTGCCTACCGAGTGCTTCCTTTTGGGTTATGTAATGCACCAGCAACATTCCAAAGAGCAGTACTAGGAATTTTTTCTGATCTAATCCATGATTGGTGTAGAGGTTTATATGGATGATTTTACAGTTTATGGTAATTCATTTGAAGAGGCATTAGAAAATTTGGAAAAGTCCTTATAAGATGTAAAGAAACAAACCTTTCATTAAGCCATGAAAAATGCTTTATGATGTTTACTGAAGGTATTGTTTTGGGGCATCATATTTCAGGAGATGGGATTAAGGTTGATAGATAAAAAGTTGAAGTCATCTCCAAGTTGCCTATTCCAAATTGTCAAAGAGATGTTAGAAGTTTTCTAGGATTTACTGGTTACTATAGAAGATTTATAGAAAAATTCACTAAAATAACATCTCCACTCTTCAAATTGCTTACAAAAGACTGTGAATTTAAATGGGATCCTGATTGTCAATCAGCCTTTGAAACTTTGAAAACAAGAATATCTGAAGCACCTATCTTGAGAGGACCAAATTGGAAACTCCCTTTCCATATTTCTATGGATGCTTCAGATACAGCTCTAGGAGCTGTGTTGGGTCAAAAATATTTAGTTCCTTATGCCATTTATTATACCGGTAAAAATTTGACTCCCACAGAGTTGAACTATACTGTGACTGAAAAAGAGTTTTTAGCTGTTGTTCATGCAATTAATAAGTTTAGACATTACATAAAAGGCTATGAAACTTTTATTCATACTGACCATTCTGCAATTAGATATTTAATGAACAAACCTGTTACTAATGGCAGAGTGACAAGATGGCTTTTACTTTTGCAAGAATTCAATATTACTGTGTTGGATAGACCAGGAAAACATAATACAGTAGCTGATTTCTTGTCTAGGATTCGAAATACTAAAGAAGATTCTCCTGTAGAAGATAAATTTCCTGATGAATACTTGTTTGCAGTAACTATTAAGACCCCTTGGTATGCAGATATTGCTAACTATTTGGTTACAGGGAAACTACCTTCACATTTATTTCCAAGAGAAAAACGAAAGATTATTCAGGAGAGTTAAAAATATTCATGGATTTCTAACGAATTGTTTAAAACAGGGCCAGATCTTGTGATCAGAAGATGTGTCAGGGAAGATGAAATGCCTGATATTCTTAAGGCATGTCATGATGAACCATGTGGCGGACACTTTGCGGACAAAAGGACGGCCTATAAAATCCTTTCTTTGGGATATTATTGGCCTTCCCTCTTCAAAGATGCAAAACAATATGTCAAAAGGTGTGATAGCTGCCAAAGAGTAGGGAAACCTACCCTTTCAAATGAAATGCCATTGCAAACACAGGTACTCATTGAACCCTTTGAAAAATGGGCCTTAGATTTCATTGGACCTATTAATCCACCATCTAAGCAAAAGAAGTATATATTGGTTTGTACTGATTATGTTACTAAATGGGTAGAAGCCAAAGCATTAGTATCTGCTATTGAAAATTCAGTTGTTCATTTTCTTTATGAGGATATTTTTACTCACTTTGGTGTTCCAAGAGAAATTGTGACAGATCAGGGGAGCCAATTCACATCCAATTTGGTGGAGAAGTTGATGGAAGAATACAAAATCAAGCACAGAAGATCTACTCCTTACCATCCGCAAGAAAATGGTCAAGTGGAGTCTACAAACAAAGTTCTTGAAAATATCATCACCAAAACTGTTCATCTACATAGAAGAGATTGGGCAGAAAGGCTTTCTGAAGCCTTGTGGGCCTACAGAACTACATGGAGAAATACAACAGGAAATTCTCCCTATGAACTTGTTTATGGGAAAGAAGTCCTGCTCCCCATTGAGTTCCAAGTCAAGACCTTCAAGATAGCAGTTCAATTGGGGATGAATTTATCAGAAGCCCAAAAGCATAGAATGGAGCAATTAAATGAGCTAGATGAGATCATACAAGAGGCAATTCTAAGAACTGATCTAGTTCAATATCAAAGAGCTAAATGGCATGACAAGTACATTAAAGAGAAGAAGTTTCAAGAAGGATATTGGGCATTGTTATTTGATTCCAAGTTTAAAGATTTTCAAGGAAAATTTCAAACTCATTGGCTTGGGCCATATGAGATTGACAAGATCTTTAGCAATGGAGCGGTAAGAATCAAGACCATTGATGAGTTTCAAACTCCTCTTATTGTGAATGGCCACGGATTGAAAGTTTATCATAAGCCACTCTCAAAAGAGGAATTTGTCAAAATGTTTCAAGAAAATTCTGCAATCAGGCTGGTACAGAAGAATTCTTCTTCTCCACCAGCCTAGCTTTTGTTCTTTCAATTAAAAAAATAAAAAAAATAAAAAAAAATTGTATAAGCCTGAAAACCAATCACTGATTGGTAGTCTTATACAGAAAATGTAGGGTGAAAATCAGGAACCCCTGACACCCTATATTTTCCAAAAAAAAAAAAATCTCTCTTTCATTTCACAAGTTTTGTAACCACCCATTCCACTTCATTCCATTTCACTTCATTTTTCATTCCATTTCACCAATAAAATTCTTTTTCATGACCATTTCCATCTATTCATTTGTCATCCGTTCATTTTCATTCACCCAAATAATAGCTGTGTCAGTTTCCGCAGCTGACATCTGTTTCCGCAGCTGACACCAGTTTCCGCAGCCAGAAGCAGATTCCGCAGCTACCACTCTGTTTTTCAAAAGAATGTACAGCCAGATGTTATTTCCATAATCATGAAATAAAATGCAGGTATGAGGACCAATTATGAAGACATGGAGCATTCAAGATATCAATGAGGAGCAACTAATTGAAGACCAAGGAAAAATGGAAAGAATTCCACGGTATGAGTAAAATTTATTTCAAATAGCATTGAAAACACATTTTTATATAGTTATGAACCATAAGCTCCATTATGTGCAATGATTATATTGACAAAATCCGTAATCACTCCATGATATCTGTACAATCCTCCCACAATCCTCGCATTCATTCTCAAACGGTCCCATAATTAAACCTCCGATCTTCACTCATACTCCGATATTCCACCTGTGACAATGAGACGTAGTTGATTTGACTACGGCTTCTTTCAGCCGCATAAAATCCGTAGCCGTTGTTTAAACATGTTTACATTTATTTTGCAGCCACCAAATTTTGAAACACTGCTGGATGTGTTATACTCCTCCTATTGTTCTATGAATCTCACAGCCGCATTTCCGCCGTGCTCACGTAACCCTTCTCTGTTCCGCTTCGTTCTCTGTTACGTTACAGTCTGTATATCCATTCTCTGATATCTACCTACAGTCATCGTGCTCATTTCCGTTCATTCAGCCGTCCTACTTCGATTGAACCACTTCACGCAGGCAAGTTTTTTTTAAAAGCAGAAAGAAAGATGGGTAAATTGTTGAGAGCATAACCAGAAGGACCTAAATTCATGGAAGGATATCCGCAAGTCAGGGATATATTGAAGAAGGCAAAGTGGCTGCAGTTTATCCAAAAGTTTAGAGGCTACCATAAAGAAGTGACAAAAGATTTTGCAAGGTCGTTCAATGGCCTGGAGGTAGAGATTGGAGACCTTAAGTTCAAGGTGAATGAGGCATCTATAGCATCTGCCACAAAACTTCTTCAAGAGGGTGAACGATGGTTTAAGAACAAAAGCATTAGTGATGAATCTTGGAGAATAATCTTACGAAACCCAGGTATGGACATAAATATTTTTAAAAGAGGAATTCATGTTCATGCTTTGAAAGAGGAATGGGCTACTTTGCTGCTAGTTGTTCAAAAATTCATCACCTGTGAAGGCCGTTTTGGGTCCATGTACATGTACCATACCAGATTGCTGATGAATTTTCTAGATAATCAAACTCTCAATCTCCCATATTTTGTATTAAATAATTTGAAGAAGATGTCTGTGACTGTTCAGAAACATTTAGGGGATGTAGAACCACATCTATATCACCATGGTCTTGTAAAAATTTTGATTGAAAAAGAGTTAAAAGAGAACAAGGATACATGGGAACAAATTTTGATCAGAAATTTCTTTGAAGAACCTCAAGAAATTCCTGAAGGTAGCACATCAAGAAGGAGTAGGATAAAAATAACAAATGATGAAACTCAAAGTACTCCTACTACTACAATTGAAAGAACTAGTAGGGAAAAGAGACTGTCAAAAATAAAGAAGAGAGAAACCAAGGGTAAAAAGCTGATAACATCAAGAGAGAGAAAAAGTATTGAGGCTATGCATCAAACCCCTTCTTTCGAAGAAGATCATCAAGTGTTATCTGAGAGATTGGTTCATCTTCAAGAAAAGTTATCTATAGCCAAGAAGAAAGAGAAAGGAAAACAAAAGAAAAAATACAGTGGTCCACAGCGTGTGAGAAGAAGTTCCAGGCTTAAGGGGAAGTTGAGGAAAACGCAAATGAAAGGACCCCATTTTATCGATTTGGGAGAAGAAACATCTGAACAATCCCCAACTAACCATAGTCCATCTCACTCTCAGTCAGTTAGTGAACCTGGTTCATTTCATTCTCAGTTAGACATTGAACATAGTCCATCCCCTTCTCTGCCAGATTTTGAAGACAACTCTCCTTCACAGCATTTTGGGGACAGCCCAATAAAAATGACACCTGATATAGACCCCAAGCAGCAATAAGTATATGATTATATAGAATCTTTAGAAAAAGCAGCTACAGGTCCCAATACTTCGTCCATTCAGCCTCACACAGTACAAAATGATCTAGTCCAATCACTGAAACAGGAAATCTTTGAGCTAGAGCTTTTAAATAGACACATTAAAAATGAAAATGAGACATTGAAGGAACAAAGAAAATTGGACAAAATCATTCATGATAATACCATGCTACATCTGGGAATATGGCAGAAGAAGAACAAGAAATTGAAAAAGAAATGCCAGAAGTTAAGCAGAGCACTGGTTAATATCAAATTTAGATGCTTAATGAAGAAGCCCAGAATGTTAGTAGCACCAACAAAGAGGAGGAGAGGGCTGGATGTACTAGCTGAAGTGTCAAGGCATATGAGCTGAAGAAGGATTATCAAAATTTTGGTTGCATGAGGACATGCAACACCTTCACAGTGGGGGTATGTTGAGTCTCAAATCTGCATCTTTCTTATACATCTTCCTAGACCTTTTTCACTCACCTGAACCTTCCAAGTTGTCAATATCATTGTATATTAATTGAAAAAGAGCATCTAAAATGGTTTTTAACTATATTTTGTGTCTACTGTTTGATTTATATTTTTGCTCATTTAGCTGCGGAATCTTGCCACTTTCCGCAGCTGCTGCAACTTTCCGCAGCCATTTTGTGAAAGTCTATGTTGCAGGTGTCTTCAGGTAAAACGAGCCACATGGGCAAGTCAGAAATGATGTGGACATGGATCGTGTCCTATTGGCTCGAGAAAATTCACTTAAGGAGGCTGTGGTCAAAGGTGGCCAAGTGGAAGTCAACCGTAGAGTCCCACGGTGACAGGACTCTATTTCTCATCACGTGAGGATTTGCATGACCGTTTCTAACTTATGGGAGACACATCAACACCTGTACACGGCTCCATAAGCTGAATCCAACATCCACTCTTCATAGATTTACTCCTCACTGCGGCCATGATGCTGGATCCCTGGACGTGATGATTTACGTGTCTCCATCAGCACAAACTTTAGGGAATTAGTTATATTACCTTTGTTATAAATAACGTGTTTGCATACGCATATTAGATTAGCCTCCAGATAGCTCTGTAATGTAATTACATTGCCACTGTGTCGTAATATCACCTCTCTGTTATGACTGCATTTTAATATATAAGAAGACTTTGTTTCCAAGCGTAATTCATATTTGAAGGCTGTTGCCAAGGCTGGTGCAGAGGGGCCCTACACACGTTGAGGTTTTGTGCATTATTGTATAGTTCTTGTTTTATTTCTTTAAGCTCATTGTGCCATAAGTCATTCATGTGTTTATACATTACATCTTTCATGGTATTTATGCTTCATCTCTGTTTATAACCTTTCATGCTTTACATCTTACTTCTGTCCATAATCTTTCATGTTTTATGTTGTTGTTAACTGATCAGTGTTCCTGTTTCAGATTACAAATAGGCAGCCCGGGCATTTGCATAACCTTTTGACTAATGACATGGAATTAATATTGTTCTACTGCTAATTTACTTTTCTTAGTTTTTGTTTAATTCCAGTACTTCTTTGTTTATTTTAGTCTTGCACATTTGTTTCCATAGTTAGATTTAGATATATTAAATTGCTCATGTCATTTGCAGTTGCCTCCGAAAGCCACAGCTGGACTGATGGTGAGGGATTGAAGTATGAGTGTGTAGTTTGATATTAGTTTACTTTCTGCAAGTTAGATATATTAAATTGCTCATGTCATTTTCAGTTACCTCCGAAAGCCACAGCTGGACTGATGGTGAGGGATTGAAGTATGAGTGTGTAGTTTGATATTAGTTTGCTTTCTGCAAGTTAGATATATTAAATTGCTCATGTCATTTTCAGTTACCTCCGAAAGCCACAGCTGGACTGATGGTGAGGGATTGAAGTATGAGTGTGTAGTTTGATATTAGTTTCTTTTTCTGCAAATTAGATATTAGATTGCTCAAGTTGTTTATGGTTACCTCCGAAAGCCATAGCTGGACTAATGGTGAGGGATCAGAATATAAGTTGATGTAATTTGATTTAGATTTACTTTGTTGCAATTCTTGGATTTCTTTAAGCATAGTTTCTTTTGTGTTTAGACAGCAGCAAGGATAGTTTGGTTTTCATGCTCAATAGTTCACTATTTGATTTATTAGGATAGCAGCACACTTTCATTTCCTTTCAAGTTTTGGCATTGTATGTTTCAAATTCCTTTTTAAAGTTTGAAGTTGGTAAATCATTATAAAGGATATCATTGCCTTGAACAATCATAACCATACTTGATTTTATTTTAGAATTTCCATCTCACATTAGAAAACCAAAAATGACAAAAAGACAAGAAATAGGTTATCTTGCACATATAGTGCGCCACACTTCATCAGCTTACGAATCCTGGATTGATAAATTAATGTAGCAATTTAGGACACACTAAATTGACCAAACATTTTGGCGCCGTTTCCGGGGAAGTGTAACTAGGTAGCCAATTTCTTAAAAAGAAAAACAAAATAATAAAAGAAGGGAAAACTTGATAACTTCTTGAAGTATGCTCTCCTCTTGCTTCCACCTCCTATACCATCAATCAGATTAAATGGAGAAAGTCCCGGGATACATTTGAATAAAATCAAGCCGAAAAAACATTAATGGTAAGAAGAGAGCATGGTCATTCCACAAATATTTACAATAAAAATTATACCTTTCTACAGATAGAGGGTCGAAAGGAACACATGATGGAAACTCAGAAGTGGTGTGTTGACCTGTGTGTTGGCTAGATTACGACATTTTGTGAGGAAGCCCTGGATAGTTGTCAGAAAATATGGATGTTGTCTTCTTCAGCTATCAGGGGAAGAGAACCATTTGGAACTCCTAACTTTTCACGTGCCTTTGAAAGAATGTCGCGTTATGTGGCATGTATTCAAACCTGTGGGGTTAGATGGATGGGATTGAGATTTCGATTTCCCCTTTTATGGCTGCCAGTTGAATAGTATACTCCTTCTTATAACGTTGAACCAGACTGGTGGAAAGATGTTGTTTTGACAGAGGGATATAAGCTACCAGGAACAGAGATGGCTGTAGAATAAGACCTTATAGAGCTTCATGCCAATCATAGTCAGTCCAATCAGGACTTGAGTAGATGATGAGTTGCATGAAGACATGCAGATAGATCAGTCGGGGGGAGATGTTGGGCACCAAATTTGTATACTGTCTTCTCTCATTTTTACCCAACCTTTCTATCTCTTTTTGCCATTATTCATCTTAAAAGCCTGAGGTAAAACCCTTTCTCCTATCTTTTGTGGGATATTTGATTAATGAGGTACTAGTCATGGAGGTTTTAACTTTTTGTGTATTAACTCCTATATTTCTTCAGATTTGGCTACAACAGGCACGTTACGGCTACAAGACAGGGCACAGCCCATTATTTTCCAGCACCTCCCTTATTTGTTGCTACAGCGTAATAGCCATGGATGTATCAGCATTATCTTTGGGCTTCTTACGATTTCTTGTTGGGCAATATAGTTTTCATTGTAACAATGTATATTTTTGTAACAATGGAGTTGTTGGGAGAGATTGGGGGATCTCAAGGTTATGGTATAAAGAAGCCTACGGGCTACGAATCCACAAACCCCTTTTTACAGAGATACAGATCTTGTAATTAATATTATTTTTATTAATCGATACAGGGCAGCTCGTTGCTTCTCCTGTAACACTTGAGTTTCTACAACCCTGATCCAAGAGTTGGGCCCACTCTTGTGATCAAGTGCTGTGTTCTTCTTTTTGTCTTTCCCTTTCAGAACTGTGTTTTGTGTGATTTGTTAATTGCTTTTACAGTTATTTTTATTTTTGTGGATGTTTTTCATTTATGAAGTATATTTATTGCTGTTACAATGATATTTGTGTTATAGATTAAACCTGTGATTCACAGCAGACCATGTGCTTGTATTTGCATATACTTTGTTGTTAGTCTTAAAATAACTAACACCCTCGGGTTGATAATTTATGTGGAGAAAGGATTGAATCTTGATCATATCCAGACACCAACAATATTTATTATAAGAACCGAGTTAGCCAGCACTTGGCTTATCATGATATGAGAAAGGGTTGCTCGAAATTGTAATTGCAGTGGAAGCAAGTGGGACATCAACCAAACCATTTTATCGATTGGAGAATGTGTTGCGATCCATCCATATATCTCTATAAGACACCATAGATATACCATCTTCGTCCTGTGATTTTATCCTTTCTACACACTAGTACCATATGGTGCCATCTCTACTAGCAGAACATTACCGGGCACACTGGGCTTACAGTAGTGGATGTGCAATCCATGAATGATAACGTTTCTCACATTCTAAAGGTGGATTCAAGGCCTATTGCTAATGTGGACATTGGCTCCTCTACCATCGATAGTCTTGTACCTCATGAAAAACATGGGCATTTGAAGCTTTATGTTCACATCTCTATGAAAAATAATCCAAATTTATGCTTATTAGTTATGCTTTTTCTTATTACTTTATATAGAAATCAACAAAAAAGAATGTTTCGAACAAATAAAAAAACACAACAAGGGTTGGGAGAGCATCTATATTTGTTTTTTCTTATTGCTTTATATGCAAATCTATATAAAGGAAAGTTTCGTATATGGGAAGTAGAGAAAAAAAAACACAACAAGGGTTGGGAGAGTCTATATTTTTTTTTCATGTTCAGTAAAGTTGTTTATAAACAAGTTATCCATCAAGGTGGTTAAACACATGGAAAAATAGGAATAAATTGAAAGTGTTGAAAGCTTGAAAACACATGGAAAAATAGGATTACATTGAATGTGTTGAAGCGTGGAATGGTGAATGCTTGTTTATTAGTGTAAATATTATGATTTTCTATATAAAGGAAAGTTAAGATTAATATATGAGAAAAACAACATAACAATGGAGGTTACTTTATAAATAATTCTATATAAAGGAAAGTTTGGTATATAGGAAGTAGAGAAAAAGAAACAATGGAGGCTCCCTTCCTGAATACATAATTAGAAATTAAAACACGTAATTAGAATGTAAAATAATAGATAAATAAAAATAATTCCTAAATACATTATTTGACTATGCTCCTATTGTTTTTAACAAACTAGAAAATCAATTGAAAACAACAATAAGAGCATAATCTTCATCCATTTTCAGTTCTTTCAATTTTCAATTGATTTTCTAGTTTGTTAACAAAATTAGGAGCATATTCTTCATCCACATCGTCCAATAAATATTAATAAAGGTCCTAAACTGAACCCGTCATCTGATCATCTTCTAAAACCTTAGCAAATAGCCTAAACCAGTACCACACTAGTCCTGCCATGTTACCGTTGTCACCTGCTAGGGAGGGTCTTTCTTAACTCTGCTTGCTTTCTAATATCTTTGGTACATACTGAAATGGTTTATGGTATCTTTGGTACATATTAGTCCCGACACACATTGAAATGGCATTTGATTTTTTATGTAGCCACCATAATTCATTCCCAATTTACTGTTCAACTCTAGCAAAATATTTCTTTGCAAAGCTTTTTTGATCAAGTTTCTTCTTAACCTCTTCGATTTTAATTTATTATTAGCCTTTTCTAAGATTTTATCTTTCAAATCCAAGCTTGAATGAGAGTTTTCTAGTAGTGCATTTATTTTTTGAGTTTGTTATTCTAGCTTTACCATCTATGAGGTCTTCCATTCCACATTTAGTTTAACAAATTTAAATTATTTTTGAATTATTGCTAATTATGCTCTAAACCTCTGAATATGATGTACATCTAATCCTTATTTTATTATTTCTAAATAAAATATTAATGATTTAGAGGCTAATCTTGCTAACAAATAAAATTCTATCTCTTCATTGAGTTATGAATGAATTGTCTAATTTAAAAATTTTCTCCGATAGGAAACTTGAATTTTTATCTAATAATTTTGATTTCTTTATCCTTTTCTTTAAGAAGATATGAAATTATAGTTTTATCCTATGAATCTTGAGATGTTTAACAGTTAATTTTTACTTTAAATCAATAATTGATATTTTATAACTACTTCTTTCAATTTTCAATTGGTTTTCTGGTTTGTTAAATTGTACTTTCAGTTTATTTAGATTTATTGTTTCTTACACCAAGCTTGTAGATTCTATATTTATAGCTTCTTTGAGAAATTATCTTTTGTCTTGTAGCAGAATTTGATTTTGTACGGCCACAATGCATAACTCCATTAATAGAAATATTTATACAATTAAGTGACTCTTCTTTTCATTATCGAAGAGCCTTTTCATATTTGTATTCTCCTAGTTATTTATAGAGACAAAAATATTAAAGGATTGTGTCTAACTTTAGCCCAATTAATCCAAATGGGAATTTTTGAACCCAAGCATCATTCTAATTTTTTCAAACTAATACCAAGAATATTTCAAGTTTGGTATCCTACCAAGAAAATTTGAAGTTTGGTAGAGGATAACATGGCACTATATCAACCATTAGATAATTCCATTGCTCTCTCTCTCAATATTTAATATCCAATATTTTGACATCTTTTGTCCCAATTATAGTAACTGGATCTATATATATATTAAGTATTTGAAGCTTTGGGCCTTTCCTCAAATTGAACATAGAGCCTACCAGTATAAATCCAACAACATTAAAACCTTCGTAAAAAATTATATCGCATCGTACTGACTACTATGCTATTTCAGAAGAAAATATTTCTTCTTTCTTCCTTAATATAAACATTCTAGAATTTATTTTTTCTTCCTTAATATCAATATTTTAACATCCGTTTTCTTAATTATAGTAACTCTATGTTGGTATATTAATTTTTTAGAGTGTGAAAAAAATTTGATTAAAGGAGAATGTGAAAACTTTATCTTTATGTAAAATTTATTCAATATTAACATTCAAGCATGTGTTTTCTAAATTATAATAACTCTATGCTAGTATATTAATATTTTAGAGTATGACAAAAAAAAATGATTAAAAGAGAACGTGACAATCCAGTTTATCTAAGTAGACTTCATTTAATATCAACATTCTAGCATCTGTTTTCTAAATTATAGTAACTCTATGCTATTATATTAATTTTTTAGAGTATGACAATTTTTTTTATTAAAGGAGAATCTGAAAACCAAATTTGTGTAAGTAAACTTTATTTAATATGAACATTCTACCATGTGTTTTCTGAATTATAGTAACTTTATGATGGTATATTAATTTGTTAGAGTATGATTTTTTTTTTATATTAAAGCAGAATGTGAAATCCGAATTTATCTAAGTAAACTTTATTTAATATCAACATTCTAGCATCTGTTTTCTAAATTATAATAACTCTATGCCAGTATATTAATTTGTTAGAGTATGATAAAAATTTGATTAAAGGAGAATATCAAAAACAAATTTATCTAAGTAAATTTATCATTTGTATTCTAATAGTATTGGTTTATGGAACAATATTATAGTTAGTGTAGTGACGTCTCTTTCAGTTTTATGAAGCCCCTTAGTTTGAAGAGGTAGTAAGCTTCATTGTAAATTTTTTATGATAATACAATATTTTGTTTGTGGTAAATGCTTATTTTTGTTAGGGTATTTTTTATATAGGTGGTTATAAATTTACAAATGTCTTAAAAGAGAAAGATATAACTACAAGTGGGAAATGTATGAACCAAAAAAAGAGTAAACTTCTGAGACTTAGCAAATGTAACACCTCCACATTCCAAATAAAAAATAAAAAATTTCTCAAGCAATACTATCCTCCTGTCGTATTAAATGTTCAATAGGTATACATCTATAACCTCAAAATATTCAACAATTGCAAGATTATATTATTATATTCTTGTCTATTTTGAAGTAATTTTGGAATTGGTATTGTTTTATAATTCTCATTAACAATATCTTCTTGACTATACATTTATAACCCATTAACACCTTTATTAATATAACAAGGCCTATCTCAAGGTATTTAATTTAATTATTTTATATTTTCACTTTGCTTTGTAAATACCTTGCTCAACGTTTCTACAAATGAATTGTAATATATCCATTAGATATTTGAGGAGTCTCTAACTCCAATGGTTTAATTTTTCTCTATTCGATTTAATTATCGAATTCACTAACATCATTGCATATATAATTCTCTTACCATATGGTTTAACTTTCGAATCAGACTTGATTACGATTCATGGTCGCAACCCTTATAACACGTTTGGTACCTATATGTATGTACATCTAATGTTTTGATTTATACGAAACCTAGCTTACATATGGCCTTAGGGTCTCACCAGTCCAAATTAAACGTACCTACCTTACACCAAGTGGGATTTGCATATACGTATATTACATTGGGATCTCTATTCGTTAATTCCATTTAATTCCCGTAGTACAACGCCAGTGCTTATTAAGTTTTTGATCAGTACCATTCTTCGTCGAGATTTTCACTCTAGTTCATTTCACATTATTTTATTTATGATGTGGTTCTCGAGGGTATTCTGGTACTTTGGCATCATCTCACATTAAATTTTATGGATCGTTGAAATAGATCTCTTCTCAGATCGACATTAAAACTTATCGTTTCTCGATTGTACACCCCAACTTGGAGTACGCCTCCTTCAGATCTTCCCATCTGGATTGTGAGGATCGGTTAGGGTTTTGGTCGTAGACATTGCTATTTATTTCACGAATTTTCTTTACTGAGCTTCATTTGGTTTCGTTTCATCTCAGCTCTGGAACCTACGAATGTTTCCCCCTTCTAACCTTTCTAGACACGATGGTTCCTTCATCGTACCTCTTTGTTTACGAGGGTTTTGCCATCGAACCTCTCTATTACGATTTTCTTCCTGTGTAGCATGAATGGAGATGTAAATTCTACCGAACCTCTCAGGTATTGATCCGCTTACTACTTTGCCTTATGTATGAATTTTATTGTTAAATATAAATTTTTTTCGTTGATGAATGTATTATGCCTCCTTCCGCTGAGCTTATATGTGTTCATTCGTATGACAATCTTATTTATTCCATGCCTGTATATACAAAGTTTCCTCTTGTTAATGATTATCATGATGTAGGGCACTAAAGCTATCCGAAATTTCTCGTGAGTTCTCATTCTTACTGAAATACATAAATCACTATTCGTTCCTCTATTATTCTTTTACGCTGAGATTATTTTGTTATTGATCAACGAGTTTTATACTCACCCCTCTCGCTTACATTTCATAGTGAATCATATTCACGCCAATGGTTTATGCCCTTCGTTCAAGGTATTCATATGACACAAAATCTCGTTTAATTCCATTCGAACTCAGTTAAATGGTTACTGTGCCATTCGTATTCGATGCTTGGTGGTTTACATTCTAGTTTGCGTTTTTTTGTAGGTACGCCCGTCACTGAGCGCTCTCCATGCTCTCCATCTTGATATATCACTCACGCTACCAGATTTGACCCTTAACGTTATTGTTAATTTTCTCTCAGGTTGGTACTCTATTATCATCTAGAAACTCATCATTCCACATGGCTAGAAGAAATCTTCAGTTTACTTATGGAGTAGTTTGTCTTACTCGACATTCGGATTCGATTTATTCACATAAATCGCCCCCTTTTTATTTCTAGAAGAACTTTGGCACTGTGTAATTTATGATTTCTTAGTTTGTAATATCCTGGAGATTTACACAGTTTGTGTGGACATATATAGACTCTAGAGTATTCTCGAATTTAACCAGTACTCCTAACTGGTATTGGGTCACGATATTATTTTATTTCTTCCTGCCTTTTTATCAAGAGCCTCGCATTTTGTATGTACCTGTTTTATGTGCGGGATAATGGAGTTGATTTATGCAGACATATTAATACACTTCTGACGCTATACTGTTGTTAATTATATTCAATGGTTTCAAATGTATCAAATTTAATTATTTGTTTTATTTTTATTAATTTGACACCAAATAAGAAGACTAATAGTACTGTTTTGAGATCTTAGTTTTATCACAGCCTTCTATTTGAACTATGTCCCCCTTTGATTGTCAAGAGTTTAAATCATCCCTTTCATAGTACCTCTATTGCATTCTTTGTAAAACAAAATAGAGAATTTTTTCCAGGATATGAATTTTTTATTTTTTTTAATACATGGAGCATAATAGAATCATCTTGGTTATCCACTATTATAGAAAGGTTTATGTTGGCTCTATGTTTCCTCCTTAACTGTATTTCTCTGGTAAAATTTTTTGTAAATTTTCTGTTGGAACATATTTTCAATATTTTCCAATGAATAATATAAGTCTCCTCTTTACAGTAGAAATACTCCTACATAATAATTTCACATGAAGAGTGTTGTTACTGAATATTTTAACATGTTCATACATTAAAGGGAAGAAGTATTCTTTTAAATCTCATTCTGGTTTTTATAATTGCTTCATAACAGTAGTGGGAAATTTTCTTCATAGGAAATAACAATCCAATTCATTTACTCAAAAGCATTATATTTCTCTTAGCATCAATTTTGGGCAGTTTAGCTTTCCTTCTAATTTTAGTCTGAGCACAGTTTGACACCTTCATGATGCAGTAGAGAAATTTTAGTATTGTTATGGTTGTTCACTAAAACAATAATCTCTTCAGGTTTAACTTACATTATAATTAAACCAACTCTTCTCTTAAGTCTGCACAACATTTCTGTTTACATGTATGTACATATCTAAAGTATAAACTTATTTCAGTATCCCAAGGTCAATACATGAAACTAGTTTATTTTTTTTTTTGTTCAAGTACTATTTATTATAGAAGCAGATTAAAGTTACACTAACTGTTCTAGGGAGTCATTTATACTATCCCCAGATTTAAACCATATAATGGTTTAGAGATTCTGCTTGAAATTACTCCCTAGAATTCATTCCTACTAGCATACAGAAGTTTAGAAGAGTTATTTCTTCTATTCACTTTTGTTAAAAGTAAGAAAATCTCCTAACACAGCAATTAAACTTGACATAACCACTACAACACTTTTCACTACTGTCTAACAACATCTAATTTAATTATTAATAAAACTTGTGTGCATACCACTTCTGTGATGACCAATCCTCCCAACCTTAGAGTTATTTTATCCACAAAACTCACCCCCGAGATGAGATCCTATCCCAGAACAGACCAACCCCAATCTATTCTAGAGTACCTTATTTAAGCTTATGCTCTCCAAAGCTTGTTTCTAATTCCGCGTCAAGAATTACAGGATGCTTTTATTCATGTTTTCCTAGGCTTCCCTTTTTTGGGACTTTAAAGTTGCTTTCTGCTTTTCCAGCTTTTTACCTCTTCCCAGCTACTCTCCACATCATTGGGGAAATTTAGATTTTTCCTCAAAAATCTAAATTAGAAATAAATTCTTTCAAGGCTTTTTGAAAGGTTTTTGGGGAAAGTCTTAGCCTCTTTCCATACCTCATGGATTTGGCAAGTGTTATCAAAAATCTCATTTGGTCAATATGCATAGAAATATTTTATTTATTTTTCATAATTAAATACTTAATTATATTCACACAATAATTGTCCCTTGGGGTCCACTCCCCTTTGGACTGCAGTTCCAATGTCTAATTTGAAAACATAAAACTAGAGGTGTTACATATTTCCATAGCTGTGAACTTAGCATCTCTATCTGAAATAATCATCTTTGGGACCCCGTGTAGCCTTACTATTTCTTTTAGGAACAGATCTGCTACTTGGGCTATCCCAAAAGTAGATTTTACAGGTATAAAGTGTGCTGATTTTGTTAAAGTGTCCACCACAACCATCACTGAGTCATGCTGGTATTTTGTTCTAGGTAACCTGGTTATGCAATCTATGGAAACAATGTCCCATTTCCATTCTTCAATTGGCAAGGGATTTAAAAGACCAGCTGGATGCTGATGTTCAACTTTGACTAGTTGACATTCCATGCATCTAGCTAGATAGTCTTCTACATCTCTTTTCATTCCTGGCAAAAAAAATTTCTTTTTCAGGGCTGTAATCATTTTCTTTATGATAGTCATCTAGGATCTCTTTTTTCAAAAACTATACATTAGGGATATACAATCTGTTTTTATAGTAGATCAACCCTTTTTGGTTTTGAGTGTATTCAACCATTTCTTTCTTCAGCATTTTCACTTGTAGATTCTCATAGATTGGATCTTGACATGCTACCTTTTTAACTAGTTCTTCTAAGTCAAAACTAGCACTACTCCCAATGCTGCTTATGTTTTGGCAAGCATTCCTGCTTAGCACATCAACAATTTTGTTTTCTTTCCCCTTGATATGTTTTATGTCCATATCAAATTCACTCAGAAAAGACAGCCATCTGGCTTGTCGAGCATTCAAATCTGTTTGAGGAAAGAAATACTTGAGACTAATATGATCTATCATCAATGTAATTTTTTTCCAAAGAAGATAGTGTCGCCAAATCTTCAAGGCATGAATTACAACGACCAATTCCAAATTATATACACTGTAGTTCTGTTCGTGTTTCTTAAGTTTCCTAGACTCATATGCAATAACAGAATTTTCTTGCAACAAAACTCCTCCCAATCCCTCTCTACATGCATCCGTACACACAACAAACTCTTTGTCAGGATCTGCAAATTTTAGTATAGGGGTTGTAGTAAGTTTTAATTTTACTTGTTCAAAACTGTTTTGGCATTTTTCAGTCCACTCAAATGTGGTTCCTTTCCTTTGTAGTGAAGTTATGGGATATGATATTGCAGAAAATATTTCCACAAACCTTCGATAATAACCTGCAGTCCCCATAAATGACCTCACTGCTGAAACATCAGTTAACACCGATCATTCTCTAATAGCATTTATTTTCTCAGGGTCAACAACCAATCCTTGTTCAGAAATAATATGCCCCAAGTATTGAATCTTGTCTTTATAAAATTCACATTTACTGAATTTGGCATATAGCTTGTTTTATTTCAAATTTTGCAAAACTATCCTTAAATGTTCTTGGTGCTCTTCCACACTTTTTGAATAGACTAGAATATCGTCTATGAACACTAGTACGAATTTATCTAAGTACTTGTTCAAAACGCTGTTCATTGAGCACATAAAAGTGGCAGGGGCATTTGTCAAGCCAAAAGGTAGGAATAAAAATTCGTAGTGACCATACCTGATTCAAAAAGCTGTTTTACTGATGTCATCTTCCTTAATTCTGAGTTGGTGATAACCAATCCTCAGATCAATTTTAGAAAATACTGAAGCCCCTCTCACCTGATCAAAAAGGTCGTCTATTCTTGGCAATGGATACCTGTTTTTGATTTTCAACTTATTCAGTTGACGGTAATCAATACACATTCTAAAGGTTTCGTCCTTCTTTTTCACGAACAACACCGGTGCTCCCTAAGGAGATACACTAGGTCGGATGTAACCTTTTTCCAGCAATTCTTGCAATTTCATTTTCAATTCCATGAGTTTAGGGGGGCTCATCTGATCATGGGCTCTAGAGACCGGGGTTTCTCCAGGCACCAAATTGATTGAAAATTCAATCTTTCTTTTGGGGGGAATGTGAGGAATCTCATCTGGAAAAACTTCTTTAAAGTCTCTTACCACTAACAAAGTGTCTAGCAGGTTTTCTTCAGATGGTTGTCCCAATTCTTCAACATGCACAGCATATACTTGATATCCTTTTCTAGCTATTATTGTTAATTGTAGAGCTGATATTTGTCTTAAAGAGATTGGTTTTGGTTTTCCTTTAAGTATAAAGGGTCTCCCCTCCTTGTCTATGCAATGCAGAGTTTTATCCCAACAGTTCATCATAGCCTTTCTCTTTTCTAGCCAGTCCATTTCTATCAGAAAATCATATGAGCCTAAGGGCAGAATGCTTAAATTTACTTCTTTCTGAAAATAATTTAATTTAATTGCTGTTTGAGGTAACTTATGAGTTACTTTTCTCTTGGTGCCAGTAGCTAACTGGACCAACCAAGACTGCTGAAATTTTTCAGTTTTAAGATTGAATTTCTCTACAGCTTGTGGACTAATGTAACTCAAAGAAGCACCCAGATCAATTAAAACTGTAACAGATTGGTCAAAAATGTTACCTTCCATCTCAACCATAGTAGCCTGGTGTTCTGCTTGTCGGTTTTCCAAGGCTGCACTAATACTGGGTATATTCCTTGCTATATCATTCACTGTGGTAGCTTCTCAATATCTCATAATCATCTAAACGTTTCGGTGTGGACAGTCCCTCAACAGATGAGGTTCTCCACAACCCCAACATCTCAAAGGTTCCCACATTTTGACTGCTCCTTCCTTCTTATTTTCCTAGTCTATTTGTTTTGAACCAAATTGGGACTGAGTAGTTTGACTTTCCTTGGGTTTGATAAATTTCTTCCGCTGATGATCCCTACCAAAATTCTTCAAGTAAGATGGTTTCTGTTTCTTCCCTTTGAATTCCCCTTTTTTAACCCAACTCTTCCCATGTTCACTCTTTCCTTTAAACTGTTGGTAGCATAATCTAGCTTTTCTCACCGCTTCATCCATAGTTTTTGGATTATCGAACTCTATTTTCTCCTTGTACATCGCAGGAAAACAGTTCAAAAATATTTGTACCTTTTCCTTCTCTTCAAGAATATAAGGAACATATCTTAGCAGATTTGTGAACTTGGTGACAAATTAATTTATGGTGAGTTGTCCAAATTTGAGTTCATGGAACTCCTTTGCTTTATCATCATAAAAATGTTCGTTCAAATAGCGGTTTTTAAACTTGACTTGGAAATATTCCCAAGTCACTGTTTTTTCATCAATGGCATGCACCATTTTTGTCTCCTAACACCACAAGGTAGCCTTACCCTGCAACTAGTAGATAGATAATCTGGCCTTCAGATTGCTCTCATATTCATAGACCTGGAAATACTTAATCATATTCAACAGCCATGCCTCAGCATATTCCTCCTTCTCCCCATCATAGGAGGGAGGTTTAATTTTTTGGAATTCACCCTGTAATTCCTTCTTCTGTTTAGACTAATGTCTAGTAGTGTCATCTTCCTCAGAATCATCTGAGAACTTGCCTTTCCTCCTCTTTCCCGAACCTTCACCTTCTTGGCTGTTCCGCGAGGTCAGTTCTCTTATCAGCTTTTCCTGCTCCTCACTGGCTAATGAAAGCCTGTCATTATGGCTTCTTAGCTCAGCCATTTTCCGTTGCAGCATGTGCAACATGGCCATCAAAGGAGCATTGGGATTAGGCGTGTTATCTCCATCACCTAGATCAACATAAATTTCATCTCCTTCATCCATTAAATTTTTAGTTCTAGTACCACTGTACACTAAACAAAACAACATCAGCAACATAAATTTTTTTCTCAAAATTAAGTTATACAGTGAGCACAAAAACAACCCAGTTTTTCAAACATGGGCTTTGATACCATTTGTAACACCTCCACATTCCAAAAAAAAAAAAAAAAAAAAAATTCTCAAGCAATACTATCTTCCTATCGTATTAAATGTTCTGTGGGTATACATCTGTAACCTCAAAATGTTCAACCATTCCAAGATTATATTATTCTATTCTTGTCTATTTTGAAGTAATTCTAGAATTGATATTGTTTTATAATTCTGATTAACAATATCTTCTTGAATATACATTTATAACCCATTAACACCTTTATTAATATAACAAGGCCTATCTCAAGTTATTTAATTAAATTATTTTATATTTGCACTTTGCTTTGTAAATACCTTTCTCAACCTTTCTACAAATGAATTGTAATATATCCATTAGATATTTGAGGAGTCTCTAACTCCAATGGTTTAATTTTTGTCTATTTGATTTAATTATCGAATTCACTAACATCATTGCATACATAATTCTCTTACCATATGGTTTAACTTTCGAATAAGACACGATTACGATTCATGGTCACAACCCTTATAACATGTTTGGTACCTATATGTATATACATATAACGTTTTGATTTATACGAACCCTAGCTTACATATGGCCTTAGGGTCTCACGAGTCCAACTTAAACGTACCTACCATACACCAAGTTGGATTTGCATGTACATATATTACATTGGGATATCTATGCGTAAATTCCATTTAATTCCCGTAGTACAATGCCAGAGCTTATTAAGTTTTTGATCAGTACCATTCTTCGTCGGGATTTTCACTCCAGTTCATTTCACATTATTTTATTTATGATGTGGTTCTCGAGTGTATTTTGGTACTTTGGCATTGTCTCACATTAAATTTTATGGATCGTTGAAATGGATCTCTTCTCAGATCAACATTAAAACTTATCGTTTCTCGATTGTACACCCCAACTTGGAGTACGACTCCTTCAGATTTCGCCATATGGATGGTGAGGATCAGTTAGGGTTTTGGGCATAGACGTTGCTATTTATTTCACAGATTTTCTTTACTAAGCTTCATTTGGTTTTGTTTCATCTTGGCTCTAGAACCTACGAAGGTTCCCCCCTTCAAACCTTTCTAGACACGATGGTTCCGCCATCGCACCTCTTTGTTTATGAAGGTTTCACCATCAAACCTCTCTATTATGATTTGCTTCTTGTGTAGCACGAATGGAGATGTAAATTCTACTGAACCTCTTAGGTATTGATCCACTTACTACTTTGCTTTATGTATGAAGTTTATTGTTAAATATAAATTTTTTTCATTGATGAATGTATTATGCCTCCTTCCGCTAAGCTTATATGTGTTCAATCATATGAAAATCTTATTTATTCGATGCCTATATATACAGAGTTTTCCCTTGTTAATGATTATCACGATGTAGGGCGCTGAAGATATCTGAAATTTCTTGTGAGTTCTCCTTCTTACTGAAATACATAAATCACTATTCATTCCTCTGTTATTCTTTTACGCTGAGATTAGTTTGTGATTAATCAAAGAGTTTTATACTCACCCCTCTGGCTTACATTTTGCAGTGAATCATATTCATGCCGAGGGTTTATGCCCTTCGTTCAAGGTATTCATATGACACAAACTCTCATTTAATTCCATTTGAACTCAGTTAAATGGTTACTGTGTCATTCGTATTCAATGCTTGGTGGTTTACATTATAGTTTTTGTTGTTTGTAGGCACACTTGTCACTGAGCACTCTCCATGTTCTCCATCTTGATATATCACTCACGCTACCAGATTCGACCCTTAATGTTATTGTTAATTTTCTCTCAGGTTGGTACTCTATTATCATCTAGAAACTCGTCATTCCACATGGCTAGAAGAAATCTTTAGTTTACTTATGGAGTAGTTTGTCTTACTCGACATTCGGATTCGATTTATTCATATAAATCGCCCCCTTTTTATTTCTAGAAGAAATTTTGCACTGTGTAATTTATGATTTCTTAGTTTTTAATATCTTGGACATTTACAGAGTTTGTGTGGACATATATAGACTCTGGAGTATTCTCTAATTTAACCAGTACTCCTAACTAGTATTGGGTCACAGTATTATTTTATTTCTTCCCTGCTTTTTATCAAGAGCCTTGCATTTTGTATGTACCTGTTTTATGTGCGGGATAATGGAGTAGATTTATGCAGGCATATTAATACAATTTTGACCCTATACTGTTGTTAATTATATTCAATGGTTTCAAATGTATTGAATTGAATTATTTGTTTTATTTTTATTAATTCGACACCAAATAAGAAGACTAATAGTACTATTTTGAGATCATAGTTTTATCCCATCCTTCTGTTTGAAATATGTCCCCCTTTGACTTTCAAGAGTTTAAATCATCCCTTTCATAGTACCTCTATTATGTTCTTTGTAAAACAAAATAGAGAATTTTTTCAAGGATACGAATATATATATTTTTTTTAATACATGGAGCAGAATAGAATCATATTGGTTATCCACTATTATAGAAAGGTTTATGTTGGCTCTATGTTTCCTCCTTAACTGTATTTCTCTGGTAAAATTTTTTGTAAATTTTCTGTTTGAAAATATTTTCAATATTTTCCAATGAATAATATAAATCTCCTCTTTACAGTAGAAATACTCCTACATAATCATTTCACATGAATAGTGTTGTTACTGAATATTTTAACATGTTCATACATTAAAGGGCAGAAATATTCTTTTAAATCCCATTCTAGTTTTTATAATTTCTTCATAACAGTAGTGGGAAATTTTCTTCATAGGAAATAACAATCCAATCCATTTACTCAAAAGCATTCTATTTCTCTTAGAATCAATTTTGGGCAGTTTAGATTTCCTGCTAATTTTGGTCTGAGCACAGTTTGACACCTTCATGATGCAGTAGAGAAATTTTAGTATTGTTATGGTTGTTCAATAAAACAATAATCTCTTCAGGTTTAACTTACATTATAATTAAACCAACTCTTCTCTTAAGTCTGCACAAAATTTCTGTTTACATGTATGTACATATCTAAAGTATAAAATTATTTCAGTATCCCAAGGTTAATACATGAAACTAGTTTACTTTTTTTTTGTTCATGTACTATTTATTATAGAAGCAGATTAAAGTTACACTAACTGTTCTAGGGAGTCATTTATACTATCCCCAAATTTAAACCATCTAATGGTTTAGAGATTCTGGTTGAAAATACTCCCTAGAATTCATTCCTACTACCATACAGAAATTTAGAAGAGTTATTTCTTCTATTCACTTCTGTTAAAAGTAAGGAAATCTCCTAACAGAGCAATTAAACTTTACATAACCACTACAACACTTTTCACTACTTTCTAACAGCATCTAATTTAATTATTAATAAAACTTGTGTGCATACCACTTCTTTGATGACCAATCCTCCCAACCTTAGAGTTCTTTTATCCACAAAAATCACCCCCGAGCTGAGATCCTCCCCCAGAACAGACCAACCCCAATCTGTTCTAGAGTAGCTTATTTAAGCTTATGCTCTCCAAAGCCTGTTTCTAATTCTGCGTCCAGAATTACAGGATGCTTTTATTCCTGTTTGCCTAGGCTTCCCTTTTTTGGGACTTTAAAGCTGCTTTCTGCTTTTCCAGCTTTTTACCTCTTCCCAAGTACTCTCCACATCATTGGGGAAATTTAGATTTTTCCTCAAAAATCTAAATTAGAAATAAATTCTTCCAAGGCTTTTTGAAGGATTTTTGGGGAAAGTCTTAGCCTCTTTCCATACCTCATGGATTTGGCAAGTGATCTCAAAAATCTCATTTGGTCAATATGCACAAAAATATTTTATTTATTTTTCATAATTAAATACTTAATTACATTCACACAATAATTGTCCCTTGGGGTCCACTCCCCTTTGGACTGCAGTTCCAATGTCTAATTTGAAAACATAAAACTAGGGGTGTTACAGCAAAGCAATTAGAAAATGCATGAATAAACCCATAATTCTCATGTGGAAAAAAATTACATGAATATTTTGGAAGTTATTATAGTCATGATCTATATGAAAAAACAAATGAAGTTGAAAGTGAAAATTCAAAAATAAAATGAAAATGTAAATAAAACTTAGGCTTATAAGGCTTTAAAAGTGTTCTTGTATGTTATCCTAACAGATATAGGCTAATTTAGAAAAGAGAAAGATACAGGTACAAGTGGGTAAATGTATGAATTGAAAAAATAGTAAGCTACCGAGACTTAGCAAAGAAATTAGAAAATACAAGAAGAAACCTATAATTCTCATGTGGAAAAAAATTACATGAATATTTTGGAAGTTCTTATAATTATTATCTATATGAAGAAACAAATGAGTTGAAAGTGAAAATTCAAAAATAAAATGAAAACAAAAATAAAATTTGGGTTTATGAACTTTTAAAGTATGGTTGTATGCTATCCTAACACATAGGCTAACTTATAAATAAACAAGGCACTCTCACAGGGAGATTAATGATAATTGAGATGCAAAATTAGTTTAAAGAGAGTTTTCTAAAGAAGATATTAGACAATCGGAAATTTAGATAAAATGTAAAATGAAATGAATGACAAATGCAAAAACGTCATCAACTTTTCATTTGACAGGAAGAAAGGATTTGAAATTTGAGGCGTGTTTTTCACCAAAAATGTATGCGGCCATCCTCCTTGATCAACTTCAAAATTCACTCAAATATTTAACATATCTGGACACATTCTTCTTCAATCACCACATACTAGGAATTTACCGTCTCTTCATTGCTCAACAATCCCTAAAGATCGCTTCCTTCCACCACTAAACAATCCCTCAAGAAACTCTTCCTTCTCTTAACCATCTCAACATGACATATTATCATATGAATGCATAAAAAATATTTTTTCACAATTTTGAAAAGTCCTAGGATTCCTTCCTTTACCATACCCCTACCTAGGTATAAATTCACATACATGCATTCAAATGTCATCGCATACATATCAATTGAGATATTGAAGCATAACTCAAGAATTCTTACCCAATTGCTTTCAGATCACATGCTATATTGGCATGATCAATTCATACCTATACGTTTTCCATCAATATATGTAATGTTACATGATCAAGAACATTAGTGTAGCAACAACATTATTATGACTATTTGGGACATCATCTTCCACAGTGTGTCTATCTTGTGAGCTCTAATGTTTTGAAGGAGGTTGAGTGGATTTTCATTAAGGATTTACAATAGCCCATGTCCTTTTTAACATAAAATATGCTTTAAAAATCACATGTTTCATGATATTCTCTTTTTCGTTGCACCTAAGTAGAAAGCTCTTCACACACTTAGGAGACTCAGGTGTAAAATCTTGGTGGCTCCCCCACTTCTTGTGTTCCACTTTTTATGACTGCTTCAGTAATGTCAAAAATGTATATCAGGTTATAATCAATAAAATAGAAAGTTTGTGTCTATCACCTCATAGGGATCCACTATCACCTAACCAACCATAATGGATAGGATGTGTTGTTACTCATTTTCATTTGCAGTAAACTAGTATAAAATGTTTAGCTAAATGCACGAATGGTACTAGTGCTTTTGGAAACCATGTACATGTCATTTCTCCAATAAACTTTAAGGCATTTGCAACAAATGTTCATTTAATATTTTATTGCGGTCCTAATGTTTTTGGAAACCATGTACATGTCATTTATCCCATAAATGTTATGGAATTTACAATAAATGTTCATTTAATATTTTATTGATTTTTTTTTTCAAGGATAGAAAAACCCACTAAACATGGTTAAAAAATGGACATTCTGCATAGATGTTTCTTGTTATCCCAATACATGGAAAGCAATCATTACATAATTTATATGCAATATTTTGACGAACAAAGTCCTCCAAAGGAAAATGAATATACCTGGAAGAACAACAAACAATGAAGCATATTATATTGCATTGATAAAAGGCTTGGGAACAACTAGGGAGTATGGATCCTATGGAATTGTTATTTTCACCAATTCTAAACGTATGTGCAATCAGATGAATTACATGTACCAAGTTAAGAAGGAGAGGCTAAAACAACTGCATGGAAAAGAAAAAAATATTGTTAGACAATTTCAATCATTCAGTATAAGACATTGTGCAAATGTTAATAAGATGTCTGGTGATCTATTGTATGGGGAAATGCCAATTCAAAATTCATATGTCAAAGATGAATTAGTGTTGAGACACTCTCCATCAAAATTTATTGATGGAAATTGTAAGATATATTTGATATGTGTGTGTTTTTTAGTTATAAATGTGTCATTTTTAATGACCATGTGTTTTTTCAATTATATACCAACTGTGCTCCCACCATGTAAGCACAACTTGGTGAACTTCATGTTTTAGAAAATTTTGTATTTAATTTTCAAAATGTGCACCCATTATGTAAGAACAACTTAGTGAACTTCATGTTTTAGAATTTTTTTTATTTAATTTTCAAAATATGTAGGGCTTCAACAAATTTTTGTTTAAATAGTCAAGTGAATTTTACACATCAATTTGTGCTTTGAAATTTTTGTGTTTTACATAATTTGTGCTCAAGTTGTGCTCCAACATTTGTGTAAATTACATCAATTTTTTTTACTCTTTTGATTTTATTTTTAAATAGTAAATTAAAAAATAATTATAAATGCGTGAGGTAAATTTTTAAATATCATGTATCTATGTATTTGTAGATATCCATAGATATCATCGATGATCATTGTCCACTTGATTCCTTGAGGCTTTAAACATCATGTGTATCTATGTATATGTAGATATCCATATATATATAGTGGAGGATCATCATTTCCCCTGTGATTATTCGAGGTGAACATAAATAGAGGCCCATGCCTCTAGGAGGGAGGGGGATCATGGATCGGGGGATGTCCATCGTGTTCATGGTATTTATATTAAATGTGTAATTTTTTAAATGACATTTGAATATATAATTTTATCCCCATATAATCATGGTATGGTTCATGCAATCTACTCAATCATATGTATTTATATACATGTATGTATATTTGAATTAATTATAAGTTCATATTATTTTATGGAGGTTCACTATCGTCTCATGATGGTGGTGGTGGTGGTGGTACACATTCCCTTGGTGGCCAATAAATAGGTGGTGGTCAATCATTTCAGGGTGGTGGAACACATTCCCCTGGTGGCCAATCAATAGCTCGCCATGTTGGTTCTCATCCAATGGGTGGTCATGTTGGTTTTAAACCATAACTGGGTGGGCATGATGCTACTCAGCCATCTCGAGGTGGCCATTAAACTGAATATAATTATAATTCAATTATTAATTTTTTAAATTATTTATATATATTTTTTTATGGTTAAAAGGAAAATTTGTACAAATTTTTTCACATGTTTTTTTATTTATACATAATTTTATACATTGATGCAGAGGGTGAAAATGTTGCTCGAAAAAGACGTAGGTCAAATCGTGTATTTCAAGAAGAAGGTTGAACACCAACCATGACTTATCCTTCTGAAATTACTGATTATTTACCTTGGGAAACAAACATCCAAAAATTCACATTACAAAATTGCGAACATTTTTATTCAAAATTGAGAAAAGATCTTGTGTTTTTGAAACTCCCGGCAAAGAGTCGAGAAATATTACAAATAGTTACACACTCTCTATGAAAACTTGTAGATGTTTACAAAATTCTTGGGAGAACCACTCATAGTTTTGTAGAAGTGATGAAGAAAAGAAAGGAAAGAGTAATGGGTCCCGATACATGGGATACTGGTAAAAACAAAGTTACAAAAGAAATTGAAAAATTTATGTTTAATTTCAAAGAAGGGTCGAAAAGAAAGATGGTAAAGGTGAAATATTTCAAGCAACATAATATAGAATGCCATTTGTATGATAGAAACCTTGCAACCTAGGGAAGACTACCATGGAATGTCGAGTTTCCTGTTTATTTTGAAAAACGATTTTATGTAGAATTCTTTTTGGGAATGAAACCCAATTATAATGACCTTCCTTCTGAATTTTTTGGTCCTGGGAAAGGTCTGTTATGTGACCATAGGGGTGCTAAGCATGTTTCTTAGTTGCCTCGCCCTGAGACACCTTTGGTAAGCCGACCTCTTCATGTGGAAAATTTTCTCTCATAAATGAATGCCACTTCTAAAATTAATCGAGAAGGAAGGGATCCCATCATAAACAATGTCGAGACCAAACTTGGTGGAATTGATATTGGTCTGAATCAACAAAGAAAATTAGATAATGCACATGATAATTTTGTGTATAGTACAGATGATGAGATAGACAACATGAATATTGAAGAAGTTAGAACATATGCAAAGCATTATTGCAATGGTTGGCATGACTTAATTTTTCATGAGGAAGAGGGTGTGGGATCAGTATGTGTTAATTGTTAGGGTGAATATTTTAATGTAATTTGTAATTTACATATATATTCTTATTTGTATGTGTTAATGTAACAACAATGTATCATATGATCACCATTTGTAGTTAACGTGCTTGTTGAACGAAAATTCTGATAATATCACTGTCCAAGGTTTAGGTTCTGGAAAATCAAGATGATATTTTTGGAAATGTTAGTTTTTTTTTAGAGTTGAAGATGTTGATGTACAATTATTATTCTATTATTATATCAATACCATGATAACAATTTTTTAAAAGAAATAATTATCTTTACACATGTATATAATTAAATGTTAAGAGATTTTGATTATGTCTGATTATTTCCTAATGGAGTCACCCTCTTCTTCCCTATTAGGAGATGTGCCAAATAATCCACCATCACAAGTATTCATTTTTTCTCTTATGTTTAAAGTCATAAATTGAGGTGAAAGTTTCATTAAAAAAATAAATCTAGATCTTGAGTTATTTTACAGTTTTAAAATTTTTGAATTTTAGGTTTGTCGAGATGATTTTCGCTCTCTAAGGACTTTACCGACAGATTTTATGATGTAGATAGGAACATCCAAACAATTTCAAGAAGAATTTGTCTAACATTTTTGTAATGTTATTGCATTATTTTATGCATTTTCATTTGGAAAATGTTAATATATATATATATATATATATATATATATATATATATATATATTGTATAGTTTATCCTAGAGGTTGCAATGATGTAGGGCAAACAAGGGACAATGGAGGGGGAACTACTTGAGGTATTGTGTGAAATTTTAAATTGTTTTTTTTTTTTTTCATTTAGTTTGTTTTATTGAAGTTATACATTTCTCATTCAATTTTAAAACATTAAATTCTAATCTTAAGACATACATATAAATTTCTGATAGATGTGTGAGTGTGTGTGTGTGTGTGTGTCTCTCTCTCTCTCTCTCTCTCTCTCTCTCTCTATATATATATATATATATATATATATATATATATATATGCAATTAGGGACAACACGAGACAATAGAGGGGGAACAACATGAGGTATTGCATGACTTTTTTTTCACTTTGTTTTTTTATGAAGTTCTACATTCTCATTCAATTTTAAAACATTAAATTTTAATTTTAATACATGCACATAAATTTCTTATACATGTGTATATATATGCAATTACACGTTGTGTAGGTTCCCCATTCTTCAGATGATAACACAAGGAGGCTCTGGAAAATACATTGTATCCAAATTCTCTCTTTAATTGATTCACACAACATTTGATTTGATCTAATATTTTTATAACTTAAACATGTTATATTTACTGTTCTATATAACTTGATACTTGTAACACTTCATACATTGTTATATTTACTTTTATTTACTGATATAAATTTCAAACATATTTTACATTTTGGATAGTTGAAATACATTTAATTTTATTGAATTATTTTAAACTTTGGATAGATGTTATATTTGGCATGTGATCGCATGTTTTTATATGATGGACACATAATCCTTTTAGGGTTAGTGTGGAATCTCAATAGACTTAGGGAGTCCAAGAGACCCTGAGATATGGAATCCAAGGGTCACTCCATTTATGATAAATATGTATCATTATGAGTAATATAGGAAATCGAGCTTATATTTCTATTGTATTGTGCCTATTACATTGTTGAGCCTGACATAGTATCACAGTGGGAAAATTTTTGTCCTGCCCTCGTTTGAACCATTGGTTTTTGTGGCCATTTTCTCTAAGTTTCTCATAGGAGAATATGCCAGCAGAGTCTACCAAAGCCAAAAAAATTGAATAAGCATTTCTCTACCCTATTATGTAGAAAACGTTTCCCTAAGACTTGTCACTCTGCCATCATTTAACCCTAATGCTTCGTTACTACTGATGAAAACTCTAAATGCATGGAATGTTACTTCTGATTTAGGTGACTGTGAGTGCTCTTCCATTCTGTAATTATCTCTCTCACCTTACCATTTCTATCACAAGGACTTTCGATGAGTGTTTATCCTACCACTGACATACTTCCAATTTGTTGCAACGCCCCTCAAACCTGCCATCACTTCCTTCTATAATGCATTCCTTCTTCGCATGTTTTTAGTGACTGTAAATTGAACAACTTGTCTTAAATTATATTCAAACATTTCGAGGCATTTTCTTAGTCAAATGAAGAATTGTTACCAGTTCATCCATAGATGAATTGTTCTAAAAAAATTCCATACTTCGAAATTACAATAGACAACCAACTGTCCCCATACTCAATGGCATCATGAACATAGATCAAGTCTTCATAGTCCTGTCCAAATTCAACAACAGTATCAATACCGATGATCCCAAGGTCTAAATCCCAACATTATTTTTGTTGTTGAAACCATAATTCTAGTTTGGATAGTTTTGTTATATCTGCAACATACGGAGTGGGATTAACTTGTCACACTGCAAGTTAACAATCCTTGATTAGATCAAGTGTCTTGGTGTAAATCTGGCCCTTTCTCAGAAAGCCTAGATGAACCACATTGCACCCAATGGAATTCAGCTCCAAGAATCCATTCCCTACTTGCATTGAGAGATCATTCGAAACATATGTGGATTGCAAGGATTGGCATGGTAGAGAATCGAACTTGAAAGATATGAATTTTTCATAAAACAAAGATGAGGATTTGAGAAAGATTGGTACCGATACATTCAAGCAAGTTCTCATGGAAGGAAACCATTGATGTTGTGGTAAATCCACACCTTTGATCCAAATTACAGTTTCCGATAGCGGTGTCTCCTACGGTGCCCCTCCACTACTCACATACCTGTGCGACTTCACAACCATCATCCACTACGCTCCTCCATAGTCATTTAATAATTTTGATCTATCTATCATAGCTAGACTATTTCTATCCACTAGTGACACATGTTCACAGTTCGAGGTTCCCATTGTAGGTCGTAGCATTCTCAAGACTAACACTAGTTTCATCCTCGTAGCCCTGTGCACAATGAACCCACTCCTGCTCAGATCCTCCTTGGCTCCTCGGTCTCCACAATACCGCTCCCTATTCCTGCACTCTCAAATTTATGCTCCTCCTCCCATACTTGGTGAAGGCTTCTTATTTTCTCTGAATGTAGAATTGAGAGAAGCAATTAAGGAGCACCGTTTTCCATTGATAATTGATCACTTTCATTGAAAGGTGGTAGATATGAGGGACTCAAATGGGGCAGCAGATGGCTAAGTCATTTGGTAACCCTAGGCTTAAGTTGTTACCTTCTTGCATCATTTTCTGATAGTATTTTCCAAATTAATCTCAGTGTTCTCCTTTAGTTTTGAGGACAAGTTCATTGGTTCCTTTCTTGTGCATTGAACAGTGTCATTTATAGGCCAATGCATATGCATGTAGGTTGTTCTACTTAATTTATCATGAATTTTTGTGTGTTTTGTATTGTGATTTCTTCGTACCCTTTATATCTAAGCAGAAGCCCAAAGAAATGAGTTGAAGAAATTGTAGTATGTATGTTAACTCCAATGTTAGCGTTGATGGGTTAATATATTCTCTACGCAGTTTCATGTGTATGTGCTACACATTATATGTTGGTATGCATTGACACAATATTCAATAGGGTCATTTTACTATTAATATTGGGTTATTTATTTTTTAATATTAAAGTTGTGATGTGCGGTGAATAATTTGTAGTAGCTGCAAAGGTTCATAGAATAGAGAAATATTCTATAGAGGGCCCAACTCAACCTTCACTTTCGGTTCATTGTATTTCTATAAAATAAAATTTTGGAACTGATAGTGGTGCATTTCTAGTTGAAACCCTTTTCGAGGCCTTTATTTTCCTACTAAGACAATGGCGAGACTCAATGCTTTTTTACGGTTATTAAGAAATCTAATCATTTCTACTGGTGAAAGTACAATTAAAGTCAACAAAGACACTCACAAATATTCAAATCTGTCTCTAAGATGAAAAATAAAAGATCTGTTTTTTGCAACTTGAGTCGCAACTACAAAAATATGAGATTCAACAAAAGTGTCATCCTTCTGAACTTGTTTTTTTTCTTAAAATTGAGACAAAATCCCATCAAAAAATTGTTCAGGACAATGAGCCCAATACAAGAGGAGATTTTAATGCAGAAGAAAAAATTCGGTATGCACTTCCCAAGCCAATCAGTAAATGTTGGGAAGAGCTTGTCCACAACACCCACATAACTAGTCTAGGATATGAAAAGGAGGTGTCCTTTCACATTCTGCACTACTCCAAGCCCATAAAATTTCAGAGTGCCAGATTTCTTCATGATAGCTCAACTTTAGTTGTTTCAAATTTTTCTCCTCTTCCACAACAGATTGTGAAATCCCAACACTGTGACTGAGTTTTCCATATGAAATATTACTGTTTTGATCTTCACCCATGCAAGCACTATGGTCATTACACTCGCTCTTCAGGCATATGCTTAAAAAACAAGCCTCCTACAAGAAAAAATATTCATCTTGGATGGATAGTTTCTTGGAAATGGGCATCAATAACCAAGAAGATGTTTCAGTCATATGTCAAAACTTATTCTAAAGTATTGAACAATATTGTAGTTGAGTTTTTTCCATCATATCACCTTGTATTTGACATTGGTGAAAATGATGGTTATCTACAAGCTTCAAAGACACTTCAAGTGAGTTTGAGCCACAATATTCCATTCCTGATTTAGAGTTGTATCTAGAGACACAGTAGTTCAAGAGAGTCTAAGCCACAATCTTCCATTCCAGATTCAGAGTTGTAGCTAGACACATATGCCCATGAGAATGTCTCTAGTTGGCGGTCAACCTTAAACCATCTATGCTAGTTTGAGATTATTCCTCTTCAAATAATTTTGGACACTTCCTCTAGCAGAAGACTTCAACTTCTTTCTTGTTTTGGAAGAGTTTCAGGAAATGCATCAAGCATTCAGGAGCTGTTGGTCATCCTTAAACCATCGCAGGTTTTAGACCTCCCTTTTCTAGGTTTAAGGTATCCCTCTTCAAAACATTAGGAGCACTTCCTCTAGCAGAAGACCTCTCCTTCTTTCAAGGTTTGGAAGACTTTTGGGAAATGCACTAAGAATTCCAGTGTTGGTGTTCATCCTTAAACCACCTACTTATGCCAATATTTTAAGAGAGCTCATTCAGCCTAGTTTTTCCATGCATACTTTTGCACATTTGTTAAGTCCCTATATTAATAGTGTAGTCCCTTATTATTGTTAGTGTAACCCCCTTATTGTTATTATTGTACCCTTGTAACCCCCATTTTGTTATTATTGTGCCCTTAAATTATTATTGTTAGGTCGGCTAGGATTACATTGTGGCCCACTAGGATTACATTATGGCCCCATGGACTCCTATATATAGAATGGAGGTTTTGTAAATTGTATCATCCAAGAATTGTTCATTTATGTAATGTATTGGAGGTTGCCCCCTCGAAGTGGCTCATTTCTAAGGCGTTTACATCTCTTTTCTTCTATTTTTGGAGCTGGTTACACTTGGATCTTCGTTCAGGATATCATCAAATTAGAATGAAGACTGAAGAATTGCAACATGATATATCAAAATTACAAGAGAAAATGCAACAGTTTTCACTCTCGCAAAGAGCAACAAAAAATGAAATGGAAGTTTTGAAGAAAGGCATGGAAGTGAAGATGGACAGTTTGAAGAAAGGCGTGGAAGCTAAGATGGATGACATGAAAGACAACATGGAAAACATGAAGAGTGATCTAAAAGCATACATGGAAGGCTTGATGACAAGCTTAAAACCAAAAATGATTCCTAATGGCGGAAATATAGGAGAAGAACCTCCTGATGAGAAAAAAATAAATGTTAATTGTGATTTCATAAACTCGAATGTTGGCGGGAAGAACCACCATATTCCAAAAATGGATATGAGGAAGTTTGATAGAAAGGATCCTGTAACATGGATACTACAGATGGAGCAATATTTTGATCTCCATAACGTGCAAAACACACAAAAGATACGCATTGCAACTTTACATTTAGAACAAAATACATTTGTATGGTATCGATGGCTTTGCTCCCGTAAAAAAATTGTCACTTGGTCAATTTTTACGGAGAAAATGATAGCACATTATGAGGATACAAAGAGCAACACCTTCTTTAGCCAATTGATAAATCTCAAACAAAAGGGCTTAGTGGGGGAGCACATTGAGGACTTCCAAAAATTGAATATAAAGGTAACTGATATTCCAGAGGAACACAGGATTGATCTCTTCATAAGCACTTTAAAGGATAACATCCAACATGAAGTTCACGTTTTGGAACCTGATTCATTGGAGAAGGCATTCAGGTTGGCAAGAAAAGTTGAATGTAAAATTATGGCGACAAGGAAACCTACCACTCAATTCTATAAAGAAGGAAGTGTTGCTACACCTAGATTTCCACAACCTACAAGGTTGACACCACAACAATTGGAAGAAAAAAGAGAAAAATGGGTTTTGCTACAGTTGTGATAGCAAATACACTAAAGGTCATAAGTGTGCTGAGAAGAAATTATTTTACATAGATTGTGAAGAAGAAGAAGAAAATGAACAAGAAGAGGATATACACCAGGAACCACCCCTAGAAGAGGAAGAAATGAATCCGACCATATCGTGTAATGCACTGGCAGGAATTACCACTCCTCAAACTCTCAAGATAGAAGGACATATAAAAAAGAAAAGGGTAATAGTGTTGATTGATTCGGGTAGCACCCATAATTTTATTCATTATAAGGTAGCCAAGGAATTAAATTGTTTCCTATACCCAGCACCAGAATGTCAAGTGATGGTTGCAAATGGAGGAACTATAAATTGCTCTGGAAATTGCCATAATATCAAGCTAACCATGGGGGAATATGTGTTGACTAGTCCAATGCTTTCCATTCCTATGGGAGGTGCTGATGTTGTACTAGGAGTACAATGGTTACAATCTTTGGGGACGGTAGCTTTTAATTTTCAAGAACTTTTTTTGAATTTTTTTTCAGAAGGAAAGGAAGTCGAATTACGGGGTATTGCGGGGAAGCTAGGAAGGATAATAAGCTCTAATGTCATGAAAAAGATTCTAAAGAAAGAACAGCGAGGCGTAATTGCACAATTATGCTCACTAGAAGTTCCAACATTTGGTATCGGAGCTTTGGATTCTAGGGTTTCGCTGCTCCAAACAGGTCATCGTGGCATTTTCGCTATAAATATTTTTCTACGAAGCTTCAGAAGCTGAAATTTTTAGGGTGCGAAGCTGAAATCTTGAGGAATTTTTTCTAAAAATTTCAGAGCTTGGTTCGCAATATTGTCGGAGATATCATCTGTGGAAGTTAGGTTTTTTTTCAGGCTCCTAAACAGGTCATCGTGGAATTTTCGCTATAAAAAATTTTCTACGAAGGTTCAGAATCTGAAATTCATATGGTGTGAAGCTGAAATCCTGAGAAAATTCGTCAAAAAATTTCAGAGCTTGGTTCACAATATTTTTGGAGATATAATATGTGGAAGGTAGTGCTTTTTCAGGCTCCTGAATTTCATCTCAAAGAGGTGATCGTGGGAAACGTTCAATAACTCTCTCTCTGGGCATCGGATTGGAGTGCCGTAAAAAGTGTTTACAAGTGAACAGACTCTAGTTTCTTGGCTATCAATTTCAGAGACGAAGGACAAAAAAGTGACACGTGGCAAGTCGTACAAGTTCGCTCTACTGAACCAGTCCATAATGAGGTCATTGTGGGAGATTGGACACAACTTTGCCTTGGAGAATCAAAATTAGGTCAGATCTGTGGCATTCGAAATATAATTAAGAGAACTACATCGGTACTAAAATTCAGATATTGAAGTTTTGCAATCATATAGATAATCCAATTTCAATATCGAGCTCCTAAAAAGCAAGTAAAAGGTGTTTATTTGTTTTTCCGAATTGCATAAATCTTGTTTGAAAAATCAGTTTGAAGTGATTCCAAGGGCCTATTGAGCATATATTTCAGTATTGGGTTCTGAGATGCCTCCTAAAAAGAATTCAACACCCATTATTCCCTCAGAAATCTATACTATGACGCATGAAGAGGAAGAATTGCAGTATGAGATATCAAAATTACGGTACCAAGTGCAACAAGTTTCGATCTTACGAAGAGCAATCGAAGATGAAATAGATGGTTTAAAAGCAGAAATGGAGGCTAAGTTGGATGTTTTGAAGGATCAAATAATAGCAAATATGGATGATAAATTAGTGGAAGATCACATCGAGCATCAACAACAAGTTCTCCAACTCTCAAAGGATAACCCAACTTTGGTGCAGAATCTAATGAAACAACAAGAAGATCAACATGACATCGAAAGAAGTTATGAAGAAGTCATAGAAACAAGAACTCGACAAGTACGATCAATTTCAGAGTATCTCAGCAAATGGAAGAAATTTCCTGTAGAAGATTCCACATGGGAGGATGAGAATTTTATACAGAAGCATCAAGAAATAATCAAGCGTTGAGGACAACACTTGTTTGAAGGAGAGGGGCATGTTAAGTCCCTATATTAATAGTGTAGTCCTTTATTATGTTAGTGTAGCCCCCCTTATTGTTATTGTTGTACCCCTGTAACCCCCATATTGTTATTATTGTGCCCTTACATTATTATTGTTAGGTCGGCTAGGATTACATTGTGGCCCACTAGGATTGCATTATGGCCCCATGGACTCCTATATATAGAATGGAGGTTTTGTAAATTGTATCATCCAAGAATTGTTCATTTATGTAATGTATTGGAGGTTGCCCCCTCGAAGTGGCTCATTTCTAAGGCGTTTACATCTCTTTTCTTCTATTTTTGGAGCTGGTTACACAACAACATTTGTATTACAACTCTCTTCTTCGAATCACACATACCCCTTCTGATTAGGGGTGGGAATTTTGGACACCTAATCCTTCTAGGGTTAGTATGGAAGCTCAAGGGACTTAGGGATTCCAAGAGACCTTGGGAGATGGATTCAAAGATTCACTCCATTTTATGATACATATGTATAATTGTGAGTAATATAGAATCTCAAGCTTACCTTTCTATCCTATTATTCATATTCCATTGTTGAGCTTGACATTATATAATGTTAACTTAGATGATCTTAGATTATGTTTCATTTCTAAAACTTGTTGTTTTATAACTTGTTATTTAAAATGAATCTAGATTAAAATTGAAAATTAGAAAACACATGTGGTACATATTATTCATTTGAACACGTGTGAATGTTATATAATTAGTTGTAAATGTCTATTAAAGGTGATATTTAGGTACGTTTTTCATGATAAGGTGTCATTTAAAACAATCATAGATGGTTTTACATATTTAAGTTCATGAATATATGTAACAATGATTGAAGTACATTTGAATTTAGTTGTTACATTTTGCATACATGATGACATGTTGTTATAATGTTGACTTAGATTCAATATTAGATTAAATTTTTTTTTTGAAGCTCAAGTTGTTTTGTCATTTTTTATTTAAAATGAATCTAGATTGAAATTGGAAGTTACAAAACACATGTGTTACATTTTAAATTCATTTGAACATGTATGAATGTTATGCAATTAGGAAATGTCTATTAAAAGTGATATTTAGGTACAGTTTGCACATGATCATGTGTCATTTAAAATAATCATAGATGGTTTTACATATTTAAGTTCATGAATTTGTACAACAATGAATAAAGTACATTTGGATTTAGTTCTTACATTTTGAATACATGATCACATGTTGTTATAATGTTAACTTAGATTCAATATTCTATTAATTTTTTTTTTTAAAGCTCAAGTTGTTTTGTCATTTGTTATTTAAAATGAACCTAGATTGAGATTGCCAATTACAAAACACATGTGGTACATGTTAAATGCCTTTGAACATGTATGAATGTTATATAATTAGGACATGTCTATTAAAAGTCATATTTAGGTACATTTTTCACATGATCATGTGTCATTTAAAACAATCATAGATGGTTTTACATATTTAAGTTCATGAATATGTAACAATGATTGAAGTACATTTGCATTTAGTTGTTACAATTTGCATACATGATGACACGTTTTTATAATGTTAACTTAGATTCAATTTTAAGTTAAATGTTTTGTTTTTAAAGCTCAAGTTTTCTTGTCTTTTGTTATTTAAAATGAATCTAGATTGAAATTGAAAATTACAAAACACATGTGGTACATGTTGTGCATTTGAACATGTGTGAATTTTATTAATTAGGATGTATATTAAATGTGATATTTAGGTACATTTTGCATGATCATGTGTTATTTAGAAGAATCCTAGATTATTTTACATATTTAAGTTCATGAATATGTAACAACAATTGAAGTAGATTTTCATTTAGTTTCTACATTTTGCATGTGATCACGTGTTTTTATAATGTTAACCTAGATGATCTTAGGTTATGTTTTGGTTTTAAAACTTGTTGTTTTATTGCTTGTTATTTAAAATGAATCTAGATTGAAATTGCAAATTACAAAATACATGTGGTACATGTTATGCATTTGAAAAAGGTGTGAATGTTATATTTAATTATGTGTACAGATGTCTATTAAAGGTGATAGTTAACCTGTTAGGTTCCTATAATACTAGTGTATCCCCTTATTGTTGTTAGTGTAGCCCCCTTATTGTTATTATTGTACTGCTGTAGCCCCCATATTGTTATTATTGTCCCCTTACATTATTATTTTTAGGTCGGCTAGGATTTTATTGTGACCCCATGGACTCCTATATATAGAAAGAAGGTTTTTTCATTTGTATCATCCAAGAATTGTTCGTTTATGTAATGTAAAGGAGGTTTCCCCCTCGAAGTGGATTATTTATAAGGCATCGATATCTCTTTTCTTCGATTTTTAGAGTTGGATTCATAGCATCTGGTACCAGAGCTTTGGATTCTATGGTTTGACTGCTCAAAATAGGCCATTGTGGAATTTTCACTATAATTTTTTTTCTACAAAGTTTCAGAAGATGAAATTTTTACCACGAGAAGTCGAAATCCTGAGGAAATTTCTGTATAAATTTTAGATCTCAGTGCAAAATATTTTCGAAGATATGATCAATGGAAGCTAGGGTTTTTGTAGGCTCTCGAATTTCATCTAAAAGATGTGACCTTGGGAAAATCGTCATAACTCTCTCTCTGAGCATCATATTCAAATTCTGTAAAGGATGAAAGTACATCGATTGTAGTTTCTTGTGTAGTGATTTGAGAGCCGAAATATGAAACAGTGACACGTGGCATGTCGTACAAGTTCACTCTACTGAACCAATCCATAATTAGGTCATTATGGGAGATCGGAAATAATTTTTCGTTGAAGCATCCAAATTAGGTCGGACCTATGGAATTATACAGAATATTCAGAGGGCTAGAATAGGACCAAATTTTAGATAATGAAGATTCAAAATCACATAGATAATTCAGTTTCAATATCAAGCTCCTCAAAAGCAAGAAAAGGGTGTGTATTTGTTTTTTAAAATTGCATAGTGTCTGTTTGAAAAATGAGTTTGAAGTGATTCCAAGGACATATTGAAGCATTTTTATCAGTATTGTGTTCTATAATGCCTCCCAAAAGTAATTGCACACCCATTAAGCCCTCAGAAATCTCTACTATATCGTATAAAGAGGAATAATTGCAGTATGAGATATGAAAATTACGGTACCAAGTGCAACAAATTTTGATCTTACAAAGAGAAATAAAAAATGAAATAGATGGTTTAAAAGAAAAAATGGCAGCTAAGTTGGATGGTTTGAAGGATCAAATGAAAGCTAATATGGATGATAAAGTAGTTGAATATCACATTGAGCATCAACAACTGGTTCTCCAACTCTCAGAGGATAACCTAAATTTGGTGCATAATCGAATGAAACAATAGGAAAATCAACATCGCAGTGAAAGAAGTTATGAATAAGTCACAAAAATAAGAACTCGACAACTACAAAATCCATCAATTTGAGAGTATCTCAACAAGTGGAAGGACTTACCAGTTGAAGATTCTACATGGGAGGATGAAAACTTTATATAGAAGCATCCAGAAATAATCAAGCGTTGAGGGAAGCACTTGTTTGAAGGAGAGGGGCATGTTAGGTCCCTATAATACTAGTGTATCCCCTTATTGTTGTTAGTGTAGCCCCCTTATTTTTATTTTTGTACCCTTGTAGCCCCCATATTGTTATTATTGTGCCCTTACATTATTATTGTTAGGTCGGCTAGGATTATATTGTGACCCCATGGACTCCTATATATAGAAAATATTTTTTTTCATTTGTATCATCCAATAATTGTTCATTTATGTAATGTAAAGAAGTTTTCACCCTCTAAGTGGCTTACTTCTAAGGTGTCGATCTCTCTTTTCTTCTATTTTTGGAGTTGGTTTCATAACATAAATTTTGATATAAAGTTGTAAATGAACATGTTGTGCATAAACATATAAGTTATAAAACATGACCATGTACAATTTGCATGGTGTGAGTGTGGTTTGATTCTTTTAAATATTAAATACTTATATATTTAAGCTCACGAATATGTAGCAATGAAAGAAAATTCTCATTTAATTCTTTAGATGTCTAAAACAAGATCATAACTTAAAATTTGCATTATATAAAATATTCTAAATACATACATTTTGCAATAATAACATAAAATTAACTATTTTATACCAGAGAAAGTATGAAATTGTTTAAGACCAGAGAATGTACATGTATGTGTACATGTATAAATTACTTGTTGTGTGCTTGTGTAAACACAATTTATCCATATAATAAAAATCCTCAATACACTTTTACATAACATAAAATATACATATAACTTCAATTACCTTAGTACATTATTAACAATGTACAACTCAAGAATACACAAAAAGAAGGCTAAAAATTTGTGCTTGAGTTTTGTAAGTGTTGAAAGATGAATCCAGGGATAAGAAATTGTTGGGAAGTTCAATCATTTTTTTAATGGAATGCCATCCTCAATTATTCGTTCATGGTCATCTTTTGAGATTTTCCATTTCTTAACTTTAAATTTTTTCTTTGATTGAAAATCTAGCAAATTTATGTGCGCTACACACACCAAGTGACTATATTGACAACTTATCACATCAGGTTCATAGCCTTGAAAGTAAAAAATATTCTGACTTTCATGAAATAACCTTTCAGTATAATAGACCCTCTGTCATATATAAGCTCGTTATCATCACAGTCTTCCAATAATTTCATCTTTGATTTAGTGAAACACATCAGAGAATACTTGACATTTACTACATTGATAGTAGGTGCAACTACAACAAAAACATCTCCTCCACAATAAAACAAGTACACAAATTTAGATCATAATTAACATGAAAAATTAACTTTAAAATTAACATGTGTACTTGATTTTATTATCTATTTCTAGATATCTATCATTTGAAAGCAATTGAAACGTTACCTTCTCTAACAAGATCTGAAACTTGATCTCCTTCAGATGATACTATATTCTCCCCTGATTGCATGTCTTCAAATTTTGCAACATATTTTTTTCCCTTTTTTATTTAGTTCTGTATATTTCCAATATTTTACATACATATTGTTTTCACAAACATCATTGGATTCTGTGTCATCTATGCAAACATGACAAAAACAAGAATATTTTCTTTTATCAAATGCAAACACATTTTGGTACTCCTTTATTTTTATTGAATGCAATTTTCAAGTCCCCTTTATTGTTTCAACATCATTTCCAATCGATCTATCTAAATCTTGGACCCCAATATGCCAAAAAAACCTATATGGAAAATTCAAACAAGAATATAAATATGTTTTAATTTAAAATACAATTTATATATGATCAAAGATAATCACTGTGATAAATAATTTTTAAAATTTAAAAATAAATAAAAATTAGATCATGTATATTAAATTTCTATATATATATGCAAGTTAACTTGTATATATGTACATGTACCTTCATACTTCCCTTGATTGGATAGTATCATGTCTTGGAGCAGCGATGCACCACTGAACAACTTGTTTAGGTGAGACAAGTAGGTATTTGATATCTTTGAAGTGCTTGTTTTATACATGCCCCTACACCATTATGTTTTCCTTTTCCATGACCAATCGCAAAGAAATTCCATCAATGTTTAATACGGGCTTTCATACGAGGACGACACAACCAAAATAATGATTGTGAGGATTTGAATTGACCTTCGAATACATCTGGCCATATCCAATTTTAATTGAATTTTATTCCATGAACTTTCAATGAGTTATAAATCTTATCAAAACAATGTTGTACAAAATGTGAATCATATGTATGATCATCACTGATATAGAAGTGATATTATTTAATGACATGTATGTTTTCACTAGTGATTTCTATGTGATCAACATTTTGTTCAACGTGTCTATAGAATATGTAAAATCATAGATACTTGGTTAGAATGATAGTATTCACTATGTATTTCATTTTGTGCAAAAAATGTGTAATTCTCTGAAAAATCAACTATTGACAAAATGGTCCCTGGTGAAAAAAATTCATGGGATTCTTTGAATTGAAAGTCCTGCCATTGAGCTTTATGGGAGTGATTGGTTTATGTAAAATATTTTGCCTCAAACTTTCTCAAAAACTCTATAAAAAAATATTTTCTCCTTGTAAATCAATCCTTTTAGTACTTGTAGTACTACTTGAACCAATCGATGTATGGAGATATTCATATCTCTTCCATTTCACTTTTATGTTGGGAAATGACTGATCATTTATATCAATAATATATCTATTGTGAAATAAAGTCAAATTTCCACAATGATTGCATTTTTTACCACAAACACATTTCTTTTGGTAAAATAATTCATGGCTTTCTCTTGCACATAGAATTTGGGCTAAGAAATCATGGATAATGAAAGGAAGAGGCAAATTTTTCCAAAATGTTCTACAAAAATTAAGTAATGTGTCATAATACAACTAAAATTCCAAATGACAATGACAACAACAAGTGTCATGTACAATGATAGGTTTAACATACCATGGTTTTTTTGCACAAAAGAACTGATTGAGACATTAATTCCACGATTCTCTTCTACGAACTTGTTGAAAAAATCTACCTTAGTGGTGTCCAAGATATGTTTTGCATGTTCTTCATATTGATTTCATTCTATTCTTTATCACATCACATCTCTTTCTTTTGGTGAAACATGTGAATTTTTCATCCAATATTCATATATTATTTTTTTAACATATTCTCCAAGTATATATTTTTATGATTGCCTACAACTAACTATCCAACAAGCGATTTCATCATTTACATCTATTTGTAATCGAAATTTTTGATGTTTTTGCAATGATTTTCATGTGGTCCCTAATACTTGTGCCATAGATTTAACCAAACGATTATCTTTAGTACTTGATGAAACCACTGTCATGTGTATTGCTCTGCGTGCATCTAAATCACTTTTCTTTCTAGATCGTCCAATCTAATTTAGAGTACTATTTATATTTTGTATCACATTTTCCTTCATTTTTTTACCTTTTGTTGATTTTCGTATACCCAATAGGGTCATAGAATCTTTTAATTTATTTGATGTTAAGATTCTTCTCAAAATTTGGGCTTGAACTGCCACATTTTCATCATTGAAGAACATCAATAATGTACTTAACACAATCTCCTATAACATGGTCAACGTTTTTATCTCTATATGTGTTAGTGTTAACATTTTCTAACATCTCATCATTGATATTTATTTCATCTGTACATATGAGAATTAAATGTACAAAATGAGTTTAAATATTCAACAAGTAATTATATTAAAAAATACCCTTTGAATGAAATTGAAAAATTAATAAATATGTATAATTTAAATAATACACATTCAACATATATATACATACTTGGTGATTCAATTTTTTCACTTGAATTTCTTTCAACATTTTCAACATCTTCAATCATTGGTTCAATATATTTTTCACTTTCTCTTTCAGCATTTTCTATCTCATCATCAATGTTATGATTAATATATCTCTCTATTTACATTGAAAAATAATTTTCTAATTAGTTCATCAAATAAAAATTAAGTTTCAAAATACACTGGTTAAATTTTAAATATCATTCATAATATTTACATTTACATACCTACTTCAACTTCTAGTTGAGGTTGATTTTCCCTTTCAATATTTAAGCGTTATTCTATCTTTTTTAGTGATATTCTCTCTCATACTCTCTATGAGCCTCAAGGTTTCTTGTTGATCTTATTTTCTCTTGCAATTTATTTTATTTCTCTTGATAATTTAGAATGAAGTTAAAAAAAATTCGTTCAAAATCCTGCAAAAAAAACTCACTATCAAAAATTTAGACAAAAAATCACTTCAAAAAATCATCACAAAAGATTTAATTTAAAAAAAACTCACTTTAAAATTTTTGCGCAAAATACATACTTCAACCCAAGACACTTACTTTAAAAAAAAATTTCTTTAAAAATTCCACCAAAAAAATATCTTTTAAAAATGAAGTTGAAAATATTTCCTTCAAAGTCCTGTAAAAAAATCTCACTTAAAAAAATCATTATAAAAGATTTACTTCAACCCAAAACACATACTCTAAAAATATTTCACTTAAAAAAATACCCCCCAAAAATGTCCATTGAAAATTAAGCCCAAAAAACCTTTGAAAATTCGGCCCAAAAAATTTCCTTTGCAAATTTAGCCCAAAAAAAATTCCTTCAAAGATTCAGCCCGAAAACATCCTTTGCAAATTCATCCCAAAAAATTTCCTTTGCAAATTCAGTCCAAATGAAGAAATGTGCGAAAATACTGTTTCTGTTTTCGGCTATTTATAAAGTTACAAAATTTATTTTTCTAGAGGGGCTTTAACGAATTTTATCTAGATGACAGAATTTGCAATGGCCAAATTTCGATTGTCATTAAAACTAACAGGTTAGAGTGGCGAAAAAAGTTTGGTCGAACTAAAAAGTATGCAACTACACTGCAGCTCGGCTCTGAACACGTTTCTTTAACTTTTGAATGGTTAAACTCCATCAAATTTTATGAATTAACTTTAAGAACCAAGATTAGCATTTGTAGAATTAAATCTACTTTTAGGAGATACAAATTTTATGGAATTTCATATATATTTACTAATTTTAATTAGTTTTGTAACAAAATGGGTGAATTTTTTTTGTAAAGGTCATTATGATTTAGTGAAATCAAAATTCAGTATCTCCCAAAATACATTGTAAAAAAACAGAAAAATTTATGGTGCAGATTGTGTCTGGAGAGTACCTGACTTAAATTGGTGGAGAATGATTAAATATATGGATTTTGTTATTTGGAGATAAAAACAATTTTTATTTTTTTTAATATATCTTCAATTTCAACTACAATATGTTTTCCCTTTTATTGATTTTGTTTTGGGGCTATACATGTTTTTGTTTATATGTTTTGTTGAAAAAGGATGGCGTGCAAAGAGTTCATAATACCATTTTATATAATATTTTTTATATTATTTTTATAGAAAACAATGACTTTCCATTAAAAAAAAATTTAGGGTCTAGTCTTACATATGGGTGAAAAATGATGTTGTGTTTCAAATTTTTTTTTTAAAGGAATTTGAAAAATTTGAAAAATATTAAAAACCATCATAATTAGAAAGTTTTCTAGATCATGAACATTAATACAGTGGTCTAAGTAGTTATGGGTCCATATTTCTCTTAACAAAGTGCATTACCTCATCATTAATCTTGATGCTCTTAATAACTCTAATTTTCAAAATGAGAAATAATTTCCTGTTTAGCATGGATCCATGCAAAGAGTTTCATGAATCCCTGTAAAGTTACCCCTCTGTATTTTTCATTTTTTATTCAATGGAAAATATTATAGAAATACAATATACACATTTTCTTTTCTTCTAAACCCTTTGCTTCATCATAATTATAACGTAAATAGGTCAAAACAAATTAGTTACCACCTCTAGGAACCTAATTTCCTAAAGGGATTTATGTTTTTACCTAATGGAGAGAATATATAATTGTTTTTCTGAAAATTAGGAGTTGTTTGACAAAATATTTTTCAAGAAAATTAGATTAAATAAAAAGTATAAATAAAGATTCAAAGTATTTATATGGCTAGTAACATTAACCATGAGCATAAAAATAAATTACATGAATTTTTGACATCAATCCCATGGCCAAAGGGCTGACTGTGTGGAAGTGTAGCGTCCACTCTTCACAACCTCCTAGTTCAACAAAAACATAGTAGAGAAGCACAATGAATCGATGGTTGATGTACCTCCAGTTACTCCTTGAGTTTATTGATGATTGTTTCACTTGTGAAATGGCATGTAAATCATCAACCTAACTTTTAGAAACCTTATTTCATCATGCAAAGCCTCCATCACTCAAAACTGCACCTACAAACAAAAACACAATGTGTGTAAGGAAGCGTAGTGCAACCTGTCCTTTATGGTTTTGATTAGTACTCAGGTCTATGATGAAAAAAGAGATCTTGATGATGATTTTGACATGATGCAAATTCAAGTCCTTATTAATCAACAAATGACAACTCCAGGGTGAATTTATGAAGATGGGATACACTTTCGTGAGGCGGCCAAAAAATTTTATCTTCCACAAGTTCGACCGAACTTTTCAAAATTTCAGCCAAACTTTTGAAATTAATTTGGCCAAAATTTTTCTGTCACTAATTGAACTTATTCTGCCGTTTATTTTGACAACAACGATAAGCGGATTTTTGGTTGGAGATAGAAAAACCAACATTAAAATTTCGACCGAACTTCATTTTTATAAATATTGCGGCCCACAGGCCACAATAATATTTCCACTGATTTTTTTGTTTGCGTGAACTTGGAGGTGTGATTTTCTGTTTGCATGTTTGGCAGTGACAATTGGAGAGTGCCGAGAGGTGTGTTTTTTTTCTTGTGGAGCGCTAGGAGGTGTGTTTTTCAATTTGTTTGGCTCGTCTTTATGTTTTTTTTTTTCATAATTTCTAATCTCTATTTTTTTATAGCGTTTGCAAGTTTTAGCGTCTTCTCTGCTCTGTGTGTCCTTGTGGAAGCGACATGCTCGTTTAGCTTATTCGTTTGCTTTCTCAGTTACTTGTATTATTTCAGTTCGGTGTGTTCACCCACTTTCTTAGTCCGACAGTTCCAAGTATTCTTGCAGTTCTCGATTACAAATTATAAAATCTGTGTAAACAAAAAATATGTGTAAATATATGTATTCTTCCAGTCCTCGGTTGCAAATCATAAAATCAGAGTATAGATTTTCATCTGAGTTGTATAGATTTTGGAAATATTCTAGATAAATTAGGATTTCTTATCTCAATATCAGTTTTAATTAAAAAATTAAATCCCTTGATGAATTGTCATTTTCATATCAAATGTAGATTTTGGAAAAATTCTAAACAAAATGGTATTTTTTATCTCAATCGCATATTTTTGAAATATTATAATGGAACAAAGTCACATGGCTATGTTTTTATTTATCTAGAGGTTTTAAAAATATTTTTAGAATCTACAACAGAATCAATTTTGGCTAGATAATTATTTCTAGGAATTCTTTTTGTAAGGCCTGGTCCGAAGTGGTTATATGAAACTATTACCTTCATGTTTTTATGTGATGCATACTCATCACTGTGGCCTAACAACAAGTTTTTTATCTACATACTCATCAATGTTACCTTCATGTTTTTATGTGATGCATACTCATCACTGTGGCATAACAACATGTTTTTTATCTACATACTCATCATTGTTACCTTCATGTTTTTATCTATTGCATACTCATCACTGTGGCCTAACAACCTCTTTTTTTATCATCATACTCATCATTGTTACCTTCATGTTTTTATCTGATGCATACATCACTGTGACCTAACAACATGACCTGCATTCATCCTTGAATTAATATTTAATAACCCTATAACCTGCATTCATCCTTGCATTAATATTTAATAACCCTATAGAGCTATCTTTATATAAATTGCAGGTTAAAAAAATATTTTGAAATCTCACTAATAAGATAATATTCTGAAATCATTATCATATCATACTCATCGTTGCGACACAACATGTTTTTTATTTTCATACTCATCTTTGTTACGTTCATGTTTTTATCTATTGCATACTCATCACTGTGGCCTAACAACATGTTCTTTTATCTTCATACTCATCACTGTTACCTTCATGTTTTTATCTGTTGCATACTCATCACTGTGGCCTAACAACATGACCTGCATTCATCCCTGAATTAATATTTAATAACCCTATGACCTGCATTCATCCTTGAATTAATATGTAAAAAATTTTTAGTGCTATATTTATATCAATTGCAGATTCAACAAATATTTTGAAATATCACTAATAAGATAATATTCCAAAATAAATATCATATTCCAAAATATCCTTAAAATATATATTATAAAAACTGAGTTGGCCCGGAATTGCCTTATCATGGTATGAGAAACGGTTGTTCGAAATTGTAACTGCAGTGGAAGCGAGCTTGAAATCAACCAAACCATTTTCTTAATTAGAGAGTGTTTTGTGATCTATCCATATATCTCTATAAGACACCATATATATACCATCTCCGTCCTATGATTCTATCCTTTTGACACCACTAGTACCATAGGGCTCCATCGGTGCTAGTAGAAAATTTCCGGGCACACTGGTCTTATAGTCGTGGATGTGCAATTCATGAATGATAATGTTGCTCACATTCCAAACGAGGATGCAAGGCCCATTGCTAATGTGGAAATTGGCTCCTCTACCATGGATAGTCTTGTGCCTCGTGAAAAATAGGGGCATTTGAAGCTTTATGTTAATATCTCTAAGAAAAATAATCCAAATTTATACTTATTAGTTATTACTTTTCTTATTACTTTATATAGAAATATATATAAAAGAAAGTTTCAATAAAATAAAAAAAGCACAAGAAGGTTTGGGAGAGTGTTTATATTTGTTTTCATTTTTAGTAAAGTTGTTTATAAAAAAATTATTCAAGAAGGTGGTTAAATCTATATAAACGAAAAATACTAACACAAAGACAAATACAGGGAATGTGTTTGGTTGTTTATTTGTATAAATATTATTTTTTTACTTATTTATTTATAAATAAATGTATATAAAGGAAAGTTTCATATATATGAAGTAGAGAAAAAACAACACAACAAGGGTTGGGAGAGTCTCTATATTTTTTTTTTCTTATTGCTTTATATATAAATCTATATAAAGGAAAGTTTCATATATAGGAAGTAGAGAAAAAAAACACAACAAGGGTTGGGAGAGTGTCTATATTTGTTTTCATGTTTAGTAAAGTTGTTTATAAACAAGTTAGCTAGCAAGGTGGTTAAACAAATGGAAAAATAGGAATACATTGAATGTGTTGAAAACTTGAAAACACATGGAAAAATGGGAATACATTGAATGTGTTGAAGGCTAGAATGGTGAATGGTTGTTTATTAGTGTAAATATTATGCTTTTCTATATAAAGGAAAGTTAAGTTTAATATATGAGAAAAAAAAAACAATAATGGAGGTTACTTTCCGAATAATTCTATATAAAAGAAAGTTTTGTATATAGGAAGTAGAGAAAAAGAAACAATGGAGGCTCCCTTCCTGAATACATAATTAGAAAGTAAAATAATAGATAAATAGAAATGATTCCTTAATACATAATTTGACTATGCTCCTATTGTTTTTAACAAACTAGAAAATCACTTGAAAACAACAATACGAGCATAATCTTCATCCGTTTTTAGTTCTTTTAGTTCTTAATTGATTTTCTAGTTTGTTAACAATAATAGGAGCGTAGTCTTCATACGCATTGTCCACTAGCTATTTAAAAGAGGTCCTAAAATGAACCCCATCAACTAATCATCCTCTAAAATCTTACCAAATAGCCCAAGCCAGTCCCACACTGGTCCTGCCATGTTACCGTTGTCACTGTCTAAGGAGGGTCTCTCATAACTCTGCTTGGTTTCTGTTATCTTTGGTACATATTGGTCCTGACACACATTGAAATGGCATTTTATTTTTTATGTATCCCCCATAATTAGTTCACAATGTATTGTTGAACTCCAACGAAATATTTCTTTGCGGAGCTTTTCTAACCAAGTTTGTTCTTAATCTCTTCGATATTAATTTATGATTAGCCTTTGCTACAATTTTATCTTTCAAATCCAAGCTTGAATGGGAGTTTTCTAGTAGTGCATTTCTTTTTTGAGTTTCTGCTTCTAGCTTTACCATATATGAGGTCTTCCATTTGACATTTATTTTAACAAATTTAAATTCTTTTTTAATTATTGCTAATTATGCTCTAAACTTCTGAATATGCTATAAATCTACTCCTTCTTTAATTATTTCTAAATAAATAATTAATGATTTAGAAGCTAAGCTTGCTAACAAATCAAATTATATCTCTTCATTGAGTTATGAATGAATTTTCTAATTTAACATTTTTCTCCGATAGGAAACTTGATTTTTTATCTAAGAATTTTGATCTCTTTATCCATTTTTATCTAAGAATTTTGATTATTTTTTCCTTTAAATCACTAATTAATATTTTATGAGTAATTATTTCAGTTTTCAATTGATTTTCTGGTTTGTTAATTTGTATATTCAATTTATTTAGATTTATTGTTTATTGCACCAAGTCTCTAGATACTATATTTCTAGCTTCTTTGAGAAATTATCTTTTGTCTTGTAGCTGAATTTGATTTTGTACGATCAGAATACGTAACTCCATTACATGTTATTTCTTTTAATGGCCAATCATATTTATACAATTAAGCGACTCTTCGTTTCATCATCCAAAATCCATTTCATATTTTTATTCGCCTAATTATTTATAGGGACAAAAATATTAAAGGATTATGTCTAATATTAACTGAATTAATCCAAATGGGCGTTTTTGAGCCCAAGTATCTTTCTAATTTTTTCAAATTAAATATAGAGACGACTAGTATAATACCAAGAAGATTTCAAATTTGGTATCCTACCAAGAAAATTTGAATTTTGGTAGAGGATAACATCGCACAGTATCAACCATTAGATCATTCCATGGGAAGATATTATTTCTCTCTCTCATTATTTAATATCCAACATTTTTATGTTTGTTGTCCCAATTATAGTAACTGGATGTCTCTATATATATTAATTATTTGTAGCTTTAGGCCTTTCCTCAAATTGAACCTAGAGGCTAGCAGTATAAAAGAAACAACAGTAATAGCGTGGTAAAAAATAATATCACATTGTACCCACTACTATGATATTCTAGAAGAAACTATTTCTTCTTTCTTTCCTAATATAAAAATTCTATCATTTCTTCTTTCTTCCTTAATATTAACATTCTAGTATCTGTTTTCTGAATTATAGTAACTCTATGTTAACTCTATGTTAGTATATTAATTTGTTAAAGTATGACAAAAAAATTGATTAAAGGAGAATTTGAAAATACAATTTATTTTTAAGTAAAATTTATTTAATATCAACATTCAAGCATGTGTTTTCTAAATTATAGTAACCCTGTACTTAGCGTGTGTTTTCTGAATTATAGTAACCCTATGCAATATATTGATTTTTTCAGGTATGATAGAAATTTTACTAAAGGAGAACGTGAAACACAATTTCTCTAAGTAGACTTTATTTAGTATCAACATTCTAGCATTTTTTTTCCGAATCATAGTAACTTTCACCCAATTTATCTAAGTAGATTTTATTTAATATCAACATTCTAGTATAATCTGGAGATAATCCGGAGATCTGTTCATCATTCTAGTATTTGTTTTCCGAATTATAGTAACTCTATTTTGTTATATTAATTATTTAAAGTATGATTTTTTTTTTTATTAAAGGAGAATCTGAAAACCGAATTTATCTAAGTAAACTTTAATTAATATCAAGATTCTAGCATGCGTTTTATGATTATAGTAACTTTATGCTGGGATATTAATTTGTTAGAGTATGAATTTTTATTATTATTAAAGACTAATGTGAAAACCAAATTTATGTAAGTAAAATTTATTTAATATCAACATTCTAGCATCTGTTTTCTAAATTATAGTAACTCCTTGCTGGTATATTAATTTCTTAGAGTATGATAAAAATTTGATTAAAAGAGAATGTGAAAACCAAATTTATCTAAGTAAATTTATCGTGTGTATTCTAATAGTATTGGTTTATGGAACCAAATTATAGTTAGCGTAGTGAAGTCTCTTTCATTTTTATGAAGCCCCTTAGATTGAAGAGGTATTAAGCTTGATTGTAAAATTTTTCTGATAATAAAATCTTATGTTTGTTGTAAATGTTTATCTTTGTTAGGGTCCTTTTTATACAGGTGGTTATAAATTTACAAATTTCTTAAAAGAGAAATATACAACTACAAGCGGAAAATGTATGAAAGGAAAAAAGAGTAAACTTCCGAGACTTAGCAAAGCAATTAGAAAATACGTGAAGAAAGCCATAATTCTCATGTGGACAAAAATTACATGAATATTTTGGAAGTTATTATAATCATGATCTATATGAAGAAACAAATGAAGTTGAAAGTGAAAATTAAAAAACAAAATGAAAATAGAAATAAAATTTAGGTTTATAAAGTTTTAAAAGTATTCTTGTATGCTATCCTAACAGATATAGGCTACTTTAGAAAAGAGAAAGATACAACTACAAGTGGGGAAATGCATGAATGGATAAAAGAGTAAAGTACCGAGACTTAACAAAGCAATTATAAAATACATGAAGAAACCCATAACTCTCATGTGGAAAACAATTACATGAATATTTTGGAGGTTCTTCTAATTGTGATCTATATGAAGAAACAAATGAAGTTGAAAATTAAAATTCAAAAATAAAATGAAAAATAAAATAAAATTTAGGTTTATGAACTTTTAAAATATGGTTGCATGCTTTCCTAACACATAGGCTAATTTAGAAGAAAACAAGGCACTCTCATAGGGAGATTAATGAAAACTGAGATGCAAAACTAGTTTAAAGAGATTTTTCTAAAGAAGAGGTTAGACAAGCACAAATTTAGATAAAACATAAATTGAAAGGCATGAAAAGTGAAAAAAAATTATCAACTTTTCAATTGATGGGAAGAAAGGATTTTAAATTTGAGGCCTGTTGTTCACCAAAACTATATGCGGCCATCCTCCTTGGCCAACTTCAAAATTCACTGAACTCTTCAACATATTTGGACACCTTCTTCTTCAATCACCACATACAAGGAATTTACCCTTCCTTCACTTCTCAACAATCCCTAAAGATCCCTTCCTTTCATTAATGAATAGTCCCTCAATAAAATCTTCCTTCTCTTAACCATCTCAACATGACATATTATCATATGAATGCATAAAAAATATTTTTTCACAATTTTGAAATGTCCTAGGATTCCTTCCTTTACCATACCCCTACCTGCGTATCAATTCACATACATGCATTTAGATGTCATCTCATACATATCAATTGAGATATTGAAGCATAACTCAAGAATTCTTACCTAATTGCTTTAAGATCACATGCTATATTGGCATGAAAAATTCATACCTATACGTTTTCCATCAATATATCTAATGTTACAAGATCAACAACATTAGTGTAGTAGCACCATTATTATCATTATCTGGGACATCATCTTCCACGCTGTCTCTATCTGGTGAGCTCTAATGTTTTGAATGAGGTTGAGTGGATTTTTGTTAAGGATTTCCAAAATCCCTCGTCCTTATTAACAGAAAGGATGTTTTAAAAATCAAATGTGTCATGCTAGTTTGTTTTTTCTTTCTCCTAAGTATAAAGCTATTCACACACTTAGGAGACTTAGGTGGAAAATCTTGGTGGTTCCCCCACTTATAGTGTTCCACTTTTTATATATTTGTGATGTCCTCAAAAAAGTCTATCAAGTTATAATCAATAAAATAACAAGTTTGTGTCTATCACCTCATAGGGGTCCATTATCACCTAACCAACAATAATGACTAGGATTTTTTGTTAATCATTTTCATTGGCAGTAAACTGTTATAAAGCTTTTAGCTAAATGTAGGGACGGTCCTAGTGTTTTTGGAAACCGTGTACATGTCATTTCTCCCATAAAATTTAAGGCATTTGTAATAAATGATTATTTAATATTTTATTGCGGTTCAAGTGATTTTGGAAACCATGTACATGTCATTTCTTCCATGAATTTGCAATAAATGTTAATTTAATATTTTATTGAATTTGTTTTTTTTCAGGGATAAAAAAACCCACTAAACATGGTTGAAAAATGGACATTATGCATAGATGTTTCTTTTTATCCCAATCCAGGGAAAGAAGTGATTACATATGTGATATGAAATATTGCAGCTAAAATTCCTCCAAAGAAAAACGAATATACCTAGAAGAACAACAAAAAATGAAGAATATTATATTGCATTGATAGAAGGCTTGGGAACACCTAGGATGTATGGATCCAATGGAATTGTAGTTTTCACCAATTCTGAACTTGTGTGCAGCCAAGTGAAATGCATGTACCAAGTTAAGAAGGAGAGGCTAAACCAACTACATAGAAAAATAAACAGTATTGTTAGAAAATTTCAATAATTTAGTATAAGACATTATGAAAATGTTAATAAGATGTTTCGTGATCTATTGTGTGGGGCAATGCCAATTCAAGATTCATCTGTCAAAGATGAATTAGTGTTGAGATGTTCTCCATCAAAATAAATTGATGGACATTGTAAGATATATTTGATATGTGTGTGTTTTTTAGTTATAAATGTGTCATTTTAATGACCATGTGTTTTTTTCAATTATATACCAAGTGCGCTCCCACCATGTAAGAAGAACTTGGTGAAATTCATGTTTTAGAAAATTTTGTATTTAATTTTCAAAATGTGCACCCATTATGTAAGCACAACTTGGTGAACTTCATGTTTTAGAAAATTTTGTATTCAATTTTCAAAATGTGCAGGACTTCAACAAATTTTTGTTTAAATAGTCAAGTGAGTTTTACACATCAGCTTGTGCTTTGAGAGTTTTGTGTTTTACATAATTTTTGTTCAAGTTGTGCTCCAACATTTGTGTAAATTACATCAATTTTTTGAATTCTTTTGAAATTTTTTAAAATATTAATTCTAAAAATAATTGTAAATGCACGAGGTTACTTTTTAAATATCATGTATCTATGTATTTGTAGATATCCATATATATCATGGATGATCATTTTCCACAATATTCTTCAAGTCTTTAAACATCATGTGTATCTACGTATATATATATATATATATTGTGGAGGATGATCATTTTCCCCGTGATTGTTCGAGATGATCATAAATAGAGTCCCATGCCTCTACGAGAGAGGGGGATCATGGATCAGGGGATTTCCATCATGTTCATGATATTTATATTAAATGTGAAAGTTTTTAAATGACATTTTAATATATAATCTTATCCCCATACATACAAGTATACATATGGAATTGATTTTTTTATCAATTTTGTGAGTTAAATTAGTTTTTAATAAATTTTATTTTTTATGAGTTCAGAAGAAAAGAGTATCTACTAAATCAATGGATCATGGCCATGGTTCACGCAATTGTGGTATGGCTCATGAAATCTACTAAATCATATGCATGTATATACATGTATGTGTTATATTCTTTCCACGACTAAGCCTGTTATTGGGGCGCGGGGGTCACGGGGGCGTGGCGCCCCTTTGATGGGGTCCAGGGTAGTGCCCTAGCGAAAATTTTTTGGTCCTTAATTTCCGATGGGTAGTCCGCGCCCATGGTTTTGTGCATGGTTTTGCACATGGTTTTGGGGTACGATGGTTTTCAGCCCCTAGTATTTTTGTAGATCTGTTCAAGGGAACTACGGTTATGTTCTAATCCAGGGTTAATGGATTGGGGTTTATGTATGCTTCGGCATGTATATATATGTGTTGTAACACTAAAAGGATTATAATGAAAAATCAAGCTGGTCGTCCCAATTTGGGATCCAGGGGAAAATCTATGTGTTTATCTGTTTTATGTTTTATGCTCTCGCTATTGTTTATTTTCTGTTATAAGATTCGTGTGTAGATAATTTCTGTTCAGGGTTAAAACCTACATTTGGTATCAGAGCTATTTCGGCTTCAAGGGGACGCATTTGCTGCTGAGGGTTTTTAGTTTGGGCCTGAGGTAGACCCTGTTCAGTGGGAGATCTGCGGGATCGATTCTTGCGGTGAGAGAAGATGGCGAGTGGCGGAAAGATAGAGATCGAGAAATTTACTGGTCAGATTTTTGAGTTGTGGAAGCTCAATATGGAGGATCTGCTGGTGGATAAAGATCAGTGGATCACGGTAGATCCAGGTACTAAGCCAACAGGAATGTCAGATGAAGACTGGAAGAAACTGGATCGGAAGGCTAAAAGCACAATACGGTTGTGTGTCTCAGATTCAGTATTGTTGAATGTATCTGGGAAAGCTACGGCGAAGACCTTGTGGGAAAAGCTAGGGACTTTGCACCAATCTAAGTCTTTGGTGAATAAGTTGTTCCTGCGGAAAAAGCTGTATAACCTGAGGATGAAGGATGGAGATTCGGTGACAGAGCATCTGAACGCCTTCAATACTGTGGTAAGTCAGCTGTCATCTGTTGATATTAAAATCTCAGATGAAGATAAGTGCATAAGTTTGTTGTGTTCTCTACCAGACTCGTGGGACAGTCTGGTTATTGCAATAGGTAGCAATACAACTACCTTGAACTTTGATGACATTGTCTCAGCCTTGCTGTCGGAGGAAATGAGACGGACAAATATGGAGGGTCAGAATGGAGATGCCTTATCTGTACGAGGAAGGTCCCAGAACAGAAACAAGAATAAGGTTTCGAGTGGGAGATCTAAATCTAGAGGGAGATCTAAATCTCCTGGAAATTTTGTAAAGGTGTGCTGGAAATGCGGAAAGGAAGGGCACTACAAAAAGGACTGCAGATCTAAAGCTCTTGAGAAAGGAAAGGGATCTGATGATGCTCCTTCTGCAGAGGCAAAAACCACCTCGGATGAAGGTGGGGATGTGTATTTGGCTTCTTCTTCAAATACACATGTAGATCATGAGTCATGGTTGATTGACTCAGGTGCATCCTTTCACTTCACTCCCCATAGGGAGTGGTTCCGCGAGTATGAGAAATATGATGGTGGTGATGTCTTCCTAGGGGATGATAGGAAGGCCAGAATCATTGGACGTGGAAAGGTCAAGCTGAAGCTGCAAGGTGGAAGGATTAGAACACTTCCCGGTGTTCTGCATATTCCTGCATTGGCCAGAAATCTGATTTCTGTAAGCAAGATGGATGATGCAGGTGTAAAAACAGTGTTCGAGAAAGATGCTTGCAAGATGGTTCGGGGAGCACTGGTATTAATGCGGGGAGTTCGGACTAGAACTCTGTACAAGCTACAAGGTAGCACTGTTATTGATGGGTGTAACAGTTCTGTGGTTCCTGAAAGTGGAGCGGAAAGCCTAGCTATCTTTGGAGAAAAGACCATGCTATGGCATCAAAGGCTTGGACATATTGGAGAGAAGGGCCTTCGGATACTGCATAGAAATGGTATGGTAGAAGGTATGTCTAATTTCTCTCTGGATTTTGATTTCTGTGAACATTATGTATATGGGAAGCAGAATCGGGTGAGTTTTCCTTCTGGTGCTAAGAGGGAGAACAAGATATTAGAACTTGTGCACAGTGATGTGTTTGGACCTGTGTCAGTTCCATCACTGGGAAAGTCTGTGTACTATGTTTCATTCATAGATGACTTATCAAGGAATACATGGATATATTTCTTGAGGAAGAAATCTGAAGTCTTTGACAAATTTAAAGAATTTAAGGCTCTGGTGGAAAACCAGACAGAGAAGAAGATAAAGGCACTGAGGACAGATAATGGTGGGGAGTTCTGCAAGAATGAATTTGAAGAGTTCTGTAAGAAGTGTGGTATAGCATGACAGAAGACTACTCCATACACACCCTAGCAAAATGGAGTTGTAGAAAGAATGAATATAACACTGATGGAAAAGGCAAGAATCATGCTCAGTGGTACCGGGTTAGGACAAGAATTCTGGGCAGAGGCAGTGGAGACTGCATGTTACTTAGTTAACAGATCACCTTCATCAGCGTTGGAGGATAAGACTCCACATGAGGTATGGACCGGTAAGAAACCCTCTCTTTCACATCTAAGGGTATTTGGATGTGATGCATATGTACATGTTCCAAAGGAGAAAAGGACCAAGTTGGATAATAAATCTGAAAGGTGTATCTTTATTGGGTATAAGGATGGTTTAAAGGGTTACAAGCTTTGGAACCCAGAAACAAGGAAGGTTGTGTACAGCCGAGATGTGGTGTTTAGAGAAGTGAAAGATGTTGTTAAACATGAAGTCCTACCAAAGGAACCTGAGAAGATAGAGTTTGAGTTAAAGGTGGATAAATCAGACTCTACAACAGAAGAAGACTTAGAAGATGAAGAGCCACAAACTCCAGCTTTGAGAAGATCAGTTTGAGAAAGAAGGCAACCAGAAAGGTATAGTCCATCTGCCTTTTGTTCAGGTTTTTCCTTAACTATAACTGATGATGAACCCAGAACTGTCAGGGAGGCAGTAGATTCAGAGGATGGAAAACTCTGGAAGGAGGCCATGGTTGATGAAATGGCATCCTTGCACAAAAATGATGCATGGGATCTGGTGGAGTTGCCGGTTGGAAGGAAGCCCATTGGGAGAAAATGGGTGTTTAAGAAGAAGATTAATGTAGAAGGCAAGGTGGAGAAATACAAAGCTCGGTTGGTAGCGAAAGGTTATTCTCAGGTGCCGGGAATTGATTTTGGTGATATTTTTTCTCCTGTTGCCAAAGTCACTTCTATTAGATTACTTTTATCTGTTGCTGCTGCATTTGATTTTGAGATAGAACAAATGGATGTGAAGACAATATTTCTTCACGGAGATCTAGAAGAGGAGATCTACATGAAGCAACCTGAAGGCTTTATGGTGAAGGGTAAGAAAGAACTGGTGTGCAGGTTAAAGAAGTCTTTGTATGGGTTAAAACAATCACCAAGGATGTGGTATCAGAAATTTGATACCTATATACGGGGACTTGGCTTCACCAGAAGCAAGGAGGATCACTGTGTTTATTTTAAATTAATTGGTGACCGTGTTATTTATTTGGTCTTGTATGTGGATGATATGTTGTTGATTGGAAATGACAAAGAAATTATCAAAGATTTGAAGACCCAACTGTTCTCCAAATTCGACATGAAGGATCTGGGTGCTGCAAACTATATTTTGGGCATGGAAATTAAGAGAGATCGGGCAAAGAGGAAGCTCTGGTTAAACCAGAGGAAGTATGTCGAGACTATATTGCAGAGGTTCAATATGCAAGATAGTAAAGTGGTGAATGTTCCTATTCCTGTAGGTGTAAAGCCGTCTGCTGAACAGTGTCCCAAGACACAAGAAGAAGAGGAGTATATGTCTCGTGTTCCATATGCAAGTGCAGTGGGTAGCATGATGTATGCAATGGTCTGTACCATACCAGACATTGCACATGCAGTGGGAGTATTGAGCAGGTTTATGTCAAACCCAGGGAAGGAGCATTGGACAGTAGTGAAACAGGTTTTCAGATATTTAAGTGGCACTAGTGATTATGGCTTGTGCTACCAGGGAAGACCAGGATTGGAAAGAATGTTGGACATTCGTGGTTTTTTTGATGCAGACTGGGCTGGAGATCTGGACCAAAGAAGATCTACAAGTGGGTATGTGTTTAGCCTATTTGGAGGCGCAGTCAGTTGGATGAGTAAAAGACAATCTGTAGTGGCTCTTTCAACTACAGAGGCAGAATACATAGCAGCCACTCATGCAAGCAAGGAAGCAGTTTGGTTGCAGATATTGTGTTCAAGTATGGGGTTGGTACAGCAAGCTATAAGGATAGACTTTGATAGCCAAAGTGCAATTTTCTTGGCTAAGAACCCTGCTTATCATTCAAAGACAAAGCACATTGATGTTCAATATCACTTTGTTAGAGATATGTTTGAGGCTAAAAGGGTGTTGCTGGTAAAGGTGGACACTTTGAAGAATGTTGCAGATGCATTAACAAAGTCTGTGAGCACTCAGAAGTTCTCTTGGTGTAGAGAAACAATGGGTGTTGAATAATTGGGCCAATGACTAAGCTCTCTTGTGACCCCCTGTGGAAAGAAAACAACAAGTGGGAGAATGTTGGGTATGTGTTATATTCTTTACACGACTAAGCACGCACGGGGGGGTAAGAGGGGGGGCGATATCCCCCCTTGTCGGGGTCCAAGGCAGCGCCCCGGTGAAAATTTTTTGGTCCTTAATTTCCGGTGGGTAGTCCGCATCCATGGTTTTGTGCATGGTTTTGCACATGGTTTTGGGGTACGATGGTTTTCGGCCCCTAGTATTTTTGTAGATCCGGTCAAGGGAACTACGGTTATGTTCTAATCCAGGGTTTATGGATTGGGGTTTATGTATGCTTCGGCATGTATATATATGTGTTGTAACACTAAAAGGAATATAATGAAAAATCAAGATGGTCGTCCCGATTTGGGATCCAGGGGGAAATCTCTGTGTTTATCTGTTTTATGTTTTATGCTCTCGCTATTGTGTAGATAATTTCTGTTCAGGGTTAAAACCTACAATATGTCTATTTTAATTGGTTCAAAGTTCATATTTTTTATTTATTTTTTATCTCATCTCGTGAGGGTGGTGGTGGTGGTACACATTCCCTTCGTGTCAAATCAATAGGTTTTTGGCCAATCGTGTGAGGGTGGTGGTACACGTTCCCTTGGTGGCCAATCAATAGTTGGCCATGTTGGTTCTCAACCAATGGGTGTTGCTCAATCAATGGGTGTTGATGTTGGTTCTCAACCATATCCGGGTGGGCATGATGCTACATATCCATCTTGAGGTGGCCATCAATCTGAATATTATTATCATGCAATTATTAATTTGTTAAATTATTTATATATATATTTTTAATGGTTAAAAAGAAAATTTGTAAACAAATTTTCACACGTTTTTTTATTTATACATACTTCTATATATTGATGCAGAGGGTGAAATTTTTGCTTGAAAAATACGTAGGAAAAATCACATAATTAAAGAAGAAATTTTTACACCAACCATGACTTATCCTTCTGAAATTCCTGGTCATTTACCTTGGAAAATGAACATCCAACAATGCACATTACAAAAGTGAAAACATATTTATTCAAAATTGAGGAAAGATATTTTGTTTTAGAAGCTCCCCGCAAAGAGTCGAGAAAGCTTACAAATAGTTACAAACTCTCTTAGTACACTTGTGTATGTTTAAAAAAATATTGGGAGAACTGCTCATACTTTTGTAGAAGTGACGAGGACAAGAAAGGAAAGAGTAATGGGTCCTAATACATGGGACACTGCTAAAAATAAGGCTGCAAAAGAAATGGAAAAAATTGTTGGAAATATGATTCTTATGTCTTAATGTGTTTTCCTTGATGGCAACTCTCTAGTAAAAGATTCAGTATATGTCTTCAGTAGAAACTCAGGAGTCTATCAGAAGAAATGTGTAATGTCCAACATAATATTTGGTAATATTCATATTAAAGGTTCTATACGCGGGTTTGTTCAGGCCAAGTCGCATATACACATGGATAAGAATGATCCAAGTCACGTATTCCTTTTTCACTCTAAAAATAAGATACCCAGAGGCTTTTAACATGGCATTAGCCCACAGTATTGAGCGTTGTGTCGTCTATTTGATTCTATCCAAGAATACCATCATAAGTTATGTGGTTTTGACTCATGGTATTGGTAAAGGCTAAATCTATATAAGGAGAAGAATATCATAATGCAATTTGTGTGCATATGTAAGGGTTATCACTAAATACTTCTCTCTGAGGTATAACTTCATAGGATGAACATTTTTTTATTGATAAATCTGAATCTATGATGCACCCTTGGATAGATTTATGGATCAGGATCTCTAGACCTGAAATGACTATGATCTTGTATGATCTATTGAAGATATGATTAGATCTGAGACCTAGCGCATGTTTTCTTAAGTGGAGTGAAGAAATATGGGTAATTTCTATAGATCTGAAACATTCTGCAGAATTATTATTTACAGATCTATACACTAGTTCGTCTTCATAAAAGCACGTACATACGCTGCTTTGTCTCGGAAAAGGTGCGTATGGAAGTCAGGGTTTTCTAAAGACTATTGCAGAGGTTTTCTGTTTATTGCTGCTATATTTATACTGTCTATAAATGAAGTCTTCATGTAGATCTGGGTTGCTTGAATGTTGTATATGATGCTAAGTTGATTATATACAAATCTGATCAACGAGTGAATAAATATTTTTTATGATGAATGAATGATCAAGGGTTCTGCAATACTAAACATATATCTGACTGAAAGCCTCAGATTTGGATCTAAGACTGAACATATTCTGAAAAAAAGTATTCACATATCTATACGTAGGTTTGTGTTAAGGAAATTGCGTATCCACGCGGGTTCAGTAAAGAAAAGTAGCCTATTATTTTTTAGATAATGAATGTTCAAGGTTGAATTTTATTCTACATACTAATTCTGAAATCTGGTTATTACAATGTTCTGATTACAGTGGTCTCACTATTTTGATTAATGTATTGGGTGAAGTTTATTATTGTTGATCTTTATGAAGGGTTGTGTTGAAGCTGTGTAATCCAGTATGAAAATTGATGAAACGTTGTCTTCAGTGATTCTGAGGGTTGAAGCCTTCAGTGTGGAAGTAGAAGCTTCCTGCCAGTAGAAGCTGGTGTTCTGATCAGGGGGTTGAAGCTCCCTTCTTGTAGTGGAAGGTAAATGAGATCAGGGGGTTGTAGCTACCTCCCAGTTGAAGCTAGAAACTGAGAGAAGGTTGTAGCCTTCTGCAAGTAGATGCCTGCGTACTGTTATGAGTCTGCATCAATACAATATTGTAAGCAGTTTTCCATATAATAAATTTTGAAGACGGAGACGACAACATCAGTGGTTTTCTAATGAATTTGGTTTCCACCCTAAATCTTGGTGTTCATGATTGTTTCTCTTGTGTTATGATTTATTCTGATGTTACTACACATATTTAGTGCTCAACTAATAGATGCATAACTGATAAGCTGAGCTAAATATTGGTTCTGAAATATTTTCTAACAATAAAATTATATCAGTATACACAAGTTTTTGTTGGTACATGGGCGTGTATACACAATTTGGGTTCATTAAATCCGCGTATGGAATTAAGTAAAGAAAATGTTAAACTTATCAGTAAGCTCTAAATATTGATTCACCCCGCCCTGCTCAGTATTTTCCTAACAATTGGTGTTAGAGCAGGTCCTTCTGAAGAAGATTAAAATCTGGAAGGAAGATCAGCTAAGATGAGAAATCAATATGGGACATCATCTATCAGGCCTCCTCTCTTCAATGGAAACAACTTAATATTCTGGAAGATAAGGACAAGATCCTACCTTCAGTCTCTTGGAGAAGATGTATGGGCTATATTTGAATGAGGTTATCAATATCCAACTTCGGGTCCAACAGATGCAACAACAAGAAAGAACTATGAAACCAATGCAAAGGCATTCAATGCATTATTAGGAAGTTTTACTAAATTATAATTTTTCAAAGTCATGTAGTTGAATACAACAAAGGAGATATGGGACAAAATAATTCTAAGCTATGAAGGTGATGCCAAGTTAAAACGTGCTAAACTCCAAACTCTCTGAATTCAATATGAAAAACTCAGAATTCATAATGAGGAAATCATTGCCAGTTTCTTTTTACGTCTAGATGATATTGTAAATCGTATGAGAAATCTAGGTGAAGCAATATTTGACACTACTCTAGTAGAAAAGGTTTTAAGATATCTAACTCCCAAATTTGAGTAAAAAGTGCCTGCTATTGAAAAGAAGCAGGATCTACAAACTCTTATTGTTGTTCAACTTCATGGGATTCTGATTGCTTGAGAAATGAAAAAAGGAGGTCCATCTGAAGTCAAAGAAGATATCTTCAGAGTTGTTGAAAAAGGAAAGGAGGTAAATGAACAAGAAGGATCAGGGTATGTTTAAGAAGAAGATGAGATAAATTTTGTAAAGAAGCTACAACTTGGCACTAGAAGGTTCAGAGGTAAGCTTCCTTTTAAATTTTTTTCTTGTGGAAGAGTTGGTCATTATGCTACTAAATGTCCCCATAAAGATAGTCATGAAAAGGGAAAGGAAGTGGCTAAAGGAAATAAGAAACGATTTATCAATAGAAAAAGCTATTATACTCATGAAGATAGTGATGGTCTATCAAATAGTGAAGAAGGAGAATCTGATCAAGATATTAGACTACTCATGGCTTTTGAAAAAGACTCTAGTGATACTTTTATGGATGCATTAGAAAAAAATGACTTTCTTGAAGAGATAAATCATCTCAAAATATGTTTGTAAGAAAATAAAATTGCCATAGATACTCTAAAAAATCAGCTTATGGAAAAGGAGAAGCACAATGAGATATCAGAATGTGAAATAGTAAGTCTAAGAAAGGAAATCGAGAAACTGAAAACTTTAAATCTTAGATTTTCTAAATGATCTGAAACCTTAGATGAAATTATCAAGGTACAACACTCTCCTCTTATAAAGAGAGGTCATGGATATCTTGGAGAATCATGTAATTCTTCAGCACCAAGCTATCTAAATGCAGCAAAATCCAACCTACAACATTCTGTTTCTCAACAAAAGAACAAAGAAACTACACAAGTAAAGCATGACCACTTTAATCGAAGGAAGAACAATAACAAAAATATCAATCAACACGTAAACGTAAATAGAAGGTTACATGATCGTATAAATTCCTTCTTTAATGGACAATGTTTCTCATGTCATAATTTTGGTCATAAGGCTTCTCAATGTGTTGCATACAAAACCATCATGACTAGAGAAGCAAGAAAGCAAAGAAATGAGACTGGAATAAAGAAGAATACTTATAACAAATTTTCTCCTCTTCAAAATTAAATTGAATGTGCTTATTGTAATAACTTTGGTAATGTGGATACTAAGAGGGGGAGGAGGAGGGGGGGGAGGGGGGGGGGGTGAATCAGTATTTATAACTCATTGTAAAATTTTACTTTTTCTTTATTGATTTATATACGCGACTTTAATGAACCCAACTAGCGTATACACGTGACTATCTTTAAGAAAACTTGCGTATGTCTAGCGATATTTATTATGTAGATAATTCTTCACTTATATCAGTGCATCATTCATTCATTAGACGTTTAGTAAGTAGTAAGCATGTGTAGTAGGAACATAATAATTCATCAGACATAGATGAACACCAGGATTTAAGGTGGAAACCCAATTCATGAAAAAACCACCGCTGATGTCGTCTCTTTCTTCAACATTTATTATAAAGAAAACTGCTTACAATATTTTACTAGTACGAACTCATACCAGTACGCAGGCACCCACCTGCAGAAGGCTGCAAACTTCTCTCATTCCCTAGCTTCTACAGGAAGGGGGCTCCACCCCCCTTATCTCGTTTACCAGCCACTACTGGAAGGGTTCTACGACCCCCTGCTTCTTGTTTACCAGCCATTCCTTGAAGGGAGCTACTACCCCCAGATCTTTTTTAGCAGCAACCACTAGAAGGGAGCTACGACCCCATCACTGAAGGCTCCAAACCTCAGCACCACTGTAGACCAAATTTCATCAATTTTTACACTGGATCCAATAGCTTCCACACAACACACCTTGTAGGCCTCTTTTCATTAGATTTTCAGACTAGAACAACTCCACACATTTAAGCTCAAAGAACATACATCAAACTGAAACTTATAACCCCATCAATTCATTCATTGACTCATCAATCAACCAACCAACCACTGATCTTTAATCATAATCAACTAGAAACATAATTAGTATTCAAACAACCCATATCTGTATGAAGACATCATTGAGAGACAACAGTAATACAACAAAACATATCAGAAATTTCCTTTTGCACACTTCAGCAAAACCCTAGATCCCATTCGTGCTTTTGCTTAACTTAACCCGCCTATATATGCACTTTCACAAAAATGAACCTGCGTATAGATCTGTAACAGTTTGAGGACTGCGTAATTCTTCAGAATAAATAATCAGCTCATATCTTACACTTCACTTCAGCAAAATTTCACTAGATCATAGATCTAAACAATTCATAAACAGATCTAGAAAATACATAGTCATTTCAGATCTAGAGATCCTAATCCATCATTGTATTGATAGGTGCATTATTATTTCAGATCTATCAATAAGATGTAACCCATTCCATGCAGATATACTTTAGAGCGAAGTATTCATTCAATCCCCAAACAAATGCACACTCATGCACTATGATTTTCTTCTCCTTATATAGTTTTAGCCTTTACCAATACCATGAGTCAAAACCACAAAACTTCTGATGGTATTCTTGGACAGAATCAAATATTCAATACAACGCTCAATACTATGGGCTAATACCATGGTGATGCCCCATGGTATCATAATTTTAGAGCGCAAAATGCATACGTAACTTTTCTTCTTTTTACCCACGTGTATATGCGACTTCTCTTCATAAAAACTGCGTATATACTAATTATGGATGTATATGCAGGCTGCCTTCATAAAAGTAACATATACATTGAGAAATATTTCCTGTTTCATTTTTCTGGCACTTACTGGAATTCATTTCTCTGTCACAGCTGAACTGACCTGTAGAAACATCATTTTTAAATCTTTAACAAGTAGGTTTCTTATCAAAAGGCAACTCATCAAGTAGGTTTCCATCAAGGACAACATATTGCATCATATTGCCAACAATCTCCCCCTTTGGACCTTATGGCTACCATGATGGTGTTTGACCACAAGAAATAGATACATTAATCATAACCATAATTCAAACGCCAAGATACTCTCCCCCTTTGACAGCAAGGGCAGAGGGAAGATCAATACCAAGACAATGTTTCTCTTTCCCTGTATAAATAAGAGCTCTGTAGATCTCATGTGCACTGAAATTAACATGCTCCTCTTGAGTTCATGCTGAATATTCAGAAAAAAATTTCAATGAAGTATATGACTTTATAACTCAAACGAGTATGACCTTCCCTATCACCAAGTACTCATACTTACATCAATGATCCAACCAATTGGATTTACATATTTGACTCAACTACCCAACCAAGTGGGTTTACAGGTATTTAACAAGTTCTTTCATGGCTGAATATAACATTTTTACATCATAGGTCTCAACATGACCTTTTCATCAAATTACAGATATAAATTTTTATAACTAAGACCAAAATATCTCAAGAGAGAGATCATAATTCATCAACCAACATAATGCGAAGAATGCATTACCCTCAGCAAGGCTAATGCTCCTCTTGAAACTATGCTCCTGATCACTACAAAAACTCATTCATCAAAGCATATTCATCAAGTAGATAATCAAAACATAATATCATATCAATAGATATAACCCTCAACATCAGATCAAGAAAATTAGTATCACCAACATATCAGAAATTTGTCTTTAGTCTGTCTCACTATTTTTCTTATAAGATAAAAACATACACAATGGTCACCATTGGAACTTGTGTGTATACGCAGCTTTAGTTCATGAAACCCACATATAGAAAGTGAAATACTGAATATTTCACAGCTCCATATCCTCCTGGATTTATACACATGTACCTGTAACCACTGTCTTAGCTGCTGACAAATGGTTAGACTTTTATTAATTAAGGATTAATTAATGACTGATGTTTTATTTCAATTAGAATATTTGAACAAAATCAAATTTTGGTATTGAATAAAAGATTTTCTTGTGAAAATTTACTTCATGAGTAAAAGTTGATAAAAGTAAATCAAGATCTGGAGTCAGTTGAACAGAAAAAAAACAGTTTCCACAGTTACCCAAAGAAACTCTGGAATAAATAAGGAATTCCAAGGAGAGTTAGGGGTTCTATGTAGGATAAGGAATTCTTTCATTCTGAAAAGAGATTTTTTTTTTCAGAATAGATTGTCCTCTGGGGTTGGAGAATTGGACCGGATTATCCCGAGCTCTCCTCCAGTATTTACTATTTCCCTGGAGTTGGAGAAATTGGACCGGATTGTCCCGAGTTTCTCCTCCAGAATTTTCTGTGTTCAACGAAGGCCAGTTTTGAAGCACGGGGGGAGTTGTGGGACGTAATTGCCCAAACTCATGGAAGGGAGGCAACAAATACCATCCGCTGGGATAAGCTCAGATGAGTAGACACAACAACACCTTGTTAAGTTTTCTTTAAAAGGAAAGGGTAGAGGAAAGACTACTTCTGTTATATTTAAACTGTCTTAGTAAGTAGATCTTTTCTTCCTGTATGAAATGGTAAAATTTGCAATAGTATAAATGTCTCTTTTATTTTATTGCTCTAAGTCATCTACAACAGAAAAAAATAGGTAATGTTGTCTTCTGTATAAAGTAAAATTGATTACAGACTCTTAAAAAGAAGAACTAAGTTTCTTGTGGGAAAGGAGTAGACAGAAGAACAGAGTAACAAGCTAAGCCATATTAATTAGTGAAACTTCATATTATTTTCTTCTGAATTGAAAGGTAGAGTAAATTTTCTTAAAAGAGACAAGTTACATAATACTGGGTAGGGGAGCCATTAACCCATAATGCTGGAAAGCCAGACCCCCAGCTTTTGGGTTGGTCGCCCCCTGTCTATGATAACACACGGACGAAAATGGTGGTCTGAGCACCCCGAGGCATAGTGCTAACCAAAATATTAACAATTCTTAACAATGAACATGTGAGCTATCAAACGTAACCCTGATAGAGTATAAATTTTTATAAATGGAAAACGCAGGAAACATTGTGGTGAAAATCCGAAATAATCGCCTTCAAGAAAAATGGTGTAATATATACAGTATTCACATAAATATCAACTGCAATAGGGGTTACGAAAATGTATGCCTTATCAATTTTATTTTCAGTACAACAGATAGAAAATAGAGCATGTTGCCTCGAAAAGAACAAAACCATGAAATATCGGATGGAAAATCCCACTGTCGAGGGTTAAAATGTCAAAATAAAATAAGAGCAGAGAGCGGGTACACAAACCCCCGATCAGTCCCAGATATAGAATTTATATACAGTAATGTTGATTAAAAGACCGAAAAACCTTAAACTGAAGTTCATGCAATGAAACCCTAAGCCGTAACCCTCGGCTAGACTCTCACTTTAATAACAGTAACGACTGTGTTAACAGATTCCGAAAACTGGTGAACCAAGTAGTAGTTTCCTCAAATAAGAAAACTCATATGAAGTTAACCGAACCCGTCAATCATTAGGGGTACCTGTAGGTGAAAGCTGAGTTAGACTTCCTTGTGGCCAAACTGTGGTACAAGATCGTATGCCCAGAATCGAGTAGCGAGGAATATAGCTTACCTGCCAGTCATTCGGTACAATTGTTAGGAAAAGAGAATAGACAAAAATAACGAAAGAAAAGAGGAATGAATGAACTGAAAAAAAATTTCCTTAGCGTTATAAATGGGAAAGAAATCGAGCTATGGTATTCTGAGCAAGAGGTACCTGTAGAAATCGGTAGAATCCAGAGCAGGGTATAATCCATTCTTCCAAGTCATATGACAGGTTCCATGAGAAAATAAAAACAACCATGTGTGTATCGCTCAACAAAGAAAAAAAAACTATAAACGAACAAGTTAGTACACCCTTGAATGATTCAACAGTTCCCAACCATTGAAAATAGACTGAGAACTAATTCCTGCTTGAGGCTTGTAAGATTTGAGCATAGCAAGAAGATAGTATACCTGAAGCCGAGGAATAGGTATCCGGTGGATGCAATTTCTCCATTTGCACTGGATGAGTTGGTAAACACTGGTTTCGACCCTAAGGTTGGCCGAGAACGTATCCAGACCCTTCGACGAAGAAGCAACACTGAGCAAGAATTCAGTTATGACCCCGAGGTCATTATCCAACCCTAGTAAATCATCACCGTCGGATCGAGATCCGATGAATGGCACAGAGATTATTAGGTGTATAAATATGGGACAGGTTTGATTGCCAACAAATAAATTACACCAAACATATCATTGCACAATAAATCCTCTCCTAATTCCAAAGTTGCAAGTATGCGGAAATTCGCCAGGATTCACTAAAAGTGTGATGCCGTGGCTATAAACAATTAAGTGCTGTGTACATCGTTTTCAAAACCAACGTGAAAGAAGTGAATTTTGATTTAACTGGTTCATGGTGCTGGCTACGACTCTCCACAAAATTAATTAACTTAAGAATCCACAGTACGCAATTTCCATTGGTGTTAACAGATCCATAAATGAATGTTGACAGATGTAATATCTCAGCTAGCAGATTAATAATTTAGTGATGGCATCGTTATGACTTAAGGGTGGTAACATTGAAAGTAATTTTTTTTTTTGTGAGGTAATTTTTTTAACTTTGTGATTGTTACAAGTGGTATCAGAGCAGCGTTACAACGCTGGGACCCTATTGGGTCAACTGACGTTAAAATTGTATGTTATTCATGCACAGACAGATAATTAGATGGAAAGACAAATGAGATGGACACCTTCACAACCGCCACCGCGAAATGTCGGAGAGACTCAACCTCCACCCGAGGGAAACCCCAAAATGTGGGTTCAGCTGGCGATAGAGAAGCATCAGCGGTCTAACAGACTGATTGAAGAACAGCAACATTAGACTCGCATTTTATTAAACACAGTACAACAGTTGCAGGAAGAAATGGAGAGAGTTTGAAGGGAAAATGAAAGAATGATGCAGGATCAGGAGAGGATCTTGAAAAGCCTCTCAGATAAGAAAAATCAAAGGATCGAAAAGCCCAGTGCTGACAGAGAGTTCCAGGAAGGGAACGAATAGCAAACAGATGAACAAGATGTTGGGAAAAATACTGAGAGGGGGGGGGGGGGGTGAATCAATATTTACTACATATTCAAAACTTTTTACTTTTTCACTCTCTAAAACCCATACGCTACTTTCCTTCAGTAAACTCGTGTATATACGCGGATATCCTTCATACAACTCGCGTATTAGCAGAGATCTAAATATGCAGATATTTATTAACTTAGTTCTTTGTAATATTCATTCATCTAATGTTAAGTTAACAGTAAACATGTGAAGTAACAACAAAATAAACCATCACACAAAGCATCACACATGAACACCAGGATTTTTAGGTGGAAACCCAAGTCGGGAGAAAACCACCGCTGCAGTTGCTCAGCCTTCAATATTTTATTATAGAGAAAACATCTTACAACATATGTGCTGGTGCAGACTCCTACCAGCACGCAGGCACCCACCTACGCTCGTTTACCAACCTCTCCTGGAAGGGAGCTCCAACCCCCTGACTCGTTTACCAGCCTCTCCTGGAAGGGAGCTACGACCCCCTGATCTCGTTTACCAGCCTCACCTGGAAGGGAGCTACGACCCCCTGATCTCGTTTACCAGCCTCACCTGGAAGGGAGCTATGACCGCCTGACTGAAGGCTACAACCCTCGGCACCTCTATGGACCACGTTTGATCAATTTTCACACTGGATCCAAAGCTTCCTTAAGGACACAACTTGCAGGCCACGTTTCATCATATTTTCAAACTGGACCCTTTCCATACTTTTAAGCACAGTCAACCATGAAACAGATACATATAAATCCTTGCAGCCGGACATCGATGAAGCACCGGAACAGATCATACATTTCTTACCACGGACTTCAGCAAACCTTAGTTTGCATACGCACTTTTCTTTCACTGATGTCGCGTATATACGCGCTTCCGTTCATATAAACTAGCGTATACATCTGAACATAAACTTCACTGCGCATACGCGCTTTTCCATCATCGAAGCCGCGTATATACGCGCTTCCTCTGCGGCGAAGTAGCGTATAGATCTTCAATCATTACAGAGCTGCATACTTCTTCAGATCAGACATTCGGTTCAGATTCAACCCTTTACTTCAGACAGATGTTCGCCTTATCACAGATCTAATCACTCCATAAACAGATCTAGCAAATACAAGTACATTTCAGATCTAGAAATCTCGCTTCATCATTTCTTCATAGGTGCATCATAGATTCAGATCTATCATCAAACCTTTACCCTTTCCATGCAGATATACTTCATAGAGAAGTATTCATTCAAGCTCAGACATCTTGCTCCCACACTCATGATTTGCACAATGAATTTCTTCTCTTTATATAGGTTTACCCCTTTTTCAATACCATGAGCCCCTTTTTCAATACCATGAGCCAAACCAATACCATTAGCCCAAAACTACATTACTTCCGATGGTATTCCTGGACGGGGTCATTTAGACGAATCATTACCCAATACAATGGGTCAATACCATGGTGGTTACCCCTGGTTTTGCACTTTTTGAGCGCTTTTGCCCATACGCGACTTGGAACGTTTATTCCCGCGTGCATACGCGACTTCCCCTAGGCAAATCCGCGTATGCCTAGAGACATACTCTTTTCATCAAGATTTAGCACATGCTGAATTCCTTTCTTCATTGCCTTCTGTACACACTGTAGATACATCAGATTTAGTTCATCAAGACATGTTCTATCAAGCACAACTTCATCAAGTAAGTTTCCATCATCTTGCCATTCAAAGACAACACTCAGCATCATATTGCTAACAAACATCATTTACCAAGTCCATCAAGTCAAGAATAACTTCATCAGGTGGATTGCCATCAAGGACAACACATGTCAACAGTCGCATGTCTTCATCTTCATTCAGTGGGTTGCCATCAAGGACAACACTCTGCATCATATTGCTAACAATCTCCCCCTTTGGACTTGATGGAAACCACAATGGTGTTTGGTTACCACAATAGATATGTACATAAGAATACAATGACACCATGTCACATTCCCCATTTTTGACACTATTATTTCTCTTCATTCAAACACCATGTCACTCTCCCCCTTTGACATCAAGGGCAAAGGCTGGATCAAAACCAACATAATCTCCCCCTGTTCTCCGGATGTGGAAGAAGTGTTCTGCAGATCTGATATATACTGAAGTGACCAAGCTCCCCCTGAGTTCATGTTGAATCTTCAAACATAATTTTCAATGAAGTACATGAATCTATGAATTTCCTATCACCAATGACTCATACTTACATCAAAGATCCATCCAAGTGGATTTACATATGAGACTCAAGTACCCAACCAAGTGGGTTTACAAATTTGACTCAGCTACTCAACCAAGTGAGTTTACAAAATTTTGACTCAGCTACCCAACCAAGTGGGTTTACAAATTTTGACAAGTCCTTACATGACTGAAATATACAATTTTACATCATGGGTCTCAACATGACCTTTTCATCAAAAAGAAAATATGACTTTTCATAACCAACACCAGAAAGTCCTCAAGAAAGAGAACATATTTCAGAACCGTCATAATGCCAACAATGCATTATACTCAGCAAAGCTAATGCTCCCCCTGAAACTGTGCATCCAAGCATCCTTTTCATATGACTAAGGCTCCCCCTTAGTTTGTGCATCCTGAACACTTTCACCAACAAATCATCAAGGCATCTTTATCAAAAACATTTAGAAATAGAATTATGAGAACTGGAACACCACCAGAGATACCAAACAGTATCAGAGATACCAAGCAGCACTGCAGCTGTGCTGAAGAGAGCTGAATTCAAACAGAAAAATGTCAGCAATCAGACATACGCGGTTTTCTGTGCATGAACTCGCGTATATACGCGACTATGTTTCAGGAAACCCGCGTATCCAATTCCATCTTCTAAATTTTAACCAGATCTGATCCTCTGTGAGAAAAATACAGTGTTCAGCTTCTTTTGAATGCTTCCCTAGACTACAGATAGATAGAACAGTGCAGTTGTGTCTTCAAGTGTCATCCAATGGTTGTAGCATAAGCACATTAGTAACGAAGCCTTCATATTCTTTGCAGCATCAATACAATCTTTCCAAGAGAGATTATCATACCAAAACAACATCTTCAAATATGTGTCAAGCAATCTTCCATGTGGTCCAATATCATCAAGATCTTCAACATTTAACATGAAGTAACATATGTAGGCAAAAGATCTCGACCATAGCAACAAAGCTCTGCATGATTTATTTCTGAATCAAACGACTTCCAACTCATCCATGTGTGAACACAAAAGATACTTTTCAGTAAACCGGGATCAAAATTTCATCATAATAAACCATGTACCAAGTCATCCTTAAGCATGAGTATCACAATAACCAAGAATAAGCAGTCATATTGCCAACAATGCAATCATTAGTATTCAACCTGCTGCTCCCCCTGAACTAGTGCTCCTCCTTAACTAGTGCAACCTGAATACCTTTATCAGCAAGTCATCAGCAACAATCTCTGCATGATCTGTCCTTATCTCTGATTTATAAGACTTTCATCTCAGAAACGAATACTCTTCATCATCAAGCAACCAGGACTCATCCATAATCTTCAACATAAGTAACCAAATATCATTTCATCATTATTTAAAAAAGAGAAATTAAGCTGATATAGAGTCAATAATACAGTTATTAACAATCAGACTGTTACTCCCCCTGAGCCTCTGCTCCAGATCTTCAGCTAGCATATAAATTCTCTTATCATCAATGCATACGCGACTGTGTCTGATGAAACTCGCGTGTATACGCGAATTTTGTTAATATAACCCGCGTATGGAAAGTGAAGCATAGAAAATTTTCATCTTCCTTCATTTCCTCCTGAGTTTGTACCTTCTGTACCTGTCCTTTCCACATCAGATGCGCTGTCAGAAGTAAACATAACCAGAATAATCAAATCAACCATGAGAGTCATCATGCATTGCTCCCCTCGTGATGATACATTACTAAATCTCATAATGTATCCCACATCATTCTTGCAGTCAATAAGAAAAGTCAGCTTCAGAAGCGGATGACTGCAGTAGGGTCAGAATTCCCTACGTTTCTGATCGGTTCTCCATCTTTTTCCAAACTTGCTTGAACTTCCTAACTGTGTGCTGAAAGTTGTCCACTTTCTCAGATCTGTTCAACCTGCATTCCTTTTCTACATGTCCATACTTGTTACAGAAATAACATCTCATGTGTCCAGAGAAACAAGCATAAGAATTATAATGAGTATTTCTAATCTTCCTCCTTTTACAATCAGCTGCTTTATGTCCATACTTGTTACATGAAAAAAAATATCCCTTGAAGAAACTAGAGTACCTTTCTATGTAGGAACTATTTGTTTGAGGCTGAAATGATCTGCTCCTGCAATTTGCTGCAACATGCCCATGATTATGACATTTAAAGCATTCAACTTTATTGACTGATTTCCTTTGAGATTTCATCATTGTTGGTTGAACTTTTGTCTCTTTCAACACTTCAGGTTTTGCATTGTCATCCTCTGAAGTTTTAGCACTTCCTTGTGAGCTACATTCTCCTTTAACAGTTTCTTGGAAACCAAGACCAAGTTTGATAGCAAGAGACCTTTGATTACTCAGAATGTTGTCCAAAATGTTAGTATTATCTTGAAACCTCAAAAGTTTAACATTTTCTTCTAATTTACCTTTGAGAATGTTTACCTCAACCTCCAAGGATTGACATTGCTTTGTCATGCTTTCTTCCTTCCTTCTTCCATCTTCTACTTGATCCTTCAGATTTAGAATCTCTTCTTTCAACCAATTTTCGTTTTCTTCACATGTTTGTTGCAGCTCTTCATTCCTCTTATTTGATTTTTCTAGATCTTCTTTGAGAGAGATGATTTCTACTTCAAGGCCTTCCTTTTCAAATGTTTGTAGAGGTTCCTCATTCTTCTTACTTGATGCTTCAAGATCTGCTTGCAGAGAGATGATTGCAGCTTCAAGTCCTTCATTCTTCTTGCTTGATTTTTCGAGATCCGCATTTTGATCGTTGATTTCTGCTTCTAGTTCTTTAATTCGATTGGATGCATAAGTATGAAACCTTTGATACTTGTCCACCTGTCCATTCAGCATTTCTATTTGATCTTTCATTTGAGAGATCATCTCATTGTAGATAGAATCTTTCTTATCAGTTTCCTTTTGTTGTTCTTCAACTTTTATCTTGATAGCTTCTTCTAGATTCACAACTTTACTTTCACTATCTTCACCATTCATTGTACCAATGAGACAATCAGGACCCCAATCACTATCTGATTCAATTTCTGCTAACCATGTTTTCTGAGAGATCTCCTTGTTTCGAGTAGACTTCTTCTTTTGCTTCTTTGCCATAATCACTTTCATATCATGGTCAGAATCTTCTTCATCTTCACTGGACACTTCATCATCATCTTTATTTGCATAGAAACTCTTCCTCTTTTCAAATTGTTTCCCTTTACCATGTTTTTCTCTATAAGGAAATTTAGCAGCATAGTGACCAAATTTTCCACACTCAAAACATTTGAAGGGAAGCTTACCTTTGAATCTTCCAGTGCCTAGTTGGAGTTTTCTCACAAAATTCGCTTCTTCTTCTTCGGATATATAGCTGGTTTCTTTGAAAACTTCCTTTTCCTTTCCTTTTGCAGACACCTTAAAAGCAGCTTCTCTGATTTGAGAAGGACATCCTTGTCTCATTTCAAAAGCAGTCAAAATACCATGTAATTGAACAATAGTAAGAGTTTGCAGATCTTTCCTTTCTTCAATAGCTGAAACTTTAGAATCAAATCTTGAAGTCAAGGATCTTAAGAATTTTTCTACCAGAGTAGTATCAGTTATGGTTTCACCCAAATTTCTCATCTGATTTACAATATCATCTAGATGGAGAAAGAAACTGGCAACACTTTCATCACTATGCATCCTCAAATTTTCATATTCAATTCTAAGAGTTTAGAGTTTTGCACTTTTTACCTTTGTGTCTCCTTCATAGCTCAGAATGATTTTGTCCCATATTTATTTTGCTGAATGTAGCTGCATCACTTTAGCAAATTCTGATTCAGACATGATTCCTAACAAGACATTCACTGCTTTGGCATTGATTTCATACTTCTTCCTTTCTGCTGCATCGATAGGAATACTTGTTGGGTATTGATAAACTTCTTCCACGATTTCCCATACATCTGCACCAAGACTTTGCAAATATGCTTTTGTTCGTACCTTCCAGAATACCAGATTGCTTCCATTGAATAGAGGTGGCTTTATAGACATTACTCCTTCTTGACTTCCCATTGCGACGGATCTCCTTCAAGCGATCAAGCTTCTGCAGAAGAACCAGCTCTGATACCAATTGTTGGGAAAAATACTGAGAGGGGGGGGTGAATCAGTATTTACTGCATATTCAAAAAATTTTACTTTTTCACTCTCTAAAACCCATACGCTACTTTCCTTCAGTAAACTCGCGTATATATGCGGATATCCTTCATACAACTCGCGTATTAGCAGAGATCTAAATATGCAGATATTTATTAACTTAGTTCTTTGTAATATTCATTCATTTGATGTTAAGTTAACGGTAAACATGTGAAGTAACAACAGAATAAACCATCACACAAAGCATCACACATGAACACCAGGATTTTTAGGTAGAAACCGAAGTCGGAAGAAAACCACCGCTGCAGTTGCTCAGCCTTCAATATTTTATTATAGAGAAAACATCTTACAACATATGTGCTGGTGCAGACTCCTACCAGCACGCAGGCACCCACCTGCGCTCGTTTACCAGCCTCTCCTGGAAGGGAGCTCCGACCCCCTGACTCGCTTACTAGCCTCTCCTGGAAGGGAGCTACGACCCCCGATCTCGTTTACCAGCCTCACCTGGAAGGGAGCTACTACCCCCCAATCTCGTTTACCAGCCTCACCTGGAAGAGAGCTACGACCCCCTGACTGAAGGCTACACCCCTCAACACCTCTATGGACCACGTTTCATCAATTTTCACACTGGATCCAAAGCTTCCTCTAGGACACAACTTGCAGGCCACGTTTCATCATATCTTCAGACTGGACCCTTTATACTTTTAAGAACAGTCAACCATGAAACAGATACATATAACTCACTGACAGATATCAGTAAACCACCAGAACAGATCAAACATTTCTTACCACAGACTTCAGCAAACCCTAGTTTTCATACGCGCTTTCCTTTCTCTGATGTCGCGTATATACGCGCTTCCGTTCATATAAACTAGCGTATACATCTGTACATAAACTTCATTGCGCATACGCGCTTTTTCTTCAGCGAAGCCACGTATATACGCGCTTCCTCTGCGGCGAAGTAGCGTATGGATCTTCAATCATTACAGAGCTGCATACTTCTTCAGATCAGACATTCAGTTCAGATTCAACCCTTTACTTCAGACAGATGTTCGCCTCATCACAGATATAATTACTCCATTAACAGATCTAGCAAATACAAGTACATTTCAGATCTAGAAATCCCGCTTCATTATTTCTTCATAAGTGCATCATAGATTCAGATCTATCATCAAACCTTTACCCTTTTCATACAGATATACTTCATAGAGAAGTATTCATTCAAGCTCATACATTTTGCGCCCACGCTCATGATATGCACAATGAAATTCTTCTCTTTATATAGGTTTACCCTTTTTCAATACCATGAGCCAAAACAATACCATGAGCTCAAAACTACATTACTTCCGATGGTATTCTTGGACGGGGTCATTTAGACGAATCATTACCCAATACAATGGGTCAATACCATGGTGGTTACCCCTGGTTTTGCACTTTATGAGCGCTTTTTCCCATACGCGACTTGGAACGTTTATTCCCGCGTGCATACACGACTTCCCTTAGGCAAATCCGCGTATGCCTAGAGACATACTCTTTTCATCAAGATTTAGCACATGTTGAATTCCTTTCTTCATTGCCTTCTGTACACACTGTAGATACATAAGATTTAGTTCATCAAGACATGTTCTATCAAGCACAACTTCATCAAGTAAGTTGCCATCATCTTGCCATTCAAAGACAACACTCAGCATCATATTGCTAACAAACATCATTTACCAAGTCCATCAAGTGAAGAATAACTTCATCAGGTGGATTTCCATCAAGGACAACACATGTCAACAGTCACATGTCTTCATCTTCATTCAGTGGGTTGCCATCAAGGACAACACTCTGCATCATATTGCCAACACAAGATGCAGGCTGAAAAGAAAGAAGTGTGTCACAGCGAAGCAATCCAAACATAAATTTTAATGAGGCCGAATCTGAAAATGAAACTGAACGGAAGGCACCCAAAAAGCAGAAGGTGGAATTGCATGGAGAATTCAGAAAGATCAAGCCACCTACATTCGATGGAGAAAAAGAGGAGGTAGCAGAGGCATGGCTGATCAATATGAACAAGTACTTTCAGGTGTATGATTATGACAGTGGTCATAAGGCACGACTAGCCATTTACCAGTTAAAGGATAAAGCCACCTTATGGTGGGAAGAAGTGAAGAACGTGCGGGGAATAGAGGTTCACGATGTGACATGGGATAAGTTCAAACAGTACTTCAAAGAAAAGTACTTGACTGAGCATTTTTATGATGAAAAGGCTCGAGAATTCCATGATTTGAGACTAGGACAGTTGACCATGGACGAGTTTATTACTAATTTTACACCGTTACTACGCTATGTACCATACTTAAGAGACGAGAAAGCCAAGGTCCAAATATTTCTGAGCAGTTTAACCACCCATATGAAGGAGCTTATTGAGTTTGTAAATCCTAAGACAATGGATGAGGTCATTAGAAAGGCGAGGTTGTGTTATCAGCAAGCGAAAACCAAAGCAGACCAAGGAAAAGGGTTGCAATCAAGGAAAGACAATAGAAACAGTGCTGGTTCCAAAAGAGGCAAAACCAGTAATTTCAGAAGCACAGCTAGGAACTCAGTCAATAAGCAGTTCGGTAGGAACCATCAGAGGATAAGATGGCCTGGGGAAGACAAAACTGTTGAAGCTTCTAGTAAACCTGAGAAACCTCAAAATCACAGGCCACCTTTGCAGTGCTGGGGCTGTGGAGCAGCGCACTACTATCGAGATTGCCCACAGCAGGGTAAAACCAAAACAGTAACCAATTTACAGGAGGCCTCTACTATGGGAGATGTTTCCCGAAGCATACCCAGAATTAACGCAGCATTGGAGGACCGACAGGCTGATTTCCAACCTACCATGATTGAGCTAGAAGGTAAATTGTTATCCCAAACTGTTTCTATTTTGGTAGATCCGGGAGCAAGTCTAAGTTATATAACTCCTAAATTAGTAGAAATCTGTAAATTTCCAAGTCAAAAATTTAAAAATACCTGGTTTGTTCAGTTAGCTACAGGAGCTAAAAGAAGAGTTAGTGCCAAAATACCAAATTGTGCACTGCAAATCGGCGGACAACAATTAATGCTAGATTTAAATATTCTGCCCTTGGGATCCTATGATGTGTTGCTGGGTATGGATTGGTTGGAGAAGCATTGGAATCTCATATATTGCAAGGAAAAGATAGTTTATTACAGAGATCAGAATGGTAATCGCCAAGAAATTCAAGGCATAAAGAAGCTTGTACATCTGCGCCCAATTACAGCTTCCCAAATGGGAAAATGTATAAGAAAGGGATGCCAACTGTACGCTATACAAGTTGGACTATCTGAGTCTAAGGATAAAGCTGCCATGTTAGAAAATATACCTGTAGTACAGGAATTCAAGGATATATTCCCTGAAGAAATACCAGGATTACCGCCTAGAAGAGACGTTGATTTTACAATAGAACTGCTGCGAGGAGCCTCACCAATTTCACGGACTCCCCACCGTATGAGTGTGCCAGAATTGACTGAGTTAAAAATGTAGCTTCAAGAATTATTAGATAAGGGGTATATACAACCCAATGTGTCACCTTGGGGAGCACCTGTACTGTTTGTTAAAAAGAAGGATGGAACCATGCGCATGTGCATGGATTACCGACAGTTAAATAAGCTGACTGTTAAGAACCGATATCCCTTACCCCGTATTGATGACCTGTTTGACCAGGTAAGGGGAGATACTGTGTTCTCAAAGATTTATTTGCGGTCCGGTTATCACCAGATCAGAATTAAGGATGAAGATATACACAAGACTGTCTTTCGCACAAGGTATGGCCACTATGAATTCGTGGTATTATCATTTGGGTTAACTAATGCACCAGCCACTTTTATGAGACTGATGCATAGTATTTTCCACCCTTATTTGGACAAATTTGTGTTGATCTTCATTGATGACATACTGATTTATTCTAAGAATGTGGAAGAACACAAGGAACATCTACGAATGGTACTGGAGATGCTAAGGAAGCACCAGCTGTACGCAAAATTCAGTAAATGTGACTTCTTCAAAGAAGAAATAAAATATCTTGGACATCTAATATCTGAAAAAGGTATAGCAGTAGACCCAGAGAAAATCAAAACTATTATGGAATGGAAGGTGCCCCAGAATGTGGCAGATATACGATCTTTTATGGTCCTCGCTGGCTATTACTAGCGATTTATAAAATGATTCTCAAAAATAGCTTTCCCTATTACCTCCTTGCAAAGGAAAGAGAAAATATTTAAATGGACAAAAGAATGTCAGGATAGTTTTGAAAGGTTGAAGCAGTTATTGACATCAGCACCTGTGTTAAGTGTAGCAGATCCGAATAAGGAATTCGAAGTTTGTACAGATGCATGCAAAGAAGGTGTTGGGGCAGTTTTATCACAAGAAGGGAAGGTCATCGCATATGAATACCGCAAGCTGAAAGATCACGAGCAACGATATTCAACTTATGATTTAGAGCTGACCGCGGTTGTGCATGCTCTCCGAGTATGGAGACATTACTTACTTGGGAAGATATTTGTATTGAAGACTGATCATAGTGGTCTAACCAGCTATTTTAAACAAGCTGACTTAAACTCCCGACAAGCAAGGTGGAATGATTTTTTGAGCGAGTTTGATATTGATCTACAGCACGTAAAAGGAAAGGAGAACAAGGTTGCGGATGCTTTGAGCCGAAAACTGCATAGCATTTATGAGTTACATGTTAACCAAGTTGAAACCAGATTTCTAGATCAAATCATAAAAGAAGCAGACAAGGATCCTGAATATAAATATTTGTGGCAGCAAACCCAAGAAACTGAAGGACAAGATGGATAAGGGGATTATGAGATTAACTAGGACGGGTTGCTGATTTTCAAGAAGAGGATAGTTATTCCAAACAGATTGGAATTAAAAACTATGATACTGGATGAATATCATAGAAGCAATTATGCGGGGCACCCAGGATATCAAAAGATGCTGACAACTATAAGAAAGGACTACTGTTGGCCAGGCATGAGCAATGACATAGCTAACTATCTAAACAAGTGTTTAGAGTGCCAGCAAGTTTAAGTAGAGCATCGGCATCCAGGTGGATTAATGCAGCCTATACCTATTCCTGAATGGAAATGGTAGGTGATCTCATTGGACTTTATCATCGGATTACCAAAATCAAAACAAGGTAATGATTCCATAATGGTAGTTGTAGATCGACTAAGTAATTCGACACATTTCATACCTGTCCAATCCACCTATAAGACAGTGCAGATAGCAGATTTATTTATGCGTGAGATATTCAGATTTCATGGCATTCCTAAGACCGTTATCTCGGATAGAGATGTAAAATTCACATCAAATTTCTGGAAGGCACTATTTACGGGATTAGGAAATCAAATACGTTTTAGTACTGCATACCACCCGCAAAAAGACGGACAAACCGAGCGAGTAAATCAAGTACTGGAAGATATGCTGAGAATGTATGTCATGCTTAAATGGGAGGAGTATCTACACTTGATAGAGTTTGCCTATAACAATGGTTACCAAGAATCGTTGAAGATGAGCCCATTTGAGGCACTATATGGGCGGCAGTGCAGAACTCCCATTAATTGGAGCAGTCCCGAGACTAAACTCATGTTGGGACCAGACATGCTAGCGGAAATGGAATCAGAAGTGAAGAAAATCAGACAGAATTTGGAAGCCGCACAGGACAGGTAGAAAGTGTACGCAGATAAAAAAAGTTCATACCGTGAATATGAAGTTGGAGATCACGTGTATGTAAGAATTAAACCAAAGAAGAGTACATTAAGATGGGCATCTTGTGAAAAGTTAGCGCCTTGATTTTGTGGTCCTTTCTAGATACTGGAAAGAGTAGGACCGGTAGCGTATTGCTTAGCTCTCCCTAGCCATATCCGGGTGCATAATGTCTTCCATGTATCGTTATTAAAACGATATATTCATGATCCAAAACATATAATCCATTCGCAGAATATACAGGTAGTGGGTGAGCATAATGGTTAAAATAATAAGCACGATGTTAAAGACTTATATAATTAACATAAGTCTCTTTTGTGCAGGTAGAACCGGATGGAGAATTTTTGGTCGAGCCTCATAGTATAATCGACTGGAGGGAAATCATGCTCCGGAAACGAGCCATCGCCCAGGTTAAAGTGCAATGGAGGCACTTTGGACTAGAGGAGGCCACCTGGAAAGACGAGAGTTTTGTCCGGGAATCCTATCCTGAGCTTTTTGCTGAATTAAAGTAAGAACATCGGGGACGGTGTTCACTTCCAGAGGGGGAAAACTGTAACCACTGTCTTAGCTGCTGAAAAATGGTTAGACTTTTATTAATTAAGGGTTAATTAATGACTGATGTTTTATTTCAATTAGAATATTTGAACAAAATCAAATTTTGGTATTGAATAAAATATTGTCTTGTGAAAATTTACTTCATGAGTAAAAGTTGATAAAAGTAAATCAAGATCTGGAGTTAGTTGAACAGAAAAAAAAAAACAGTTTCCACAGTTACCCAAAGAAACTGTGGAATAAATAAGGAATTCCAAGGAGAGTTAGGGGCTCTGTGTAGGATAAGGAATTCTGTCATTCTGAAAAGAGATTTTTTTTCAGAACATATTGTCCTCTGGGGTTGGAGAATTGGACCGGATTGTCCCGAGCTCTCCTCCAGTATTTACTGTTTCCTTGGAGTTGGAGAAATTGGACCGGATTGTCCCGAGTTTCTCCTCCAGAATTTTCTGTGTTCAACGAAGGCCAGTCTTGAAGCATGGGGGGAGTTGTGGGATGTAATTGCCAAAACTTGTGGAAGGGAGGCAACAAATACCATCCACTGGGATAAGCTTAGATGAGTAGACACAAGAGCACCTTGTTAAGTTTTCTTTAAAAAGAAAGGGTAGAGGAAAGACTACTTCTGTTATATTTAAACTGTCTTAGTAAGTAGATCTTTTCTTCCTGTATGAAATGGTAAAATTTGCAATAGTATAAATGTCTCTTTTATTTTATTTCTCTAAGTCATCTACAACAGAAACAAATAGGTAATGTTGTCTTTTGTATAAAGTAAAATTGATTACAGACTCTTAAAAAGAAGAACTAAGTTTGTTGCGGGAAAGGAGTAGACAGAAGAACGGAGTAACAAGCTAAGCCATATTAATTAGTGAAACTTCATATTCTTTTCTTCTGAATTGAAAGGTAGAGTAAATTTTCTTAAAAAAGACAAGTTACATAATACTGGGTAGGGGAGCCGTTAACCCATAATGCTGGAAAGCCAGACTCCCAGCTTCTGGGTTGGTCGCCCCCTGTTTATGATAACACACGGACGAAAATGGTGGTCCAGGCACCCCGAGGCACAGTGTTAACCAAAATATTAGCAATTCTTGACAATGAAAAAGTGAGCTATCGAACATAACCCTCATAGAGTAGAAATTTTTATAAATGGAAAACGCAGGAAACATTGTGGTGAAAATCCGAAATGATCGCCTTCAATAAAAATGGTGTAATATATACAGTATTCAAATAAATATCAACTGCAATAGGGGTTACGAAAATGTATGCCTTATCAGGTTTATTTTCAGTACAACAGATAGAAAATAGAGCATGCTACCTCGAAAAGAACAAAACCATGAAATATTGGATGGAAAATCCCTCTGTCGAGGGTTAAAATGTTAAAATAAAATAAGAGCAGAGAGAGGGTACGCAAACCCCCGGTCAGTCCCAGCTGTAGAATTTATATACAGTAATGTTGATTAAAAGACCAAAAAACCTTAAACTAAAGTTCATGCAATGAAACCCTCAGCCGTAACCCTCGGCTAGACTCTCACTTTAATAACAGTAACGACTATGTTAACAGATTCCGAAAACTGGTGAACCCAGTAGTAGTTTCCTCAGATAAGAAAACTCTTATGAAGTTAACCGAACCCGTCAATCATTAGGGGTACCTGTAGGTGAAAGCCGAGTTAGACTTCCTTGTGGCCAAACTGTGGTACAAGCTCGTATGCCCAGAATCGAGTAGCGAGAAATATAGCTTACCTGCCAGTCATTCAGTACAATTGTTAGGAAAAGAGAATAGACAACAATAACAAAAGAAAAGAGGAATGAATGAACTGAAAAAAAATTGCCTCAGCGTTATAAATAGGAAATAAATCGAGCTATGGTATTCTAATCAAGAGGTACCTGTAGAAATTGGTAGAATCCAGAGCAGGGTATAATCCATTCTGCCAAGTCATATGACAGGTTCCATGAGAAAATCAAAACAAGCATGTGTGTATCGCTCAACAAAGAAAAAAAAAACTATAAACGAACAAGTCAGTACACCCTTGAATGATTCAGTAGTTCCTAACCATTGAAAACAAACTGAGAACTAATTCCTGCTTGAGACCTGTAAGATTTGAGCATAGCAAGAAGATAGTATACCTGAAGCCGAGGAATAGGTACCTGGCGGATGCCATTTCGCCATTCGCACTGGACGAGTTGGTAAACACTGGTTTCAACCCTAAGGTTGGCCGAGAACGTCTCCAGACCCTTCGACGAAGAAGCAACACTGAGCAAGAATTCAGTTATGACCCCGAGGTCATTATCCAACCCTAGTAAATCATCACCGTCGGATCGAGATCTGATCAATGGCACAAAGATTTCCAGGTGTAGAAAGATGGGACAGGTTTGATTGCCAAAAAATCAATTACACCAAACATATCATTGCACAATAAATCCTCTCCTAATTCCAAAGTTGCAAGTATGTGGAAATTCGCTAGAATTCACTAAAAGTGTGATGCCGTGGCTATAAACAATTAAGTGCTGTGTACATCATTTTCAAAACCAACGTGAAAGAAGTGAATTGTGATTTAACTGTTTCAGGGTGCTGGCTACGACTCTCAAAAAAATTAATTAACTTAAGAATCCACATTACGCAATTGCCATAGGTGTTAACAGATCCATAAATGAATGTTGACAGATGTCATATCTTAGCTAGCAGATTAATAATTTAGTGATGGCATCGTTATGACTTAAGGGTGGTAACATTGAAAGTAATTTTTTTTTTTTGTGAGGTAATTTTTTTAACTGTGTGATTGTTACAGTACCTATCTTCTATTGTCACATTAGATGCACTGTTAGAAATAAACTCAACCATAATTACCAAACCAACCATGGGAATCACCATATATTTCTCCCTCTATGATGATACATTATTGATTCCTATAACGTATCTCACATCACTCCTGCAGTCATTATGAGAAGAAAACTTTAGAAACATATGACTACAGTAGTGTCAATATTCCCTATTTTTTTGACTGATGCTTCTTCTTTTTCCATCTTTGCTTGTAATTTATTATTGTGTTATGGAACTTCTCAGGTCTATTCATCATAATTAACCTGCAATTAGTGGCCTTATGCCCAAATGAGTTACAGTAGAAACAAAATCCATGAAAGCATCCTTTCTTTCTTGATCTATGCAATTCTTTAATAACGAGATCCCTTTCTTTTAAGGAATTATCATCATCCATGGAACATGCCACAAGTACTTTCAAATCTTGATTAAAATCTTCTTCTTCATTTGAAAATACATCATTATCTTCATTTTTATAGTAACTCCTTACTTTTTCAAACTGTTTCCTTTTATCATGATTTTCTTTATAAGGAAATTTAGCAACATAATGACCAACTCTTCCACAAGAAAAACACTTGAAGGGAAGCTTACCTCTGAATCTTCCAGTACTTGGTTGAAGTCTTATCACAATATTTTCTTCTTCTTCTTCAGATATATAACTTGATTCCTTGACAACTTCCTTTTCTTTTCATTTTTCACATTCGTTAAAGGTAGCTTCTTTGACTTGTGAGGGACCTCCTCTTCTCATCTCAAAAGTAGTCGTGATACAATGTAGTTGAATAACATTAAGATTTTGTAGATCTTGCTTTTTTTTCAGTAGCTGACACTTTTGACTCAAAATTTGGAGTTAGATATCTCAATATCTTTTCTACTAAAGTTGAGTCTGTTATATCTTTACCCATATTCCTCATAGAATTCACAATCTCATCTAATATTAGGAATAAACTTGCAATACTTTCATCATCATGCATTCTGAAATTTTCATATTGAATTCTAAGAGTTTGAAGTTGGCATTTTTTACCTTTGCATCACCTTCATAGCTCTGAGTGATCTTGTCCCATATTTCCTTTTCTTAATTGAGCTGCATAAATTTGAAAAATTTTGTTTCTGACAAGCTTCCTAATAAAGCATTGACAACTTTTGCATTGATTTCATATCTCTTTCTTTATGTTGCATTTGTAGGAACACTTGCTAGATACTGGTAAACTCCTTCCATGATTCCCCATACATCTGATCCAGGACTTTTCAAATGAGCTCTTGTTCGTATCTTCCAGAATAATAGATTACTTCCATTGAACAATGTTGGCTTGATAGAAAATACTCCTTCATGACTTCCCATTGTGACAGATATCCTTTAAGTGATCAAACTTCTTTTGAAGGACCTGCTCTGATACCAATTCTTGGGAAAAATACTGAGAGGGGGGGGGGGGGTTGAATCATTATTTATAACTCATTCTAAACTATTACCTTTTCTTTACTAATTTCTATATGCGACTTTAATGAACCAAACTAGTGTATACACATGATTATATTTAAGCAAACTTGCGTATGTCCATAGATCTTTACTATGTAGATAACTCTTCACTTATATCAGTGCATCATTCATTCATCAGATGTTTAGTAAGCAATAAGCATGTGCAGTAAGAACAGAATAAATCATTACACATACATGAACACCAATATTTAAGGTGGAAACCCAATTCGGGAGAAAACCATCATTGTTGTCGTCTCTGTCTTCAATATTTATTATAAAGAAAATGACTTACAATATTGTACTAGCGCAGACTCATACTAGTACACAAGAACACGCCTGCAGAATGATGTAACCTTCTCTCATTCTCCAGCTTCTGCTGAAAGGAAGCTCCAACCCCCTGATCTTGTTTACCAACCACTACTAGAAGGGAGCTACGACCCCCTGATTCTCGTTTACCAGATACTCCTAGAAGGGAGCTACTACCCCATGATCTCTTTTACCAAAAAATACTGGAAGGGAGCTATGACCCCCTCACTGAAGGCTCCAACCCTCAACACCACTACAGACCACGTGTCATCAATTTTCACACTAGATCCAACAACTTCCACATAACACATGTTGTAGGCCTCTTTTCATCAGATTTTCAGACTGGACCCACTGCACAAATTTAAGCTCAAAGAAAATAGATCAAACTGAAACTTATAAACCCATAAATTCATTCATTGAATCATCAATCAACCAGCCAACCAATGATATTTAATCATAATCAACTAGCAGCATAATCAGTATTCAAACAACCTATATCTATATGGAGACATCATTGACAGAAAAAAGTAATACAATTAAATAGATCAAAAATTTCCTTTCGCACACTTCAGCAAAACCCTATATCCCATACGTGCTTTTGTTTAACTAAACCCGAGTATATACGTGCTTTCAAAGAGACAAACCTGTGTATATATCTGCAACTATTTGAGGACTGTGCAATTCTTCAGAATAAATAATCAGCTCAGATCTTACCCTTCACTTCAACAAACTTTCTCCAGATCATAGATCTAAACAATTCATAAGAGGATCTAGAAAATATATAGTCATTTCAGATCTAGAGATCCTGATCCATCATTGTATTCATAGGTGCATTATTATTTTAGATCTATCAATAAACTATAATCCATTCCATGCAGATATACTTCAGAGTGAAGTATTCATTCAATCCCTAGACACATGCACACTCATGCACTATGATCTTCTTCTCCTTATATAGTTTTAGCCTTTACCAATACCATGAGTCAAAAACACACAACTTCTGATGGTGTTCTTGGATGAAATCAAATATTCAATACAACGCTCAATACTGTGGGCTAATACCATGGTAATTCCCCTTGGTATCATAATTTTAGAGTGCAAAAGGCATACATGACTTTGCTTCTTCATACCCACGTGTATATGCGACTTCTCTTCATAAAAACTACGCATATACTAATTTTGGATGAATACATGGGTTGCATTCATAAAAGTAGCATATACATTGAGAAATATTTTCTGTTTCATTTTTCTGGCACTTACTGGAATTCCTTTCTCTGTCACAGCTGAACTGACCTGTAGAATCATAATTTTTACATCTTTAACAAGTAGGTTGCTTATCAAAAGGAAACTCATCAAGTAGCTTTCCATCAAGTAGGATGTCATCAAGGACAACATATTGCATCATATTTCCAACATCATGAAGAATCTTAATGCATGAGCAAACTTCACTCCAAGGAGCATATACCTTCAAATTCCAAGGTTTACAGAAAGAAGGACTTACAGGTTGAAAGTTATTGCCTAGATTTATTTTCAGAAGGGGAATAAAATCACTGGTACATTGATAGCGGATGCTCAAAACACATGATAGGTGATAGAAACAAACTCCTATCATACAATTCTCTAGAGAAAGAAAAGAATGTTACTTTTGGAAATGAATCTCCTGCTGTCATTAAAGGAAAAGGTTCTGTTTTTCTAAAAGAAAAGGTGAAATATAACAATGTTATGTATGTAGATGGATTAAAGCACAACCTATTAAGTGTGAGACAAATGTGTGATCAAGGAAATGAATTTGTTTTTAGTTCAAAATAATGTGTAGTACGTGAACTTGACATGGGAAAAAATGTAATAAAAGGAACTATAACACCAAGCAATCTGTATCTATTGAAAGGTGGTCAAGAACAATGCTACTTGGGTAAATCTTTAGAAAATTGGTTATTGAACAGAATTTTGTGACATTTTAGTTTCTCTCAAATAAGAAAATCTAGTAGAATCAAAGTTGTTCATGATCTTCCTAGCATCACTCTACCTGAAAGTACCATATGAAAATCATGCCAATTTGGTAAGGAAACCAGGGTACAATTCAATGCTAAAGAAGGATTAGTAAGTAAGCCTCTTGAACTTATACATACTGATATATGTGGTCCTATAAGGAAAATTTCACCTCGTGGAGAACAATACTATATTTTATTTATTGATGACTTCTCTAGAATGTGTTGGATGAGTTTACTGAAACATAAAGATGAATAATTTGAAAAATTTAAGATCTTCAAAGCTTTGGTTGAAAATGAATTAGATCTAAAAATCAAATGCCTTAGATTTGACTGAGGAGGAGAATATATATTAGATGAATTCTTTGATTTTTGTGAACATCATGGCATAAAAAGATAGTTTTCTATAGCTAAAACCCCACAACAAAATGGCGTGGTAGAAAGGATGAATAGAACAATTCAACAAATGGCTCGTGCTATTCTTGATGAATCTAGAACTCTCGATACCTTTTGGGGAGAAGCAACACATACTGTAGTAAATATTCTGAACAAGGCTCATGTTCAGGTGAACAATGATAATACTCCTTATGAACTCTAGAATGGTAGTCTTCCCACGATAAAGCATTTTAGAGTTTCCGGAAGAAAATGTTTTATCAAGAACAATGATGACAAATATTGGTAAGTTTGAACCTAGAGCAAATGAAGGAATATTTATTAGTTACTCTTCTAGAAGTAAATCATATAAATTTTACACTAAAAGACTTTGGAATATTGTTGAATGTATTGATTTTGTAATTGACGAGTCTCTCTCAGCTCCTAAAAGGGAAATAACAACAACAAATGAAGATGATGATGATGTATATTTTGCCGCATCAAATAGCAACAATATAGAAGGCTAACCCAATGAAGCACCAGAAGAAGATCTATCTGAAAAGGCTCCATCCAGGTAGGTTCAAAATAATAATCCAGAATATCAAATTTTGGGAGAAAAGGGATCAGGTGTCCAAACAAGAAGAACTCTTGTATGATCTCCTAGCTATCTGGTAGTCCTATCCACTATTGAACAATAGAATGTAAAGAAAGCTAGTAAAGATGAATGTTGGATTCAAGCCATGAATGAAGAACTTGATCATATTGAAAAGAATCATACTTGGGAATTGGTTCCAAGACCTCATGATAAAAATGTGATTGGAAAAAAATGGATATTCAAAAACAAGTTAAATGAAAATGCAGATGTTATTAGAAAAAAAGCTAGACTTGTTTGTAAAGGGTATGCTCAACAAGAATGTATAGACTTTGAAGAGACATTTTCTCCTATAGCTACACTTGAAGCCATAAGAATGTTTCTTTCTTTTTCAAGTTTTCAACAAATCAAAGTATATCAAATGGATGTTAAATCTTCTTTCCTCAATAGTGATATAGAAGAATAAGTTTATATAGAACAACCAGAAGGATTCATTCTGGGGAATGATGAAAAAATTGTTTGAAAACTTAAAAAGGTTTTATATGGTCTCGAACAAGCTCCTCGAACATGGTACTATTGTCTTGACAAATATCTTCATCAATAAGGCTTTACAAAGGGATCTGCAGATAGTAACTTATATACAAAAATTGAGAATGATAAACTGTTGATTCTAGTTTTTTATGTTGATGAAATAATTTTTGGAAGTAATGAAGAGTCCATGAGTTAGAAATTTTCTTCCGTTATGCAGCAAGAACTTGAAATGTCATTACTTGGGGAATTAGAATTTTTCCTTGGCTTACAAGTGCAAGAAGCAACAGATGGCATATTTTTATCACAAGAAAAATATCTTAAGAAAAGTTTGAAGAAGTATGCGATGGAAGACTTCAAACTTGTGAGCACGCCAATGGTAAATGGATCTAGCCTCAGTTCTCATGATGCTTCTCCCATAGTGAATCAACCAAAATATAGATCTATTATTGGAAGTCATCTTTATCTAACCAGGACAAGACCAGACATTAAGCATGCAGTTGGGATTTTTGGACGATTCCAAGCTAATCCAAAAGAGTCTCACCTTCAGGCTGTAAAAATAATATTCAAATATCTACAAGGGACTCAAGAATTTGGTCTATGGTATCCAAAGAATGTTTATCTCAGTCTTCATACTTACAAAGATGTGGATTGGGCTGAAAATGTTGATGATAGAAAAAACACTAGTGGTGTTGCATTCTATATGGGGCCCCGATTAGTATCTTGGTTCAGCAAGAAACAAAGTTCTATTGCCTTATCTAGAACAAAAGTAGAATATGTGTTTTCCGCATCATGTTGCACACAACTCCTTTGGATGATGCAGAATCTACAAGACATTCAAATCAAATGTTCACCTCCCATCTCCATTTTATGTGATAATACAAGTGCCATTAATATCCCAAAGAATCTTGTTATGCATTCCAAGACCAAGCACATTCCTATCAAGTACCACTTCCTATGTGAACAAGTTCCTGAGAAAAAGGTTAAATTGGAGTATGTTCCCTCCAAAGAATAAGTTGCTGATATATTTACTAAACCTCTTTCTAGGGAAGCATCCGAATATCTCAGACAGAAGCTGGGAGTTGTCTCTGCCTCTGTGATCAAATCTGCTTAATTTCAGAAGTTTAAATTCGATACACTGGTTTCATAAAGATGAAGCACATATAAACATGAGTTTATATGCATAAAACCATGTATGGGTTTTGCTGATAGAAATTCTTTGGGTCAGCGCTCAGAAAAATTGTGGTGTTGTTGGGTAATCTCTATTGTTGTTCCAGTATTCATATTTCTGTATCATTCTCTGATGAAGATGATTTGATGAATTGGTTGTTGAAGGTGTTCAGGATGCATAAGCTTAGGGGTAACACCTGGCTTGCCGGAAAAGATGCATTTTGGGAATTATGATATATGATCTCTCCCTTGAGATCTTTTGGTCTTGTTTATGAAAAGTAATTTCTATAATTTGATGAAAAGGGACTGTTGACACTGATGATGTAAATTGTTATATTCAGTCATGTAAGGAATTTTTCTACTTTGTAAACCCACTTGGTTCGGTATTTGAGTCAATTAGGTAATTCCACTTGGTTGGAGCTTTGATGTAAGTATGAGTCCTTGGTGACCATACTCGGTTGAGTTATAGAGTCTGAAAAAAAAATTCTCTGAGGATTCGGCATGGCCTTAGGGGGAGCATGGTTAAAATAGTGCCCTTTACTGTTGATGTCAAAGGGGGAGAGTATTTTGGGTGTTTGAATAATGGTTATGTTTAATGTATCTATCTGTTTTGGTGATGAAACACCATCATGGTTGCCATGAAGTCCAAAGGGGGAGATTTTTGGCAATATGATTCTTATGTCTTAATATGTTGTCCTTGATGGCAACTCTCTGGTAAAATATGGAGTATATGTCTTCAGTAGAAGCTTAGGAGTCTATCAGAATAAATTTTAATGTACAACATAAGATTGGGTGATATTTATTTTGAAGGTTCTATATGTGGGTTTGTTCAGGCCAAGTCACATATACACGCAGATAAGAACGATCCAAGTTGCGTATGCCTTTTGTGCTCTAAAAATAAGATACCAGGAGGCTTTACCATGGTATTAGCCCACAGTATTGAGCATTGTGTCTTCTATTTGATTCCGTCCAAGAATACCATCGTAAGTTATGTGTTCTTGACTCATGGTATTGGTAAAGGATAAATATATATAAGGAGAAGAAGTTCATAGTGCAAGTCTTGTGCATATGTAAGGGTTATCACTAAATAATTCTCTCTGAAGTATATCTACATAGGATGAACTCTGTTTTATTAATAAATATAAATCTATGATGCACCCTTTGATAGATTGATGGATCAAGATCTCTAGACTTGAAATGACTATGATCTTGCGTGATCTATTGAAGAGATGATTAGATCTAAGACCTGGCGCATGTTTGCTGAAGTGGAGTGAAGAAATCTGGGTAAGTTCTATAGATCTGAAACATTCTGCAGAATTATTATTTGCTTATCTATACGCTAGTTCGTATTAGTAAAAGCGTGTATATACGTGGCTTTGTCTCAGAAAAGGCAAGTATGGAAGTCAGGGTTTTCTAAAGCTTATTATAGAGGTTTTCTGTTTATTGTTCCTATATTTCTGACGTTTATCAATGAAGTATTCATGTAGATCTAGGTTTCTTGAATGCTGTATATGCTGCTAAGTTGGTTATGTACAAATTTGATCAATGAGTGAGTAAATATGTTTTATGATGACTGATTGATCAAGGGTTCTGCAATACTGAAAGGATATCTGACTAAAAGCCTCAGATCTGGATCTAAGACTGAACATATTCTGAAAAATAGTATTCACGGATCTATACATAGGTTGGTGTTAAGGAAAGCACATATAGATGAGGGTTCAGTAAAGCAACGTAGCATATGATTTTTGAGATAATGAGTGTTCAAGGTTGAATTTGATTCTGTATAATGATTATGAAATTTGGTTATTACAGTGATCTCACTATTCTGATTAATGTGTTGGGTGAAGTTTATTGTTATTGATATTTATGAAGGGTTGTGTTGAAGTCGTGTGATCCAGTATGAAAATTTATGAAACGTTGTCTACAGTGATTCTAAGGGTTGAAGCCTTCAGTGTGGAAGTAGAAGCTTCCTTCCAGTAGAAATCGGTGTTTTGATCAGGGGGTTGAAGCTCCCTTCTAGTAGTGGCCGGTAAATGAGATCAGGGGGTTTTAGCTCCTTTCTAGTTGAAGATGGAAAAAAATAGAAGGTTACATCCTTCTACGGGTAGATTCCTGCGTACTGATACGAGTCTGCATCAGTACAATATTGTAAGTAGTTTTCCATATGATAAATATTGAAGACAAAGATGTGAGCAGCAGTGGTTTTCTCTCGAATTGGGTTTCCACCTTAAATCTTGGTGTTCATGTGTGTTTCCCTTATGTGATGATTTATTCTGATGTTATTACACATATTTACTGCTCAACAAACAGATGCATAAATGATAGTTTGAGTTAAACATTGGTTCTGAATTTTTTTCTAACATTAAAATTATATCAGTATATGCAAGATTTTGTTGGTATATGCACGTGTATACACAAGTTGGTTTCATTAAAGCCATGTATGGAATTTAGTAAAGAAAAATTTAAAATTATCAGTAAGCTCTAAATACTGATTCACCCCCTTCCCTCTCAGTATTTTTCCCAACAAAATTTATGTTTAATTTCAGAGAAGGCCGAAAAGAAAGATGCTAAAGGTGAAATATTTGAAGCACCATAATATAGCATGCCATTTGTGTTATAGACACCTTGCAGCCTATGGAAGACTACTATGGAATGCCAAGTTTCCTATTTATTTTGAACAATTATTTTATGTAGAATTATTTTTGGGGATGAAACCTAATTATAATGACCTTCCTTATGAATTTTTTGGTCATAGGAAAGGTCAATTATGTGACCATAGGGGTTCTAAGCGTGATGCTTAGTTTCCTCGCCCTGAAGCATCATTGGTAAGCAGACCTCCTGCAATTATTTTATGTAGAATTCTTTCTGGGAATGAAACACAATTATATTGACCTTCCTTATGATTTTTTTGGTCCTAGGAAAGGTCTATTATGTGACCATAGGGGTGCTAAGCGTGATTCTTAGTTGCCTCGCCCTATGCCAGAATTGGTAAGCCGACCTCTCATTTAGTTTTTTTATTGAAGTTCTACATTCCCATTCAATTTTAAAACATTAAATGTTAATTTTAATAAATTTACATAAATTTATTATACATGTGTATATATATGCAATTACACATTGTGTAGGTTCCCCATTCTCGAGATGATATCACAAGGAGGCCGTGGAAAATACATTGTATCCAAATTTTCTATTTAATTGATAAACACAACATTTTTTTTGATGTAGTCTTTTTATAACTTAAAAATTTTATATTTACTTTTCTATATAACTTGATACTTGTAACATTTTATACATTGTTATATTTTCTTTGGATAGTTGAACTACATTTAATTTTATTGAATGATTTTAAATTTTGGATAGTTGTTACATTTGGCATGTCATCACATGTTGTTATCTGATGGACACATAATCCTTTTAGGTTTTTTATGGAATCTCAATAGACTTAGGGAGTCCAAGAGACCCTGGGATATGGAATCCAAGGGTCACTCCATTTATGATAAATATGTATCATTATGAGTAATATAGAAAATTGAGCTTATATTTGTATCCTATTCTTCCTATTCCATTGTTGAGCCTGACATGGTATCATATTAGGCAAATTTTGGACCTTCCCTAGTTTGACCCATTGGTTTTTGTGGCCATTCTCTCTAAGTTTTTCATAGGAGAAAATGCCAGTGGAGTCTACCAAAGCAACAAAATTTGAATAAGCCTTTCTATACCCTATTATGTAGAAAATGTTTCTCTGAGACTTGTCACTCTGCCATCATTTAACCCTAACGATCCATTACTAGTGATGAAAAATTTAAATGCATGGAATGTTACTTATGATTTAGGTGACTCTGAGCGCTCTTACATTCTATAATTATGTCTCTCAGCTTACCATTTCTATCACAATGATTTTCGATGAGCGTTTCAACTCCCACTAACATACTTCCAATTTGATGCAACGCCCCTTAGACGTGGGATCACTTCCTAATACAATGATTTCCTTCTTCGCATGTTTGCAGTGAATCTAAATTGACCAACTGTTCTTAAATGAGATTCAAACCCTTTGAGGAATTTTCTTAGTCGAATGAGGAAACTTTTTTTTTTTCTAAGTAATCGTAATCTATTAACAACAAAAATTATGTAAAGTAGGCCATATCCAGATCCTTGCCCTATGTAGTGGCATTTTGATCAAAAAACCCATGTTTGACACTTCCCTTCAAGAGGGAAACCAGTGCAGCGTGTTTTTCAAAAATAGTCCCACGCAGGGGAGACATGAAGTTCTGAGTATTGATATCATAGCTAACAGAAACTAAAACATGAACAATATAACAAACAGTAACATGCCCTGAAGAAGGGGCAAAGACAGAGTACAAAAAACACATTGAGAGGGAGGTGCTACTCATCAGGAGCTTCTTCTTCAACCCTGCACCAGAGATCATCCGGTTCCCCATCCTCCTTGTAAAGGTCCTCAACTGAATAAATCACCTTCCCGATTGTAGGAGGAATCTTCACCATGCTCGCTTGTTCCTTGGCAGTCTGCGCCTCGCTCGTATTCATCCTTTTTCTATCCTACCCAGAAACCTTGACAGCACTGAGAAGGTTATCAGTAGTAGTGATCAGAGTCCCAGGTGAAGGAGGAGGGTCCAGTTCAGCCTGAGCTTGACCATTTTCATCAGTTCTCGCAGTCGGCGACCTGCTGGGCTGACCCGCCTCACCTTGGCTCACATTGAACTGAGTGGCCTTGCCCTTCTCATTCTTCAAGTCCATGCTATCATTAACCTTCATACCAGTACTTTTCCCCGAAATATGAACATCTTCAGTGCTGCCGTCATCCCTGCCCGAGCCAGGAGCCACGGCCTTAGGAGATTCCGCAAAGACAACAGTGATGGAAGCCGTCACTGTGGGACGATTTAGAGAACTGTTAAAAGTAAATTGAATAGTATGGGGATGGGCAGGAAGAATCAGGGGTAAGGGGGCATGAAAGCTACGCCCAGAGCAGTGGAGGCGACCCCTGTGAGCAGTGGAATGGCTGTCAAGATTCGCAGAAGACTCAGAGGAGGTATTGGAGGAGGTGGGGGTGTGCTGAATGCGGCATCTAGTGGAGCACCTTCTGCTACGCATTCTATGCCTGAGACGCGGCATCTCCTCAGATAGAATAGTAGTGTGGGGAGGCAAAGTCAGGACCAGAGACAGGGGCGTTTGAGTTGGCAAGGTGACCGTGGCGAACATGCAGGAGCCTGCAAGAGAGAGGTGGAAGCTGTCACCTAGCTCCAAGCAACAATGGAGACTAGTTCTCTTCCCAGTAACAGTGCCCGCGGAGGAAAGCTCAACATCCGGATTACAGCACCTCTGAACGGGATGGGGAGAACTGCTGAAGCCATACCCTCGCGCCATTCTATCATTCCAATCAATCGTGCAACAATAAGTTCCTGACATTACACCTTCATAAATTTGAGCAGGAGTCATGGCCTGGTCGTAGCGTGCTCATAAATTTGAGCAGGAGTCATTCGGCTCAATCGGAGGCAAGATTGAAATGAGCGCTATGGTTTAAATGCATTAAAATCTGAACGATCATATTGATGAGCCGAATGACAATTTTGGGCCAAGTTGGCTCATGGCATGCCAACCTGCCATCTGCCCATCCCATCACCTTAATTTCCTGTATCGTCACCCGCATCCGGGGGTCGAATGAGGAATTGTTAGCAATTGATCGATCGATGAATTGTTCTAAAAAAATTCCATACTTCTAAATTGCAATGGAAAACCAACACTCCCCATACTCAATGGCATCATGAACAGAGATCAAGTCTTCATCGTCATGTCCAAATTGAGCAACAATATCAATACCGATGATCCCGAGGTCTAAAGCCAAACATTTTTCTGATCTTGAAACCAGACTTCTAGTTTGGATAGTTTTAGTATATCTACAACATACTACCTAGAATCAAATGGTCACACTTCAAGCTAACAATCCTTGATTAGATCAAGTGTATATGTGGCCATTCAGCCCTTGATTGGCAAGCCTAGATGAACCACATTGCACTCAAATGAATTCTTCTCCAAGAATCCATTCCCTTCTTGCATCAAGAAGCCCTTCAAAACATTCATGGATTGCAAGGATTAACATGGCAAAGAATCGAACTTGAAAGCTCAGAATTCTTCGTAAAACAGAGACGAGGACTTGAGCAAGATTGGTACCGATACATTCAAGCAAGTTCTCATGCAAGGAAACTGTTGATGTTTTGGCGATACATACCTGTGTGACTTCACAACCCTCGTCTACTGTGCTCCTCCATATTTGTTTAATAATTTCGATCTATCTATCATAGCTAAACTCTTTCTATCCATCGGTGATACATCTTCACATATCGAGGTTCCCATTTTAGGCCACAATATTATCGAGACTAACATCAGTTTCATCCTTGTAGCCCTACGCATAATGAGCCCACTCCTCCTTAGCTCCTCCTCGGCTCCTCGGTCTCCACAATACCACTTCCTATTCTTATACTCTCAACTTTATGCTCCTCCTCCCATACTTGGTGAAGCCTTGTTATTTTCTATGAATGTAGAATTGAGAGAAGTGGTTAAGGATAAGCCTTCTCCATTGGGAATTGATTGCTCTCATTGAAAGGCAGTAGATCCGAGGGACTCAAATGAGGTAGAAAATGGGCAGGTCATTTGGGAACCCTAGGATTAAGTTTTTACCTGCTGGCATCATTTTATGATAGTAGTTTCCAAATGATTCTTGGTGTTCTCCTTCAGCGTTGAGGAGAAGTTCATTGGTTCCTTTCTCGTGCACTGAAAAATGTGATTTATAGGCCAATACATATGCATGTAGGTTGTTCTATTTAATGTACGATGAATTGTTGTGTGTTTTGTATTGTGATTACTTCGTACTATTTATATCTAATTAGAAGCCCAAAGAAATGAGTTGAAGAAATCCTATTATGTATGTTAACTCCAACGTTAGCGTTGATGGGTAAATATATTCTTTGCGTAGTTTCATGTGTATGTGTTGTTCATTATATGTTGGCATGCATTGGTACAATATTCAATAGGGTCATTTTACTATTATTATTGGGTTATTTCCTTTTTAATATTAAATTTGTGATGTGTAGTGAATAATTTGTAGCAGCTGCAAAGGTTCATAGAATAGAGAAATAATTTATAGAGGGCCCAAATCCACCTCCACTTTCGGTTCACTATATTTCTATAAAATAATCTTTTGGAATCGATAGTGGTGCATTTCTAGTTGAAACACTTTTTAAGGCCTTTATTTTCCTACTAAGACAATGGCGAGACTCAATGCTTTCTTAGAGTTATTAAGAAGTATAATAATTTATACAGGTGAAATCGCAATTAAAGTCATCAATGACACTCTCACAGATAATCAAATCTCTCTCCAAGATGCACAAGAAAAGATTGATTTTTTGCAACTTGAGTCACAACTACAACAAGATGAGATTCAACAAAAGAGTTGTCATCCTGAATTTTTTTTTTTTTTCAGAACATTGAGACAAAATCCCATCAAAAAACATTTCAGGCCACTGAGCCCAATACAAGAGGATATTTCAAAAAAGACACCGGTGTAGGAAAAATAAAGACACAGGTGTAGGAAGTAGCATGGCTCATGAAAGGAAAAATATTTCTGACCTTTGTGGGAAACATCAACAAGGTAGGAAGCTTCAAAAAACTTGAAAGGTATGTCAAGCTTCAACATAAAGGTGGAAAACAAAGCTTTGGGCATTTGAAAAGGTTGACATTGTAAAAATGCAGCACTGAGGAAAAACACAACGAAATCTACAGAAAATGAAGCGAGCTCAAAATTCAAGTTTTGTTGGGTCTTTGAAGAAATTTTATCAACAAATGGAGAAAATTTGAAAACATGATATACTCATGTAGGGGAATATGAAATTGGAATCTTGAATGAGCAATTCACCACTGGATTAGAAAACACAACACTTTTGTTTGATCGTAGCACAAACCTGTGAGTGCAATGCCTCCCTTGCAACCTTTTCATAACGAACCCCAAGCACTTTAGAACAACATTTCGATGGAAAAATGAAAGGATATGTGGTATTTTTGGAGGTTAACCAAATATTTGAACTCCCAAGGTGGCTAAATGAAAATTTCAATGTTTTTGGTTACAATACTAAAGCTCAATAATAATAGTGAAAAAATTGTCAGAAGCATATAACTATCCTCCTAACTGTTGTAGTAGTGTGATTTCATGGAAAACTTTTATTTTACAATATAACTAGGAAAATTTACCGTGCAAATTTGTGGCAATGATGATAAGACATGACACCATGAAATCACCCATGATTTTAAATTAGATATGATCTAGACTCACTTAACTCGACCTCTTAAGATGTTAATGACAATTTTCATGATCCTTTAGACACTTTGACATAATTACATTCAATAATGAAAACTATATTCTACATTAAGACTAATATCTTGATCTCTACAAGATCATAACCTTACCTTTACACATATTCCAAAATAATTTGAAAGACAAAACCTATTGCCTAACCACTATAATTATACAATGCTAACATTGGCTCCAATAAAGATGGAATTATCCCTGTGAGGTGCCAAGAATACCATAGACATGTGTAAGGACATTGGGATTATTGACTCCTTAGCTTGACTCAAAAATGACTCAAAATTACTAAAAAATTATTACATTTTGAAAATGGCAGCAAACCATAAAAATCTTAGGGCCTTCTCTTCATGCTCCAAATTCTAGTGACAACTTCCCACACCTGCAGTGATTAAATTGAATGGATATATACAATGAAGAGATCAAAACTAGTCTAATTTCAAGTAACATAATTCTTTATAAACCTGCCATTTATAGGCCCTCTAGCAAGAAATTTCGCTGTCAAAATTTTCAGCGAGTATGCATTGCTCGCATGAAATGCTACAATTCTAAATGTTCCTTTCCAAAGGTTTTCAAAATTTCCATGTTTAAGTTTCTCCTCTTTTCTAGCATCCCATTTAAAAAAAAAGGTCACCAGCCTGAAAGTCTTCAGCCTTTGTCCTCTAATAAAAAATATTCTTTATTTTATATCGAATTGCCTCAGCTTTTTTTACACCTGCTCTATTGTTTGTTGACGTTGAATTTTCTGGCTTATTCTCCTTTGTAAATCATTTGGTTCTACCTCCACTTCATGCAATAAATTTATTACTATAAATCCCAAGGAAGAAGGAAAAACAACATCTATTCCATACACTATTTGAAAAGGTGACACACGAATTGAATTTTTAGTGTTTACCCGATCAACCCAAAATGCATAGATCAACTTCTTGTGCCATGTTTTCTTATTTTCTTGCAACAATTTCTTTATGATATTCACCAGACTCTTATTTGAAGACTCAGTTAAAGCATTACCGTATGAGTAATATGAAATGGATTTACTGAGTAAAATATGATATTTATGAAAAAATTAAACCATTTTCTAATACTTGAAAACAAAAGCATTATCTGTGATTATTCTATGAGGACAATTGTGCATCGTGACAATATTATCATCCAGAAAGTTAATGATGACTGTGCCTACCTAGTTGGTATTGCTTCTATCCACTTTGTAAAATAACATGTGGCTGTAAAAATCCATTTTTGCTAACCTGGAGATGATGGATGGATTTCCCGAATGAAATCGAAACCTCGCTAATGGAAAGTGCTCCAACTACAAATGATTTCAAGGGTAAAGGTAAGAGATTTATTTTTCATTCAAAAAATTGGCATTCAAGGCAACTTGATACCCTTTTGTAAACATCAACAAATAACGTTGGCTAGTAAAAAATAGCCCTCACAATATTATTAGTTGTGGATTTCCAAAAATGGAAACGTCCCCAATCTACTGGGTGAAATTCCTCCATAACTGTTTATGCCTCATCTTCAAATAAAAAATTTAACAACATACCTCCTGAATCTTTCCAATAGAGAAACTGATTCAAAATCCATAATTTTAAAGCCTTGAAATTCACAAACCTTGATTTTATTTTGGTCAATTATGGAGGAGCCTGTAAATGTTGCAAAACATAAACTATGTCAGCATACCATGGAGAATAAAGAAACCTTTCAGATACCTGTTGAGAATATTTTTCATTGTTGTCATCACACAAACCATCTATGAAATTTAATCCCCATAAACATAGATTCGAATCGGCCATCAATTTTTCTAATCCTTGACCCTTTATTAGCTTGGTAGGCTTGATCTCCACAAAATACTCTAGAATTGATGTGATCCATCTACCTCTTCTACCTTCAGGATCAGGTTGGGTTAAAATTTATTTCACAACATCATTTAGGACATAAGAAATCACATGTGAATGAAGCACATAAACTCAAAAATATTTCAAGGCTTTAACCAATGCCTATGCCTGCCTCTCCATAATATTATATTTAAGTGAATTATATCTTAAACATCCGCTAAATAAGGCTATGGGCTTCTCGTTTCCTTGTTTATTTTTCTGCATAAGGACTACTGCAATTGTTTGTTCAGATGCGAAAGAAAAAATGATAAATTCTTTAGTGTAATTTGGACTTGCTAGAATAGGAGCACTAGCCAAGGCTTGTTTTACCTCTTAAAAATATTTCTTAATTTCAATACTCCATCTAATTTCACTTTCCTTCCTTAGGATGTTAGTGAAAAAAATTGTAATTTTTGGTAAGTTGGTAATGAACCTTCTCAACAAATTAACTTAACCCAAAAATGACTAAATCTCCTTCTTATTTGTTTGAATGTCAATTTTATGAATTGTAGCTACCCTGTTTGGATCAATTTTGGTTCCATCCTTTGATTTTATATGCCATAAACATTTTCCATCCTCCATTGTGAAATGTGGCTTCTTTTGGTTTAGGGATATTCCATACTTAACACACTTCTCAAAAAAATGTCTTAAATGGTTGAAATGATCAAAATCAGAATTTGAAAATATAGTGATATCACCGAGATAAATCACAATAAACTAATCCTTTTCATCAACAAATGCAATATCCATGGGCTTTTGAAAAGTGTACCCTACATTCATCATCCCAAAGGGAATTTTCGCATACATGAAAGTTCCCCATTGAGTTCTAAAAGTTTTCTTTTCTTGGTCATCAGGGTTTACCAAGATTTGATTGTATCCTCAGAATCCATTAATCATGGACATCCCTCTACATCCAACCACCATTTTTAGTATGTATTCCATCTTAAGAAAGGAATAATTGTATTTAAGAAACACCTTCGTGAGGTTTCTGAAATCAAATCAAAGCCTTATCTCACCAATCTTCTTCCTTACATGTACCAAATTAGAAATCCATTTTGAAAACCTTAAAGGAACAATTTTTTTTAGGTCAAACAATTTTCTAACTTGCTTTTGAATAAGAGGAAGTAAAAAAGGATTAGTTCTTCTCATATTCTATTTAAAATGATTTTGATCTTTTTTTATTGGGGTTGTATGTTGAATGATGTTCTTATCATACATTTTGAGGTCCTCATATCCCCATGAAAAAACATCCAAGTACTCCTTCATGAGATCAAGTTATTTATCTCTATCTTTAGGAGTTAAGGATATTGAAATATTGACAATGTTTTGTTGTTATTTTTTCCCTTTATTGCATTCTTCTACTTCCATTTTAGTGGGAACTATTTTTGGATTCTTTGCTACATCATTCTGGTTAAATAATTTTTCAATAGGAACCAAAAGGTTCGAAATTGTGTTTTTTTTTTTACTTTATAAGCTCCATATCTATTATCTGTTTTTGAAATTCACCAAAATATGAACCTAAATCATGTTTTTCACCCCCCCCCCAAAATAATTTTCTTCATCTATACAAAAATTAGAAAATTATTCATTCATTTGTGGAAAATTATCAGGTTTCTTGTCACCTTTGGACACTTTCCAATATTTTACATTGTGAGGGACTGTTGGTCTATTTTTGAATTGTATTTAATACTTCCTATTGGGATTAATATGAATGCTAAACATTTTATCTGAGGTGGCCAATACATTAGCTATCACATTATTCTCTCTAGGAATCACAGATGAATCATATTCTAAAAATAATTGCAGCATTTATAGGAAAAAATTCCTATAGGCCCTCAGCCTAGGGTGTTTAGTTTGATACAAACCTTTGATTTAACTAATAAATGGCTCTGAATATCCATGAACTGCAATCCTCTTTTCTCCCAAATCTTTCAAAGTGTGAAATCCAAAAACTTACTCTTCATACTCAACCATATTGTTTGTGTAGTCAAAGGTTAATTTGTAAGAACATAACCTTGACTTTTCCACCTCTGGGATCATTATCCACACACCAACTCGAACCCCTTCTTTATTGTATGCTCCATCAAAATCCATGTTCCAAAGTCCCTCTTTAACTTCATTATGTTTTGATTTTGTTTTTTGTAATTCACCTTCATTCTTCTCTGATATGATGTATATGTTTCTATTATCTTCCTCCAAACATAAATCATTATACAATATGAAAGATTCCATATCAGAATGCGCCAAATAAATAGAATTATCATTAGTTCATTCCTTTCTACTTACCATGTAATCCATCAAGGTTTATCAGTACAATATTCTTGGTTTTACAAAAGCAGTAATTGTGGCATATGCCATGTCCATCTTTAAATTACTCTAGAATTTTGCAGACAATGATATTGAGAGAAGCATACTAAGTTTTGGTGGAATATGAACAACAAATATGTCCAGCACTAGGCTCTTTTTTTTGGATTTTAGTGAGATATGCCATCAAATCCTTGATCAAACCCAAACATTTTACCTTACATGAATCAAAGGAGACAAGATATTTGTATGGCCTTGTTGTGTCTAAACCAAGTTTTTACATGATAACCTTTGGCATTAAGTTATGTGATGCACCCGAGTCTAAAATTTAATTGTGTAGAATCAAACCATGCAAATTAAAGCTGACATAGAAATGTGGCATCACTATCATGAGAATCTCCATCAGATTTTGTACCAAAAATCAATTTAGGATGATCATCACTCAAATTGACAGTGTCTGAAACATATCTTGCCTTCAGTGCTCTGACAATTTGAATCTTCTATACATCGTTATTAATCAATTCATTAAATGAAATAGAAATTTTGATTTTCGATATCTCATTTTCTACACTGAAAGATTATTGACCTTTCTCTACCTCTTTGATGGTTGTGTATTTCTTTTCAGGAATCTCCTTTAGAGGATCAAATTTCTTCTTGTTGGAAGTAGATGCATTAACTTGGCATTTCTTTGGAGGATTTACTGGGACTTTTCTATTTCTCAAATTATACTTTATTTTTACCTCCATGATGGCATTTTTGTACCCCATCTTGTAATATTCTGATTCCATATGCATGCTATCTTCTTGTTGCTAAAAAAAATTGTCTTCTTCTTCTCTTTTCAAAAATACAATGTCCTCGTTCTACCCAAAATAATGAACTGATCTTCATCTTCTCTTGTTTCTTCATCTTCTACATAATTCTATTGAAAAGGAGGCCTAATTTTCTACTGATCTCCTTGGTTTCTCTTCTCCCTTTTCTTTATTTATACTCGAGACCTCCAAAAATTTGGATTTATTACTTGAAGAGGATCCTTTTCATCTCTACCAAAAACTTGTTATCCATGGTCAATATCTCAACAACTTCTCTATTTTTCTCACCATGACATACAACTTGTTATTTGATTAATATGAAGCCTCCTCTTTAAATCCTCTTTTCTTAACTTTCATTTTGGCCTTCTTGTTCAACAAATTTTCTTCCACTCAAACATCATTCTTCTACATATCCTCCAAAGTGGCTAGATTCATTTCCCTAAACTAATATGAAAGCTAAACATAAAAAATATCCGGGTAGTGAATCAAATGTTGTCCTGGACGAGGATTTAGTTAATCCAGTATTGAATTATATACTTTATTAAATATTGCAGAAAAATCCTAAAATTATTCTCTTGGAACTCTCTTTAAGTTGTCATACTCAGCCAATATTTGAAGAAGGTTATTTTTGACTTCCCATCGGGCAAGGTTTTTTTTTTCAAGCTATTATAAATTGGAAATACTCACAACTAGACAAATTTTGAACCATTTCTTGACTTCTCTCGAAACATTTTGGGAAAAAACCTCAATTTAGCTCCCTCATGGTCCACCTCTTCAAAGTCTATGAAATCATTAAAATTATCAATATGTTGTTTTAGTTGTAATAACCCATGTATCATCGAAATAAGGAAATACTTGATCATAGTTTTTTGGAAAATCATGCATCGGGCATTGTAGATTCAATGCAGCATAACAGAAAACCATGATTGTATGGGATGGGATACTAGTGGTTTTTGGGGTCTTAAATGAAGATAAGGAAGGTAAGGGGACTGATGTTTGAACATTTTATGATGGATAAGGAGTAACAATAATAGAAACATAAGGATAAAAACACAATGAGATGTTCAATGGAGCAGAGAATATTGGGGCAAAATTACTTGGGACAAATTCTTGTAATTTGGAGTAATTAGTAGTAGCTTCCTGCAAATGATGGAAAAAATGTTCCAACTTATGGAATTGTCTCCAAATAACTTTATATAGTTCTAATACACCTTTTTTTTGAGAAGTAATAGAGGGTTGCAACTTTGATTGATCAAAAATTATTTCTATGAAATTGTTTTATGATTTAGATCTAAATAGGCTTTGTTCAAATTTTGAATCGAACTGAATGTGGTCCACTAATTTGAATCTTTGAGGTAGGGACATCGATATTTTTATGACACTGATATTTGTTTCTTTTACACGCTTATTCTTTCTAAAAAAATTCTCTGTACTTTTTAAGACCTCAGGTGGATTAGGATCTAGATGTTTCCTCATGTATACTCTTCTTGAAGCTATATTTTCTTCTAGGAATTGATTGTAGCTGGTTTTAAAATAAATGACAGTTGTGTAAATATTCAACCTATTGTTCTCTAGTTCACCGTCACTCTTAGGAACCCGATTTGTCTCTAATTGCAATTTTTTCTCGTGGAAAACCTTGTGTTCCCTAGCAACGACACCACTATGCCAACACTTCGTAATTCCTACATGCTAAGGAGAGGAACTCAAAGGCAACCAAAAACCACTTAAAAACTAGAATATATCCCTTCCACATTCAGAGAGGGCTCCCTTTTTCTGAAATTTTAAATTACTTGGATCTTAGGATAAGTATGGTTCTTAGAGGGGAATATATTTTTATTTTTTTTTGGTAGGGGAGAAAACATATCCATTACACATGGAGTCATGTTAAGTTGATGCTTTTCCATTGATATGATGAAGAGATGAGGGATCTTCCGTAGGGGAAAGGTAGGTAGTCATGCTAGTGTTATCAATTTCATTCTCTGTATAAGGGTGAGTAGAATAATGGTGTAAACAACATATAGAGCATCAAGCTATGGGATGAGTTCTAAATTCTATTTAAGAAGAAATCATAAACTGTTTGGAAAAATATATCAGAGTAATTTTTAATATGAATTATGAGATAATTTATGTTTTAAAAAAACATAAATATGTATACATTAATAACATGGAAATGACAAGAGACAAACTTACAACACAAGAAATCACATAACCATTGGGCGTTGACACAATAATCCTTGTAAAGTCACACCTCTGTCTTTTTCATTCACTCGAAAATATCAGAAAAATACAATACACACAATGTATCTTATTATAAACACTGACCAACCCTTTGATTAATCACAATGAAAAAATAAATAGATAAAAAAATTAGTTCCTAGCTATAGGAACTGAATTCCCTAAAGGGATTTATATTTCAACCTAATGCAATGAATATATAACTGTTTTTTTGAAGATTAGGAATTGTTTGACGAATTATTTTTCAACAAAACTTACATTAAATAAAACGTCCAAATCGAGCTTCAAATCCTTTAGATAACTCTTAACATTACCCATGAGCATAAAAAAAATTATATGAATTGTTTACATAGATTCAATGGTCAAAATACTAACTATCTAGAAGCGCAATGCTGACATTGGGAAACCTCCTAGTTTAGCATAAACATAATAGAAAAGCACAACGAATCAATTCTTGATGTAGCTTTATTTAATCCCTGATTTTCTTGATGACAACTACACATGTGAAATAGCCTAGAAATCATCATCTTCCTCTTTATAAACCTTCTTTAGTTATGAAAATATTCCATCTCTCAAAGCTCCACCTACAACCAAAAGCGCAACGCTTGTAAGGAAGTGCAACACAACCTGTCCTTTGTGGTTTTGTTTAGTCTTGAGGTATCTGAACAAAATAGAAATCATCCTGATGAAGTTGAAATGATTCAAACCCATTTCAAGTCCCTATTCACGAAAAAATGACAAATTTCCACCCTTACATCAAAACCCTAATGTATTGTCAAAAGTGAAAAACGGTTGTGTGGGTTGTTTTATTTGAAAATTTACTTGAGAAATTTGAATAATTATGCTTCAAGAAATAATTCATGCAAAATGTGGCTTCTCGATCTCTTTATCAAACCCCATTCAACTAAAATACTTGGAAAAAAAACAAAATCTTCTTTATTTTACCTGTTGCAATATTGAGACTTTGGGTGCTTCAGACAATGTATCCAACTTACATTTGTCCTTCTCTTGAATTTCATGCAATTGTTGCTCTGAAACTATTAGCTCTTTCCTCATGGTAAGGTTCTTTCTGCATATATTTTTCAGCTTCCTATGTAAAGGGATATACCTCTTCAGCATTTACTTAGCATTTTCCATGGATGGTTCACACATGTTCAAGTGGTCATAAATGTTTTTATTGACTCTTTCATGATGCTCCTTAAGTTTAGTGATTTCACTGTAGGATTGATTCAATTGTCTCCTCTTCTTGTTAAAAGTATGTCGCCCCTCATCTATATATTTTTTCTTCTCTGATTGTATTGAATTTTATTCATGTATCTACAAGTTTATAGTTTAATATCTAGTGACTCTAGCTGATGGAGCTTCTACGTCTTGAATTTCCTCTCTCACTATCTTCTCCTTTCCTTTATACTTAGTGACAGGTTGTGTAGCCTTTGTATCTGGTTCTTCTTAATTAAACTTAGTTTTCCCTTCTAGAGCAACCATTAGAGGTATTTTCAAGTCTAAATTGGGCCTCCTATGGAAATTATAAAATGATAGTGGAAATAATAAAATAAGATTAGATTACATCATCAAATTTTAGAGGGAAAAAAGAAAAAACTACTTTTGTAACTCATATTTTCAACTTAACTCCCAATGGGTCTACTAAAATTTCGAGTTACAACACTCGATGGATGTAGAATTTGATTTCTCATCCATGGAGTACCCATGTTGCATACTTTCGATCGACCCCGATACACGGAAAATGAGAAATACATGGAAAACATGATTGCATTCATGTTTTTTCATGTATTTCCCATTTTTCTTGTAGCAGGGTCCATTGAAAGTAGGAAACATGGATACTCCTTTGATGAGGAATTAAATTTTTCATCCAACGAGTAATCTAGCTCAGAATTTCAGTAAAAACTTATGGATATAAGTTGAAATTATGTGTTGAAAAAAATAGTTTTATTATTTTATTATTTTTTAATATTTTTACTTTTTTACTCCAAGAGTGGTGAATCATACCCCATGGTTGACATCATCATATTGAATCCTATTTGTTCTTGTAAAGTTTATTTTGGTTGTACATTTTTCTTTGGAGGCCCATTTTAGACCTCAAAATTTATCTAATGCTTCTTCAATTCCTTGCTGTCATGCTGCAATTGTGTAACAACTAGGTGTGCCTTCTTTAGCTACTCTTGTATTTTTTCAATATCTTTTTCCTTATCATCAAGAACACATTCTCTGGCATGGTTTCCAAAGATTCAAATGGATGCTCAATTTTTTTTTTCAAGGGAAACTTATTTGTAGTGGCTTTAGTGTTTGGATTCTTGGAATCCTCCACTACTTCAAGAGACAATTACAATTTTTTATCTTTATTCTTTTCTTATGGATCTACAACAACTGATGGTATTTTCACAGAACTTCCACTTGCTGATTGTATGTCTCATTCCATTGATGATGATGTCTTCTTCATGTGTTAAGAGCTAGTAGGTAAGTCAATGGACAACTTTTATTAGTGTAGAAATATTTTCCATGTTTGATTGCTCTTATTTCGTTCCTCAACTACCCAAAACTTGATCAAAGAGAAGTGGAAAATACTAGGTTCCACTTTGTTTTTCTTACCTTGCACTTTGGCTACCATCTTGATAAGAATTCTAAACAAATAGAAGGGAATATTCAAAAGGCTCTTCCATGTGAAATACATCAAAATCTTGAAATGGTATTGATAGATGCTCCCAAACCTTCCATTAGAATTAAATTACCTATGGATTACCTTTAGAAGTTTGTTGTAGGTTTCAGTCAGGTATTATATAGGGACAATGGCTCAATACCCTTTATTTCTATAGTTTGTTTTCAAGAAATATTTATAGTTGGCTATGTCAAGAGGCATTCCCTTGAACCACTTCTCTCCCTGAAGAGGAATAAATGTTGTAGAAGAGATGGTAACATATGAAACTGGAAAAGTGAGCTCTCCAATATTAACCAACAACCCAGTGAAGTTCAAAGCAAACTCCTTAGTGAGTTTTACAATGTATCCCTGGATTTTCTCACAAAATATAATGCAACCAACTTGTTCGAAAAAAACTTTGATTGCTTTCTCTGACTTGATCAAGGTGAGGTATTCGGGTTCAAATCTCACAATGTCTTCTCCCTTGTGATTTTTCCTATCTGTGGTCGTTATGATTTTTACAGTAAAGATGATCTCTAAGGTGTATTGGATACTATCCTAGTCTATACCAATTGAGTGAAACAAATAGGATAATGACGATGTAATAGAGATTTAAATTATGTTTTTATGACAATTTAGGATAAAAAATGTTGGTGTGCTAAAATGTTTCATTTTTGACCCCCTTACTACTTCAAAAACATAACCTTAGACCTATGTTTTATCCTCACAAACCTCCTTATTCTTGCACTGTTCAAAGAATCATGTCTATTCCTGTACTAACTTTATATTTCATATTTAAGATTTGAAAAACACTTAATTAATCACCTTAATAGATTTTATGCCTTTAATATTTCTTGCAACTAATACTTTCTCTCCTAAAGTATTTGATAGGAAAATTTAGTAATCATTTCATTAGCATGGTCGAGTGCATGTAGATTACTGCACCGTTGGAAACCGCTCACTCCTAAACTCTCGTGACAACTCACTACCTAACGTGGGCATCTATTTTGAATTTGTCTTGTTCAGTTGCAGTCATCTTGAGTTGGACTCGAAGCGGAGGAAAGTAAGGGATATGGCCGAGATTAGGTCACGGACCAATGATTCAATTAGAAATTTGTTATAGACGCAGGCTTATTTTGTAACACTATTATTATTTTGTTCCCGCAAAAAGGCTTGGATTGGAATGATTGTATGTAATTTCGTTATGGTCGCAGGACTAAGAGTTGTATAAAATGTAGATTAAAGATAGGAATTAGTTAGAGATAGCAATGCTATAGTAACTTTGGTGAAATTGTGATTTTGTTGTTGTCACCCTCGTTTTGGGTTGGATTCAATATCATAATGTACATTTGGTGATTTGAAATTAATACAAAGGAGTTGCACCATATTATTTCCATCCTACATTTTAATTCTTTATTGATGCGTCATTGAATGTTGAAGTTTCAAGTTTCCTAAACGGGAAATGATTTGGTTGGATAGGGACCAGCCAACCCAAATCATTCTCCCTTTTTCTTTCATTTCGTCAAAGGTGTGTGTTTATTTCATTTAAATGCAAAGTGTGGATTAAGTTTATGTTTCATTCTTTCACAAAAGTTCTGGCTCTATTTCATAAATAGTCAAATTTGTGATGGATCTGTGATGTAAATGTTAATTAAGTTTTATTTACCTTCAGTAATTTCATTTTCCAAATCTTAGTTCACTTTTGCATGGATCATGCAAGCACATTATTCCTACACTAGTGCATTTACAAATATGCAACTTTATTTTGTTGGCTCATTACAACAAAGATTTTTCATTCCTTTCTTTCACATAGGTTCGATACATATCTGTAAGTAAGTATTCATTATCAAGATGAAGTATTTTTAATATAAAGAGTTGAAATCTTAGGGATTAAAGATGCTTTGGTAATTAAGGAATGAATGTTATTACAATGCATTGATCTGTACCTGCACTTTACACTTTTAAGGAAAGGATTAAAACTTATTTTGAATTATTAAACTGAACCTTTCTAAATTAAAAAGATTAAAAGGCATATCTGACTTATGTGGGTAACTATTACAAGGATAAAGCATGTTTTCATACTCAGATGAGTTCTTTGACTGCATGAAAGCGTTCCTTGATGATGCTAGGAATAATTTAAATTTTTTTATGACAAGAGGATATTGCCTAGAAACATTTTGATCAAATTTGTGACTTGTACGTGATATTCTCAAGGAATCAATATAGATCTGGTAAATGAATTCAAAATAGAAATAAGAAAACCGAATCTACTGATGCTATAATCATTGGATTGGAGAGAAAAATAGACAACTTGAAAATTGAAATAATGAATATTGTTAGCAAACAGATAGACTCTTTGAAATTTGAACAAAAAATTGTAGAGGAACAAGAGTCATTATCTATTTTTTGTCCAAAATGTAGAAAAAATCATCCTTTAAGAGAATATTCTTTTGATGTTAAAGGAACTAATAAATGTGAAATTTGTGCAGAGAATCATGCCATGGAAAAATGCCCCTCCATTCCTGGACTGAAAGTTGTATTTTAAGGAGGGTAGTTTGAAGCTGAGTCATTGCATGCTATGGGAGCATGGAGAAACTTACCTCAGGTAAGTGCAGGTATGGCTCCTGAACTCCTACTGCATTTTTTGAGTTATAATTCACATCCATATTCCTAACCTAACACTAATCACTCTCAAAATTGGTAGCATGGGAACCAATATCACTATGGACAACCCTCCTAATATTGGCAACAAGGATGGAGAGGGCCAAACCATTCGCATCATTCCTATCCTACACCTATGAAATCATACCCGCCTACATATGCACCTTACCCAATTCCACAATTTTCATTGCCCTAGTTGAGTCATCCTATTCCACCATTACCTTTGCCTCCACTGTTTCTACCTACTCAACTACCTGCCCAATCCATACCAAACCCTAATAAAAAGGTGGCACAAATGATCCATTTCATGAACCCGCTTCCTTCATCCAGTTATAAGTCCATGCCAGTTGGAGTCAATGATCTCCAATTGAGATCGGGAAGGTAGTAATCTAATAAAATAAGAAGAAACCCATGGTGATTATTGAAGAGAAAGGTGAGGAGGAAACTCCTGTCCATTCTGTGAGAGATTACACTATTCAATCCAGCCCCATACCTTCAGATAATTTTCCATCCTCTTCAAACTAGCCTCCCTATCCATAGAGGCTATTTGTGGATACGAATGACCCCATTCCTGAGTCTAGTCTAGCTTTTGAGCTTAGGAATATTTTCATAAAGGTACCTTTGCTCCAAGATATCAAAGAGATCCCCATTCATATGACAATAATTATGGAACTCCGTCTCAATAATCTAGGAAGGATGATATTGGGACCTCAAACTATTCAATTTGTTGGAAGAGTAACAGAGTTAATGATGGGGTGTGTGCACATGGAAAAATATACTGACCCCGGAAACCCTGTTGTCTTTGTTCAGATAGGTGATGTCCTTGTCTCTAATGTTCTTATAGACCTGGGGGCATCCATTAATGTTATCACCAAGAAAAACATGGATCAACTTGGGTGTGTCCATATTCGTCCTAGTCCCACTGTGCTTGAACTGGAAGACATGTATAAAATCAAGTTGGAAGGGGTGCTGGATGATGTGGTCATTTCATTAGATTCTTGGGAATATCCTGTATACTTCATTTTGCTTCAGCCAAAGAATCCTGTGGGAGGACATCCCTTGATCTTGGGAGGACCATGGCTTGCTACGGTTGATGGCTACATTAGATGTCGTTCTGGTGACATGTATATTTTCCATGGAGATTATAAGAAGAAGGTCACCTTATATCCACCCGCTAGATCCATTCAGGAGCTCCGAGACATTTTGTGGATAGATTATAGTAGTGACGACAAGACTCATTCTATCACTATGAGACATCATTATGTTGAGTCATCTCAGGAGGGTGAGATATGTGACTTCCTGAACAATCTAGATACCATGCCAATTTTGAGTCATTAAGCCAAATATCTAGTCTAGATTTCCAGGAAAGTCATCATTCCCAACCCTCCTCATGAACATCTTTAGAAAAACCTCTATGTACTCTTGATCCCAATACCACTCCTATTGAGATTATTCCAGGAAAATATTTTGATATCAATTCAGACTTGGATTCGCCCTAGAAATAGCAGCTTGTGAGTTTTTTGTGAAAATATGTTGATGCCTTTGCATGGGGTTACAAAGATATGAAAGGAATCCCTCCTGAAACTTGTACTCACCATATCTATATTCAGGACGAAGCCTAACCTGTCTGAAAACCCCAAAGGTGTATGAACCCAGCTCTAAGAGATGTTATAAAGGAAGAATTACAAAAACTCTAAGATGTTTATTTTATCTATTCTATTTCTGACATCCAGTGGGTCTCTCCATTGTTATTAGTCCAGAATAAATATTGAAGATGGAACATTTTCATTTAATACATATAATTTAACAAATACACTCTTAAGGATTACTTCCCCCTTCCTTTTATCGATCAGGTTCTTGATACCCTTACTGGTAATAAGTACTTCTCTTTTCTAGATGGCTTTAGTGGTTACAACCACATATATATCGCACCCAAGGATCAAGACAAAACCATATTTACATGCCCATGGGGTAATTTTTCTTACTGAGTGCTCCCCTTTGGGCTATGTAATGCCCCAACTACCTTTCAAAGTGTAGTCTTGGCCATTTTTGCTAACCTTGAGTGTGTGTAAATCTATATGGATGAATTTTCTATTTGGTGATTCATTTCAAGAGGCCCTCAAAAATCTAGAAAATGTGCTTCTTTTTTTCCAAGAAGCTCATATTGTCTTGAGTGAAAAAAGGTGCAAATTAATGTGTAAGGCAAGAGTAGTTTTTTGCCATCTTTTTTCTGACAAAGGTATCCATGTTGACCCCACATAGATAGAGATTATTTTCAGTCATCCTACACTCAAAACTCAAAGGGAAGTGTGAGGTTTCTTAGAACATGCAGGGTACTATAAGAGACTCATTAAGAACTTCTCTAGGATAGCTACCCCCCTTTTTCACGTTTTAACTAAGGATAGTGAGTTTCCTTGGTCCACAACTTGCCAACAGTCTTTCGAGACATTAAAGGAAAAACTAGTATAGGCCCCAGTTTTGAGAGGATCAAACTGCTCCTTGCCATTTTACATTTCCTATGATGCCTTAGATACTTCCATTGGTGAAACTTTAGGATAGGAAGTAGACAAAAATTCCTATGCTATCTACTCATTAGGAAAAACTTGTCACCCGCTGAAATAAACTACATAGTCACTGAGAAAGAGTTTTTAGTTGTAATTTATGCTATGAATAAATTCATACACTAGATTACAGGGCATGAAGTCTTTGTGCATACCTGATCATTCCACTATAAAACATTCGATGAATAAACCATTAACTAGTGGTAGAGTGACTAGGTGGTTGTTATTATTGTAGGAACTTAATACTACTATTGTTGATAGACAAGGAAAATATAATGTTGTACGAGATTATCTTTCAAGATTAAATAATCATGGTGAATTAATTCCTGTTGATGATCATTTTCCTTGTGAAAATATTTTTTTCGTGTCAACATAATCCTCGTGGTTTGCTAACATAGCTAACTATTTAGTCACTAGAAAAACACCACCTCACTTATATTCTCGTGAAAAGCGGAATATTATACAGAAATTTGTTGCATATTCTTGGGTTCAAGGAGACCTCTTTTATACTGGGCCATACCTCATTATCCGTAGGTGTGTAAGAGAGGAAGAAGTTTTTAAAATCTTAAAATATACTCATGATGAACCTTGCGGAGGCCACTTCGCTGATAAGAGAACTGTATTCAAAATTTTATGAGATGGATATTTTGGGCCCTCCTTATTTAAGGATGCCAAAGAATATGTCAAGCGATGTGATATCTTTCAGTGAATGGGCCAAGCCAATAAAACCAATGAAATGCATTTATGTTCTCAGGTTATGATCGAGCCCCTTGAAAAATGGGTTATTTATTTTGTAGGACCAATAAATTTGACATCATTAAATAAAAATCATATCTTGGTTTGCATAGATTTCGTTACAAAATGGGTAGAAGCTAAAGTTGTTTATTTTTCTACTGAAACAATTGTTGTTGATTTTATTTTTTCCGATATTTTTAATAGATTTGGTGTGATGGAGCAGTACATCTAATCTAGTACAAGGTGTGATGGATTAGTACAAAATTTGGCACAATAAATCTACACCATATCGCCCACAAGCGAATGGTCAAGTGGAGTCCAAAAACAAGGTAATTTGAGTCCATCCTTACGAAGACAATGAACATGCATAGAAAGGATTGGGCTAACATATTACTGGAAGCCTTGTGGGAATATCAAACCACTTGGAGAAGAAACATGGGACACACAGAATATGAGATGGTATTAGGGAAACAAGTCCTTTTGCAGATAGAATTCCAAATTAAGGCCTTCAAGATTGCAGTTCGGTTGCAAATGGACCTCTCAAAAGCTATTACTAGACACCATATTAGGTCCCTATATTACTAGTTTAGTCCCGTATTTTTATTAGTGTAGCCCCCTTATTGTTATTGTTGTACCCCTGTAACCCCAATATGGTTATTAGTGTGCCCTTGCATTGTTATTGTTATGTCGAAAAGGATTATATTGTCGGCCCATGGACTTCTATATATAGAAGGAGGTTTTTGTCATTTGTATCATCCAAAAATTGTTGATTTATGTAATGTATTGGAGGTTTCCCCCTTGAAGTGGCTAATTTCTAAGGCGTTGATCTCTCTTTTCTTCTATTTTTGGAGTTTTTTTCATAAAATTTGGTATTAGAGGTTTGGATTCTAGGGTTCTACGAAGCTTCAAAAGCTAAAATTTATACAACGTGAAGCCAAAATCCTAAGGAACCTCCTGTAAAAATTTTAGATCTTGGTTCGCTTCAATCACTAAGATACTTGCTAGAGAGATGAGAATTCGTGTGAGTTGTATAGGTACTTATTGTAAAAATGATGCAGAATGGTTCAAAGAGAAAATTAAAGATCTTTGTGATGAGGCCAATTTTATTTTTATTTTCATTATCTGGAGGAGATTTCATATACATAAAGAAGATGAATGAACATTCACATATGGAATGAAAGAAATTGGTGGAATTGAAATGGAATAGATTGGAGGAGAACCAAGAATCCACCGTGGATAGAATTCGTGTGATACCGGTTCCCTAGAAAATAACTAATATAGACGATTTATAGGAATTATCTTGTCGAGATTTGAATAGATGAATCAATCCAAACCTCAGATTTCAATTATACCCCGATGATTTTCTCAAAAGGTTCAGTCATTATATTATTCCAGTGAAATTCTCATTACCCAATATTCTCGGAGATATGATTTGGGGAAGTTAGGGTTTTTTCAGGCTCCCGAATTTCATGTAAAACAAGTCATCATGGCATGTTCGCTATAACGTTTCGTATATGAATTTTCAGAAGCTGAAATTTTTACAGTGTGAAGCTGAAATCGTAAGAAACATCCAATAAATATTTCATATCTTGGTTCACAACATTTTTTGAGATATGATCTGTGGAAGTTAGGATTGTTTCAGGCTCCCGAATTTCATCTCAAATAGGTGACCATGGGAAAAACGTTATAACTCTCTCTTTGAACGTCAGATTGGGATTCTGTAAAACATGGCCACAAGTACATGGAATTTATTTTTTGGCATATTAATTACAAAGCCAAAGGAGGAAACAGTGACACGTGGCAAGTCATACAACTTCGCTCTATTGAACCAGTCCATAATTAGGTCATCGTGGGAGATTGGGCATAAGTCTTCCTTGAAGAATTCAAATCAGGCCAGACCTATGACATTTGAAAGAATATTTAGAAGGAAAATTGAGGCCTCAATTTCAGTTATTGAATATCTGAAATCACAGAGATCATTCAGTTTCAATATCGAGCTCCTCAAAAGCAAGAAAAAGGTGTGTATTTTTTCGAATTACATAACTCTCGTTTAAAAAAAAAATAGTTTTAATTTATTACAAGGGAATATTGAAGAATATATATTAGTTATGGGTTCTAAAATCCCCCCTAAGAAGAATTCAACACCCATTAATCCCTTAGAAGGATCTACTATGACTCATGAAGACGAAGAAACACAACATGAGATATCAAAATTACAAGAGCAAGTGCACCAAATATTGCTACCACAAAGAGCAACAAAAAATGAAATGGAAGTTTTGAAGAAAGGCATGGGAACTAAGATTGATGGTTTCAAGAAAGGCGTGGAAGCTAAGATTGATGGCATGGAAGTGGGAATGGAAGCTAAGATGCATGGCATGAAAGCTAAGATGGATGACATGGAAGCTAAGATCGATGAAAAAATGAAAGAAAACATGGAAAACATGAAGAATGATTTGGAAAAGTTGATACAAGAAATGTTTCCTAATGATGAAAATATAGTAGAAGAAACTCATGATGAGAAAAAAATAAATGTTAATCGTGATTTCATAAACTCGAATTTTGGATGGAAGAACCACCATATTTCAAAGATGGATATGAGGAAGTTTGATGGCAAGGATCCCATAACATTGATACTACAGATGGAGCAATAATTTAATTTCGATAAGGTGCAAAGCACACAAAAGGTACGCATTGCAACTTTACATTTAGAAAAAAATACATTTGTATGGTATCAATGAATTTTCTCCCGTAAAAAAATTGTTACTTGGTCAATAATATGGGGTAAATGATAGCACATTATGAGGGTAAAAAAACAACACCTTCTTTAGGAAATTGATAAATCTCAAACGAAAGGGTTCAGTGGTGGAGCAGATTGAGGACTTCCAAAAACTGAATATAAGGGTAACTAATATTCTAGAGGAACACAGGATTGATGTCTTCATAGGGACTTTAAAGTATAACATCCAACATGAAGTTCGTGTTTGGGAACCTGATTCATTGGAAAAGGCATTCAGGTTGGCAAGAAAAATTGAATGTAAAATTATGGCAACAAGGACGCCTACCACTCACATATATAAATATGGAAGTGTTGCTACTCCTAGGCTTCCACAACCTACAAGGTTGACACCACAACAATTGGAAGAAATGAAGCAAAAGGGCTTTGCTACAGTTGTGATAGCAAATACACTAAAGGTCATAAGTGTGATGAGAAGAAATTATTTTACAAAATGAACAAGAATCTTCAAAAGAAGAGGATATACACTAGGAACCAACCATAGAAGAGGAAGAAATGATTCTTACCATATCGTGTAATGCATTGGCAGGAATTACCACTCCTCAAAACCTTAAGATAGAAGTACATATCAAGAAGAAAAAGGTAATAGCATAGATTGATTCGGGTAGTACCCATAATTTTATTCATTGTAAGGTAGCCAAGGAATTGAATTGTTTCATATACCCAATACCATAATGTCAAGTGATGGTTGCAAATGGAGGAACTATAAATTGATTTGGAAAATTCCATAATATCAAGCTAACCATGGGGGAATATGTATTGAATAGTCCAATGCTTTCTATTCCTATGGGAGGTGTTGATGTTGTACTAGGAGTACAATGGTTACAATATTTGGGGACGATAGCTTTTAATTTTGAAGAACTTTTCTTGAATTTTTTTTCAGAAGGAAAGGAAGTCAAATTACGGGGTATCGTAGGGAAGCCAAGAAAGATAATAAGCTCTAATGTCATGACAAAGATTCTGAAGAAATATCCTAGTACATATGATACATTGAGTTGGAAAAATGATTCCTTATGGTACAAAGATCACTTATATCTTTGTAAGAATTACCAACTAAAACAAAATATTCTTTTGGAATTGCAAACTTCTCCTTAAGGAGGACACTCAGGATTTTTCAAAATTTACCACAGGGAGAAGAAAGAATTTTTTTTGGATGGCCTTAAATTTGATATTCAAATGTTTGTGGCGGAATGTTTGGTTTGCTAGCAAAATAAAGTTGATACAATTTAGACCCAGGGTCTTCTACAACCTTTATCCACTCCAAGTCAAATTTGGGAGGAGATTTCAATGGATTTTATCATAGGTTTACCTAAGTCTAAAAGAAAAAGTGTCATCATGGTGGTATTTTATAGACTTACCAAGTATGCACACTTTGTGCATTATCTCATCCATTTAAAGCAAGTACAGTTGCTACTACATTTATGGACATAATTCAAAAGCTACATGGAAACCCAAAGGTTATTGTGAGCGACAGAGATCCCATTTTTACTGGAAATTTTTGGACGGAGTTATTTTCTTGTTTGGGTACTCAATTAGTCATAGCTCATCTTATCATCCTCAATCTAATGGTCAAACTGAGATAGTGAATAATTGTTTGGAAGGATATCTTCGTTGTTTTATATCTAATAAACAAACACAATGGGTCAAGTGGTTACCTCTCGCTGAATGGTGGTATAACACTTCCTTCCATACTGCAGCAAAAAGGATCCCATTTATGGCACTTTATAGATATCATCCACCGTCCATCACATCCTATTTAATAGAAAATTCTAAGGTTCAAGCAGTGGAAGATCACATCGAGCATCAACAAGAAGTTCTTCAACTATTAAAGGATAACCTAAATTTGGCACAAAATCGAATGGAACAACAGGCAGATCAACATCGCAACGAGAGAAGTTTTGATGTAGGAGACTGGGTATTTTTATGACTACCACCATACAAACAAATGTCCCTCAAGCAAGCTAAGAAGGATAATAAATTATCGCCAAAGTACTATGGTCCTTACAAGGTGTTGCAAAATATTGGTACTATGGCATACAAATTGGTGCTTCCTGCCTCTTTGCAAGTGCATCTAGATTTCCATGTTTCATGCTTAAAGAAGGTTATAGGTGAATGTTGATTTGCATCTTTGTCCAAATTTTAACGATTTTTATCAAATAAATACATACTTGTACCTGGTGTTTTGAATCATTATTAATCCATTATGTTATTAATTAGAGGAATTTAGAAACAGTAGCTATTAATTTATAAATTATTGTTTTTAGTCAATTTGATGAGTGTGTTTAATAAATTTCTTCTTGGTTGTAGGAAGGTTTGGTGCAGGAATGCATTTGAGTACAATTCACCAAATGCATAAAAGCAGCAGCGAGGTAATTGAATTGTTGTAGGTGAAAATATCAAATTTGCGACCAAATGGAGCAGAATATCTAAATTCCGAGAGTTGTGTTTAGAGCCCCATGTTTCATATAACCCAGAACCCGTTTAGCAAAATTCGGCTTCGTGAAGGAGTTATTGTCGGGGGAATATTCCACTAAAAACCATTTTTAAACATGAACGTATTGGCTCTCTATGAATATTGCTACTCTGGTTATGTTTGGGGATTAAAACAAATCTTAGTTTACCCATCATTTTATGAAGAGCACAACTTAAGCACGCAATCGTATATGTTATCTCTATCAGAATCCATTGAAGTGGACTACATTTCTTCGTCTGAGATTGGGCTTTTACAAGCCATAACACCACGAATTATGAAGAGCAAGTGTGAAGGAGATAACTAGATATGCTTTATTGGATAAAGTTACACATGAAGGGAAATTTGTAATCATGCCAAAAAGGCTACTACTGTAGCATTATTCATTCAGAGGGTCTAGAGAGGACACTGTGTGACTGGAAATATGGCAGAACAGTCTCGATACCAGTGGGATGCACATTTAACTCAGTCAGAAGGTATTTCTTTGAACGCAAAACAGATATCAGAAGATATTGTAAGACCCTTTCTTTTCTTCATATGTTGGCCAGCCAAACGGTATCAGAAGGTTGATGGAAGTGATGATGATAAAAAATCTTCACGTTTTTTATTTAGAAGGTGATTTTTGGTGCATACATTTGAAGACCACCAACACTGCCGGCCAAATTTGTTCCAGAAATCTTACGTTACAAATGTAGAAAGCGTTCTCATTTCTGTTTCCTCAAATGGCTCCCCAAATTTGTGTACCAACAATGCAAGCAGTATTATCACGGGCAAATGCTTGGCAAAAATTAGAGCAGAGGATAACTCAGATTTTGAAGAAAACATCAAAAAAAAATCTGCACTCAAATTTATCAAAGGATTTGTATTAGATGAAAATAGACAAGATTTTTTTTACCATAAATGATAATCGAATTTCTAGATGGTCTGATGAATTTTGCAGCTATATCAAAGCTTTTATTCCAAGGTCAACCAGAGTCAAAGAATTTGGGAATGAAAATCGTAGTCCCAGATTGAAGCTTACCGGATGTGTGATGTCTCTGCGAAAAAATAACGAAGGTAAAATTTCCTCCAAAACCCAAGAACACACCTTCGAGCAACAAAAAAATCCCACAAAAAGAGGAATGTTTTCCTGAATTGACATTCTATTTCAAACGAATTCTCATTCCAGCAATTTGTAAAACCAATAATCTTCTCTATTTCTGGGTTGAAGCTCCAATTTTCAATTAAAAAATGTATATGTAACAGTTTCCATAGTCATTAGAGGGAGGTAGCTACAATATAGATAGAGTGATAGGGAGTCGGCCCATTAGATCAGAGAAGTAGTTGCACACTAAATGGAAGGGCGCAAAATCGATAAGTTCATCCATCAATTAGATAGAGCGCAAATGAAGCATTGACTCAATCCAGAATTTAGGGAAATTTCTCAACATAAAACTGACTTCTAAGATGTAGAGGGCGTAGAAGGAGATATAGATCTGGCTTCGAAATGCTAGCACAATAATTGTAATGGAGCAGATGATGTATTTTCTGATTAATATTTGATTCGATGTTCTAATTTAATTTATTAAATTTTGGGCTTATGCATTTGTTTTTATACTAGCATTATAATTTTTTTTTTTTTTGAGTTAGTTTAGGACTTGCTCCAGGGAGTGGCAAGGATCCACCGCAACCTGGAGTCGAGTCCTCATTCTTCATAGATTTAGGAATTGTTTAATTATATTTTGTTTCAAATTGTTTTTAAATAGTATCTAATATTTCTTAATTATGCACTTAGATTATTATTTTGTTTTCCAAGTCTTGAGTTTGATTCAGGAATTAGAACAAATTGTAGATGGTTTGAATTTGAATATGTTAACATTGCTCATTTAAAATATTAAATCAACATTTTGCATTATGTGATTTCTTTGAATGTTTGTAGATTTAATGTTCATTTAATTTGTTTATTCATTGGATTTAATGTTAATAATTAAATTTATTTTTATTCTTGTTTTCGTAGTGTGATAATTTCCTTGTAAGATCAAGTTTGAATATGGGTTTGATTGTGCAGGTGGAAAGAGCTGAATTGGAATGCAGCATGATTTAGTTTTAGTTATTGAGTTACATGATTTTATTTTGAAGTAGGCTTGTTTTTATTTCATCTAGATTAACATCTTTGAATTAAAGGTTCTTCTTGATTATTTGTAATGTGATTTTTTATATAGGATCTTTTAAAGTGTTGTTTTATATGAAACAAGTAGTTTTCTTTTAGTTAATATGATTCTTAACTTTGTTATGAAGAGTAGTTTTAGTTAGTTTAAGGTGTGAGTTATCATTAGAATAACGTGTGTGTCTTTTTCTTATCTCAAGATTAATTTCGAGTGTTAGTTTATAATTTAATAAGAGGAATAATTAGATTAAGATTTTCAAGTTATCATAGGAGATTTAAAAGTAGAATGCGAGTGCAAGAATGTTAAATGATTGAGGATTGATTTGTAGTTTAATTGAATTATGGAGTTTTGCACTGAAAGAAATTCGTTAAGTAGGTTTCTTTTTCGAGATTGTTTGTTTGTCAGAAAATGTGTGTTTCATTTCAGCACCTAGTTTATCATTAATAAGGAAACTCATATACTCTGACCATTAATTTGAGCCAATATGCAGCACAACTTGCATTTACGACTCCCAGATTGATAATTAATATTAGGAGGTTTAATTCAACAATTAAGATGACCAACATTTTGGCACCGTTGTTGGGGAGTTGTATTTAGGCTCAGGTAATTTTTTTCTCACAGAGTTTCAAGGGTATTTCAAGATGTCAGAGGGCAGAGAGAGTATGGTAAGATGTGAGTGAAGAGCTACACATCCACTATTATGGGGTTGCTCCAAAGTCTGGCCATCTTTCTTATCTCTTGAAATTTTATTTCCTTATCTTGCTTATGTGTAGAAGTAGAAGCAGGCTTTAGACATTTAATTTCCAAATTTCCTTATTTTTAATAGATTAAATAGCACTTTGATTCAACATTTTCCTTTCATGCAAGTGCGGTGAGTGTGTTTCAGTCAAAATATTTTAAAATTCATTTATCTTCATAATCCAGTATTCAACTATATATCATTTTTGGGGTATTGTAAGAACCCTTGCGTGCTAATCCATGTGATGACAAAATGTACTAGTTTGCTTGTTGAAGACAAGAAGATGGCATTTTGAGGAATCATTCAATGAGGAGTTTTCATACTACTACAAAGACAGACAGGTCATCCGATGAAGAATTCAAAAGTGCATAATTTAATACTTTGCTTGAACATAAATTTAATATAATTAAATCTTTGATTTCGAAATTTGATGATTTGTAGGAACAAGAAAAGGATGAAGAACCACCACTTATCCTTTGCGTAAACTGTCGAAAGAAACAATGCCTTGGAAAGTGCCTACTTAGGGGTCTGGGAGTTTGCAAAATTTGCGAGGATGGTCAGGCAACCGAAAATTTTCCATCACTGCCACAATTACAAAAGGTACTTAGGGAATCAAGTAAGGAATCGAATCAACCACCAGGTATAACTCAAAACACAACACCATTTGATACTTGGAATAATTATTATTTTCCTGAGAAAGTTCCTCAACATGTTTATAATCCTTAAGTGTCATGGAAAACTTTTAATCCTCCTCTTTGAATATCATACTTCATGAACACAGTGGCCCTCTCCTTGGCCCTCTACCTTGAGCTAGATATCTCCATGGCCTCAAGAATCATTTGGATCCTTCTCTCTAGGGCAATCTCCCATGCAAATTCAATCATTTGAGCACCAACAACAACCACAATTTATTTCCAATGCACCATTAAGTTATCCTCCTCCATCGTCCCAGCCGTATATGAAACCTTACCCCAACCATAGTCCATACTGTAGACCTAAACCTAGTCCTAATTTAAAATTTAGACATAACCCTAGTTCAAATCCTAACCCCAATCCAAATTCAAATCATAGTCTAGGCCTGAACCAAAACCCTACCCCAAACCATATTTTAAACCCTAATCTAAACCATGAGGTTGCACAACAGTTTCAACCACCTATTCTTTATGTTGATTCCCCTCTTGAGCATAATTCTACATCTTCCATGTTGGAAAAGGGAATGAATCTAGAAACTTCCCCCTTTACCGCAGAGCACTCACTCCAGGAAGATATAATTCAAAGAACACAAGAGGAGCAATCTTTCATTGATGTTGTTGAAACTCAAAACCCTAGGATCTCTCTCAACCATTCTTGTCAGTTTGAAAAGCAGATATTTGAGCCTGAACTTGAGGGATTTATCCTTTCTCTTTCGCCAGATTCTTTGTGCCTCCAGGAGAGTGACTATCAAACTGTGGAAGATTTGCATCAGTTGGAAAATCATAAATATGTGGATTCTATTGAATCCTGGTTTCGAGCAGTCTTTAAGTCATCTTATTTCCTTAGCATTCAAAAAAATTTGGTACCATATCATTTAAAGCAACTGGTTTCTCATGCTTTCGTATGTCTTGAAGTCTATTCTTTAAAACTAAGTGTGAGTATAATCAGCATTTTTTTATGCACATGGCTTCATTGGAAGTACTCATATACTTGAAAATGAGTCTTTCACCTCTTAGGGTAAAATAGGGTAGGAGAATAAATGAATAAAGCAGTTACAATGATATTAGGGTTTTTAATTTTAAATAATGCGTGTTAAAAATACTATTGATCCACATTAGTTGTGAACACACACATTTGTGAAAAATATTGTTGAGTACAATTCACTCTAATACCTCATGATTTTGCAAAAGTAACCATGATTAATCGCTCTAATAAGATGTCATCTCGGATATATATTTTCAGTTTCCCTTAGAAGGTACTATTGGAAAACCCCTATGGCAGACCACTCTTGCAAAGATCATAATGAGATATTCGGGAGAACACTAGAATTCTTAACTCAAAGAATCTTTCAGTCATTCTCTGAGATATATTTAACAAGTCTCTAGGGTAGAGGAATTAGCCAACAATGATTATTCATTAAAAAAAAATTTCCTGCCATCCTGTACTCTTAAGGAGTAGATCTGTCTCCCCACTTATTAATTAACCTTTAAGGTTAATCATAATCAAATCTTACAAAGATTTAGGGAAGGATAAGAGGTCTCATGATGATTCGACCTACCACGATCATGGGACCTAGCATGCATGACATTACTACTCCTAGTCGCCAAGCCAGAGTAATGGCTTTCATCCCAAAAGGCTGGAAGACAAGAGGTCTGATCACGAGCGTACCTATTCATTTATGTTACTTCTTGTGAGTGGCCCTGCCATCAGCTGGTTACCAAGCCAGGACAATGGCCTTCATCTAAAAGAGGAAAATAAGCTAACTCTGAATCTGTATCTAGTAAGTGGGATACTAACATTTTGCTAGGTTAAAAGACATCCCTGTCAAGGATATGGACACCTCCAGGCAGCAGGGCCATGTATGTGGTATTAAAGTTAACTGCATACTATGATTTTCTTGGTTATCCTTCTCTTTCCCTAAGAATCATCCTTTTTTCTCGACAATGGTATTAAGACAATTTGAAGATGATGCTTTGAGTTCTATCTTTCAAAAATCATGAATATTTAATGATGTGGTACCCTTAGTGAAGGTAATTATTTGTACTAGTTTAAGAGGAAATTCATTTTTGATTCCAGATGACAACGTAATTTAGAGTGTTCAGTAAAGAGGTTGTCAATTGGTATCAAAACTCACATTAATTTTCATGGTATTCAGAATGATGAAATTCTCAATGATGACTACTCACAAGTTGTTGGTTGCCAACAATGTGTATTGATTGTAGTTGCCTCTAAATATTTGCTACATGACCTAGGTACGAGATTTCTTTAGTAGGTGGAGGAATCTTGTGTTATTATTTTTGAAACTGCACTTTTTCAACAAAATTTGATTTTCATCATAAGACTTTGGGAAAAACAAAAATTGGGACAAGGTGACAAGTTCGTGCAACAATATTTCTTCCATAAATGTTACTTTTGATACCTGATCTTGTTTTATCATCTCACATGGTTTTAGTTGGTGCCGTCATGATAATGTTGCGGGTTAATAAATGCATTACAATATCAAGCTAAAATCTTTGTTGAAATTTTCCCTACCTTATTTCATCATCTTATAGTTTTCTCTTGCACGAAGACGTGCAAGAAGTTCAACGTGGGGGGATGTTGAGCTGCATCTTTGTCCGAATTTTTACAATTTTTATCAAATAAATACATACTTGTACCTGGTGTTTTTAATCATTATTAATCCATTATGTTGTTAATTAGAGGAATTTAGAAACAATAGCTATTAATTTATAAATTCTTGTTTTTAGTTAATTTGATGAGTGTTTTTAATAAATTGCTTCTTAGTTGCAGGAAGGTTCGGTGTAGGAATGCATTTGAGTACAATTCACCAAATGCATAAAAGAAATAGCTAGGTAGTTGAATTTCTGTAGGTGAAAATATCAAATTTGTGACCAAATGGAGCAAAATATCTAAATTTTGATATGTGGGTTGTGTTCATAGCCCCATGTTTCATATAACTCAAAACCCGTTTGGAAAAATTTGGCTTTTTGAAGGAGTTATCGTCAGGGGAATATTCCACTAAAAACCATTTTAAACGTGAAGGTATTGGGTCTCTATGAATATTGCTAATCTGGTAATGTTTGGGGATTAAAAAAAATCTCATTTTACCCATCATTTTATGAAGAGAAAAACTTAAGCGTGCAATCATATCAGTTATCTCTATCAAAATCCATTGAAGTGGACTACATTTCTTCTCCTGAGATTGGGCTTTTACAAGCCATAGCACCACGAATTACGAAGAGCAAGTGTGAAGGAGATAACTAGAGATGCTTTATTGGAGAAAGTTACACATGAAGGGTAATTCATAATCATGCCAAAAAGGCTACTACTGCAGCATTATTCATTCAGAGGGTCTGGAGAGGACACTATGTGACTGGAAATATGGCAGAACAGTTTCGATATCAGTGGGATGCACATTTAACTCAGTCAGAAGGTATTTATTTGAATGCAAAAAAGATATCAGAATATATTCTAAGACCCTTTCTTTTCTTCATATGTTGGCCAGCCAAACGGTATCAGAAGGTTGATGGAAGCGATGATGATCAACACTCTTCATGTTTTTTCTTTATAAGGTGATCTTGGGTGCATAGATTTGAAGACCACCAACTCTGCCGGCCAAATTTGTTCCAAAATTCTTACGTTACAAATGTAGAAAGCGTTCTCATTTCTGTTTGCTGAAATGGCTCCCCATATTTTTGTACCATCAATGCAAGCAGTATTATCACAGGAAAATGCTTGGGAAAAATTAGAGGAGAGGATAATTCAGATTCTGAAGAAAACATCAAAAAAAATCCGCGGTCAAATTTATCGAAGGATTTGTATTAGATGAAAAGGGACAAGATTTTTTTTACCATAAATGATAATCGAATTTGCAGATGGTCTAATGAATTGTGCAGCTATATCGAAGCTTTTGTTCCAAGGTCAACCAGAGTCAAAGAATTTTGGAATGAAAATCGTAGTCCCATATTGAAGCTTGCCGGATGTGTGCTATCTCTGCGAAAAAGGAATCAACGTCAAATTTCCTCCAGAACCCAATAACGCACCTTCCAGCAACAAACAAATCCCCCAAAAAGAGGAACGTTTTCCTGAATTGAAATTTTGTTTCAAACCAATTCTCATTTCGGAAATTTTTAAAACTAATAATATTCTTTCTCTATTTCTAGGTTGAAGCTCCAATTTGCAATTAAAAAATATGTATATGATAGTTGTCATAGTTATTAGAGGGAGGTAGTTACAAGATAGATAGAGTGATAGGGATTTGGCCCATTAGATCAGACAAGTAGCTGCGCACTAAATGGGAGGGCACAGAATTGATAAGTTCATCCATCAATTAGATAGAGCACAAATGAAGCATTGAGTCCGTCTAGCAATTAGGGAGATTTTGTCAATGTAAAACCAAATTCTCAGATGTAAAGGGTGCAGAAGGAGATATAGATCTCGCATCGAAGTGCTAGCACAATAATTGTAATGGGGCAGATGATGTATATGCTGATTAATATTTGATTCGATGTTTTGATTTAATTTAATAAATTTTGGGCTTCTACATTTGTTTTTATACCAGCATTATCATTTTTGTTTTTTTGAGTTATTTTAGGACTTGCTCCAGGGAATGGCAAGGATCCACCGCAACCTAGAGTCAAGTCCTCATGCTTCATAGATTTAGGAATTGTTTAATTACATTTTGTTTCAAATTCTTTTTCAATAGTATCTAATATTTCTTAATTCTGCACTCAGATTATTATTTTGTTTTCCAAGTCTTCAGTTTGATTCAGGAATTAGAACACAGTGTAGATGCTTTGAATTTGAATATGTTGACATTTCTCATTTAAAATATTAAATCAATATTTTGCATTATGTGATTTCTTTGAATGTTTTCAGATTTCTTTTTTCTAAGTAATACTAAATCTATTAATATTTAACATAAAAGTACAGGGCTTCCACTGTCTCAACTATGGAAGCCTGAGCACAAGGCCTGATGGCATGAAAATTCATAGTTTGGACTGCCCACCGAGGGGAAACCAGTCCATTTAGATTTAAAATCGCCGCCCTCAAAAGGGAAACCGACGTTACATTCAAACTGTTTATCAAAAATTTCAAAAAAGTAGCATGCCACTCTACAAGCAGAGGGATAGAAAGCTGGAAAAACAGATATATCATAAAGACTGTGCACCTGGAAAACAAAAAAACTTTGGAGCATCTTCATCTTACTGTGCATCTGTGGATGATGGCGGTTCTTCAACAATTCTACAGCCGAACTCATCGCTGCATCTCCCGTCATCGACTGAAGAAGGCATCTTGTCTGTGTCCACTCCGTCCATATTCAGGTCCTGCATAGAGATTCTTGGGACCAAATTTGAATGGGCCCGGGAATCCATAACGCAATCTACAGGTGCGGAGCAAGGAACAGTGGCGCTGTGGAGAGCGACAGAGGGGAAAGGCATAACAGACTGAGAAGGCACCAAACGTGAAGAATATTCACATACCATGACCATGACGTGAGCTATAAGGACCGGACGTTCAAACAGGAAATCAAAGTTAAAATCTGCGCATTGAGAGGATTGACGAAGAGAGGGGGATGAGAGCTGGCAAGGAATGGAGGGGGTTGCAGAGGAGTGGACCGGAGGAGCTGGGGGGAGGACGGAAGGGGATGGATGACACACAGAGGGAGACGTAGCAAGAGGTCCACGAGTTCTGCCACTGCAACCGCGAGAATTCGGGGAGTGGTGACTAGTAAAATCATCCGAAGAGGAAGCAGAGGTGGGAGACAAGGAAGAATGCTGAATCCTGCCACGACTGGAGCCTCTGCAGCTCCGCATGCGATGGTGAAGCCGAGGCATGGCGGAGGGAGAAGGAAAATGAGACGGGAAAAGGAGAAGAGACTGTGGCAGATCGAGAGAACTGTGCAGTGAATTTGAGAAGCAATATTGACTGTGTGAGAAATGGAAATCCGGAATGGTTTCCAAACAACACAACAATTCACACCTCCACCCCGTCTGCATTCGCTCGCTAGGCTTCGTGCGGGCAGACGGAAAAGAGGCCCGGTGAAACACAGTAGCAGAGTGAGTGGGACAAACACCATGCAAATGCCTCCGAGCCATACCAAGAGCTAAGGTAAGACAAGTGAAATGCGAGTTGCACCGACGTTTCCAGAGAGAGAAATTAAGGTGGCGTAGGTTGGCATCTTGAATGTCGATGTTAATGCAAGTGTGGGATGCCAGTTGGCCTACCTAGAAGAACCGCCTCGGGAGGCGCTGAGGGACAAGAGTCCCATCAAGTTCTGGAGGCAACCGCATCCGGCATGAATGTTTGCAGATTTAATGTTCATTTAATTTTTTTATTCATTGGATGTAATGTTAATAATTATATTTATTTTTATTCTTGTTTTCGTAGTGTGATAATTTCCTTGTAAGAGCAAGTTTGAATATTGGTTTGATTGTGGAGGTGGAAAGAGATGAATTGGAATGCATCATGATTTAGTTTTAGTTATTGAGTTACATGATTTGATTTTGAAGTAGGTTTGTTTTTATGTCATCTAGATTAAAATCTTTGAATTAAAGGTTCTTCTTGATTATTTGTAATGTGGTTTTATATAGAGGATCTTTTAAAGTGTTGTTTTATATGAAGCAAGTAATTTTATTTTAGTTAATTTGAATCTTCAATTTGTTATGAAGAGTAGTTTTAGTTAGTTTAAGGTGTGATTTATCATTAGAATAACGTGTGTGCCTTTCGCTTATGTCAAGATTAATTTCAAGTGTTAGTTTCTAAGTTAATCAGAGGAATAATTAGATTAATATTTCCAAGTTATCATAGGAGATTTAAAAATAGAATGCGAGTGCAAGAATGTTACATGATTGAGGATTGATTTGTAGTTTAATTGCATTATGGAGTTTTGCACTGAAAGAAATTGGTTAAGTAGGTTTCTTTTTTGAGATTGCTTGTTTGCCAGCAAATGTGTGTTTCATTTCAGCACCTAGTTTATCATTAATAAGGAAAATCATATACTCTGACCATTAATATGAGCTAATATGCAGTACAACTCGCGTTTACGACTCCCGAATTGATAATTAATATTGAGAGGTTTAATCCGACAATTAAGCCGACCAATAGTGAAAATATTCCAGTTCAAACAATATTGCCAGAACTTGATGAGGAAGGAGAAATCATATCGGAACTTGAAGCGGTCACGGAAACAAGAACTCGACAGCTACGAAATTGATCAATTTCAGAGTATCTCATCAAGTGGATGAACTTACCCACTAAAGATTCTACAAAGGAGGGTGATAGTTTTATACAGAAGCATCCAAAGCTACTCAAGCATTGAGGAAAATACATGTTTGAAGGAGAGAGGCATGTTAGGTCTCTATATTACTAGTTTAGTCCCTTATTGTTATTAGTGTAACCCCCTTATTTTTATTGTTGTGCCCTTGTAACCCCAATATTGTTATTATTGTGCCCTTACATTGTTATTTTTAGGTCGGCTAGGATTATATTGTGGGCCCATGAAATCCTATATATAGAAGGAGGTTTTGGTCATTTGTATCATCCAAAAATTTGTTCATTTATGTAATGTATTGGAGATTTACCCCTCGAAGTGGCTGATTTATAAGGTGTTTATCTCTCTTTTCTTCTATTTTTGGAGTTGGTTTCATAACATCTAATCTAGTACAGGGTGTGTTGGAGCAGTAAAAAATTCGGAATAGGAAATCTATTCCATATCGCCCGAGAGAAAATCATCAGGTGGAGTCCACAAACAAGGTAATTTGAGTCCATCCTTATCAAGACAGTGAACATGCATAGAAGGGATGGGGCTAGCAAATTACCAGAAGCCCTGTGGGCATGTCGAACCACTTGGAGAAATAGCACGTGACACACACCATATGAGTTGGTATATGGGAAGCAACTCCTTCTGCAGATAGAATTCTAGATTAAGACCTTTAGGACTGCATTTCAGTTGCAACTAGAACTCTCAGAAGCACAACAACGATGTCTCCTACAACTGAATGAGTTAGATGAATTTCGAAGGGATATTTTTCAATAGAATACATTGGTTCAACAACAACACAAGAAATGGTACGACAAGTCTATCCAGAAAAAGCAGTTCCAAACTGGTGATTGGGTACTCCTTTACGATTCTAGATTTAGATATTTTAAAGGGAAATTCCATACACGCTAGATGGGACCTTATGAGGTGTTCAAATTGTTTGAAAATGGAGCAGTATAAATCCAAACTATTAATGGATGAAATTCAATATTCTTGGTGAATGGGCATAGATTGAAAGTATATTTTCAGTCCCTCACTAATTTTTTATTTATTTAGCAAGTCCAACAACAATCCAAAAAGGAGATGGTAGATGGGAACACCAACCTATTGAAAATCTGATTCTTAATTTTCCTGAAAAAATAAAAAAAAAAAAAAAAAAAAGAAAAAAAATGACAAAAAAATAAAAACAAAGAATTTTTTTTTTCCTGTAATTTTGAAAATCATTTGACTAACATGATTGCACAAGGATCAACCTGAAAAATAGCATGCTGGCAGGAAGATAAAATTTTTATTAAAAATGTAATGTTGCTTGATTTTTATATGTGTTGGTTTTCACCAAGAAGAAGAAGGTTCAAATGCAGGAACTAAGCCCTTATCCATGTTTGGGATAGATGGCACATAAATTTTTATGCAAGAAACGCTCGATTCCCACTACATTTACATTTTCCAGCACTAGTGTAGGCATATTTTAAAGGTAAAATTATGCCCTTCTTCTGCTTCTTGTTTCGTAATTTCCTGCTATTTTTCTTCTTTTAATCTCGTAATGAACCACCACCCTTTATTTAAATAAACTATCCCTATCCGATTTCATATTTCCCTCTTTTCCCCTGAATGTTTTTTTCCCAAATCCATTTTTCATTTATCCCTCTTGGTGGTTTCACTCTTGGAACCCCTGTCATAATATTCCTTCCCATTGTGAAGATTACTTCTTTCCCACTTCTTTTTTCCCTCATGGATCGACTGCAGTATCTGATGTGAACTCACAAGTCAGATCGAAAGACATGTTCAACACCAAGGAATGGCGAATAAAACTTCCCTTGTATATTCAAGCTAATTTTTTAATCCAACCTATGAATTATATTCTATCAGAATTTATTTTAGTTCCCTTTTTCTCTTTGATGCTACATAAATCCCTGGAGAAGGAATGTGTGTTCAGGGGTAGGCATGATCAGTGTAGGAATGTTTAAGTGCAATTAGCTTCAGTGCAAGTACGATTAGTGCAGGCACGTTTAGTACACAGATCCACACCACCGAGTGCACCAGAATGTGAAAACACATGGTCCCAGTGCAAGAATGTTTAATACAGTGCAAGAACACTTGGTGCAAAAATGCGCACTGGAAAGTTTATCTTTGTTTCATAATTATTTTTTTGAAAACAGAATGATTGCACCATCGATAAACAATGACATCTAATAATTTGAATTATGGTTAAAAATTTCTTTTATCATTTACTAATTTAGGAAGAAATGATTTAGGTACAAGATATTTTAGGTGATGCAATATAATATTTTTAATGAGTACTGAGTACACCTTATGTGAACCATGAAGTGAATGTGGGATAGTACGATTCACTCGAAACCCAATACTTACCTCTTTTTGGAAAAATTTCATCACTTGTCAATGATGGCCTTACCTCATAATCTGGCCGTACGTGACCGTTACACCACATCACTGCCTAAACCTCTGACTTTTCCAATCATCACTGCCTACCTGTACTTGGACCAATACGTGTGTGCATCCGTCCCGAGGGTGTAATTTTAACGATGGAGTGTGATTGAATGGAAGATGGCTGATAGTGCGGTGGGTGGATGGCTCTACCATCATAAATCTCTCAATAAACCCTTTGAATTATTGATTGTGATATTTTTCTGAGGTTTAGACAAAGAGTTGGGGTGAATTGAAATAGAAATGGCACCTGCAAGGATTGAAGCACTATCTGTGAAGGAAATAGAGAAAATATCCAAGTATAGAAACAACCTTGCAATGCTGCAGGAATCCAAGTTTTTCCCATTTCTACAAAAATTTGATGGATTTGATACGGTCGTGGCACTAGAATTCGCTAGGAAAATTGATGGAAGCAGAGCCATGGTAGGCTCACTATAATTTGCGGTCACGAAATAATCCATATCTCAGGAAACAATTTTAGTAAGAATGGGTGAAAAATGGTTTAAGAAAGAGAATATTGAGAAGAAGTGGTGGTGCCGATTCATGGTCGAGAAGCTAAAGGTGGACTAGAAGAAAGGGATTTCGCGCAGCACTACGCTCGGGAAATGGAAAGACCTCCTTCACATATTTTAGAAGTTTCTGTTAGGTCCCTATATGACTATTTTAGTCCCTTATTGTTATTAGCGTAGCCCCCTTATTCTTATTGTTGTACCCCTGTAACCCCAATATTTTTATTATTGTGCCCTTACATTGTTATTGTTAGGTTGGCTAAGATTATATTGTGGGCCCATGGACTCATATATATAGTAGGAGGTTTTGGTCATTTGTATAATCTAAGAATTGTTCATTTATGTGATGTATTGGAGGTTCCCCCTCGATGTGGTTGATTTCTAAGGTGTTGATCTCTCTTTTCTTCTATTTTGGAGCTAGTTTCATAACATTTGGCATCAGAGCTTTGGATTCTAGGGTTTTGCTACTCCAAACAGGTCATAGTGGAATTTTTGCAATAACATTTTTTCTACGAAGGTTCAGAAGATGAAATTTGTATAAACCAAAGCCAAAATCCCGAGGAACCTCTTGTAAACATTTCAGCTCTTGGTTCGCAATATTTTTGTAGATATGATCTGGGAAATTTAGGGTTTTTTCAGGCTCCCAAATTTCAACTAAAAAAGGTCATCGTGGAATTTTTGCTATAATTCTTTTTATATGAAGTTTAGAAAGCTAAAAAATTTACACTACGAAGTTGAAATCTCGAGGAAACTCCTACAGAAATTTTAGATCTTGGTTTGTAATATTTTTGGAGATATAATCTATAAAAGTTGGGATTGTTTCAAACTCCTGAATGTCATCTCAAAGAGGTGACCATGGGAAAAGAATCATAACTCTCTCTCTGAGCATCAGATTGGGATTCTATAAAAAGTGGCTGCAATTACACAGAATTTAGTTTTTGGTATATTTTAGATCCGAAGGAGGAAAAAGTGACCCATGGAGAGCCGTACAAGTTTGCTCTACGGAACGAGTCCATAATTCGATCATCGTGGGAGATTGGGCATAAATCTGCCTTGAAAAATCGAAATCAGGTCAGACCTGAGGCATTCAAAAGAAGATTCCAAGGGCTACTTCAGGGCGGAATTTCAGATATTAAAGATCTGAAATCACAAATATAATTTAGTTTCAATATTGAGCTCCTGAAAATCAAGAAAAAGGTGTGTATTTTTTTCGAATTACATAAGTCTCCTTTGAAAAAAAATAGTTTGAATTTATTCCGAGTGCATATTGAAGAATAGATATCAGTATTGGGTTCTAAAATCCCGCCCTAAAAAGAATTCAAAACCCATTAAGCCTTCAGAAGGCTCTACTATGACTCATGAAGACAAAGAAACACAACATGAGATATCAAAATTACAAGAGCAAGTGCACAAAATTTCGCTATCGCAAAGAGCACCAAAAAATGAAATGGGAGTTTTGAAGAAAGGCGCGGAAACTAAGATGGATGGCTTGAAGAAAGGTGTGGAAGCTAAGATGAATGGTTTGGAAGCTAAAATGTATGGCATGGAGGTGGTCATGGAAGCTAATATGGATGGCATGGAAGATAATATGGATGACATGGAAGCTAAGATCGATGAAAAAATGAATAACATGGAAAATATGAAGAATGATCTAAAAATAGAGATTGAAGGTTTGGAAAAGTTGATACAAGAAATGTTTCTTAATGGCGAAAAGATAGTAGAGGAAACTCATGATGAGAACAAAATAAATGTTAATCATGATTTCATAAACTCTAATGTTGGATGGAAGAACCACCATATTTTAAATATGGATATGAGGAAGTTTGATGGTAAGGATCCCATAACATGGATACTACAAATGGAGAACTATTTTGATCTCAATAATGTGCAAAACACACACAAGGTACGCATTTCAACTTTACATTTAGAACAAAATACATTTGTATGGTATCGATGGATTTTCTCCCATAAAAAAATTAGCACTTGGTCAATTTTTACGGAGGAAATGATAGCACATTATGAGGATAAAAAAAGCAACACCTTCTTTAGCCAATTGATAAATCTCAAAAAAAAGGGTTCAGTGGTGGAGCACATTGAGGACTTCCAAAAATTGAATATAGGGGTAATTGATATTCCAGAGGAACACATGACTAATGTCTTCATAGGGAATTTAAAGGATAACATCCAACATGAATTTCGCATTTAGGAACCTGATTCATTGGAAAAGGCATTCATGTTGGCAAGAAAAATTGAAGGTAAAATTATGGCGACAATGAAGCCTACCACTGACATATATAAAGATGTAAGTGTTGCTACTCCTATACTTCCACAACCTACAAGGTTGACACCAAAAAAATTGGAAGAAAGAAGAGCAAAAGGGCTTTGCTACAGTTGTGATAGCAAATACACTAAAGGTCATAAGTGTGTTGAGAAGAAATTATTTTACATATTTGTGAAGAGGAAGAAGAGAATGAACAATAATCTTCAAAAGAAGAGGATGTACACCAGGAACCAACCCTAGAAGAGGAAGAGATGAGTCCAACCATATCGTGTAATGCATTGGCAAGAATTACCACTCCTCAAACTCTCAAGATATAAGGGCATATCAATAAGAAAAAGGTAATAGTGTTGATTGATGCGGGTAGTACCCATAATTTTTTTCATTGTAAGGTAGCCAAGGAATTGAATTGTTTCCAATACCCAGCACCAAAATTTCAAGTCATGGTTGCAAATGAAGGAACTATAAATTGCTCTGGAAAATGCCATTATATCAAGCTAGCCATGGGGGAATATGTATTGAATAGTCCAGTGCTTTCCATTCCTAGGGAGGCACTAATGTTGTACTAGGAGTACAATCGTTACAATATTTGGGGACGATAGCTTTTAATTTTCAAGAACTTTTCTTGATTTTTTTTTTTCAGAAGGAAAGGAAGTTGAATTACAGGGTATCATAGGGAAGCAGAGAAATATAATAAGTTCTATTGTCATGAAAAATATTCTAAATAAATAAAAATGAGGCGTAATTGCACAATTATGCTCAGTAGAAGTTCCAACATCAAAATCATCTATTTCTGCAGATCTCCAAAAAGTCTTGGACAATCATTCTAAGTTTTTTGAAACTCCGAAAGGACTCCCACCTATTCTTGATCATGATCATGCTATTAATTTTCTTCCAGGAAGTGTTCCTACAAACATCAGGCCTTTTAGATATCCTTATGTCCAAAAGATAAAAATTGAACGCATGATTGCAGAAATGTTAGAGGCTGGTATAATTCAACCTAGTCAAAGTTATTTCTCTTCTCTAGTAGTATTGGCGCACAATAAGGATGGATCATAGCGCATGTATCTAGATTATAGGGAGATCAATAAGCTCACCATTAAAGATGAATTTCCCATTCCTATGATTGATGAATTATTGGATGAATTACATGGAGCAATTTATTTTACCAAGTTGGATCTTTGTTCATGATATCATCAAATTAGAATGAAGACTGAAGATATTATGAAAACAAAATTTCGAACTCATGAGGGTCATTATGAATTTTTGGTCATGCCCTTTGGCATTACCAATACACCTTCTACATTTCAAGGGTTGATGAATTCCATTTTCAAACCCTTCCTTAGAAAATTTGTGCTAGTATTTTTTTGATGATATACTAATCTACAACAGGTCTTGGAAGGATCATGTTCAATATGTTGAGAGGGTGCTCCAAATATTGTAGGAGAAACAATTATATGAAAAAACATCCAAATGTTTCTTTGGAGTATAAGAGGTGGAATATCTGGGTCATGTTTTATCTCATGAGGGTGTTAAGATAGACCCTAACAAAATGAAAACCATTAAGGAATGGAAAGTCCACACAACCATAAAGTAGTTGCGAGGATTTCTCGGGTTAATAAGGTATTACCGCAAGTTTGTTAAGAATTATGGGAGAATAACAGAACCTCTAAAAACATTATTGAAGAACGATGCATTTTCATGGACTCATGAAGCAACTAAGGCCTTTGAACATCGTAAAGAGGCAATGTGCCTAGCACCGGTCTTAGCTACGCCAAAATTCACAAAAACCTTTATTTAGGAATGTGATGCCTCATGAAATGGAATTGGTGTTGTTTTAATGGAAGAAGGAAGACCCATTGCTTTTGAAAGTCATCCAATAAAAGGAAGGTATTTACAGAAAGCTATTTATGAGAAGGAAATATTAGCAATACTACATGCACTAAAGAAATGATGACCTTACCTAATGGGAAGACACTTCAAGGTAAAAAATGATAATGATAGTCTTAAACAATTTTTGGAACAAAGACTATCTTCAGAAGAGCAACAAAAATGGGTCACAAAGATGTTGGGTTATTTCTTTGAAATAATCTACAAAAAAGGGAAGCTAAATGTTGTTGCAGACGCACTCTAAGGAAAGAATTAAGAGGTTGAAGCATTGCTTTGTGCCATTTCTATTATCCAACCAGATTGGATAAATAAAGCAAGGGATGAATGGAAAAAGGATGAAGAAGTGTGGACACTCGTTCAAAAGTTGTAGCGAGATCCTAGTACATCTGATACATTTAGTTGGAAAAATGATTCCTTATGGTACAAAGATCGCTTATATCTTTGTAAGAATTCCCAACTAAAACAAAAGATTCTTTTGGAATTGCACACTACTCCTTTAGGAGGAAACTCAGGATTTTTAAAGACTTACCACAGGATGAAGAAATAATTTTTTTGGGATGGCCTTAAATATGATATTCTAAATTTTGTGGTGGAATTTTTGGTTTTCCAGCAAAATAAATTTGAGACAATTAAGACCCTGGGTCTTCTACAACCTTTACCCATTCAAAGTCAACGTTAGGAGGATATTTCAATGGATTTTATCACAGTTTTACCTAATTCCAAAGGAAAGAGTGTCATCATGGTGGTAGTTGATAGACTTACCAAGTATGCACACTTTTGTGCATTATCTCATCCATTTAAAGCAAGTACAGTTGCTACTATATTTATGGACACAATTCAAAAGCTACATTTAAACCCAAAGGTTATTGTGAGTAACATAGATCCCATTTTTTCTGGAATGTTTTGGATGGAGTTATTTTCTTGTTTGGGTACTCAATTAGCTCATAGCTCATCTTATCATCCTCAATCCGATGGTCAAACTAAGATAGTGAATAAATGTTTGGAAGGATACCTTCATTGTTTTGTATCTGATAAACAAACACAACGGGTCAAGTGGTTACCTCTCGCTAAATAGTGGTATAACACTTCCTTCCATACTACAACAAAGATGACCCCATTTATGTAACTTTATGGATATCATCCACCGTCCATCACATCTTCTTTAAGATAAAATTATAAGGTTCAAGCAGTGGAAGTTCACAACGTGCATCAACAAGAAGTAGTCAGATCAAATGAAAAAATAGTCAGATCAACATTGCAGCGAGAGAAATTTTGATGTAGGAGATTAGGTATTTTTATGGCTACAACCATAGAATCAAATGTCCCTCAAGCATGCTAATAAGGATAATAAATTATCGCGAAAGTAATATGGTCCATACAAGGTGTTACAAAAAATTGGTACTATGGCATGCAAATTGGAGCTTCCTGCTTCTTCGCGAGTGCATCAAGTTTTCCATATTTCATGATTAAAGAAGGTTATAGGTGAAAATCCTCCAGTTAAAACAATATTTCCAGAACTTTATGAGGAAGGAAAAATCATATTGGAACCTGAAGCGGTCACGGAAACAAGAAATTGACAACTACGAAATCAATCAATTTCAGAGTATCTCATCAAGTGCAAGAACTTACCCACTAAAGGTTCTACATGGGAGGATGATATTTTTATACATAAGCACCAAAGAGCTACTCAAGCATTGAGGAAAACACTTTTTTGAAGGAGAGGGGCATGTTAGGTCCCTATATTACTAGTTTTTTCCCTTATTGTTATTAGTGTAGCCCCCTTATTGTTATCATTGTACCTCTGTAACCCCAATATTGTCATTATTGTGCCCTTACATTGTTATTGTTAGATCGGCTAGGATTATATTGTGGGCCCATGGACTCCTATATATAGAAGGAGGTTTTGGTGATTTGTATCATCCAAGAATTGTTCATTTATATGTTGTATTGGAGGTTTCCCCCTCGAAGTGGTTGATTTCTAAGGTGCTGATCTTTCTTTTCTTCTATTTTGGATCTGGTTTCATAATAGTTTCTTACCTATCAGGGTCATTATTCATTGAATTTCCTGTATCATATACATTTTTTATTTCATTTTGAGTCATGAAAGCTCATCAATTTCGCCTATTATTTTCTCAGGAGCTTGGGGAAAATAGCGAAAGGTGTTCAGAGAGGGAAGTGAAGTCAGGTTGCATGCAAGTTGTAACATCACGGGCTGATTAAAATTTTACTTGAGAAGGATTTGGAGGTCAAAGATATGACCTGGAAAGAATTTTTGAAGGAGTTTCAAGGACGTGGTATAGGAAAGTCGTCTGGAAACAATAATGCAAACAAGAAAGGAAAAGTAGAGACTCTGACCTCACACCTTACCGAGACAAAAATCAATGAAATAATAGTGTAGGAAGAGGAGTGATCTGTAAAAGAAACTTCATCCTCAGTGAAAATAATGACGAGGATCTCGGTTAAGAAAAGTACAGCCTTTTTGGGGGAGGGTCATGTTCAATCGACCTCCCCGATATTGTTGGAAAATTCACCACCTTCTTCACCAAGTGACCATAACCTCTCGGTTCTCACTAAGGTGATGACTCATATAGTGGTTAATGAAGGATATGCAAAGAAGGAGGATGACATACCCCAGTCGGCCTTCCTTCATAATATAAACAAGAGAAAAATGACACCGAGTGCAAGCAGGGACCCAAAAGAGGGTCAGGTAGACGATGAGGCACAACATATTGAAACCATTGGTGAGAAAGATGTGCAGGGTACTAAAGCCCCTGGTAAAATGGATGTGCAGGTCACCAAGACCCTTGGTGACATTGAAGCTCTAGGCACTAAAGCCCATGATGATATTGAATGCAGGAAATAGGTGGCCAAGATAACTTTGACCCTGGTGATGATGACATATGTTTAGAATAAATTGCAGAAAATATGCTTACAACGAAGAGTTGGAAACAAAAAATTCCACCATTTATCTGAATAGTCAGATAGAAGAGCTTGAGCATTGATTTCATGGCTTGGAAGAATTAAACCAAACCATGAAGGAGTAGGATATAGTGTAGAAGCAAGACATTACAAAATTGGCATAAGAAGTCAAGGAGCATAAAATACAAGTCAAGATATGGAAATTACAGGCCTCAAGGTGCTTTAAACATCTTAAAAAGGTGATGAAGTGAATTAAGAAGGCTTGAGGTAAAAATATGAATATAATGGAAGAAGGGATCAACATACAAGTCTAGGATTGAAGGGAGGCTCACTGTTTTGATTTTTTGCAACATGTAAAGGTTGTGTGAGGACACACAACAACTTAGGGATGGGAGGATGTTGGTAGGCTAAAATTATTCATTTTTTACCCCATTCCTATTTCAAAACCACAACCATAGACCTCTTTTTTATCCTTGCAAACCTCCTTATTCTTGCACTATTCCAAGAATTATGTCTATTCCTGCACTAGATTTATATTTCATATTTAAAGTTTACAAAGCACTTAATTAATCATTTTAATAGATTTTATGCCTTTAATATTTCTTGCAACTAATACTTTATCTCTTAAAGTATTTTATAGGAAAATTTATTAATGGTTTCATTAGCATGGTCGAGTGCGGGTATATTCCTGCACTGTTAGCAACCACTCGCTCCAAAACTCCCATGACAACTCACTACCTAACACGGGAATCTTGTTCCAAATTTTATTTTTCAGTTGTGGTCATATCGATTTGGAATTAGAGTGGAGGAAAGTCATGGACAAAAAATTATATTAGTAATTTGTTATAGTCACAAGCTTATTTTGTAACGCTATTGTTATTTTGTTCCAGTTGAAAGCCTTGGATTCGAATGGCTATATGTAATTTTGTTATGGTCACGGGCCTAAGGGTTGTATAGAATGTAGATTTTATATTAGAATTAGTTATCGATAAAAATGCTAGTATAGCTTTGGTGAAATTATGATTTTGTTGTTGCTGCCCTTGTTCTGGGTTGTATTCGATCTCATAGTGTACATTTTCTGATTTGAAATTAATACAAAGGAGTTGCGCCATGTTATTTTCATCCTGCGTTTTAATTATTTACTGATGCATCAATGGGTATTGAAGTTTGAAGTTTCCTAAATGGGAAACAAGCTTGTTGGCTAGGGCCTAGACAACCGAACTTGTTCTCCTTTTTTCTTTCATTGTCAAGGGTGTGCGTTGATTTAATTTAAATGCGAAGCATGGATTGAGTTTATGTTTCATTATTTCACAAGAGTTCTGGTTCTATTTCATTAATATTCAATGTGTGATATATCTGTGGTGTGATTTTAATTAATTTTTATTTACCTTCAGTAATTTCCTTTTCCAAATCTTAGTTCACTTCTTCCAGGATCATGCATGCATGTTACTTCTACACTAGTGCATTTACAATTATGTAACTTGATTTTGTTGGTTCATTACAACAAATATTTTTCATTAATTTCTTTCATAGAGGTTCGATACATTTCTGCAAGTGAGTATTCATTATTAGATAGAATTATTTTTAATATAAAGATTTGAAATCTTATGTATTAAAGATGATTTGGTAATTAAGGAATGAAAGTTGTTACAACACATTGATTTGTACCTGCACTTTACACTTTTAAGGAAAGGATTAAAACTCATTTTGAATTATTAAAGTGAACCTTTTTGAGTTAAAAATATTAAAAGGTAAATATAATTTATGTGGGTAACTATTATAGGGATAAATCATGTTGTCATACTTAGATGAGTTGTTTGATTGCATGAAAGAGTTACTTGATTGAAGAAAGTGTTCTTTGGCTTCTGGAATTCATTTTTTATTTAGAAGTTTATTTTAATTTAAAATTTCAGTTTGGTTGAAGAATTCTTTTGTTTATGGAAGTTATTTCAATGTTCTTTCTGCCTTTTCAAATTCCTTTCATAGTTAGCACACTCTTTATTTTTTCTTGAAATTAATTGGAAAACTTGGTGCAGGAACCTCTGTTCCGGTACAGGAACCAATATCCTGATACATGAAAAAATTTCTCTATTCCTAAGGCTAAGAGCCCCTGCATAAAAACATAAATCTCCAGTATAAGTGTAAAAGATACTTCCATCACATAAGCCTTGTGCCTGTACTAGTGCAAGAAGATTGCAGGAGTACAGGAAATAGTTTAGTGCAGTAAGGAAAATCCTTAAAGAAGGAAGATATCTTCAAGGGCCCAATTGTTAATCTGTCAAAAACTATACTGAAGATAAACATATAATTTTATTTTGGTAATTAGGATTTCTTGTAGCAGTTTGAATGTTCCTTTCATTGGTTTCTTCACAAATTACTTTCTTTCATATTCCGACACTAGAATTTCTTTGGTGTAAATTGTTGTGTGATTTTTATTTTTTATTTTGCAATATTGCAACTAAGGTAGGAATAGAGATAGGAAAATTTCATACCATTTATGGCATTTCTTGTGCTTTGTCTCTAAGTTTACGAAACCCGCGGGTTGACAATAAGTGTTGAAGGATTTTTCTTAACTGAAATTCTTGCACCCAAAAAAAAACCCTATAAATAAAATCTAGAAAACAAAAATCACTTATCAAAATAAAAAACAACATCTAACTCACTGTAGGAAAAATAAAAACACAGGCACAACAAGTAGCGCAACACGTCAAAGGAAAAATATTTCTGATCTCTGTGGGAAGAAAATCAAGATACGAGGCTTCAAAAAACTTTAAAGGTATCTCAAACTTCAACATACATGTGTAAAACAAATATTTAGGCATTTGAAAATATTGACATAATAAAAATGAAGCACTGAGGAAAAACACATTGAATTCTATAGAAAACACAACGAACTCAAAATTTGAGTTTCGCTAGGTATTTGAAGCACTTTTCTCAACAAATGGAATAAAAAATGGCAACATGCAATACTAATGATAAAGGGGGATATTAAATTGGCACATAGAATCATAAATTTACCATTATCTTGAAAAAATAAACACTTGTGTGTGAGCGTAGAACTAACCTGTGAGCGCAATGCCTCTGCTGTAATATTTGCACAATGAACCCAAGAATTGTACAACAATATTTTTACGGAAAAATGAAAGGATTTGTGGTATTTTTATAGGTTAACGAAGCATCTAAACTTTCAAGTTGCCTAAATGTGAATTTCAAGGGCGATGGCTACAATCTTGAAGTTTAAGCATAACACCATCCTCATAACCATCGTACCAATGTGATGTCATGGAAAATTGTGATTTGAATTTATAAATCACTAAAATAAACCTAAAAATATGTTCCAATGATGATAATACATTACACCCTAACCCATGATTTTAAATTATATATGATCCTAGACTCACTTAACATGACCTCTTAGGATATTATTGACTATTTTCATGATCCTTCACACACTTAGACATAATTACATTGAATAATGAAAAAATTATTCTACATTAAGACAAAAATATTTATCTCTACAAGATCATAGCCTAACCTTTCCACATTTTCCAAAATAATTTGAAAGATAAAACTTCTTTTCTGACTACTATAATTATAGGATACTAACACTAGGAACAATTGTCCAAAAATAATGGTGTCATATTTTTTTTGTGTGCTATCATTTTCTTAGTTTCCAAAATTTTATATTCCACATCGTTTTATTTTTATGGAGGAAATTAAATTTGACACTTTATTCATTATTCACCATAGAAAATAGATTTCTTACTAATTAACCAATTAGAAGAGTAATTTCCAGTTGCTGAAATAGAGTTGAAATTTTCAGAGTGCGTTTCCTCAAGGGGAGCGTATGGAAGTAGTAAGGAAACTTGGTATGTGTGTAAGTGGTAGAAGAATTAATTTCATGTCTACAAGAGCATCATGCATACCCAAGTCCATAGGATCAACTTACCTATTGGTGGTATAATGAGCTCAAGGGGAGCTTCAAGGATTGGTTTTTATTTTTATTATTACTTTCACTCATTCATTGGTAGCTACTTCATATATGCTTCCATGAGTGAAAGAGTACATTCTCAGTCATATATATATATGTATTTGGTTATCATTCACAATTGGTTGAAAAATATTTTGTACCATCCATGCATAAAAGAGCATATTTTGTTCATCCATGGGTAAAGGAGAGTGGTAAATTAACCATATGTGTGTACCTTTCATTCTTGGCATGATGGTTTAGTAGTCTTGTTCATGTTATGCATAAGAGATTCATTTGGAATGTGTTTAAAAGGACCATTTTTCAGCCTTTTAATCACATTTTATTGCATTTATGTAACTTCCATATGCTTACATGGTATGTTTGTTGAGGGATATATGTCATGGTGAGAAGCCATGTATGGGTGATGAGTCATTTGGTTAGTTTGTTAAGTGCTATTGGTGTCAAGTACAATTAAATAATTTTTGTTATTATGTTTGTGTCTCAGCCATGTATGTATATGATATATGCTTTTAACATGTCGATTTCATCATTGGGTGTATCTTGGAGAGAGTTTTGAGACCTTGACATGGATTGAAATATGTTCATGCTTCAGCCATATACATGTACTTGCCACGAAATATTTTTTAATTTGGTTTAGTATGCATAGCATGATGAAATATATGAGAGAGAGAGGTATTTGTCATGTATTGTGTTAGTCACGTAAAGCACACATGTTTTCAATTTTGAAGTTATATTGCATTGGTGTGCATAAGGGTGATGGTGGAATAGTCCAAGAGCCATGCATGCATAAGTAAGGAAGTCACGATGATAGAGATAGACATTGGTACAATAATTCATGTCTTTTGTTTGGTAATAAGTATGCAACGAGGTGTGTCAAGTTCATCCATGGATGTGCTATTGGATGTAATTTTTTTAATCAATGTGTGGGTTGTTATATCTCATTTATATAGACATGTATCATGATTGTTAAGCCATATAATGCATTTTATATCATTGGGTCAAAGTTGTTTGAAGTATTGGTCCATGAATATTGGCCTCTTGCATATGGTAAGGAGGAAATGACATCAAAATATAACATGCACACCAACATGGAGAAGATTGTTGCAGCCTCATTACATGTTCAGGGGAAGAATTTTCATCTTGGAGAAGCCATGTTGTTGGCATAGAAGCATGTGGATTTAAGAAGGAAATAATTTCTTTGATTATTTGCATGAGCTTGTAGTTGATCATGTTTCATTAGCATATCACTTGGCATAAAAAAGTTCATATGGTGTTTTAGCCACACTTTTCCACCTTTTCTAATTGATGTCAAAGGGGGAGAGTGACACAACCACAAGATGATAACTACAACAAAAAGTTTGATGAGTTTATGGAGATCAACTTGGTTTCATGGTTGTAAGTTGGCATCGTAAAGGGAAGCATGTTGGCCACATGGTGTTGGCATTGATCTCAACCTAGGGTTTCTACCTAAGGAGTCAAACATGGAGTAAAGTTTGTTGGCATTGATGGAAACAATATTGGAGGATTTTTCACGATGATTAGAGGCTTGATTATTTTTTACTAAGGTGTTTCTAATGTTTTCAAAGGCTCTATAGGTGTTGGAGAATCATTGATAAAAAAATGGAAAAGTTATGGGCATAGAGCAGGTGATTTTACATGAGTTAGGGAATCTTCTCTAGGAGACGTTTATGCAAAAATAAAATATAAAATATCATCATTTGGTTACCCATACTATGCATGTAAGGATCATCCCTGGGAGAATTTTTTTCCTAGAGAAGATGTTTGTAACAAGGAAATTCTGATTTGTGCATACACATAAAATACTATGAGAATTTCCCACGGTATTTGCCAAAGTTTTTTGATGGTATAGAGTGAACTTGAGTTGGTTCTCTTTATACAAGGTGATCAAGTCAAATATAATGAGGATTAATTCTTTCTATTCGTTGCATCTTTAATCATTGATAAAACATGGAAGTTTTCAAGAGAAGGGGTTTCAAAGTGAGAGAATATGAGCTACAATATTGCAGATAGAGTGAAAATTAGAGATCATATTTGGAGAAATATTGAAGAAATTTTCAGTGTTCCGACAAAGATTAGATGATAAGAATTTGTATTCATATTCTATTATCATGTTGCTTATTATTTGGATAATAGGGTATTGTTGTAGAAGTTGGAGATGAAAATCAAAGATCAAATTAAAAACACTATGTTGCGGTTATGATTAACTAATTTTGTCATGTATTGTTGTAGCAATCATATGTTACATATATTGTTGCTTGTTGTTGATGTTGCAGAGATTTATATATGCTGCCATGGATAGATTTATATGCTACTATTATCATGTATACATGATGTTGGGTTGATGTATTGGTTGATTAGTTATTGCAGAGATTGATTGTGTTGGAGAGTGTTGCTTTATAGTTGTTTGTATCAAGTTGTTGATGACCTTATTATCTATATGGGTCTAATATGAAAATGAAATGAAATGAGGCCCATAGTTTTTGTATGAGTTTCTTGAGTGGATCCAATATAAGACATTTTGAAATGAGGTACACTAGGATGGCTTGAAGGTTGGGACCTTAAGTGATGAAAGTGGTGGCTTGTAGACTGAGGGTGTAGCATCATCCTTTAGGTGGTATCCTAAGAACTTGGTAGTGGTGGCTTCATCCAATGGTGGCTGGAAATACTTGGGTGTTGGGCATCTAGTAGGTGGTGGCCTACAAAGTCATGGGAATGGTGGTTTCCAACAAGTGGTGCCTTACAAATTTCATATAGGTAGTAGCCTGGAGTGAGTAGAGGCTAGCCTGATTGGAAAATTGTGGCTTTCACACTAATGGTGACCAAGATTCATGTGTAAAATAAGTATTTTGGATGAAAAAAAGAAAAGAGAAGCAGAACATCCAACAATGGTTTTCTCCCTTTGGGTTTACAACTAACATCTAGTGTATCTATGTGTGATGATGTCCATATATGTGTTTCTTCTCATGGTTATTTATCTAATGCTATAATTACTCATGTGGTTTAATTTCTTATGTTTACATCTGCTCATATACTATGTTGTTAATGAATGAATGAATCAAGATATTTGAAAAGAAAGGAAAAATTTGGTAAAAAATGATCATAGGGCACAATACTGATTAAACCCCCCTTTCAGTATTGTTTACACATCCGACACATTTATGATTCCATGCAATAAAAAATCTATAATCATGTACCAAAATATGCTAAGAATATTTATTCTTTATTTAGGGTATTTATTTATTTATTATAGTAAATATATTATTATATTTATAAAAATTTATGAAATATTTACAAATTTCTTATAACTTAAGAATATTAAAATAAATTTTTGTTTAAGATTTTTTAATTAACAAGACGGAAAAATACACTCACCCTAGAATATTATTACTAATCATAATCAACAAGACATGCATGCCTTGTCACCTAAAATATATTGACAATGATAGAAACTATCAGATTGAAAAAACAATCTTTGAAAATTTATTATAAAGATTCGAGGAAGTTTGGGTTGAGAAGAAGGAAATGCATCCAACATTGGAAAAAATTTCCCCGAGTTGACTAACATTTCTCCATCCTCCTAGAGAAAGACCTTAGTTCTCTTATGGTCACAATTTTTCTATTCCTAGACCAAATTTGGGGGATATTTGAAATAATGTGAATGAAATCCTAAATGTGGACGAGAATAACTCGAACCGGAATTAACATTGCCTTCACCCTTGGATTTAAGATGTGCATTGTGAATAATCATGGAAAGAGGTCTAGTAAGGAATTCTGACCATTAGTGTAGTAGGCCTCTGCTAGAGAAATTAGTTGGGGATCATAAAGATCCATGTATTATTGCAAATGATCCTCTTCAATTACTGATTTGATGATAAGCTGTAGAAGATAACTTTTTTTAATACATTTGGAGATTATTTTCTCGATATATAATGGGGGAAGGATGTATTTACAAGAATTTACAGTAGTCGAATAACTAACTGATTGATCATGGACCTCTTACAGGATCTCATCTAAGAACAAGAGAGACACAAACCTATTTGTATATTTGAGGTTTTCTCTTCAGTTTTAGGTTCACGAAGGTCACAAGTTCCTTTTCCTTTGCGGGAAATTTCCAAAACACTTATGCAAGACCTTTGGGTTTGCTTATTACTGGTGGGGTTACTAAGCATCCATTTATAAAAAAGAAAAATTACAAAAGGGTTGGAAATATTCATGAAATTTCCTACATATGAATGGAACATGTTCATAATCAAGATGGTTTACCCAAACTTCATCATGATAGCTGATCGCAATGGAATTTTGTAAAGGATCTGAGATGTACATATAGACATAGCTATGCACTTGTTTGGTTTATCGTCCTTGTTTTGTAACATCATAGGCTGTGAAAAACCTATTAATTTATTTTTTGGATTGTTTCATGATTATTCCTCCGTTAATTCTCTTGGAAGCAAGAAGAGTCTCACTCATTAGGCTTGTGAGAAATTTTTCTTTATCTAGGATCAATTGCTCCACCCAAAAAACTCACAAATAGGGAAACATATTTCAAGAATGAGGGCCCATTTTCAAAGACCAGAGATCGATATTGTAGATTTGAGAATATTACCATGAATAAAAAAATGTCTCTCAGCTCCAAGTTGAAATGGCCTTCGGGCTACTATTTCTTTTTAATCTAGAAAACCAGATCTCATTCAAACATAAAAATGCCTATCAAATTAAAAAACATGGCATGATATTTCATATACTTGATGTAGTTGGTGATCTAGCATGAATTCACTGAATATTTGGTATTTTGGATTATCTTTGGAAGGAATTGATTGTGTGTGTCTTTTTTCAAGGAATCTCCTAGTGGTGGCATCCGTATCACTAGAATTTAATCTCTAATTCCACCAGTAGAGGGATTGTCGACATATCCATCATTCCTTCATGATCAAGAAATAATTTAAATGTAGGAAGGGAAAAATTCCCTCGTGTTAGCCCAGATATTCTAGTGATCAAATGAATCTTTCAGTTGTTTTCGACAAAGTCATAGGCCAATTTTTTTTTTTACTTTTTGGAACATGTTCTCAGAAAATATTTTTGGTCACTAAGGAGGTCTGAATCATGTTTTATGCTCCTTCATTTCATTTATTGCCACCATTTTCAATGTCATCACCATAATCAGTTCCAAGGTCACCATCTCCATCATCATCATTCAAGAGGTCTAGGGTTATGTCACTCCATCTCATATAGGTCAAATTCTAGGATCATTTGTGCCTTTGAAAAAAATTCAATTTTTTACTGAACACGAGGAAGAAACCCTCCATTCCATTCATAAAACCCTAATGAAGGAGCTAGATTTTTTTCTTAAGGTGAAATAAAAACCACCGCTCTTATTTGATATGGCCCAAGTTCTAAAAGGTTCATATCATCTCCTCTCTGTCTCACTATTTCATGAAAAATTGAAGAATTCTATCACACTATCTTATTTAAGGACCAGAAAGCCATCTTGATTGTTAGAGTTTCAAAAGAAGTCATTTTGATCTATTTTCATAGTAAAATACATAAAGGTTCATTTCAATGTTTAGATACTCCTTATCTTTTTTGAAAAGGTCATATCCAATGTGAAAGTTCAAAGGTTTGAAAGGATTTCAAAGTTTTAAGAAGCAGTCTCACTATCTCTTTTTGATTCATTGACATCTTAGGTGACATTATGGATACTTGATGAGACATCAAGACATCGTTTTTTTCTTTCTTCCCTCATATCTCATTTCGAGGTGTAAAAAATGCCATTTTTAAGTGCAAAAAAGTAAAAAAAGTCATGGTAAATTTCATGGGAAAAAGTAAAAGGGTCACCTTAAGCTTATAAAAGGAAAAGGAAACTTCATTCTTTTCATTATTTACCATTTCATGTGTATGAGATACCTTTTCTCTACTTCACTTACCATCTATAGTCTCTAAAATCTGAAGCAAACAGCTAGTGTTATGTTTCTGGGCATTGTATCTCATTATAAAATGTAGCTGTTGAACTCTTGTGGTATGTAAAAGCGAGTTGTTATGGTCCTCTGGTGTGTAAAATTAAGTTTTTTTTATGTTGTGTATATTACGCAATTGTTATGCTTCTGGGAGATACAAAACTCAGTTGTTACACTTATGTTTCTAGGATAGTTTCTAGTATTTTCAAGCTCAAAACACTCCAAACTCTCAAAGCTTGTCATCCATCCTTTTGTTGTAGCTGCCATACAAGGTAAGACACCTACCATGCTACTATTTTGGTTTAGATGTTGAAGGTTTAAATAATTTTTATTTCATTTAATGTTTTACCATGTGTTCACTGTCCATACATTAATTTTTTTTATGACAAAACCTAAACTACCCCTTGGACCTAAAAAAAATAACCCATCATCTAAAACATGATCCTTACATCCCATATGCCCCATATATACACTCCTATCATCTAAATCACCATTCATAACATGTTTCACACCATCAAACCCTCATTCTAGCTTTTCAACACAGTGAAGATAGTGAAAACATAGATGATTGTGTTTTATGGTTTTGAAGGATCTATATTGTCAATTTTCATGCATTCCACTTGCATTGTGGAGCTAAGGTGTCATCATATCCTACAAATTTTATGAATTTTTTTGTCCAGCTCCATAACCCTAAAAAATGAAAATACTTCTTCACTAGTTTTTTCCCATAGCCAAAATTTGGAAATGACTGTGTTTTGAGGTTTTAAACACCGTAGACCTATCTGTTTCCCTTAATTACACTTTAATTATGAATTCAAGACAATACCCTATCCAGTGATTTTTTATCAGAATTTTTACTCAACCCTATCAACCCCAGTTCATCTCACTAATTTACCCTACTATTACAGGGATAGTTTTTCTTCAAAGTCAGCTTCTGAAATAATGCAGATGAATTTTACAAAAGTGGAAGAGGTTTTTGTCAAACATAGGCCAAATAAAAAAAAATTACGTCAGTTTATACACAAGTGTTAGGGTTTGAGAGAAATTCCAACAATACACTTGCTAAGGGTCATTTATGAAATTTTGGACATGTTGTCTTCAAATCCACTTTTTAGGGGTTGGAAACAGGGGTTTGCAGTGCTTGATGACTCCACGTTGTAGCCAAAATCCTAATATTTCCAACCATACAATTTTCAACCCCAAAATCCTCCAGGAAGGCCTCCAAAATCCCTCTCAAAGGGATTTTTTATAGTTCTGGAACACACTGTTACGCTTTTGGAACACACTGGAGTAACCTTGGGACAATGAACTTTTGAAGGCCTTCCCGTGGGTAATTTTGAAAAATTAAGTATGTTTTAGAATCTATACACACAGGGCTAGTTAAAAATTCTTTCATAAGTGGATTTTGACTTCTCAAAGTGCGTCAAAAGTGAATCCAAATTTTTGTTACACTTCTACAATTTGTTTTTAAAATCTTCAGTCAGAATTGTCACAGATCAACATTGGATTCCCTCGGGACACTTGTCATGTTTAGAAATGGTCACAAATTTGAGGCTATGAGTTGTCATTAGAGTTATTAGGTTTTTTTTTTCTTCTTATTATGACAAAATATGTAATTAATGTATGGGACAAACACTTCTATTTTGTAGCTAAAATTCAGGGAATGGTTTCTCACCTCCATAGAAACTAGGAAATGACTCATATTTTGCATTTATGATCCATTTTGGATGGGATTTAGACCTGGTGAGGTGAAATGGTGTATATTTTCTATGAGTATACTCTCTCTTGTCTTAGCTAGGGTTGGATAGTTGTTATTTGCAGTGTATATATTGTACAATATTTTGATAATGAAATCAACGACAATGTTGCATACATAGTGTTGAGACTCTAGTGGTATGCCTTTGAGCATTTATTTTTATTTTTAAACTCATGATGTTGAGTTTTATGTAACTTATATTTCACATATATTCTTCTTTATGCTAATTATTATTATTTTATTGACAAAAAACATGCTTTCCATGCAATGTATTTCATAAGATTTTCATGGAAGTGTCTTTCTCTTATGATGAATGAATTCAGTTCAATTCTCATTATGATTCCATCTCATTTCACTCTATACAAAATAAAAAATTAATCATGCTTCTTTGCTTACCTACCTGGCCTCACCCTTATCTATGCAACTAAACCTTTGAAATCACTTCAAAACCCCAGACATAGTCTCTTAACTGTTATTCCTATCTAGCAAAACTCCAAACAAACCAAAACCTTAAAGTTTTGACAATCATAACTAGCCTAAAGCATTATATATAGTCATCCCTTTGACTGCAAAGTGACATAGAGAGAGATCTCTTTGGTCCGGGTGGGACTAGCTACTTTACCTAATGTTTGGTTTGTGGTTACCTTCCTCCAAAATTACTATCAGCCTTAGGAAGTTGGGGAGAGTGATAAAATTATTGGCATCGATGTCGGGGAGTGATGGTTAAATATTTCCCGTGAATGAAAAAAAAATCTTAGCTCTGATTGCTGATGGTGAAGATTTGTTAGGCACAAAAAAGGATGTGCATCATTCAGCTGGCGAAACTAGTGTCGAAGAATCCAAAGGTTAAGATTTTTCATGGCGACTCCACTACTCAAAAACTGGTAGCTTGAATAACTTCTTGGTGAATTCATTTATTTCAAGATGGATTCAACTGCTAGAAGGTATTCCCCTATGAATCATGCTCACATTCCTGGTTTTCCAAATCAAATTCCTTGCATAGATTGGAAAACTTATCTGCCCAAATTCATAGATAGAAATGAGGATGAGGTTGTTCTACATCTGGTTAGATTTCACATCCGTGTTTGTAAACTGAAGATTGAGTTTCTTGGGGACTCCTTGATGAAAATGTTTATGGCTACCCTAGAAGGGAAAGCAAGATCATGGTATGAAGGATTACCAGAAAGAAGCTTATGTTATCTTAAATATTTCCATAGAGTGTTCTTCTAGCATTATGGGAAGTCTCATCTTTCTTTGTCTGTTTTACAAATTTGTTGTGATTATTGTGAATTTTTTATTTCATATCTTAAAGGAATTGATGATATCGAATGTATGGATGATGAAGAGATCATTGGAGCTTTCTATGATTTTTCCTTCCAACAAAAATCTGAAGAAGCTAATCACTCTGATACACGAGATCAAACTCAACACACAGTAACCTCGTCTTTAATTGATGAAGAAACAAATGATGTATATTTTCTAGATGCTCATAAAAATTCTCCACAGGAAAAAAATTTGGTAGTAGCACAACAAATTGATCAGCTAGAGGTTAAGGAAGAAACTCGAAAGCCTGAAACTAATAAAGAAGAGGAGAATAATGAAAAATGGCAGGTTATTTTTGATCCTGTGGGTGTACACATTAGCAGTGTCATTGTCGAACAAAGTCCTCTTGCCAATCATCTGGTAAAATTAATTGAGCATATCATTTAATAATAATTTTTTATTTGCAGCAGTCTTATGATCCACAAGAACATCTCCAACATACAATATTTTCTTTCATAATTAAAGATCAATCAAATTTGAATGATGAAAGGAAAGTTTTGTTTTATAATTCTAATGATGAGTTGCAGCGACCTCGCCAACTTTATGTGATCTAGCTAATGATGAAGACATCCTGGTTCCATATGGTATTGTTTTTTTGTTTGATGAAATTCAAGAAAATTAAGAGCCCTAATCTATTGTGGATCATGAGAATGAAAAAATAGTTTTCTCTCATTCCATTTGTTGGGAATCAATTTCAATATATAGACAAACCATCATTGTGGAATAAGTTTGCTTTTCTTGCTTGTAATAATTGAAAAGATCATATGTTACACACTTTCCATGATCCTCTGTTGAGTTTATTGCATTCATCAGTAGAGGAAGAATTTTCCAAGTTTGTCAATACTGGTATTGGATTCATTAGAAAGTTTGAGTTTCCACTCTCATTTTTCTTCTTCCCACTGAAGAAATTTGTGATTAGGATTTCAGTAAGTAGCCATTTGCTGGATTGGTTACACTGGAAGGATCATTTCACATGATTGTACATATGTCTTCAGTAGGCATGTAGTTTTCATCATGATTTGAAGCCCTTAAGTTTCAGTGACATGCTGCCATCAATAAGTTTTGTAAGTTTTGTTTCAGTGAGTTGTCAAGTTAGAGTCAATTTAGTTTTCTATTTAAAGCCATTTCTAGAATTATTTCATCATAGTTTGTCAAAGTTTTTCAAAGTCCAGTTTGACTCCATTTCCCAATGGTACATATACTTGATATAAGGTGTTCTTGAAATGTCCTGAAGGAGCTTCCATCCCCACATGGTGCTAATGTTAGCCCAGGTATGTCAGTGATCAAATGAATCTTTTAGTTTTCTTCCAAAAATCATAGGCCATTTTTTTTTACTTTTTCGAACATCTTCTCAGAAAATAATTTTGGTCACCGAAGAGGTCTAATTCATGTTTTATTCTCCTTCATTTCATTCATCGCCACCATTGTCAAGGTCATCGTCTTCATAATTTTCATGATCACCATATCCATCATCATCATTCAAGAGGTCTAGGTTTAGGTCACTCCATCTCATATAGGTCAAAGTCGAGGTTCATCTCTTCCTTTGAAAAATATTTAAATTTTCACTGAACACAAGGAAACAACCCTCCATTCCATTCATAAAACCATAATGAAGGATCTAGCTTGTTTATGAATATGAAATAAAAACCACCGCTCTTATTTCATATGGCTCAAGTTCCAAAAGGTTCAAATCGTCACATCTTTGTCTCATTGTTTAATGAAAAAATGAAGAATTCTGTCTCACTATCTCATTTAAGGACCAAAAAGTCATCTTGACCGTCAGAGTTTCAAAAGAGGTCACTTTCACCTACTGTCCTAGTCAAATACATAAATGATCATTTCATGCTTGAGAGTCTTCTTATCTATTTTGAAAACTCCATATCCAATGTGAAAGTTCAAAGGTTTGAAAGGATTTCAAAGTTTTAAGAAGCAGTCTCACTATCCCATGAAAAGAAACAAAATGTGTTTTTATGCCTCATCAAGAATCCATAAATTCACCACAAATATCAAATAATGAAAAAGAGTTTCATTCTGCCCTCATATCTCATTCGGAGGTGTAATAAAAATCCATTTTTAAGTGCAAAAGGGTAAAACAAGTCATGGTAAATGTCATGGGAAAAGGTAAAAGGGTCAACGTTAGCTTATAAAAGGAAACATAAACTTCATTTTGTTCATTATTTAGCCTTTCATGTGTATTTTTGGTGTTAGGATATGAACAATGTTCAATCCTTTTTCCACATAAATTATCAACTCGAGGGTGTTGGTTATTTTAATACTAATGACAAAGTATATGTAGATACAAGCACATGGTCCGCTGTAGATCACAGGTTTAATCTATAACATAAATACCATTGTAACAACAATAAATAAACTTCAGAAATAAAAAAATCTCCACAGGAATTAACGTGACTGTAATAGAAATTAAAGAATCACACAAAATGCAGTACTGAAAGAAAAGGAAGAAGAACGCATCACCTAATCACAAGAGTGGGCCCAACTCTTAGATCAGGGCTACGGAAACTCAAAGATTACAGGAGAAACAATGAACTGTTGTATATTAAATTAATAATATAAAGATTAATTAAAAATATGTATCTGTAAAAAATTTCCCCCAATTCACAGCCTGTAGGCTCCTTTATACCATAGTCCTGAAACCCCCCCAATTCCTCCCAATGACTCTAGTGTTACAAAAATACATATTGTTACAATGGTAACCAGATTTCCTAGCAAGAAACCATGAGAAAGACAAAGATAGCGATGATACATCCATGGCTGTCACGCTATAGTAAGAAATAAGGGAGATGCTGGAAATGATAGGTTGTGCCTTGACTTGCGTCCACAACGTTCCCGTTGTAGCCAAATCTCAAGAAATATAGGAGTTAATACGTAAAAGGGTAAAACCTCCATGAAAAGTACGTCATTAATCAAATATCCCATAAAATAGAGGAATAAGGGTCTTACCTCATGCTTTTAAAATAAATAATGGCACAAAGAGATACAAAGGTAGGGTAAAAATGAGAGAAGAAAAAATACAAATCCGATGCCCAACATCTCCCCCCAACTGGTCTATCTGCATGTCCTCATGCAGCTTGTCATCTCCTCAGGTGTAGATTGGACTCATTGTGATCGGCATGAAGCTGTGTGAGGTCATATTCTACAACCATCTATGTTCCTGGTGGCTTATATCCTTATGTCAAAACAACCTCTTTCCACTAGTCGGGTTCAACGTTATGAGCAGGAGTATACTGTTCAGCTGGCAGCCATAAATGGGGAAATCAAAATCTCAATCCCATCCATCTAACCCCATAGGTATGAATACATGCTACATAACATGACATTATTTCTAAGGAACGTGCAAATTTAGGTGCCCCAAATGGTTTTCTTCCCCAAACGGTTGAAGAAGACAACATCCATATTTTTTGACAATTGTCCAGGGCTTCCCAGAAAAATGTCATAATCTGGCCGACACACAGGTCAAGGCAGCACTTCTGAGTTGCCGTCATGTGTTCCTTATGGCCCTTAATCTATAGAAAGGTATAATTCTTATTATAAATATTCACGGATTGACCATGCTCTCTTCTCATCATTAATGGCTTTCCGACTTGATTTTCTTGAAATGTGTCCCAGGTCTTTCTCCATTTAACCTGATTGATGGTATAGGAGGTGAAAGCCCTTAAATGGATGTCCCCCATGAAGGGAATGGGGTTAAAGGACTGATCATGCTTTAAATAATACCCATGCATGTAGATCTCACACATTAAGTGTTGTGCTATAACACCATGAATTTCTAAAATATAGCGAAATTGAATGGGGTCCTCAATTTTGTACCAAATATCCTTATATATACTTTCAAGACAAAAGAAAAGGAATTTTTGATGAAGGAATAAGGCATAGATATGTGCAGGAGGTCTACAGGCCATTACCTATTGTGCTAGGGAGAACATCTTCTCCTTATACGTCTTTAGCAACTGAACTTGTTCTCCCAACTCTTCTATCCTTTTGTTTGGCCTGCTTCAGCCAATCCTTGTATAACTGATCTATGCACCCTGTAACGACTCTAGCAGCCTATTCTCAAACCCTAGCTATTTATTTCTTGTGGTCGCTCCCTGCAGACTTCCATTTTTGAATTTCAGCGACCAATACAAATTCTCGACCTTCAAACAATTCTTCGATTGGGTTGGTCTGTGTAGCCGCAGTGGAGACTTCAATATTCAGCTTTATTTCCCTCCATTTGGAGATTTTTACCTTCCTTTTTAAACGTGAAACTTGTTTCTTCAAACTCTGAATGAATCTTTTCAGTCTCATGGTTTCACTACATTGCAGCGAGTACCTCTTTTTGAGAGGTAACCTTCTTTTCTCGCACTGTTCGACCCATTCTTGTTTAACAGTGAGTTGAGGATCTAGACCTAAGACAGGCTCGAAAGGCAACGAAATACTGTCGGCATCTTCTCCAGATTATTTCGTCAAACCCTCTTGGCCGAACCCCTGACCTAGAGGTCCTTCTTCTTCTACATTTCTTCTGAAAACTTCTGTTGTTTGGCTATCAAATTCATTGACCCCTCTGTGTTTTGATATTTCTAAAGGAACTATATCTTCCTTGTGAACCACCAATTGTTCCAGTTCAATAGTGGCTAGGCCAACCTTGGCTGTGTCAACAAATTTTAATACTGTGGGAATAACGACTTCTTCCACTAACCGTTTGGGTGAGCGAAATACCCTCACCCCTCTGGGAATTAGGGACTAGAACAGAGAATAGATAACATACCCCTCATCATCATTCCCGAGTCAGACCGGGACTTCATGCACTACTACCTCAACCAGAGTCGATGTTGGTTCTTCTGGAGCAGCATTGATTCCGTGGCTCAATTCCCTTCTTTCCTCTTTCCCTTTTATTATCACTTCTTCTTCATGGTTCGATAATGGTTCTTATGCAACAGTATCGACCACCTGGCTCATTCCTTATTTAGCCTCTTTTTCCCTGGGAATCACCTTTGTTTTCATAGTTGGTACCGATTCTTGAGGTCCAACATTGATTCTGCGAGTTGACTCCTCCTATTCTAGCCAAATTGGGGGTGGTTCTTGTGTAGCACCCCCAACTGTATCAACATCCATTTTTATCTAAGCAGGCGATGTTTTTTCTTGTGAAACATCATCACTTTCCATTTCTCTGTCCACAATTCCATTCCCTTGTTCTTCATTGGCAAAGGTTGCTGACTGTATCATAATATCAATTTCCTGCATAATGTCCATAATCCCTTCCTTTGTGGGTTCCTTAAGCAAAGTAGTACTTGTGTGGCAGCCTCATCTGTGCCACTAATAAGCTCTTCCATTCTTATTTTCTCTTTTGTGGCTTTTTCCAGTGAGGCTGGTTCTTGTGTGACAGCCTCGTCTGCATTGCCGACTACTTCCTCCATAGTCATTTCTTCAGGTTTCTCCTGATCAATTATCCTGTCCTTTTCCTCAGGTTCTTCCTGATCAATCTCTGTTTCCATTTCCTCGGGTTCCTTTTGATCAATTTCCTCTGAAGGTTATTTTTCCACCTAAATAGCTGGAGATGATGGCTCTTCTTCTCTAGTAGCAATCATAGCTGCTACCACTTCTTCTGAGGATCCACAGAGTTCCACCAAAGAAACCCACAACCTGCCTATTACATGCACGACCAATAATTGCACCAGTCCATGGTTATAAAGTATTGCCATCATCTGGCAGGAGCACCGAGCAGACTGTGCCATATGCTGTAGTTGTTTTAATAGAAAAAATGGCATGTTTAGGGCATGCACCTCATTCTGTGGAAATCAGAGGTGCATTAGAATTTTAAAGTGATAGTTAAACAGAGCTGAGGCCCTACGCTCGTAGGTAATGTATTTGATTACGAAACCTAAAACTTTGTTCCAAGGATACGGTACAGTTCTATTCTCATATCCCCTACCCAATTGAACTACATTTTATCCTTCCTCCAAAAATAATTCAGGAAAATCCAGGAGAGAAACCTTTCGAGAAAAACATTTCTGCCCCTTCTATCTCAGCCCGCTAACCTCTACAATTACTTCCTCTGTAACATGAACTTCCAGACCTCTAACCCATGAATGATTCTCCTCTAAATTGAGTGTGAATTCGATTGTGATACCTCTATCAAATCCTTGCAATCTGTCAAAGTAGACATCCCATCCTGCGTCGACAAAAAATTTCCAAACCTCTGGATTACTGCGAACTGAAACTGTGTTTTCAGGCTCATACCGCATAGCCAACCCACGCATACTATGGAGACTTGTAGCAACACTTCCTGTAGCATCAAACCATTGGGAAAGGTGGTGGGTACCAAATTCGAAGGAACAACATAGTGAAAATTGATAGGTGGTAATGGTAAATACGGTTGGTAATTCTTGAAAAGAAAGAAAAATCATAAAAGAGTATGGTAAGTGTGGTAGCATAGAAATAATAATTACTCGTACAGGGTGGATGAGACATTTTGCGAATCCCAATAGGATTTAAATGATGATATCACATATTGATGTGATTCGTAAGGTGTACCATGATCGGGATGTGATTCTTAACTTATGGCGTAATTATTACGTCGTCCTTGGTATGATGACACTCTCTGCCCCCCCCCCCCCGCGCACCACTTAAATTTTTGACGATGGATTGTAGATTTCTGTGGTGTAGATTTTTAGAATCAAAACTCGGAATCTCCATAGTTCTCATTTTTAAGTCTACGTTTCGGGTCTAAAACAAGACCTATCATCAGGAAAAATCTGCAAAAAAGAGAGACAATTTGTGTTAAATAAATAGTGGAAAAATGACAAGAAAGAGAGCCAACCAGATATCAACTTAATGCTTTAATTTCAAAATAATTTCATTTATTTTTAATTTATTTTTATTTATATTATGTTGAGTTTTAGTTATTTTGTTTAACAAATGTATCATAATAATTATTATGATGTTTTGAGTTTTAATGCTAATAATGTTTAATATTTATTATTATTAATTATTTATCCCTTTTTATAAAGTCTTATGTTAATTTAATTTTAGGTTAATTATTTTATTTTGTTTATTATTTTTAAATTTCAAAAAGCATTGTTTTTAATAATGTCAAAGTGTAGCATTTTCTTTCTTAACCTAATTTTGTGTAGAGAGGTCCTAGTAGATTATATTAAATTATTAAATGGTTTGATTATTATTAATTATTATAAGACCCTATGTAGATTATATTGTCTACTTTTTTATTAATTATTTATCCTTAAAAAGTTCTAAGTTTTTATCCAATTTTAGCTTGTGAATTAGATTAATAGTTTTTGTTTTTTAATAATATCAAAGTATAGTATTTTCTTTTTTATCCTAATATTATGTAAAAAGGTCTTAGTAGATTATAGTAATAGATTTAAAGATTTGATTTTCTTAAGATTATAAGATCCTTTGTAGATTATAATGTTTACTTTTTTATTAATTATAAATCATTGTTAAAAGTCCTAAGTTTTTTTATCCTATTTAATCTTATGAATTAGATTAATAGTTTTTGTTTAAAGTTGTACGGATTTATTTTAGAGATATTTTAGAGTTTTAGTATTTTCCTTATACTAATTTTCAATATTTTCCTTATACAAATTTTAATATTATATGGTCCTATGTAGATTATATTACATTACTGATGACAGTGTAGTTATTTAAACATGTTTGGAATGGGACAATTGATTATAACCCATAGATAAGGCTTGTAAACAATTGATCCTATGAAATAAGGTTTGCAGAAGGTATGGGTTTAATTAAGGTTTAAGTTAATGTTAGGAGATTTATAAGGGTGTTTTTAAAATAATTACTTATAACTTTTTAAGGTTAAAGAAGGGTAGCATGGTAAGGGCAAGGAGTAGGGTAAGGGTTTGATGCGAACATGTGGGTAGAGGGAAGGGGAAAGGGTACGAGGTAGAGAAAGTGAAAGTCAATTTAAAGATCATAAAGGGTTGAAGGAAGAGTAGGGGTACAAGGAGACCAACGACTCAAGGGTGCAAGATGTTTTAACGGGACAACACATGGACCCAGTCTCTGCTAAATTCTAAGCCTCCATCTCTATTTAGGTTGTGAGGGTGTTTTATGATTTCCAAGGCTTCATGTATTTTGCATTTGAAATGATGTTTTTGTTTGGCAATGACCACTGCTTCTTCAAGGCATATGTGGTGACATGTTTTTCTTGAGTGTTCTACCAAAGAAGAGGTTTTAATTCTTCCAAGCTTAATGTCTGCCCCATGTTCTTTAAACCTTATTTTAAATTTTTGACGTCCACACCATTAAAATATTCACATGGGATATTTAATTAAATCAGTACAAGTCACATGGAGGCGTACCTGACAGCCTACTTGGATGATGTGATGGCTAGTAGGATGGCATAATAGCATCAGTGTAATAGTATCAGTGTAATAGCATCAGATTAACAGCATCGGTGTAACAACATCGGTGTAACAACATCTAGTGTAACAGTAGTGGAGTAACAAAATTGGTGTAATAACATTGGTGTAACAGCATTAGTGTAACAGCATCGGTGTAACATCATCGGTGTAACAACATCCGGTGTAACAGCATCGGTGTAACAACATCATGAGTAGCAGCAACTAAGTAACAGCATCCGGTGTAGTAGCAACCAAGTAACAACAACATGAATAGCAGCAGCAGGAAGTATACTTATGTCTGCAGGTGTAGCCGCATCGGGTAGCAACAGCAAAGGGACAATAACATGAACAGCGACAACCGAATAATAGCATGCGGGCCATGGCCAGCAACCAAGTAACGATGTCTAGCCATTGTGATTTTACTCCTTGAGTCATAAAACATAAAAGGACCGAAAAAATCGATAAATTCTTTATATATATATATATATATATTATTTTTATTTTTTTTACTACAAGGGTGCAGAGGAAAGATTCTCTAAACTGATAACCTTCAAACTAGATTTCTCAGAGAGTTGTTTAATAAAAGCATCCTTAAAGGCCGACCGGTGGTATAGTCTCAAGTGATGTCCATTGACTATACAGGAAGTACATGTATCGTCAATTGTGACTAGCCTGACTGTTCCATTATCAAATACAACATTCACCTCATAAGGTCCCATCCACCAATGCAAAGTTTTCCCTTAAAATCCTTAAAACGAGAGTCATAAAGTAGTGCCCAATATCCACTTTGAAACACCTTGTTTCTGATAAAATTATCGTGCCATTTCGTTCTCTGCTACTGAATAGCAGTAGTTCGTTGGACAACCATTGAACGTATTTCATCAAGTTCATTAAGCTAAGCCAATCAATGTTTCTGGGCATCTGATAAATCTAAACCAACTTCTAGGGTTGCTTTGAGCGTGCTTATTTCAAATTCAATTGGAAACAACGGGGATTTCCCATAAACCAACTCGAATGGTGAAAACCTAGTTGTATTCCACCATGTTGTTCTGTATGCCCATAGATCCTCTGGAAGTTTCTCAGCCCAATCCTAACAATGGTATGCCATAGTTTTTGTCAAAATATTTTCTAATTTCTTATTTGTGCTTTCCACTTTTCCATTCGCCTGGGATGGTATGGATATGTCACTATGTGCTTGACCCGATATTTTTTCATGAGCTTTGCTATCTTGTGTGATGTGAATTGTGATCCTCCATCTGAAAAAACCTCTCTTGGAGTACTATACCAAGAAAAAATTTCATCAAATAGAAAATCTAAGACTACCTTCTCTGTTTCTTTCGCAACCTCTTTGGCTTCCACCCACTTAGTGACGTAATCAGTATAGACCAATATGTGGAATTTATGCTAGGAGGGTGGGTTAAAGGGTTGAACGAAGTCAATATCCCATTTCTTGAAAGGCTCGAGAACTAGTTGTGCCTGCAAAGGCATTTCATCTGCTTTACTGGGCTGACCCATACGTTGGCAACTATCACACCTCCTGACATAATTCTAAGCATCACGAAAAATGGAAGTTCAATAATATCCCATTTGTATCACCTTATGGCATATTATTTTGTTTGCGAAATGCCCTCCACAGGGGCCATCACGGGAAGCTTTCAATATTTCATAGATATCATCTTCAGACACACAGTGCCGGATCTGCTTATCTGCTCCTGTATGAAAAAGGTATCCTACTATCCAAGAATATCGTGCACTATGATGAATAATCTTTCGTTGTTCCCTATATGAAAAATGAGGAGGCACTTTCCCTGTAGCAAGATAGTTAGAAATATCTACATACCACAGAGGTTTAGTAGAGACTGCAAAAAGATGTTCATCAGGGAAACTATCTTCTATTGGTGTGCATTCATTATTGTTATCCATTATATATAGGAAATCAGCTACTACATTATCTTTTCCTTGCTTATCTACTATTGTAATATCAAATTCTTGAATCAATAGTAACCATCTCGTAATACGGCCAGGAGTAGGGTTTATTCATCAAATACCTGATTGCTGCGTGATCAGTATGGACAATAGTAGAATATCCGGTGATGTAGTGCCGGAATGTATTGATAGCATAAATTATAGCTAAGAATTCTTTTTATGTCACCGTATTGTTTATTTCAGCAGGAATTATATTCTCGCTGACGTAATAAATTGCATACGGTGTTTTGTCTACCTGTTGTCCTAAAATAGCCCCTAATGTTGTCTGAGAAGCATTAGTATGTATGTGAAATGGTAATTCCCAATCAGGTCCTCAAAGGATTGGGGTTGTGCACACCAGCCCTTTAATTTTCGTGAAGGCTACCTTGCAATCTTTGGTCCACAAAAATTCTGCATCTTTTGTTAGCAATTGAAATAGTGGATGTGCTATTTTAGCAAAATTTTCTATAAAGTGCCTATAATAACCAGCACAACCAATAAATCTATGTACCTGTGTCGGTGTTTTGGGTATCGGAAAATGTAATATTACCTCTACTTTAGCCGGATCAACTTGAATTCCAGGGTCTGAGAGAAAATGACCCAATACTACTCCTTCCCTCATCATATGGCATTTGACTGTACTCAATGATACATGGGTCTGTTTACATATTTTGAGTTCCTTCTCCAAATTTTCCAATCCTTCCTCAAATGAATTCCCATATGGAGTAAATTCATTCATATATATTTTGACACTATCATTGACCAAATCAAAAAAAATTCCGAAGATTGCCCTCTGGAAGGTAGCAGGAGCATTACACAGGCCAAATGGAAGGACCCTATATGCAAAGGTTCCCCATGGGCATGTGAAAGTTGTCTTATCATGGTCTTCTAGGGCTATCTGGATCTGGTTATATTTGCTAAATCTATCTAGGAAGGAAAATAACTTCTTTCCAACCAAGGTGTCCAGGACTTGGTCAATGAATGGGAAAGGAAAATGGTATTTTTGTGTTGCCTTATTTAATTCCCTATAATCTACACATATCCGCCATTTACAATTATTTTTGGGAACGATAACTAGCAGGGATACCCATTGGCTATCGGAGATGGGATAAATGAATCCTACATCCAAAAAATTTTGTAATTCTTCTTTAAAAATATTTTTGAGAGCAGGATTCATCCTCCGTTGAGGCTGTCTTACAGCGCGAAAATATTACTTAATGTAAATATGGTTAGTGCATAGGCTAGCAGGGATACCCTTCATGTCAGTATAATCCTAGGCAAAATATTCCTGATGTTCTTGAAGGACTTTCAAAAGCTGTCTGGTCTGGGATTCAGAGAGGTTCGGGTTGATATTAAGTGTTTTCCCTGGTTCAATCTCGATTGGAGTACTATCATGGAATGGGGTTACAGGAATGTATTCTATGTCATCTTCTGGTTCAATGTTTTCCTGTGTATCACAACTCATAGCAGATTCTATAATATATTGAGTTCGATTGGGAATAGAACTGGAATCATTAATGAAGGCGTTAATGGAATCATCTTTAGTCTCTGTTTTAAATCGAAGGGCCTAGCCAATAGTGAGAACTGGTCTAACATCTTCATTTTCAGGTTCAGGCTCTTTTGTAGGTAGAGGTTTCTGACTGGTTGATGATTTTTCAGATGGGCTTGGTTTCGCATGAGAATAAAGCTTGAGGTCCTTCATAACTGTCCCATTTGATATGATCCTATGTCCAGATCGACATCCTATGTAGGCATCTGCAGTTTCCAACCAGGGTCTTCCTAGGATCAATGGGTGACCACCTACTGAAGATCGATTTTGCAATATAAGGAGGTCCACACGGTAATTCCATGAGCCTACTGAAATGATAACATCCTCTAATTTCCCTACTGGTTTAATTGTGGATCTGTCTGCAAGTTCCAGGATAGTAGGCATTGGTTTAATGTTTCCAAGTCCTAAGGTGTTCATTGTTTCAGCAGTGATAATGTTAATGGCTGCTCCCAAATCCACCAGTACATTTGGGATTTCAATCCCATTAATTTGTATTTTTAGAATTGGGTTCCCAGGATCTCTGTATTTTACAGGCATGATCTTTCCCAACATGATATCGAATATTCTACCCATTACATGAACAGTTAATGGATCCTTAGGTTTTCTACCCAGTTTCTTTGAGCAGTATTCTTTCAAAGTTTTTGCATAAATAGGTACATCCCTCATAGCTTGTAAAAGGGGTATTTTAACATAAATGTTCTTTAGTTCCCCTAGAAAATCAAATTCTGCTCGAGGGTTTAGTTTTCTCAAGGTTAATCTTTCAGCATATGGGGGAAATGTTAAATGACCTTGATTAGGAACAACTTGGGGAGGTGTCTGGTTTATTACATTTTGATCTGCATTCTCCCTCACTTTTCTTCGTTCTGGTTCTGTATCTTCACCGTCAAGTTGTGTTGTAATAATGGGTGAAGTAGGTTCATTCACTACCCGGCCAGACCGTAGATTTATCTCGTTGAGCCCTGCGGTAGAAATGTTGTAGGATGGAAGGTTCAGAGTATCTGTTTATTAAACCCCTTTATTATTCGGATTTGGGTTGGGCTTGAGAGGAAGCTGAGGTCTAATCGGTGGGTTTCCTAGGGGCACATTGGAAGGAAAATGAAGTTGTTGCTGAGGCATAGGCTGCAGAAACTTTCCAGTGGGAGGGGATCCACGCCAGCTCTGATTCCATGAAGGATGCAGACTGGCTTGAGGAACCCATTGCTGCCAAGGGGGATACTAGTATTGAAGCCACATGGTTGAAAAGGGTGCAGATTGGGGACCCATACCAAAATTATGAAAATACTGGGATGGGTCCTAAAACATACCTAGATTCATCGTCGGTGGTCAAGGTTGCCATGGCTTCTTCTGCCCCATGAAATATAACTGGTCCACTATGCTTTCCTTGATTTCTCCTTGGAAAACCGCTTTCAGCCTGGGCAAGGAAGGACATGCACTGGTCGCATGAGTCTGTTTGCAGATTACGCATTCTTCCACCATGTTCAACAAGCATTCCTTCAAAGGGTGTTTCTTCCTACACTAAGGGCAGAATATGGCCATGGTTTTTCCCAGCTTCATCTGCTTCTGTTTGGCCTGTAGGGTGTCCATTTGGGTTGATAGCATACTCAGGATATCAGTCCTTATATTATCTAATGGATTCCCAATCTCTTCTTTTGTGACCCCTCCACCGGAGGTCTTTAATGACCGAATACCCTGTCCACTTCTTGCATCCCCCCTTGAACATTTGATACAGTAATCACATATAGCTTCGAATTTTCCTTTGAAATATCTCCCTTGCCCACTATATTTAGGATTTGGAGAGAGTCTTCCCTAACTGATCTGAAAATAATGATCTTTAGAATGTCCTTATACAAGTCACTATGTCTAGATCTCTGTAGTATGTATGTAAATCGTTCTACACAGTCCTCCATATTTTCATCTTCCTTCTATGAAAATTTAAATATTTCCTCCTTGATGTCATGAGACTTACAATAATCTTGGTATTTTTCCAAGAAGGCTTTCTTCATTTCTTCCCACGAAGTAATCGTGCTTCTCCCTAAACCCATAAACCATCTCAGGGTTGTCCCTTTTAGGGGAGCAGGGAATATTTTCAATTTTTGAGCATCATTCATATAGTCGTATCCTTGAAAAAAAATATCAAATTCAGAAAGGAACATATCAGGGTCCTCCAAAGAGAGCCCATGAGAACTAGGCAAGGCTGTCAAAGGTATGGGTCTCATTGGTGCATCACCTGTAACGTTTCCTATAGGAAAATCAATGGAGGAACTTACAGGTGCCATAAATATTTTCCAATACTCACTTGGAATTTCGATCAGTTTTGCAGTCAGTATTTGGATTGATTTAACCGAAGGTGGTAGCATCGCACTCCCCTAGTCCCTTAATGACTCAAATTCCTTCAAAATTCCTTTACCAAATCAAAGTCTCTTAACTCAGCAACGGGAATTTTCACAGTGCTGCCTTGGTTTCTTGGGGACGAAAACCCCTTTTGACGTTCTTCTTCCCAGTTAGAGTTGCCCAATTCTTCTGATCCCTTACCTTCCACTTCTTCCCCTTCTGTTGTTAATAAGGATTTCTCTTCCACTGGTAACCATGGAAAATTTTAGGGGCTAATATTCGCAGGTGGGCTAATTCTCCATGATTTTTACAAAAAAAATATTTGCCAATTTCCATTTTCCATAAAAATTATTTGCCCAAATTTTAAAATATAGGATTATTTTACCTTAAAAATCGCCAAAATTATATAGAGAGTTATATAAAATCATTATAAATTTCAATAATTTTACAAATACCTCGATAAACATTTTATACTTTGCATATTAGGGGCCACCGAGATTCACCCATGTTTTAAACTTCAAGATAATTTTCCATCCTTAACATTTTCCCTTCTGGTACCCTGTTTATTAAATCGTCTGTTGTAGAAAGAATATATTCTGGTACCATGGATGGCGCTAGTTGTTCCACAGACTACCCTTCAGACTTCATCTGAACCCTAATCCTAGCAGCAGCACAGAATGATGCCTCAGATCTAGATTTTTCAATAATTTCCTGAATATACATCTTCCTCCCCAAATCCTTCCCTTTCTTTGGGGGTCTTCCTCTACCCCTACTGTTTGAATATTTTTTCATAGAAATTATGGAGAGGGTTCATTAAAGAAAATCAATAAATAGCTCAGGACCCGAAGTAGGATAGATAACTTCCTCCCCGGGATGAGAGAAGAGATTCACAGGAAATGAAACAAAATAACAAAAGAAAAGAAATCATAGTTCAGGAGGTGGAGCAGAGTAATAACATACCCTCCCCAGGATGAGAAATTGGTCCCTAGAGAGAAAAAAAAGGAAATAATAAAAAAAATATAGGAAAGAAAAATTGGACTACGCCTAGGATTTAGGGAAAGGTTTTACAAAACACCTTCCCCAAGATGAGGGTTTAATTTTTACTGAAAACAAAATGATACAAGAAATAGAAAAGAAAGAAAAAAAAAGAAAATACAAGACACTTATGCTCAACACTTGAAGCCGGGCAATATATTCCCACCTCAAGACGAGAGATCAAATATGAGATCTGCTGTAGATCTTGTTCTTGCACCTGTTAGCCTTCCTCGGCAACGACGCCAAAACGTTGGCGTCAGGATATGAATAAGATTCAATCCTTTTTCCACATAAATTATCAGCCTAAGGGTGTTATTTATTTCAATACTAACGACAAAGTATATGAAGATATGAGCACATGGTCCACTATAGATCACAGGTTTAATCTATAACACAAATATCATTGTAACATTAATAAATAAACTCCAGAAATAAAAAAAAAACATCCACAACAATTAACGCGACTATAACAGCAATTAAAGAATCACATAAAACACAATACTGAAAGAAAAGAAAGAAAAATGCAACACCGGATCACAAGAGTGGGCCCAACTATATGATCAGGGCTGTGGAAACTCAAATATTATAGGAGAAAAAATGAATTGATGTATATTCAATTAATAATAGAAATATTAATTACAAAAAATTTTGTATCTGTAAAAAAGGTCGCCCAATTCATAGCTCATAGGCTCCTTTATACCATAGTCCTAAAACCCCCTCAATTCCTCCCAACAACTCCAGTGTTACAAAAATACATATTGTTACAATGACAACCGGATTGCGCAGCAAGAAACCGTGAGAAAGCCAAAGATAGCACTGATACATCCATGGCTGTCATGTTGTAGCACCAAATAAGGGAGATGCTCGAAATGATAGGCTGTGCCTTGACTTGCGGCCACGATGCGCCTGTTGTAGCCAAATCTGAAGAAATATAGGAGTTAATACATAAAAAAGGAAATCCCCCATGATAAGTACGTCATTAATCAATTATCCCATAAAATATAGGAAGAAGGGTCTTACCTCATGCTTTTAAGATAAATAATGGCACAAAGGGATAGAAAGGTAGGGTAAAAATGAGAGAAGAAAGTATAAAAATCTGATGCCCAACATGTATTAGAGATAATTTCTCTACTTAACTTACCCTCCATACTCTCTAAACTCAAAACCAAAACACTTGTGTTACATTTTTGGGAATTTTATCTAATTATAAAATGTAGTTGTTACGCACCTGTGGTGTGTAAAACCTAGTTGTTACACTCCTGTGGTGTGTAAAAGTCAGTTGTTATGATTTTTTTGTGTATATTACCCAATTTTTATGCTTTTGGGAGATACAAAACTCAGTTGTTATGATTCTGTTTAGAGGACAGTTTCTGGCATTTTGAAGCTCAAAACCCTCCAAACTCTCAAAGCTTTTCATCCATCCTTTGAAATAACCTCCATACTGTTAGGGTCCTATAATAATAGGATTCATAATTTTGAATTGACTGTGTAAAATTTTGCAATATGGTACATACCTTTTCTTTCTACAAATTTTTTCACATATTTAAAAAAATGAAAAGAGGGTATGTTCTAAAAGAAAAATAAAAGGACCAAAAGAAACAAGAACAAAAATAATATCAAGTATGAACCCCACAAAAAGACATAAAAATAATATCATGAAAGTGTTTGACATTCAAATGCCACTACCATTAGCTTATTTTATGCAAATAAAATTGTGTGCACCTTGTCCAAAATGCCACAATTCATGATAATCATACAGTTTAATCTTGATTATTCATGCTTTTAAATTTCATGTTAATGGATAGTGAATAAGATTTGGCCAAATCATTTAATCTTGGAAGATTAGTAGTTAGGCAGAGAATAAAATGAGCTCATCAGTTTAATCTGAGCCACTGGAAAGCTATAAGGTTAGAATTATATTAGTTTACTTATTAAAAGAAAATAAAAGGGCCAGTAAGCTCAAAAGTGCCCAACAAAGAAAATAAAAAATTTAGGATAAAAAAGGGTAGGTAGATTACTTTCACAAGCATTGGAAAGCATCAATTGGTTTGTTTCTTATCACTAAATATCTTACTAATTTCCCCTTCCTAATTCTAGAAAACCCCTTCCTTATTCATTTTCCTTTATTCTAACACATTTCCCTTGTGAAAACCTTTACCATTTTTATAAATAGCCCCTTTCCCTAACTTAGACCCCTCTCCTTAGATTAAAACACCTTTTTCCCTCTTAAAACCCCCTTCTTAGCTTAAAAACCCATTTTCATTAGTAAAATTCCCTTCCCTTTTACTAATTCCCCTTTTTCATTAAAAACATGCAAAAACACACTTTTTGCACATTTTTAAATAATTGAAATATCATCGGGCCCTATTTCATTTACCCTTTACAACATTATTTTTAATCTCTCACCTAATGTATTTCTAACACCCTTCTATCATATTTATTCACCCCTTTAACATCATGTTAACCCCTAGTTTATATATTATTAATTCCCACTTTACATATTTACTAAACCCACTACAATTTTAACTCTTCATATATATATATATATATATATATATATATATATATATATATATATATATATATATAAACTCCTTTAAATACAAACCCCGTATCTAATAATCCCTAGCCATAGATTTTAACTTAACTCCCACTACATAATCCTTCTCAACCCTACTATATTAAACCATAATAATTTATATTAAATCCCTTCACGTTCATATTTGAACCCCAACCTTACTCACATTCTAACCTTCGCCTATTAACTCCTGGTCCCACCTCTTGAACCCCGCATAACTCACCCGACCATACGATATCTACCATCGAATCCAACAACTTCTAAGTCATTTCAAACTCATAATAGCCAATTGTTTAACGGCGAGGGATAATTTTGAAATGAGTGTTTTTTCACCACCATTACCCTGCCATGCGGCACTCCCATGTGCTATCGCACTCCTCCAGCATAAACTTCCAAACCACTATTAACGTGTGTGATAGACCATTCACAAAACCATAAAACACTTTTGTGCATGTTTTAAAACACATGTCCACTCTTCCACTATGCTATAACATGTCCACCCCATGCTATTTTAAAAATCCAAGAGTTTTCCAAATGAAATCCCGATTGTAACATTCAAATTACTCACCTCTGCGAAATTACAGAAAGGACTAAAATACCCTTTTCAGCCAGAATTAAAAAATCCAATATTTCATACGCTTTCCACATATTTCCTTGTTCCCTGAAGCCATTATATCCTCTCTACAAGACCATATTTTCATTCATGATTGTCTTAATTTTGCAGGTTATTATCAAAACAGGAAATCAGACAAACAATTTTGAGACTAGTCACAAAACTTGTTTGCTCCAAATTCTCAAATTTTAATTGAAAGGCTTCATTCAAACAATAGTTTGTGTACAAAGAGAAAATAAAATCACATCAGAGACATAGTAGAATGAGGAAATTTACACAATCATGGTTCAAAAGAGATAAAAACATTTACCTCAACAAAAACATATTCACATTTTTACATGAAGTCAAACGGGTATTTTAGTAAAATCCAATTTTACTATACATAAAAGTAGGACAAAAATAAAGATTCAGGTGATGAAGTTTATTGTGGTAGGTAAAAGAATATTTAGGTTAAGAGTAAACAGAGCAAGCAGTAAAGTTAAAGAAGAATTCATAGTGACAACAAAAACAAAGTTTAAGGATGAAAGACAGAGTTAAAAGGAAAGTCAAAGGAAGAATACAACATGAGTGATAAACCAACATAAGAGAAACCTAAAGATAGCAACAATCAAGTAAAATAGGGAAAAATTTCATTCAGTTGAAAGGTATCACTACCTTTTATCATCCAGATATTTTATTCCTAGAAAAAATCCCGATTAGTTAAACAAGATATTTAGTATTAGTTTTTGTATAAATACTTCAGTCATTCGAAGTATTAAGGTGTGTGGATTTCTGAACATTTCTATAGTTGTAATTGATCTAAAACCTGAGTTTTTATTGTACCATTTTCAAGTCAGTATACAAGATAAGAAATAAAGGATTTGCATTACAGGATTCATGTGTTGAGCCACTTCAGTGAAGTACTTTCAACTGTTCTTTGTTATTCTCTTAAGTATTCCATAATATAGCTTATTTTCTGAATCTAAATGATATAAGAAGAATTTTATTTTAAAACTTGTTTAAATACACTCTATCTTGAAATTTTATTCATTTTCATGTTTTCTTCTGATATCCGGATATGAGAATCCTTAATTTCTCCCCCATCCCCATTGACCTCTGTCATTTCCATGATTATCACGTTTGAGGAATCCTTAACTGCTCCTTGATCCCGATTGAAACCACTTCACCATACAACCTAAAAGATCTGAATTTACTCAGCTACCTTGCCCTGTAAACACTTCCTTTAGAACTTTATTATGCCCTGCTTCTTGATACATTGACTCCATAGCCCAATGGAAAATAGGCCTGTACCTATCCATATAAATCAGTATTTCCACCAGAAAACCAATCCAAAACAAAAACCTAATAAATCTTACATAACTAGCTTAAAATAAACTAAAAAACACAAAGTTAAATCATAAAGAGAGAGCACTCTCTAAGAATTAGGAAGGCTAGATCCTGATCTCAAAAGTATGTTTGTGGTTACCTCGGTGATTTCTTTTTTTAGCCTTGAGAAATTACCGAGTGATAAAATATTGGCGACCATACTAGGGGAAAAAATATCTTCTTCAGAAAAATTATACATGAGTTAGATCTGATCTATGATGGTGGACAGTGATCAGACACACAACGGTTAAAATCATCCACCTGGCGACTCCAAATCAATTTCAAAATCAAGACTCCATTGGAGAAATGATCCTAAAAGAAAAATATGGAAAGATCAAGATTTTAACTTGGATTATAATTCAAGACATCATGTTCTTTCGTATAAAGAATGTTTTTCAATGTATATTGTATTTTAGAGAATATCTTAGATTATTATTTGATTATTTTCCTTCGAAAATTTAAGTATAAAATATTCTTATCCATTGGAGCAAATTTCTTCTGAAACTTATAATAATCATCTTTCTATTGATAAGTCTCAAGTAATTAAGAATGATCTTACAATCCTCGTACATATTCATGTACCTTGTAAAGTTCCAGATAGATATAAGCCCCTCATTTTACCTCCTATACTCCATGATTTCCTTGACATCTATTACAAATATCTCCCCAAGTTTGATGGAGAAAATGGTAACACCACTGCTGAAAAACATATTGAAGGTTTTGAGAATTATCTGGACCTATTTGAGATTGAAGAAGATGATACTAGAATTAGAATTTTTTCTCTTTCTTTGTAAAGTAAGGTAAAGAGTTGGTTCAAGAATTTTCCTATTGCAAGCATCTCAAATTAAAAATTTTCCTTGATAGATGGATAATCAAAGTTAAGATTTTCATGATCATAGAAAAATACAATCAGTTGAAAAGACAACCAAATGAGAGAATACCATAAATTTCTAACATATTTAATCAAGTTTATTATTCAATGCCATTAAATATCAGACCTCCTCTTGATTCAGCTCTCTTGGATTATCCAAAATCATTTGATCCAGAAATAGAATTTCAGCTAAGATAAAGAAACCACTCAACACTTGAACATATGTAGAACATTTCAGTAGATGTAGAAGTGAATCTGCTAATCAGAAGGGAAAAATTGAAAGTAGAAAAAGAGAAGAAAAACATTGTAGAAGTAAAACTCATCATTTTGGTAAGAAAAATAGAAGAAATGATGCAAAATATTACCATGAAAGATTTTTTTTTGTTCAATATCACCATGACCCACTTATTACAATAAAAGAAGAGGTTGTTGTCCATAAATACTTTCCTTCTAATCCAAACTACCATAGATCAAAAAATGGATTTATAGATCAATGTGAGGAAGATAAATATGCTTATCTAATGTGTATGTTTGATGAAATTCCTCATTTTAATGATTTGCCTAAATATGATCATTATTATGATAATTATATTCTATAAACTCAAGCTAAATTTATAGAGCAATTGGTAGCTAGTTTGTGGGATGAGGAAATTCAACTTCAACAGCTCGAATACAATGATCAGCTATGAGAGTGAAGAAGAAAGTACAAAAAATTTGGAAATAAGTGGTGAATATTTGCCTCTTTTTTTTGCTTCATTTCAGTTCATCAGAGACAACTTTAAAGCAATAAAAAATCAACAGTCTTTAAGTATTTTTATTGACAACAAAGAAGATGATGAAACTCTTGATTAGGATTCTTCAGTTTCACAATTACAGTTATAAAATTCCATTGAAATACCTGTTAAAATGAGACACAAAAGTTCTATACCACTTTGTTTTGAAGCATTTCGTTTTTTAAAGAATTTTTTTTATAATTTCTCTAAAGAAAAGGATGAGCAGCCTAGACAAATCTATTAATTTCCATTGAAACCCATATCCAATAGGTTGCAACCATCCTTACAAGTTTCTCATGATCCAATAGCCGATATGTTGGATGATTAATGAAATCAAAATTATTCTCCATTAATTAAATATGAGCTTCAGGATCAATATGATAAAAGTTTCTTTAGACAGACATTTTCATCAGTAGATATATCATCACAAAGCTTATTTGAAAATCAACAGTTAATTCTGCAGGGAGATAACAGTTTAGTTTCAAGACATGAAGCCTATACAAAACAAATGTATAGTTGCTTGGATCAGTTTAACATTAGTGTATCTACCTTGGGAAGATCCTTTTGAACAGTTTCTAGAGTCGAAAAAGGGGAGGAAACATTTCCTGACCAAAGCTATATTTGTTGACAAGTTTCTATTGGGTTGTAGAGCTTCATTTTTTATCACCAAAAATAAAATGCAACCAAATACATCAATGTATATAATGCTTGAATGGTTGCATTGGTTGTTTCATTTTACCGAACCAGCAGTTGGACAACTGATTAGAGTAAGTAAGTAGAATTACTATTTGATTGAATTTTTTTCAGCAACAACTTTATTTCAGTCTCAAATTTAAATTTTCAGCTAATCATTGAAATAATTCATTAAGATGTGAAGCCAAGGAGAAGGCCCTAAGATCATTATGATCTAGTAGTTTGGTTTGAAGGTAGCAACACCTTTTAGTTTCATATCAGATTTCAGTTTGCAGAAAAGGATGTGATATCAATTTGTTATTTTTAATCACTAAGATTATATAACAAAGCATGAGTAGTCTTGGGATTGGCCCGATGGATCAGGCTACTAGTCGATGGTGTTCTTGACATCTCACAAGGAGATTCCTTCCCCATGTGAAGCCACTGTTAAGGTCCTATAATAATAGGATTCATAATTTTGAATTGACTATGTAAAATTTTGCAATATTGTACATACCTTTGCTTTCTGCAAATGTTTTCACATATTTAAAAAAATGAAAAAGAGTGTATGTTCTAAAAGAAAAATAAAAGGACCAAAAGAGATAAAAATAATATCATGAAAGTGTCGAACATTCAAATACCACTACTACTAGTTTATTTTATGCAAATAAATTTATGTGTGGCTTGTCCAAAATGCCACAATTCATGATAATCATACAATATAATATGGATTATTCATGCTTTTAAATTTCATGTTATTAGTTACTGAATAATATTTGGCCAAATTATTTAATCTTGGTAGATCAATAGTTAGGTAGAGAATAAAATGAGCTCATCAGTTTAATCTAGGCCATTGGAAAGTTATAAGGCTAGAAGTATATTATTTTACTTTTTAAAAGTAAATAAAAGGGTTAGCAAGCTCAAATGCACCCAACCAAGAAAATAAAAAATTTAGGATAAAAAAGGGTAGGTAGATTACTTTCACAAGCATTGGAAAGCATAAATCGGTTTTTTTTTATCACTAAATATCTTACTAATTTCCCCTTCCTAATTCTAGAAAACACCTTCCTTATTCATTTTGATTTATTCTAACACATTTCCCTTGTGACAACCTTTTCCATTTTGATAAATAATCCATTTCCCTAACTTAGACCCCTTTCCTTAGATTAAAACCCCTTTTTGCCTTCTTAAAACCCCTTTCCTAGTTTAAAAACCCATTTCCATTATTAAAATTGCCTTCGCCTTTACTAACTCCCCCTTTTCATTAAAAACATGCAAAAACCTACTTTTTTCATAGTTTTAAATAATTGAAATATCATCGGGCCCTATTTCATTTACCCTTCCCAGTATTATTTTTAATCCCTCGCCTAATGTATTTCTAACACCCTCCTATCATATTTCTCAACCCCTTTAACATCAGGTTAGCCCATAGTCTATATATTATTAATTCTCTCTTTAGATATTTACTAAACCCACTACCATTTTAACTGTTCATATATATATTAACTCTAAAAATTAAATCATTAATCCCCATTATGTGTTAACCCTTATGCCATATAATCCTAACCCCCACTATATTAAACCATAGCAATTTATATTAAGTCCATTCATGTTCATATTTGAACCACAACCTTACTCACATTCTAACCTTTTCCTACTAACTCCCGATCCCACCTCTTGAACCCCGCATAACTCATTCGGCCGTCCGATCTCTACCATCCGATCCAACGACTTCTAAGTAATTTCACACTCCCAATAGCCAATTCTTTAACACTGAGGTAGAATTGTGAAATGAGTGTTTTTGCACCACCATTCCCCTACCATGTGGCACTCCCATGTGTTATCGCACTCCTCCAGTGTAAACCACCAAACCACTGTTAACTTGTGTGATAGACCATTCAAAAAACCATAAACTACTTCCTTGCATGTGTTAAAACACCTGTCCGCTCTTCCACTATGCTAGAACATATCCACCCCATGCTATTTGAAAAATCCTGTAGTTTTCCAAATGAAATCTCAACTATTACATTCAAATTACTCATCTATGTGAAATTACAGAAAGGACTAAAAGACCATTTTCAACCAGAATTAAAACATCCAAGAATTTAGACTCTTTACACAGACTTCCTTGTTCCCTAAAGCCATTATCTCCTCTCTACGGGACCATATTTTCATTGATTTTTTTTTTAATTTTTCAGGTTATTATCAAAACAAGAAATCGGACAAACAGTTTTGATACTAGTCACAAAACCTATTTGCTCCAGATTCTTAGATTTTAATTCAAAGGCTTCATTCAAACAACAGTTTGTTTACAAAGAGAAAATCAAATCAAATCAGATACAAAGAAGAATGAGGAAATTTACACAGTGATGGTTCAAAAGAGATAAAAACATTACCTCAATAAAAACATATTCACATTTTTACATGAAGTCAAACAGTTCTTTTAGTAAAATCTAATTTTACTATAGACATAAAAGTAGGATGAAAATAAAGATTCAGATGATGAATTTTATTGTGGTAGGTAAAAGAAAAGTCAGGTTAACAGTAAATAGAGCAAGTAGTAAAGTTAAAGAAGAATTCACAGTGACAGAAAAAACATAGTTTAAAGATCAAAGAGAGAGTTAAAAGAAAAGTCAGAGGAGGAAGACAACATGAGAAATAAACCATCATAAGAGAAACCAACAGAGAACAACAATAAAGTAAAATAGGGACAACTTTTAGTGAGTTGAAAGGTTTCACTACCTTTTAGAATAGAGATATTTTATTCCTCGAACAAATATTGATTAGTTAAATAGGATATTTAGTATTAGTTTTTGTATAAATACTTCAGTCATTCGATGTTGTGAAACCAGCTCCAAAAATAGAAGAAAAGAGATATCAACGCCTTAGAAATAAGCCACTTCAAGGGGGAAACCTCCAATACATTACATGAATGAACAATTCTTGGATGATGCAAATGACAAAACCTCCTTTCTATATATAGGATTCCATGGGGCTATAATGTAATCCTAGTAGGGCCACAATGTAATCCTAGCTGACCTAACAATAATAATGTAAGGGCACAATAATAACAATATGGGGTTTACAGGGGTACAACAATAAGAATAAGGGGGGCTATACTAACATAATAAGGGACTACACTATTAATAGAGGGACTTAACATGCATGTGTCCTTCAAACAAGTGTTGTCCTTAACACTTGATTATTTCTTGATGCGTCTGTATACAATTCTCATCCTCCCATGTGGAATCTTCTACAGGAAATTTCTTCTACTTGCTGAATTACTCTGAAATTGATCATACTTGTTGAGTTCTTTTTTCTGTGACTACATCAGAACTTCTTTCGATGTGATGTTGATCTTCATGTTGTTTCATTAGATTTTGCACCAAAGTTAGGTTATCCTTTGAGAGTTATAGAACTTGTTGATGCTCGATGTGATCTTCCACTAATTTATCATCCATATTAGCTATTATTTGATCTTTCAAACAATCCAAATTAGCCTCCATTTCTGATTTTAAACCATCTATGCCATCTTCGGTTGCTCCTCATAAGATCGAAATTTGTTGCACTTCGTACCATAATTTTGATATCTCATACTGCAATTCTTCTTCTTCATGCGTCATAGTATAGATTTTTGAGGGCTTAATGGGTATGGAATTATTTTTTGGAGGAATTATAGAACCCAATACGGATAAAAATTCTAAAATATTTCCTTGGAATCACTTCAAACTACTTTTTCAAACAAACGTTATGCAATTTTAAAAACCAAATACATATTGCTTTCTTGCTTTTGAGAAGCTTGATATTGAAACTGGATTATATATGTGATTTAGGATCCTCAATAAATAAAATTTGGCACTAAGGTAGCCCTCTAAATTTTCCTTCCAATGCCACATGTCTGACCTAAATTGGATTCTTGAAGACCAAGTTGTGCCCAATCTCCTATGATGACCTAATTATGGACTGGTTCAGTAGAGCGAACTTGTATGAATTTCCACATGTCACTATTTCCTCCTTTGGCTCTAAAATTGATAGAAAAGAAACTAAAATCCATTTAATTGTAGCCATTTTTTACAGAATTCCAATCCGATGCTGAGAGAGAGAGCTATGAACATTTTCCCATGATCACCTCTTTGAGATGAAATTTGGGAGCCTGAAAAAGACCTAACATCCACAGATTATATCTTCAAAACTATTGCGAACCAAGATCTGAAATTTTGTGACAATCTTCCTTGGGATTTTGGCTTCGCACTCTAAAAATTTCTACTTCTGAATCTTCGTAGAAAAAACATTCTTGTGAAAATTTCATGATGACCTGTTTAGGTTAAATTCAGGAGCTTGCAAAAATCTCTAACTTCCACATATCATATCTCTGAATATGTTGCGAACCAAGATCTGAAATTTTGCGACGATGTTCCTCAAGATTTTAGCTTCACACTCTAAAAATTTTAGCTTTTGAAACTTCGTAGAAAAATTTTTACAGAAAAAATTCCACGATGACTTTTTTGGAGCAACGAAACCCTAGAATCCAAAGCTCTGGTACCAAATGTTGTGAAACCAACTCCAAAAATAGAAGAAAAGATATATCAACTCCTTAGAAATAAGCCACTTCAAGGGGGAAACCTCCAATACATTACATGAATGAACAATTATTGGATGATAGAAATGAAAAACCTCCTTTCTATATATAGGAGTCCATGGGGCCACAATGTAAACCTAGCCGACCTAACAATAATAATGTAAGGGCACAATAATAACAATATGGGGTTTACAATGGTACAAAAATAAAAATAAGGGGGGCTACACTAAGATAATAAGGGACTACACTATTAATATAGGGACTTAACATTCGAAGTATTAAGGTGTGTGGATTTATTAACATTTCTATAGTTTTAATTGATCTAAAACCTGAGGGTTTATTGTACCATTTTGAAGTCAGCAGACAAGACAAGAAATAAATGCATTGCATTACAAAATTCATGTGTTGATCCACTTCAGTGAAGTACTTTCAATTTTTCTTTGTTATTCTCTTAAGTATTCCATAATTTAGCTTGCTTTCTGAATCTAAATGATATAATAGGAATTTTATTTTAGAACTTGTTTAAATACACTCTGCCTTGAATTGTTATTCATTTTCATGTTTTCTTCTTATATCCAGATCTGAGAATCCTTAATTTCTCTCCCATACCAATTTACCTCTATCATTTCCTTCATTATCCAGTTTGAGGAATCCTTAACCGCTCCTTGATCCCGATTGAAACCACTTCACCATCCATCCAAAAATATTTGAATTTACTCAGCTACCTTGCCCTGTGAACACTTCCTTTAAAAATTGATTCTGCCCTATTACTTGATACACTGACTGCATAGCCCAATGGAAAATAGACATGTACCTTTTCATCTAAATCGGTAGTTACACCACCAAACAAAACCAAAATCATAACCCAATTAATCTTACATAACTAGCCTAAAATCAACTAAAAACAACAAAGTTAAATCATAAAGAGAGAGCCCTCTCTGACCAGAAGGCTAGATCCTAATCTCAAAAGTAGGTTTGTGGTTACCTCGGTGATTTATTTGCTTAGCCTTGAGAAATTACTGAGGGATAACACATACAAGGTTAGAAACCTTCCATTCTACTGTTGTGAGTCAAATGTTGAAGGTTTAAATATTTTTTATGTCATTTAATGTTTTACCATGTGTTCACTGTCCATACATTTTTTTTTTTATGAAAAACCCTAACCCATCATATAAAAAATGATTCTTAAATCCCATATGCACCATATATACACTCCTATCATATACATCACCATCCATAACATGTTTGACACCATCAAACCCTCATTCTAGCTTTTCAACACAGTGAAGACAATGAAAACATAGATGACTTTGTTTTAGGGTTTTGAGGGATCTATATTTATCAATTTTTTCTCATTCCACTTGCATTGTGGAGCTAAAGTGTCATTATATCCTCTAAAATTTTATCAAAATTTTCGTCTAACTCCATAACCCTAAAAAATGAAAGCACTTCTTCACTAGTTTTTTTCCACAACTAAAATTGGGAAATGACTCTGTTTTGAGGTTTTGACCACACTAGAATTATCCATTTACCTTAATTCCACTTTCATTGTGAAGTCAAGAAAATAACCTATCCACTGAATTTTTATCAGAATTTTTACTCAACCCTATCACCCACATTTCATATCACTAACGTACCCTACTCTCAGAGGGATAGCTTGGCTTCAAAATAATTTTATGAAATAATGGAGATTAATTTTACCAAAGTGAAAGCGGTTTTTGTCAATCATAGGGAAAAGAAAAAAAAATCCTTCAGTTTATGCACATGCATTATGGTTTGAGGGAAATTCCAACAGTACACTTGTTGGGGGTCATTTTTTGCAATTATGGATAAATTGTATTCAAATCCACTTTTAAGTGGTTTGAAACAGGGGTTTGTTGTGCTTGATGACTCCATGTTGTAGTAAACATCCTAAGCTTTCCAACTATGCCACTTGCAGTGCCTAAATACTCTAGGTAGACCTCCAAAATCCCTCGAAAAAGGATTTTTTACAGTTTTGGAACACACTGTTGCGCTTTTGGAACACACTGGCGTAACCTTGGGAGAATGAAATTTTGAAGGCCTTACCATATGTGATTTTGAAAAATTAAAGATTTCACGGAAAATAGACACACAGGGATAGTTGACCGCTTTTTCAGAAGTGGATTTTGACTTCTCAAAGTGCCTCAAAGTGCATCCAAATTTCTGTTACGCTTCTGCAGTTTGTTCTTAAAATCTTCAGTCAAAATTGTCACAGATCAACATCGGATTCCCTCAAGAAATTTCTCGAGCTCATAAATGGTCACAAGTTCAAGGCTATGAGTTGTCATTAGAGTTATTAGGTTGGTTTTTTCTTCCTATCATGATGGAATTTGTAATTAATGTAAGGGACAAACACTCCTAGTTTGTAGCTAAAATTTAGGGAATGGTTTATAACCTCCGTAAAAACTAGGAAATGACTCATATTTTTCATTTATGATCCATTTTGGATGGGATTTCGAGCTGGTGAGGTTTCATGGTCTATATTTTCTACAAGTAGACTCTCTTTTGTCTTGGTTGGGTTTGGATAGTTTTCATTTACAGGGGAGTTATTATACAATGATCCTAATTTATGAAACATTGATGTGAGAAACATTGGTTGATGGACCCACGATGCTCTCGATTTTCCCAAAAGACATCGTTTAGGGCCTCAAAATGGCTCCGGAAGTTGAGGGCCCGAAAAACTGCTAAAAATAGTAAGTTGTGCCGAAACTAAAAAATTGAAAGAACCGATGTTGGGGGACAAAATGGAATAGGTGGGTGGCCACTAATATCCATGTGGCTCATTATGGCCTCCAAACGACTCAAAAATTTCAAGGACCGAAAGCCTTCTAAAAATAGTAAGTTGTGCTGAAAGTGAAAAAAATGAAAGAGTTGATGGTGGGGGTCCAAATGGAATAGATGGGTGGCCGCAAATATCCACCTAGATCATTCCTACCCCGTTAGGAAGCAATCGTCCAATTTCATCGAAGATGTCATAGACCCACGGGCGGACATGCTGGATGCGTTCAGTAAATTTGGTTCTTTATCAGCCTCAGACAGTACATGTGTGGATTCTGTCTGTGTAGTCGCATGAGGTATGGCAACATCAGGTGGCGATGCATCAGGGGTTAGCTCAATGGAGTGCTTGTCTTGACAGTGTAGAGGAACCTCTGTGAGTGAGGAGAAAATGCCCTTGTATTCCTCCATGATTTTCTCCATATGCTGCAGCCATGTAGGGGAGCCTTGTTTTGAGGTTGTGGCCACAATATTATTCTTTCCCTATTAGTGAGTTGTAAGGAGAATAAATTTCCTGGTTCAGGAAACAATCTTACTACGTTGTTTTGTAGTAGTCAAAGAGATGTTTGGAGGTAGTACCACCTCCAGTATCCTATACAAGTTATTTCCCAAATCAATAATAACAACATGAGGCCTAGACTCATACACAACATGTCAATATACACCTGGATAATATAATCTTTTTCTAATAAAATAAAGGAAAGTGTTGTAGACACAGTGTTGACACTCCAGTGGTATGCCTTTTAGAAATTGTTTTTTCTCTATAAACTCGTGGTTTTTAATTTTATGTAACTCATATTTCACATATATGCTTTTTTATGCTAATTCTTATCAATTTATTGGCAGAAAACATGCTTTCCATGCTCTATTTTTCATAATATTTTCATGAAATTACTTGTTCTTCTAATGAATGAATTCAGTCTAATTATCATTCTGATTCCCTCTCATTTCACTCTATACAAAATGAATAATTATTCATGCTTCTTAGATTACCTACCTGTCCTCACCCTCACCTCTACAACTAAAGCTTTGAAATCAGATAAAAACCCTAGACCTAGTCTCCTAACTGTCATTCCTATCCAGCAAAACTCCAAACGGAAAATACCTTATTCTATTGAGCATCATAAATAGCCTAGAACATTATATCTAGTCATCCCTTTGACTACAAAGTGGCATAGGGAGAACCCTCTCTAGTTTGGTTAGGTCTAGCTACCTGACCTATAGTTTGGTCTATGGTTACCTTTCTCCAAACCTACTGTCAGCCTTAGGATGTTGCGGAGAGTGATAACACCTCCTACAGAACTAACCATGGATGATTGATCTAAAATAAACCTTAGTAAAAATATTATAATGCAATCCTTTGGTTCTTTATATTTTATTATTATAAAATGTAGATTTATCCCCTTAAATTAAGTTCTATTCAACCCTCTCTTTTGTTTGGGTCTTACCCTAGAATAAATTTGAAGTATATTTTTTTTGCATATTATTGAGTAAATAATGATTATATAAACATCATATACATTGTCAATAGAACACAATAAGTACTAAGAAATTTCTCAAAAGGTTGAAAATGATTCATTCGTATCGTGTTAGATACAAGAGGCTAGGAGCTTGGCAAAAGAGCATTAAATTATTGTCAAAAATACAAATGGGAAATACTCTGAGTTTATGATCTATATTGTTTTGATAGTTAATATTAGATTATTAAGGTGTTAAATAAAAATTAAAACCCGTAATTCTAGAAAATAAAAATGATTTTCTTTAATGAGAGGATCTTATGCATGAAAATTAATTTCTGAATGAACGAAAAATATGATAAATTGTGATCTATACACTCATCCACATAAAAAAGAATTCAATGCCTCAATATTATATGAGGAGAAACAGATTATGGAAAAAAGTTGGAAAAAATATATGTTAAAAAACAATATGTTGGATCTCCTTCTATGAATGAAAACATAAACAAATGAATTCTTCTACAAAAGTTATGGAGGGTGGAAAATAAGATAAAGTAATTGAATTCCTATCCCTAAGAAATAAATGGAATAGTTGATATGGGAATAAAATAGAATCGAAATCCATTTTCCCCTTTTTAAGTGAATCATTCTCGAAGATGAAAGTAAACAGTCCAAGTAAATACCATTGGTCTTGAGTCAAGAATCCCCTTTGAGTGGAGCATAAAGTAGAATCCAAACCATTAGCGAAAAAATGAATTGGACTAATGCTGCTCTAAGGTGTATGGTAATAAATACTTTTTTTCACAAATGATTATGCCTGCAAGAGGCATACTGATAGTATTTAGGTATCAATAAATTATATTACATCTTATATAAATTAAATGAGTCTTTTAGTCTTAGAAATCAAACATGGATTAAAAGATACTAAAAATACTATATCTTGTTAGTGTCAGTATTTACATCCTTCGACCAATGATAAAATAGACTCTTTTCATGTCATATTAGGGTCCCATTTTGAAATTTGTGTCATTCCATTAGGTAATCATGCACAAATTTGGCACTAGATAAAGATTTAGGTCTGATCTCGCTCCTTACAAAATTTTACTACTTGCTCGCTCATTTCACCACTTTGCTAAGTGTACCATCAATCATGAGTTGTCATCATCATTTCAGTCATTTTCATCATGGTTTCATTCAGTCAGAGTCTCCATTAGGTCCTAGGGTTTCCAAGGTCATCAAATCACCATTTCATGCATAAAGTTCAACAAATGAAGGAGTGCCAATAAATAAATTTCGTCAATAAGTTTTATTTGTAAATTTTATTTCAGAGTAAATGTAATTTTATATTCCTAATTTATAATAAGTTCTCAGAGTTCCAAGTAGTTGCACACTCGAAGTTCCATCAATAAAAGACAAAATTTCCAAAAAATCAATAAGTGTTCTTAATCCATAAAAAGATGAAATTCGATCATCAAATTCAAAAGTTAAAGGTAAAGAAGCAATGTAAAGTTAATTTCAAGAAAGGAAATGAGGGTCCCATTTTGTTTAAAAACATTTCGCCAAGTAAAAAGGCTCCCAAAGGCCAAAAATTCATTCATTTTCATCCTCAAGCATCGATCTCTCCAAGTTCCCCAAGAAAAAAAATGAATTTTTCTTCAAAAAATCAAGTTGTAGGTCATTCATTGCGCTTTTTGTAGGAGGGACATTGCGCTTTTAACAAAGAATCACTACGATTTTCCTATGTTCATTTTGCTTTTTACAGAAGAGAGCCATGACTCCAAAGCTTCTCTCCAATGGTTCTCAGCCTCAAATAAGGGTTTCCACATCTATTCACAAGTAATTTGAACCTCTATAGCCCCTCTTTCATCATGTGCTCTTAAATTTATGGTGCATGCACTCCCTTGTCCTCCATGTCACGTTTTAAGAAATGAAACCCTAGTTTCAAAGTTTATAAGCTTAATTTATTTCCATTTGAACCCATTTACCTTCCCTACACCCTAACTCATTACCCACTACCCTTATATCCCCTGATTTCCCATTCCCAAGCTATATTCCCTAAAAGCCTGCCCTTAAGCTATGCTTTCCTAAGCAGCTAGATACCTCCCTGTAATATAAATTCCATATGTTGTTTCCCTTAAAAATTTAAACCCCGATCACTTCCCTAAGCTCCCCAATCCCTTTACACATTCCCCCAAATTTTCCCTTTGTTAACCCAACCCCCTAACCCTACAAACCTACTCCCTTTCCCTTCCCATTTTCCCCTATAGTTTTCAATACAAACTGAACACAATCGAGGAGGAAAGAAATACCATAGAAGAAAATAAGAATATATATAACAAAGGAGGGATAATTATGATATTAGAGCCATAATACACTATGGAATTAATGGCATCACCCTTACCTGTCAAATGCACCCATAATGTAGGTTTCTTTGAATTTTGTGAGATGGTACAAAGAGTCCAAAGTCATCTTACTTTGACCAGGGTTTTCATCAACAACCTCCAAAAATACCAAGTGACTATAGTATGGGTTACTTTCACCATTTCCACTGACATTATTGCACCAACAACAGGGATACCCAATGTGGGTGAAAAATGGTTCAAGACTAAGGATTTGGATGTTGAGTTGTATGAGCCTTACCTTAAGGCACATTACAAAGATAAAATTAAAAATATCTTTCCTTTTGGTCAATTGTTGAACATTTTTTCCCCCATCAAGAAAATCATCATGAAATACTTCACTTGTGAGGGAAGATTCTCCAGGCTATACAACTATCACATTAGGTTGATCATGCATTTCACTAGGATGAAATTGCTCAACCTTCCCTACTACTTGTATAGAAGTATTGATAATATGGCCTACATAGTTCAGAATAGAGATTATGAGCTTCAAATGAACAACCTATTTGATCACTCTCTCATTAAAATCATTGTCCTTCACCACCTCAATCAGCTGAACATAGCATGGGAGAATTTCATTGAGGAAGATCTCTTCACTGCAGCACCAAGTCAACCTGCTAGACCTATTCCACCACCAAAATCAGTTCCTCACAAGAAAACTAAGATATCTATTAGGGATATAGTGAAGAAAGAGGTCAAATAGGTCAAAACCTACCATAGGGGACCTAGGCAAGTGTTTTCTCCACAAATTGTGGAAGGGTCCTTGCCTTCTTCATCATCAAAACAAGGAAAACAAAAGCAACAAGAGGGATTTATTCAAGAGGGGGAATACCTTCATGAGGAAAAAAGAGAATTTGACTTGGTGGACTTGGATGTCCAAGATGATCATGAAGCCTCAAATCTGATCATCAAAGAGAAATATGCCACAATTTGAGAGATGCAAGAAAAACTTGATTTACTGGCTGATGCCTCCTTGGTTGCTTGAGATACCTCATGAGAACTTCATCCACAAATTTTGAATAGTTTTGGGCAAGTTTTGAAGTTTTTGGGAATTTATGTAAATTTTCACAGATAGTTTGTACAATCAGCCTGCAAAAAGCACAGTGTGGGCCACACTGTGATTTTTGTGGAGGTCTCCAAATGAGAAAATATTTGTAAATTTGGATTCATAATGATTTATACATCAATTTTTGACTACTGAAACAAAAAAATAGAGCTTTTGATATGTGGAAATGGCCAAAAACCTCTAAAAAAAAACATTTATTCCTCTTTTTTGAGCCTATCGTTGTGCTTTTTGACCAGTCTTGGGAGATTCCATTTTTTAGGAGCTTCACTCAACCATTTTTAAAGCATGCACACATTTTGACAAACATACTGGAAGATCTTTCCAATGAGCCATATTGGGCCCAATTTGGACTTTAATAAGTCACTCCAAATTCAGTTTGAAGGCCCTCACTGCACTTTTCATGAGACATGTTGTGCTTTTATGAAGCACGTTGCACTTTTTATAGGTGACTGATTTTTTCAGAATTTTCCACTTTTCTTGGTTGATTGATGGATTCCCAGGAGATTTACTAATGTAACTGTAAAATCTAGATGTAATTATGTCATGAATAGTTACTAGAGGTAGATACATTAGGTAAATATTTAAATTTGGGTCAAAGTGAATCAATTTCATCAATGATAGGGATGAGTTTGTTGACCTCCCTAGTCATTAGGATTCTATTTGAGCACTTTGTAGATCATCTCCACAAGTTAGGGATTCGACCCCTGAGAGTGGGAGAAGTAGTTTTTGGTGTATATATATAATTTCCTTTGTCATTTAAAGGGTTTGATGTTGTGTAATTAATCATTGAAACACTACTGTGATCAAACTTTTGGAAAGAACTAATAGACTAAGTTGCAACTATTTTGGTGGCGTTATTGTGGTAATGTGTTTTAACATTGTTTCCTCTTATGTTGCAAAATTTTTAATGTATTTTTATTTCCATATTCATGCCATCTCTGAATGTAATTTATTTCTAAGTCAGATAGACATAATACATTAGTTTATGCTCTGTTTTGGAGGAATGGTTACAGTTTCATGTTACTTTCTTCTAATTGAAGAGAATTCATGTTTCGAATGCTTTTTTTTGACACCCTAACAGTATAAACCACTCCATCAAGATACCTTAATACGTTAAAGTACTTACATACCTTTCCCCATTAGATCTTTTCAATTATGATCCTTTTTTTCCCTGACCTATTCACCATCCAACACTCAAAATCAATCAACCAAACCCTAGTGCTACTATACCTAGCCATAAATCCTCTTTATCTAGTCATATTGGTTGTGATACTTTGGAGAGAGCCTTCTCCTTCCTAGTAGGGCTAGCTACTTGGAAGAATATTGGTCTCTGGTTACCTTTGTTGGTCTCTTCTTAGCCTCAGAGATCTGGTGAAGTGATAACATATCCAATGAAAAAGGGAAATCAAAAGAAAATTAAAAATAGTTGGATAAAAAGTTGTAAAATACTTTTGAAATTATGGGAGGAATTTTGGTAAATCTAACTGAGAAAATTGAAAGTATAAATAAAATATTACATAAAAAGAGGACATAAAAGATTCCCATCTATGATCTCATCTCCCATACTACCCCTCATATCTCAACTGTAGCTCCACAGAAATCTACAAAATTATTTCCATCTATCCCAAAGAACAATTTGAATATTCTTCAAAATAAGAGGAACATTTATGAGTTACGCAAGTCCTGCCTATTAAAGAAGCAACACCTGATTTGCAAGGAAAAAAAAAATTCCTGAATCCCAAACCTTTGTTGATGATTGGTATCCATAATGGAACATTGATAATATGTCTATAAGGAAGATTAGATAAATTTTGGATAGGATGATTGTTTCGTATAAAATCATGCACATGAATGGAAAAAGTGAAGTATAAGCATGCAAAGAAAATTTTCAATGCTTCACATGGTCCCTATTAAAATGGTGGGAAGAAAAATCTTACCTTGCCATGATAGAAAAAAAAAGGAGAAAAAAATTATGAAAGATGAAAATTGAAACATAGTTTACCATAAATATGGTTTCCCCATGAGTAATATGATAGGTACCCTTACTACAATAATTATAGAGCATTGTTATGGAATTGAAAAAGAAATATCTAATAAACATGCTCTAATCACCATGAATATGAAAGGCAAGAACATGTCACATTATGATGAATTTTATAAAGAATGGGCTCAAAGAATTTATGAGGTTAAATATAGCAAGAACCTTTTATGGAATCAAATTTATTTGGCTGCAATTCCTAGCAATTTTATCGAATATTTGAAAACAAGTGAATTATTCAATAAACCTTATGAATTATACACCAAGGGATGAATTTATTCTTTAATTACTAGCACATTAGTAGGCTTATGCACTAATATGAAGGTTAGCAAGTCAATCTAGAAGATATCCAGACTCCTTGAAAGCAAGTCCATATGTGAAAAATATGGGTTAACCTTAGATGATCTTGTAAGATGAAAGAAAAAGGCTAAGAATATCCTCACGAGGATTGAAAGATTCAAAAAAAAAAAGATATCTTATCCCAAAATTTATAATTCTACAGGAAAAAAATACAAAAGAAGAGAAAAATCCCATTATTATTCCCTATAGGATATTAAGCTCAACACTAAAAAAATTTAGGTTTCCCAAAGAGCAGTATGTTTGATTTGTGGACAAAAATCCCACCTTTATAATAGATGTACAAAAGGGGGAGGCTCAAAGAGAAACAAATCACAATTGTCATTTGAAAAGAAGAAAAAGTCATGAAGCAGAAAAAAAAAAAAAGACAAACCATTGTCTTCACTCTCCTTTTGTTAAAAGAGAAGAAGTACACCTCTTACAAGAAGAATGTTGTTATTCTAGTTCAAGAACCATTGAATTTGATTTTTATATTGATGAATTATATTAATTAGAGGAAGAATCACTATGGATTTCAGAATATTGCAACTATAAAGATCCTAAAATTTGCAATTGCAACACCGAATATGATAGTGATTTCAGAAGTGAAAATGAGGAAGAAGAATATGGTGTGAAAGAAAAATTTAAAGTACTCATGGCCGAAGTCAGAGAGGATGGATATGCATATATGCTGGCACAAATCAAAGCACTGCTATAAGGAGATATGAAAACATCTCAGTTAGAAACATTTCTAATGACAGTGGAAAGAGCTCAAAAAATTTCAGAATCATCATGTAAGAAGTCTCTATTCGTTGATTTTTTTTTGAAAATAATACCAAATCATTCATGAGAGATCACATAAATGAAAGATTATAGCCCTTGAATATGAATTATTTAGGACAATAAATCAATATTTTGAAAAAAGAAGTGATCTAAAACAAAGAATGACAGTTTTAAAAACGCAGAAGGAGGAAGAAGATGCCAAAAAGGAAGATCAATGGGAATGAAAGATATTAGGAATTTAAATGATCAAATTGCTACCTTGCAACCTCCTCCTTTGGAAGATGCATATGATATGGGAGAAAATACCAATATTAATATGTTTCATACATAATATATTGAAGGAACAAATGCTATGAGAATTTTGACCATTCAACATCAGAAAGTTCATATTCAAATTACATTAAGAATAAAAGGGAAATTTTTTGAGTTAAAAGCTCTTATTGATTCAGGATCATATTTTAATATCTTTCTTAAAGAAATAATTCATTAAATATATATTGGCACAAGAACAATTACTCTATAATATGTCTTGGAAATAAATACATGAATATGAAGTATGAATTCCCCAAAGGATCTTTATGTTTTGGAGGGAAATTCCTGGATTTAAAAATTTTAATTGCAAAAATCCCCAAATATTGTATACTGGGAACACCTTTTTTCACAGCTCTTGAACCACATGGGTAAATAATAATCGAGGATGTAAAATATCGATACTTCATCATAGCTAGATATTTAGAAAAGAATAACATAAGAGAAAATAAAAATTTCCTTCCTTCTACATCAACTCCTCAACTATCTACCATGGTCCAAGTTACTGAAAAAAATCAAAAAAGGAAAATAAAATAAAATACTTGAAAACATGAGAATTAATATCAAGATTCAAGAGTGGATCAAGACATAAAATTTTAAGCAATAAATATAGAACTTGAAGAAAAAGTTTGAAGAAGAAGTTTTCTTATAAAATTATTTAGCATTTTAGGAAAAGAAAAAATATTTTGTGGAATTACCCTATAAATATTCATACGCATGAATGACTTGCAAGGGTAGGGGAATCCCAATGAATTTTTAATATCATAAGTCATGTGAAGAGGAGATCAAAGGACCCCTGAAAAAGGGCCTTATTATAGAATCACAGAGTCAAAGTAATTACTATGCACTTTATGTAAATAATAATTTTGAGAAAATTAGAGGAGTTCCAAGACTGTTCATAAATTACAAGTCCCTAAATGCAGTATTGGCCGATGTTACTTACCCAATACCACAACAGTACGATCTTGTGAAAAGAATTTATGGTAAAAATATCATTTCAAAATTTGATTTGAAATTTGGATTCTGGTAGCTTGTTGTGAAAGAATAAGATAAGATTAAAACAATATTTAGTGTCCCAACAGGTCATTATGAGTGGAATATCACTGCCATTTGGAATTAAGAATGCACCGGAAGAATTCCATAGGGTGATGGATAACAGTTTAAAAAAATATTTTGATTGTTTGGTTGTGTATATAGATGATGTTCTAGTTTTTTCCAATTCCATAAAGCAACACATAAAGCATCTAAAGAAGTTATTATAGGTGATCAAGGATATTGACCTAGTAATTTCCAAAAAAAAGATGGAATTATTTCAAACATCCATTAAATTTCTTGGTCATATTCTCTTAAATGGTAAGATTATGTTACAAAAACATATTGTGAATTTTGTAGACAAATTTCCAGATAACATAACTGGTAGAACTCAATTGGAGAGGTTTCTAGGTAGCCTAATCTATGTGATTCATTTCTGCAAAAAATATGGTACGAATAGAAAAATATTGAATGAAAGTTGAAGAAAAGATCCAGAGCCATGGACTGAAAATAATACAGAGTATGTAAGAAAAATTAAAGTGAAGGTAAAAACATTACCTATACTTCATGTTGCAGATGGTGATTAACCAAAAAATGTAGAAACATATGCAAGTAATATTGGATGGGGAGTTGTACTTAAGCTGAAAATAACCATCGATGCAATACAAATTGGAGAAATTATCCAATTTGTATTTGGAACATGGATGGAATTAGAAATAAACTATGAAACCATTGATAAAGAAATTAAAGTTCCATTAAATGCATTAGACAAAGTTGAAATATTTATGATCAACAAGAAATTCTTGTTAAGAAGAGATGTTGTAGCCATAAAGAAGGTTGTAACAAAGGAAGGAAAAAATAATGTGAGTTGAAATTTGCAATATGGCAGATATTATTTGCAAATTTTGATTATGATATTGAACACATTAAAAGAAAAAATAAATTGATTCTTGATTTTCTAAGTAGTAAACATCTATAGAAACCTTGGCAAGGCATACGCGAGAAATAAAAATTCAAATCAAGCGATAGGGAAAATTTGAAAACAAGCAAGTGGGAAAAATCAAATGAGCATGTTTTAGGAAAGTGAAATTCAAGCTAGCGTGGTCAAAATATTTCAGGTGAGTGTGAATAATGTCTAGTAATTTTCACAAGATGGGCCAACGGAAAAGAACAAGTGAGACAAATTATTGACAAAATGACCTGGAGAAGATATAATATGTAATGGAAACCCACCTAGAAACTTCGTATTACTCAAATCCTAGATCCAAATCTTTATCCCAGTTATGCACTAGTCCATCTTGTACCTGAAATCCGCACAAGGAAAACATACACGGTTGAAGTAAAATACATGATCTATGAATATTTTTTCAAAAGATAGTCCAAGAAGAAAATAATTTACAAACTGTATTTCAAGGCATTATTCTTATCCTGAAGCAGATGAATAATAGAAGTGACCTAGTACACCAATAATTTATTCTTGAAAGTCCCAAAACCCATAATGAAGTGCCAAGACTTAACCCCACTCTCAAATTCCTAGGGATTGATTATGACTACAATTATTACAAAAACCTATGGTGGGATTTACTTTGCAAAGATAATGCATCAAACAATTTTACCACATTGGTAAAATTTTGAGCAGTAAACACTTTACTCTCCTGGGAGCAGCCTAAATGGTTGTTAGATTGGTGGAAGATATTTTTCCTTAACGAAAGCACAGTTGACCCTCACATAATTAAGGGAGAATAGGAATCACTTGAGGTTCCACTTTCAAAGATCATAGATTTGCAAGAAAGCAAAATCATGGAAAGACATACAATGGATACATTTCTCTATAATGATCATCAATGTCTCATGAAAATAAAGTTGTCTATACAAAATAAACGAGCGTGGCCCATCATTGTCCAAAAAATCTATTCGAAAGATTGGGATACCTTGTACTATGATCATAGATTCATGAATCATAACGTGCATTTTGACTAGGATAGGGGATTGTCTTATGAAATCAACATCACTTCGAGTCTATACCTATTTATTATTTATACTATTTTGAGTTCGTACATGAATAGTTTCCACATGATTCCTTAAGGAATCAGAGGAATTCTTTAGCTAAAGGAGAGGATTGACCCAAATCCAAAGAATATCTACAGAAAAGGAGTCTAAGCACTAGTTTAAATCTGTCGGAACCTCCTACTTTTAGGGCGATTCATTTGTACTCTTTCACAAGATCATGATCTAAAGAGATACCTATTTCATGCTCATAAAATCTATAAATAGTAGGAGAGAAGTTCATTTAAGGAATTTAAAGTTGGAGTGATAGTGAGTCTAGAGATACTCCAGAGTCATTCTTGAGTTGGTTCATGCCACACAAATGCGCTTAGTGTCATCGTGTATGCATTTTGGCCAAGCTCAAATATAGTCTAGAGTAAATCTGACAAGCCTGTGCATGTGCATGTAGATGCATGTGTCAACCTAAAGTGGCAATATTTTTAGGGAATCCAAGTATAAGAGTTTATCTTTATGAAGCTCTATAAATATATTATACAATAATAAATGCATATTTATTGAAGTTCATCAAAATTTCATCCTAAGTTAACTGTGAGTTCTATGAGAATTCTCTTTGAATCTTGAATTAAGGTGAGAGTAGCCATGGTAAGAAAATTATTTCAGGATTAAGGAACCTGTTTGAATGTTCATATAGGAGTTCACATCCAATTTTGTGTTAAGAAAGAAGAAAAATAAGTGTAGACTCTGTCTTAGTTGAAGGAATACTTTGACGTCACAAATCATTATGAAAGCCAAGAGAAGTAATATTTCCATCTAGACTTGAGGAATTTTTATACATACCTATTGATTTTTGTAGCATTAGATGTGCTCTAGACTTGACATTTTGCAGAGAGGCTAGAACACATGCATTCCATAATACCCATAAATATTTTTGGAAAATTAAAAAAGGAGAAGACTTAATTGAAATAATTAATTATTTTTAATGGATTCCTAATTTGAAACTTAGGAAAATGAAATAATTAAAAGGTATTAATGAGATTGGGTGTGAAACTTCTAGATGAAGATGAGGATGGAATCCAGTTAATTTTAGCCTTTGGTTATGTTTTAATCTTGGGTGTTGATATGTCAACAAGATATTAAAAGAAGGAGCTCGATGGAAATTTGAAAAACATATCGAGTGAGAGATCTAGAGATCATATTCTGAAGGGAGGAGTGTAGTAGTTTCCAGAGTGAGATCAAGAGATTTATTATTGTGACGGGCAAGGATACTTTCCATTGGATATTATCCTAATCTGGTGAATATATGGCAGAGGAGGAATCAAGAAGGTAATAGAGGCTCCACAGTGCTATGCTAGGAAACGAAGAGTTGAGGCAGTGTAGATCCTCTAAGGATATCTGTAGTTTTGCGAAGGAGAAGTCTAGATCTAGTGTGGGAGGCAGGGTTCGAGACCAGAGGGACAAAGATCCAAGTTTTGAGTGAGCAGATCGATCAACAAGATGAGTGACGTGGTCCCTAGAGGTTGTGATCCATAGATAACGTGGTAGCGTAGAGAAAAATAGATTATTTATATGTCATTTTTTTCACCTCGGAGTGATTCATGATTGTCTTTATGGCAGGCACCCATTCCTACGGACTTGGACAATTTCACAAAAACAATATTAAAATTCCCATACGGGTATGCCTGGGCACCGCGTGTATACGTGAGTCATGTACTCGCGTGTCACCATTAAAACCATTAAAAATATATATAAATTCCCTATTTTGATGGGTTGATGGTTACTCCGGTAGTTCAACACGATACGTAGCCATTTGTTTCCAGGCGGTAAACCTGTGAGGAGTATGAACCCCCCTGTGCATGGCCACAAGTGAGAGAAATTTTATAGATATTATACTTTGTTGGAATCCCTAATTCAAGTCTGATTTCCCGTGCCTCCTGCACTTTCCCAGATTTATACAGGAAACCCTTGTTTCCTGGAGATGTTCATCCATTTATATGCCATCTCGAGTGCACAAGTCTTGAAAGTTTCTTAGTGAGGCAAGGGCGGGACGAATCCGAATGACGATCTTATTGAAGATCATGGAAGGATTCAGGTGATCTCTCCACTCTTTACTTCTGTACATGCTGTTCACAATAATGAAGAATCATCTCGTTCCTGAACTTCTGTGTTAGTATCTATTTGTATATGTGAAAAGATTGATTATTAAGCCGTTATTATCGTTTATATCATATTTCACATGGAATACACTAACGTTTAGGAGAAATATATGTTGTACAACTAGGTTTCCGTGCATTTTATTTCTTGTTTTCTAGGTTGAAGGAGGAAGAAAGGTTGTTGGGGGTTTGGACCCCGCGGGATCTACATCGAACGTAGGACTACGGGTGAGTTCTGCTATCGTTGTTATCTAGCTTTTTGAATTCAAGTATGGTTGTGTGTGAGTCCTTATGAATGGCATGCCCTGCTCTGTGGAGGTTTTGACCAAACAAACCTCTAGGGTGATTTTCCCCGAAACAATGGGGCTATCCATTCAAAGGCAGGATAAATTTTGAATCACCAGTGATAGTGTGAGATAATTTTTCACTATAAATTTGCCAAAATTTTCTTTGTATCATACTTCCATTTTGGGCATCCAAATATTTTTATTTATAACCTAATACAAATTAATGAAAACCCTCGGCTACTACACAAGTTTTCCCACATTGGTTTTTTCCGGGGAGATTGTCCAAAGCTAATAGTGTTAATTGCGTGTGTTTATTCTTTCCTGCTCAGTATTTCGTTTCCGTAGTATATTTTTATGTTGTAAAGGATGCAATAAAATTTATTTCGATATGGACTCTGTAAAACTGTAATTAAATTGATTCATAATTAACAAGTAGAATAAATAATATCAGTTGTTGTAGTTGGGATTCTGATTGTGGATTTTTCACATGGTTTTAGATCGCAGGTGAAGAAGGAAGAACATAGAAGGAAGAGCCCAATGTTGAGCATAAGAGGGAGCTCAAAAATACCACGTAAGCAATAGATATAAACCCTAGAGGGACTATACTGTCTATTCCTCGGAGGGAAAATTTTCATGGAAAAATAATTCTCTGAGTGAGTCAACGGAGAAGAAGATTTTCTGGATCGCGATTTGGAAGAGGAAGAGGGAGCAGCACAACAGCTTCAGTGTTGAGAAGATATTCAACTGGAACGCAGTTTTATGCAACAATTTTCCAGTACAAAAAAGTATCAGAAGAGGAAAGAAGGGAACATGCTAAGGTAATTTCTTCCTTAGTTAATTCCTAGACAAGGAATTTTATTTATCACTCTAGAGTAGCAGTAGCTGAGAGCAGATATAATTACTTCAACAGGGAGTACGTAGATATAGTTATCAGTTGCGCAGAGAAGAGAGGAAGTAGTTTGACATTTTTGTGGTGAGAAGGAATCAACTTGGCTGCGATATCAAGATCGGTTGGAGGGTGCCTCCAACTATGTTATCTGGAAGGAAAGGTCTTTCTTCCTTCTAGATGAGCATGATCTTAAAACATATATTGTTAGTGTGGTAGTTGGGCTGACATATGCATATAAACTTGAGGCCTACAAGAAGGAGATGGTGAAGGCCAATATGCTAATCCTCGATGGACTGCGATATCACATTGTATCTCATATAGTAGGAAAATACAAAGGCTAAGAGATGTGGGATGCATTGGCCACATTATATAAGCTATATTCTGAGGACTGAAAGATGTACTTGGAGGAGAAGATGAGATGCACAAGGAAGCAGAAGGGGGAGTGCATAGACCACTTCCTAGTGAGACTTGAGGATAATTGTGATTAAGAGTATTTTCGAGGAGTAGAAACTCTTTGTCGAGAGTACCCTAGGAAGAGAGAAGTTTCTTGATTGGGAGTGAATTTGGGCTAATGTACAACAAGAGGAGGTGAGGAACAATTTTCTGAAGAGCACCATAAGTGGTTGCAGTACCAGTGGGGTGAAGAGTGATAAGGAAGAGGATAATGCATCCCTTTCATGAAAGGGATAGCAGGAAAAAGCAGGATATTTCGAATATCAAGTGTTTCTGATTTGGTGAGATGGGCCACTTTAGTTCTTAATGTCCTCTTCTGAAGAAGGAAAAGGAGAAGGAGCATGGACAACAAGATTCTACTATAGATATTGATAGGTTATCCTCTAGATTGGATGGTGCATTCACCATGATTTTCCATATACCTTCAGGGGAGAGGTCAGGTGATATGGTTTTGTAGCCTTATAGAGGTACAGAATGGGAAGGATCCTTGAGGAATCCACCATTTAGATCAATTACTTGCAAGAGAATCCCATAAAAATAGTATCATGATGGACCAATGAGAGATGGTGCAATTATATGTCACACTGAGAGATGTAATAGTTAGTAGCGCTTAGGAACTAAGAAGCACATAACAGAGGTCACGGCACTGAATTTGAAACAATGCAGAGTTAGCAGCATCATAGAGGCTTCAGTGATAGTGCAAAGGCTAGTAGTTATTAGAAATCGGTGGATAGATGGATCAATATGAACATAGTTGGTTCACTTGATGGACATATCTCAGTTCCAGTAATAACAAATGAGAGACAGTTAAAGATGTTGCAGTGGCAAAAACAACAGAATTGTAGTGCAGATGAAGTAGTTGAGAACAATATGTAGGGTTAGAAGTAACACAAATGCAACAAAAATAATTGAGTGCAATAGTTGGTGGGCAACAACAACCATACATCAACAATGTAACTATGATGGTGTAGAATTGAGAGTGATTCTCTAGGAGGTTGCAACATTAGAGCACATTCCTCGCTAAGAGGGAGTTCTGATTTTTATAGCATCAGATGTACCCGAGCATCGAGATTTCACAGAGAGGCAAGAACATATGCATTCCACAATACCGAGAAATCATTTTTCAAAATTCTACCTAGAGAAGATTTGATTAAAATAATTAATTATTTGTGATGGATTCCTATGTCTAAACTTAGGAAAATGAAATAACTATAATATATTAATTAGATCGAGTGTGAATATTTTAGATGAAGATGCATATCAACTACTAACTAATATTATCCTTTGATTATGTTTTCATATTGGTTGTTGATATGTTAATGATAGATTATAATAAGGAGCTCTATGGAACTTTGGAAAAAATATCGGGTGAGAGATCTAGAGATTGAATTCTCAAGGGAGCAACGCAGAAGTTTTCAGAGTGGGATCAAGATATTTCTTGGAGTGAGAGGCATGGATATTTGTCGGTGGATTTTTTCCTATTCTGATGAATACATTACAGAGGAGGCATCAAAAATTTTAGAAAGGTTGTGCAATGCCACACTGGGAATCGTAGAGTTGAGGTAGCGCAGAGCTACTCTGAGGTAGCACAGGGCCTCTAAGGAGATCCACAATTTTTTTGAGGATAAATCCAAATCTAGTGTTGGGATCCGGGAATTGGGAAGGGGACCCCTCAGTCTGAGTTTTGGTTAAAATTACATATTTTGAGTAGTAGAATGCACTTAGCAGAAATGTTTATGAGTCGAAGGGGCTTTGGGGTGGGTCAAAGTGAGTTATTTTGTAAAGGGATAGGATTTTTTTGAATATTTTTAACTCCACCAATGGTTTTCAGACCATGGTATTGTAAAAGGAAAAGCTATATAAAGAGCTATCTTAGGTAGTCAAGGACAGGGGGATGTATGCCCTATGAATGAATTAACTTTTTAATTGCACTATATTTCTATGTTTTGGGAAAATGGTAAGGATCCCACCTCTATGTGGGGGGAGACCTTGGTAAGTATGTAGCTATGTGCACAAGCCCCTGTAGTTGTGCATGCATGGAAACAAGGATTGTATTTGAAGGATATTACTTAATAAATGAGGACTTGAAGACAAATATGTGTATCTCCTCTGTATTTTTGATGTTATCTATTTTTACAAGTTATCTGTGTTGGATTAGGTTTTTATATATATTATCTATGTGATTGCATCGTAAAGGTTATATTGATGTTTTATATGATGAAAAATGCATGTTAAGATATAAGGGAACAATGTGTAAGATGGTTAAAGATATTGGTTTAAAATCATATGTATATTTATCATACTGGTTCAGAAAAGATCTGAATAATCCTTGTGTCAGGATAAGCCCTAAATCCACACTCCATAGTCCCTCTAGATGCAAAAACCTGGTTCTATCATCCCCTAATATTTCCTTGGGTGATACTTTGGTTTTCATAGTATATCATTGCCAAAAGGGCTGGTAATAGAGGGTTTTGTTGGTAGCACAACTACTCTGAACCTGGGTCTAGACCCCATCAAGTCAAAAAAATGGTTCCATTGCTAGGAGCAAGATATGAATATTGAGGGATATGTGGATCTGGCATCCGATCAAGAAAGAAAATCAGGACTAGGTAGATCTGAAGGAGTGAGAATTTTCCATTCAATAAAATAGAAATTTGTAGCTGTCAACTTAAAAGTGGTTGTATAATTATCTTTTTCCATATTAGCACAAAACCTTCTTCTATCTATTCATGAATGAGCTGCATGAATGATTATCAAGACTAGCTGAAAATAAGACCTGTTTTAAGCCCAACGAGGCTATTGTGTGGAGCCCTGAATTATTGCAGTGACTTAAGGAGACTGATAAAAATATCTGAAGAGTTGTTGATTACTGGATATATATTATTTTTGGAGGATTTATAACTGAGTTTTCCATAGACTCCTACGTAATTGAATTATTCAAAGCTATGGATTAAGATTCTTTTATGTGAAAAGGGTGTACTACATATGAAATCATATTGATGTTCAGAAAGGGTAAGACCAGATATACGAGAAGTGGTAAAATATTTAGAGTGGATTGTGACAACTACATTGATACAAAATATAGTTTGTTTTTTGTATCTGAAAGAGAATAAGGATAAAATAACCCCTCAACCCCTATAAGTGAATTAGAATTAGAATTTGGAGATCATCGGGGAACCTCTAGGATTCCCCATCCCACTACTCCAATCCCTCCTCATCCCCATCCACATACTGTTACTCTACCTCCACCTCCACCTCCACCTCCACCACCCCCTCCACCAGGAGATATGTCTAATGATGCTATAATTTGGATTTTCGAAGGTCTGGGATAAGAGGATCCTGAACAATTTTGGTTTATCGCTAAAGCATTATGGAGAGCACGACATGTCCCAAATGATGATATGAACAAGGCACAACTTCTTACAACACTTTAGGAAAGTGCACTATCTTGGTTAATGAAGTACTCCACGACAAATCCAACTGCCACATTAAATGAGACAAAGATAACACTAAATGTCAAGCTTAAGAAGACAAAGTCACAATCACGATGTATTACAAAGATAAAATAGATCAAGAAAATGGTAACCAAATCTATTTGGGACATAGAACAAAGGTTCAAGATGTTACTAAGCCAAGTGAATTTCTAGATCTCAGATGAGCAACACAACGATTGGTATATAGTTGCAATATTGCCACATATAAGACTACCATTGACACAAAAAAAGAAAACATTGCAGGCTGAAGCTCTAGAAATTGTTATGAAGTTGGAAGCTTCACATGTGAGGGACACCCAAGTAGGATTTCAACAAATTCAAAACCAATTAGCAGCAATGCATTTTGAGTTGCAAGAGTTGAAGAAAGGTAAGGAATTCAAATCAGAAATTCACCCAGAAGTATGGTGTTTCAAATGTAAGGAAGAATACCATTATAAAGAGAAGTGCCCTATATTTATATAATACAACAACTGTGGTGGGCCTAAATAGTTGCAACCAGGACCAAGTATATGGTGTCACCTCTATAAAGTGTTTGGTTGACATTGCACGAAACAATGATCTTTAGTGAAGAAGAATGTGCAGACGTTGAAGTAGTTATTTTTTAACTTGTGTCACTCCATAGGGCATGAGAAAAGAAAATGTCACAGTTATGATTTAATGTTAGAATAGACTGCAAGTACATACAGATTAAATATGAATAACATGTGCTTGAAGATCATGGTTCACCTGTTAGGCACAGAGGATTCCAAGGCTAAGGATGAGGAAGAGGGGGAGGAGTTGGTCGAGGACGAGGAAAAATTATATGTTACAAATGTAGTAAATATGGACACTTCACAAGGGATTTCCAGAATCCCACAACCCCATCGTGCAGGTATTATAGACATTTTTACCATGTAATATACTATCGTCTTGTTCTAATAAAAAATATGCAGGAGAAAATGACTCCGCATCCCACCCAGAAATTGCATATGATAACCTCAAAGCCACGTGAAGAAGAGCCTAGTGTCAACATAGTAAGATGAAGTGGCGCAACCACTAGAGAAGATAATGTAGTAGATAAGAAGCTTCTAGAGGTTGCATGGGGGAAAAAATATGGAGTTAAGAATGCTGGGATCAATATGGAAAAAGAAAATGAGACATGTTTTGAGGTGAAGAAGAGTTTCAAGGACCTTGGCGCTTCGACATCTAGGGCATAACCACGACCTCAATAAAATTTGATACCTAAAAAGAACAATGATGGATTTGTGGATATAACAAAGGATTTTGATCCAACCATATTGAAATAATTGTTGCTAGATTGCATGAAGTTGTTGCGATATCGAGAGGTTGTAGCGAGTCTCTAGGAGATGATAGAATCTTGCTCTAAAAGAGAAGAGTCATGGAACAAGCTACGTGCAGTAATTATTTTGCATCAGCATAAGAAGTGGACTAGTAGAGAAATGAGGTTAATTGCATCGATTGGGGAATACGACATGGATCAGGTAATTCTTGATAATGGATCAGATGCCAATGTATTTCCAAATCAAACGTGGGAATGAATGGGAGGGCCAAAACTGTAATGGTCACTGATCTATTTGAGAATGGCTAATTAAAAAAATATTATTCCTATGGGAATATTGGTTGATGTAGTGGTAGACATTGAGGGAGTGCACGCGATGGATGATTTCGAAGTTATTAATATTGTAGATGATAGCAATCCTTATCCAATGTTGCTTGGATTGGATTGGGCTGTTGATATTGATGCAATAATTGATCTAAAGAGGAGAAATATGGTATTTGAGTAAGTTGATCTATGGGTAATTGTTCCTCTAGACCCATAAGAAGGAGCGTGATACACAGAACTTGTTCAGGATGAATACTGTGAAGGGGATATCGATAATATCTATAATATGACAACGCAGAATGAAGATTGGATCAACCCTATTGCAGATGGAAGCCTGATATGGAAGAAGGAAAGTTCATGCATTTCAGACTATGAATAAGAACTGGAGCATTGGCAGAATAGGGTGCACGAAGTTTCTACAAGGAGATGCAACAAACTTACAATATCTCTTCGTTGCATCACTACTAAGGTATGTAATTTACCATGCTATGATGGAATAAGAGATTTCAATTATTTTCTTAATAAATTTGAAGAAGTAGTAACTGAAGAATAAAATGTTTCAAGCTTTGGATGTCACGTTGAAATCTGCACTCACTAGATGGTGGGGTGCGCATAAGGGAACATTAGAAGTTGGAGAGAATGTTGCATGTTTATGAAGATCATATTTGGTCAAGTAAATACTAGAGTTGAAGGGAAATATGATGGAAAGGATGACCCTCAGGAACATATATACAATTGACTACAATGTGGGGAGAAGATCCAACACCATAATAGGTACATACATTCATTCACACATTAGAAGGTGTCCATATGAATTGGTATCTTGAAAGTGAGCTCTGACATGAAACAAAAAATTTGGAGGGCTTGGTTGAAGGATTCCTAATTAATTTTACTTTTGAATATGACTGTCAGTACATCGATGAAGCTCTTCAAGGGGTCCACGCAAAGATTTTCAGGACTCAAACTGAGCTAGCCTCGACACAACCTGCTTGGGACACATAGTTGGAACTTGCTTTAGAACATTATAATCTAACAACGAAAGAGAATAAGGAAGATCCATGCAATGTTAATATTCAAGAATAAGAAGGGAAGCGTGAGGTTTCTGGACCAAAAATGGAGATGTTTCACATAGATTAGCTAGTAAAGATGCGGAAGGTGAATATAGGTACAAAAGAGGAATCATATTTCCTGCTTCTTTGAGATTGTTGGGATGTAGCTACATTTAGAAAGGTTGCAGAACTGTTACATGAATATCAGGAGATCTTTCTGTCAAATTTCTCTAAGCTAAGGGGAATAGTAGGAGACCTAGGAGTTATGAGGATAACCTGAAGCCAAATGTAAAGCATGTAAAATAATGAACATACAAGGTGAACCCCAATATAAGGAAAAAGTGAAGGAAAACTTAGAAAAGATGCTTAAGGCTGTAATAATTTAACCCGTGGAGGAATATGAATGGGTAAGTCCTATGGTTATTTAGGAGAAGAAGAAAAATGGTGAAATCAAAATTTGTGTTGATTTAATGAAGTTGAATTATGCATGTCTACATGACCCCTTCCATACACCTTTTACATATGAATTTTTGGATAATGTTGGAGGTAAATAGACCTAATCTTTTACAAATGCATTTTTAGGATACCAACAGATTAGAATTTCACTTGAAGACAGGAGTAAAACTACTTTTTTCCACTGAATGGGAATCCTTTCAGTAAACTATCATGCCTTCTGGATTGAAGAATTCTCCTGCAATATTCTATCAAGTAGTAGTCAAAACTTTTATGGAGTATATACACAAGTTCTTAGAGGTTTATTTCGATGATTGGACAGTCTTTGGACTTCTGAAGAAACATATTGTAAACTTAAGACTAATGTTGGACACATGCATGTAGTATCAAATATCGATGAACTTGAAAAAATTCATCTTTTCTGTACCTTTACATATAATTTTGTGGGTTGTTGTTTGTAAACAGGTATTGATGGTAGAACCCATGAAGATTTCCGTTATTGTGGACATGGAACTACCTAAGTTAGTAAAACAACTACGCACAACATTGGCACACATAAGCTATGATAGGAAGTTTATGAACGCATATGTACAAATAACTCCTCCGATGGAGAAGCTGCTAAATAAGGATGTTACTTACTATTGGGATGATGAATGCTAAAAGAGTTTCGATGTGCCAAAGGAAAAGATGGTAATTGTGCCAAATTTTTTTTTTTCCAGACTAGAATAAGGAGTTCCATGTGCATGTCGACGCGTCTTGCAATGCTTTGGGTTCAGTTTTAGCATAGACAAGTGATGGGGATAATGATCACCCCTTAGTTTTTTCAAGAAGGAAATTTTCTAAGGAGGAAAACAATTATTCCACAGCAAAGTGAAAAGGATTTCCTATGGTATATTCACTCTATAAATATAGGAATAACTTACTAGGAGTGCACTTCAAGATGTTCACATTTCACTCTGCGCTGAAATACTTGGTGAACCAGCCTATGTTGGAAGGGAGGGGATATTTACAGATGGCTATTGTTGTTCAAGGAATATGATTTTGCATTTGTATTTAAGCCAGGAAGATTGAACACAGGACCTGATCATCTATCGAGGATCGAGATAGGAGAGAACCCACAAGCAGTGAAGAGAACCTACCTAATGAGAAACTATTTCTATAAGGGTTTCACATGATCACTTGGCATACATTATTGAGTTTTTAAACACAGGGATGGCACCCGCGAGATATACTACGGAGTAGAAAAGGGAGCTAGTAGTTAAGGAAAGAAAATTTTATTTGATTGTGGGAAATCTATATAAAATGGGGCCAGATGAAATACTGCACAAATATGTATCTAAGCATGAAATACAAAGAGTTATGGAAGAAGCTCATGGTGGAGTTGTAGGAGGTAATTATGCAGGTAAATCCATTGTGCCGAGTATTTTAAGGGATGGATTATGGTGGGATACATTGCACAAGGATGCAAAAAAATATTTTAGATCTTGCAATTCTTTTCAAAGAACAGTAAAACCTTCTAGGAGAGATGAAATTACCTTAAATCCAAAAGCAACATTTCAAGCACTTGATAAATGGGAAATCGACTTTATTGGACCAATCAATCCACTAGGGAAGAAGACTTGTGTGAGGTAAATTATCACTACCACAGATTACCTGACCAGATGGTTTGAAGCTAAGGCAGTAAAGGATATCACAATAGATACTACCACAGAGTTCATCTTTCAGTATAATATATCCAGATTTGGGTGCCCGAAGATGTTTATGAGTGACTAAGGGTCACATTTCTTGCATGAAACCATTGAAGCATATAATGATGAATTTTAAATGCATCATCAAAAGAGCACACCTTATCATCCTTAGGAAAATGGAATAGTTGAAGATTTTTACAATATTTTGGAGAATTTTCTAAGTGAGGTATGCAATGTGAATATGAATGATTTTGATTTAAGGATTGCAACAGTATTATGGGCATATGAAACAATGTGCAAGAATTTGACAGGAAATGCACCCTTTAGGTTGTTTTATGGACATGAAGCAGTTTTTCCAATGGAATATATCGTTCCTATCCTCATATTTGCACCAATAACAAACATGGATGTCAATTATCTCATGGAAGAAAGACTAGAACGATTTATTTCTCTTGAGGAAGATATATTCATTGTAGGATATCATTATCAATTACAAAAAGAAAGGGAAAATTCTTGGCATGATAAGCATATCAAGCTGAAAATATTCAATGAAGGCAGCTTGATACTGATGTATGATAAAACGTTCGTGAAGTTCCTAGGAAAGTTAAAGACACATTGGTCGGGGCCGTAAATTGTTAGGAATATATCATATGGTGGCACATTTTAGCTCTTAAGGCTGAACGGTGAATTTATTTACGGACAAGTGAATGGAAGCAGGTTGAATCTATATAGGCAGGATTTTGTACCTCGCACTTTTCATTGACTATATGGATGAAGAAGAGTATTAGTGGTATAAGTAGTTGGAAGAGAGAACAAGAGTATAAACTACTCTCCCAGGAGAGGGATTTGTCGAAGAAGAAGTGTTGAATGATATTTATAAGGAAGTCAAAGTTCGAAGAGACTACGACGAAGTAGGAGTCCATGCAACATCGAGGAGGGTCTAGCGAAGCCCATCTAGAATATTACTGTGGGAAGTGAAATATTTTATTTGATAGGGAAATTTTCAATAATAAAAATTAGAGGAGGCCATCACTAGAGCTTGCAGTGAGTTTCCTGACCTCCAAATTTAGGAGAGGGGAATGCTGGAAGAAAATATTGAGAATCTCGTTATGGCGGTCAAAGAATCTAAGGAAGAAGTAGATAAGGTAAAGATCAAAATTTAGATACATATCATTGAGCTTCAGATGAAGTAACAACTAGCTACATCACCGGAGGTTAGGGAGAAGTGTGGGGTTGACATTATGGCTGCTATGGATAGTATTGAAACTATAGTCAAGGACTGCAACTAGCTATTTGATGACATTATTGAAATATGGGCCTCATTACAAGAGGAACCCATTGTGTAGAAAATTGAAGCATAAATACAAGAAAGGCGACAAGAATTTGATAAGATCAATGTGACAAAATGAAATTTAGCACCCATGCAATGGTTTTCCCCTCTTCAAGAGGGACAGTTTTTGTAAATCCATATCGATGGGTTGTGGTGGAAGGAAGGGATTAGCTCCACCTGAATGCAGCCTTGGGAAGCAGAAGCTATCTAGCTATCGTAGAAAGTGGATAGCAAGATAAAGACACTAAGGGACACACAAATAGACATTCTGCAAAAGACAACATGTCCAACCACAGAGAAGCTACTAGATTAGGTATGCAATGGTGATAAGTAGTGTGTCGAGACAATTCAACCATTGAAGGATGCATTAAGCAACATCAAAGAAAATACTCACCATGCATCTATTGAGTGACTCGAGATGAGTCACATCTTTGTGTTGGGGGCCTGTTTGGCAGGGTACCCTCGGTCTAAGTTTTGGTCAAAATTCTTCATTTTGAGGAGCGAAACACACTTTACGTAGATGTTTAAGATTCAAAGGGGATTTGGGGTGCGTCAAAGTCCCTTTTTTTATAAATGGATGGGATTGTTTTGAATATTTTCAGCTTCGCCCATGGTATTTTAAAAGGAAAAGCTATATAAAGAGATATCTTAGGGAGTCAAGGACATGAGGATGTAATTCATATGAATGAATTGAGTGTGTAATTGCACTATCTTTTTTTGTTTTTGGAAATGGGGAAGGCTCCCATGGTTGTGTGTGCGAAAACCTTGGTGAGTGTGCAATTGTGTGAAAAGTCCCTTGCAACTGTGTGTGTAAGGTGAGAAGGATTGTATTTGAAGGATATTGCTTAATAAAGAAGGAATTGAAGACATATCTCTATATTTATTATGTGTTGTTGATGTTATCTATTTTTATAAATCATCTATACTGGATTAGGTTTTTTTCTATATTATCTCTATGATTGCATCAACAATATTATATTTTTCTCTTATATGATGGATAATTCATGTTAAGATAGAATGGAACAATGCACAAGATAGTTAAAGAGATTGATTTAAAAACATATGTATAATTGAATAAATCTCCGGATTATCCATAGTGTTTTAAAACAATGGTCGACATTTCGAATCCCAATGGGGACCCATCTTGCCCTAAATATGGATCCCCATTGGGATTCGAAATGTTGACCATTTTTTTATAACACTGTGGATAATCCAAAGATTTTTTCAATTCACAATAACCACAGAAGCTTTAAAAAACATATGTATATTTAGCATACTGATTCGATAATGATATGGATAATAATTAAGTGAGGATAGGCCCTAAATCCACACTCCATAATCCATTTGGATTCAGAAACCTATTTCTAGCATCCCCTAATATTGCCTCGGCTGAGACTTCAGTTGGTGCAGCAGATCATTTCCGAAAGGGTCAGTAATAGAGGTTTCTCTTTGTAGCACAACTACTTCGAACCTGGGTCTAGACACGATCAAAACAACATAGGGGTCTCAGATCGGAGTGCCAGAGATCCAAATTTCTATTGAACACATCGATCAACCATAGGAGTGAAGTAGTTTGTAAATACTGTGACACAGAGACAACGCACTGACTATGCAAAGGATGCATGGGGATAACCATTCAGAGGGTAGATCAATGTTGGATGGACAGTGACAGTGTGAGATAATTTCTCACTATCTGTTTTCCAGATTTTTCTCTGTATCAAATTTTTGGTTTGGGCATTCGAAGATTTGTATTTAGAAGCTACTACATAATAATTGAAACCCTCACTTGCTGCATTAGTTTTCCCACATTGGGTTTTTCCAGTGACATTGTCCAAAAACAACATTGTTCATTGTGTGTGTTTATTTCTTTCCCGCTGAGTATTTGTTTTCGCAATATTTTTTAAGTTGTTAAGCCAACTATACAATTTACTTTGATATTTATTGTGGAACACCATAGATAAATTTATTAAGAATTAACAAGGAGAATAAATAATATATTTTGTTGCAGTAGGGATTCCTATTGTGAATTTTTACAATAGCAACACCATGTATCCTACCATGCTCCATAATCCAAGTTAAGAATCCCAATCCAGTACACTTGTCCTAACAGATCCTTCAAACTAGAAGATGGAACATCAAGTCATAAAATGGGAATATATCTGGTTTCCATAAAATTTGTTTTTTGATGTTCGCATGGTCCCAAAGTAACAATCTATTACTTTTTCATGAAATACCCTTCTTCTACTAATATTTCATTTCCTCATACTATAAAAACACGTTGCACCCATAACCAATTAGCTGCATTAGCGAAATCACTTAATTATTCTTCCTATTATGTTGTGTGTCCCAATTGTTCTACCACTATCCCTTTATGGAAATTTACAGCCCAACATGTTGAGAATGTCATATTTTTTGAACACCAAAACCATAATCCAAGAAAAAATCTTCCTCCTCCTAGCTCAACTTCACAAGAACCTTTTCCAAATATTTTATGTGTAGATATAAGTTTTCCTCATGATGATCATATCCTGATGATGCATTCATTTGAAAAGGAATACCTTAGGCTTACATATATGTTCAAGAAATTGAAAAACTTGGTACTCGAAGATATGGCTTATGATAGAAGGACATAGGAGATGATGTGATTCCATGGTGCATATTTCAAAATCTACTTCCCCCAGGAATGTAAACACCTTCAGTTCCAGAAATGAAAAAGTTATTTTATTTAATGAGAGGTTGTTATGCATGGAAATTAAATTATGAATGCATTAAAAACATTATAAATTTGGATCTATACACTCATCGACATATGAAAGAATTCAATTCGTTAGTATTAAATGAGTAGAAAAATATGAGGCGAAGGTTGGGAGAATTATACGTCAGAAAAAAAATGTTGGATCTCCTTCTATGAATAAAGATAGAAATAAATGATTTATTCTATCCAAAAGATGAAGGGTGGAAAATAAGCCCAATAAATGGAAGTCCTATCCTCGAGACATAAGTGGAAGAGTCTAAATGGGAATAAAATAGAATCCAAATTTGTTTCCCCGCCTTTTAAGGGAATAATTCTTAAATATGAAAATAAACAATATAAGGCAATACCTTTTGTCTTGAGTGAAGAGTCCCCTTTGAGTGGAGCAGAAACTAGAATCCAAACCATGAGTGAAAAACTAAATTGGACTATGTTGTAGCAGCTACAACCACTCTCCAAAATTTTCCCTTTGATTAGATTTTGGAGCCTAACCTTCTTTTCATAGGAGCTTATCTTGCACTGATATTAGGTATTCATGATTTGATTTATGTTTATTGTTTATCTATTCTTTTGATATACTTATTTTCACTTGAAGTAATAAGCTAACCTCTTTCCTTAGTCTTGCACAACAATTTTGGGCTTGCCTCCAAAAATTGCATAGTCCATGAGGGAAAACAACCTTGATAACTGGAATTACGTATTCATGAATGGAAGTTATAATTGAGCTAGAAAAATATGTGGGCATGATGAGAAGCCCAACACTGAGCCTAGAAACTGTGAAATCACTCACTAAGCTCCGAAACTACGCAGTTCTCTAAGCTAGAAAGTTTACGAGTTCCCAAAACTTATTAATATATCTCGGTTTTGTTAATGGAAATTTTTTCTCAAAAAAAGAAGAAAATATGAAAAAAATAAAATCCTAAAATTTAGTAATCTACTTTTAGTAACATGAAGGAGGCAAACTAGCTAATTTTGGAAACTTTCGCCATGTGTCATTGTTTCTTTGATTTTTGGCATGCACGTCATAAAACCTAATTTTCTCAAATAAATTTAATCGATTTCCCTAGTGCTCATTTTTACACTCAATCTTCGTTCTCTAGCATTCTCGAGGAGATCAATTAACTTTCAGTGTGATCATCGTTGCTTCTCTGAGTGTGTTTCACATTTATCGTGTTTTATCGCTTTTCTGTCGCTTTTTGTCATTTGGCTTGTGTGAGTCCTGTTTTTTATTATTTATTTGAATGAATGTTGGTGTTTGAAATTTCTTTAGCTTGTATAAGTGTTGTTTCAATTTATCATTTTCATTTCACAAGTGTCGCATTGATTTCTTCATTTTTGCACCGATGGTTGTCGTTGTCTCTACCCTCCTCACCATTTGGGTTTTCTTCCCATTTACTTAGTTTCTACACTCGATATGTCTTATTTCATTTACAATTAGTGATATATGCACTAAATCCAAAATTATCTCTCAGATATGCTCATTTTTCACAATTCCATTCCGTTGGCTGGATTTCACTTTTCACTGGTGGGCACTCTGCAATCCTAAGGATTAATGTGAGAGAGTTTCCTCTAGAAATTCACTATGAATACTACAAATTCGTCCAACTGTGCAATGCAAAATTCTAGGGTTCATTCTGCATGCCTGGCCATTGAGACTGCATAATGTAGAGTCTCTCCAAACTCAGTACATAGGATAAACTACACATTGTGTAGTCCCAAGCCTCAAACTTCGACCTTGACTATTGGGAATACGTAGTGTGTAGTTCTCTCAGGAATTCATCCCCTATTTCCAGTGAAATTTTTGCAATCCCCTCCATCATATGCTCGATTTTCTGCTTGAACATGCCTTGAAAGTGTTGTTCTTAAAATTGATGTTTTCTTGCCATGAGTGTATTTTTTATTTTTATCCCACAGTTATAACAGTTGCTGAGCACCTCTCCAGATGTCATTGTTACTATGGTTCCCAAGAGATTTTTCTCAAAGGAAACCACTGAAATAAGAATTGGGGAAGCAATTTAGAAATCTCTGGTTAACTTGCCAATATATGAAGACACTAAGTTGTTTGTAGAAAGGGAATTGAAACTGACATGGTAGTAGGTTAAATATTTTTTTGCAATGGACATTAGGGAAGAATTAGAGGACCAAAAGATTTATCATAGCATCAGGAAATTAGGGATATAAAAGGTTTCATGCATGTATCCAGACTTCCCGTGTGTGGATGTGATCAGCTGGGCTGTCTCAAACACTGATGAGAAAACTAATACATAGAGCAACACTAGTGGGAAGAAGCTTGCTAAATTTCTGGAAACAATTTTTTAGTGTATGTATCATCTTCCTGAGCTAGAAAATATCTTGGAATAATTTTTTATGCAAACCAAAATTATGTAACAATGCAGGATGTTGTCAACATTTAGGTGACGGATACATCAAAGTTTAGACATAAGCCCACCCACACATACAAGAAAAGGTCACTGAGGAAGGCCTATAAGCTTTTGGTCATATTAGCTTGCAAAATATATGACCAACCGAGCATAAAGACATTTCCTGAGGGGTGGTCTATCTTATTAAACCAAGTGGTGATTGAGGGGAAGTCTTTCAACTGTTCAGATCTTTGGGCTCATTAGCTAAGAGCCGAGGATCTGTCCAAGGGTGAGCCAACAAGGTTTTACATGTCTGCACACTTAATGGACGTGATATGTGTACATAATCAATTTTATGGAATTAATTATATGTGGACACAGATAAAGGTTGTTGTGCATATATATTGCAATATTCGTTTGGATTGCAACTATCAAGGAGTTATGGAACAACTTACCGATCACTTCATCATCCTGATATACATGGTTATGTTTCATGAGGGCCCATCTTGCATGTCACGAGGTGTGATGGAGGTGATATCAGAGATTGAAGTTTGGTTCACCTTACCAGATGGCATATTGATCAGAGACTTTAGCGGACAAAAGCTTCCACATATTTTTCCTAGATATGCCACCGAAAAATTCATCATCTAAGAAGTATCTTACCATATCACTACAGGGTTGTCATTAGCACTCCACTGGACGAAGAGAGAATGATGGCCTACTCTTACTTTATATATCCTATTATATGAGATTAAGAATATCTAAGTTGTAGATAATGAATCAAAATCCATAGTGAAGTTTGAGTTCAGTAGAAAATACCTCAATCCATATGATCTGAGGGGTATTTTCAAGGACCATTGTGCTGGAATCTACTAAAACTGGGTCAGTGGGGCATATTTAGGGTCAGAGGATGAACCATGGAATAATTTTTATAACTTCTCCAAACCTCGTGAGTCGATCAGTATAGTTTTAATTTCTTAAGTTTTTCCACAGATGGTAGCAGTTCTAGAAGAAACAACAACATAAGACATCAACCTGATACAAGACAAGGGAAAGAGGAAGGTTGTTGACAGTGCAAAGGAGAAAAAAATCTGGAAGATGAAATAATATCCGATTATTTAACAATAATATTTGGTGATAGAATCAAATAGGAGGAAGAGAAATAAATGAATATAGTAGAGAAAGAGAGAGATGTAAAGCTTGGAGGAAGGACAGCTCAGAGCATACAAAGAAGAGAAAGAGTTAAGGGAATAATATGAGTTAAGGAGAAGAGAATAGGAGGAGAACCAGAATAATGAAGAATAAGGAAGGCTAAGGTATAAAATGGAAGAGATGAAACTCATAGGTTGTAGAGAAGGTACAAGATAAATCAATAGTAGAAAGAGTGAGCAAAAAAATGCATGATCAAGAGCTTTCTCAACAAATTTAGGAGTTTATTGAAGTTGGAGGCATATATTTGGGACCAGATATGCACGATTAAGATGTGGATGATGTACAATGCACCATAGGCCACCATTTAGAATCCACACCGGCTACATATCTAGCCGTGAGTGAGGAAGGGAAGATAGTTCCCCTTGATGTTGATACAACGATGGACGTATACAATCTATCATTTGATGAAATCCAGAAGAACATTTTAAAAGCACGTAGAAATAAATTCCTCGATTATCATGAATCATTTGTATTTATGAGAGAAAAGGGGACAGTGGCGGACACTGGCAAGAATCTAAACGTTATTGATGAATCCAACTTTTCCTTCGGATGTGCAGAAAAAATTAACACTCATTATTTGTTGGTCAATGATAAGTAGTTGGAACAAAATATACAGGTAAGAGAATGAATAGCTCCACACAATAGTTCATAATGCACCTTTCACACATTTTAACCTAGAATAAATACGAGAACAATGCACACTGAAATATATACACTAAGAGACATTATGCAGGATCTTTATGAGGAGTTGGTTATTGTAAATAAGGCAGTTGTCTGCCTACATGACTTGCAACACCAGAGAAAATATTTTTTCGAGATCCTTAAGAATGTGAAAGTTTTCATCATCGTCGCGCATGATTGGACAATGCAATACAAGGGGGAACCACTTACACTGGAGAAGAATATGAGGTCGTAGGTAGAGCTAGTGAAAGAGGGAGTATGGATGTTGATCTATAACGAAAATAATCTTGCCTCATTCATGAGAAACATTCAGGCCTCATATGTATGAGTATATAATAGTTTGGATTTCATGGTGACAACCCACAGGATCCCATTAGTTGGCGCACTCGCCGAGACTAAATGAAAGCGACAAGTCTAATAAGATATCGATCAATACTGGGAGGAACCAAAACAAATTTCCACCCAGGAGGACATAGAGGTGAATAGACATAACATTCATAACTACATCGGTGGTCCTGTTCAGATTAGAACAACGTTGCTCTTGATTCATAAAGACGTTCATACTGCTTCCAAGACATTTTACCTAGCCATGGAGGCAAGAGTTAATTTCCAGCCTAACGTTATCATAAAGTTTGGGGAGATTATTGAAAAATATTGAGCTTGGAAACCATATGTGACTGAGAAGAACAAAGTCAAATTTTCTCGACTTGAATTCACCCGAACTCCAACATCATAGTTTTATTTTTATTTTTAGGCTTTCAAGTTGTTGCTGCCCTATTTTTTTTTATATGGGTACAAGTGGAAACTTTAATATTATTTGTAATTATTGTAAAAGTGAAATTCCAAGTGTCCTTGCTGGAATGTGAAGATTCATCTGCAATGTAATGATTTATTTTATAAGAAGTTGAAGAGTCATGAGGGGATTCCAAGAGTCACAAAGGGGGGAATCCAAGGGTCACCCCCTTTTGTTAAAAATATATCCTCATAACTCTTGTAAGGGGATTTTGGGAGACAAGATTTTGGCTATGCTTTGGATTAGGAAGAGTTTGGAAGTTATGTGTGAGCCTTTGATTCTCTATAGCATAGAGGGAGTATACTTATTTGGAAGAGTAGGTGTTGTATACTTCCCATTCCACTATTGGGGCAAGTTGTTTGTCAAATGTTGTATGTGTGATTGGAACTATAAATTTTAATAAAACTAAGAGTCGACATGCTTTCATGCATATATTGTGAATATAGTAGGAATAATATTGTTGTATTTGTGATGTATTTTCTTTAGCTTATGCATATTATTATGAGCTATTTTTTTTGCATTTGTACGTATTTGTTTCGATGCGTTTTGATGTGTTAATTCGTCGCCTCAACTTGTGGACTATTATTCTTGTTAGTTCATGTGATGTCATTTTTCTTGTTTGTTACTTCTAAGCTACATATTATTACGGGCTTCAAAGTGGTGCAGTACCTTTTCCCTTTCATTTTTTGTAACCGTCAAGCATCACACTTGACTCTCTATATGCTCACACACTCGTTCTCACCAAAGATATCATGCACCACTCTATGAATTTATGCAAAGCAAGGCAGATCATTAACACCCACTGCTTGGAATCCTACACCAAACGATGTGAGTTCTAGTTGGGACTTCATATCAGGGAGATCCCTTGAATGTTGGCAGATCCAACATGTTGGATAAGACTGATCTTAGGGGCATGACATTAAATAATTTTTTCATAAATTATTATGCCCACAAGAGGAATAATGATAGTCTTCAGGCATCAATAAATTATATTTCATCTTCTATAAATGAAATGAGTCTTTCAGTCTCAAAAATAAAACATGGAGTAAAGCATACTAAAAATACTATATCCGATGCAAAGGAAAAAATAGAAGAAAATTAAAAAGAGTTGGATAAAAATTTGGAAAATACTTGTTAAATGATCAAAGGAATTATGGTAAATATAGATGAGAAAAAATGAAATTATAAAGAAAATATTACATAAAAATAGGAAATAAAATATTCCCATCTCTCATCTCATCTCCCATACTACTGCTCATATCTCAACTGTAGCTCAACAGAAATCTACTAGAATATTTCCAAATATGTTTCCCAAAGAACAATATGAATGTTCTTCAGAATAAGATTAAAATTCTTGGGTTACTCAAGTCCTACATGTTACAGAAGAAACACCCAGTTTGCAAAGAAAGGGAAAAATGCCTGAATCCCAAACCTTTGCTAGTGATTGGTATCCAAAATGGAACAATGATGATATGCTTGTAGAGAAAACCGTATAGGTTTTTGATAGGATGTTTTTTCCTATAAAATAATTTGCATGAAAGGAAAAATAGAAGTAGAAGCATACAAATCAATTATTCAATGATTCACAAGGTTCGTGTTCAAATGGTGGGAAGAAAAATCTTCACTTGCCATGGTAGAAAAAATGGGGTAGGAAGCCATGAAAGATGAAAATGGAAACATAGTTTACCATGAAGATGGTCACCCCATGAGTAATATGATAGGTTCCCTTACTATTATAATTCTATAGCATTGGTGTGGAACTTAACAAGAAATATACGATAAACATGCTTTAATCCTCAACAATATGAAATGTAAGAAAATTTCACATTATGATGAATTTCATAAATAATGGATTCAAATAATTTGTGAGGTTAAAGATAGTAAGAACCTTTTATGGTATCAAGTTTGTTTTGTTGTTATTCCTCGCAATTTTTTCAAATATTTTAAAATAAGTGAAGTATTCAAGTACCCTTATGAATTTTACACTTGGGGACAATTTTTTTCTTTAATTACTACTGCACTAGTAGGTTTATGCACTAATACAAAAGTCAGCATGTCAATCTAGAAGATGTCTAGACTCCATGACAGTAATTCCATCTGTGAAAAATATGGGTTAACCTTAAATGGTCCTCTAAGAAGAAATAAAAGGGCTAATAAGGCCATGAATAAAATTCAAATATTCAAAATGAAAAAGAGATATTCTCCCAAAAGGTATAATTCTATAGGAAAAAAGATATAAAAGAAGAGAAAAAACCCATTATTATGCCCCAGAGGATATTAAGGCTACTCAAAACTCACAAATTTTAGGCGGCCAGAGAGGAATATGTTGGATTTGTGGAAAAATAGAAACATATGATAGTTTTCAGCTCGAAAAGAAGAATAAATCAAGAAGGAGGAATAACAAATTAGAGTTTTTAATTGTAACACGTGTAGCTCAAATGAACATAACACGAACCGTTTTCCTCACTCTACTTTTGTTAAAAGAGAATAAGTACAACTCTTACAAGAGTTATATTATTATTATTGTTCAAAAAGATCTAAATTTGATTTTGATACTGATGAATTATCTAATTTAGAGGAAGAATAATTAATGATTGCAGACTCTTGCAAATGTCAAAATCCTGAAATTTTCAATTGCAATACTAAATTTGATAGTGATTCAAGCTGTGAAGATGAAGAAGAGGAATATGGTGTGAAAGGAAAAATTAAAGTATGCATGGTCTAAGTTAGAGAGGATGGAGATGCACAAATACTGGCACAAATCAAGGCACTACTAGAATGAGATATGAAGACATCTCTGTTATAAACATTTCTCAAGACAATGGAAAGAGCTCACAAAATGTTAGAATCATTAGGTAATAAATCCCTATTTAATGATGTTTCTTTTGAAAATAATACCAAATCATTCATGAGAGATCACATAAATTAAATATTACAACCTTTAAATATGAATTGTTTATGACAACAAATCAATATTTTGAAAAAATAAGTGAGCTCAAACAAAGAATGAAGGATTTAGAAACCCGGAAGGAGGAAGACGATGAATACAAGGAAGATCAATGGACAAGGAAATAGATTAGGACTTTAAATTATCAAATTGATATCTTGAAACCTCCTCCTTTTGAATATGCATATGATATGGGGGAAAATCCCAATATTAATATGTTTCATACATCAAATATTGAAGGAATAAATTATATGAGAATATTGGCCATTCAACATCATGAATTTAATGGCCAAATTGTATTAATAATCAAAGGAAAAAATTTTGATTTAAAAGGCCTTATTGATTCAGGATCAAATCTGAATCTCTTTCACAAATAAATCATTCCTTAAATATATTAAAACAATACCAATCAATATGTAAATGGTATTGGAAATAAATCCATGAATATGAAGTATAGAGTTCCCAAAGGAAATTTATGTTTTGGAGGGAAATGCCTAGATTTCAAATTTTTAATTGGAGAAATTCCCATAAACTGCATATTGGGAACAACGTTTTTGGAAATTGTTAAACCACATAGGAAAATAGGAACTAAGGATGGAAAAACTAGATACTTCATCACAATTCTAGATTTAGAAAAGAATAAAATAAAAGAAATCTAAAATTTCCTTCATTTTATATCAATTCCTCGACTGTGTACCATCGTCCAAGTTACTAAAAAAAATAATAATTAAAAGAGTTGCAAAACATGAGAAGTAATATGAATATTCAGTAATAGCTCAAGACAAAAAAATTTAAGTAAGAGATATTGAGCTTGAAGAAAAAGTTTGAAGAAGAAGTTTTCTCATAAAATACTATCTCATTTTGGGAAAAGAAAAAATATTTTGTGGAATTACCTTATAAATATTCATACGCAAGAAAGGATTGCAAGAGTAGGGAAATCCAAATGAATGTTCAATACCATAAGTTATCATAAGAGGATATAATAGGAGTCGTGAAAAGGGGTCTTATTAGAGAATCCCACAGTCCATGGAATTTATATCGATTTTATGTAAATAAGAATTTTAAGAAAATTAGAGGAGTTCCAATATTGGTTATAAATTACATGCCCCTAAATGAATTATTGGTAAATGATACTTACCCAATACCACACAAGTCCAATCTTGTGAAAATAATTGTTGGGGCAAAGATATTTTAAAATTTTAACTTGAAATATGGATTCTGTCATGTTGCTGTGAAACTAGAAGATTAATTTAAAACACAATTCAATGTTTTAGCATGTCATTCTGAATTGAATAGCATGCCATTTGGACTTAATAATGAACTTGCTAATTTTCAGAGGGTGATGGATAATTTTTTAAAACCTTATTTTGATTGGTTGATTGTGAATACAAATGATGTACCCGTTTTTCCCAATTCCATATAGGAACACATAACATCTAAGAAAGATTTTATAGGTTATCAAGGATGTCGACCTAGTAATTTCCAAGAAATAGATGGAATTATTTCAAACATCCATTAATTTTTTTGGTTGTACTATCTCAAATGGTTAGATTGTGTTACAACAACATGATGTCAATTTTACAATCAAATTTCTAGATAAAATCACTGATAGACCTCAATTGCAGAGATTTCTAGGAAGCCTAAACTATGTGAGTCATTTTTACAATAATTGTGTTGCTCATAAAAAAATCCTGAATTAAAGGTTGAGAAAAGATGGAGATCCATGGATTGAAATGCATATAGAGGCTGTAAGAAAAATTAAAGCCAAGGTAAAAAAAAAATCTTGTACTTCATGTTTCAGATGATGATTTACCAAAAATTGTAGAAATAGATGCAAGTAATATTGAATGGGGAGTTGTACTTAAGCAAGAAAGAACCAGCAATGTAAGAAAAATTGAAGGGATTATCCAATTTGCATCTAGAATATGTATGGAATCATAATTACACTATGCTACCATTGGTAAAGAAATTAAAGTTGAATTAAATGCATTAGATAAATTTGAAAAATTTTGGATCAACAAGAAATTCTTGTTAGGAGTAGATGTTGCAACCATAAAGAACGTTCTAACAAAGGAAGTAAAAAAGGCATGTGAAATTCAATAGATGGAATGCATTATTTGCAAACTTTGATTTTGATACTGAACACCTTAATGGAAAAAAAAATTCCATTGTTGATTTTCTAAGTAGAAAACATCTACATATATCATGGAAATAAATTCCTGTAAAAAAATGGAAAAATTATATTAACTATAATAAATTTTGAAAAATATATTTATAAATTCTTTTTTTTTAAATATTTATAAATTTATAAAATATTTATTTAAATATATCGTTGCATTTTAAAAATGGTTGGTTACCCAAAAAAAAAAAGGAAAGTTTATATTTATAAGATTGTAGTTTTTAATTATTTAACAATTTATAAAATATTTATTTAAATATATCATTTTATTTTAAAAGTAGTTGATTAAACAAGAAAAAAAAAATTGAATAGGTATATTATCATATTTTTTAAAAAATATTATTATTTTCGCTCATGTTAAAAATATATATATATATATTTTAATAAAAGTTATGTACATTTTTTTAATAATGTTGGGTTAATATTGTTTCTATATTTCACTAATTCTAATTAGTCATCTAGACGTATAAGGAATTATTAATCTGAAAAATTAAAAGATAAAACATATGATTAATAGGGACTATTAAAAATTACACACATGATTATTATTTATTTACACTTTTATATATATAACCAGAATATATTTATTATGATATGATATTTTACAATCACTTATATTAAATATATATTTGAAGTAAATCAACTATATATTTTAAATATTCCCTGGTCGGTTGGATAAACATGGTATAGTATTATTTTAATTGAAAGGTTAGAAAAAAATGTACTTAATTGATAAGTGTAAATTAAATATAGCATTCATTAAAAAATGCATAAATAAAGTAGTTCCATTCTAAACCTCTATACCTTGAAAAATATTAGTTTATGGTTACATCAAAATACTCTACAAGTTCAATAAAACTAGTAAATAAAGAAATATTCTTCTCAAATTTTATTTAAAAAAAAAAACTAAGAAAAGGGATTTTTCTTTCATTAGATGATCTTCAAAAATATTTGGAGTTATATCATTGATAATTTAAATCTATTTGGCCAATGGCAGAGCCATTCTAATTTTCATTTATTTCCATGCATCATAAATAACATTCCAATCTACCTCATTCAGAAAATAAGGTGCATAAGAAGAGAGGAACATCAACATATCTATCATCTCTAATGAAAGTATTGATCTATCATTGATTTTATTTTATTTTTTAATCTAGAATGATGACAGAACACCCCCAAACATTTGATGGGTTTGTCAGTTGGTGACTTATGAAATAGAACTAATTTACTGCATAAATATCAATTTATGTTGGTTTCTTAAGTTTATTTGTTTAATTTCACTAGCCTTTCGAGAAGGAGTGGGTTACATACATATATACAATGGATGTAAATATAAGTATACATACACATATATACATAGACATAGATTATGAATATGCACACATATAAATTCTTTTCTAGTTCTTAAGTTGTTTTATTTTATTACACATACCTTTTCTAGAATTCAATCTCACAAGCCCTATCGGAAGAAGGCCTGTGTTAGTTTCTCCTATATATCCCCTCTCTTTAGCTTATTAGGATTTGGTAGGAGATGAAATCTACTACTACTATAATTTTCACATGCTTCAATAATTATAACCATGAATGTTTCAATAAATATTTCACCATTTAGTGAGATCATATATGGTTTTTGGACCAGATGTTATTCTCACATATTTTCTTATTGCCTCAACTAAATGGGATGTCTGACTTTTGATCCATTTGTCTTATGATGATCATATTTATTCCCACATTGTTTATATAATAATTTTCACTTACAATATTTCTGGAAGAAGAATGCTACAATGTCTTTGCGGTAGCAGAAAAGTCCAGTCCCCCCTTTACAAGACTCATGAGTCATGACTCGAGGTAAGATAACATCATTTTTTATTATGATTTTGAAACTTGCGAGATATCAATATTTTCTTAAGTAAAAAATTACCTTTGAAAACAATTTCTTCATTAACATCACATTCAACATTGATGGGATGAAAATCTCCCCATTCCATCCACTTAGCCTTGCTCTCGTCCTATAGATTTCAAGATTATTTGTAGTGCTTCCAAGCCTTTGGAAAATATTCACAGAATCAATTGCAACAAGTAGATATATGAATAATAACACCATACCTAAATGTGCCAATATGTGCCAAATCATTATTAAAATGGAGAAGTATTTGCTATTTTTTTTTTCATTTTTTAATATTTTATAAATAAGGGTTTTTAATGGAAGCAACTATGAGTTCCCTACAGAATCCAGAAAAATATCCAAATTTGGTAGGGAAGCACATAGGTATAGTTAGAATTTTTTTTGAATCCCCGATAGAGTTTTCACTTATTTTCTAAGTTTCCATAGTGTCGTAATTCCCAAAACACCAAATTTTGATTTTAACAACATCAACCAGTCCTGAGCTACATAGAATTTAAGTTCTTTGAAACCTCGTGAATTGAAATTTGTTAGTTTTGGATGACGAAAATTGTTTTTATTCTCAACATTTTGTGAATTAAAAACATAAACATGAACACAAGTTTTAAGAGATCGCATGTAACAAAAACACTATTTGGGTGCTAACCCCTTTTAAAAAATAAACTTTCAGGGTTGCGCGTGTTGAATTTTGAGATCCTTGAAAGCTTTTTGATTGAAATTTATCTCTTTTGTGTCCCATCATTTGTTTTGTTTTTTGAATTTTTTATAATTGTAAAATATTAACATTCACATGAGATATGCCAAACCCAAAGTTTCATATGATTCTGATTTTTGATTAAAAATTATATTTTCAGGCTTCGCCCACTTTAATTTAAGTTAATTGAAAACCTCTTGGTAGAAAATTTCAATATTTTGGGTGACACCTAAATTGATATTCTAAAATTTAAGTGAATGAAAAAAAAATACATAATATATGTCCAATATTGTAGCCTTAATATCTTATTTTTGAAGTGGGTTATTCGGAAAAAAATGGATGAACTCAACATACCCCTTATCGATAGTACTAGAGTGCAACTGCTAAAGGAATCGTTGTTCTACATGAATTCCTTGTCTCCTCTTCCTCTACAAATTATCTTCCCTCTTACTTCTTTTTATTTCTATCGTATTATCCTCTTTTTTGTGGCGAGCTTCATCTACTTGAACTATCGACTTGTAATTCTTCTTCCAAACATCGATCTAGGAATTGGATCGGAGTGACATGGATGTAAAAATCTCGAAACAAAAAAAATCATAGAGCCAAAAGAATCTACAGATTGATAGATGAAACCCTGGAAATAAATGGATTAAACCCTTGAGAATGTTTCTTCGAATCATTAGCATATTCAAAATCCAAAAACTCAGTTTTACAAAGATTAGATATGAAGCTAAGTCTGAATTGTATTTAGATGTGCGAGCACTCACACACTATGTGTTTGAGCTAGACTATTTGTTGACTAAGTCAAATGAGGGTTTATGTCAAATTGTTGAGGGCTTCAAATTCTTCTATTAAATATCCTTGAGGTAACCCATGTCCAGCGCATGATAATACTTAAAGCAACAAATTAAATGAAAAAGTTAATACATATAATAATAATAATAATAGTAAAATTATTAATTGATCCCTTCTCATCCATAAATGAATAAAAACTAAATATTTCTTCTGGACTAGAATCATGAGGGGTTTAGTTATAAAATTTGGATATTAGGACTAATTTTAAAAATTAATATTGAAGGGTTTAAAAATTTACCCTTCTTTAAAAAAAATAAAATAGTTTATCTTTCTTAATTGGCGAGTAATTTTAAATTTATGAATTTTTTCTTAAGGTAAATAAATTTTCTGACACTTCCACGATGGGCCAGAAGCCTTAGGATAAGCTAGAATGGGTGAAAATTAAACATTGATTACAAACATGATATGTCATTGGTAAATGAGGGAGTTAATGCTGAGGGGATGGTAGTAGTCTTGTGTTTGGTTTGGTGGTTGGAACTTAAGTTCTACCACTTATTCGCTACAATGGGGACTCCTTCCACGAGCCTTAAATGGTGTCCAAATAATTGATAGAGAAGTTTAATAAAGGTGGTTCGCCCTTTTTAGTGTGGCCAATGTTAATGGGGATAACATTGAAATCCAGGGCTGATAAGCATTTTGAATGTCGAGATTTAGAGGATGAATTCTGGTGGTTACTATTGGCGTGTCGTAGGGGCAGGGGAGAGAAATAAAATCAAATTACTAGAGCCACAAAATGGGAATTACGAAGCATAGAATTATTTTTTGTGGGTGTGATTGAGTCCTTGATAATAGATCACATCCAGGCACTGTGGGGCCTATGCAGAAGGTATACCGAACTCTCATTTTGGTCTAGTTTTATCTCATGGTTGACGTATTGTATTGACCTTGGATTGGTAGTTTTGGACCTTTTCCTTGTGCTATTAGATGTAATGTTGATAAAAGCCATAGTGTAATGAGTTTTAAATTATGGGTTAAGTTTACTTCGGTTATGTTCACGTTGTGTGTGTTTATATTGAGCGAGAAGGTTCAGCAATTAGGTTCTCTAGCTAGCTCCTTCTTGGTTTGGTGCTTTGATGAATTTATTTGGGGTGAAACTCTAATGGTTAATCAACCTTTTGTTTGGTGGAATGCAGAATTTCAATTTCAAAAATATTATAGGGACCTCGACCTGAGAAAATTGGGTGTTGGGTGGGCATGGCATTACTTGGAGGAGGGGTCTACTGGTGGTGCTCTTCATAGAAGGTTGGATCATTATGTTATGATGGAAATTAACTAATGTTCGTTTTCCATTGTGTTTCTTTCAAGCTGAGGATGCCTCGTTGGTGTGGTCGTGAATGGAGATGGGTCAATGAATGATGTCAATCTAGTTGGATTTATAGGTTGGGTTCTCCTCTGGGTGAGGAAGTGGATCATGATTAATCATGGGTGAAAATGTGAATTTGGCTTACCCTTTTTTGCCTTTTTTGAGAAAAAAATATCATTTTTAGAAGTTCTTCAACTTTTTGCAAGCCAAAGAAATTTTTATGTTTAGAATTTCAATTTACAATAAAAATAAAGCTTGTCGGAGATTTTATTATCTTTCTATTGCCTGTTTTTTGGAATTTTTGTTTTCACATTTGATATGTGAACTTGGAAATTCTTTGAGTGTGTGTTCTTTAACAATCAAGGGATTCTCCTGGATGCAGGTGCATAACAGGTTTGATGCGATGATGGGACTTGGGTTCGACAAGTGGAGGGGCCACTTGGCCACCCATGTCATTGCCATTAGGGATAGAATTCAACGTAGCGCTATCATCAACACAACATTTAATCAAAGAAAAGGCTGAGATCCGACCATTATGCTCTCTTGAGCCTTCTTATGGTTTTCTCTGCACCCGCTTGCTGATCACATTATGAGGTCATAATGCCAGGAGAGAATCGAGACATCACTGCCCTGAGTTTTAAGATGGAGGATGACAGAATGAACTCAGATGTCCCTCCTCCGCTGCAAAGCATTTTTTCTCCGTCGACTGTGCATCCCTGCTACTGCACTGCCACTCGAAGAAGAAGCCATCTTAGCTGCTGCATTGAGTTCGGTGAAGGGTTGCACCTCTCTCGAATTGGCCTCTGCAATCAGTCCACTGTTGCTCTAGACCTCTTGTTCACTTCGCTCTCTCCCAGCTCTGTTACTCCAACTCATCCTTCCCCTCCTTCTCTGCCCATCAACATGCCGCGATTGCGACATCGCATGAGATGTTGAAGGGGTAGCACTAGGAGCCGTCCCCAGCGCTCCCCTTCTACCTCCAACTCAGATTCCTCTTCGCCCTCCTTGTACTACTTCATCGGTAGATATCCGAACACTCGCAGTGGATGAGGTAGATTCCAAACTGCTAACCCTGTTCCGGCCAACCCTTTCACTCTTGCCTCTAACACTCCCTAGATTTCTCAAGTTTTTTTCAATTGCTACCTGAACAGACCCCGTATAATTACCTCTATTTTAGTGGTTTTCAAGGAAGAACCCCATTTGGTTGACTCCAACGTGCATCACGGATGGGCTACTTCTATAACGGCTCAAGATATGGATAAGCAACAGCAGCTAGTGAACAAGGACAAAGGAAAAGCTCCCAAAGATGAGGAGAAGGTTTGTGGCAGGCATGAGCACTCCAAGCAAAGCGATGCCTCAGATGCGGACAAGCCAAGGGAGGATGATGACATGGAGGCCTATAGGTGCCTAATATTGGAGGAACCTCCTCCTCATCATGATGTTTAATTATTCCATCAGTGTTTGGTTTTTGCTTTACGAATCCCACCTTGATGGGATTGATCTTGATTTTCTAGCTATATTTTCTAATGGTCTTTGTCTTACAGTTTATCTTATATGCACATTACAGAGGAAACCTATGCTGACACCCTTGCGCGGGTATTATAGCAGCACTATGTATGGTTTGCACTGGTTTCCCCTAGTGGGCAGTCATATTTTTGCTTCTTTTGCTAAACATGCCACTCTTCTGGGCAAAATCACGGCTGTGGCCAAGGTGTAAATTATTCTTCCTTATTCAATAGATTTAAACCAATTTAGAAAAAAAAACAATCAAGGGATTCATAAAAATTCATGTTGTTTAGAGCTAGTGTATTCTTTGTTAACTTGGTGTTTTTGAGAAAAAAAATGTGTTGTGAAAATCTAAATAGACTCTACTTCAGTATCGCTATATTTACGAAACCAACTAATGCATATCATATTTAGTATATTTTTTTGAACTGAACTACAATATGAAAAAACTGTAGATTTTTAATATGTTTAGTTTAGTGTCAAGTTTCTCAACATATTAGTGATAAAATAAAAATATAAAAACTACCCATTACAGACAACGTACTAATGTAATGCACATTAAAATTTTCAATATTTCTTACAGTGTATTTTGGAAGATACAAAATTTTGATTTTACTAAATCCTTATGAACTTTAGAAATTTTTTGCACACATTTTATTAGAAAATTAATTAAAATTAGTAAATAACTATGAAATTCCATAAAAGTTATATTTGCTCAAAGGAGATTCAATTTTGCAAATGCTACTATTTGTTGGGCCATTGAATTGTCATTATTATTACCACTTTTTAATGTCCATTTCATCCATTTCTACCATTCTTTATCACACTCTTTATCATAATTTATCATTTAATTCCATTTCATAATTATTTATGGTCTTATGGATAAGTAATACTTAGTCTCCTTTATTTTTAATAAATTGATAATTATTATGCATGATTTTTTCAAATATGGTTTATTAATCTGTCATAACATCACTCACACTTTTAGCCTCCCAGATCTCTTCCATATTGGAAATTCTATCTCCAACTCATAATCAAATATTCCAACTTAGAAATTCGCTGGGATAAAAAGTGACGATTTTGAGCTGGTGATTTCATACAACCGAAGATGAATATTGAAACACTGAGACATGGGTTTTGTGCAAAATGGGCCAATTTAGTTTTCTTTTTAGAAATTTTCAAAAATTTGGTCTGGTTTGAGAAAAACGGAAGGTTATCCAAAGATGATTTTCTCAGATTTGTTGTTGTGGTCGTTTTCCGAATTCTTTCAATTGCAATACCAGATTCGACTTGTTCCAGCTAAATCATGACAGAAAGATATTTCAGGTATGATATTTCTGATCAATTTGTTGTAGAAAATGTATAATTGTATTGGAAAATCATTTTGTAATCAATTCAGTTGTAATTTCCCTTTGCTCTATGTGTATTTAAATGAAAACATAGATAAAAGTGTGGAATGAACAATTGTTGAACTGGAATGAGAAATTGTTGAATATGAGATGAATAATTGTTAAACTTGAGACAAAGCTAAGATTTTCATTCTGAGGTAACTATTTCCCTCATATATTTTAATGAAAGAAGTTATCCATTGAGTTCTACATATGTTATTTGTAATCTGAAATGAATTATTTCTCAAGGCATAACTAAGCATTGGGCAGTTGGGCCCACTACCTTTGACGAGGTGATGCCTTGAACAACTAAATTAGTTTAGTTGTGTGTTTGTTTATTTGAATTTCAAGTGTTGTTATTTCAAGTAAATTTCCTTTATTTAAAATAAATTTTTTGTTTGTTAAATTTTCCATATTTCTTGTTTCCTGCAATTTCTAGATTTCATTTAATTTATTGTTCTAGATTCACATTTCCTGCAATTTCTAGATTTTATTTAATTTACTATTCTAGATTAACATTTGAATTATGTTGGGTGCAATAGGTTAAATTTTGTAATTCAACAATGAGTGATTTGATTCGTTATTGATTCGAGTTGTGTGATTAGCATAATTATTTATCAGTAATTTAATTTATGTTTTTGAGATTTAGTATTATTTTTAAAGTCTTACATTTTATTTCTTTTTGAATGAGTTTGATAGTGTAGAACATAAACATGTATAACTAGTGTTAGTTGCTAGTATTTCCTTACATGTATTTCTCCAATTTGTCTTGAAACAAAAAGACGTTCCTTGGTTGATAATAAATGATTAGGTGATTAGTTTTTCTTATTAATAAATCAACTTTACCCAACATTTTGGCGTCATTGTTGGTGATGCAGTCAAATAGCACTACCACACTAATACTTAGTTGCAGATGCATACATGATTTTATGAGGGCTGGATATTGAAGATGGAAGGTAAGAACCTATGCACACATCCTGGGGAACCAGTAATGGGTCTACTCTTAGTGGTGAGGCTTATGCCATATATCATGCATGATTAAAATTAGGAACATTAAAGGTAGGAAATTCAATTTTTTCATCATTTCATTTAAGTGGTGATGTAAGAACCACCCATTTCACTAACCAATTGACATGAATATTTTTATGAGACACAAAGTAGAACATGAAGAACGTCTTATATTTTGGGAATAAATGGCACACACTACTACTTTTGAATTTCCTATCAAATATCTAGGAGGGTTGACACAAACGCAGATAATTCCCCCACTTACTCTACGAAAATTTCATGGTTTGGAAAATGAAGATCCAGATACATTTTTATTTGAGTTCGAAGTACTTTGTAGAGGATATGATCATTTTACTAATTATAAAAGGTTGAAAGTGTTTCCTCTTACTCTAAAAGGAGCAACTCTCTGATGGTTCATGAGCCTTGGTGGGAACTACATTCAAACATGGGAGGCACCAAGAATGTATTCTTGAAGAAGTACCAAGACTATTGCAAGGCCAGTGAAGATATTTTTAGTATGATAGAAGGGGAAGATTAAATATTGGAAGACTATTTAGAGATATTTTTAATATGTTTAGTTTAGCGTCAAGTTTCTCAACATATTAGTCATAAAATAAAAATATAAAAACTAACCATTAGAGACAATGCATTAATGTAATGCACATTAAAATTTTCAATTTTTTACAGTGTATTTTGGAAGATACAAAATTTTGATTTTACTGAATCATAATGAACTTTAGAAATTTTTTGCAGCCATTTTATTAGAAAATTAATTAAAATTAGTAAATAACTATGAATTCCATAAAAGTTATATCTGCTGAAAGTAGATTCAATTTTTCAAATGCTAGTCTTTGTTGGGCCACCAAAATTTTCATTATTATTACCACTTTTTAACGTCCATTTCATCCATTTCTACCATTCTTTATCACACTCTTTATCATAATTTATCATTTAATTCCATTGTATGATTATTTATGGTCTTATGGATAAGTAATACTTATTTTCCTTTATTTTTAATAAATTGAAAATTATTATACATGATTTTGTCAAATATGGTTTTTTAATCTGTTATAACATCACTCATGCTTTTAGCCTCCAAGATCTCTTCCATATTGGAAATTATATCTCGAACTCATAATCAAATATTCCAACTTAGAAATTCAATGGGATACAAAGTGACAATTTTGTGCTGGTGATTTCGTACAACAGAAGATGAATATTTAAAAACTGAGAGATGGGTTTTTTGCAAAATGGACCAATTCAATTTTCCTTTGAGAATTTTTCAAAAATTTCGTCTAATTTGAGAAAAATGGAAGGTTATCCGGAGATGATTTTCTCAAATTTGTTGTTGTGGCCGTTTTCCAAATTCTTCCATTTGTAATACCAGATTCGACTTGTTCCAGCTGAATCATGATGGAAAGATATTTCAGATATGATATTTCTAATCAATTTGTTGTAGAAAATGTATAATTGTATTGGAAAGTCATTTTTTAATCAATTAAGTTGTAATTTCCCTTTGCTCTCTCTGTATTTAAATGAAAACATATATCAAAGAGGGGAATGAACAGTTGTTGAATTGGAATGAATAATTGTTGAATAGGAGATGAATAATTGTTGAACTTGAGACAAAGCTAAGATCTTCATTATGTGGTAATTATTTCCCTCATATATTTTAATGAAGGAAGTTATCGATTGACTTCTACATATGTTATCTATAATCTGATCTGAATTATTTCTCAACGCATAATTGAGTCTTGGGAAGTTGGGCCCACTACCTTGGACGAGGTAATGCCTTGAAAAACTAAATTAGTTTAGATGTGTGTTTGTTTGTTATAATTTCAAGTGTTGTTCTTTAAAGTAAATTTCCTTTCTTTAAAAGAAATTTTTTGTTTGCTGCATTTTCCATATTTGTTGTTTCCTCTAACTTCTAGATTTCATTTAATTTATTCTTATATTTTAACATTTCCTTCAATTTCTAGATTTCATTTAATTTATTGTTCTAGATGAACATTTCAATTATGTTGGGTGCAATAGGTTAAAAGTTGTAATTTAGTAATGACTGATTTGATTTGTTATTGATTCAAGTTGTGTGATTAGCATAACTATTTACCAGTAATTTAATTTATGGTTTTGAGGTTTAGTATTGTTTTTAAAGTCTTACATTTTATTTCTTTTTGAATGAGCTTGATAGTGTAGAACATACTCATGTAGAGTTAGTGTTAGTTGCTCGTATTTTCTTGCATGCATTTTTCTAATTGCCTTGAAACAAAAATATTTCTTGGTTGATAATTAATGATCAAATTATTAGTTTTTCTTATTAAGAAATTAATTTTACCCAAGATTTTGGCGTCGTTGTCAGAGAGGCAATCAAATAGAACTACCACACTAATACTTGGTTGCAATGCATACCCGATTTTGTGGCAGCTGGATATTGAAGACGAAAGGTAAGATCCTATGCACACATCCTGGGGAAACAATGATGGGTCTACTCTCGATCGTCAAGCTTAGGCCATATAGCATGCATGATTAAAATTAGGAACATTAAAGGTAGGAAATTTATTTTTTTTATCATTCCAGTTAAGTGGTGATGTAAGCACCACCCATTTCACTAACAAATTGACATGAGTATTTGGAGGTGACTCAAAGTAGCACATGAAGAACATATTCTATTTTGGGAAGAAATGGAACACACTGCTACTTTTGAATTTCCTATCAAAGATCTAGGAGGAGTGACACAAACACACATAATTCCCCTACCTACTCTACCAAAAATTTCATGGTTTGGAAAATGAAGATCCATATACATTTTTATTTGAGTTTGAATTACTTTGTAGAGGATATGATCATTTTACTAATGATAAGAGATTGAAATTGTTTCCTCTTACTCTAAAAGGAGCAGCTCTCTAATGGTTCATGGGCCTTGGTGGGAACTACATTCAAACATGGGAGGACAAGGAGAATGTATTCTTGAAGAAATACCAAAACTATTGTGAGGCGAGTGAAGATATTTTTAATATGATAGAAGGGGAAGATTAAATATTGGAGGACTATGTAGAGAGATTTTTAATATGTTTAGTTTAGCATCAAGTTTCGCAACATATTAGTTATAAAATAAAAATATAAAAACTACCCATTTCAGACAACGTACTAATGTAATGCACATTAAAATTTTCAGTTTTTTTCAGTGTATTTTGGAAGATAAAAAATTTTGATTTCACTAAATCATAATGAACTTTATAAATTTTTTACACCCATTTTATTAGAGAATGAATTAAAATTAATAAATAACTATGAAATTCCATAAAAGTTATGTCTGTTGAAACTAGATTCAATTTTGAAAATGCTAGTCTTTGTTGGGCCACTAAATTGTCATTATTATTACCACTTTTTAACGCCCATTTCATCTAGTTCTACCATTCTTTATCACACTCTTTATCATAATTTATTATTTAATTCCATTTTATAATTATTTATGGTATTATGGATACACAATACTTATTCTCCTTTATTTTTAATAAATTGATAATTATTATGCATGATTTTGTCAAATATGGTTTTTTAATCTGTTATAACATCGCTCACGGTTTTAGCCTCCAAGATCTCTTCCATAATGGAAATTCTATCTGCAACTTATAAACAAATATTCCAACTTAGAAATTCGTTGTGATAAAAAGGGATGATTTTGAGCTGGTGATTTCATACAATGGAAGATGAATATTTAAAAACTGAGACATGGGTTTTGTGCAAAATGGACCAATTCAGTTTTCCATTGAGAAGTTTTCAAAAAATTTGTCTGGTTTGAGAAAAAAAGAAGGTTATCTCAAGATCATTTTCTGAGATTTGTTGTTGTAGCCGTTTTGCAAATTCTTCCAATTGCAATACCAGATTCGACTTGTTTTAGCTGAATCATGATGGAAAGATATTTCATATATGATATTTCTGATCAATTTGTTGTAGAAAATGAATAATTGTATTAGAAAATCATTTTGTAATCAATTCAGTTGTAATTTCCCTCTTCTCCCTGTGTATTTAAATGAAAACATAAATCAAAGAGGGGAATGAACAATTGTTGAATAGGAGATGAATAATTGTTGAACATGACACAAAGCTAAGATATTCATTCTAAGGTAATTATTTCCCTCATATATTTTAATTAAGGAAGTTATCTATTGAGTTCTACATATGTTATTTGTAATGTGATCTGAATTATTTCTCAAGGCATAACTGAGTGTTGTGCAGTTCGTCCCTCTACCTTGGACGAGGTGATGCCTTGAACAACTAAATTAGTTTAGTTGTCTGTATGTTTATTTGAATTTCAAGTGTTGTTCTTTCAAGTAAAGTTCCTTTATTCAAAAGAAATTTCTTGTTGGCTGCATTTTCCATATTTGTTGTTTCCTGCAATTTCTAGATTTCATTCAATTTATTGTTCTAGATTAACATCTCGTGCAATTTCTAGATTTCATTTAATTTACTGTTCTAGATTAACATTTGAATTATGTTGGGTGAAATAGGTTAAATTTGTAATTCAAAATTGAGTGATTTGATTTGTTATTGATTCAAGTTGTGTGATTAGCATAATTATTTACCTATAATTTACTTTATGTTTTTGAGATTTAGTATTTTTTTTAAATTCTTACATTTTATTTCTTTTTGAATGAGCTTGATAGTGTAGAACATAATCATGTTGAACAAGTGTTAGTTGCTGGTATTTTCTTGCATGTATTTTTCCAATTACCTTGAAACAAAAAGAAGTTCCTCGGTTGATAATTAGTGATTAGGTGATTAGTTTTTCTTATTAAGAAATTATTTTTACCCAACATTTTGATGTTGTTGTTGGGGAGGCAGTCAAATAGCACTACCACACTAAAACGTGGTTGTAGATGCATACCTGATTTTGAATATTCTCAACATATTAATTATAAAATAAAAATACAAAAACTATCCATTACAGACAACGTAATAGTGTAATGCACATTAAAATTTTCAATATTTTTATAGTGTATTTTGGAAGATACAAAATTTTGATTTTACTGAATCATAATGAACTTTAGAAATTTTTTGCACCCATTTTATTAGAAAATTAATTAAAATTAGTAAATAACTATGAAATTCCATAAAATTTATATCTGCTGAAAGTAGATTCAATTTTGCAAATGGTAGTTTTTGTTGGGCCACTAAATTGTCATTATTATTACCACTTTTTAACGTCAATTTCATCCATTTATACCGTTATTTATCACACTCTTTATCACTCTTTATCATTTAATTCTATTTTATAACTATTTATGGTCTTATGGATAAGTAATACTTATTCTCCTTTATCTTTAACAAATTGATATTTATTATGCATGATTTTGTCAAATATGGTTTATTAATATGTTATAACATCACTCACGCTTTTAGACCCCAAGATCTCTTCCATATTGGAAATTCTATCTCCAACTCATAATAAAATATTCCAACTTAGAAATTCGTTGGGATAAAAGGTGACGATTTTGAGCTGGTGATTTCATACAATGAAAGATGAATATGGAAAAACTGAGACATGGGTTTTGTGAAAATTGGGCCAATTCAATTTTCCTTTGACAAGTTTTAAAAAATTTGGTCTGGTTTGAGAATAACGGAAGGTTATCCGAAGATAATTTTCACAGGTATTCTGTTGTGTCTTTTTTCCAACTTCTTCCAATTGCAATACCCAATTCGACTTGTTGCAACTGAATCATGACGGAAAGATATTTTAGATATGATATTTCTGATCAATTTGTTGTAGAAAATGTACAATTGTATTGGAAAACCATTTTGTAATCAATTCAGTTTTAATTTCCCTTTTCTCCTCTATGTATTTAAATAAAAACATAGATCAAAGAAGGGAATGAACAATTGCTGAATTGGAATGAGCAATTGTTGAATAGGAGATGAATAATTGTTGAACTTGAGACAAATCTAAGATCTTCATTCTGAGGTAATTATTTCCCTCATATATTTTAATGAAGGTAGTTATCCATTGACTTCTACATATGATATTTGTAATCTGATCTCAATTATTTCTCAAGGCATAACTGAGCGTTGAGCAGTTGGGCCCACTACCTTGGACAAGGTGATGCCTTGAAAAAATAAATTAGTTTAGTTGTGTGTTTGTTTATTTGAATTTCAAGTGTTGTTCTTTAAAGTAAATTTCCTTTCTTTAAAAGAAATTTTTTGTTTGCTTCATTTTTCATATTTGTTGTTTCCTGCAACTTCTAGATTTCATTTAACTTATTGTTCTAGATTAACATTTCCTACAATTTCTAGATTTCATTTAATTTATTGTTCTAGATTAACATTTGAATTATGCTGGGTGTAATAGGTTAAAGTTGTAATTCAACAATGAGTGATTTGATTTGTTATTTATTCAAGCTGTGTGATTAGCATAATTATTTACGTGTAGTTTAATTTATGTTTTTGATATTTAGTATTGTTTTTAAAGTCTTACATTTTATTTCTTTTTGAATGAGCTTGATAGTGTAGAACATAATCATGTATAACTAGTGTTAGTTGCTAGTATTTTCTTGCATGTATTTTTCCAGTTGTCTTGAAACAAAAATATGTCCCTTGGTTGATAAATAATGGTTATGTGATTAGTTTTTCTTATTAAGAAATTAATTTTACCCAACGTTTTGGCGTCGTTGTCGTTGAGGAAGTCAAATAACACTACCACACTAATACCTGGTTGCAAATGCATACCTGATTTTGTGAGGGCTGGATATTGAAGATGGAAGGTAAGAACCTACGCACACATCCTATGGAACTAGTGATGGGTCTACTCTCAGTGGTCAAGTTTAGGCCATATAGCATGCATGATTAAAATTAGGAACATTAAAGGTAGGAAATTCAATTTTTTTATCATTTCAGTTAAGTGGTGATGTAAGAACCACCCATTTCACTAACCAATTGACATGAATATTCAGAGGAGAGTCAAAGTAGCACATGAAGAACATCTTCTATTTTGGGAAGAAATGGCACACACTGCCACTTTTGAATTTCCTATCAAAGATCTAGGAGGAGTGACACAAAGGCACATAATTCCCCCACCTACTCTACCAAAATTTCATGGTTTGGAAAATGAAGATCCAGATATATTTTTATTAGAGTTTGAAGTACTTTGTAGAGGATATGATCATTTTACTAATGATAAAAGGTTGAAAGTGTTTACTCTTATTCTAAAAGGAGCAGCTCTCTGACATTTCATGGGCCTTTGTGGGAACTACATTCAAACATGGGAGGACACAAAGGATGTATTCTCGAATAAGTACTAAGACTATTGCGAGGCCAGTGAAGATATTTTTAGTATGATAGAAGGGGCAGATTAAATATTGGATGAATATGTAGAGTGATTTTTAATATGTTTAGTTTAGAGTTGAGTTTCTCAACATATTAGTTATAAAGTAAAAATATAGAAACTACCCATTATAGAAAACGTACTAATGTAATGCACAATTTTCAATTTTTTACAGTGTATTTTGGAAGATACAAAATTTTGATTTTACTGAATCATAATGAACTCTAGAAGTTTTTTTCACCCATTTTATTTGAAAATGATTTGAAATTAATAAATAACTATGAAATTCCATAAAATTTATATCTGCTGAAAGTAGATTCAATTTTGCAAATGCTTGTCTTTGTTGGGCCACTAAATTTTCATTATTATTACCACTTTTTAACATCCATTTCATCCATTTTTATAATTCTTTATCACACTCTTTATCATAATTTATCATTTAATTCCATTTTATAATTATTTGTGGTCTTATGGATAAGTAATACTTATTCTCCTTTATTTTTAATAAATTGATAATTATTATGCATGATTTTGTCAAATATTGTTTATTAATTTGTTATAACATCATTCACGCTTTTAGCCTCCAAGATCTCTTCCATATTTTAAATTCTATCTCCAACTCATAATCAAATATTCCAACTTAGAAATTTTTTGGGATAAAAAGTGACGATTTTGAGCTGGTGATTTCATACAACGGAAGATGAATATTTAAAAACTGAGACATGGATTTTGTGAAAAATGGACCAATTCAGTTTTCACTTGAAAAGTTTTCAAAAATTTGGTCTCGTTTGAGAAAAACAGAAGGTTATCCGAAGATGATTTTCTCAAATTTCCTGTGGTGGTCGTTTTCCAAATTATTCCAATTGCAATATCAGATTCGACTTATTTTAGCTGAATCATGATGGAAAGATGTTTCAGATATGATATTTCTGATCAATTTGTTATAGAAAATTTATAATTGTATTGGAAAATCATTTTGTAATCAATTCAATTGTAATTTCCTTTTCGCTCTATGTATTTAAATGAAAACATAGATCAAAGAGGGGAATGAATAATTGTTGAATTGGAATGAACAATTGTTTAATAGGAGATGAATAATTGTTAAATATGAGATAAAACTAAGATCTTCATTCTGAGGTTATTATTTCCCTCATATATTTTAATGAAGGAAGTTATCCATTGACTTCTACATATGTTATTTTTAATCTGATCTAAATTATTTCTCAAGGCATAACTGAGTGTTGGGCAGTTGGGCCCACTACCTTGGACAAGGTAATGCCTTTAAAAACTAAATTATTTTAGTTGTGTGTTTGTTTATTTGAATTTCAAGTGTTGTTCTTTAAAGTAAATTTCTTTTCTTTAGAACAAATTTGTTGTTTTCTGCATTTTCAATATTTGTTGTTTCATGCAATTTCTAGATTTCATTTAATTTATTGTTCTAGATTAACATTTCCTACAATTTCTATATTTCATTTAATTTACTGTTTTAGATTAAAATTTGAATTATGCTTGGTTCAATAGGTTAAATTTGTAATTCAGCAATGAGTGATTTAATTTGTTATTGATTCAAGTCGTGTGATTAGCATAATTATTTACCTGTAATTTACTTTGTATTTTTGAGATTTAGTATTGTTTTTAAAGTTTTACATTTTATTTATTTTTGAATGAGCTTGATAGTGTAGAACATAATCATGTAGAACTAGTGTTAGTTGTTGGTATTTTCTTGCATCTATTTTTACAATTACCTTGAAACAAAAATATGTTCCTTGGCTGATAATTAATGATTAGGTGATTAGTTTTTCTTATTAATAAATTAATTTTACCCAACATTTTGGCGTCATTGTCGGGGAGGGAGTCAAATAGCACTACCACACTAATACCTGGTTGCAGATGCATACTTGATTTTGTGAGGGCTAGATATTGAAGACGGAAGGTAAGAACCTACGCACAAATCCCAGGAAGAAATGACACACACTAATGCTTTTGAATTTCCTATCAAAGATCTAGGAGGAGTGACACAAATGCACATAATTCCCCCACCTACTTTACCAAAATTTCATGGTTTGGCAAATGAAGATCTAGATACATTTTTATTTGAGTTTGAAATACTTTGTAGAGGATATGATCATTTTACTAATGATAAAAGGTTGGAAGTGTTTCCTCTTGCTCTAAAAGGAGAATCTCTCTGATGGTTCATGAGCCTTGGTGGGAACTACATTCAAATATGGGAGGACACGAAAAATGTATTCTTGAAGAAGTACCAAGATTATTGTGAGGCCAATGAAAATATTTTTAGTATGATAGAAAGGGCAGATTAAATATTGGAGGACTATGTAGAGCGATTTTTAATATGTTTAGTTTAGTGTCAAGTTTCTCAACATATTAGTTATAAAATAAAAATACAAAAACTACCCATTACAGACAACGTACTAATGTAATGCACATTAAAATTTTCAATTTTTTTTACAGTGTATTTTGGAAGATACAAAATTTTTATTTTACTAAATCATAATGAACTTTAGAAAATTTTTGCACCCATTTTATTAGAAAATTAATTAAAATTACTAAATAACTATGAAATTCCATAAAAGTTATATCTCCTAAAAGTATATTCAATTTTGCAAATGATAGTGCTTGTTGGGCCATTAAATTTTCATTATTATTACCACTTTTTAATGTCCATTTCATCCATTTCTACCATTCTTTATCACACTCTTTATCATAATTTATCATTTAATTCCATTTTATAATTATTTATGGCCTTATGCATAAGTAATACTTATTCTTTTTTACTTTTAATAAATTGTTAATAATTACGCATGATTTTGTCAAATATGGTTTATTAATCTGTTATAACATCACTCACGCTTTTACCCTCCAAAATCTCTTCCATATTGGAAATTCTATCTCCAAATCATAATCAAATATTCCAGCTTCGAAATTCGTTGGGATAAAAAGTGATGATTTTGAGCTAGTGATTTCATACAACGGAAGATGAATATTGAAAAGCTAAGACATGAGTTTTGTGAAAAATGGACCAATTCAGTTTTCCTTTGAGAAGTTTTCAAAAAATTTGTTTGGTTTGAAAAAAATGGAAGGTTATCCGAAGATGATTTTCTCAAATTTGCTGTTGTGGACATTTTCCAAGTTTTTCCAATTGCAATACTAGATTCGACTTGTTCCAGTTGAATCATGATGGAAATATATTTCAAAAATGATATTTATCATAAATTTGTTGTATAAAATGTATAATTGTATTGGAAAATCATTTTGTAAAAAAATCAGTTGTAATTTCCCTTTGCTCTCTGTGTATTTAAATGAAAACATAGATAAAAAAGGGGAATGAACAATTGTTGAATTGGAATGAACAACTGTTGAATAGGAGATGAATAATTGTTGAACTTCAGACAAAGCTAATATATTCATTCTGAGGTAATTATTTCCCTTATATATTTTAACGAAGGAAGTTATCAAGTGAGTTCTATATATGTTATTTGTAATTTGATCTGAATTATTTCTCAAGGCATAGCTGAGTTTTGGGTAGTTTGGCCCACTACCTTGGATGAGGTGATGCCTTGAACAACTATATTAGTTTAGTTGTGTGTTTGTTTATTAGAATTTCAAGTGTTTTTCTTTAAAGTAAATTTCATTTCTTTAAAAGGAAATTTGTTGTTTGTTGCATTTTCCATATTTGTTGATTCCTGCAATTTCTAGATTTCATTTAATTTATTGTTCTATACTACCATTTCCTGCAATTTCTAGATTTCATTTAATGTATTATTCTAGATTAATATTTGAATTATGGCAGGTGCAATAGGTTAAAGTTGTAATTCAACAATGAGTGATTTGATTTGTTATTTATTGAAGTTGTGTGATTAGCATAATTATTTACTTGTAATTAACTTTGTGTTTTGGAGATTTAGTATTGTTTTTAAATTCTTACATTTTATTTCTTTTTGAATGAGCTTGATAGTGTAGAACATAATCGTGTATAGCTAGTGTTAGTTGTTGGTATTTGCTTGCATGTATTTTTCCAATTGTCTTGAAACAAAAAGATGTTCCTTGGTTGATAATTCATGATTAGGCGATTAGTTTTTCTTATTAAAAAATTAATTTTACCCAACATTTTGGCGTCATTGTCGGGGAGGCAGTCAAATAACACTACCACACTAATACTTAGTCGCAGATGCATACTTGATTTTGTGAGGGCTGGATATTGAAGACGGAATGTAAGAACCTATGCACACATCCTGGGGAACTAGTGATGGCTCTACTCTGAGTAGTAAAGCTTAGGCCATATAGCATGCATGATTAAAATTAGGAACATCAAAGGTAGGAACTTCAATTTTTTATAATTTCAATTAAGTGGTGTTGTAAGCACCACCCATTTCACTAATCAATTGGCATGAATATTTGGAGGAGACTCAAAGTAGCACATGAAGAACATCTTCTATTTTGGGAAGAAATGGCACACAATTCTACTTTTGAATTTCCTATCAAAGATCTAGGAGGAGTGACACAAAGGCACATAATTCGCCCACCTAGTCTCCAAAAATTTCATGGTTTGGAAACTGAAGATCCAGATACATTTTTATTTGAGTTTGAAGTACTTTGTAGAGGATATTATCAGATAAAAGGTTGAAAGTCTTTCCTCTTACTCTAAAAGGAGCAGCTCTCTAATGGTTCATGAGCCTTGGTGGGAACTACATTCAAACATGGGAGGACACGAAGAATGTATTCTTGAATAAGTACCAAGACTATTGCGAGGCCAGTGAAGATATTTTTAGTATGATAGAAGGGGAAGATTAAATATTGGAGGACTATGTAGAGTGATTTTTAATATGTTTAGTTTAGAGTGGATTTTCTCAACATATTAGTTATAAAATAAAAATATAAAGACTACCCATTAGAGACAACGTACTTATGTAATGCACATTAAAATTTTCAACTTTTTACAGTGTATTTTGGAAGATACAAAATCTTGATTTTACTGAATCATAATGAACTCTAGAATTTTTTTGCACTATTTTTATTAGAAAATTAATTAAGAATAGTAAATAACTATGAAATTCCATAAAATTTATATCTACTTAAAGTAGATTCAATTTTGCAATTGCTAGTCTTTGTTGGGCCACTAAATTGTCATTATTATTACCACTTTTTAACATCCATTTCATCCATCTCTACCATTATTTATCACACTCTTTATCATAATTTATCATTTAGTTCCATTTTATAATTATTTATGGTCTTATGGATAAGTAATACTTATTCTCCTTTATTTTTAATAAATTTATAATTATTATGCATGATTTTGACAAATATGGTTTATTAATATGTTGTAACTTCACTCACGCTTTTAGCCTCCAAGATCTCTTCCATATTTGAAATTCTATAATCAAATATTCCAACTTAAAAATTCACTGGGATAAAAAGTGAGAACTTTGTGCTGGTGATTTCATACAATGGAAGATGAATATTTAAAAACGGGGACATGGGTTTTGTGGAAAATTTACCAATTCAGTTTTCCTTTCGAAAGTTTTCAAAAATTTGGTCTGGTTCTAGAAAAACGGAAGGTTATCCAAAGATGGTTTTCTCAGATTTTTTGCGGTGGTCATTTTCCAAATTATTCCAATTGCAATATCAGATTCGACTTGTTCAAGCTGAATCATGATGGAAACATATTTCAAATATTATATTTATAATCAATTTGTTGTAGAAAACTGATAACTGTATTGGAAAATAATTTTTTCATCAATTCAGTTGTAATTTCCTTTACTCTCTATGTATTTAAATGAAAACATAGATCAAAGAGGGGAATGAAAAATTGTTGAATTGGAATGAACAATTTTTGAATAGGAGATGAATAATTGTTGAACATGAGACAAAGATAAGATCTTCATTCTGAGATTATTATTTCCCTCATATATTTTAATGAAGGAAGTTATCCATTGACTTCTACATATGTTATTTGTAATCTGATCTGAATAATTTCTCAAGGCATAATTGAGCCTTGGGCAGTTGGGCCCACTACCTTGGACGAGGTAATGCCCTGAAAAACTAAATTAGTTTAGTTGTGTGTTTGTTTATTTGAATTTGAAGGGTTGTTCATTAAAGTAATTTTTTTTTCTTTAAAACAAATTTGTTGTTTGCTGCATTTTCCATATTTGTTGTTTCCTGCAATTTCTAGATTTCATTTAATTTATTGTTCTAGATTAACATTTCCTGCAATTTCTATATTTCATTTAATTTACTGTTTTAGATTAAAATTTGAATTATGTCGTGTTCAATAGGTTTAATTTGTAATTCAGCAATGAGTGATTTGATTTGTTATTTATTCAAGTTGTGTGATTAGCATAATTATTTACCTGTAATTTACTTTATGTTTTTGAGATTTAGTATTGCTTTTAAAGTATTACATTTTATTTCTTTTTGAATGAGCTTGATAGTGTAGAACATAATCATGAAGAACTAGTGTTAGTTGCTGGTATTTTCTTGCATCTATTTTTCCAATTTCCTTGAAACAAAAAGACATTCCTTGGTTGATAATTAATGATTAGGTGATTAGTTTTTATTATTAAAAGATTAATTTTACGCAACATTTTTGCATCGTTGTCGGGGAGGCAGTAAAATAGAACTACCACACAAATACCTGGTTGCAGATGCATACTTGATTTTGAGAGGGTTGGAGATTAAAGATGGAAGGTAAGAACCTACACACACATCCTGGGGAACTAATGATGGGTCTACTCTCAGTGGTCACGCCTAGGCCATATAGCATGCATGATTAAAATTATGAACATTAAAGGTAGGAACTTCAATTTTTTTATCATTTCAGTTAAGTGGTGATGTAAGCACCACCCATTTCACTAACCAATAGACATGAATATTGGGAGGAGACTCAAAGTAGCACATGAAGAACATCTTCTATTATGGGAATAAATGGCACACGCTGCTACTTTTGAATTTCCTATCAAATATCTAGGAGGAGTGACACAAACGCACACAATTCCCCCACCCTCTCTATGAAAATTTCATGGTTTGGAAAATGAAGATCCATAAACATTTTTATTTGAGTTTTAGGTAATTTGTAGAGGATATGGTCATTTTACAAATGATAAAAAGTTGAAAGTGTTTCCTCTTACTCTAAAATGAGAAGCTCTCTAATGGTTTATGAGCTTTGGTGGGAACTACATTTAAACATGGTAGGACATGAAGAATGTATTCTTGAAGAAGTACCGAGACTATTGTGAGGTCAGTGAAGATATTTTTAGTATGATAGAAGGGGAAGATTAAATATTGGAGGACTATGTATAGTGATTTAAATACAACCTTGAAGACTCAAAGCATAAGCATTTGGAAAAAAGAGATCTTAAAAAGACTCATTCTTAAAGGAATCAAAGATTAAATTTTAGAACTATTAAATTTGATAGTTAAAGGTGATATTTTCCAGCTATCATATGATGATTTTTGTGAATTATGCATAATGTATTCAAGAGGAATATCCAAGGCGGGTAATAATTCTAGAGAAATTTCTTATTTCCACTCCAAATATACTGCAAGAAATGGAGATAGAAGAGCTGAAATCTGTGACTTATTTGAGCATTTTAAAATTGATTTTATTAGCTCTCTAAATTCAAATTTTAATGTTTTGCAGGTTAAGAGAAATTAGACATAATTTGAGGAAGTGTTTTTTCCTCATTTCCAAAAGGAGCAACCCATGGATAATTTCTCTTTCTTACTTGGTATTAAAAAAATTTATCGAAGAGATCAAGCTACAAAATTTCACAACCATGGAAATCATGGCTTACATGTATGTTTCAAAAAAAATTGTTTCCTTTTTCTTACTTGCATAATCCATTATGTAATACTCCTGTGTTAGGGTAGACATGTCAATCTCAATATAACCCCCACCAATATTGTCCACAAGTTTGGCATGATTCATCGTATGATTACATAACTACTCTCCCTCATCTTGTAGAACAAACACGTCAGCCATATTCTTTGTCATATCTTCAACAACATCTTTCTTGTCTATCAAAATCCTCCACACAACCTAATCAACTACATCATCAAAATCCTCCATGCGCTACACAATTTCTTGCTCAACTCATTTCACACCCGAATAAAAATAAACTAGTACAACATACTTACAATACTGGATTGCAAAATTTACCCACCCTTCCTACCCATCCTATCTCACATGCACCATTATAGAAAACTTGTATTAAGATTCAGAAGGCTTCAAATCCAAAAATTGTAGAATTCATGGAAGAACTTCATGATATGAAAACCATGAGAAATCAAGATAGTCAACGCTATATTTAAGATTGGCTTCACTCCATCATTTGTTTGCGACATCACTCCATACTTCAACAATTTTTGGCACCATATTTTCAAGGGAACTTGGTCTCTCCTACCCTGGTATTTATTAATATTTTTTTTCTACTTTCGGTATGTATATACGTGGGGCCTTGTTTCAAAAATGGCTCCATTGGAAGTACTCTTATACATAGAGATATTTCATATTTTTCAAAGTAAATTAGGTTAGTGTACAAAATAAAATAAACAAGTACATAAATAAATAAATTTCTTTATATGTAAAAAGAGGTGTGTTTTGTTGAAGTTCAACAAGAAGTTTCAGCACCTACACTAGTGTGGGATCAGAGGTCCAAGGAGCACCTACACTAATGTGGGACCACAGGTCTTAGCAACACCTACACTGGTGTGGGATAAATCTGGTACATGTCTATTTTTGTTATCCCTTAATTAAGATGGACAATAAAATGTAATTTAATCTCAAAATAACTTGTAATAGTTAACTGAGGGTGATAAACTCAGTTAACTCATGAATTTCGAGTTGAGGGTAGTTGGTGAGGCATGCAGAGTAATTCTAGTTGTAATAGAGTTTGAAGTGCAGTGGTGTATTAGTTAATGTGGGTTTTAATTAGTTTAATTCAGCTAAGTGAGTTAAAATTAGTTGTGCTAGTTGTAATTGTTTTATAATCTAGTGAGAGATCAAGTGAATTAAATATTATTTAATTGACAAAGAGTGATCTCACATGAAAATTTGGATTTAATATTATTAGCTGCATGCATGTCAGTGCCAGTGGAGACACGGATGAGATCTAGGTGAAATGGCAGTTGACTATCAGTTGTAGGATTATTGGGTTGCGCCCATGCAACCAAACACCGATTGGATTTCCCATGATCCTTGCACATTCAAGGAAGGCCAAAATTCATAAATAATAGGGATTATGCAAGCAAGGAAAGATGTCAGGAGGTAGAAAATTTTAGGTCCCTATATTACAAGTATAGTCCCCTATTATTGTTTGTGTAACCCCCTTATTGTTATTGTTGTACCCCTGTAACCCCAATATTGTTATTATTGTGCCTTTAAATTATTATTGTTAGGTCGGATAGGATTATATTATGACCCCATGAACTCCTATATATAGATTAAACATACTACTAAAGACTAAAGAAATAGATTAAACATACTAGTTATATCAAGACTCACATAACCTAACAAACAGAAAAAATTCAAATCTAAAAAATAAAATATTTTTCTCTTCATTAATAAAACAATACCAAACCCAGATTATTAGATACCACACACAAATTAGCCACTTCCACATGAGTAGAATGAACCAGCAGATTGAGTAGGTTAAATGTGTAAAAAATCAAGATGAGGTGTGGCCATAAACAAGACAATTGAAAAACTCGAATAACCAATTAGCAAATGACAAATGGGGCAAACATATGAACTAGATGAATGAACGATGAAGAAAATGAGAAAAAGGAAAAACAAAAGATGGACAAGTAGCTGAGCATGGACAGGCAGTACGCTATTGATAAGACATAGGCCACGAGTAAATGGGCTAGGATTAGGTGATGTTCAAGTCGCATGCTCACTCTTGAATGAATAAATGGATGAGGGAACCATACAGAAAGCTAGGTTTGGACAAAGTTATGAATCAAACAGTTCACTTTAACTTTAAATATCTATTTGAGCAAATTTGTTTGAATAAGAACCATTATATATTGAAAAAAAAATTCTACATAAAATGTTTTCCTACTAATAAACATCCACAAATACCAATGAAATATTTTAAACAAATATTTAGCTCTATATGTTCTATTTTTGTTGATAAGCATCATTCAATATGGTAAATTAATTTATGTTTTAGTTAGAATTGGTTATATTTTATATCAATGATGAGCTTTTTTACTATCTTTTTGGGATTTATGAAGTCATACATTTATTATTTCTTATTCATCTACCATTCCTCAACTTTTTTAGTGTTTCGTTTTTATATATATGATTATAAAATTATTACTTTGATTTTTCTAGAGCACAGAAATTACCTTCAATGAAAAGTGAAATCAAAATCTGATTATAACCCAGTCTCAAACATTTTTACTTAATTTTTTTTGAAAAATAGTGATGATGATGATGATGATGGTTAATGTCCACTGAGACCAAGTTTGGTCTATCGGACCTATAATTTTTTTAGTTCTTAATTGTCTGGCTTCTCGTCTTTCTTGGGGAGATTAGTGTTGTAGCTTTCTTTTTCTTCTCTACGGTCTTCCAACTTCCTTTATCTTGGCCCTCCTTCATCTCTTATAATTCTTAGGGCAATGGTGTCTTATCTTCAGGATTTGGGAGATCTTATTTCCTGTAAATGAAGATTTATTTTGCGTGGTATTCGAATCCTCATAATTGTTGATGCTTGAGGGGTTGTCGAGTTCGTTTTTTTTTGTTGCGTGGGGCTTTCACCCTGCTTGTCTTCAGGGTTGTTTCTTTCTTGCCTGATTTCTTACGATTCAGAGTTTTATGGAGAGTATTCTTCATTGATGACAGTGTAATGTTCCTTTTGCGCTCCTTCCCACCATGTAGATCTATGGTGATTCTTTCTAACATAATTTTTTTGGGGGACTTTTGGGCAATTTTTGGCTAGATGGCCTGTCTTAAAGTAGGATCGACATCTGAAGAGGACACTTTCATAGTCGAGTTTTTGGTTCCATAAATATTCTTTTAATGTTAGGATTATTTCAATTGGGAATTCGGCGCTGAACTACATTTCTACACGGATGCGTGAATAGGTGGTTTTGACATATTCCTCTATTTCTTGGCACCTGCATTAAAATTTCCCAATTGCATTTCCAATTTCTTTTAGTGAGGAGAGATTCCAGAGATGCAGAGGTAGGTTTGGAAATCTAACCCAAACTGGTGCTAAGGTTAGGACGGTTGTTGAGGGATCGAATGATGGGTTCCATGGCTTCATGAATAGTCAAGTTTTCGAAAAACCAAGGGCCAGAATCTAAAATGCATTTCCTACTTTTATATTTTTCAAAATCTACTATAAAGAAACCCTTAGCACAGGGGTAGATATTAATGTCATAAAAAATGAGAGGCTTCCATACCTTTGAGATCCAAATGTGGAGAGCTGTCAGCCATGGCCAAAAGCCATTAAACTAGTAGATTAAGGAACTTTCAGATAATGACAAGGCTTCATCCAGTGAGGGCTTGACCACCTGCACAGTGGGATTTGGGGCTTCACTGAGAATATGGGCATGAGCTTGACTCTTAGAGGCTGACGGAACTGGACGCGTAATTATCTTCACGAAGCTGGGAGCCATACTCACACAGCAGATAAAGTGAGGTCAATGAAAACGTTAACTTGTTTTCTACACAACAGATACCTCAATATTTTACACACGCGAGATTTTACACCTCGCACCGTAGACAATCTCACACCGCAGATACAAACCTGGCTAATATCAGATAAAAAGTGTTTTTTCACACAGCATATACCTCAAGATTTTACACAACAGACACGTGAGATTTTACACCTCGTACCACAGACAATCTCGCACAGCAGATACTATAATTCAAATAGATTCAACTAAAGTGTTTTTTTGAAATTCAATATCACACCGCAGATTCTACTACCTCCCGTTCGATGAACCCAAGACTTAAAGTTCCAAAGAACCGTAGAGCCGCAGACCCGATGATCTAATCGTAACTTTAGAATCCAAAAAATATAATCATGACTTTATAATCTAGAAATGTGAAACCTTGGGCCGACAGCAAACAATGCAGATAAGGGTTACAATGACAAAGATGGTAGACAGAAGGATAATCTTTCAGAGCCAAAATTATCAAACCCTAACAGGCCGCCCTGCAAATTTCTAGGAAAGAAGAGTATTTATGAAATGGAGAGTACTTCGGAAGCATTCGGAGAGGATAAGAAGTTGATCAGACTCCTTTTAGAATGATAGAAAAACCCGTTTGATGAACCCAAAAATTAATGTTCCGAAGACCCGTAGACCCGTAAACTCGAATCAAGTGATATTTTTTTAATAAACTTATATATAAAGGATCTAATCTTGATTGAAAAACAAAGCCCAAGTCTCAACGTATTCAAATATATATATATATATATATATATTTATATAACACGTGCTACGTAGTAATTAGTATTTGTATCTTTGTTTAAATACAATTTGAGTGGGCTTAATGGTTAAGAGTATTTTTTTTCATCTAAGAGGTTAGACTTAGCAGTCAAATTGCTGTAGGAAGGTGGGTCCCTTGTCCCACAAACAAGGAGGTCTCATACACCAAATTATTCAAGGAAATAATAATGTTTCAATATAGTAATAATGTTTTTATTTTGAAGGCTATCTAGAAGGTTTTATATTTTATGTTTAAAGTATAGATATATATATTTTAAAAGGTACTTTTTCTTGTTAGAGATATCTTTGAAAGATAGGTCGAATATATTCCTTAAAAAAATTAAATATTAAAAATGCATTGCTTTATTTACTCAGTGATTTTTTGTTTGAATTGAGAGCTATTTAAATATAATATTAATAATTATAATGTTTTACTAGAATTTAATTTATTTATTAAAATTTATTTATTTCCATGGGCTTATACCAAATTTTGTATTAAACAATAAATAACTAGGTAATATAAATAAGTTGTTTTTATTTTTAACATAACTATATAACAATCAATAAATTTATATTATTATTTTTTTAAGTGTATAACTATTTTTAAAATATATTAAATACAAAGTTATGGTTTGAATCAACTTTCATAGAATTTTATCCCATTATATTTTTTTAAGAATAGAGTTATTTATGTTTACTAAAAAAATTTAAACCTTTCTAGTAACAATGTTTATTAACTTTGAACTTGTTAATTAATAATATTTATTATAAAAGTAATTTAAATATTATAAAATAATAAAGTTACATTTTAATTAATTATTTTGTTATTAGTCTTTGGGAAGAAAGCACTAATAATCAATTTGGTTGTTGAAGGGTGTTAGTTTAGCATTGACAAAGGCAACTTATAATGTTTAACTTTGATAAATAGATATCTATTTTTGTAATATATTGAAAAAAATAATTTTCAAACATTTAATTGGAACATAACTTAAGGTCCTATTGTAGACTTTACCCAAAATAATGCCATGAGCTTAAGTGTCTTGCATATTTCATATGGTAATTTATGGATATAGTTGCAAAATTCACTTTTATTTTTAAATATTGGTATAGTGATTTTTTTATTATTAAGATTTGAAGGAAGTAAATAATAAACATACCATCAATTACAAAAATTATTATAAGTAGTAATTGATAATAACTATGTTATTTATATAAATATTATCAAAAATTTAATTTTTTGATGGTTTTTCATAAAACTTAACAATGAAAAATATAAAAGTATTTGTTCCTCTGTTGACTAAAAATTGCAAGCACTAACCTTTTTATGATAAGCCACCTAGCTACACTTTTGAATGCCCAGGGAATGATAATTTTCAAGCAAGTGTTTGTCCCCTGACATTTTTGTGATGAGGCTCTTTGCACGTAAAAATATTTCACTGGGGAATCATCCACGTTAGTATAAAGAGGAATTAAATAGGAATATATTGATCGTCAAATGTCTCATTCTCAATTTCCAAAAAAAATAATTCGCCATGCTTCAAAAATACTCCTCGCTTCTCGACAAACGACAGAACGGGTGGGGTGAGGATTCTAGTTTTATTAGAGAATCTCTATTCGTTTTATAGTTACAAGGATTATGCATGGCCACTATGAGTTATTTAGTTGTATGAATTAAAATAACAGAGGATTCATAATCTCATAAACATAAACAAAATAAAATCATACAATGATTTAACGTAAATTATACACAGTCCACACTCTGTGATTGTTCATACACACAAATCCAACCAATTCCATTATTTGATTCTTGATTAATACATTTTGGGTTGTGTCTAGCATTGGATGAGCTAATTTTAGTTTGATATAAATCTTCAAGCTTCTCTCTAACTAATCACCTAAAATAATTATGCCATGGAAAATTAAGTGTAGTTCTCGTATATTACACACACAAAAATGCAAATATTAGGGAACCAACGACAAAATGAAAATATTAAGGAACCAACTCCATTAGTAAATTATTTTGAACTTAGGGAGGTGAATATGGAATTCAATTCATGACCTTACATCATACTGAGAAGGAACAAATTATTCGTGGGCTCTTGGCAATGAGGTCTCCAATTGAATTGCCACTTTTCTATAGCAATGTGGCAATCATCAAAGTAACATCTACTACTAAAAGATTATTCTAGTTAGAAAAGTACTCATAGTACTCATTCATCTTGTCCTCTTAATCATTCTTTTGTCTAAAAATTTTTCTAGCTCCAAAGTTTTTGTTATTGGAATTTGATTTTACCATTACATCTGCTACTTTCCATAGTCATTTGGTGTTTGAGCTATCTCATTCCAATGATATCTATACAGATCCGCAACATGAAAAATATGATAGATGTTAATTCTTGATGGAAACTCTATCTCATAGGCCTTGTTTGAAAATTTCCTAACGATTCTGCAAGATCCAACTTTTTTCAGTTTTATCTTGTTATACTTTCCTCTAGGAAATTATTCATTCCCACATAACTATGGAAAAGGATTCTCCTTTTTCACTCCTTCGTTTAGCACATCTTAAGTTCCTAAGCTATTGAGCTCCTCTAGGATTAAGTCCATATATTATTTGGAATGGAATTTGACGCGTACTTCTATTTGGAGAATCATATATGAAAATTATTTCCGAGCAAGCACTTGATCCCCATTTTTGGGATGCTCTCCAACGAAGCTCCTTGAGATGTTGAAAAATATTCAGAATGAGGGTGATAAGTAGAGCTAACACTCAATTCTATTCCAAAATTCATCCATAAGTTCCTCCAAAAATACCCTATGAATATGGTATCTGTGTCTGAGACAATACTCTTGGGTACTCTATGGAGTGTTCAAATTAGTGAAAATTTCAATGTAAAAGTGCCCATGAAATTTTCATGTAATTTTCATGTCATAATATGTAAACCCATCAAAATTATTTAAATTTAAAAAGAGGTACATGTCCTGAATAATTTTAAATTGTTTAATTTGGGTATCAATGAAATATTTTATTAATAATTTAGGTATTCGTGATATATTATATTTTTAATTTAGGTATTCGTGAAATATTTTATTAATGTTTCTTTTTTTTACAGTAAAGAGTAGGAGGATTATATTAATATGTGCCTGTATGTGGAAAAAAAATAGGAGAATTACAAAATGAGTAGAATTCCATCTATGGGAGCATAATTTTCCTTATGTTCACCCAAGCCCAATTTTTTCTCCCCAAAATTCCATATACCCACATAAGTACTTGATTACTTATGTACATCCTACAATACTAATTTAACATTAAATTACATTTGTATTTGGACATAAAAAAAAAGGCATAGGGGGCTGGATACTCCTCCATTTTTGTCAGGAATTTGAGATATATTCCTGTGATTTCTTCATCAGACTGAAGGCTCTTTTTTTCCGGTTTGAACTGGAAGTCCTCAATTGCAAACAAAAACAAACAATTTCATCTTCAAGTTGACGGATTTTTACGTTTATTTCGATCTAACGCTCCTGCATCTCAAACATCTCCTTCTGTTGTTGATGAATTCACCTTTGCATAATTTCCAAACCTTCCATTAGTTCAGCATGACCTTTGTCGTAGATACCGCATTCTTGGTGGAACCTCCCTCTATCATTCATAGTGTGCCCTGAAATTATACCTGGATGAGGTTAGCATCAACCCCAGGAACCTGAAAGCAAACTCCCCTCATCAGTATGACTCATTTATTCTATGCCAACAATGAGAGAATTACCAGAACTGAAGGGATTCCAAGAACATAGAAGAATACCATAAACGAATGGAGAAACACAGAACCCCACGACGAAAACACAAGACTAAAACACATAGAGCTACTCGAAAGCCTCTCTCTTGTCTAATTCTCTGAAATCACCCCCCACAGCAACGACCAACTCAGTATCCCAACTTCCCTTTGTTCCCATGACCATGCAAACCCACTCAATATGCTGAATTCAATTCCAATAATTCCCATACCCTTCCAAAGAGTCCTTGATAAAAATACCACTAGGAATGAGTCAAACCCTCTCTTTTGGTAGAGGATCAAACCATTATTCATCATTGAATGGAATTTTGTAATCCTGAGCCAAATGCAGAAGCATGAGACTATACTCTTACCTTTTGCATCTCGTTGTTCTTCCATAATTCTATGGATCATTGAAACAACCTCCTTCTTATCCAACATATTGTTCCCCCACGTGATTTGACTCCAGTATCCCAGATGGATTGAATTCCACACTTGATCATAGTTATTTCGCATATGTTTCCACAATGAATGCACTGCTATGGAGACTGATCTCAGGAGTTATTACCTGAGCTCCCACACTTGTGCATAATATTAATCCAAGTATTGCACCTGATTACAGATAATATACATGCGACATAACATTTTGGATGTCACGTTGAGGAGAGTCTCCCCAAGGCAGGGATAGGGTGCGTCGGATAAGAAGGCAGATGTGACAGGGGCAATGAGGAAAGGAGTGAGAGTGAAGAGAGGAGATCCACAAAGTTGGTTGAGGAAGAAAGAAATGTAGGGTGATGTGGCGGAGGAAGTAGAAGGGAGGGAAGCAGAGGGAGGGGGAGTGGGAAAAGAGGCAGAAGGGAAGGAAGAGGGGGATGCCAATAGGGAGGCAAGAGAGAGCCAAGCAGGGGATGAAGGGAATAATAATTTCTTTACTTTCCATCTTATTTTATCACTTTTCATGCAATAATCAACAAGATATTTCAAGTTTTATAGTTTCATATCAACAATTAGGGGACACAAACAATTCCCACTATACCATTCACCTCCTTGCTTTCGTCTTTCAATTTGCAAGCCAAGTTGGCTTGCCTTTTAACTTCCTTATTTTTACCTCTTAGGATATTGAAAAAAATTAATTTTCCAAAGTGAGGTATCATTCATTGGGCTCTCTTAAGTATTGTATTCAATTTATTGTTTTTTGTTGTTGAGTTGTGTTTCATATGCTTTATTATCATAAGTGAGTCCCCTAGGATAATCATATCCCTGATTCCTTTTACTCTGGGCCGAAGTAAGCCCAAGGAATAATCTATAAGCCTCAGCCTCATTATTTGTCTTATTTCCCAGTCAATAGGCACATATGTATTCTATGATTCCTTTGGGATAAATGAGAATCCCTCCCCCTCCTGCCACCCCATTTTATTGATGCTTTTTACCTAGCTTACCATATTAATTAGGGTATCGAAAAATTTATAAATGTAATGTAAATATTGATATTAGTGAAAAAATATAAATTAAAATGAAAGCCCATTTGAAATTAATAATCGTGCGCAAGAAAAACACCAAAAAAATAGTTAAATATAAAATACATACAGATAGTTAAATACAAAATATGTAAATTGTTAAAAATAAAATATAATTAGATTTAAATATAATATAGCTAAATTGCTAAAAAGTATTTAGACATAAAATATAAAATAGTTAAATAGTTAAAAATAAAATATAGTTATAGTAAAATATAAACTGTTTAATCAATTACAAGTTATTTAAATATAAAATAGTTAAAAAAACATACTCCGAAAAGGAAAAATTACTAATTCCGGCCAAAAATATTAAAAAAAAACACACAAAAATTTGTTAAATAATATATATAGTGTAGTCTAACTTATAGAAGAAATGGTGTTTTTCATGGCATGTTTTCTCATTAATTTTAATCAAAATCCAGCTGAGTCATTTTAAGTTTTTGTTTAAGTTGTTTAATCTGATAAATTCATGTGCCCCATGGGTTTTTTAGGGTGTTGAATCCATTTATGTATTCCAATATGTGTTCTCAATAAAAAAGTCACATTCGTTATTGAATTTTTTTTGTCAGATTCCAGTTAAAAGTCGATTTCATCTATAAGTTAGACTACCTCATAGATAAATATATACATTTAAATTTAAATAGAAAAAATATATAAGAAAATACTTTAATAAAAGTGCCATATATATGTGGGGATTTTGATAAAAGTAAAAAAGTAAAAATACTATATTAAAATATTTTATTAAATCTCATGCCAATAAATATTGTGGAACATAGATAAAAGAAAAGTGATATTAAAAAAATGTCTACATGGATTTTTTTATTAATTTTCTAGTTTTTCCTTAAGAGTCCACTTTTAGGCTGAAATTTCGTCTAATTTGACCAATTCTTTGAAAAAAAAAGTTAGCAATATGGGTGGAATCACTAGTTTTAAATACATACATGAAATGAACCATTTTTTAAAATACATCAACCACTACAAACATTGAATCATTGCCTCTTTTTGTTTATGGCAACGACAACACAAATTCCACACTTATCAAATCCAAAGACCTACTTGGAATTAGTAGTGGGTATACAAACTTGCATTTTGACTCTTTCTATTTCCATGTTGACAAACTCTGCAGTGGTTCACAAACTTCTCAACATTAGGCCTTATGTTTGGCCAAAAAATAAAATGACTCTATTTTTAATAGGTCTTATCATTCATAAAATGTCAACCTACTCCTCTACTATGTTTCTCTTCAATCAAATTTTCTCATATTGAACATTTTGGAATACAAAGCTTATTGTTTTTAAATAGTATCCCATCATGTAGCATATATTCAAGCTATTTTCTTTTGTCCCATACTGTTGGATTTTTACATTTGTCATAGGCCTACCTAAAATCTACATATTTTTCATGCCATTATTTCATGAAATCAAAATCCATTGCATGTATCTAAATTTCCTGCATTATCAAAGTCCTACTCAACTGATCTGCAATTCAATTCTCTTGGCCATTCATATGTTTTAGTACAAAAATATAGCTTTATAGGAACTCTATCTGTTTAACATGTTTTTGTCTCAACTTTGGTTGATTGATTTGAATTTGAATGTTAGTTTTTATGTGCTAATTTCATCTTCAGATTTATATTAAAAGTGTTGATATTTGATTCTTATACATGATCTTATTGAAGTGCTTATGATTTATTATCAAGTAAATGTGTCGAGATTTAGTTGAATCATTGAACATTAAAACATGGAAACTAAATGGTGAACAGTGGCAAACAAACACAAAACAAACCATCACAATTGAAACATTAACACTTTGTTTTGATGAAGGAGTTCACCCCTACTTGACAACATATCCTTGGTCCTGCTTCCATGACATGGTCCTTTGTATCAGCTGAATTGTGTAAATAATTTTGTTTACAGTCTCCTATTGCCCCTTCAATGTGCTCCAATGTGTCCAAAACATCAAAATATACCAAGAATGACTCTTCCTCAGCCAAAATTGGTCGAAAATTGCTCTAGTTATGGTAAAAGCAAATTTTCCTACAATTTCTCCTCCAAATCTAGAGAAGACTCTAGATAAATCCAAGAATTTGGTGGATTCTGCCGAAATCTGTGGCTTCTCTAACACCGTTGAAAATTAATAGTTGGATTAATTAACAGTTAAGACTGCACTTAACTATGATAAGTGCATCTTAAATGTGCCTTAACCTAATTTCACAATCTGTTTTTAATTAACATTTAACCTGCGGCTTAGTGTCATAAACATGGATTAAGGAGTTAATACTCATAAACATGGATTAAGGAGTTAATAATCATAAACATGGATTAAGGAGTTAATACTCTGCCCCTCGCATTCAGCTTCGCCCTTGGTCTTTGTAGCTTAGTCATATGGGAAGGGACCGGCCCACGGGGTTGGCCCCCTCGAAACCTCTACCATTGGATCTGGAAAATGTTAAATGGTAGTTGCAACTGTATATGGTTAAGACCCATCGGATAGAGTAGATGGCAAAGTGCCTAAACTGTGCAGGGTAGGTCATAAGTTCGACCCCGATGCCCACACCAAAATTTTTCTTCACCGTATCATATTCACCCTTAGTTTAAAAACCTTGGCTACTGAAATATTTCACCCATATATATGTTCGCCTATCTAATGGTTTATACCTTGGGTTATATAAAATATATTCAGCCTATCACCCATTATACATAACAGCCTATCCAATGATTTAGACCTTGGATTATATAAAATATATTTAGCCCGAAGGTATGAAATATATATGTGTGATAAAAATAGTAGAACTTTGGTGTAATAACAAATTCATACTTGACATAATCATTGACTAGTTCCTCCATGGTTTGGATGGGTCCACCAGAGGGGGAACGTGGTGGCCCCTGGTTGCACCACGTGTCCAGCTCTAGTTGGACTATTCCAAACTATAAAAAAAATCTCCAACCATAGAATAAACAACAAGAAAATTTCACCTCCAAAGTTCACTGGAGAATCTTGTTGTGACACTTGTCACAATGTCATTGGGCTAAAACTAGAGAATATTCTCTAAATATACCTGGAGTGCTGACTGGGCTGGCATGTCATCAACATGTCACTGTTCTTCAAGTTTTTTATTTGTTTATGAAAATGAACAACAGGTCATAACTTCTTCATTCAGAGTCAGTTTTCGATGAAACATATTATGCCAGATTCCTAGAGACGAGCTCTTTGTTGGAATTTTGGTTTCAATAATTTCTGTGAACTTTCATTTTTTAGCTTAATATTGAGCCTCTGATCATTCCTCCCCACTACAAGTGTTTTGGACCCCAAAAGATACTATCAATTGTTCAACATGTGAGGGTACAACTCCTTCACCCTTTCAATCTCCATCCATTTGGTCTTGGAAGGATTTTGTCCCTTGAGTCCCACTCTAAGGAATTCGACATTCCCTCTTCCTGAATTTCTAGTTCTTTTGTCGATTATGAGATCTTGCTAAAGTTAATCAAGATATTCTAGTGAGAAATAATCTATTGATGGTAGGTGAACATTGTCTCCTTGATCATCAGCCAATGGAGGGTCAAACAGTCTCAAATTTTCAACATTAACGACACTATATTTTTGCATATAAGGAGGGAAATCTAGCTTAAATGCATTGTTACCAATCTTTTCCATAATTTTAAAAGGACCATAACAGATTGGCTTAAGATTTTTATCTTCCCCTTGAAGTATTTATTTGCTTATATATAAACAAAATTCATCTCCAAACTATAATTTGTGATCAACATAGTGTTTATCATGCCTTGTCTTGTAACTTCTTTGACTCTTTTCAAGTTGTTCTTGCACTGTGTGATGTACCAATTGAATTTTATCAATGAACTTCCTTGCCTTATATATGTCACTATGACCATCTATAGCGACATATTTCTCAAAGATGAAGTCCAAAGGTGAACTTGGAAATTACCCAAGACATGCCTCAAATGGCGATGTGTTTGTGGAAGAATGCTTTGCACTGTTGTATGCATGTTGAAAATAATGCAAATATTCATCCCACAACTTGGGACGTTTTCTACAATAACCTCTAAGAAGATGAATGATTGTCATGTTAACCACCTTGGCATGACCATCTATTTTTGGATGAAAGGATGTACTCTTCTCCAACTTAGCTTCCATCATGTCCTGTTATTTTGACCAAAAATTCCCAACAAACTAGGAATCTCAATCACTTATAACAGAAGTAGGAATACCAAAATGAACCCATACATTTTGAAAGAAAAGATGAGTTGTTTGTTCAGTTGTAATTTTTTTTTATATGGCATGAAAAGACACATTTTTTTGAACCTATCTACAACTACATACAATTCATCATGATCTTTCTTGACATTGGAAGACCTCCTACAAAATATGTTTAGATACTCTCCCAATGACATGAAGGTACAAGAAGTGGAGTGTACAGTCATATTTTCCTATTTATAGGCTTACTTGTTTCACACAAATAACATCCTCTAATGACACGAGATACACTATCAATCATGTGTTGCCAATAAAAATACGTTTGGAAATTCGATATCATCTTGCCTACATCGAAATTTCCAAGAATCAATCAAGTGCGAGCCTCCCTTATGATATTGTTTCTTTCTCCCTGTGGAATACATAACTTTCTCAGGTGATACAACAAAATTTTATGCACATGATAATCTAACTCTTCAATTTTATGAACATGATAATCCTTGACTCAAGCTTTCATACACATCTTTATAATCACTATCATATGGATATTTTTCGATGTAACTTTCATGCATAACTAAATTGTTTTTTAGTATAATAGATGAATTTACAATAGGCCTAGAGAGCATATCAACCACGTTATCATATATTCCCTTTTATACCTAATAACCAAATGGAATTGATATATAAATATCATCCATATGAAATGTCTTGACCTCCGCAACTTTGATTATGACTGTAAGTATTGCAATGGTTGATGGTCGGTATGTATAATGGTCTCCTTCCCCATAAAATAATGCTTCCATTTCTTTTCACTTTGTACCAATGCATATAAATCTTTTTCAAACGTCCGATAGTTAGTCACATTTCCATCAACATTTTTAGAATGAAATGAAATGGGCTTACATGCTACATGAGAATTTCTCCCATGACATAATCACGAGCATCTGTTTGGATCTCAAATGGTTGTCTCAAATCTGGAAGAGCCAATTCTAGTGTTGAATTAATATTTTTTTTAAAGCATAATTTTTTTTTCATATTTCCCTAATGGAAGACTTTCTTGAAAATTTTCAATGCATGTAACCGAGCTACAATGGAAGGAAAAATAGAAATTAATTTCCTCCAATAATTGTGTTTCCCCAAGAAATATTCTTACCTCCGTAACTGTATTGGGCGTGGGATAGTTAAAAATGACCTCAACCTTGGAAGGGTATATCTTCAAAACACCTCCTCCAACAATGTGTCCCAATTACGCTAAATAAGTCTTGAAAATCTCACACTTCGACATCTTTAAAATAAATTCTCTTTTTTCAAGACATCAAGTACCTTCTTCACATGCATGGCATATTCATCTCTTGATTTGTTGAATATCAAAATATAATCAAATTAAAAAATAACTAATTCATCTAGAAATGGTCTTAAAACATCATTCATAACTCTCATGAAAGTAGTTGTAGCATTGGTTACAGCGAATGGAATAACTAGTCACTCAAACAATCCTTGTCTAGTTTTAAATGTCGTCTTCAGCTATTCTAACTTGATGATAACCACTTCGTAAGTCTAGCTTGTAGAAATTATACAATAAGCATGTATATCATGGATTCAATCCATCTAACAATGTACTAAAGTTAAATATTGAATCACTTCTACAAATCGATTACGAAATAAAAAACACAATCGCCAATAACATGAAGCAAAAAAAAATCAATCAAGCCACAACAGAGATAATTTCCCAAGGAAATATTGCTGCTCAAAACCAAAATATCTTCTATTTTATATTCAACATGGAATCATGATACAGTTACATACAACTCTTCTCACAATATCCCTCCTCTACTCATGTAATTGTCTCACACTGTCACACATAAAACTGACCAATACTTAGCTAATTTGTTGCCTCCAGACAGCTTGCCTTACTTGCGCAATCCCTGATGAATGGAATCCCTCTTAATTAGGAATTTTGGCCTTCCTTGACTTCGCAATTATCGAAATTATCATGGGCACTCCAATCGATGTTTGGTTGCATGGGTGTAACCTTTTAATCCTACATTTGATAGTCAACGTCCCTTTCACCTATATCTCAACTGGGTCTCCACTAGATATTACATGCATGCAACTAATAATAGTAAATCCTCAGTTTCATGTGAGATCAGTGATTGTGAATTAATTAATATTTAATTCACTTAATTTCTCACTAGTATATCTAACAGTTACAACTATCACAACTGAGTTTAACTCACTTAATTGAGTTAAACTGATTAAAACCTGCATTAACTAATGCACCACTACACTTCGAACTCTGTTACAAGTACAATTACTCTAGATGCCTCGCCAATTACCTCTAACTCAAAATTTGTGAGCTAACTGTGTCTATCACAATCAGTTAACTGTTACAAGTTATTTTGAGACTAGATTAAATTTTATCGTCCATCTTGTTAGGGTCCCGTGATTTGGCCGATTGGCTAGCCAAATGACGATGTAACATCAAACCAAGCTTTGGAGCCCAAGGACCTAGCCTTCCTGGACTCATAGAGGGCTCTCTCTATATGTGTAAAAGATGTCGGTGTGTTTACTTGCGGTGTTCTGATATTAGGCTAGTTATGAAGTGTGTTTTTGGTTTTTTTTTAGTTTTTAAGTTTGTGAGGGATAAAACTGATCAAATACATAAACTGGATAACAAGATGTAGATAAATTGGGCTATGGGGTCAAACAGGTCAAGGAAGCTATGAGGTAATGATGTAAGGCTGCTGTAGGGCCGATTTGATTCACGGTAGAAGGGATCTTTGGGCAAAATGGATTAAATGGACAACAAGTTGGTGAAAGACAAGGGATTTCAAGTGTAACTAGTTGATAGCAGACATAAACATTTTATAGCAAGCCATTAATCATGTTAAATGTAACTATGAGCTAATTAATACATAGAAATCAAACATTCCAACCATACATAGAGGTATAAGACCCTCTAACTTCGGGAAATGGCTATCAGACTTTGGGGAAAACACATAAGACAGACTAACAACTCATAAACTACGCCGGAACACCTAAACATAGTCTCTAAGTCATTGGGCACTTTGACAAACAAGATTTCATAGTCTTAGGCAAAGGGCTAGATCGGGACTAGGCCTCCTTGGTTCAACAAGATGATCAACAAATCATTCAAAGAGAAAGTTTTATGGACAGAACTATGGACAGCTTATAGGTAGGCAGGGCACACCATACATCCTACTCAACATGCATAGAACTTGTAAATAAAACTAGCAAACATAATCCTTAGGTTACTAAAGAGCAGTTAAGAATTCTTTAGCATAACAAAGGAAGAAGAAAACATCAAGCTATGAAGATTCAGGAATTTTGAGGTGCCTCCATGGGAATATCTCAAAACTAATCTCTACTGATCTATAGCAGCAAGAAGCATGGATTATGAATGAAAACTAGAAGATAAAAAACATAGCAAGAAAAACTATACCATTCTACCATGTCATGGAATCCATCACCAAACCTTCATCACTCCTCAAAAGCATCCAAGAGGCAGTCCAAAAATCATAACTCAAGTGTATTCTTCAAAGCTCATATGACCAATGTATTAATTCTTCTCTCAAGTTCAGCCTCTGATTTACAATGAAAACCATGGAATAAATAGGCTAGAGGGAGGAAAACCTCATGGAGCAACTAGCTATCCCATTGGCCAAGTCAAAATATCTAAACTTGTCCTTGAGGCTTTGCAAAGCCCAAGGCACAAAATATCCCACAAAATATCTAAAAAAACTTCTAAAAACGGAAATTATATTGACTTTACATCATTTCCCAATGATAAAAATAGCTTAACGCACATTTGGGAAAAGCAGATTTTTGAAGTTCAAAAATTACAAAAATACTTCATATTTATGCCTGAAAAAGGTCCCCTGACTTGCTAGATGCAATTGGCAGCCTTCCCGATGTCGAAATGGGGCTCATGAGGGCTTGCTGGAAAGCTCTCTGTGTCTACTTTCCGGCGCAACTGAAACCATCTCAATCCGAGGCCTGGAAGTCATCCAAAACTGTACCTGTGTGCAAAAACCCAGAAAATAGCAGACTACTGATATGGCGGGCAGAATGTGCAAAAAGAGGGTATTTTTCGCCAATTTGAGGGGGCGAATGATCTCCAAATGCCTTGAAAATCGCTGGAGACCTGCTCATGGAATTATGGCATCCATCGGTATCATCCTCCTCCCTTGACAACTCATCAAACTGAAATGGCGAAATTATGAGTTTTCGGCCAAAAACCCAAAAAATGACAAAAAACAAAAAGTTGCTGAAAAAGGCCCAAAATTGGCATGCATGACCCTCAAGGGTCCATAGCAACATGCTCCGAAGCTGATGCCAAAATATCAAGGGCTGATATGCTTTTCCCTTCTTTTTGTGCCTGGCGCTTCCCTTTCAACTTCTTCAATTTCTCTTGTGCTACCTTTAATTTTCGCCTGGCAAACTGATTTAGCTTCTGAAAGTGAAGAGTCCTCTTTCTTTGTAGCTCAAGATCCCTGTTCGCCTTCTCAAGCTTCATTTCCAAATGCTTGTTAGCCCTCTCAAGCCATGCTTCTTTGTTTTCCTCAATTTCCTGCTCAAGGAGGGCAGTGAGAGGAAAGGCTTGGAAATGGGCTTGTTCTTCTGCTCTTTGCTTTTCCAAGGCTCTTCTAAGCCCGATGGTCCTAGGCCTCTTCCGCCTAGGCTGGTATTCCTCCTCTTCATCATCAAACTCACCAATGAGCTCTTCAATTCTTGCTTGTGCCTTTTCTGCCTCTTTCTTATACTTAATTTCCCTTGCCTCATGAATAGCTGCATGAAACTTCATCTATTTGTTTTCAACCTCCAAGAAGTGGTTGAAATTCCTCGCCCTTTGAAGATCTTCTTGTAATACCTCAATTTTTCCCTCTTTGTGAATGAGGAGGTTTTCAAGGATGCGGGCCTCATTATCACTGTCATCGCTTGGGATAGGGATGACAGCTAATTCACCTCCATGCTTGGCACTTTCTCCAACTATGCTTTTTCCTTTGAAAGCCAATCTGGCGCTTTTCCTCCTTGGCAAGCTAGAAGGTGTCTTTTTGGGCAATTTCCTCTTGCTAGGAACAATCTTTGTCACTGTTAAGGTGGCAGCTTTAGCTTGCTTTTCTTCCTCAATATCTTGTCCAGTTTGTGGCCAAAAGGTGTTTCAATTTCCTGCCCAACTTGCTGCTCCTCAACTGCTGTCTGCTGCTGTCCCTCATCCTGTATCTGCTGCTGTCCCTCATCATGTATCTGCTGCTGTCCCTCATCCTGTATCTGCTGCTGTCCCTCAATATCCAACTGTTGTTGTCCCTCAACATCCAACTGCTGCTGTCCCTCAACATCCAACTGCTGCTTTTCACTGCCTTCTCCTTCTCCCTGTTGTTCACTGCCCTCTCCTTCTCCCTATTGACTTGACTGCCCAGTAGTCATTCTGAGTCTTCTAGGTGTAGGCCTACTAGACAAAGGCACTAGGCGATGGATAGGCTGAGTAGGAGACACATGAACAGGAGGGACAGTGGCAACATCTGAATGGCTGATGAATAAATCCCATGAAACCCCTTTCTTCTCTAGCTGGTGTAAGAAGATAATATTGATCAAGGAATGATGAAAGAGAGAAGGGATTTGCTGAGGTGGAGCCTTCTTTTGGACAGTAGATGCCATTTTCTCTATGCTTTTGGACAAAAAGTAAGGAAGGTTTAGTTGCCTGCTTCTGGTAAAATGCATCAACAAGCGGACATGGTAGGCATAAATTCGATTAAACCTCCCTTCACAAGTGAAATATCTCATTATGGCTTTCATCAGTGGAGCATAGCTATCAAGAAGATAGGAAAAAGGGAAAATAGCAGTGATAGTTTCCCTATGTTCAGGCTTGATGAAAGGTTTATAATCCTCTAAGTCAAGATGAGCTTGTTTAAACCACTTTTCGCCATGATACGGGATCTTGATAGCCTTGGACACATACCTTGGAGAAATTTTGAAATCAAGACCCGCCAATTGGAAGTGTTTTTCTTTGAATCTCAAAGTGCACAAGTGTGTTAATGGCGAAAAACTCTTGAATTCTTCTATCTTCTGGCAGAAATCAAGACATCCTACTTCATGGAAATTGAAAAGCACAGATGGGTGAGCATTGATTTCTTCTGTGGAGATAGGCTCATATCTCTTATGTGGACCGCTCCTGTGGTCTTGCTTTGGAGGCATTCTGACTTGAACAAGCTTTGGAAGAGGCAAACTGCCTTCACTGTATGTAAAATGATCTTCTGGATTGAAACTGTGGCAATATGCTGTTTGGACAGATAGACAATGTGGTTAGGATAGATTGCAACAATTTTTCTTTGAATAAACAACCTCTCCTCTCCTTAAAACCATCCCTTCACCTCTGGATGCACCTCAGCCAGGCAGGTATCTCAATGGGTTCTTATAGCAAAGATGAGGAAAACTGCTGTGTAGATTTCCTGTGCACAGTATTGAAAAAATCACTTTTCTTGTGGATTTGTTAGAGGCCAATCAGCACTTGTATTTGTGTCTCCAAGACAAAACTCACATATTAAAACCCTGTTCTTCAGAAAGTGGCCCTACTCACCCTTAGAATATCTCTGTCAACAGATTTCTATAGAAGAGACCATACAGTGAAAGAAAAAAGGAGACTTAGGTTAGGTGAAATATCAGTGCACAGTGTTTTTAGGAAACACACCCTTTACTTGTGAATTTTAAAGATCAACCACCCCATTTATATCTCTGCCTCCAATGTTAAATTCTCATCAAAAAGCTCTGCCCTTCAGTGTCCTGTTCACCTTTGGAAAATCTCTGTCAATAAATTCACAGTAGTGAAAAAGAGGGGCAGATTGCTTAGAAGGAGCTTGCTGTGAGAAGTGCTTTGATTACCCTGTTATTATGAGTTTTGAAATTCCACTCAATACCTCTTACTCCTTTCCATGGTAACTTTTGCAATCATTAAAAACTTCGCCCTGTATAAGTGTGCCAACAGTCCACTAATCTTGCATCTCTTGCAAACCACCATACATATGTTTAGACTGTCAACACACAGGACTGGAGCAAAAAATGACAGAGTTTTTTTAGAAGACTACACAGTTTTTGGCAAAAACTATGTGAGTTATATTTTTTCAAAACAAATATGTCAAAATCCCTTTTACTGGTTGCATTTCACTGTTTTAATAATGTGGAACTGCTTTGAGGACAGTGTGGAAAGTTTCTCTTCAGACCTACTGCTTATTTGTCTCTCTACAAAAAAAATCTCCTTTTAATCAAAAACACGAGACACTTATAAAGGAAAATTCTTTGACCTTTGATGTTTGTGAAAGTAGAGATCCTTGAACCTTTTAAAATGAAAACATCCTGATTCTTAGTTTCAAAACCATTTATTTCCTGTGGGTGCCTTTGAATGACTTCTGACCATCATTTTATCACATTTCAATACTTGAACCATAGTGTAAAAGAATTGTTTAGCTATAATGACAAGGTCAGAAGGTTTTGAAAGTTTTGAAAACTAGGACAGGCCACCCTTTAATTCGATCTTGACCTTGCTAGACAGCTTTCTTAGCATATATTTTTGATATATAAACAAGGTCTAACTCAGCAGCTTTGCTCTAACCTTTTCTCTCACACTGTAGTTCGAAACAGGCTTTTAAACCTTCTTGTCACTTAGCAAAACCTTGAAATCGATGGGGGAATATATAAAAATACCTTCAAATTTGATGAAAAACCCTTGGGAGAGGGCTGGAGTAGTACCGGAAACCCTCAAGCATGCGCGGCACTCTTTGAAGAAAGAACGGCGCGCAAAAACTGACTCGGGCGGCCTGTCGGGTCGGCCTGTCGGGTGGCGTACAGGCGCGTCGCACCAATACTGACCGTCAGTATAAACACCCTCCCAGGCGTGTCGCGCGTGTTTCCAGGCGCGTCGCTCGGCATTCAACAGGGCTCAGCTCTGCAAATTTACCCGAAAATTTTTGCTTTGGTGCTAGGGAGGCACGGGGTTTTGTTTTCAGTTTTGAATTTGAAAAGATTTCCCTCGACCTTACTCTCTTATGTCATTTCAAAACAAATCTTCAACGGTCTTAAACTTTGAAAAGTAACGTTGGTTTTCAACTCTGTTTTGTTTTCAAACTATGGCCTTGTCATTTTGAATATGTATATAAACTTGAACAATGACTCTGTTTAGGGCCGATCCTTTTGGGTCTTTTTTTTGAAAATGTGACCTTTGCTTACTAATATATCAAAGAGCCTATGGAGTGCCTCTGCCACTTGGTGAGAAGATAGATTTAAACCCTTTGATTTTCAAATTTAAAAATGTCTTTTCCAGCTGCTACAAAGTGACAAGGCCTCTCCTCTTAAATGCCGAGTGTCCTTCAAATTTATTTTCTGACTGCGAGGTACAAGATGTAGTTGTATTTGATTATGCTCTATTCACCTTCGTATATTTAAAAAGGAAATTTTCTTTGATACCTCTTTTACTCAAAATGCACTGATATGGCACCCTTTCCCTTTTATGATGAACATGCCTAAACTTGTCTTAAAATCTTTCTCCAAAAACTGAAAATAGGCCAGATCACTCCTGTATTTGATGAACCTATAGACTGACTTGTAGGACCCCCTGGTTGCAGAAGAATTTGAAATAGCAACCTCAGTCTTCTTGGATCTTTGATTTAAGAAAAACTTATCCTTTCAACACACAATCTTGCTTATAAGTGTATTATCTGTGCCACATCTATCCTTTGGAATGATGAAAAAGATGCATTTGTTCCAAACTCCCAAAACTGACAATCTATCAAACCACTTCTTTGTCCACTTATAGCATTGTATACCTATTCATCATGCATTCTATAGCTCAACTTTGACCACTGTTTTACCTTCTTAGTGATAATCTAAAGAAAATCAATCAGAATGTGTCAAAGAGCATTTTGACAAACCTTGGTGACTGTTTTGTCATTTAACAGGAGATGGCCTGTGTTCTTCCAATGTGTTTGATAATTGCTGCTTCCAGGTGATTTACAAGTTCCTTTTTGGATTGTAAGTGCTATATTCTAGCTTGCATCCCTTCATACCATATTTTCTCTGGTGTAAAGACCTTTAGCTTTCTTCCTTTGTCTCTTTCCACTGTCTCTTAGATCAATCAGTCTTTAACAACATCCAAGGCTTTGGCCATCTTCTCATACATTGAGGAGGCTCTTCATCAGGTAAGGTATCTGAAGGTTTTTTGACGAATCTGTTTGACACAGCTTTTCTCTGGATGTGATGGTAAGTAAACTACTTAAAAAACATCAATACTAGCATATCTTCTTGCAAGCATCACTGTGTTTCAGCAAAAAACCTAGCCAAAGTGACACTGTCTCCCTGCACTGCTCTAAGGGTGACTGAAATATCATCACTTTCTTTGGTCATCTCCTGAAAAATTACTTGAAAGATAGTCTCTGTGACTATGGAGGTCAGTGCTTTTTGAACAACCAAGAACTTTCTTTCTGCCTGTGTAATGGCATTTTTGTCAGCACCTCCTCAATTTGATCTTGTGGAAAACAGGCTGCTTAAGATTGGAATGTTTACTGATGACATGCTTTTCTAAAGTTCTACAATTCACATGATTTGAAAGCTTTAGATGACCTCCTTTATCAGACCAGACTCTTTTTCCTTTGAGTTAGCATATTTCAAACTCTATTCATGTTATGATCATCACTCACATTCATAAAACCTGGAGATATTGTTTCACTGTTCAGTAAAAGGCAAACCTGGACTTTTGCAATCTTCAAAGTCAATACTGGCCAGCGCCCTCTGCTTGTGGATGAAGGAGGCGCTCTAACCCTCTGCTTGTAAATGAAGGAGGTTCTAGGCCATGACAATTTACCAGTTTGCTGAGACAGTGATGTCCCTTTCTTACTGTGATTTTCATGCTGGAAAGAGCTGTAAAGTCTGGATGAGTAGCTTTATGTTTTGCAGACATATCTCAGGCTCAAGTTACATTTAGAAGCAGCTGTTCCTCTAACTGTAAATTCAAGCATTTACTCCATGAGATGAAATTATATTTCCGGCCTTTGTAGAAACCATAGAACACTGTGAAAAACCTAATAGTCAGCTTGAGATTGGGGTTTATGCAGTGCTGAGATCTAGGGGATGTGAGTGGCGCGACTTAGAGCTGTTTGTCAATTTCATTTGCAAAGTGTGAGGTTAGTCATGGTAGGTCTGTTACAGATGGAGGCTTTTTGGCTTTTTGATGATCGCCAAGGGTAAAATGTCTTAAAGCGCCACTTCCTAACATAGGGGAGACTTTTGAAACAGATTTGGATTTGCCTTTTGAAGCTGATGGGCAGACCAGTAGGGCTGAAGCTAGATAGGATAGTGGTAATGAGGTTTTGATTTCGACAGGGGTGGACTGAAAAGTAGAAGGGCAAAAAAAGTTTTAGGAGGGTTTTCTAGATGACATATTGACATAAGGAAATCAGCTTCTAGAAAACTCAGCTATAGATATAGTCATCACTAACATGTAAAAAAATACTGATGGCTAACAGTGGCTCCATTTGGGGAGGGCAGCTCCTCGTCAGGAGGTGTCCAGAATTCAGATTTTTGGCTTATGAAGACCAGTGCCTTATCCATTGGGGCAAAATTTACCCTTTTCTTGATGTTATTTCTGAAAAGTGACAGCATGGTTAACATCAATGATCCTTCTACCTACCCCACTATCTTTCCTAACATTTTTTTCTTCTCTTTGGCGCATTTGAACTAGCAGCCTTTTGACAAAGTATATTTTTCTTTTTGCAAAATGAAACTATCTATTTCTACTCTTATATCTGCCGGGAGTTCAGATTAAGCTGATGAACTCCTTCATTTTTCTACCTAAAACTAGATCGACTGTCAAGATTAAGCAGTTTGACAGGATTTCATTCTCTAATCTAAAACATGAAATTTAAAAATGATCAAATCAGGATTAGGCAGTCTGATTTGTCATGCATTTGCGGCATAAAATACAAGCTGCACACAAATGTTATTTTGCAACAAAAGGAAACTAGACAAGCGGGGCTAATATGTACAATGTGTTTTTTATCCCTTGCTTCTCTCTTTGGTTCTGTTTTAGGCATGTGGAACCAGAATCTCTCCCTAATCTAAGCTCTGTGATAAGTCAATCTTACACAATGTTGACTATCTTGGCACTCACTAACTTATCAGCAAATAAATTTAAACATGCTCAGCTATGATTAGGCTAGATAGTTGAACAAGACCTTGGAGCACTAGTAGCGGCATTTAGACTTGCTCGCTTTCTGAAAGACTATTTTTTGGAACATGGGGCCTTTGTTTTATCTTCACTTGCCCTCTTTTCTGCTTTTTAATGTTTTTGACTTTTCTATTTTTTCAATATTTCAAACAATGGTATGTACAATGAATGCAAGTGTCCCAAAACTCAAAAATGGAGCTCTTGACAAAAATAATGTTTCAATGTCCTGCCATTCATAGGACCTCCAAAAATTTCAGTCCCATCAGGTTCTTGTAAGAAGAAAGCATTATTTCCACTGACTGAGCTGATGATGTAAGGCCCTTTCCATAAATTTTCAAACTTGCCATGCTTACCTTTGTCTTCTCTTCTAGAATCCCATTTCAAAACTTTATCTCCAATTTGAAAATCATTTTCCTTAGTTCTTCTGTCAAAAATCTGTTTTATTTTGTCTTGTGCTAACTGAGCCCTTTGGTAAACTTCTTCTCTAGTTTGTTGTAAATGGATAGTCTGATTTACTCTCCTTTGCATGTCACTTTCTTCTATTTGGACTTCCTGTAATAGTTTCATTACTGGAACCCCTAGAGATGTTGGGAAAATGGCATCTAGACCATAAACTAGCTAGTAAGGAGACATACCAATGCATTTCTTGGTGGTTAATCTGTCAGCCCATAAGGCGTGTACTAGTTTCCCATGCCATGCTTTTTGATTTTGTTCAAGAAGTTTTTTGATAATGTTGACTAGGCTTTTATTAGAAGACTCGGCTAAACCATTACCTTGAGGGTAATAGGCTGTGGAGTGTCCTAATGAAATATGATATTTGTGATAGAATTCTATCATTTTATTGGAGGAGAAGGCAGCGGCGTTATTTGTAATGATCTTCCTGGGACAGCCAAATCTGGATAGGATATTGGTTTCTAGGAACGAAATGATGACAGAATCGGTAGCGTTCCGGGAAGGTATGGCTTCTATCCATTTGGTAAAGTAATCAGTGGCTATGAAGATCCATTTATTTTGAGCGGATGAGGAGGGGTGAATTTCTCCAATGAAATCTAAACCCCATTGCTGGAAGGGTCCTTCAACTATAATTGGATGTAAGGGCAAAGGTAAAAGCTTTTTCTTGCCATCAAAAATTTGACATTTATGGCATGTCATAACTAGTTTGTGAGTATCAGGGAATAAGGTAGGCCAATAATAACCGGATCTAAGGATTTTGTTTGCAGTAGTTTTCCAGTAGAGATGACCTCCACATTCCCCTTCGTGCATTTCTCGCATAATTTTCTCTGCATCAGACTCAAGCAAACATTTAAGCAGCATACCAGTAGGATTTTTCCAATACAGAGAACTATCTATAATGCAAAACTTTAAAGATTTTTGTTTAAGGAATCTTGATTTTTTTTTTGATAAAGTCGGAGGAGCATTCATATAAGTTAATACATAAAGAATGTCTGCATACCAAGGTGAATCCAAAAATGTTTGATCGATAGGGGGAAGTGTGCATTCTTCCTGTTCTTCTAAAGCATCGACAAAATTTATATCTAAAGCTTGGAGGTTGGTTTCAACCATTAGTCTTGCAAGTCCTTGTCCTTTAACTAGTTTGGTAGGCCTGATTTCTAAGTCATATTCTAGGATGATAGCAATCCACTTTCCCCTTTTACCATCGGGATCTTGGTTCAGAATGTCCTTGGCGACAGTATTAGGGACAAAAGCTATGACATGAGAATGCAAGATGTAAACTCGGAAATATTTCAGTGCTTTTACTAATGCGAATGCCTGTTTTTCCATGATGTTATATTTCAAGGGAGCATCTCTCAGGGATTTGCTAAAGAAGGCAATGGGTTGCTCCTGCCCAGCTGCATTTTTTTGCAACAACACCACAACTATTGTATGTTCTGAGGCAAATGAAAAAATGTAAAAATCTTTGGTGAAGTCAGGGCTTATCAATATTGGTGTTTCGGTTAAGGCCCTTTTAATTAGTTCAAAAGATTTTTTGGCTTCTATAGTCCATTTAACCCCGACCTCCTTTCTTAACATATTTGTGATCTCTTTCAGGAGCTCAGCAAGGTTTGGGATGAATCTTCTCAAGAAATTTATCTTGCCGATAAAGGACTGTAACTCCTTTATGTTTCTGGGGTGACTTATCTGTAGGATTCCTTCGATTCTTTGGGGGTCTATTTTAATTCCTTCTTCGTAAATAATGTGACCTAGTAGTTTTCCTTCCTCTAGACCAAAAAGTGTTTTCTTGGGGTTTAGGGACAAACCATACTTTCTGCATTTGTTGAAAACCTTTCTTAAGTGTGCTAGGTGTTCTTCATCAGATTTAGAATATACTGTTATATCATCGAGATATATGACTATGAAAACACCTATGTCTTCTGAGAAGGCTATGTCCATGGCTCTTTGAAATGTGGCGCCAGCATTCATCAGCCCAAAAGGCATTTTAACGTACATGAAAGTGCCCCAAGGGGTGGTGAAAGTTGTCTTATGTTGATCGGTAGGATAAACCAATACTTGGTTATAACCAGAAAAACCATCAAGTAATGAGATTCTCTTAGCGCCTACTACCTTCTGAAGTATGTGGTCCATTTTGGGCAGAGGGTAGTTATCTTTTAGACATGCCCTGTTCAAGTTTCGGAAATCTATGCAGAGTCTGATTTCACCAGTCTTTTTCCTAACTGATACTAAATTTGAGACCCACTCGGAGTATCGGAGAGATACTATTATCCCGGCATCATACATCTTTTTAATTTCCTTTTCAACCAATGGTAATAATACCGGGTTTATCCTTCTTAACTTCTGTTTAAAAGGTTTTTGATTTTCTTTGAGGGGAATTTTATGTTGGATGATGCTGGTGTCATATAATTTCAAATCCTGGTACCCCCATGCAAACACATCTTTAAATTCTTTAAATAGATTTATGTACCTATGTTTTATGTTAGGTGGGAGGGTTTTGGATAGTTTAATGTTTTTTGGCTCTTCTGGGCTTCCTATGTTGTACTCTTCTATGTCATCCTCTGTAGATTCCATTTTAGGCTTTTTTGCCACATCATTAAAGTCAAACAATTCTTCTAAAGGTGCGAGCCCTCTGGGTATGGTGTCATTTTCGCAGTGTAAGACTTCGAGTTCCCTTTGGTCAATGTCTTCTTCTATCTCCCTGTCACATGGATGGTCTACTAGGTTTAGATTGGTCCACAAAGGTGGATTTAGCTCTTGTTCTTGACGTAGGCTGGGTTTCTTTTCTTCATCTCCTAAGTCTGTTTTGGTTATTTCAAACTCATTCCTAGATTGTAGGAAATCATCAATTTGATCATCATCTTGGAATATTTTCCAATGGTCAAGATTATCCGGTACAGTAGGGCGGTGTTTCACTTGAATGTCATATTGCTCACTCATACATGGTATTTGACTATTGCTTGCAGCGAAGGCGAGCTCATTTGCCAGACTGTTTTGAATCCTAGGGATATAGGTGAGCTCATATTTTTCAAAAGTTTTAAGGATATCCAAAGCTGCATTCCTATATTCTCTCAGTCTTGGGTTTTTTGCCGAATATTCACCTTTGATTTGCTTGATTACAAGCTCTGAGTCTCCTTGAGCTGATATTCTATTGGTGCCTAAGTCTCTAAGCATGTGTAGACCGATGAGAAGGGCTTCATATTCCGCAATGTTATTTGTACATTGGAATTCTAATCTAAAAGAATGCCCTTCTTTAGTATTGTGTATCCAGATGCCTGCTCCTGAACCTGTCTTTCCACAAGAACCATCAAAGCTTATACTCCAAAGAGTTTCTTTTTCACACATGATACTAAGCTGTTTCTCAGGTTTCTTGAGACTTTGGTCATCAATTTCTTCATTCAGTAATGGTTTGGACATGTCTTCATTTTCTTTTATCTTCTTGTTTATATCACCTTCATTGTATAAGATAAAATAATCTAAATTGGAATGAATGGAATAGATGGGGGTATTATTTGGCTTATCCCTATTGCTAACCATGTATTTCATGCGAGTCTCTCGGTATAACCTCCTAGTTTGGTTGAAAACTGGGATAGTAGCGAATGACATATCCATTTGAAGGCTACCTTGTATTTTGGCAGCCCATGCTCTTGATAGTAGCATTCCATACTTGGGTGTGATATCGGCCACTACTACATCCATGACTAAGTTTTTGGCTGGTAGTTGTGTTAGGGAAAAATCTATATTTTTTATCAGACCTAAACATTTGACCTGACTTGAGTCAAAAGAATACAGGTTTTTGTAAGGTTGGGTCACTTCCAGTCCTATGTTTTCCATGACTGCTTTAGGCATGAGGTTATGGGAAGCACCAGAATCTAACATGGCATTATCTAATATTTTGTCCCGTATATTTAAGCTTATATAGAAAGGAGAAATAGATCCTTCTTGGTATTCACCTTCTACTTTAGGGCCAAATAAGAGCTCGGGTTTGTCATCAGTTAAATTCAAGGTATCTGCCTTGCTCTCTAGATCGAGGACTTTGAAGATTTGAGATCTATACCTGTCTACAGTTACTAGCTCAGTAAGGGGTATGGTAATTTTTATTTTGGAAATTTCCCCTTCGAAGCTGAAAGGAGTAGGTAGCTTAGGCAGATTTGTTTCAGCTTTTTCAGACATAACCTTTTCTATGTTCTTAATTTGCTGACTTTGGCTTGGGACTTCTTTTGATATAGTCACCCTTGGGGTTTCTTTGGAGGTACTAGGAGTGTCTGAGCTAGTATTTGTCTGAATGGCCTTACCTTTGTTTTGGTCAGTCCTTTTGGCCTCAATTTTGCTACTATCCATGGTCTTATTTAAGATGTTATCAGAGATTTTGGTATTGTCAGGACTATTCTTTTTGGAATGGTTTTGGTTTTTTTTGCTTCTAAGATTATATTGCCGGTGAGCCTCTATTATGGCATTTTGAAAGTCTATGGCAAGATCGTCGAGATATTCATAGTTGGTCTCATCTTGATTAGGATAACATAACTCTTGTTCTTCCGTTGTGAGGTATACCTCACTTTCATTATCAGACCCTACGAGATTTAGATGACTTTCATCAAGATTTTCTGTATCCCTGTCATCTTCTTCCACATAATTTTCATTGAATGGTGGCCTAATCTGTTGGTCATTTTCCCTTGGTCTGTTTTGGGGCTGCTCCCTCCTAAAGTTCTGGTTCTGGTTTCTGTTTGGAGGGTTTGGCTGGTTGTCCCTAACAGGAGCTTTTTCATTTATCTTTTCCCACATTTTAGCCATGGATTTGACTAAGTCATCTATTCGGGGATCTAGGGAAGGTGATGAAGTGGAGACCTCATCTCTATATGTGACCTTTCTTTCTGATCTAGTTCTAGCTCTTTTTTCAGCTAAGTTGGCATCTCCTTTTATAGCTATTTGTTGCATTTCCTCTAAGGTAGGGGGATCCTTGTCTCTTAAATGATATGTCATGTCCGGATCAAAACCCTCAGGAAATTTTTCCAAGGCTAGACCAAGTGGAGGTTTGAAATGAGGTGGGAGGGAGTTATATACAATGTTGAACCTAGTACAGTAAGCTTGGACACTTTCCCCATTTTCCCGTTTTAGGTTGTTATATTCTGACAGGATTTGAATGGGGTTTCTTCGGATTTCCCACCTATTTCTGAAAACTTGATGTAGTTCTGGAAAATCATGGATACTGTTTGGAGCCAAGCTTTTGAACCATGCTTTGGGTTCACCACCAAGACTTTGGGTGAATATTATCATTCTGACAGTCTCGTCTTGTACCTCTAGGTATTCATAAGCATCAGTCATCCTACTTATATGTTGTTGAGGTGTGGTGGTGTCTTCTCCAGTAAAGTGTGGGATTTTGTCTTGATATTTGTTTGGGAGAGGAGCTAAAGGCGGTGGCAACACCAAAGGTGCGTACCAGGCTGCCATGACTGGAGCTAATGGATGATGTGCAAGATGAGGACTAGTAGGCTGAAATGAAGTGGTTTGAACAGTGGTGATTTGACCAGGTGTGGCGGATGAACTTGGACTAGTGATCTGGTTTTGAGCAGATCTGGGATGATAGGAGCCAAATTGATAAAGAAGCTGGAAATCAGGAGGAGTGGTGGGTGAAGCTTCTCTAATAGGACTCTGTGGTGGGTCTAGGGGTTCAAGATCGTCAAAGTTTATCTTACTATATGATTTGCTTTTGGGAAGAGTTTGTGATGACTCTAATTCAAAAGGTGAATCTAGTAGGATAGTGCGATGTTTAGGTACGGATCTTGTTCTACGGATGAATCTACCAGTAGCTAGATGATCAGTTTCGGAAGCTTGCCACAGAATCTTTTCTGGGTCATCTACTATGATAGGGGGATTTGGGTCTGGATGAGCTCTGGTATTAATTCTTCGTGAAGCCAGATTTTAGATCCAGAGTTTAAAGAGAATGGTATTGGGGAATGTTTTGGATGAGTGGTTTTTCTAAAGCTTTACTAAGGTGAAGGATGGTCAAAATAAAAAGGATGGATTAGTGGAGTCGCCAGGTGGAACTGGGTTGTTGTTGTGAAGATAGCTATGGTCCACCACCAGTAACTAATCTGAGAATGTTTTTGGATTTTCTGAGTTTTATGTGCAGCCTATGGTTTGTTAAAGTATCCTAGACTTGTTTCAACACTTTGCTAGGGTGATGAGAATAAAAAGAGTTTACTCTAAAAAACAGGTCGAGGGACTGCTTGCTTGTTTTTGGTACCTAAAGGACCAAAGAGTCTATAAGAGTTTGTTGGACTATTATGTACTCAGTGTCCCACCATCTCCCGCTATGCTAGTGAGTGATGGGGTAGGTCTATCGGATAGTAGCCTAGAGTTTTGAAAAATAGTAAGGCTTACTAGAAGTTAGTGGAGTCGCCAGGTGGATTGTCAGTTGTTTTGAGGTATATGTGTATGGTCCACCACCAATACTGACAAAAAGCCAATCTAAGGGAGTTTTTTGGGGTTTTTCTGAGTTTTATGTAGTCTTGAGGTTTGGAAGAGTGTCCTACAACTGAGTCATCATTTTGCTAGGATGGTGAGACAACCAGATTCTACTCTTCTAAGTTTGACTGAGATCTTGAGAATTCCTAAGGGATACCTAGGATGTTTTGACTCAAAGTCCCACCGTGATCGCCATTATGTTAGAGTGGCGATGAGGTGGCTAAAGGCGAGTATTCTTGAAAATAAGGGACTTATAGAGTTCTAAGGTGTCCTTAGATTGTCACTAACTCAAAGTCCCACCATGATTGCCATTATGTTAGTGAGCGGTGGGATAAGTCAGCTAGCTAATATTCTCAAAAGTCTCTAAAGATTAGGGAAACTAAGTTTGTTTATCACTCAGAGTCCCACCGTGATCGCCATTATGTTAGTGAGCGGTGGGATAAGTCAGCTAGCTAATATTCTCAAAAGTATCTAAAGATTAGGGAAACTAAGTTTGTTTATCACTCAGAGTCCCACCGTGATCGCCATTATGTTAGGGTCCCGTGATTTGGCCGATTGGCTAGCCAAATGACGATGTAACATCAAACCAAGCTTTGGAGCCCAAGGACCTAGCCTTCCTGGACTCAGAGAGGGCTCTCTCTATATGTGCAAAGGATGTCGGTGTGTTTGCTTAGGGTATTCTGATATTAGGCTAGTTATGAAGTGTGTTTTTTGGTTTTTAGTTTTTAAGTTTTGCGAGGGATAAAACTGATCAAATACATAAACTGGATAACAAGATGTAGATAAATTGGGCTATGGGGTCAAACAGGTCAAGGAAGCTATGAGGTGATGATGTAAGGCTGCTGTAGGGCCGATTTGATTCACGGTAGAAGGGATCTTTGGGAAAAATGGATTAAATGGACAACAAGTTGGTGAAAGACAAGGGATTTCAAGTGTAACTAGTTGATAGCAGACATAAACATTTTATAGCAAGACATTAATCATGTTAAATTTAACTATGAGCTAATTAATACATAGAAATCAAACATTCCAGCCATACATAGAGGTATAAGACCCTCTAACTTCGGGAAAGGGCTATCAGACTTTGGGGAAAACACATAAGACAGACTAACAACTCATAAAATACGCCGGAACGCCTAAACATAGTCTCTAAGTCATTAGGCACTTTGACAAACAAGATTTCATAGTCTTAGGCAAAGGGCTAGATCGGGACTAGGCCTCCTTGGTTCAACAAGATGATCAACAAATCAGTCAAAGAGAAAGTTTTATGGACATAACTATGAACAGCTTATAGGTAGGTAGGGCACACCATACATCCTACTCAACATGCATAGAACTTGTAAATAAAACTAGTAAACATTATCCTTAGGTTACTAAAGAGCAGTTAAGAATTCTTTAGCATGACAAAGGAAGAAGAAAACATCAAGCTATGAAGATTCAGGAATTTTGAGGTGCCTCCATGGGCATATCTCAAAACTAATCTCTACTGATCTATAGCAGCAAGAAGCATGGATTATGAATGAAAACTAGAAGACAAAAAACATAGTAAGAAAAACTATACCATTCTACCATGTCATGGAATCCATCACCAAACCTTCATCACTCCTCAAAAGCATCCAAGAGGCAGTCCAAAAATCATAACTCAAGTGTATTCATCAAAGCTCATATGACCAATGTATTAATTCTTCTCTCAAGTTTCAGCCTCTGATTTACAATGAAAACCATGGAATAAATAGGCTTGAGGGAGGAAAACCTCATGGAGCAACTCGCTATCCCATTGGCCAAGTCAAAATATCTAAACTTGTCCTTGAGGCTTTGCAAAGCCCAAGGCACAAAATATCCCATAAAATATCTAAAAAACTGCTAAAAACGGAAATTATATTGACTTTACATCATTTTCCAATGATAAAAATAGCTTAACGCACATTTGGGAAAAGCAGATTTTTGAAGTTCAAAAATTACAAAAATACTTCATATTTATGCCTGAAAAAGGTCCCCTGACTTGCTGGATGCAATAGGCAGCCTTCCCCATGTTTAAATGAGGCTCATGAGGGCTTGCTGGAAAGCTCTCTGTGTCTACTTTCCGGCGCAATTGAAACCATCTCAATCCGAGGCCTGGAAGTCATCCAAAACTGTACCTGTGTGTAAAAACCCAGAAAATAGCAGACTGCTGATATGGCGGGCAGAATGTGCAAAAAGAGGGTATTTTTCGCCAATTTGAGGGGGCGAATGATCTCCAAATGCCTTGAAAATCGCTGGAGACCTGCTCATGGAATTATGGCATCCATCGGTATCATCCTACTCCCTTGACAACTCATCAAACTGAAATGGCGAAATTATGAGTTTTCGGCCAAAAACCCAAAAAATGCCAAAAAACAAAAAGTTGCTGAAAAAGGCCCAAAATTGGCATGCATGACCCTCAAGGGTCCATAGCAACATGCTCCGAAGCTGATGCCAAAATATTAAGGGCTGATATGCTTTTCCCTTCTTTTCGTGCCTGGCGCCTCCCTTTCAACTTCTTCAATTTCTCTTGTGCTACCTTTAATTTTCGCCTGGCGAACTGATTTAGCTTCTGAAAGTGAAGAGTCCTCTTTCTTTGTAGCTCAAGATCCCTGTTCACCTTCTCAAGCTTCATTTCCAAATGCTTGTTAGCCCTCTCAAGCCATGCTTCTTTGTTTTCCTCAATTTCCTGCTCAAGGAGGGCAGTGAGAGGAAAGGCTTGGAAATGGGCTTGTTCTTCTGCTCTTTGCTTTTCCAAGGCTCTTCTAAGCCCGATGGTCCTAGGCCTCTTCCGCCTAGGCTGGTCTTCCTCCTCTTCATCATCAAACTCACCAATGAGCTCTTCAATTCTTGCTTGCGCCTTTTCTGCCTCTTTCTTATACTTAATTGCCCTTGCCTCATAAATAGCTGCATGAAACTTCATCTGTTTGTTTTCAAACTCCAAGAAGTGGTTGAAATTCCTCGCCCTTTGAAGATCTTCTTGTAATACCTCAATTTGCCCCTCTTTGTGAATGAGGAGGTTTTCAAGGATGCGGGCCTCATTATCACTGTCATCGCTTGGGATAGGAATGACAGCTAATTCACCTCCATGCTTGGCACTTTCTCCAACTATGCTTTTGCCTTTGAAAGCCAATCTGGCGCTTTTCCTCCTTGGCAAGCTAGAAGGTGTCTTTTTGGGCAATTTCCTATTGCTAGGAACAATCTTTGTCACTGTTAAGGTGGCAGCTTTAGCTTGCTGTTCTTCCTCAATATCTTGTCCAGTTTGTGGCTCAAAAGGTGTTTCAATTTCCTGCCCAACTTGCTGCTCCTCAACTGCTGTCTGCTGTTGTCCCTCATCCTGTATCTGCTGCTGTCCCTCATCATGTATCTGCTGCTGTCCCTCAATATCCAACTGCTGCTGTCCCTCAACATCCAACTGCTGCTGTCCCTCAACATCCAACTACTGCTTTTCACTGCCTTCTCCTTCTCCCTGTTGTTCACTGCCCTCTCCTTCTCCATGTTGACTTGACTGCCCAGTAGTCGTTCTGAGTCTTCTAGGTGTAGGCCTACTAGACAAAGGCACTGGGCGATGGACAGGCTGAGTAGGAGACACATGAACAGGAGGGACAGTGGAAAAATCTGAATGGCTGATGAATAAATCCCATGAAACCCCTTTCTTCTCTAGCTGGTGTAAGAAGATAATCTTGATCAAGGAATGATGAAAGAGAGAAGGGATTTGCTGAGTGGAGCCTTCTTTTGGATAGTAGATGCCATTTTCTCTATGCTTTTGGACAAAAAGTAAGGAAGGTTTAGTTGCCTGCTTCTGGTAAAATGCATCAACAAGCGGACATGGTAGGCATAAATTCGATTAAACCTCCCTTCACAAGTGAAATATCTCATTATGGCTTTCATCAGTGGAGCATAGCTATCAAGAAGATAGAAAAAAGGGAAAATAGCAGTGATAGTTTCCCTATGTTCAGGCTTGATGAAAGGTTTATAATCCTCTAAGTCAAGATGGGCTTGTTTAAACCACTTTTCGCCATGATACGGGATCTTGGTAGCCTTGGACACATACCTTGGAGAAATTTTGAAATCAAGACCCGCCAATTGGAAGTGTTTTTCTTTGAATCTCAAAGCGCACAAGTGTGTTAATGGCGAAAAACTCTTGACTTCTTCTATCTTCTGGAAGAAATCAAGACATCCTACTTCATGGAAATTGAAAAGCACAGATGGGTGAGCATTGATTTCTTCTGTGGAGATAGGCTCATATCTCTTATGTGGACTGCTCCTGTGGTCTTGCTTTGGAGGCATTCTGACTTGAACAAGCTTTGGAAGAGGCAAACTGCCTTCACTGTATGTAAAATGCTCTTCTGGATTGAAACTGTGGCAATATGTTGTTTGGACAGATAGACAATGTGGTTAGGATAGATTGCAACAATGTTTCTTTGAATAAACAACCTCTGCTCTCCTTAAAACCAACCCTTCACCTCTGGATGCACCTCAGCCAGGCAGGTATCTCAATGGGTTCTTATACCAAAGATGAGGCAAACTGTTGTGTAGATTTCCTGTGCATAGTATTGAAAAAATCACTTTTCTTGTGGATTTGTTAGAGGCCAATCAGCACTTGTATTTGTGTCTCCAAGACAAAACTCACATATTAAAACCCTGTTCTTCAGAAAGTGGCCCTACTCACCCTTAGAATATCTCTGTCAACAGATTTCTATAGAAGAGACCATACAGTGAAAGAAAAAAGGAGACTTAGGTTAGGTGAAATATCAGTGCACAGTGTTTTTAGGAAACACACCCTTTACTTGTGAATTTTAAAGATCAACCACCCCATTTATATCTCTGCCTCCAATGTTAAATTCTCATCAAAAAGCTCTGCCCTTTAGTGTCCTGTTCACCTTTGGAAAATCTCTGTCAATAAATTCACAGTAGTGAAAAAGAGGGGCAGATTTCTTAGAAGGAGCTTGCTGTGAGAAGTGCTTTGATTACCCTGTTATTATGAGTTTTGAAATGCCACTCAATACCTCTTACTCCTTTCCATGGTAACTTTTGGAATCATTAAAAACTTCGCCCTGTATAAGTGTGCCAACAGTCCACTAATCTTGCATCTCTTGCAAACCACCATACATATGTTTAGACTGTCAACACACAGGACTGGAGCAAAAAATGACAGAGTTTTTTTAGAAGACTACACAGTTTTTGGCAAAAACTATGTGAGTTCTCTTTTTTCAAAACAAATATGTCAAAATCCCTTTTACTGGTTGCATTTCACTGTTTTAATAATGTGGAACTGCTTTGAGGACAATGTGGAAAGTTTCTCTTCAGACCTAAACGCTATCTCTCTACAACAAAATCTCCTTTTAATCAAAACACAGATCTTTATAGGAAAAGTCTTTGACCTTTGATGTTTGTGAAAGTAGAGGATCCCTGATCCTTTTAAAATGAAAACATCTTGTTCTTAGTTTCAAAACCATTTATTTCCTATAGGTGCCTTTGAATGACACAACCATCATTTTATCACATTTCAATACTTCAGATCACCGTGTAGAAAGGACTGTTTTTAGCTATAATGACAAGGTCAGAAGGTTTTGAAAGTTTTGAAAACTAGGACAGGCCACCCTTTAATTCGATCTTGACCTTGCTAGACAGCTTTCTTAGCATATATGTTTGATATATAAACAAGGTCTAACTCAGCAGCTTTGCTCTAACCTTTTCTCTCACACTGTAGTTCGAAACAAGCTTTTAAACCTTCTTGTCACTTAGCAAAACCTTGAAATCGATGGGGGAATATATAAAAATACCTTCAAATTTGATGAAAACCCCTTGGGAGAGGGCTGGAGTAGTACCGAAAACCGTCAAGCATGCGCGGCACTCTTTGAAGAAAGAACGGCGCGCAAAAACTGACTCGGGCGGCCTGTCGGGTCGGCCTGTCGGGTGGCGTACAGGCACGTCGCTTGTTTGTACAGGCGCGTCGCGCCAATACTGACCGTCAGTATAAACGCCCTCCCAGGCGCGTCGCGCGTGTTTCCAGGTGCGTCGCTCGGCGTTCAACAGGGCTCGGCTCTGCAAATTTACCTGAAAATTGTTGCTTTGGTGCTAGGGAGGCACGGGGTTTTGTTTTTAGTTTTGAATTTGAAAATATTTCCCTCGACCTTACTCTCTTATGTCATTTCAAAACAAATCTTCAACGGTCTTAAACTTTGAAAAGTAACGTTGGTTTTCAACTCTTTTTTGTTTTCAAACTGTGGCCTTGTCATTTTGAATATGTATATAAACTTGAACAATGACTCTGTTTAGGGCCGATCCTTTCGGGTCTTTTTTTTGAAAATGTGACCTTTGCTTACTAATATATCAAAGAGCCTATGGAGTGCCTCTGCCACTTGGTGAGAAGATAGATTTAAACCCTTTGATTTTCAAATTTAAAAATGTCTTTTCCAGCTGCTACAAAGTGACAAGGCCTCTCCTCTTAAATGCCGAGTGTCCTTCAAATCTATTTTCTGACTGCGAGGTACAAGATGTAGTTGTATTTTATTATGCTCTATTCACCTTCGTATATTTAAAAAGGAAATTTTCTTTGATACCTCTTTTACTCAAAATGCACTGATATGGCACCCTTTCCCTTTTATGATGAACATGCCTAAACTTGTCTTAAAATCTTTCTCCAGAAACTGAAAATAGGCCAGATCACTCCTGTATTTGATGAACCTGTAGACTGACTTGTAGGACCCCCTGGTTGCAGAAGAATTTGAAATAGCAACCTCAGTCTTCTTGGATCTTTGATTTAAGAAAAACTTATCCTTTCAACACACAATCTTGCTTATAGGTGTATTATCTGTGCCACATCTGTCCTTTGGAATGATGAAAAATATGCATTTGTTCCAAACTCCCAAAACTGACAATCTATCAAACCACTTCTTTGTCCACTTATAGCATTGTATACCTATTCATAATCCATTCTATAGCTCAACTTTGACCACTGTTTTACCTTCTTAGTGATAATCTAAAGAAAATCAATCAGAATGTGTCAAAGAGCATTTTGACAAACCTTGGTGACTGCTTTGTCATTTAACAGGAGATGGCCTGTGTTCTTCCAATGTGTTTGATAATTGCTGCTTCCAGGTGATTTACAAGTTCCTTTTTGGATTGTAAGTGCTATATTCTAGCTTGCATCCCTTCATACCATATTTTCTCTGGTGTAAAGACCTTTAGATTTCTTCCTTTGTCTCTTTCCACTGTCTCTTAGATCAATCAGTCTTTAACAACATCCAAGGCTTTGGCCATCTGCTCATACATGGAGGAGGCTCTTCATCAGGTAAGGTATTTGAAGGTTTTTTTACAAATCTGTTTGACACAGCTTTTCTCTGGATGTGATGGTAAGTAAACTACTTAAAAAAAATCAATACTAGCATATCTTCTTGCAAGCATCACTGTGTTTCAACAAAAAACCTAGCCAAAGTGACACTGTCTCCCTGCACTGCTCTAAGGGTGACTGAAATTTCATCATTTGCTTTGGTCATCTCCTGACAAATTACTTGAAAGATAGTCTCTGTGACTATGGAGGTCAGTGCTTTTTGAACAACCAAGAACTTTCTTTCTGCCTGTGTAATGGCATTTTTGTCAGCATCTCCTCAATTTGATCTTGTGGAAAACAGGTTGCTTAAGATTGGAATGTTTACTGATGACATGCTTTTCTAAAGTTCTACAATTCACATGATTTGAAAGCTTCAGATGACCTCCTTTATCAGACCAGACTCTTTTTCCTTTGAGTTAGCATATTTCAAACTCTATTCCTGTTATGATCATCACTCACATTCATAAAACCTGGAGATATGGTTTCACTGTTCAGTAAAAGGAAAACCTGGACTTTTGCAATCTTCAAAGTCAATACTGGCCAGCGCCCTCTGCTTGTGGATGAAGGAGGCGCTCTAACCCTCTGCTTGTAAATGAAGGAGGTTCTGGGCCATGACAATTTACCAGTTTGCTGAGACAGTGGTGTCCCTTTCTTACTGTGATTTTCATGCTGGAAAGAGCTGTAAAGTCTGGATGAGTAGCTTTCTGTTTTGCAGACATATCTCAGGCTCAAGTTACATTTAGAAGCAGCTGTTCCTCTAACTGTAAATTCAAGAATTTACTCCATGAGATGAAATTATATTTCCTGCCTTTGTAGAAACCATAGAACACTGTGAAAAACCTAATAGTCAGCTTGAGATTGGGGTTTATGCAGTGCTGAGATCTAGGGGATGTGAGTGGCGCGACTTAGAGCTGTTTGTCAATTTCATTTGCAGAGTGGGAGGTCATTCATGGTTGGTCTGTAGCAGATGGAGGCTTTTTGGCTTTTTGATGATTGCCAAGGGTGAAATGTCTTAAAGCGCCACTTCCTAACATAGGGGAGACTTTTGAAACAGATATGGATTTTCCTTTTAAAACTGATGGGCAGACTAATAAGGCTGAAGCTGAATAGGATAGTGACAATGAGGTTTTGATTTCGACAGGGGTAGACTGAAAAGTAGAAGGGCAAAAAAAGTTTTTAGGAGGGTTTTCTAAATGACATATTGACATAAGGAAAACAGTTTCTAGAAAACTCAGCTATAGATATAGTCATCACTAACATGTAAAAAAAAAAATACTGATGGCTAACACATCTTAATTAATGGATAACTAAAATATACATGCACCAAATTTAGCACTATGGTCCCACCCTAGTGTCTGTTCTCCTTGGACCTCCTGGTCCCACACCATGTGTGGGTGCTGAAATTTATTATTGAATCTCAACACTCCCTGTCAACAAGAAAGGGATTATCCTTCAACCCGATCATGCCTATATGGTATTCAAATTTTGTCATGGTGAGCACCTTCGTCATAATATCTGCATCCTGATCTTCCATGGGAATGTAATGAAGCAACATTATTCTCCTCTACACACTATCTCTAAGATGATGGTATGAAATATTTATATGCTTGAACCTACCATGAAAAACATGATTATTCGAGATTTTAATGCAACTCTAATTATCAGAATGTATCACTGCGTATCCATTTGAGAACCAAACAAACCAATCAAGATCTTTCTCATCTAGATAGCCTCGTATGAAGCTTGACGTGCTTCCATGTACTCTGCTTCCGCTGAACTGAGTGCCACATATCTTTGCTTCCTGTTGTACCAATAAACTGGTGTCGATCCTATGTTGAAGATCCCTCCTGATTGTTTCGAGAAATAATACCCTAAAGGTATTAGGTTGATAACCTTCATAGATTAGGGGCATGCCATCACAAGAAGGACTCACTAAACCAATATTTATGCTAATAACTAGAAACTACAGGCTACAGAACTTACCTGGATATCCCTTGGTTGAAGTAGATCTCACGGGGTGCAAACCCCCTGCAACACTTTGTGCTCCAAAATATGTAAACCAACAAAGAATGAACACAAAATCCTAGCTGTACAACATATATATGCTCTATATGTCAATGGAAATAATGTATAACATCATAAAAGAAATATTAAATGTTCAATTAATGATCATTATACATGTATAAAATATAATTGACACGTAAACATCAGGAACAAGATTGCTTCTTCTATTATTAATGACATTTACAATACGTAAACATGAAGATATCACCTGAAATCTTCCATGGCTTTCGAGCATACCATGCTCTAGATCCGCCAAGCCCTAGCCTCTGAATATTTCTTCCAAGGTGAGTGCACAATGGATGCCATATAAGGTGATGAACATCTCAAGGAAACAAGGGTTTCCTGAATATTATCTGGGAAGTGCAGGAGGCACGAGAATATATCAGACTTGGATAACGATCCAACATTGTATAATATCTATATTTATCTCTCTCTTCCTTCTTTATGCCATTCCCTTGAGGGGATTTTATACTCCCTCAAACTAGTTTTTTACAGTTGGGAACAATTAGGCCATGGGCTGGGGTGGTTAAGTTACTGGAACAACCATAAACCCCACCTCAAAATAGGGAATATATATATATATATATATATATATATATATATATATATATATATATATATATATATATATATATATATATATATTGAATGATTAAAATGGCATACACATTTCTCTATGAATGGACTCGTGTGTATATGCGGAAAAGTCTAGGCAGAGTTGCGCATGGGTTTTAAGACACTGTTTTTTGAGAAAATGTCCAAGTCTGAAGGGAAGGGGTGCCCAAGGCCAAATAATAGAACATCAAGTATGATATGGGGATAAATGATGCTATAACAGATGCCCCCTAATATATGAGGTCAGAAGGGGTACATGATGGCCGAAATGTATTATGTGCAACCCACTAAATGAAGATGAAGACTTGAGACTGTTGACATGTGTTGTCCTTGATGGCAAACCACCTGATGAAGTTTGTCTTGACCTCATGAACTTGGTAAATGATGTAAATATGATATGAAGTGATGTTTGTTAGCAATATGATGCTAAGTGTTGTCCTTGAATGGCAACCCACTTGATGAAGATGATGTCAACTTACTTGATGAAGTTGTGCTTGATAGAATATGTTCTTGATGAAGTAAATCTGATGTATCTACAGTGTGTATAGAAGGCAATGAAGAAAGGAATTCAGCATGTGCTAAATCTTGATGAAAAGAGTATGTCTCTAGGCATACGCGGATTTGACGAAGGGAAGTCGCGTATGCACGCGGGAATCAACGTGCCAAGTCGCGTATGGGAAAAAGCGCTCTTAAAGTGAAAAACTAGGGGTAACCACCATGGTATTGACCCATTGTATTGGGTAATGATTCGTCTAAATAACCCCGTCCAGGAATACCATCGAAAGAAATGTGGTTTTGGCTCATGGTATTGAAAAAGGGTAAACCTATATAAGGAGAAGAAATTCATTGTGCAAATCATGAGTGTGGGTGCAAGATGTCTGAGCTTGAATGAATACTTCTCTCTGAAGTATATCTGAATGGAAAGGGTTACAGTTGAATGAAAGATCTGAATTTATGATGCACCGATGAAGGAGTGATGAAGAAGGGGATCTAGATCTGTATTGTACTTGTATTTGCTAGATCTGTTTATGGAATAGTTAGATCTGTGATGAGGCGAACATCTAGGCGAACATCTTTCTGAGGTAAAGAGTAAAATATGAAGTGATGTATCTGTTGTGAAGAATTGAAATGACATTTAAGTTTGAAGAACCATACGCTAGTTAGCCGAAGAGGAAGCGTGTATATACGCGGCTTCACTGAAGAGAAAGCGCGTATGCGCAATAAAATTAGCTCTGTAATTTGTACTGAAGTATACGCTGGTTTATGTGGACGGAAGCGCATATATACGCGACATCAGAGAAAGTAAAGCGCGTATGCAAAATAGAGTTTGCTGAAGTCTGTGGTAAGAAATGTCTGATTTGTTCTGCTGGTTTACTGATATCTGTCAGCAAGTTATATGCATCTGTTTCATGGTTGACTGTGCTTAAAAGTATGGAAAGGGTCCAGTCTGAAAATATGATGAAATGTGGCCTGCAAGTGGTGTCCTAAAGGAAGCTTTGGATCTAGTGTGAAAATTGATGAAACGTGGTCCATAGAGGTGCTGAGGGTTGTAGCCTTTAGTCAGGGGGTTGTAGCTCCCTTCCAGGTGAGGCTGGTAAACGAGATCAGGGGGTCGTAGCTCCCTTCCAGGAGAGGCTGGTAAACGAGTCAGGGGGTTGGAGCTCCCTTCCAGGAGAGGCTGGTAAACGAGCGCAGGTGGGTGCCTGCGTGCTGGTAGAGTCTGCACCAACACATATGTTGTAAGATGTTTTCTCTATAATAAAATATTGAAGGCTGAGCAACGGCAGCGGTGGTTTTCTCCCGACTTGGGTTTCCACCTAAAAATCCTGGTGTTCATGTGTGATGCTTTGTGTGTTGGTTTACTCTGTTCTTACTGCATATGTTTACTGTTTATTAAACATCTGATGAATGAATGATGGAATGATTTAAGTGAAGAACTAATGACATAATTGGATATCTGTGTATACGCGAGTTTCACAAAGCGTATCCGTGTATATACGCGAGTCTGTTTCAGGAAAGTAGCGTATGGGTTTTAGAAGAAAGAAAAAGTAAAATTTTTGAATATGCAGTAAATACTGATTCACCCCCCCCTCTCAGTATTTTTCCCAACAATTGGTATCAGAGCAGGTCCTTCTGCAGAAGCTTGATCGCTTGAAGGAGATCCGTCGCAATGGGAAGTCATGAAGGAGTAATGTCTATAAAGACACCTCTATTCAATGGAAGCAATCTGATATTCTGGAAGGTACGAACAAAAGCATATCTGCAAAGTCTTGGTGCAGATGTATGGGCAATCGTGGAAGAAGGCTATCAATATCCGGCAAGTATTCCAACTGATGCGGCTGAAAGGAAGAAGTATGAAATCAATGCCAAAGCAGTAAATGTCTTATTAGGAAGCATGTCTGAATCAGAATTTGCTAAAGTGATGCAGCTACATTTAGCAAAAGAAATATGGGACAAAATCATTCTGAGCTATGAAGGAGATACAAAGGTAAAAAGTGCAAAACTCCAAACTCTTAGAATTGAATATGAAAATTTGAAGATGCATAGTGATGAAAGTGTTGCCAGTTTCTTTCTTCATCTAGATGATATTGTAAATCGGATGACAAATTTGGGTGAAACCATAACCGATACTACTCTGGTGGAAAAAGTCTTAAGATCCTTGACTTCAAAATTTGACTCTAAAGTTTCAGCTATTGAAGAAAGGCAAGATCTGCAAACTCTTACTATTGTTCAATTACATGGTATTCTCACTGCTTTTGAAATGAGACAAGGAGGTCCTTCTCAAATCAGAGAAGCTGCTTTTAAGGTATCTGCAAGAGGAAAAGAAAAGGAAGTTGTCAAAGAATCTAGCTATATATCCGAAGAAGAAGAAGCGAATTTTGTGAGAAAACTCCAACTAGGTACTGGAAGATTCAAAGGTAAGCTTCCCTTCAAATGTTTTGAGTGTGGAAAAGTTGGTCACTATGCTGCTAAATGTCCTTATAGAGAAAAACATGGTAAAGGGAAACAATTTGAAAAGAGGAAAAGTTATTATGCAAATGAAGGTGATGATGAAGTGTCCAGTAAAGATGAAGAAGAGTCTGACCATGATCTGAAAGTGCTCATGGCAAAGAAGCAAAAGAAGAAGGCTACTCGAAGCAAGAAAATATCTCAGAAATCATGTATAGCAGAAATTGAAGAAGATGAATCTGATAGTGATTTGGGTCCTTGTAATCTTCTTTGTGCAAGCAATGGTGTAGAAAGTGAAAGTAAAGTTGTGGATCTAGAACAAGCTATCAAGATCAAAGTTGAAGAACAACAAAAGGAAATTGATAAGAAAGATTCTATCTACAAAGAGATGATCTCTCAAATGAAAGATCAAATAGAGATGTTGAATGGACAGGTGGACAAGTATCAAAGGTTTCATACTTATGCATCCAATTGAATTAAAGAACTAGAAGCAGAAATCAATGATCTAAATGCAGATATCAAAAAATCAAGCAAGAAGAATGAAGGACTTGAAGCTGTAATCATATCTCTGCAAGCAGATCTTGAAGCATCAAGTAAGAAGAATGAGGAACCTCTACAATCATTTGAAAAGAAAGGACTTGAAGCAGAAATCATCTCTCTCAAAGAAGATCTGGAAAGATCAAATAAGAAGAATGAAGAGCTGCAACAAACATGTGAAGAAAACGAAAATTGGTTGAAAGAAGAGATTCTAAATCTGAAGGATCAAGTAGAAGATGGAAGAAGGAAAGAATAAAGTATGACAAAGCAATGTCAAGCCTTGGAGGTTGAGGTAAACATTCTCAAAGGTAAATTAGAAGAAAAGGTTAAACTTTTGAGGTTTCAAGATAGTACTAACATTTTGGACAATATTTTGAGTAATCAAAGGTCTCCTACTATCAAACTTGGTCTTGGTTTCCATGAAACTGTTAAAGGAGAATCTAGCTCACAAGGAAGTGCAAAAACCTCAGAGGATGTCAATACAAAACCTGAAGCGTTGAAAGACACAAAAGGTCAACCAACCATGATGAAATCTCAAAGGAATTCATTCAAGAACGTTGAATGTTTTAAATGTCATAATTATGGGCATATTGCAGCTAATTGCAGGAGCAGATCACTTTAGCCTCAAACTAACAGATCCTACATGGAAAGGTACTCTGGTTTCTTCAAGGGATATTGTTTTTCATGTAACAAGTATGGACATAAAGCAGCTGATTGTAAAAGGAGGAAGATTAGAAATACGCATTATGATTCTTATGCTTATGTTTCTGGACATATGAGATGTTATTCTTGTAACAAGTATGGACATGTAGAAAAGGAATGCAGGTTGAACAGATATGAGAAATTGGATAACTTCCAGCGCACAAATAGAAAGTTCAAACAAATCTGGAAAAGGATGGAGGACCGATCAGAAACGTAGGGAATTCTGACCCTACTGCAGTCATCCGCTTCTGAAGCTTACTTCTCTGATTGACTGCAGGAATGATGTGGGATACATTATGAGATTTAGTAATGTATCGTCACAGGGGGAGCAATGCATGATGTCTTTCATGATTGATTTGATTATTCTGGTTATATGTATTTCTGACAGAGCATCTGATATGAAGAAGACAGGTACAGGAAGTACAAGTTCACAGGGAGATGAAGGAATGTGAAAATTTTCTATGCTTCACTTTCCATACGCGGGTTCTATTAACAAAAGTCAGGTATACACGCAAGTTCCAGCAGAAACAGTCGCGTATGCATTGATGATAAGAGAATTTATATGATAGCTGAAGATCTGGAGCAGAGGTTCAGGGGGAGCATCAGTCTGACTGTTAATAACTGTATTATTGACTCAATATCAGCTTATTTTCTTAGTTCTAAATAATGATGATATGATACATGGTTTCTTATGTTGAAGACTGTGGATGAGTCCTGTTTTCTTTTTAATGAAGGGTATTCATTGTTGAGATGAAAGTCTTATAATTCAGAGATAAGGGCAGTTCATGCAGAGATTGTTGATGATGACTTGCTGATGAACGTATTCAAGCTGCACAAGTTAAGAAGGAGCACTGGTTCAGGGGGAGCAGCAGGTTGAATACTAATGATTGCATTGTTGGCAATATGACTGCTTATTCTTTGGTTTTTGTGATACTCATGCTCAAATAATGATGACTTGGTACATGGTTTATTATGATGAGATTGTGAGCCCTGGTTGCTGATAAGTATCTTTTGTGCTCACACATGGATGAGTTGGATGTCGTTTGATTCAGAAATAAGAATAGATCATGCAGAGTTTGTTACTATGGTTGAGATCTTTTGCCTACATATGTTACTTCATGGTAAATCTTGAAGATCTTGATGATATTGGACCACATGGATGATTTCTTGACACATATTTGAAGATGTTGTTCTGGTGTGATAATCTCTCTTGGAAAGATTGTATTGATGATGCAAAGAATCTGAAGGCTTGCTCACTAATGTGTTTATGCTACAACCGTTGGATGACGCTTGAAGACACAACTACACTATAGTCCAAGGAAGCATTCAAATATCCCAGAAAGAAGTTGAACACTGTCCTTTTCTCACAGAGGATCAGATCTGGTTAAAATTTAGAAGATGGCATTGGATACACGGATTTCCTGAGACACAGTCGCGTATATACGCAAGTTCATGCACAGAAAACCGTGTATGTCTGATTGCTGACAAATTTCTGTTTGGGGTCAACTTTCTTCAGCATAGCTGCAGTGCTGTTTGGTATCTCTGATACTATTTGGTATCTCTGGTGGTGTTCCAGTTCTCATAATTCTATTTCTAATGTTTTGATAAAGATGCCTTGATGATTTGTTGGTAAAAGTGTTTAGGATGCACAAACTAAGGGGGAGCCTTAGTCATATGGAAAGGTTGCTTGGATGCACAGATTTAGGGGGAGCATTAGCTTTGCTGAGTATAATGCACTGTTGGCATTATGATGGTTCTGATACATGTTCTCTTTCTTGAGGACTTTCTGGTGTTGGTTATGAAAATTCATATTTGTAACTTGGTGAAAAGGTCTTGTTGAGACCCATAATGTAAAATTGTAATATTCAGTCATGTAAGGACTTGTCAAATTTGTAAACCCACTTGGTTGGGTAGCTGAGTCAAATTTTGTAAACCCACTTGGTTGGGTAGTTGTATTGAACTGTGTAAACCCACTTGGTTGGGTACTTGAGTCTCATATGTAAATTCACTTGGTTGGATATTTGTTATAAGTATGAGTCTTTGGTGATAGGAAGTTCATAGAGTCATGTACTTTATTGAAAATATGTTTGAAGATTCAGCATGAACTCAGGGGGAGCTTGGTCACTTCAGTATTCATCAGATCTGCAGAACGCTTCTTCCACATGAGGAGAGTATGTTGGTTTTGATCCGCCCTTTTCCCTTGATGTCAAAGGGGGAGAGTGACATGGTGTTTGAATGAAGAGAAAGAATGGTGTCAAAAATGGAGAGAGTGACATGGTGTCATTGTATTCTTAATGTGCCTATCTGTTGTGGTAACCAAACACCATCGTGGTTGCCATCAAGTCCAAAGGGGGAGATTGTTGGCAATATGATGCAGAGTGTTGTCCTTGATGGCAACCCATTGAATGAAGATGAAGACATGAGATTGTTGGCATGTGTTGTCCTTGATGGCAATACACCTGTTGAAGTTATCCTTGACTTGATGGACTTGGTAAATAATGTAAATCTGATATGAAGTGATGTTTGTTAGCAATATGATGATGAGTGTTGTCCTTGAATGGCAAGATGATGGCAACTTACTTGATGAAGTTGTGCTTGATAGAACATGTCTTGATGAACTAAATCTGATGTATCTACAGTGAGTACATAAGGCAATGAAGAAAGGAATTCAACATATGATAGATCTATGATAAAAAAAGTATGTCTCTAGGCATACGCGGATTTGCCTAGGGGAAGTCGCGTATGCACGCGGGAAACAACGTTCCAAGTCACGTATGGGCAAAAGCGTTCAAAAAGTGCAAAACCAAGGGTAACCACCATGGTATTGACCCATTGTATTGGGTATTGATTCGTCTAAATGACCCCGCCCAGGAATACCATCGGAAGTAATGTAGTTTTGGGCTCATGGTATTGAAAAAGGGGCCCGTGGTATTGAAGGCTCATGGTATTGTTTTGGCTCATGGTATTGGAAAAGGGGCCCGTGGTATTGAAAAAGGATAAACCTATATAAGGAGAAGAAATTCATTGTGCAAATCATGAGTGTGGGTGCAAGATGTCTGAGCTTGAATGAATACTTCTCTCTGAAGTATATCTGAATGGAAAGGGTTACGGTTGAATGAAAGATCTGAATGTATGATGCACCGATGAAGGAGTGATGAAGAAGGGGATCTAGATCTGTATTGTACTTGTATTTTTTAGATCTGTTTATGGAATAGTTAGATCTGTGATGAGGCGAACATCTAGGCGAACATCTGTCTGAGGTAAAGGGTAAAATATGAAGTGATGTATCTGTTGTGAAGAATTGCAATGACATTTAAGTTTGAAGAACCATATGCTAGTTAGCCGAAGAGGAAGCGCGTATATACGCGGCTTCACTGAAGAGAAAGCGCGTATGCGCAATAAAATTAACTCTGTAATTTGTACTGAAGTATACGCTGGTTTATGTGGACGGAAGCGCGTATACACGCGACATCAGAGAAAGTAAAGCGCGTATACAAACTAGGGTTTGCTGAAGTCTGTGGTAAGAAATGTCTGATCTGTTCTGCTGGTTTACTGATATCTGTCAGTAAGTTATATGCATCTGTTTCATGGTTGACTGTGCTTAAAAGTATGGAAACGGTCCAGTCTGAAAATATGATGAAATGTGGCCTGCAAGTGGTGTCCTAAAGGAAGCTTTGGATCCAGTGTGAAAATTGATGAAACGTGGTCCATAGAGGTGCTGAGGGTTGTAGCCTTCAGTCAGGGGGTTGTAGCTCCCTTCCAGGAGAGGCTGGTAAACGAGAGCAGGGGGCCGTAGCTCCCTTCCAGGAGAGGCTGGTAAACGAGTCAGGGGGTTGGAGCTCCCTTCCAGGAGAGGCTGGTAAACGAGCGCAGGTGGGTGCCTGCGTGCTGGTCAAGTCTGCGCCAGCACATATGTTGTAAGATGTTTTCTCTATAATAAAATATTGAAGGCCGAGCAACTGCAGCGGTGGTTTTCTCCCGACTTGGGTTTCCACCTAAAAATCCTGGTGTTCATGTGTGATGCTTTGTGTGTTGGTTTACTCTGTTCTTACTGCATATGTTTACTGTTTATTAAACATATGATGAATGAATGATGGAATGATTTAAGTGAAGAACTAATGACATAATTAGATATCTGTGTATACGCGAGTTTCACAAAGGGTATCCGCGTATATACGCGAGTCTGTTTCAGGAAAGTAGCGTATGGGTTTTAGAAGCAAGAAAAAAGTAAAAGTTTTGAATATGCAGTAAATACTGATTCACCCCCCCCCCCCTCTCAGTATTTTTCCCAACAATGTGCATAGAAAGAACCTTGTGAGGACTAGAGAGGACTTCACCAGATTTTAGCTTGCCAAAAAACCAGTGAACAAGATCAAAATATAACTCATGTCTGAGGCGGGAATACTCGTTCTCAATGAAAGAAAAGCATGTCCAAATATGAATTATAGAGTCAACCAATATGTATACAAGTATAGCTGAAATGTAAAATACATAGTGAATCATCTGATCACTGCCCGGAAGTATAAGTCAAATCAAGTCCAAATATCACATATAGAAGACTGATAAATGATGTTGCAATATATATTTGATCACAAAAGTCACAACTAAATCTCCATGTACCAAATCATAAGTGGTGGAACAAGTGGTACAACATGCAACTCGGCAGCCAACATATAAGATGTTGTTGTGATGAAACTACAACATATAAGGGTGGATGGTGTCACTAGCAGAAAAATAAAGGAGTTTTAAAAGTGAACCAAAGCATGCTTATGCAAACCCGAGGTCTTCACCGATCGTTATGGAAAAATTCTACAGAATGGGAATAAATGAGCTGAAGTCGACCATGTGAGAAATCGTTTGATTATCGGTCATTGATGTATACCGTTAACAAATGCGAGACAACCCACCGATAATGATAATGAGTGTCAAGGTGCCCCAGTACAATCTAGCAAGTGTGAATAAATGAATTGAAGTCAAACATTTGAAATAATCTATCAATCAGGAGGCAATTATTTATCCTCACTGTCAATAGTGAAGAGCCTACCACTGACGACTGCAAACCCTAAGGTACTGACAAAGAGACTCTAGACCTTATTCCCAGAGCAATGAGTCGGAGTGGAAAATATTTGCTGGAAGGAAGGAATTAAGGCATCCCACATCAGTCCAGTGTGAGTGTAACCTGCAGGCCAAAATTTCGAAGGAATCATATGAAGTAGAGTTAAGTAACCAAACCAAATTACGTTTTCATCATGCACAAGATGAATCTAACGCACGACAAAAACCCACTGAACCAACCAATAATGAAAGTTGGAAAAGAGGCAAGACATCCATCGATAGGGTCAAATGGAAATGAAGGTAATGCATGAATCCCAGGTGTGATAATGTAAGCTGACATTGAACATAAGGGAAACCACTCAGTCAAAGACCCATAACGATGATCAAATTTTGAGCATAAGGTCACCTATCAATGATATAAATAGGGCCAGGGTGCAGCTCTAGGTTTACTCTCAGAGAAATATGTCATAGTCGATAAGAGACAAACCCGCCGGAAAGAAGTTAATAGGGACCTTCTCAAACTAGCATGACCAAAGGACCAAATATCTAATGTGATAGAACAAGATACTGAAAATACCAGGAAGGACGACTGAAAAATGAGTCAAGAGACACCGCAGAATGTATGAATTAGGTTAACTTCCCTTGAACAAAAGCATGACTCATGTTTGACTATGGCAGCAAATGATAAATTTGTATAAGTTTGTCATGTAGGAGGCATACAAAAATCCTCCATGTGATTAGAAGAGATAACCAACTGGGGGAGTACTGACTCATGAAACAAGGTTATGGCTACTCCTAAGTCAAAAACTAAAACCATCCAAAATGGAGAAAAGGCTTAGATTTTTGTGCTTTGTTCAAGGGTGACAAAACTAACATAGTAGATGCCATCAAGTGTGGAAGAAATATCCCATTCCTGCTCTTTTTCAAAATATTTTCCTTTTTTTTCTTTTGCATATTCAAAGCCTAAAAAAGAATAAAATAGTGCTATGATACAATGGATAGAACGAGTGTCGTGAAGAAGATGCACTATTTCCTGGGATAGGAACAATCCTATGCTCAATGCAAGGTGGCCAAAACTGGTAAGTGACACTCATAGGAATTCTCTATCCATGGGTAAAGGCGTCAAGCTGCGGAAGCTAAATGATTGCATGGCTAACTTGTATAGAAAGACATGGTCAAAAGATGGCTTAAACATTGAGTCCAAATAAAGCCGAATAAAGCCCAGGATAAACAAGTAGTCAATATGTAATGCATTAATAAAACTCGACAACATAAGGGAGCCTCTATGGAAATAGACAAAGAATTATAGTGAAGAAGAAGAAGAATGAAGCTTCAATGCATAAGACAAGGTGGGAATAAAGAGGACTCCCGAGCCTCCAAGAATTGTAGCATGGGAAACAAATTCTAGCGAGGAACTAACTAGGAAGCCCATGTAAAGGAAGGCAATACCATCAAGTCATGATGAAATAATCGATGAGTGAAATGGGTTAAGTACTCATGACATGATGCGATCGACCCTATGGAAAGTGATCAGAATGGAGGCTAGTATGCAAAATGCAATGGAAAGTGGATTCCCTAACCTATATTCTAGTTCAAAAATAATATACATTCCATGACAGGTCAGCGATCTTGGATCCGAAGAAAAACTGAAAAAATCTCGAATTTAACAATATGTCCTTGAAAAATACCTTTCCCAACACTTACAAGCCAAATGGTTGTACAACCTTAATCAAATTCTAAAAAATAAGCATAAGGAAATTTTTCAAAAATTTTCAAATTATGGGCATAAATAGACCATTTGACACACATTTGGCTCATTTTCACTTTACTGAAGTGGAGAAGGAGCTTTGGAGAAAAATATCCTTTTCTCAAAACCAGAGCAATCAGCCATCAAATCATGCCCAATCAATCAAGTAAGCTCTAAATTCATCCTGTTCATCAATTTTGTTCCATTTTAAGGTAAAATTTTTGAAATTTGACTGTAGGAAAAATATTTTTTGATGAAAATCTCTATGCATACGAGGGTTCATGTGGACGAACATCCATATGATACACGACTATGTATAAGCAAAGCTATGTATGTGCAGAGTGAAAATTTAAAATTTGAATTTAATCCTTTATTTTAATGATTTTTCTAGGATGTCAATTAGCTGGAGAGAGCGTGAACAAAGTGCCATCGACAATTAAGTGATGGAAGATGAAAATCCGCTAAATATTCTTTGAAATTATGGATTTCTCAAGTTCTTTAAATGCCAAATATGAATAGAAATGTGTGGTCACTTCAAATGTTGGTGAATTATTGGGAGCCAGAAGAGGACTGCTTCATAATTGACCATATGCCACTACGCATAGAAGTGGAAGATATTTATTTCATTACTGGACTTTCTTGGAGAGGATATCTAGTAGATATACACGAAAATCCTATTGGAGGGCTAATCGTGGAATATTATGTCCAAGTTTACTACGTAGAAGATGCACAAAAGGTAGGAACCCAGATTCCTATCAGAGAATTGAAGGATTTATATATGAAGATCCTTCTCTTCACCATTGGCAGAGTAGCAGGGTCTGCTTCTCTCCATTAGGCTTCGAGGACACAAATGAGTATAGCAGTGCAATGCCTAATACATCTCTCTGATTGATCCACGACATTATTGAGCAATATTAAGAAATATTTAACATCAATCCGGAAAGCAAAGACCAAACATTTTGGGTATGGCACAATATTGCTAACATTCTTCTTCAAGAGGGTTGCAGGGCTTCAGCCCAAATTCATCTCAACAATCAGCAGCCCGAGAGATCCAAGAATAGCTTGATGGGAAGATATAATGAAGATATTATGGGGAAGTGAAGTTCCCCGTACCACTTTGGATGACGAGTTCTTCCAATGGTAGGAGGAAAAATTCATCGCAGTGGAAGATTATCCCTATGTTGGGATAGACTTTCGTGCTGATGCAGATCTAGTCCTCCCACCTGGTGCAGCATGGGGTGCAATTGGTGAGATTGAAATTTTGATTTTTTATTATATAATTTTTATGATTTTTCAAAGTATAATAATGAATAATGAAAAAAAGGTTTTTGATGGGACTAAAATGACTTACAAAATTATGATGATCATGATGCAGATATGGGACCAGTCAGGCCTGATGGATACCCACGACATAAGTGCCGCAAAGGTGAGGCAGATGCAGAAGATCCTAGTAGAACACTCCATGTTATTTAGAGGAACTTGGAGAGTTTTACTCGCCAAGTGCCTATGGCTGTGATAGAGGACCTACCAGAGGCTATCTAGAGACGGGTAGTTGGAGTACCAGGAGACTGGGTGCGGTTATTTCACCGTGTAGCGACTGCTATCATGTTCTATAGGAACACGAATGTTGGGAAGGGACCTCATGAGTACATTTATAGATATGATCGGATGACTTTAATATTTTTTTATGATAAACATGATCGCAGGCATAAGCCCTAATTTTGCAGGACATGATGGTCTAGATTTTGTATATTTTTTAACACTCTAACATATATATATATATATATATATATATATATATATATATATATGTAGAAATTTATATGATGTGATGAGGCAAATGTATGAAAAAATGTATGATGTATTTGATATGTTGTTTTAAATTATTGAATGATGAATATTGCAATCAATTGCTTGATTAGCCAATAATTCTACCATCCAATTGTCGGCTCGAGGAATATGAATGAATGTTATAAATTGAAATGATCTTTGTAGCAAACATACACTAAAAAAAAATGATGTAAAAATGGGTCTTGAACCTGATATGTGTTGTTCAACTGCGAAACCACTAGCTGGGAATCCAAGAAAACTACTAACAAATCAACATCCAAGGATATTGCCTCTGAGAGTAAATTAATCACTACAGTGTATTATGCTACGTTGTTTGAAGCAGGACCAATGCAAACACCTCTTGACACTAACAACTTCCCGGATGGATAATGAAGTACCCAAGCTGTGAAAGCTAAGTTCCAGGTATGTCTACTAGCACCATCAGTGAAACCAAAATGAATCATGACATCCAATAACACCTGCCAAAGTAGATCAAATTTATCAAAATCACATCACCAAATCGAAAACTTAGATATGTACAAAAACAAAAAAAAATATACAACAAAGAAAGATGTTAGGCCGAAACCTAGGCATAATACTTTTTCAAATAGAGCCCATTTCTGGGCTCCGCCAACTCATTCCCGTCAAAATCAATCAAGGCATAAGCACCTTTCTTGAGAACCATTTTAACTATGAAAGGGCCATACCACATGGATTTAAACTTCCTTGCCCCCAAGGTACCCTTCTCTTGGGCATTAACCAAGAGAAGGTCACCTTTAGAGAATATCCTAGGTTTGACTGCCTTATCATACTAGACTTTTACCCATTTCTAATGCGCCTCATTCATCGTAGCTGCATCTCGACGGTTCTCGTTAAGATGTTATAGATGAAGATGGCGTTGTTCGAGACTAGAAGTGTCTGGAAAAATCTCAACAACTAGCTTAAGAGAAGGAATTTCACACTCAATCGGAAATATAGATTCCAACTCGTAAGGCAGTTGAAACGGAGTAAAACCAGTTGTAGTTTTGACTAACATTCGATATGCCCAAAGTGCAGGATACAACATAATATGCCAATTGGATTTGGCTTTATCAATCTTCCGTTGATGGCTGGTCTTCAAGGATTTTTTCATGGCTTCGACTTTCCCATTGGCTTGAGGATAATAAGGGGATGAATGCTTCTTCCGGAAACCCAATTTCAGAGCCAATTCAGCCATCATGTTGTTCTAAAAGTGACTGCAATGATCAGTGACAATCTCTTTGGGAATACCAAAGTGAGAAATGAATTGATTGAATAGGAAAAGAGTTGTTGTCTCACCATCATTCCCAAAAGTAGGCATAGCTTCAACCCACTTGGTGAAGTAGTCTACAACTACGATAATGTACTTGTGACCTTTAGTCAAAGGTGGGTTACAAGTAGTAAAATCAATACCCCACTCTGTAAAGGGTCCAATAGTAATGACAGGAAAGATTGAAGCTGGATGAGAGTGCATATTTTGAGTATAAACCTGACACGGATGACACTTCTTGATCGATTCCATACAATGTTTGAAAATCAAAGGCCAGAAATATCCTACACGCAAGATATTTTGAGCTGTAGCAAGCCCAGATAAATGACCACCACAAGCTCCACTGTGGCAATCATTCATCACAACCTCAGCTTCTTCGAGAGTTAAGCAACGCCTAAGGATCGAATCGACCCCGCGATGATACAAAGTGTCACCAATAATCAAATAAAATTTGGCTAAGTGACGTAACTTTCGATGCTCATCTTTAGAAAAAGTTGAGGGAAACTTCGTAGTCTGGAGATAAACTATGAGATTTCCATGCCAAGGATGCTGTGAAGAAATGAGAAAAAGATGTTCATCAGGAAAGGATTCGTCATAAAAAATCTTTTCTCCACAGGGAAACTTGGAAATCAATTCTGCAAAAATTAATGATTTATTGGACTTGGCAGACATAAACTCAAGATCAAACTCCTACAAAATTACAATCCATCGATTGTATTTTCCCCTAATCACTCACCTACTGAGAAAAAACTGAAATGGATTGACTGCTACCAAAACATAAGTTTTTTGTAGCAGAATGTAATGCCTGAGCTGTTGAACAACATGCACTGCTGCTAAAGCAAGCTTCTCTATCGGAGAATACCAGAGTTCAGGTCATATCAAGCCTCAACTAATGTAGTATATAACATGCTCAGAGAGAGCATCATCCTCCTAAACTAGAACCATATCTATGGTAGATTCTGCTACTGCAAGATACAAGAGGAAATCCCTGCTATAATCAGGTGGAGTCAATATAGGAGCAGAGGTCAATGATTTTTTCAAAGCATCAAATGAGTGTGGAGAAAATTCATCCCAAAGAAATGGAACTCCTTTCCTTAATAATCTCATAAATCCTTTTCTGATCTCGGCATAATTTACGATAAATATCCATAGAAAATTAGCTTTTCCTTGTAGACTTTGAATTTGAGGAATTGAAGACGGGGGAGGCGACTGAAGTATTACCTCAAACTTGAAGGGATATACCCGAATCCCTTCCATACATAGAATGAATCCCAGCAACCGACTAGATCTGACAGCAAAAATGCATTTTTTCAGGTTCAACCATATTTTATAATGCCGACATCATTCCAAAAATTGACGGAGGTGAGAAGGATGATCCATTCTCTTACGAGAACGAGAAGCTAAATCATCCAAATATGCCTCGATAATATATTTGATGTCATGGAAGGCATAAGACATGGCCCACTGAAAAATAGCTCCACCATTTTTGGGGGCAAAAGGCATTTTCTTGTAAGAAAAGGTACCCCAGGGGAAAATAAATGCAGTCTTATGTTGATCTTCAGGACAGATAGTAAATTGATTATATCTAGAGAAACCATCCATGAAGGAGAAAATATCATTGCCCGCACACTCATCGATAATCTGATCTATAAATGGTGTGTGGTAGTTATCTTTAGGGCATGCTTTATTTAAGTCCCGGAAGTCAATGCAAACTCGAGTTGTTCCTTATTTCTTGTCCATTACCTTGAGGGGCTTTTATACTCCCTCAAATTAGTTTTTTTTATAGTTGGGAACAGTTAGGCCACGGGCTGGGGTGGTTAAGTTACTGGAACAACCATAAACCCTGCCTTAAAATAGGATATATATATATATATATATATATATATATATATATATATATATATATATATATATATATATATATATATATATATATATATATATATATATATATATATATATATTTAAATATTAAAATGGCATACACGGTTCTTTATGAATGGACTTGCACATATACACGGAAAAGTCTAGGCAGAGTCATGTATGGGTTGTAAGACACTGTTTTTTGAGAAAATGTCCAAGTCTGAAGGGAAGGGGTGCCCAAGGCCAAAGCATAAATAATCAACTATGAGCTGGTGATAAATGATGCTATAACACTGATGTGCTCCTTCTTTCTGATGGATTGCCTGCCCAATCTTCATCCGTGAAGCCTTGAAGCTTCGCTCCCTCTATCTGTCTGTACCATATACCATACTCTGATGTGCCCCTCAGGTATCTCAGGACATGCTTCCCTGCCTTCCAAAGTAGTTTGGTAGGCTTAATAATAGCTTGACTCAACTTCTTAACTGCATAACAATTGTCTAGTCTTGTGTTCACTAGATACATCAGTGAACCAACTGCCTGTAGACAGTAGGATCTACTACCTCTCCAGAAGTGGCATCCTCTTTCCTCCAATTTCTTGGAAGAGGAGTTTACATGGGTTTGCAGCTCTCCATGTGAAACTTACCCAGTATATCTTTGGTGTATTTTCCTTGAGAAGCAAAAATTTCACCATCCCGTTGCCATATTTCCAAACAAAGGAAATAATGAAGGAGTCTCATGTCCTTCATTTCGAACTCCCTTTCAAGATCCTCCTTGCATGATTTTATCAGATTCTCATCACCAGTAAAAATTAAATGATCAACATAAAGAAAAATAATCAATAGCTTACCCTCAACCACAATCTGGTACAACTTTTCATCTGTTTCACTTTTGGTGAAGCCCAATCCAGTGAAATAGTTATTTATCCGTGTGTGCCAAGCACGAGGTGATTTCTTCAGCCCATACAGTTCTCTCTTGAGTCGACACACATGTGAGTCACTATTTAAGACCTTGAAACCTTTTGGCTTCTCTATTTACACTTCTTCCTCAATGATCCCATTGAGAAACACAGTTTTCACGTCCATCTGATGAATGTGCCATCCCATCTGCGCTGAGAGTGAAAGGATGGATCTAATGGAAGAGTACCTTGCAACAGGTGCATAATTCTCATCATAATTGATCCCCTCAATATGTGAGAATCTACAAGCCACGAATCTAGCCTTGTATTTCTCCACACTCCCATCAACATCGTTCTTTACCTTGTACATCCATCTAGATCCAACCACCAATTTTTCGACCGGTCTTGGGACAATGTCCCATGCATTGTTCTTGACAATGGAGTCATACTCCTCCACCATTGCATCAACCCAAGTTGGTTGATACACTACTTCTTGAAAGGAAGATGGTTCAATCACACTACCTTTTCTCATAAGATCCATGTATCTATTAATCCTATCTGCAGACTGTCTCTATCTGCACTGTGAAGTAGGGGCTCCTACATTCTCTGCAGCATCAATTATCAATCTATCAACTTCCATGGTGTGCCTTCTTCCATTTCTCATGGATGGATCTGCATGAGTGTTTTCCTCCACACCATGATCCTCTACATGTGGTTTCTCCACATCTTGAGGCTCATCCTTGGGAACCAACATTTCCTTGTTTGCATGGAATTTCAAATCCCTCTCAAGTGACAATCGCATGGCTTTCTCCTCATAAAATTTTATATCCCATCGCACAATAGTCATTCTGTTGTTTGGAAAATACACTTGATAGTTGTGGGGTGTTTCATTGTACCCCACAAAAATCCTGATCTCATCTTTCGATTCCAGCTTCTTCCTAACATCTTTGGTCACATGCACATAAAAAGATGAGCCAAGAATATTAAAGTGTGAAACGTCAGGTTTCTTACCATTGAAAGCCTCTTTAGGTGTACTCATTCCAAGTATCCTACGATGACAACATTTCTGCACAAATACCACAATGTTGCATTCTTTTGCCCACAAATACATCGGTAAGCCTTGATCATGCAACATCTCTCTTGCTGCACCCACAATCGTTCTATTCTTTCTTTCTACAACCCCATTCTGCTATGGGTTATGAGGCTGTATCAGTTATATTTGAATCCCTTATTTGCTGCAGAATTTCTTGAATTCCTTAGAGATGTATCCTCCACCATTATTACTCCTAAGAGCCTTCACTTGCTTCCCTGACTCTTTCTCCACCAGTGCTTTAAACTCAAGAAACTTAAAAAATGTCTGATATTTATTTTGTATGAAGAAGATCTAGTACTTAGGTGAAAATTAATCAACAAATATTACATAGTACTTATGTTTTGATGTTTAAGAAATAAAGAGTTATCCACACACGTTTGTGTGAACTCTCTCAAGGATCCCCGAAGCTCAATTTTCCTTCTCATGAAAGGTGGCCTTTACATATTTTCCCATATTAAATCCCTTGGATGTGTCTGAATACACAAGTGTACCCTTGGGAAGACCAGTAGAATTCTAATGCATGACTTCCAAGGCTCCATGGTGAAGATGGCCTAATCTCCTGTGCCATAACTCTCCCTCATCCTATTTCACCACTTTGTCTGACTTTCCCATCAATTTTTCAAATCCATATACATCTAGATTATAGAGATTCTTAACTTGAATCCCTATATTATTGGCTTGTCCTATTGTTTTGTGTCACAGGAAATATTTTCCTTCACAAAAAACAACATCATAGCCTTTATCCTCCAACATTGCAATTGAGACTGAATTTTTCTTCAAACCTGGTATGTGAATTACATATTTTAATTGAAATGGTTTAATTGTCTGCCTATGGAAGGTAATGGTACCAATCTTGGTAGCATTGTGCTGCCCATCATCACCCATTTCAATATGCATCTGGAGATCCTTCTCCTCCAAGCTAGTAAAAAGTTCCTTGTCTCCCATCATGTGAAAGGAAGTGCCACTATCCAAATACCACACAAATCCCAATGCATTTGACACCATGCATGAAATCAATTATAATTCAAGCTCAAATTGGGAGACCACAGCCTCACCAGCTGCAGATCCTCCAGTTTTCTTGTTCTTATTCTTTTGTGGACACTTAGTAGCATAATTCTTATGTTCATGACAGTGAAAACACTTCACCCTGGACATGTGCTACTTCTTTCCATCTTTGGACTCAGATTTGGAATTGAATTTACTCACCTTCCCATTCTTCGCCTTAGTATCCAAACCCCAATATTCTTCGTCTTCATTCTTAGATGAAGATCCATCTTTGGTGTTCCGTCTGAACTCCTCCTGCACCAAATCCGACCACAATTGTTCCCAATCTGGCAACTTTTCCCTTCCATTGAAAAATTCTTGATAACTGTGCCAACTTGGGAAGTGCTAGGAGAGCTAAGCTCACCAAATCATCATCAGGGAAAATTATGCCAATGCTCCCCAGTTCATCCCAACATTGGACAAAATTTGTTAAATATTTTGGCATGGAGTCTCCCTTATCCATCTTGATCTTCCTGAGTTTATCTTTGATCGTTGATTTCCTACGGTCACTGCTGCTTTGCAATAGATCCTTCAAAGCTTTCCACATTACATATGGTGTGCCTTTCTCATGGAGGCTTGAGACAATGTGGTCTCGTACTCCCTCCAATAGGATCATCCCCGCCTTTTCCACCTTCTTTTGCCATGCATCAATATTTGCAACATCTGTCGCAACGGGTTTAGGAACATCATTGTCAATAAATTCCTTGAAGCCATTGTATTTGAATAATTCCTCCATCCTGTACTTTCAAGCAATATATTTTGAGCCTCCCTCATGTGCATACTCCAACCTCAAGCCATTGAAATCCATTTCGATCCTAAATCAACTGTAGCACCAATGAAGTATTTCTGCAAAATTGAATTCTATCCAGTCACAAACTCAACTCCTCCTTCATAGTTGTCATTTCATGTGCTATGATACCATGTAGAAATTATACAACAAGCATGTATATCATAGATTCAATCCGATCTAACAATGTACTAAATTTAAATACTGAATCACTACTACAAATCAATTGCGGAATTAAAAATACAATCGCTAATCGCATGAAGCATAGAAAAATCAATCAAACCACAACACAGATAATTTCCCTGGGAAATTTTTTGGCTAAAAACCCCACGATCTTCTATTTTATATTCATCATGGAATCATTGAACAATTACATACAACTCTTCTCATAAGAGTGCTCATGTACTCAGATAATTGTCTCACACTGTCACACATAAAATTGATCAATACTTAGCCAATTTACTACCTCTACAAAGCCTGCCTGCCTTGCGCAAACCCTAATGAATGCAATCCCTATTATTTAGGAATTTTGGCCTTCCTTGATTGCATAAGTATCATGGGAACTCCAATGGGTGTTTGGTTGCATGGGTGCAACCCAATAATCCTACAACTGATAGTCAACTTCCCTTTCACCTAGATCTCAACTGGGTCTCCACTAGATCTGACATGCATGCATCTAATAATAGTAAATCCTCAGTTGCATGTGATATCACTGATTGTGAATTAATTAATATTTAATTCACTTGATCTCTCACTAATGTATATAATAGTTACAACTAGCACAACTTAGTTTAACCCACATACCTGAGTTAAACTTATTATAACCTGCATTAACTAATGCACCACTACACTTCGAACTCTGTTACAACTACAGTTACTCTGCATGCCTCACCAACTACCTTTAACTTCAAATTCATGAGCTAACCAATTTTATCACAATTGTTTAACTATTACAATTTGTTTTCAAACTAGATTACATTTTATTTTCCATCCTAATTAACGTATAACTAAAATAGACATGCACCAAATTTAGCCCTGTGGTCCCACCTTAGTGTAGGTGCTGCTTGGACCTGCTAGTCCCACACTAGGTGTGGGTGCTAAAATTTCTTGTTGAATATCAACATATCTTAGTGAAATAATTTTAATACCTTAACTAATCAAGAAAATCATCAATTCGTGGGAGTGGATATCTATTCTTTACCATGATTTTATTTAGTGCACGAAAATCCATGCACATGCACCAAGTCCCATCCTCTTTTGGTAACAAAACAATCGGTGTACCACATGGAAAAATACATGGGCATATGATACCTTTGTTCAGAAATTCTTGGATTTTCTTCTTTATTTCCAAACTCTCCATGATCGACATGTGATACATACCAATGTTTGGAAGTGGAACATGTTGCTGCAGCTGAATCTCATGCTGAATTCCCCTCTTGGAAGGTAACCCATTTGGTTCTTGAAACATCTCGCCATGCTGACTTACCACATAAAACAAATCAGATTTTAATTTTTCATCACATCCTTCAATATATTCATATTCAATATCATCCTTTTTCTTGATCACGAGAAGCACAATTTTTTTACTTGCATTAACTAGTATCTTCATCTATGTTGCATCAACTAAAGAAATATTCAACATTTTGCGATGACCTCTCACGATATACTCCACCCCATCCTTGAGAAAATTATATTTGTTCTCATGGTCATAAAAGACCGCTTTCCTGTCATACAAATATGGAATTCACAAGATAATTCCTGAAATGTCAAGTGGAACCACATCTAACTCAACGTCATCAAAAAAATTTGTAGTAACGGAAAATTGGAATACGCATTTCCTTGTAACCTGTAAATTGGAATTCTTGAATATCCAACCCAAAGGATATGGCTTATGATGTGGTACAGTTTCAAGGTTAAGCTTTTTGACCAAGTCTTCTGAAATCAAGTTTTCTTTTGACCCACTATGAAACAATGCATCAATCTTTCTATGATTTGAAATCACCCTAACATGAAACAATTCTATTCTCGTTTCTTCATTTGGAGTGTTGTTGTGACAATTTGAGGAACTAATACTTGCTGTGGATTCTTTTCCCTTTTTACCATGGCTACGATCTTGGTCTCATCACCGAAATCATATCCAAGATCATGTTGTGTGGTGGCAGTCATCTTTTGTTTCCCCTTGTTGTTTGGTTTCTTAGGCCTTAGTTCGGGATGTAATTTCCACCAGTGGGCCTGACCATTCCCTTCTTTGAAATAATGTTTACATGTATTTTTCTACCTTTCTTTCTTAACACTTGAATTTTTATTTCCCTTCCATTTTCCTCCCTTCTCTTTTCCCTTACCCTTGAATAGCTTCTTCTTACTACCCTCTTCCTGAATGTTCCTTCCCCTTGCTTCAAGATGTGTGGGTTGCACACGAACTTCTTCTAAATTACTTGGGTTAAACATAAGGATAATATGTTTCAAATAGGAATGTAAACCCCCAATTTATTTCAAGAGTGTGCCTTCGGAATTCAAGTTTATTCCTAACAACAAAGCCCTTTTCCTAAACTCATGAGTATATTCTTGAACTGCTTGACTCTTGAGTTGCCTAACGTTTTGCCAAATCATAATGGATTTTTGCATATAAGCTAAGGGATAAAACTAGATTTTAATTGAAGAAATAAAATCAACCAAAGAAATGGATATCTTACCATGGATTCACATTTTCTTTAGTCCTTGCTTCCCACCAGACTAGTGTTGCTCCTTCTAGCCTTAATGAAACCAACTGTACTTTTATGTCCTCTTCTTGTAGGTTCTGAATTCTACAATAAACCTCCAATTAACGGATCCAATTTTCCAAATTCTATGCATTTACCTCACCATTTTACATGGGAAGTTCAAACTTAATGTCCAATTTGAGTAATGGACGTTTTCCTTTTGGGGTTTTTGAATGAGTATGGGTGGTTTAAGTGGTGGAAATGGAAGATGATGTTGATGAAGATAATGAGGATGAGGAAGGTGGAGATGGAGGAGGCTTTACTCCACTGCCCCTTGAACTCTTCTCTTCATCCTTATTATCATCTAAAGTTCCTTCTCCATGTAGAGGCTTCGAACCTCCTCCTGCCAACCCAACATTGAATGCATCAAACATAATTTTAACCATCCTATTTATGTCATTGAATTCTCTCTTGACATATTCCTCTTCTGAATGTGCTTGAGTCTCTCCAACACTTGGCATGATGGCTATGGATTCAAGCTCAGATTTTGATGCTTGTACCTCTTCAATCAACTCAACTCCTTGTGCAATTTGTACCTCCTCAATCTCAACTTCTGGAGATAAAACTTGAGGTGCTTCAACTGTAGCTGGAAATGAAACTTTGGGTGCAGATGGTGCTCTTATAGCTCTCCTTCTTCTGGTCCTAACCTCAGGACTCGCAACTAATAGTTTCCCTTATCCTCTCTTCAACTTCAACCTTGTAAGCATCACAAAATTGAAACTATTAAAACCCTTCTTGCACAAAACTCCTTAAAAACAAGAAAATAACCTTTGCTCTATTACCATCCTGATTTTAATTTGAATATTAGCTTTGTTATGATAATTTCATCTGCATATTTATATTAAAAGTGTTGGTATTTTCTTCTTATACATGGGCTTATTGAAGTTCTTATCATTGATTAACAAGTAAATGTGTGGAGATTATGTTGAATACTTGAACATAAAATCATGTAAACTAAATGTTGAACAACAGAAACCATACACTCAAAAAACCATCACAATTGAATAGTTAACACTTTGTTTTGATGAAGGAGTTCACCCCTCCTGGGCTACATCTCCTTGGTCCAGCTTCCATGGAATGGGCCTTTGTATTAGCTCAATTGTGCAAATAATGTTGTTTATAGTCTCCTATCTCCTCTGCAACTTGCTCCAATTTCTCCAAAACATCAAAATCTACCAAGAATGACTCTTCCTCAGCCAAAATTGGTAGAAAATTTCTCCAGTTATGGTAAAAAAAAAAATTCCTACAATATCTCCTCCAAATCTAGAGAGGACTCCAGATAACATCCAACAATTCGGTGGATTTCACTGAAATTGGTTGCTTCGCTAAATCCGCCACCAATTAATAGTTGGATTAATGAAAAATTAAGACCACACTTAACCATGATAAGAATGTCTTAATTGTGCCTTAACGAAATTTCATAATCCATTTTTAATTAACATTTAACTTGCAATTTAGTGGAATAAACATGGATTTAAGGAGTTAATGCTTCGCTCGTCACATTTGGCTCCGCCCATGGTCTCTGTAACTTAGTCAAATGGGAGGGGACTGGCCCCCTCCAAACCCCCTCCATTGGATCTGGAAAACATTAAATGGTAGTTGCAACCATATAGGTTTAAGACCCATCAGATAGAGTAGACAGTAAAGTGCTTGAACTGTCTGGGTTGGGTCATCGGTTCAACCCTGACTCCTGCACCAAAAGTTTGCTCCACCATACCATATTCACCCTTAGTTTAAAAACTTTAACTAATGAAACATTTCGCCCATATATATGTCTACATGTCCAATGGTTTATACCTTTGGTTATATCAAAAATATTCAGCCCATCACCCATTATACATGTCCATGTGTCCAGTGGTTTAGACCATAGATTATATAAAATATATTTAGCGCGAAGGCCTGAAATATATATGTTTGGTAAATATAACAGAACATTGGTGTACTAACAAATTCAGACTTGACATAACATTTGACCAGTTTCTCCAAGGTTTGGATGGGTCCACCAGAGGAGGCATCTGGTGGCCCCTGGCTGCACCATGTGTCCAACTCTGGTTGGACTATTCCAAACTAAAAAAAACATTCTCCTTCAACCTTAGAATAAAATGTAAGGAAATTTCACCTCAAAAGTTCACTAGCGAATCCTGTTGTGACATTTGTCATAGTATAATTGGGCTAAAGCTATAGAATATTCCCTGAATATACCTAGAGTGTTGACTGGGCTGCCATGCCATCAACCTGTCCCTGTTCTACAATTTTTTACCTATTTAGGTAAATGAAGAATAGTTCATAACTTCCTCAAACGAAGTTAGTTTTTGATGAAATCAATTGCATTGAATTCCTGTAGACGAGTTATTCACTCTCGTCCTAGTTTGGAGATTTTCCAAGAACTTTCATTTTTAAGATTAATACTAAGCCTCTGATCATTGGTGCACTATATATTGTAATTCTTAATTAGCTGTGTATAAAATAAACTCTTTTGACATTAAATAGGTCCTCCGTTTCTTCAACACTTGAACCACAACATAAAATATTTGTCATAAAAAGTATTTTTCTTTCTCTCCTCATCTAATTTCTCATTGAAATATGTGATGGGTTTCTCCTCTTGAATCAATACAACTTTGATTGCTTCATCACTAACATCATATATTACTTGAAATGGTTTATTGAAATATGGAAACATGAAAATAAGTTTCTTACTAATATTCATATTTAACATATGGAATCCTTCCCGAGCTTCAACAACTTATTGGAATAGTTATTTTTCCTTCTTTATCATTTCTATAATTAGAGCACTCATTCTCCTAAAGTTTATAACGAACTTCGTGTAGAAACTAGCCAAACGATGAAATATCCTAATTTTAAAAATATTTTTAGGATAAGGCCACTCTACAATTTCTCTTACCTTCCTAGGATCCATCTTCAAACCCTCTTTAGATATAAAAAAAGCCAAAAAGAAAGCTTTGGTTTCATGAATGAACACATTTTCAAGTTAACTAATAAATTATCACGTTGCAAATTTTACAGAACATACTTTAAGTGCCTTAAATGCTCATCTTTATATTGAGTGTATACTAGGATTTCATCTAAATAAAAAATCACAATTTGCCTTGTAAAATATTTTAATACATCGTTCATTAACATCATGGAGGTGTTGGTTGGATTAGACAGTTGAAATGGCATAACAAACCATTCATACAAGCCATCACTTGCTCTAAATGATGTCTTCCACTCACCCCGTTTTCTAATACTTGTATAATGGTACCCACCTTTTCGATCGATCTTAGAGAAAAATCTAGGAATACTTAAGAAATCTATCACATCATCTACACTCGGTAAAGGAAATCTATACCTAATTTATATTTTATTTATTGTTGTGGAATGTATAAATTATCCAATCACCATGTTTATTTGGGCTCAAAATTGTTGGTACAATAGATGGAATAAGGCATTCTTTGATCATTCTCTTATCTAACAACTCCTAAATTTCCTTCCTGATTTCCTCATTTTCTTCAAGGGTAATTCTATATGAAACATTCTTTGGTAGACTTGTTGCAAAATCAAGTAAATATGGTGACATATACTTCTCATAGGTGGAAACTCATAAGGAAATTCATTCACAATGATATCATTATACCCATTCAAAAACTATTGAATTTCCACTAGAAAGTTTGTAATTGTAATTCTTATAAAAATTACTCTAGTTTTGAAAAATTAAGAAAAATTTACCTCATTGTCTTCAACCTACTGCAAAAATTCGTTTATAATTAGCAACAAGACTTTTGGGTCTCTATCTCTAACAAATATTCCTCTTTAAATGGCACCAAGGTATGTTTTATACTAGTAAGTGTTCTTCTTCCCATCATGTATAACACTTCTATCAAATTGCCAAGGTCTTCCCAGTAGAATGTGGTCCATGTCCATTTGCATGACATCACATACAATTTTATTTGAGTAACTCCTTATTTGTAACTCCACATCATATAATTAATTCACCAAAAATTTATGGCCTTTTTGAAGCCAAGACACTTGATATGGTATCAAGTATTATTTTTCTTCAAATTCATATTTTCTACAACATTTATAAATATTGTGTTATCTATATTTTCATTGTCAATCACCACCATGCAATACTTCCCTTTTACCTTGAAAACAACCCTAAAGAAGTCCATTATTTAGGTGGGTTTAACAACTTCCTACTTGGGATTTAATAACACTTTATTCAATATTAAAGACTCCACTATCATAGGTATGTTATCTGATTGCTATACCTCTTATTCTCATTCGTCTGTTTCGATCATAAAAACATTTCTCTTGCCCATTATTTTGTTTGTTAGGAATTCAAATAATGTATGGCCCATCTTGTCACATATGTAGCATATATTCTCTTTTCCTATGCTTATATTTATGTAACATACCTGATTTCTCACATAAAAATTTATTTTTTTAGCTATAAATATTGACAATGATATTATTTCTATCATTTTCATCCTTAGAACATTATTTCCATGGTACTTTTTTGATGAATCCCATATTGTATAGGTTTGGTAAAATTTTCTCTATTGTCTATAGGATTGTGCATTATATCTTGGTATTTTGATAGTGGTCCTTCCTAGGGCAACTAGGGAGCTTTCTCCTTCTACTCATAAGAGATATTCAGACTTTGTCATTGTTTATTTCCAAGGCTTTTTTTTTTAACCCAAAGGAACCGAGCAGCCCGCCTATCACGTAACTACTAGTAATCCACTGGGGGCTACGAATTTTCCTCCTTAATGCAGCCCAGATCACAACAGGGGGATTTTAACTTAGGTTTTTCGAGTTACAATACTTTCAAATTTCTCGGATAATGAATTGAGCTACCCTTGGGACTATTTCCAAGAATCATTATTCTCTAGGTGAACATCTATTTTTCAATGTTTTTAGTTCATGTACAGTTTTCAAGGGGACATATAGGGGGTTAATATATATTGAACTATATATACTATACGCTTTGTATTCATTTTATTAAATCTACACACTGTAATTATATGCATAAACTGTACCGGTCATATGTTTCCCTTTTCCATAAAAATCGCTTCCACAATATATGATTCCATCCCCATTTTATATATATATATATATATATATATATATATAGATATAGATATAGATATATATATATAATTTTATAACACGATGTTCTTTTAAGTCTCAGTATTAACTTAGTTTTTCTTTTTAATGAGTATGGGATATGTACCCCACGTAGGCTCCTTTATACTCTTTGTGCCTTGGAACAATGCCATGAGAGAGGCACCCACATGAAATTCACATGTTTCTTTCTCCTTTCCCATTCAACGATGTTGATTTAGTTTGGAGATCGAAGAACCACGAGCAGTTAGGATTATTATGCGACTACCCTATCCATGTTCTTATTGTTTCCATATTTTGCATTTGTCATTTTTTCATGACTAGAACATTTCTCTCTCTAAGCCTCTCGATGTCATAGTTATTTTGTCCTACAACCCTTATATAACTAGAGTTTTAGCTTCATGTCCTTCTGGGAATAACAAAATAGGCACATTGCCTCGCTTTGAGGATTTAAATAATTCCATCTTCTTTTTGTTTATATATACTCTTTATTAATTCACCATTCTCACATTTGTTTTTCTGATTCTTGGTGTTAACAGGGTATTCTAAACATGGTTGCTAGAATTTATGAAATTTTTGGAGGACTTTCTAGGTTTGAAATGAAAAACCCCCAATATCATACGTATAAATAATTCTAACAATATTGTCCTTCAATTCTTGGCTTGGCCATTTTCCTTATTTTCCAACTTGCAACTTGAATGTTGATACCCTCATACTATGGATTATTTTAGTCAGTTACACTACTTGTATTGCTCTTCTCCTAGCACAGTGAAATGGAAGAATGACTGGGTAATTTCTTATAACTTAGGTTTAGCTGATCAATGTCTTTGAAATGCTCATAACTTCCCTAAAAAATGGGTTTTCTTTTATCAATATTTAATTTTTCTTCTAAGCCCATAAAAAATTTCGACCACTATCTAGTCAGTTTTATTTCTTGGCTTATTTATTTAATTTATAGGTTTTACATAAATTGAATAAATAAGACAAGAAATAAATTTATTTAATTTATAGGTTTTATGTACCCCCTAATCGGGGTGCCAACTGGCAAGGTAAGAGCCACATCGTAGTGAAAGAGGATGGGTAGGTGGTGACTGTATGTGGCAGAAAGCATACCAAAGATGACAAGTAGATGACGGCTCCCCCAACGGATCATTATGACAACATTAAAATGGTATGGAGAATAGCCCGGTGAGCCAGGTGGGTTGTTAGAGCAAGGTTGGAAAGTGGGCCGCCAGGCTCAATTGATGTGGGGTATTAACTCACTCTGGCTTATTCATTATCTGCAAATTTATTGTCCAGTGCATGGTTATGTTCTCTGCTTTCTAGTGCGAGCAGCACTGCCACCTTCACAGATGACACCGAAGACCTGCAATTGTCAATTGGTATGTACCCAATTCTCCATTTTCCATAACAATGAAACGGGTCTCTGCTTACCAGTGCATGTGAAGGAAAATTCTTATTTTTCTAGATTATATTTACTTGGTCTACAATAATGTTAGTTACTGCATAGACATGGTTCAAATTAGTTTTTTAATGAATATTATCATGGAAGTATGAGTCGTCATGGCCTGGTAGGAATTCTAAAAGGTTGTTGTAGGTCCTTGTCTATGAATTTTATGCTTTGCATGTCCTGCATGTTCAACATAGTTAGGGTGGGGAATTTTAAAGCCAAAGTTGTTTATTATTTTACTACGAATTGGCCATGTTCAAATTTTCATGCTGGTCATTCTGTGCATCCCTTGAATTCGTCTAGTCTGGAATGGGAAACCACATGTATGGCCATTAATGATGTAAATGCTGGAGGGGGAGGGTATTTGAGGTTTTTTTGTCACCCGGTAAGCTATTCATCTTACTTTGTTATGCCACCTTCCATTAGTTCTTCTCATAAGGGTGATTGGGTTAGCAGTAATAGGGGTATCAAGATTCTATTTATGGTTATGTTTTTCTCTTTTCGTTTAATCAAGTCTTTCGGGTTTGGGTATGTTTTGGCTTTGGATAGGCACGATGCATGCACTCTTATTTATCAAGGCCTCGTAAAGCATCATTATCCTATTTCTGATGGTAGAAATCTGCCCATGTCTAAATGCTTGATTTTTAATCTATTGGTATGTTGTAAAATTATTTTTGCTGCATGTATTTTAGGCAAACCCTACTACCAGATAATACTAGTGGAAGACTATCCAGTAAAAATTATGGCCAAAGGTAACATGGGAAATAAGGATACATAGGAAAAATGCAAGGCTAAAGTCTCATACCTTCCAGCCAAGCGTGGCAGGAAGTCGAGCAAGGAAGTTATGGAAACACTATTTCAAGATTATTCTGAGGAGACACCTTGCTTTGTCAAATATCTCATTCATGGATGGGATATTGATGCCAGAACTAAGATGGAGGAAGAAGAAGATACTGCTGAGGGTGAACTTACTCAAATCATCACTAACCTCAGTCATACTCGTGGTAGAATTTCTCTGTTCCACCATTCTATCAGAACCTATTGGTTGATGAAATGCCTTCTAGTCAAGGTAATAATATCAGTACAAGAGGTTGGGGAGAATCCCAAAGTTAAAAAAACTCTATCTGAAATCAACAGAATCATTCAGGAAATGAACCTTTGTTAGCACCATCAGTATGTGCACCTCGACAGAATCAAGAAGGACTTACAATCCATGCATGAGGTTGATATGCCCGGCTCTAGTGTCAAGGACCCAGCTCCAGTAGAGTTAGATGATGATTGAGAAATGATCAACCTATGTTTAATTTTTGATAATGATAATGGATATTTTTTATGTTTATGTTATGTGTATGCTTGCAAATACTAATACTGATATTAGCTATTTGAAGACAGTAACTAGTAGAATCAAGATGTATATGTTTTCAAAGGCGTATAATTCGCTCAGATTGTGAACTAACATGGTTTCCTACGGGTAGTTTGAGGCCTAATGCTGCATTTTCAGACCTTATTTTGTTTATAAATAGAAAATATAAAGGACCTACTAATATTACAAAAAAAAAGGTATAGGTTTTAGGTACACTCTCCTCCTCTTCACCCTAATATTCACTATTCTTTCCTTGGTTACCAGTGAAAATGGCAGTGACAGTGTCGTTACTGAGGTAAGATTATTCATGCTTAACACTTCATTCATATTTTTAAGTTGTCCATTATATGCATCCATAATCCTATGTATTTTCTTCTATTCACTAGTATGACATCAAAGTTCCACTCTTTCATGGAATTTCCTAAAATTTTCCATTTCCTTTTCCAAACATTGATTCTAGCTTCAACAGTCTAGAGGTTGGATTACTTTCGTTTCTCTCACACTCTATATGATGTGCTTAAATGAATTACTAGTACATTAATCTACAGTTTAAAATCCCAACACAAGCTTTCATTAATTTATCTTGTTTGATGATTTCTAACACTTCCAAGGTTTTTTGTGGCCTTATATTCATCATTCTTTGTTTCTTATTGTGTTCCATGAGTTTTATGACCTTTGAATTGGACTATAAGTTTTTTCCCTTATACGATTAATTGGTTGTTGAATTTTGAAGTATATATATTTTTTTACATGTAAGAAACTACATATACATTCCTCTTCCCATTGAAAAAGATATATAGGACTTATGCTTTTGGGAACTTTTTTTTCATCACTCATTAGTTCTCAAAATTCTATGCTCCATACCTTTAATTTCTTTCCTAATTTCTCACAGAAATGTATAGTTTGTTTATAAGCATAATTTATAGCTATTTCAAGTCAGTTCTCTTAGTATAATTGAATTCTGCATCAGAATTACTGAAATATAGTTATTTCTAGTCTAAATTGACCTATAGCACACCTTACCATTCCTCATATAATTACTATATTTCTTCGTTCGACGAAATATTTTTCGTATTTGTTTCGTTTTACTACTTTAAAAACTAAAAAATTATTATTTTTTAATTCGTTATTACATAAAGGATTCAATTCTTCTTGAATCTTATGATTAACAAGAGCTAACTACTCTTCCTGCAATGCAATCCAAACTTCACTATGACATTATGCAATTTCTTTATGCATAATCATATTTTTATCATGTTAATTCATGTATGGAAAATCTGCACTCCCTTACTCAATACAAAATAACAATAATGTTATTATTGACACTCTCCTATACTAATCATCTTTACACTAGCTTCTTCTCATGTAAAATTATATATATATATATATATATATATATATATATATATATATACGATTATGATTATGATGATGACGATTATTATTAACATCCATTAAGACCAATATAGTCTATCAGACCTTAAGTAAGAAGAAGTTAATTGGGATTATTTAAAATTTTATTTTTGTGATAAAAAAGGAGGGAAAGAAGTGTCGTGAGGTCACAATAGTTTTGTTGACTGAACAAGTCAAGGATGTTGGGCATGGAGAAAATGATTATTAAATGAGAGCATATATATTGTGACCCCTGATATTGATTTTTTGGAATTCCTTAGTGTGCTCTACCATTGAACCCTTTATATTAGATTTATCAATTGGATAAAGAAGGTGTTTCTATTTGTATCTTCATAATTTACTAAAAAATCCTCTTTAAATATTGACCAACTGACAAGTGGTTTACGATAACAGAGCCATAAATACCATAAAAACTGATTGGGTTCTAAATATAAATTTACAATGCATAACTTTTGTGTGTTGAACAATATGGAGACCAAAATATTGCTCCATTTCTAGTATCCATGTTACTAAATCCTTGCCATCAAACTTCCTCATATCTATATCTCGAATGTGGTGATTCTTAAACCCAACATTGGAGTTTATAAAACCACATATTCATTGTTTCCTCATAATGATTTTCAAGGATTACCTTGTCACCATCGAAAATCCTTCCTTGCAACAACTTTGTCAAACCTTCCTTCAAACATTTCATGTCTTCTTTCAAACCATCCATCTTAGATACCATGACATCCATATTAGATTCCATGTATGAGCTTAAAACATCCATTTCATATTTCAATCCATCCTTAAAATATTCCATTTTTGCTTCTATGCCATCCATATTAGCTTAGATGCCATCTTTGGTTACTCTTTGCAAGAGAGAAATTTTTTGCACTCTGTCTCGTAATTTTGATATATCATTTTGTAATTATTCCTCTTCACGTATCATAGAAGAGCTTTCTGAGGACTTAATGGGCGTGGAATTAATTTTGGGAGGCATTTTAGAACCCAATACTGATATCTATGCTTCAATATTCCCTTAGAATTGTTAGTGTGAATTCTAATCGTAAGCATACGAAAAAAACTCACTTTAGTTGTGCATAAAAAACAACCCTAACATCAAATATGGGCATCAATTTCCTTATATCTGCAGTAGATGATTAGAATAAATGCTACAAAAATCCAAATCTATGCAGTTGAATATATTAAACAACAAGAATAAGCAAGAGTTTTCTCCATACATCCAATGGACAAGAGAAGAATTTATAAGGAATTTTTTGTCTTATGACACCTGGCAAGGGAACATAGAAAGATGTTACCAGTCCCCCTCAATGGGATGTGTTCATTTACGTCCTCAGTGCTTCAGATCCAATTTCTCTCTGTCTTGATGGTTTAGAAAACCCAGACAAAAATGGAACTCAAAGGGAGCTCACAAGAAAATGTAAGAAAAATATGACAATGATGGAGGATCAAAGTTAGACCAACAATATAGATAAAAAGGTGATCTCAAGGCAACAAAATGTAGTGAATGAATGGAAACCCCTTCTATTTATAACAAAATATTGAGTTAGTCTAGATATTGGTGCATAATTAAAATATTATTAACCAAATATAGATCCAACTTCTATGGAATATTTTATTATTTATGCTCGAGGGGAAAAGGAATTTGAATTTGGTAAAATCCCTTTATTTAGAAATAATAAATAAATAAATTATTTATTTATTATTTTAAGAATATGGTTAAGTAATAATTAAATAAATAATGATTTATTCAATTATTTATAAATAATTTAGTCAAATTTAACAAGGAATATTATTTGATAATTATTTAAATAAATATACCTAGAAAATAATAAGAAATAATGATTTACCTAATTAATTTTCCTTTTTTTTGGTTAAATATGACTAGGAATATTAATTAAACAGTGGTTTACTTATCTATCCCTAGAGGAAAATAAAAAATAATGATTTATTTAATTATTCCTCGTGGGGTTTCTTGTTGAGACTAGAAATAACTTAATAAACTATGGGTTATTAAATTATTTCTCAGAGTGAAAGCAATTTTACTATGGTAAAATTTCTCTTACATTGTGTACTTTAGTCCATCTAATAGTAACAGGTTAGATGACCAAAAATTGGTGTAATATATTTCCCCCCAATGTGCGAGCGTTAGGAGCTAATCGTATGACCAAAGTATGTTGTAAGAACTTAATCAGTAGACAATGAAGGAGAGTCAGAGAGAGAGAAATATAAGATGGACTGAAGCAAGAGAGGACAAGACACTAAGGAGGAGAGACTTATAGGTGTGAAAAGTCCCTTTTATAAGTGGGTACCTGATCTGAATGAGGTAGGGGAGGCATACCTATGCCCACCAAGAGAAAAGCGTACAAATAATAATGGCGCACCCATCAAACATAGTGAGCTATATAGTACATGCTGGCATAAAAATGGGCCATATAAAAAACATAATGGATCAAAAATACATATTGTGCCTGAGACAACATCCAGAACTTATATAATAATATCTGAGTACATTATATTTAATAACAACCAAAGAGGCCATGTAAAATAGGAAAGGGATCTAAAGATATGAATGATACATGCAAACTAAAAAGGCGTTGCAATCGGTTGGGGCTGGAAAAATCAAATTTGTAGAGTTTCATCCAAGGTTGTAGTAGAAAGGTCATCCAGGTATGTGGGGGGCTACCTGAAGGGACGCCTCCTCATGAGGTCTGAAAACATCTCACACACACCCGGGAATCATTGGTACAATCTACTGTATCACTGAACCATAAAGTATATGGATCTTGATCATGCCATAAGGAGCTAGAACTGAGAAACAATCAAGTCAAAGGGAAATAAAGGGTCCCTTCTCCTGATCTGAGGCACCGAACAAGAGTGGAAGTGGGAAACCAAGGTGCACCACCCTCTAGACATGTCTTCTGGAATGAATAAGCTGATGTCGACAAAAGGAGGTCCACGATAGGTGAGGAAATAAGGGATCCTTGACTAAGGCACGAGGGATAATAGTAAAGTGATAGATATACTGACATCAGGGATGATGGTGGAATGGGGGGTACTAAGTAGCGGGCTAGTGACTACCCTTGTTAGAGCATAAAGGGCATGGATGACTTGGCAGCTACTGACTTGATACCGAAGGGGATAGGGGACAGTATGACTAGGGACCAAAATGTGTAACACGAGAGAGGTACAAAGCAATGAAGGATGGAAGAATATGACGAGAAACAAAGGAATCTCGGGATAGACTCCATGTATGCAATGATGACTCAACTTGGATGCTCTAAACAACAATGACTCGATGATGCTACCACACAAAAGAGGCCCGGTGGGGAGCATGAAAACATGAGTATAAGATGGTTACTCATGACAAAAGTTGACACGAGCATCAAAAATTATGAAGGCAAAGTGGTGAGCCCAAGTACAACTGTTGCAACTGAGGAAATTTGATTTTGATAAGAGGCAAAGTGACCCTTCATGGAAAAAAGTCTTTCGGGTGAAGTGTCAAATCACCAAAATCAAAAGGTAGCTACCTAAAATAAATAAAACACGCATTTCAAGAGGGAAATGATAAGGGTAAAATTTCTTAAGATAGAGCGCGTTATGAGGATTAGGAAGAGGGTGGCCTCCAAAATCCTCTAGAAGGTATGCCCCTTTACCCAAACCCTTACTAATGATGTAAGGGCCTAGCCATAATGAGTCAAAATTCACATGACCAAGGACATCATGAGCCTATTCATACAATAGAAAAAGATTTCACTTGTGAAAAGTACAAGGTTGGACTTTTCATTCAGATTGAGCCTTGGTACGCCTCTTAGCTGCTTCAGTGGTTTGAAATGGAAAACTGCGGCCTTAAAAGGCACGTTCAAGCATGATAATTATTTGTTCTAATGGTTGGGTGTCATGGAGAATTTCGACGGCTAGGTGAAGGGAAGGGATTTCACACTTGATCGGTAAGACTGCCTCCCTGCCAAAAACAAGGTGGAAAGGAGTAAACACGGTGGTGGTTTTAACAAAAGTTATATAGGCCCACAAAGTAGGGAAGAGCATAAGGTGATAGTTTTTTGTGCTTGTTCACCGTCCTTTGAAGCATAGTTTTAAGAATTTTATTAACTGCTTCAAATTTTCGATTACCTTGGGGGTAATAAGATGAGTAATATTGGTATGCAAAGCCCTACAGAGAGGATAGCTCACACCATATCTCATCTTCAAAATTTCAGCCACGGTTAGAGACCAATTGTTTCAGAACCCCAAATCATGTGATAACATGGTTAAAGAAAAAGATAATTGTGGTCATTGTCATGTTGTTGAACGTTGGCATGGCCTTAGCCCATTTGGCGAAATAGTCAACTGCCAAGACGATATACTTGTGGTACCTAGTGGATGGAGGTTGACACTCCATAAAGTATATGGCTCACTTACGGAAGGGACCAACTAAGATGACAGGATGGAGGGGAGCTAGAGAGGCTTGAGCCTTCGGGGTGAAATGTTGGCAGTTGGAATATTGTTTTACTGCTTCAATGCAATCACCAAAGAGAGAAGGCCAAAAATACACAGCGCGCATGATTTTCTGGGAAGTAGCAAGATCAGAGAGGTGGCCACCACAAGCGCTACTATGGTAGGCATTAAGGACTTGCTAAGCTTCAGCCTGTGTGAGATAATGACGAAGAATAGTATCTACACTGCGACGATAGAGGTCGTCACTGATGAGAAGGTAGCATGGGGCCTGGTGTCAGATACATCGTCTGGCATCATGATCAAGATGGAGGGTGAAATTTTGGGTTTGCAGATAAGTGAGGATGTCCCCATACCAAGGTTCATCCAAAGTAATCGCAATCAAATTTTCGTCGGGAAAATAATCATTAATTGGTGGATCTTGCATACTGGTAGGTAATTCAGAAATGAGTTCAGCGAGGGCTAAAACTTTCTTACTCTTTCGTGTGATAGATTCAAGATCTAATTCCTTAAGGATAACGATCTAATGGGAATATTTCCCATTGATGATCCATCGACTCAATAAGAAGGCCATAGAGTTGGAATTAGTCATGACCTTGGTGGAACATGTGAGGATATAATGATGAAGTTTTTGGACTGAGAATACGAAAACTAGCGCCAATTTATCTTCATGCGAGTAGGACATGGGGGAGCTAAAAGGTTATTACTAACATAATAGATAACATGCTTGATTCTATTGTCATCTTCTTGAATAAGGACCCCAGCGACTGAGTGGGTAGAGGCTGAGATGTACAAGATGAAATCCCTATCAAAGCTAAGAGGACTAATCAAGGGAGTGGAGGTGACAACATGTTTTAGGGCATCGAAAGACTCTTGACTATAGTCTTCCCATACGAATGGAAAGTTAGATTTGAGGAGTCTAAGGAACCCATGCGCGGTGGTTTCATAGTCGGGTATGAACCGACGAAGGAAATTATCTTTGCCTTGGAGGCTTTGTAATTGGCGTAAGGTAAAAGGAATAGGAAGCTTAAGAATGGCTAGAAATTTCAAGGGGTCAAGATTTATACCATCTTTAGACACAATGAAGCTTGGAAGATGGCCGGTGGGAAAAAAAAAGATGCACTTCAGTGGAAAGAGGCGGATATTATACTTGCGACATCGAAGAAAGATGGTATGCAAATCATCGAGGTGTTGCACCCAATTTTTAGAATGCTCAGTGAGGTCGTCTAAATAAGCAAGTATAATATGATCCATGTCATGAAAATAGTATGACATTTCCCAGTGAAAAGTGGCTCCAACATTTTTAAATCTGAATGACATGACCCTATAATAAAAGCTTCCCCATGGCCTAATGATTGCAGTTTTAAGCTGATTAACAGGACGGATAACAATCTGGTTGTATCCGGAGAAACCATCCATGAAGGATAGAACCTCATTCCCTACACATTCGTAGATGATTTGGTCAATGAACGGTGTGGGGAAGTTGTCTTTGGGACAAGCTTTGTTCAGGTCATGAAATTCAGTACAGACATGGATGGTGCCTTGTTTTTTGAGAACGAGAACTGGATTGGACACCCAAGACGTGTATTCGATGAGATATATAAAACCAACCTACTTGAGCTTATCAATTTCGGCTTTGAGAGCCTCTCATCTGGAAGGATTAATGTGTCTCAAATTTTGATGGATAGGATTGGCATTGGGCTATGTATCGATATGGTGTTCGACAATGGCAGGATCAAGTCCAGGCATTTCTGAAGAGGACCAAGTGAAAACATATTGTAAATCCTTGAATAGGTTAGTGTAAGCTTCAATTTCTTCCTGGGTGCATTGGGCACCCAAGGTATTATTTTCTTCTACCCCTGGTTCGTCAAAAATGCCAATTTTAAAAGTAGGAGAGATATTGGCCATATTTCCTTCTTCGAAAGCATCTGGTGGAGGAATGAGATTTCCAAACCAATAAACTTCATTGGGAATGAAGTGTTTTTATTCCACAGCATATTGGTCATTGGACTGTTGTGGTAGGAATTATGCACCATGGTGCATATCATCCCACGGAAAGTCAGGGGTGGTCATGGCTTCCAAAATGTCTTCATTGGAATGGAATATGGGGTGACTGGTGGAAGGGTGGCCACATGACTCTGCAAAGCTACTTGACTTACCATCATGAGAAATGAGGTTCACATGTGCATCATCATGGGGGGTCCCAAAAGAAAAATTAGATGAAGGATCCATCGATGTTGAGCCCAAGGTGATCACTGAAGGAAGGTCAGGTGAAACAGAAGGGGATGCCCCAGAGGGGTCTTCCACCGTGGATCTCATAGATGATGATAGGTAGAGGATAGTGGCTGAAGGCTCCGTCATATCAACATCAACAGGGGGAGTTTCAATGGGAGTGGATGTGTCCTCTGGTTTTGCCGAAGAAAAAATTGCAAGGGAGGGGGGGACTTGTTGCGCTCAGCCTCAAATTGGTGAATTGTTTCCAAGGAAGTACGAAATTCATCGAGGTGGGGACAGAGGTGACTATAGTGGCCATGGAAATCAATAAAATCACAAGGGTGATTTTTACGCAAAGTTTTGAGTTTTATGGCTAACTATAGTAAAGTGACATGGTCTTCTGGGATATCAGACTCATGAAATGCTTCATTGACCATGGGTTTTATATGAGACAATTCAAGACAATTGTGGGTGGAATGACCGACAACATCACACAAAGCACACATAGGTGCACACTTTTGAGGCTTAGGAGGAGCAGGTGTTATCTGGGAAACCTTGTCCTTAGGTGCCCTTTTGCGGGATTTCCCCCCCTTACCTAAGGCTTTTGCGACAGGAGTAGGTTCCTATTGAGGTGGTTGAGGCACAGAAAAAAAGGGAGGAGTCTTAGCGACCGGTTAGAGCAGGCTCAAAGTGGAAGGTTTGAGCTGATCAGGCGAGGGATCAGAAGGGGGTTCAATGTACCAGACTGGGATCCTTAGGGTCATGTTGGGAAGGGTTAAGGTATCCATAATAGGTACCAAGAAAACTCTAACAGGGGGAGCAAGAAATCATATCTGACCGAAGGGGTAATGGTTAGGCGGAATGACTCTGAGATGGTTAAGGCCAGAGGGAACTATTCTAGGAGGAAAAATAGGATCAGCTACACCAGCTACAGATGAGGGGTTGTGAGGAGGAGGTCCTAAAGGTTGAGTTGAAGTAGTAGGAGTAGGTTGCAAAGGGTGAGGCTGCTGACTAGTCAAACCAGACCGTTTGAGGTCAGACCAAGACGATTGCATCATGCAAACATTCGACGATCTAGGGTCAGAGACAGGAGGGGGGATACTAGGGAATGAGCCAAGAAAAGTGGAATATTTATAGAATCTGGGTGACACATTGGTTGGAGGTTCAATTGCTTTTTTATTGGCTACTGAAGAAATAATTGACTCTTGAGAGGTCTCAAACTTTGGTTCGTAATATGTTAGTTGATCTATAGTTAAGATATTTCCATTATGAGGAAAGAAAATATTACGGTGAACTGCAGATGGGATAGCAGAAATCGAATAAGTTTAGCTACGAACCAATAGGATGTTGTAGTCTAAGGGGGCATCAATGTCTTCAACATCAACACAAACAGTTTTGGCCGCAAGAGTAATATGAAAATTGTGAAACATGCCAAGTAGATAGGAAGAGTGGCCATCCCATACATGGAGGGTGATAGTGGAAGGGGCTAACTGATGTGATCCAAAAATTTTAAAAACAGAAGCAGACATCACGGAGGTGGATGCCCCCTCGTCAATTGTACATCATGAGACATTGACATTTTGGATCTTGAGAGGTATTTGGAAGGCAACGAATGTAGGAAGGAGTGGGTGCTCTGACTTGTCAACATCGAAGACAATGAAGTGATCATCTGAAGGATCCAGAGTGCCCATAGCATTTAGTAGAGATTTTTGTTGTGAAGGGCACGACTAGAGGACTTTGAGCATTGACATGGCTGTGGGGATTGCGCCAAGTCATCTACTATACTATAGGAGTGGGCGGCTTTACCGGAAGTAGCATTTTGGTGTAAAGGTCCTTTGCGGATCTTGGTATGTACCTCTGCCTTAGGCTCAGGGATCTGTAAAGGACCATTGGGTGTCGAAATTGGCTCTGTGGGACCTGAAGATGGGGGATCGATTGCAGACGTAGTGGGAGACTTATTGTACTGGCACGACTGAGTTTGAAGGTTGTGATAGGCAGTATTGGCCTAGTCATAGTTCGTCATGAGGATATGGTAATCAGAGGTACCAGATGGGGGAGGTTGAGTGGCTGCTTGACTTTCAGGGGGTTGGGCAGCCACATATCCTTGCTGAGGGAAAGGATTGGTAAACACAATTGGTTGGATAGGCACAGCATTAGGAGGAACCGAAGAAGAGGCTTTATGTCATCGAGATGTTGCTTGAGCTTCCCATATTTGATGCATTCGAGGTAAAAGATAATAATCATGGGTATAGTGGCCATGGACACCGCAACAAGAACAAGGCTTATTCATGTGAAGAGGCTTGTACTGCTTGGGTTGAGCACCCTTTTGTTGGGTTATAGTCTTAGATGTATTCCCTTGGGGATTGTTTCCTGTATTACCTAGAGAAATTTGGTTCTAATTGCATTTCCTCTTCTTTTTTGAACTGGGAGGATTAGTCGCACTATGCTACGCATATAGCTGACCCTAAGGGGGGGTGGCTACTGTTGCAAAGCTTGAGAAGGCATGGGAGGTGGGGGTGCTTGTGCTAGAGGTGTTGGAGAATCGGGTTGTGGATATGGATATTAAGAAGGTTGAGAAAAATTGGGGTAAACAGGTTGCGAAAAATTAGGGCCTAGCATCGGAGGATGTGGTTGGGAAAAGGCGTGAGGCATGTCATGTCTTGGGTACATGCTACCAAGAGGGGGAAAAGTGCTAGAGGAGTTGGCCCCTCCCTAAGGGAAACCATAGCCCATAGGAGGATGAGTGTATGGATGCGAAAGGGATCCAACTATACCATTGGCGGCATGGGATGCCCCTAGTGCATTGTCACCACCAGGTCTAGGGAGATCAAGTAATACGGTATAAGCATAACCGGATTGCGCGTAGATCAGGTCATATTTCACGCAATCTGGAGTGTTGCTTGCTCAGTCTGAGGAAAGTGAGATGAGTCATATTTACCAATAGTGGGAAAAAGGGATTTGAGAAACTAGTCTATATAGACACATTCTTCGAAAACAGGGGCTTGACATAGACTCTTCCTTCTGCATCATTCTCGAATATGGTCAAATAGGCAGGGGTAGAAGTTTGACGAAAATAGGTTAAGATTTCAATACCGGTGTCATAACGAAGGGGAAGCTGGAAGTAAGACAAAAACACCTTGGCAAGGGTCACAAAAGTAGTATGAGAGGAGGAGGCCTAGTCGACATACCACTTGGAAGCTTCTCCAGTAAGTGTAAGTTGGAATTGTTTGCGCTCAACCTAGTGTTCCTAAATTGACTTCATTAATTGTCAACCAGGGTTGGTAAACTGCTGAAGTGTGGTGCACTATATGTGCCTAGGTATTTGTTTCTCACTATGTTGTGTTTAATGTTTTCTGATGTTTTTGGTTTTATGGTTTTATGTTTGAAAAGGGAAGGAACTAAATGCTGGTGAAAAGAAGCTATTGGCCTAAACTATGGATGGCAAATAGCAAATGAAAATGCTAAAACAGAGCAAAGCCTAAACTATGGCTAGCAAACAACAAATGCAAATCGTGATAATGACTTCAAGGAAATAAATCACAACATGAGCTTAAACTTATCCAATTCATTCATTAAAGATGTGTTGGAAGAGCTTGGGAAATGGACAAGTTAAGTGTAAATGAAGTTCTCCTAACTAAACAATCAAACAATCAACTTGCAATGTTACAACATCTCATCCATGATTAAAGGTTTATTGGAATATATCTGGAAAAGAACATTTGTAGCATAATAATATTTCTACTCTAAACTAGCTTCTAATTCTGTTCTGCAACTCAATTTAACACCATTAGGCCTCACTCAGAAGTTATAGATTTCATTTTTAGAATAGTATTTGAGAAAATGCTTTTTTGTGAAATGGTAAAAAGGTTGCAAAATACTCCAGGTCTTAGACTGATACTCACTTCTGTCCAAATGATTATATATTAATATGAGGTTGGAACAAAATAAGTTTTGTAAATAATGAAGACCGTGGAATTTAAATTTAACAGCTAATAAAATTTAAAAATGCAATGGATAAAAACTAAACTGGAGTGCTAATACAGTGAGCTAAGACTAAACTAGAGTGCTACTAGTCTACTTGAAGTACAGTGAACAATGTTAAATTACAATGCCATTATCAAACTTGAATTGTAGTGACAGAGCTGAACTAAATGAATTATACCTCCGGAGTGCTATAACTAAATTAACATGCAACTAACCTAAGGAATTCTACAGCCCATATCGTTCAGTCTGAATGATATTTTGGAAGAGTTTGGGAAAACAAGTATGGCTGTATTATTCAATACAATTAAACATAAACATAAGAATGAAAGAAAATACAACTAGAATCTAAGACACCACAACTATTTCTTATTCGTTGTTAATGATATTTTGGAAGAGTTTGTAAGAGTAAGACCGGCTGTGACACTTAGTGTAAACAAGCAACTAAAACCTACAATACCACAGTTATGCCTTATTCATCATGATGATATTTTGGAAGAGCTTATTAGAGTAAGTCCAACTCTGATAATTAACGAAAGGAAATGCAACTAAAACCTACAATACCACAACTATTCCTTATTCATCGTAATGATATTTTGGAAGAGCTTATTAGAGTAATTCTAGCTGTGATAATTAATGTAAACAAGTATGAACATAAACTTCAGAAACTTGCCTAAACTAGAAATAAAAACAAGACTAAAATACTTATCTACCGTATAAACAAGGCTGCTCAGGAGGCAGGGGCCCTCTACCACCAGAGTAGCACGAAATCTACTTCAATATTTATCCAACGCTTTCAAGGAAATGCTGCTTCTTTCATTAAAGAGAAATTACTTCAAAACAGAGTGTTTTCAGACTTGTGAAATCTAGCAATCAACCATAAAAATCTAACCTTGTCCCTCCGTTTCCCGAGAATATTTATAAGAAAATTACATAACCGTATCTGAGATAACATAGGAATAATTTCCTTTCCTAATAAAAAACAAACTAGGACTCTGATGATGGTCACGTAACAGAATTAAGGACATCTGGACTGTCCTTATCTTGTTAGGAGTCTACCTCCTAGTTTGAGTTCCCACGTGCTTAACCACCTATAGGATTCTGTTCAAACTTCGCGGAGAGAAAAAAATGATGAGGGCATGATGTGGAATACACCCATATGTTTTTTTCTCCAAGATAACACCTAGAACCTGCGTAGACATGAAGCCGGCTGCAGAATTGGCAACTAGATATAGAATGTATGCATTCTGTAGCTAGATTTAGTTCAAAAAGTAATACAATGACAAAATCATAAAAACATAGCAAGTTAGTCATGATATTCATTCTTAAATCAATTTTGACTAATTCTATTGATCATTTAAGCCTGAGATTAACAATGAACAAAAGAAATGGAGTGGAATGTGGTGGAAGAAAGAACATTCTTGGAGCTCAACATACTCCCACTGCTAGATTCTTGCATGTCCTCATGCAACTACTCCATGAATTCTGAGACCTCTGCAAGAACATCCAACCCTCTTCTTCTGCTTTGCCTGGTAGTTAAAGGCCTTCTAGGCTTCCTGATGACTAACTTGAACCTTCAATTGGTAAGTGCCCTGATTAACCTTTTGTTTCTCCTTTTCAATTTTTCATTGGCCTTTTCCACTTTGCCCATTTGTAGAGACATGGTTGAATTCATATTGGTTTTTAGTTTAACTTGCTCCCTAAAAATATCATTTTCAGTCCTGATATGCCTATTAAGTACTTCTAGCTCGTACTTATCCCTTCTTAGCATATCTATTTCAGACTCTGGTGGACTAGGGGTTCTGTCTCTACTTTCTGAAGCTTTTCTCTCCAATGTTTCAACATAGTTGTAAATTTCTTGCTGTGCTGGGTCAATTTCTGGAACTTCTTCATCAAAATCCTCCTTAGTAGGTGTTTCTTCGTCTTCCATGTTTATGATTCCAGTTTGTTTAACTTTTTTTTTCTTTAGCATCCCCCTCAGTCTGTGGCTCCTCCTCGGCTGAGATGGCCCTTCTCCTTTTTCTCGGGAAAATTTTCTTATGATCCTTTCTTTCTTAAGCTGCTTCTTAATTTGAACTAATTTTTTAGAAATCATTTCTTCACTGCTTTCTTGTATTGTTTTACCAGTTTCAGTTTTGGAGGATTTCCATCTTCTGCTTCTTTGTGTAGGTTTATGTTTAGGTGAAGGTTCCTTTGGTTCCTCAAAGTGATTTCTCACCAAGAACTCTTCCCAATTATCCCGTATTTTGCTCAAATGATGTTCAATCAAAATCTTGACTAAACCATGGTGGTATAAGGTTGTCTCCAGAAATTGAATTCTCTTTTGAACACTTGAAGCCATTTTCTTTAAACTTTGAAGCAAGAAATAGGGAAAATTAAGTTCTTCTTCTAAGAAATGCATTATCAACCTAATATGGTAAACATAGAAAGTACCATATCTACCTTCACAAGTGATGAATTTTTGCAGGATAAGCAACATGTTCCTCCATTTGTTCTTTAATGCAGAGCTAGGGATACCCTTTTTAAAAACAGTGACATCCATACCTGGTGACTTGAGTATCTGCTTCCATCATTCGTTATGAAATTCTCTGTTCTTAAACCATCTTTCTCCTTGTCTAGGAAATCTTGTTGCTTCTGCAATAAAAGCCTCTGTGACAGTGAATTTAATATCTCCAACTTCAACCTCGGCCCCATTAAAATATCTTGCAAAATTTTTAGTAACCTCTTTGTGGAAGCCACTGAATTTTTCAAGGAATTGCAACCATCCTGCTTGTTGTAAGATTTCTCGGATTTGGGGGCAGCCTTCCAAGTATTTAGTGCCAACTGGTTCAGTTCTCACGATGAGGCCCATAACTCTTCTTCAATCTTCAATTCACTAGTCTTATGTTCACGGTGAAGTTGTTTTCGCTCCACAAATGTTTCCTCTGTTCACGGTGGCAATGGTTGTTACAGAGATGCCTCTGTCTCACAGACCGAAATGGTTAAAAGTTGGCTACGGGAAAGAGTGATATAGAGTAGTTGCAGAATGAATATAATGAGGTGAGGATGATGTATATGAGTTGAAAGATATCACAGAGGGAAATATTGCGGAGATATTTTGTAACGAATTCAAAAATCATCATTAAATTCTTAGTGACGTGACTAATCCAATCACTTCAGCACTTTAACCGTTTAGATTTTGAAATGATGATCGGATATGGGTTTTGAAATGGCGGAGTAAAAGGAGTTTTATCCAATGTTTTTGTGGGAGGTTTGTCAGGCATGATCAATAAAATTAATTAAAACAACTTTTTGAATAATATATAACTAAACTATGCTAAAATGTTTCATGATATGTCATTATAATCGTTTCATACCTTTTCCTTTGCTTTTATTTTCTTGTGATCTTCATATGCTTTGTTCTCTCTTGAAAATCATTAATTTTTGAGTCTTCATAACCTTCTTTGAATTTACTTGTTCTTGGATATGCAGGATCATTTTGTTGCAGATCAAATGATTACTAGATAGTGTTTTCAGGCTCTCTAGCTGCAGAATGTCTGTCTGGCTGCAAAATGTCCAACTGGCTATAGAATGTCTGATTGATTGCAGAATGTACCTGTATAGAAATTGAAATATGGTTTGAAGCTGGAATGATGAAAGGTTGTATGAAATGAATAATGAAATATGGTAGGATGGAGTATGAGTGAAATGAATAATGGAGTGGAATGGATCACAACTTATGAAATGGAGTGAAATATGAGAAGTGGGCTGCAATTCATGATATGTATTATTTAATTGCAGAAAACATTAAACTTTAAAAATATGGAATTGAAATGAGGTGGATGAAGTATGGAATGAAATGAATGAAATATGGAATGAAGTGAAGTATGAATGAATGAAGTGAAATGGAGTATGGATGAATGAATGAAATGGAATATGAATGGATGAAATGAAATGGACCATAAGTGAAATGGATCTGCACTTATGATTTTGTAACAGCTGCTTGCAGAAAATAAAAAATAAAAAAAAATGGAAAAGTTAGAGTGTCAGAAAAATTCTGATTTTCACTCTATCTTTTCTATATAAACATGCCAATCAGTGATTGGTTTTCTTGTTTATACTTTTATTTTTTATTTTATTATTATTATTATTATTATTATTATTATTTTAAATATATCTGACTTCAGAAAATTCAATTAAGTTGATGAAGAAGAAAGATTCTTCTTCATTGACTTCACATCACTGTTTTCCTGGAACTTCTTGACAAATTCTTCTCTTGAGAGTGGTTTGTGATACAGCTTCAATCTATGACCATTAAAAAGAAAAGTAACATCTTATTCATCTATTGTCTTGATTTTTATTGCTCCATTGTAAAAAATTCTCACAATTTCATATGGCCCAAGCCAATGTGTTTGAAATTTACCTTGAAAATCCTTGAACTTTGAATCAAACAAGAGAGCCCAGTCACCTTCTTTGAACTTCTTCTCCTTGATGTACTTGTAAGGCCATCTAGTCCTTTGCTGTTGGACTAGACTTATTTTCTGAACTGCATCTTGTCTGATGTCATCTAATTCATTAATCTGCTCCAATTTGTGCTTTTGTGCCTCTGATAGATCAAGTCCTAGCTGAACTGCCATTTTGAAAGTTTGAATCTGGAAGTCTATGGGAAACAAAACTTTCTTTCCATAAACAATTTCATAAGGAGTATGGTCTGTTGTGCTTCTCCATGTAGTTCTATAGGCCCACAAGGCTTCAGGAAGCCTATCTACCCAATCTTTTCTATGTAAATGGACAGTCTTTGTTAGGATCCCTTCAATAACCTTATTAGTAGATTCCACTTGACCATTTGCTTGTGGATGATAGGGAGTAGATTTTCTATGTCTGATTCTGTACCTCTCCATCATTTGTTCCACTAGCCTTGATGTGAATTGAGCTCCTTGATCTGTAAAAATTTCCCTTAGGACACCAAAATGAGTAAAAATATCCTCAAAAAGAAAATTAACTACAGATGCTTCAGTAGAAAAAAGTAATGGCTTGGCCTCTACCCATTTGGTATCATAATCAATGCAAACTAATATATATCTTTTTTGTCTTGATGGAGGACTAATAGGTCCTACAAAATCCAAAGCCCATTTTTCAAAAGGTTCAATATGTACCCGAGGTTGTAATGGCATCTTACCTGAAGGAGAAGGTTTCCCTACCCTTTGGCAACTGTCACACCTTTTGACATACTCTTTAGCATCTTTAAACAAGGATGGCCAATAATATCCTAAATGAAGGATCTTATAGGCTGTCCTTTTATCAGCAAAGTGTCCGCCACAAGGTTCATCATGACATGCTTTGAGAATCTCAGGCATCTCATCTTCTCGAACACATATCCTAATGATAAAATCTGGACCTGTCTTGTACAACTCATTAGCAACCCATGAATATTTTGCACTGTCATAAATGATTTTTCTTTTATCTCTTGCATTCATTATTGAAGGAAATTTTCCTAAAACTAAATAATTAGCAATGTCAGCAAACCAAGGAGTTTGGGTAGAAATTGAAAAAAGATATTCATCAGGAAATTGATCTTCAACTGGAGTGTCATCTTTGATGTTTTGGAGTCTAGATAGGAAATCAGCTACTGTGTTTTATTTTCCAGGCCTATCTAGAATGGTAATGTTGAATTCTTGTAAAAGCAATAACCATCTTATAACTCTACCATTAGTAATTGATTTTTTCATTAAGTATCTAATTGTAGAATGATCTGTGTGAACAAAAGTTTCATAACTTGTTATATAGTGTCTGAATTTGTTTATGGCATGAACAAAAGCTAAAAACTCTTTTTCAGTTACAGTATAATTTAACTTTGCAGGAGTCAAATTTTTACTGGTATAGTAGATGGCATAAGGAATCAGGTCTTTTTGTCCCAATACTGCTCCTAGAGTTGTATCTGAGACATCTGTTGAAATATGAAAAGGTAACTTCCAGTTAGGTCCCCTTAAAATAGGTGCTTCAGAAATTTTTGTTTTCAGGGTCTCAAAGGCTAACTGGAAATCAGAATTCCAATTGAATTCACAGTCTTTGGTAAGTAATTTGAAGAGTGGAGATGCTATCTTAGTGAAGTTTTCTATAAATCTTCGATAATACCCTGTAAATCCAAGAAAACTCCTAACATATTTTTGACAACTTGGAATAGATAAGTTAGGATGACTTCAATTTTTGACTCATCAACTCTAATCGCATCCCCTGAAATGTGATGTCCTAAAACAATTCCTTCAGTAAACATCATAAAACACTTTTCATGACTAAGTGAAAGATTTTCTTCTTTACATCTCTTTAAGACTTTGTCCAACTTTTCTAAGGCTTCTTCAAATGTGTTTCCATAAACTGTGAAATCATCCATATATACCTCTACACAATCATGTATTAGATCTGAAAAAATTCCTAATACTGCCCTTTGAAATGTTGCAGGTGCATTGCATAATCCAAATGGCAATACTCGGTAAGCATAGGTACCCCAAGGATAGGTAAATGTGGTTTTGTCTTGGTCCTCAAGTGCTACTTGAATTTGATTATAACCACTAAACCCATCTAGAAATGAGAAGTACTTTTTGCCAGCTAATGTATCTAACACTTGATCTATGAAAGGTAAGGAAAATGGTCTTTAAGAGTAGCTTTGTTTAATTCTCGGTAGTCAATACATACCCTCCATTTACCATTTTTATTTGGCACAATTACCAAAGGAGAAACCCACTGACTGTCTGAAATAGGATAGATAAAGTTGACATTCAACAATTTCTGCAATTCTTCTTTAACAATCTCCGTAATATTTGGATTCACTTGTCTTTGAGGTTGTCTGATTGGTTTACAATTTCCCTCTATGTAGATGTGATGAGTGCAAGTCTTGGGGCTTATCCCTTTCATATCAGTGTACTCCCATGCATATGTAGAATAATGTCTCTGTAAGATCTTGACTAGCTCTTCTTGTTGAGATTTTTCTAGGTTCTTGTTTATGTTTAAAGTTTTTCCTGAAAATATCTCAATTGTAGAGCTGCCAAATTTATCCATGGAATAGAGAGACATCTGCCTTGATGAAAAAAACTCAATGTTGGATTCTTCTTGAAATTGTTCATGTTTATGTTCTGAAGAGGATTCAAAGTTTTCTAAAGTATTCAGAATTTGACTATCTTCACTAATTTCTAAAATTGTGAAGAGAGGTTGTAAGTCTTCTTCATCCTCTATCCATTGAGTATCATCTAAATCTGTAAGTGTCCTTGCTGGAGGATACAAAGTGAATTTCTTAGTTGAACTACCATCAGAGATGTACATATCACTGGATCTACAACTAATGAAAGCATCAGTTGTAGCTAACCAAGGTCTTCCTAATATAATAGGATGTCCTCCTAGATTATTCTTAGGAGTTAGGATCATGAAATCCATAGGGTACTCCCAGGAATCTAGGGACACTGGAATATCTTCTATTACCCCATCAGGTTTGATCACAGATCTGTTTGCTAATTGTAATAATGTGGGTGTAAAGAGAAGATTAGGAAGTTTCAGTTTATCCATGATTTTTCTACTCATGATATTGATTGCTGCTCCTAAATCAATGAGTGTGTTTTGGATCTCAATTCCATTGATGTGAATTTTAACAACTGGATTTCCTGGGTCTAGATACTTTGGAATAGCAATCTTACCCATCATGATATCTGCTATTTTTCCTGCCAGTTGAATTTTCTTTGTCTCTCTTATTCTTTTTCTTGTTTTCTTCATGCTCAAATCCTTTATTGTCTTTGCTAAAATTGGAATTTCCTTGATAGCTTGTAATAATGGAATCTTAATACAGACATTTCTCAGCTCATCTAGGAAATCATAATTAGGCACCATAATTTATTTTTCTACACCTCTATCAATTTGTAATCTTTTTGGAAAGGGAGGTGTAGGAGTGGATGTTGATGGCTGCTCTAATACAATAGTTGAAATTATTGGTTCTTTTTGTTTTGATTTTTCAATGTTTGGGTCCTGAAAAGATGTGTCTTCTTCAAGACTTTTATTTTCCCGTAGAGAGTCTTCCTTAGAGTTGTCTTGTTCTTGTATGATCACAGAAGGTTTCCTCTTTCCAAGTATTCTTCCAGACCTAAGTTGAACATCACTAAGGTCTAGAGGAGTAATTAAATAAGTTGGAAACTGTTGGCCTTCTTTCATGTATGTATTCTGAGGATTTTTATTGTTGGGGTTTGGTATGGGTTGAGCAGGCAAATGATTTTATTTCTGAGGAAATGGTAATGGAAGTGGTTGATTTTGATGTTGTGGATTTTGAGGATTTTGTTGTTGAGGAAAATGTGGATATGGTGGATAGGATGGTGGATACTAATAGTACTGAGAGTATCTTCCATAGGGATTTTGTGCCCCTTGTGCCCAAGCTTGAGATTGATTTTAAAATTGGGGCCAAGGTTTCTGCCAAGAATTCCAATTTGGTGGAGGTTGATTATACATTTGATCATGAAATCCTTGTGTTTGAGGTCCTTGCCTAGGTCTTCTAGAGACAAAATTGAGAGATTCTGTGGAAATTGTAGGAGTTTCCTTTTGAAAGACAGCTTTAAGACCAGCAAGTGAAGGACAAATTTTGGTCTCATGTTTTTCTGAACAAATTACACAGGTCTCTACAACTTTTTCATCCAAAGGACACTCTCTCAAGGCATGCTTCTTTCTACATTTGCGACAAAAGATTGCTAAAGCATCAGATTCAGCTTTTTTCTTGTTTTGTAACTTAAGGGTGTCTATTTGTTCACTAAGACTCCCTAAGATGTCAGATTTGAATTCATCAAGCATATGTCGTATCTCTGCCCTACTTATTTTCCCAGAAGCAGACTTACTTACCCTTGCAAGAGCAGGGTCTCTTGGGCCTTTTACAGTTTTGGATTTCCCTCTTGAAAGGTTGATACATAAATAAGATATTTCAGGTAATGTGAGCTGAGATATATCCCCTTTTCCCATCTTGTTAAGGATATCCAACCATTCATCCCTAATTGTTTTCAACAAGAGAGCTTTTAAGGTGTCTTGATCTAAGTTTTCCATTTTTGCTCTTTTGATGTTTTAATGAAATCTCTCCAACAAATCTTCCAATTTTTCATCCTCTTTTTGTATCATATTGAACACTTCCTCCTTATGATTAACTGGCATACAATAATCCAAATACCTCTCTAGAAATGCTTGTTTCATGTCTTCCCATGTCCTAATAGAACTGTTGATCAAACTCATAAACCACTTCAATGCTGCTCCTTTCAATGTTGAGGGAAATAGTTTAAGTTTTTGAGCATCTTGTAAGTAGTCATAAGTTCTACATAGGACTTCAAATTCAAATAAGAAGGTTTCAGGATCTTCAGTTTTAAGTCCATAGAAGTTTGGAAGGACATAGGGTGAAATGTTTTTCATAGTTGTATTGGTTTCTTCATCTACTATAGGAAACCCAAAAGAGCTTCCCATTTCTCTTCTACCTCTTCCTCTGCCTCCTTCTCCTTCTGCACCTCTACCTCCTTCTCCTCTACCTCTACCTCTACCCCCTCCAAATAGTGTGTGTTCTCCATTAAAGACTCCTCCTCCCCCTTCTTCCGCCATAGTTGATTCTTCTGTGGAAGTGGAAAAGTTTATATCTCTAGCAGGGGTCCTTGAATCTTCTTCTAAGACAGGTTCAGTGGATGAAGTGGAAGGTATTTCTAATGGAATATCTGATCTTAAGTCCTCTGGGAGTCTAGGATCAGTAAGGGATGGAATGTGGGTCTGAGTTGGAGGTGTGCTGGCTCTTGGTCTAGGTGAAACAAGTGGTGTTCTAGGAATCAAGCTTCTGCTTCTGCTTCTTATGAATCTACCCCTTGAGTCTCTCTCTCTACGCATATCATTGTTTTTTTTTTTTTTTAAGTTAAGAAACAAGGCTACCTAGTTACACTTCCCCAGCAATGGCGCCAAAATGTTTGTGCTCAACCTAGTGTTCCTAAATTGATTTCATTAATTGTCAACCAGGGTTGGTAAACTGCTGAAGTGTGGTGCACTATATGTGCCTAGGTATTTGTTTCTCACTACATTGTGTTTAGTGTTTTCTGATGTTTTTTGTTTTATGGTTTTATGTTTGAAAAGGGAAGGAACTAAATGCTGGTGAAAAGAAGCTATTGACCTAAACTATGGATGGCAAATAACAAATGCAAATACTAAAACAGAACAAAGCCTAAACTATGGCTAGCAAACAACAAATGCAAAGCTTGATAATGACTTCAAGGAAATAAATCACAACATGAGCTTAAACTTATCCAATTCATTCATTAAATATGTGTTGGAAGAGCTTGGGAAATGGACAAGTTAAGTGTAAATGAAGTTCTCCTAACTAAACAATCAAACAATCAACTTACAATGTTACAACATCTCATCCATGATTAAAGGTTTACTGGAATATATCTGGAAATGAACATTTGTAGCATAATAAGATTTATACTCTAAACTAGCTTCTAATTATGTTCTGCAACTCAATTTAACACCACTAGGCATCACTCAGAAGTTATAGATTTCCTTTTTAGAATAGTATTTGAGAAAAGGCTTATTTGTGAAATGGTAAAAAGGTTGAAAAATACTCCAGGTCTTAGACTGATACTAACTTCTGTCCAAATGATTATATATTAATATGAGGTTGGAACAAAAGAATTTTTGTAAATAATTAAGATCGTGGTATTTAAATTTAACAACTAATACAATTTAAAAATGCAATGGATAACAACTAAACTGGACTGCTAATATAGTGAGCTAAGACTAAACTAGAGTGCTACTAGTCTACTTGAAGTACAGTGAACAGTGTTAAATTACAATGCCATTATCAAACTTGAATTGTAGTGATAGAGTTGAACTAAATGCATTCTACCTCCGGAGTGATATAACTAAATTAACATGCAACTAACCTAAGGAATTCTACAGCCCATCTCGTTCAGTATGAATGATATTTTGGAAGAGTTTGTGAAAACAAGTATGGCTGTATTATTCAATACAATTAAACATAAACATAAGACTGAAAGCAAATACAACTATAATCTAAGACACCACAGCTATTTCTTATTCGTTGTTAATGATATTTTGGAAGAGTTTGTAAGAGTAAGACCGGCTGTGACACTTAGTGTAAACAAGCAACTAAAATCTACAATACCACAGTTATGCCTTATTCATCATGATGATATTTTGGAAGAGCTTATTAGAGTAAGTCCAACTGTGATAATTAACGAAATGAAATGCAACTAAAACCTACAATACCACAGCTATGCCTTATTCATCGTAATGATATTTTGGAAGAGCTTATTAGAGTAAGTCTAGCTGTGATAATTAATGTAAACAAGTATGAACATAAACTTCAGAAACTTGCCTAAACTAGAAATAAAAACAAGACTAAAATACTTGCTGCTTAGGAGGCAGGGGCCGTCTACCACCAGAGTAGCACGAATTCTACTTCAAGATTGATCCAATGCTTTCAAGGAAATGCTGCTTCTTTCATTAAAGAGAAATTACTTCAAAACAAAGTGTTTTCGGACTTGTGAAATCTAGCATTCAACCATAAAAATCTAACGTTGTCCCTCGGTTTCCCGAGCATATTTATAACAAAATTACATAACCGTATCTGAGATAACATAGGAATAATTTTATTTCCTAATAAAAACCAAACTAGGACTCTGATGATGGTCATGTAATAGAATTAAGGACATCTGGACTGTCCTTATCCTGTTAGGAGTCTACCTCCTAGTTTGAGTTCCCACGTGCTTAACCACCTACAGGATTCCGTTCAAACTCCGTGGAGAGCAAAAAATGATGAGGGCATGATGTGGAATACACCCATATGTGTTTTTCTCCAAGATGACACCTGGAACCTGCGTAGACATGAAGCCAGCTACAGAATTGGCAACTAGCTACAGAATGTCTGCATTCTGTTGCTAGATTTAGTTCAAAAAGTACTACAATGACAAAATCATAAAAACATAGCAAGTTAGTCATGATATTCATTCTTAAATAAATTTTGATTAATTCTATTGATCATTTAAGCCTGAGATTAACAATGAACAAAAGAAATGGAGTGGAATGTGGTGGAAGAAAGAACATTCTTGGAGCTCAATAGGAAGAACCGAAGATGGAAAAAGTCATCGGTGATAGAGTTAGACGAACACCACATGTGGAAAGAGCGAACATGGTTGGTAGGATCCTCTACAGCTTTTCCTTCAAACTTGGGAATGTCTAAAGGAAGCTTGGTTGGCATATTAGGCCAACCTGGATCATGGTGTATGGGGTCATTAATCAACTAGCTGAAATTGGGAAGGCTTAGGCTTGCTATATAAGGAAGCAAGGGAGCAGCCAAGATAGTTCCTATTGTGGCACCACTAGTATCATTTCCACCATTAGGGTCAGGTCCACCACCTATGTTAGGTCCTGAACCATACATGATGAAGGCGAAAGGTGGAGGAGATCCAAGGATAGAAACCGAAGGGGAACCCATTGAACCAGAATCAGAGTCAGAATGGGGACTTAGAGGAGGAAGAACTCGAACCCTACGTGGTGGGGTAAGTCTTCCTAACAGAAAATGAGGATGAAGGCCTTCGAGTCTCTGGGATAAACGCCCTCGGGGCATAATTATCATAAAGAGACACAAAACCCAATAAGGAAGAGAGGTAAAGAAGGGAAAGGAGGTGCAGATCAATTGATTACAATGTTTAGGTATTGGCCTAGAGGTTTAAACTAGGTGTTCTTCGCTTTAGGTGTGCATGTATGTGATGAGTGTGTTGATTTTAATTAATCGAAGACGTTTGTGGAGAAAAAATAAAAAATATGTTGTAGAACTATAATTAAAACTAAAATCGACAGTAAAATAAACAACTAAAGATGCATAAATTTAAACCCAAGGAGCAAGGATTCCCAAAAAATAGTCTATGGGTGGGTGAAATCTATAAAAAATGCACAAAATGGCCAATGGATCTAAGGTCAAGAGGGACAGGGATCTAAAGGTCATATCTGCTAGAAAGAGGTGCAAAAAACAACAAGAAATTAGAGGGAAAATTCTGAAAAATAGGTGGCGAAAGGCTACGACCTAAAAGGAAATGGAGGGGACCCTAAAATAGGACCAAAAAAAATGAAAAGAGGTGTTTTATATGGATAATTTAATCGATCTGAAATGGATCTGAAAGTGTAGGTTAAGATCTGAAAAATGGCTGAAAAAAAACTGAAATCTCATAAGACCTGCTTAGTTAAACTCCTCCTAAAAAGGTGGAAGTGTACTGAAGCCCTAGGGGGCTTGGTTCCTACTTTGATGAGTAAAAATAAGAAAATATAGGTCAAATATGGTTAAATATGGAGGTTAGAAAACCTTGAACAGTGCCCTAGACAAACCCTGAAAAATCATATAAAAAAATCCTACAAAAGTATAGGTCGCACATTCTGACCTGTTTTCCGCTGAGGTCATAATTTTTGGGCAGTTATCTACTACCTTAGAGCTGATGTCATAGGTTTTTGGCCAGAAAGTGAAACCTGCACTTCTGGCTATCTTGGGAGAAAGTTTTAGAAAAAGGTGTTGTCTCTGCTGTGGCTGATACCTGTTACCTACGCAAAAGGCCTAGAAACACATGAGTGTTAGAATTTTTATTGTTCAAGGGTTAGAAAGGTTAAAAACAACATCAAGGAATGAAAAATATGAAACTGAAGAAAAACCCTAGGAGTTGAGGTAACTAGTCATGCAAGGATCTAAAAAATGACATCAGTCGTAATTAAAAACCCTTATGGAGTCGCCAATTGTTAGTGTGAATTCTAATTGCAAGCGTACAAAAAAAATTTCACTTTATATATCTATAAAAAATAGCCCTAACATCAAATATGGTCGTTAATGTCCTTAGATCTGCAGTAGGTGATCAGAATAAATGCTCCAAACATCCAGAACTATGTAGTTAAAGATATTAAATAGAAAGAATAAGCAATAGTTTTCTCCATACATCCATGGACAAGACAAGAATTTATAAATATTTTTTTGTATTATGACACTTGGGAAAGGAACATAGAAATACGTTACCAGTCCCCCTCAATGGGATGGGTTCTTGTATGTGCTCAGTGATTCAGATCCAATATTTCTCTCTCTTGATGGTGTAGAAAACCCAGACAAAAATGGAACTCAAAGGGGACTAACAAGAGAAAGTAGAAAAATTATGGCAATGATGGAGGATGAAAGTCAGACCAAAAGTATAGATCAAAAGGTGATCTGAAGGCAACAAAATCTAGTGAATGAATGGAAAACCCTTATATTTATAACAAAATATTGAGATAGTCTAGATATTGGTGCATAATTAAAATATTATTAACCAAATCTAGATCCAACTTTTATAGAATATTTTATTATTTTTGTTGGAGGAGAAAAGGAATTTGAATTTGGTAAAATCCCTTTATTTAGAAATAATAAATAAATAAATGATTTATTTATTATTTAATAATGTGGTTAGGTAATAATTAAATAAATAATGATTTATTCAATTATTTATAAATAATCTAGTCAAATTTAACAAGGAATATAAATAAATAATGTTTTAAATAATTATTCCTAGAAAATTATAAGATAATTAATGATTTATCTAATTAATTTTCCTCTTTAGGTTAAATATGACCAGGAATATTAATTAAATATTGGTTTAGTTAATTATCCCTAGAGGAAAATCAAACAAATAAGGATTTATTTAATTATTCCTCATGGGGTTTCCTCTTTAGGCCAGAAATAACTTAATAAACTATGGGTTATTAAATTATTTCTCATAGTGAAAGAAATTTTACTATGGTAAAATTGGTCTTACATGGTGTACATTAGTCCATATAATAGTAACAGGTTAGATGACCAAAAATTGGTGTAACAGGAATCACTACAAATTGATTTTTCAAACACAAGTTAAGCAAATTTAAAAACAAATACACACTTTTTTCTTGAGTTTGAAAAGCTTTTTATTGAAGTTGATGTATCTCTGATTTCGGATCCACAATTTTTAAACTTCAGTCTTGGATTATTCCTTCGAGTTTTCTTTCCAATGCCATGGGTATGACCTAATTTAAATTCTTCAAGGTAAAGTCATGCTCAATCTTCCACAGTGACTTGATTATAGTTCATTCAATAGAGAAAACTTGTACAAAGCTACACACAAAACTAAATTCCTTGATATTTCTACCACTTTTTAGAGAATTGATGTTTGATTCCTAAAACGAAAGTTATGACGATTTTCCCTAGGTCCCATGTTTGTGACTGAATTTTGGATCCTGCAAAAACCGCAAATTCCTCACATCATATCTCTGAAAATATAACAAACCAATATCTGAAATTCTTTCAAGAGGCTTAATAGTATTTCTACTCGACGTGGCTTCAATTTCAGCTTATGAGTCTTCGTAGAAAACAAATTATAGCAAAAATTCCGCGAAGACTTGTTTGCGATAGAAAAACCCTAGAATCTAAAGCTCTAATACCAAATGTTATGAAACCAACTCACAAAATAGAAGAAAATATAGATCAACGACTTAGATATTAACCTCTTCGAGGGGTAAATCTCTTTTACATTACATAAATTAACAATCCTTGGATGATTCAAATGACAAAACCTCATTTCTATATATAGGAGTCTATGGGGTCATACTATAATCAGAGCTGACATAACAATAATAATGTAAGGGCACAACAATAAAAATAGTGGGCTTATATGCGGCACAATAATAACGCTGTGGGGATGACATGGTTAAAAAAATAACAAAATGGGGGATACACTTACAATAACAATAAGGGGATACACTTTCCTTATAGGGGCCTAACACTTTCTCTTTGGCCTTGTTTACTTAGGCCTAATAAATTTTACCTGTACCTTTGGAGTGCTTTGTTGGCTCATTTCCTTCAATGAATTTGATTACGTGAAATTATTTCTCAACCTTGATTTCTTCAAAAAAATAATTGTAAGTGACAATTTCAGAGTTCACTTCATGAACTACGCAATTCTTGTTGGCAAGGAATAGGTGTAGTAATCCTTGGTAATAGAGTCATGTGGTTTCATGTCTTCTGGAAGTGTATTAAAATACGTTTGAATCTCTGGTTGAAATATTTCACATTTTCTTTTGGATACAATTTTAGACTACCTAACTCTTTCAATAACATGGCAAGGGTCTTGTCAATAGTAAATTTCTCAAGAAAATTTTTCTTAAAGCCCTTCCAATTCTAGATGGATTTTGGGGGAAGATTGTGGTACCATACAACTGCTCTACCTTCCAAGGTACATGGAAAAAATATGCATACAACATCATCATAGTGTACCTCAAGTGTTTGCAGATGTAGGTAGAATTTCTCCAAGTAGTTTTTTTCTTTAACCATTTTGTCACGGTCATACACCATTAAGAGATTTTCTTGGTGTCTTGGAGTTTTATCCAGCACACCCGAAAGTGCGAGTGGGACCTGAGACATCCAATCCAAAATGTGATAACTCATCCTCCTCCTATTTTTCAAAATGTGGTAACTCATTTTCATCTTCATCATCGCCTAACCCGTGGAAGGTTATGCTCAAGAGTAGCGAACTATCCCCTTCACCACCATTGAAAATAGGAGGTTCTTCTGCATTATCCACCTAACTCTTCGAGGGTGGAAAGGAACATGTATTCCAAGGTGGAGACCACTACTCTGATATATGTATTCTTGTTCCTTTTTGGAAAATATGGAATATTGGATACTCTCGGGATCAACTGAATTGTTTTTACGATTTGACGAGTTATGGGATGGATAGCCCAAATCTGATTGTATGATGTTTCACAAGTTCATGCGGGTTGTGTTTTATAATATTCACCAAATTTATAAGCACGAGTAGGGGAGGTGGATTTCATGTCATTTCCTTTGTCAAAAGATGTAATGTTAGGGTTAATGGGTTTATCATCCATAAAAAACTAGTTTCCCTCCTTCTAATGCTAGAAATGTTGACAGTGCTGGATCCACCAACATTCATGGGATCTCCCTGATATGAAGTCCCAATTACACCTCATGATTCTTGGTGCAATATTCCCATATATAACAAAGGCTTGGTCACCTTATACTTAAATATATTCCTTGGCTCTTGCTCTCAACAAGTGAGCATGATGCAAATGTAATTTCTCAAAGCAAGGAGGTGTGCATGGTGATTGTCCAATTGCAAGTGTGTGAATGTTATTATAGTGCAAATGGCAGAGAAAAAAAAAGTGAGCCTATAAGAGAGAGATAATAGTGCTACCCTAGAAGAGACACATGTGAATCGAAGGATTTTGTCTAACATCCAGTAGAATAGTCCAGAATGGATGCAACTGTCATTACACACAAAAATTTAAGAAGTTTCTATCTAATATCTTGTAGAATAGTCCACAAGGGTGGGAAAATAATTACACACACATAAATACATGTAAGATCTATCTAATATCATGTATAATGGTCCAAAAGGATGGGATAATAGCTATAACCATTACACCACATTATCAAAAAGCTACACACTAAAATAACTAAAATATTTCACCTATATTAGTACTTGTCAACAACAAACATTATGTATAAACATCCACAAAATAGTCTTACAAACATTTATAGGTCATACACGAAGAACATGATATCCCTAGTAGGCTTCTTTTATTAAGTAAAAGCTTTGAGACACATATATAAAATGGACATAACTAGCTCCAATAGTGGAGTGCTGGAGCCACTCCTTGCTCCACAAAAGAAATAGATATTCTCTCTATTGATTTGATGGTGGAGCCAAGGTCAAAAGTCCTTTGTTCATACAATGAGGGAGTATATATAACCATAGGTGAATCTTTAAATACCCCGATGATTTTTTTACTTCCCATGAATTTTCCACTTACATGACTCTTTAAATTCATGTGTGTCCTTTCGAATTCAACTTTACACTACATTTGATCACAATGTACATGATATACAATAGTGATGTGGTGATATGACCATTCATGACATGACATGAAATGACACTATTGACATGGACTATTTGATGATATGGAAATGTCAAGCCATAGTTTTTGGTGAGAATTGTGTGTCTTCATGAAAGATATATCCTTTACTCCTCCACAAGCTTTAGTGATAGGGAGTCTTCAATCATCTCAAGTCTTGGATAATGGTTGAAAACTAGTGTCCTTTCACTTTCCCTTGATCAATCATCTTGTAATTTCAGATGTAAGAGTGTGTTTGAGCATGATTTCCTATTTCTTCTTCTCCTTTATCATCTCTCCATAACCTGATAGATGCCATGTTCCTGCAATTCACTGATGATGGGAAGAAATCAATCCAAAAAATCCTAGCCTAATATTATGCATTCTGATCCATGAACTAAGCCTGAGACAAATAAAAGAATGGGAAATGAGGCTTAGTTACTACACAACCGTGTAGCTCAGGAATTCATGGGGAAAACTTGAACCTTTCTATTGCGTAGTGCGTAGTTCAAGCTAGGTTGAGGAACATGACTTCGCAGTTTCTCGAGTAATAGGGGGTAGGTTACAAGGATGAGAGCTAGAGAAGCATACTTCAAAGTTTGGGAGGTTGAGGAGGCTTGAGTGACTACACAGTACACATTTATAATTCTTAGAGGATGATATTGTGTCTTGAAGTTGTGAAGTGTGCAATTCAAGTTGGGTTGAAGGCCATGACTGCGCAATCCTAGAGGACAAGGTCGGTTCTTGGCCACAAAAATTTCAAAATGGAGCAGTCTTGGGAGGCTGGTAGTGAAAAATACGTAGTTCCAAGAACTAAGTTCATACCCATCGGATTGATACTACACATTTTTCATGTTAGGGGAGGCTTGGAGAAGCTAAGTTGTTGGATCAGGAAGTTTTTTGGAAAATGACTAAGTGTAGGACCGATGAGATTGATGTGAATATTCATTGAATTTTATTATGATCCTACACTTAGAATACTTGATGAATCAAGAAAAATATATCATCCAAGGCATAAAAACAAAGTATTCTCCTCCATGTGACAGTATCTACGACAAATTATGACAAGTGTGACATCATAGATACACTTTACGACAATCGTGACAACACTTATCCAAAAATGCTCAAAACTTTAGAAATGAGTGTGATAGATACTTACATGGTGATAAAAACTCATTTATAGAAATATGACCTCTTAAAAATACTATAAAATGCTCATACATTCATTGCGACAACTTCCATGCCAAAATATGACACTTTTCTTATCTTGCAAAATGTATCGCAAGGCTTTAAGAAAATAAATGAAATGAACTTCAAATTTTGCGACAGTCATGAGCAAGACCAAGGAAAGCTCTAATATTTTGTATAGGCTAAAATTTTGGAGGGGGTTATAGCAGCTTCAACATATACTTAATAAGTACCTTTAATAAATTTGTGTTGGTATTATAGATGATATTTTAGTGTATTCCAATAATGAAAAAGAACACAAGGAACATATGAAATTAGTGTTGCAAACCTTAAGATAACATCAAGTATAAGCTAAATTTAGAAAATTTTAGTTTTATAAGGAAAGATACAATATTTGGGCCACGTTATTTCAAAGGAGGGGTTTTTTATTGACCTTGAGAAGGTTACGACTATTTTAAATTGGCCCATACCTAAGGACATGTTAGTTGTCTACTCATTTATGCGAATCATATGATATTATTGAAGATTTATATAAGGATTCTATAAACTAGCCTACCCTATTACATCCTTACAGAATAAAGGAACAAAATTTGAGTGGATAACCAAATGTCAAGAAATATTTAACGAATTGAAACACTTACTTACGGTGGATCATATTTTAAAATTTGCAGACCCAAATAAATAATTTATTGTTTGCATAGATGCTTGTTTGGAAGGGTTGGGGGGAGTTTTTATGCACAAAAAATCAGTAGTATCTTTTGAGTCGATGAAGCTAAAAATAGATGAGAAGAATAATGCAGTATATGATTTAGAGTTGACTATTGTAATACATGCTCTAAAGATGTAGAAACACTACTTAATAGGGAAGAAATTCATTTTGATAACATATCATATCATCTTGAAATATTTTTTAAGAAAACCATACTAATGGTGAATTAGTGGATGTAGGAAGATGTTATGGCTTTTGAAAATGACTTACATATGACCAATGTAGCTATATTGAGTAGTTTTGATATTATTTAGAAGGGTGAGGGTCATCGTTCCTAGCTCCAATTACTAACACTCCATTCATGGCTTGGATTGAAAGGTTGGGCACCTTCACCTTGAGGTTTCACGATACTAGGATTCAAGAGACTGAGGAAGTTTCACTAAGAGGTCTGTATGAATGAAAACAACTTGATCCTAAGTCATGATTAGTCTTACAACAAGGGGTGACCTAGGGGTTAATTGATTGTATTTATTTTCATAAATATGTTTTCATAATTTAATCACATATATCTGAAGGGAAAGTGTTGTGGCACCCTTACAACTACGAGAAGAGTTCTTAAAGGGCATAATTGAATTGGAAAACATGATATTGGAAAAAAAAGGGTACTTAAATAGTAATATTTATGGCATTATTAGACCTATGAAAATAGCTCTTGAATTACACAATTAATTGGATACCCTTGGTAGTGGGAAGTAGAAGGATACTTGAACATAAAGTGTGTATACATGCAATCAATTTGATACTCTTAGTATCAAGAAACATAATGGACCAAAAGACCTGAGATAAAAGGTACATGTGAAAATGAATACTAAAGAGAATTTTTATTTCAAAATTAGAAAAAAATTAAAAGAAAATTAGAATTAAATCAAACCTTAAAAAATCAAATGAATAAATTCTATATTGATTAGTATTCTAACTATTCTAAAACATGCGAGAAATTATTGTAAATTAAAAATAATGATAATAAATTGTTGAATTGTGATAAGGATAAAGTGGGATGTGAATATGAAATAAAAAAAATCCATTCATAAATTAAGAAAAATTAAATTCAAAAGAAATATTCCAGTAGGAAAGCATAGAATTCAAATTAATATATAAGTAAAAGATGAAAATAATAAATAAATCAAATTAAAAGAAATAACAAAATAATGGAAGTGAAAAAAAAATAAAAAAAATTAATAAAATAAATAAAATTGAAAATAATAACAAAATAAAATAATTTAAATAAAACAATAAAATAAAATAAAAATGTAAGACGATTAATAAAATAATAATACGATAAGGAAAGTTAAAAGAAAATAAGAATAAAATGAAAAGCTATAATTTTGAGATGAGAACCAAGGGATAGAAAAAAGGAGAAAAAGAAGAAGCAGATAAAATAAAAAAGAGCTATTAATGACATATAGTATACACCTTATTGTTGCATAAGTGTCTTAATGAGCTATTAATGACATATAGTATACACCCTATTGTTGCTTAAGTGTCTTAATGTTTGTCCTACTCTTGAATATATTAATATATTTCTATGTGGAGCTACCTCATTGAATAAAAACTCTTCAGGTAAACAGTTCATCTCTACACTCTTATCTTGTTCATCTTTCTTAGAACCCCATTAATGAGAGTATGCAAGGAGTAGTTTGAGAAGTCAATCAATGAGCCAGTAATATGACACAAGAATAAAAATATTAAAGAATGGATCTCTTCAACGCACATTAAACTACTTCAAAAATCAGCTACAACTCTCTAGCTAAAATATGATATGCTTACAATAATAATTATTTCAGTCAGATTGCATATGCTAACTTTATTTAGCCATTCTAATATACTATACCGTACTTGTCCCCTAATACTTATCGAGTTGTATCAAGTTTAAATGTAGCCACAAAAACAAAGATTCACATCTACGATTACGATGTTAGGGGTTATTGAAACTTCCATTTTTTCTTCACGTAAATATTTCTGTCCCCGAATAAATTCATTCAAGGTATAAATATTCGAAGTTTTATCAAATTTCTAAGTGTGTGTATCACTACTTCCTAGTCAGTAGGTCATAGTTGGAAGAATTTTGCCTTCAGTAGGTCATACTTATAAAATTTTAGTATTTTTGCTGTGAAACTTGTTATGATTGGAATATTTATCAGTTCTGTGAAATTTCTAGGGAAGTGTATCATTGCTCGATGTTCAGCAAGTTGAATTCACTATTCACCATTTTCAATTAACATTTCAGGTCTTCATGTTACAATCGTCATGCAAGAATTATGGCAATATAGTGTTTATTTGAATTTGTCAACAGAAAAGTAAAATGGCTCTGACTTCAAGCAATTTCGATCTTCCATCATTCGGTTTCAATGGATTATTAAAAGATTGTGGTGAAGGGAATTTTAGTTCAGGGATATGCTTATATATATCAGCATTGGGTGTGGAGGGTGTGGAGGGTTGTTGATACTTATTTATATATTTTATGGGGATTAATTTTGGAGGGAATATGCTTCGTATTAGTCTATCATCCACAGTTGAGGTGAAAAGGAGCTCGAACTGACCAAGTATATTTAGGATGATAGGCCTTTTCTTTTGAATGAGACCAATTTTTCTTTTGTATATGTTTTGTGCAGACAACACCTGTTTTTGTTCATTCGTTTGTGCACACGACACGTGTTGCTGTTAATTTGTGGGTAATGAAACTTGTTAACCATCGTGGGTAGTGGAACGAGTGGGTAATGGAGAGTAATGGAATGGAATGGATGATGGAACGAGAGGTGTAGTTATGCAGAGAGTATGAATTAATTTTCTCATTATTCTTCACGACCTCTGCGCTTGGTATTTAGACTCCCACGACGAACAACTTCCACAAATCATGCCTACTGTTTCTGGAAGGGCTTTTGTTCACTTCCAATTTTATGTACTGTGCGGCGTAATCCACCCATTCCAATTTCTCTCCCACCTGCAGCTAGACACCACAAGATTCTGCTCGACTAACACCATAGGCTTTTTCTCAACAGATAGCATAGGATTCTGCTCAACGATATTCAGTTCGCCCATCAAACAACAGGTATGTCTTGACTGGTAATTCCAATATTACAATTCACGCTACAGCCAGGACCTCTGCAACCCAATGTTATTACTAAGCTCATTCATTTTCTCAGAGGATAAAGAACCCTGAAACTCAGACCTGTTTCCCACTGATGTTGACATTCATCTTAACTAGCTTCACTTTTGGTTCATTACCCTAGCTTCTCTGACCTCAATACTAAGTTGAATTGGTGTTTTCTTGTGCGTAATTTAAATCGTTTAATTCTCTCGACAACATCATTATCTCTTCGAAAACTATGTGAAATCTAATGAATTTATCAAAGAGACTACAGATGAGCATTCAATTTTTCAAATAGCTGTAATCCAGATAAATGGAAATTTTTCTACCAAAACATTTGCTATCGTGGTTGAAATGGTAAAGAAATGAAACTCTGACAACAATCTGATCCACAAATCAGAACCCTAAGTAGGCACTTCTAGGTTTTTATTTAATCGTTATTCCATTTACCAGATAGCTCACACCAGCATATTGTGCTCAAACAAAACCTAGGATTTTTCATCCTCTACAGAGGGAACAATGTTGAGGCTATCTCTGAACACATATTTGCTATCAATGGGCATTTTAAATTTCACAAAACAACGCAGCATACCTCTTTAAGCCGATTTCTGGAATTCATAATCCTTTCGTGAAAATCATTCCAGGTATTTGTTGACTGATCATTTCATTCCAGGAATTCCAATTGCACTGGTAATTGTCCCATAGGTTAGATCTAGCTGTGAAAAGCCCACGAATATTTGGTAGCCTACGAACCACAATTACAATTTGAGTGGGTAGGGACTCATAAGGAAAAACAAACACCGAAATTGATCAAAGTAAAATCCTAGTTCAGGGAATCATTCAATCAAGGTGTGTATGAGGTTGGTGAGCATGTGGGTGTTTGGGTGACATTGGCCCATGCGATCATATATTATATGGTTTAATTATAATATTCTATTTAAATTTGATGCACAGTCATAGCTGTTTTGCGTTGAAAATATGATGCTAGTAAATAGGTTGGTTGAATTATCCCGTGATTTCAATATTGAATTTCATAATGAAGAATTGAAATAGACGCTGCTCAAATTTTGACTTAAACAACGTAGCATATGTCCTTAAGTCGATTTCTGGAATTCATAATCCTTTCGTGAAAATCATCGCAGGTATGTGTCGATTGGTAATTTCATTCCTGGCATTCCAATTGCACTGGTAATTGCCCCATAGGTTAGTCTGCACAGCACAATCATCGGTTCAAGGGATCACAAGAGAAAAACTACCCTATACAAGGGTTTACTATATACCTTACAAAGCAATCACAGGAGATGTCAGGATCTCCTCATCCCCATATCTGAAAACTCTCATATGGAGAGAGCCTAGATCTCTTCTGCAAGCTTGTTGTACTCAAATGTTATGACGGTATATTTCTGAAAATGTCCATAAAACTTTCAAACACTCATTCCAACTGATGCTCATGAGACATGGATATGCTTAATGACCTATTTTATCCTAATAATCTCAAAAAATAATGTCTCAAATCAATACTTCTCTATCTTCTGTATTGCCTCAACCAGTCCAAAACTAAAATGGAGTATCCATAGATTTTGATGTTTCCAACTCCTCCTTCGAGAGCTATTGCCATCAAAATGGAGATCTATTTGATCCCTTAAATTTGTATACCTCTGTCTCCACATCAATTGGGAGATTTTGTAGTTGCCCTGTCAAAATATTTAACTAGGTGATTTTTTAATATTTTTGCAATAATTTTTTTTGGGGCATTTTATTAGAAATCTGATTTTTTGAAGATTTTATTTTAAATCTGATTTGAAATCAAGAAAATTATAAAATTATAATTTTGAATTTTTGAGTTTACAAAATACCAATATCTCAAAAATTTTATGAATGTTGTAATCATTTTTCCATTCAAAATGCAATTTAAACTAAAGAAATATATAAATTATGTAACAAAATTCTGGCTTAAAGAACTAAAAAGATCACCTCATTAAGATAGGTCTAAGACACAGAACCTTTTGTGAATGCTCCATCACAATACCCATAATACTTGGTGTTTACATCCCTGGGTCTGCAACTGATTTCCATTTCTCCATTTTTTTTTGGCTGGATAAACTCCTTTGCGTTTAGCAGAAATTTTGAATGGTGATATGTCCATTAATTTAGATAAACTCCTTTTAGTTTGAAAAAAGTCTTGAATGTTGATATCTCTGTTGGAAGTATTGAATGGTGAGATATTTGTTTTCAGTTTTATAGATAGATATGGATAGCTGATCAAATTCAATTTCAGATATCTGTGTTAGAAGTCTTGAATGGTGAGATCTTTGTTTTTTAGTTTTATATGTAGATATGGATAGCTGATCAAATTTCAATTTCAGTTTTGTTTCAAAGAAGAGGCAAGGAAATATAAACACAATACACAAAGGGACCTGATCTGTAAGACCTCTTCTTGCAATCAAAACTGAAGTTTGATCCAGGATTATATATATGGGGTTTATTACATTAATAAGGTTTTGTAAATATTATATACAGTTTAATTTCACTTGAGTTATTTTTGACACACGCATTGGCACAAGTGATACTGTTAACCCGCACAACAGCACATACAGAGGAAATGTTATCAAACTTTGCCCACTCTCCCATTAGGGTTATTAGGATGTAATAGATATTCATATTTACAGTCTCGAGACCAGTTCCCTATCAAACAAGTAATGATTTCTGTGCAATATGTATTTTAAAACGACTGTTGCTGCAATACTAGGTGACATGTCTGGTACTTTGTGCATAGCACTGTCCGCGTCTAGCTTTCTTCAGCAAGGGTTTCAATTCTGATTCTACTAGGCTTTCATTTCTTCTTTCGATGACTCTGACTTGTTTTAAATTACACAAGCTGTGGTAAGTAACCTAGCATAAAAGTACTAAGGTGCTATGGTTTCCGGAAAGTGTAAATTGCCAGGGATTGAGATCATTGGTGATAGGTTCTTAAGTGGCCATTGATGTTGAGTATGTAGTTTGTGTTTCTGTTGAATGTCCGATTTGGGCGATAGCTTCTAGCTGATCACACTCCCCTCGAGTTCAATTTTCAATAGACATTGTTGTTGCTAGGCTATATTTTCTATTGGCCATATGGTTGAAGAGAAAGTAGAGGATGTGCTTAGTATGAGGAGATCTAGGTTCAAATCTCATGGACACCTTGGTTGTTATTCTCTAATGTGGTGCCAAGCAACAAATAAATATTAACATCTCAAACTTTAAATGGACAAGTTTTTTACCTCTGAAATGTTTTGTAGACTTAATGAATCTTTGTTATGTAGAAGTATCAGAATTTTTATTTGTAATGTTAGCTCCACATTTTTAGCTGCTTTGAATAACAAAATATGTGTGTTTTTTACTGTCACTTTCTTTTCTTACATATTTTCCTTTGGTTTAAACTTAAATATGAATTTAATCCTACACAAATGATACCATGCTAGTTATTCTAGCTCTCCAATCTGTATCCTGATGTTTCATATCTGATATTTTGTAAAGGACATACTCTAATTTGTTTGAAATATAAATAGCTTTTAAAATTGTATGCTTGGTTCAGGAAAAAAAATATGCAAAAGCATGAATTATAAAATTTTATCCTTGTGATTTATAATTTTTTACTGATTATGTGGTTGTTTATTGACATGTTGAACTATTCTGTATTCAACACGTTATGTTTCCTTAAAACGGCACATTATGTTTCCTTACAACCAATGTTTAATCATTTTTACCTATTTGTCATCTGACTGTCCGTTGATTAGGACTGTATGTTAGTTTCACATTGAACTCCCTCGTTCAGCCTACTCAATGTTACACATACACATTTTTGCTAAATTTCCTGGGAAATATTGGAATTTTTTGCGACCAGGTTATGCCAAATTTCCTGGGAAAGATTGCAAGTTTCTGGATTTTGCCAAATTTTCAGGGAAATATTACAACTTTTTGCAACCAGATTTTGCCAAATTTCCTAGGAAATATTGCAACCAGATCATTTTAAAATTCATTACATTCATCACTATGAAATTGCAGATCCTGAAAATCTAAAATTGTAGTGCATTCACCTTGAAGAAAATAGACTCATAGAGTGATAGGCCTGATCAGAATTGGTCAATTTTATCCATCTTCAGTTGTAATACCCAACGTCGAGATATAATTTTCTGGTTTTGAGTGTGAAAAACCTAATCAGAATTGGCTGCCTCATACTGTTTCCTGCATCAAATACTTGTCTCTTATAGTGTTAGCATTTGTGAAGGGTTATATAGACCAACGCCTATTTACAATATTATTCTAGCCTAAGTTAGCAAACAACCCCCTACATGGTTTAGTATCACATGTCTCACGTGTAGAACATGGATTTCTAAGGACACATATCAGCTACGCAAGTGTCTTTTTCATAAGACGAACCTACGTCATAATTTGAATGGACATTTAATATTGTGTACTATCTCTAAAGTTTCAACCTACATAGTGTTCCTACCTCAAAGAAATAAAAACAAAGACAATTTTTATCTTCTTCTTTTTAAACCTATGCCTTTTTCACATTCATATACACAAAATTTAATCCCACGCTAATTTATTATACCCTCCTCTAATGCCTTGCCTGCAATTGGAAAGTTAAGTGTTCATTATGAATTGGTCTATTAGATATGGATTAAAGAAGTGTTAATTCATGCTTTTCTTGAAATTTATTTAATACATTAATATCTCTTCCAATGAATTAAAATGAATTACAAGTGTTACATTACAAAAAAATAAGGTTGTATTGTTCTACCGCAATGGAGCCAACTTTGACAGAGAATTCCATCCCCATATTGTTGAATGGTTCAACTAAGATTCAACCTCTACTCCAAATAATCAACATCAGATCTGTCTATTCATCAAAAAATAGCTCTTCACACTACCACATTACTCTTTCTGATGGGACGTATCAACATAGAACTTTGCTACCATTTTCTTATGGCACACAAATTATATCTGAAGACATCTAGATCAGTTCGATCATTTTACTTAAGAAATCAGCTTGCACATTCTCTCACAACTCTTCGTAAGAATACATTGTGTATTAACCTTGTTCCTTTATTCTATTTCCATTATTCCTGCATAACAATGAATTTTGCATTCATCTTTTCTTTTAAAAAATTTCTTCATTCATTTTAGATCCATTTGAATCCTAGAACTTGAGGTTTTCTGACGAAGCTCACCTTTGGTTAAAGACTCATCAGCACTATTACATGCAAAGGTAGGCGAATCCCATTCAAGCTCTTCATCAACAAATGAGTCTCTTCCAACTATTGTAACTCCTACAAATACATCCACAACAACACTTGTATCGCTTAAATCACTCAATCTGTACCGAAAGTACTGGTCAATTCAAGGTAGAGCATCAGCAAAGACACCCTTGAAAAATTACAGCACAACATGTGGCTCAGGAAAATTCTTCGGCTTTGATCTCAATGGACGTGACAGAGATGAGATTCACCTTTCTGCATTTGCTGAATTAGTTGAATCCCTTTATAATCTCATTGAATTTAGGAAACTATATATTGTTTCCAATGGAACAATTAAACAAACCAACCCAAACTACAACCATTTAAACAACAAATGGGAGATTTAATTATTTGTTGCGTCAATTGTCAAACCATGTTCAGAAGATGACCCAACCTTCCCTTGTGAAAGCTTTCATTTCAAAATGATCGTTGAAATCAAGTCGACAAGCCCAAATACCATTGTAGATGTTCTTGGTGTGATTAGATCCACCTCTCCTGCTACAACAATTCGAAGAAGAGATGGGACTGAAACACAAAGAAAAACATTCACACTGAAGGACAAGTCAAGTTTTAGCATTTATTTAAAAATATGGGGAGATCAATGTGTCCCTATAGGAAAGGGCCTAGCTGAACTTCACTCTTCTGACAACCAGCCAATCCTTTGTGTCAAAGGAGGTCCGGTAATTGAATTTAATGGAATCATTATAGGAAAAATATCCACTACCACCCTTCTCATAAATCCGAACATTGAGGAAACCCCAACAACTCCATACTTGGTTTCATCATACAGGCTACAACTCTTCATCTCCATCTTTGAGCAAAAACTATAATCTAACTTCCAAACGAGCTCTACCACAAAATAAAATTCAGGAAATATCTAGAATGGAAGTCTCTGAGAAGGCAGTATGGGTTTCGGTTCATGCCAGAGTGACTACTCTACACATGGACGACTTCTATTTTCTTGCTTGTCCATTATATTTCAATGGAAAACGATGCATGAAAAAGGTAATCCACCATTCTAACAATATTTGGCATTGTACTAAGTGTAACAGTGAATTCCCAGAATGTGACTATCGTTACAAACTAAAATTTGAAATACATGACCATACTAGACACCTTCAAAATGTCATTGCCTTCAATGATGCGGGAAATGAACTCATGGGAATCACAGCTAAAGACTTGTTCCTCCTCTCTATTGAACCAATTGATCTTCACAAAATATGTAGCCGAATATCAGGCTGCCGCTTCTTGTTGTCACTTTCCGTCAAAAAAAAGTACTACAATGGTGTTGAACATCTGCAACCTATACTAATAAGTTAAGAAGAAATTTAGTATGATGCTGCATGCAAGGAGGTCATAGAATACATTTCCACACTTACTGTTTCACAACGCTCTGTTATTTGTCGCCTTTGACCTCTCTTCTTAGATGCAGACCATGCTACTTTTCTGAACATAAAAGAACATCTCTGTATAGTCCAATTTTCAATACCATTGTAAAATACAACCATGTTGTTTTACTGAACAATTTCTTTCGCAATACTTTTTTACAATACTTACAAATATGTATATTTACCCCTTGACAGTTTAAATAATATAGATACCTATGTTTGGCACCACAAAAGTGTTTTTCTTTACAATAGTCTTTATCAACATGTATGGAAAATTCAATTCAAACTCTCTCTATCTCTTACTAATAGTTATTTACAAAGTTGAGCTTCTCACAAAATGTCATACATTTCATATGCATTCATAGCTCAATTTTTCTTCGCTAAGAATTCCTCACATCTGATGCCTAGCCTAGATTTATTTTCACTTTCTTAGATATGTCGCCAAACAATGAATATGAGGATAAAAGAGCATGACGACGCCTTCTTTATGCTCAAAATAAAGAAACAATAAATGCGCATCGACAACTTCTTTATAAAAATTGAAAAAAAACTCCCACTCCCACTACACAACCTCCCTCTTCAAGTGCTCTCCCAAATATGCATGCCATTTCACCCTACTTTCATCAAAACCTATATAACGCTCCCCCCCCCCCTTAATGAAGAACATCGTTGCTTTAGACACAGAATATATAACTTCTCTACATTGCATGTTTGCACACTATGCAAAGAATCATATCCAGGTATGAAAACAAAACATTCACATGGTACACTTTCTTGCTCTCGATGTGCAACATCTAAATCTACAAACAGTTTCACTCATGTGAACAACATGGACCCTGGCGAGAAACCAAATGTCCTACAAAATTTAACATATATTGAGGAAATGTTGATCACACGTGTAAATCCCGTTCTACAAGTAACACATGCTCGTGGTGGTCAATATAAATATAGTGGCCATACAATTAGCTTCCCTCAAGACAACACTTCTATTGCGAAATACCTACCTCGCCTTGTTTTTTAGTTGGATATCCTCATTGTCAGAAGACAAAACCCTTCTAAAACATCTTATGAATTCATCGTATCTAAATCGCGTGTACTATCAAATCTTGAATACAAACTCACTCATGATCCCTACTACAAAGATGTTGAACTCAGCCCATCTGCAATTTCTGCTCTACCAGATCAGCCTACAGATATTTCTCATCTTCTTCATAATGTAACCACGTCCTCATTTATACCCCAGGAAACCATAATCGATTCTACTCATGATCCTGATGCCATGGTAACTCCATTGGATATCCAACCTTCTTCGTTTGTTCCAATTCCCCCAAACTCGTGTACTGAACTTGATCACATTCATGCTTACTTGCACTCCACAAATCGAAACTCAAAAAATTCAGTCGATTGGCCTACAATATCTCTATCACCTATGAATGAATACACTACTGAGGGCCTCTTTGCTATGGCATTTCCCACACTTTTCCCAAGAGGCATTGCCATGATCACACAACCAAGAATTACAAAAGTTGAGATGCACGAATATGCCTTGCATCTATTATGCTACCATGACAATCACTTTGGCCAGCATCCGAGATTTCGTTGCTACATATATAACACGCTAATGTGCCACCGTAGCCAATCAACTGCCAATGTTTTTGTCAGAAAATACATTGAAAACAACTTGCCAACACTTGTTTTAGATTTGTGAAAATGTCTTCATGACTTCCCACAATCAAGAATTCCCGAACAAATCATGTACTTTGGCTCATCCCTACGAGGTACATGCTCTTTTTGGAATAAGTGTCGTAATGAGCTAACTGACATGATCACACAACTTGGGAGCCCAACATTTTTCTTCACTCTAAGTGCTGCTGATACCAAATGGCCTGACCTACACAAGATTATGCTTACTGACATGCCCTCAAATTCAAACACTCATTACAAGTGGAGAATTCAAAATATAATTAACAATCCACATTTAGCATCCCAATATATGCATTGCAGATTTACAATTTCTCTTGAAGAAATTCTACAAAAAGGCCTCCATATAATTGACTATTGGTGCACGTATTTTCAATTACCATTCCTCTTTAAACCTAATATTAATTTACAATGTATCTGGAGCAATAACATCTTTCAATGTTGCATACAGATACGAATGGAAGCATTGAGGATCTACACACATTCATGGATTCCTTTGGTTGCAAAATGCACCAAACATGGATTCCTTCAATTGGAAAAATGACACAGAAGTTCTCAATGCTCAAAGATATTTTGACCATTATGTCATTGCTTGGAACCCACGACAACCCCAACATCGTGAATATGTACTCCACCAATCAGCAAAGCACAACCCATGTCTTCTTGACACATCATCAATTTTTGCGTCAACCCAGACAGAAGACTATGAAGAGCTTGTGAACTATTTCCAATGCCATACAAAATGTCATGCATCTTCTTTTCTTCGCAAAAAAAAAAAATGTTCTCAGCTGTCTCTATGGAGTACCATGGGAGTTAAACCCCACATCTCCACTCTTCATAGACAAAAAATGTCAAAAAACCTACAAAATTGCATGTAACGATGATAGATTCAACATCCATAATGCCGATCTACTTTCCATTTGGAGAGAAAATGTTGATTTCCAGCCAGTACTTTGATGCCATGATGTGTTAACCTATATCTCTAAATATGCAGCCAAAGAAGAAACAAAATCAGAAAGATATAGCCAAATTTTATTACGCCTCTCAAACAACATTTCTCCAAACGCACCTACTATCACTGTTGTCCGAAAACTCCTTACAGAAACCATAGCAGAAAGAGACCTTGGGGCGCAGGAAATATGCCATATGTTGTAGAAATTACCACTCACACTCTGCAGGTGTAATTTTGTTTCTCTAAATGTTAATAGAACTATATTCATACATGTTCTACATGCTTCCGAAATTCAACCCTCAACACCACCATTTATTCTCGCATACATGAATAGACCTTCTTCATTAGAGCCATTGCCCCTCATTGAAGCTGCACGTTCTTGGTCATTTTCTCCTCGTCGTAAACAAAACCAATGGAAACACATTTCCCCTCCGATGGTTGTCCATATCTTGCCACGATACACCACAATCCCTTCCCCTACTGATCCAACCTACGCCACTTTCTGTTCGGCTGAATTAATATTGTATTTCCCTTTCCGTACTCTCCCCAATGACATTGGATCTAGAAATGAGGAAGTCATTGCACACTGGGAACAAAAAAAAGGAATATATATATCATGGCGTGTTCATCGTGAAAATGAAACCCCACAATCTCCACAATCCGAAGATGAAGCTACTCCTATATCTACCCCTCCTGACATCCCCCTTGACCCCGTCCAAATGAATGAATGGGAAATCCTCTCTCACCTTCACCTAGGCGTGAACATAGAAATTGATATCGTTGGAATCATTGGCAATCGTGACTTTGATCTTAATCATAATTGGTATCACACTTACCTACCTCTCGACTTGCAAGATACTACCATCAATTTCATTGAATACAATCGCTCAAATAGTTAAAACCAACATCAACATTTTTCAAACCTTCACGAAAATCAAATATTATCTCCTACCCAACAAAAAGCATTCACACATATTATTTCTCATTTCAAAAACCCTCTACCAAAACCCCCAACCAGAACCATCATACAAGGGACAGCCGAAAATATAAAATATGCTTTAATAAAATCTTTCCAACATGCATTTATTGCATACTCCTCAAAATATAAAATTCCATTGCTACTACTTGCACCCACCGGTCTTGTAGCTTTCAACATAAATTCCCTTACAATTAACTCTGCCCTTCACATCCCTATCCAAACAATGCATCCTCTTGAAGGACAACTGCTCCTACACTTCCAAGAACAGCTCTGCCATGTACAATACATACTCATTGATGAAAGGAGTTTTATCGGCCTAAAAATGCTTTCCCGTATTGATGATCGCCTATGAGAGGCATTTCCCCTTCATCGAAATACACCATTTGGCAATCGCTCCATTATCCTTGTCGGTGATTTAGGCCAGTTGCCACGTGTGAAGGACATTGCCCTGTATGTTGGCACATCACGTGGCACTGCACTTTGGCGCAAATTTGATACGTTCATAATGATTACAACTATTTTCTGCCAATAAGGTGCTGACCCTTCCCAAATTGCCTTCTGCCAGATTCTTGCAAATCTCATGGATGGAACGCCTACAATTGAAGATTGGAACCTCCTAATGTCTAGGAAAGATTCCTCTATTACGCATGAAGATAAAAAAACATTTGAAGACTCCATGCACTTATATGTAACAAATAGTTCAGTTTCCTTGCATAACAAATCAATGCTTAAAAAATTAAACATGCCAGTAGCTGTGTGCACAGCGAAGAAACATCGGGAACAAATGTTCGCTACATCTGAAGAAGAACAACTAGACACAAAGGTTTTTTTATCCAATGAACAAAAAGTTATGCTCACCTGCAACTTGTGGGTGCATGCAGGGCTTGTAAATGGCACACTTGGCATAGTGATTTCAATATTCTATGCACCTGACTCAAAGCCTCCAGAATTGCCATCCTTCGTGGTAGTATGTTTTAAAAAATATAGAGGAACACCATGGGACATTTCACATCCCACATATGTGCCCATTTCCCCTATCACAAGAGGTGCACGTTGACAAATACCACTTCGAATGGCATGGTCTTTAACAATACACAAGTCACCAGGAATAACGTTAGATAAAGCAACAATTTACATCGGCCCCAAAGAACGCCAAGGTCTAACATTCACCGCCATTTCAAGAGTAAGATCTCTATCATGCCTTCGAATCCATCCAGTATTTCCATTCTCACGCATATCACGAATGAAATAAAATCCATATCTACAACGTAGAAAGCAATAAGAGTCATTGCTCACATCGAAATCTATATAGACGAGTACACTCTAACCAACAATAAACTCATCATTACATCCTCACCAAACGGTAAACAAACCTTAACCTTCTCCAAATTCCATACACAATTACCTGCTTCTACATTTCTTCTAATACTGGTTATGCTCCTAATGTTCAAAATAAGTTTATGCTTACTTTAAGTATTTTAAAACTCTACATTTAGTACACTTTTATCAATCGTTTATACTGACACTTAGTATTTCTCTTTTTTTCATGCCTAAAAGATATGGATTCACAGTATTTAAACACACTCTACGAATGCTGCCAAGAGATTCAACAACAGGAACTTACTTTACATGATATACAGCTGATATTCCTTTAACCACAGTCATTTCCTCTGTACCATTTTCGTACAACTGTTGCCTTGTTACGAAATATCCTAAAAATCCTAAGAAAAAAAATCCACATACATGAAAGAGATACACATCAGAGAATGTGTTCTAATTGGAAAGAACGCCTTTCTCAATGTGGGGTCACAATAGACACCAATTGGTGTTTCCGATGCCATGCATCGTCATGTATATATGATTAGATATTTACTATCATTTACATGTATATGGCATCGCAAAATTTTAGTGTCCACATGTATATTTATTCACCTTCAAATTTGTATATTTATCTTTATATAAATCATGTTCTGTTCAACTACTATACCATTCAATGTAATTCCAAATGTTTCTGTAACATTATTTTTCTTCATTGTTGTGCTTTTAACCCACTTCAAAATACTCTTTCTCAATCGAAGCATTATCTTCTACCATATCTTTTTTCAGTTTCTTATTCCGTCACAGGGTGTTCAAATTTTAGTCATGCTATTATGCTTTTTTCTGTGTTAAAACCTCTATATCTATCATCTGCTAATTTTTAATTTCAACTGGTAGTAATGGTCACCTTTTCCCTTCAGTAATATTAAGGGGATTGAGGTTGTTATCTGAAAGCACTAGTGAATACCTTAAATAGTCTAACATTAGTTATAATTTATTGATTGAATATGTTTTAGGATAATTTTGCAAATAATAAGGATGCATAAGATATGTTCTCCATCTTAGTTTTTGTGTAATATTATAGGCATCTAATAAATAGCTCAACTGAGTATCTAGCAACAACATAAATATCTTTTCAACAAATTTGGTTACATAGAGTATTGGGTGATATTCAATAAGAATAAGACCAACTCTAGCTTAGTGTGGCAACAACTCAACAATAGATGTGCAGCCTCAAACTCCAGAACATTGTGTTGTATATCAAGCCCTAGGTTCAGATGGGTCTGGGCCAGTGTCCATTGTCTAGATTTAATGCACACAATATACCATCTACATTGAATGCACCATTAGAAAGGTGCACTAAAAAATAATTCATAGATCACCATGATCCCTACCCAGGCTGAATAAAGCACATTGTAACTTTTGGTGTCTAAGGTGAAACCCATTTTCATGTTTTTTTTTTTAATTTAAAATTATAGGTCAAGAAATGTGAGGTTTGATGATAAAGAATATAAAGATAGTAACTGATTCGCATAGTTCATATTGCAAGTTTGGAATTGACTGCCCTATAACACAGTGCTATGAATGAATATTGCAATTTCTGTGGTAGAAATATGGTTAAACATGAAAAAAGGTTTGTGACTCCTTCAATGCCCTTCATACAATGGTATATTTACAAATTTTGAGATAGGACACCAGAGATGGCATCAACATTTACTATTGCCAGATATGAGATAGATATCGGCTTCATCAATACAGATATTAGACAGGAATTCCATCTCCTCTTATTGAAATAAATCAAAGTCAATACTTAATTTACATCTATGTTTATATGTTTAATTCCTCTGGGGGTTTTCTCGTTTTCTATATCAATTTATATCAATTTCTCTAATAGTTCTGCTCTGATATCTTATGGGCCTTTGTATCCACAATCTCACAGAGTTCCATCCCTTAACATAGGCATTTATTAAACTATAATTTAAAGGCATGGAATCACATCGAAGTAGTTATGTATTTTCTATTTTGTGAAGAAGTCAAGCCTTTCGAAACTGTAACATTGTTTTTTATCTCTGATGACTGTTATAAGACAATTTATTTTTTTTCTCCCTGCATGTTCACAGTGCTCACATAGAGGATTTATATAATTTTGTATTTCTTTCACTGAATTGAGATGATAATTACTGTTTGAATTGAACCATTTGCAATTTCATGGTCATATGTAGTTATAGCCTTTGTCTCCATTGAGTAATGATTACACGGTTTCTTATCATTTGGTGTTATAACAATTTAGTTGACTTAATGGGTTAAGGGAAGAACCAAATAAAACTAGTACCTTTGGTGAAGGGTAGAACCCATGTTTGTGCGCCTTTCACTTTTAATATGCGGTTAGACCATACCTACCAAAATTTTAGTTGAACATATTTTGAAAAACTCATCAAGTAACTCTTCAACAAGAACTTTAAGCATGTCCAGGCTAACTCTAAACCCATGCCAAGGCTTACGCTAGCCTTTTACGAGGAATATTTGGTGCATCAAAATTAGTTGAAGACCAAATCATAGGCAAAATATCTTTCAAGGACCGAACCGAAGCTCATCTACTCAAATGACCTTCTATTTTGGGCGATTGGGGTTAATCATTAAGAAGACTTGATTAGAGTAGCATATCACTCTCTTTAGCCCTTCAAGATAGTGGCATCTCAAGGTGGCCGGTACTCCAACAACAAGGATACTTGACAAAAGGGTTTGTCTTGAACCTATTGCGTTGTAGTGAAATGGAAGCCCTAATTAGCATTAGAAATAGCAACTTTATAACGTCGGGGAGTCCTGGAAGATAGAACAGCGAGTTGTTGTGTAAAAAATAGTACTAGCAAAGTCAAGTGATAGTGGTTGCAGCTAGATTGGATGACTCGTTAATTAATCTAGTAGCGTAGATACTATGAACTACAATCAAATTGTTGAATATTGATTGAACAACTGGGAAATTATTTGTTCAAGACACTTTCTCGTTTCAATGCGCTAGCCCTAGGTTAGTGTTTTCATCAAGAATCATATTGTTGTTGCATCTTTATATTCACACCCACATAATAAGTGAATGTGCAAGCCTTCGTTAATAATTCACCGAAATAAAAACTCATCCGTACGTACCCTAAAGGGCAAAATCTCTTAGATTTTGCATTTGTATTGGAAATCCACCCATCAAGAATTGGGCAACCAAAATAAAAAGAATACCATGACGCCATGACACATCATGTCGCGGTGGTAATATTAAAATCATGAGATTGTGATGCACAAGTTTCTTCAAATTTTAATTGTATTCTATTGACAAATTCTATAAAATTAATCCATGACAATCAACATCATACAAGTAACCCTCTTTATAAAATCCCAAGAATAAAAATGCATTAGTGGAAATTCATGATAATTTTATTCATCATGGTAATCCAAATTTAGTTTACGTTACACTTTGAAGTTTAATTACATGAATTATAGCTTTGTAGGTGACTCCGGGTTTAACTTCAAGCTTGGTGTTTGGTTTTTGTGTACAATCGGTCACTGACAAGAGGTGGACCTCGATTATTGGGTTTTGTTATTTGTTGATACCATCCAACCAATTTATTCAAGATGAATCAAACTCTTTGAAACAACTATATAATCTCCTTTACTACTACTAAAAAATCTTCAAACCTCGTGCTCATTTCATGAGATTGTATATTGTAGGTCGTGAACTCCTATGCAGATCACGATTGCCTGGGAGATACTAAAAGACATGGACACGCCCATAATGTTTTACAAGATTACCAAAGACAACTCGGTACGTAAGTTGCCGAACAATCGGCAGCATTAGATGTTGCGTCCATTATGTTCGAACATCGTATATCCAAGATTCTACTACCTTCTCCAAACTCAGCTTCGGGTGAGTTCAATGTTCAAACTCGAAGGAATTTTTCCCCCGTGTTCCGATTTTCGGTTTTTTTGGGCTACCTCTGCGTAACTTCCCTTCTTATAATGTCTCGCAAAAAGGTAATCAACATCAAGCTATAAAGATATGAATAGTAAAGCTAATTTACTTGTGTGAATACATGGAGTTACAAGAATGTGTTTGAAGCTTTGACATAAACACAACCATAAATATACAGTGAATGATTGATTATGAGAACAACTATGTAGAAACTAGTATTATTTATTGTATTTATTAGGTTAATTACGTGCTTCTTAGAGCTATTCCAACTAATATGATATTATTGATCTTCCTTGTTTACACCGTTTAATAGTAGGAAGAACGTAACTATTCTTTGTTTACACACATAGATGTTTTTGGCCTTCCATTGTTTCAACATACATGATGAACTTCACTATGCTTTATTGTTGAGCTATATGGAATGTGTTATTATCTCCATCGTTGACACGATTGGCTCTATTCCCATTATCAACACAACTTAAGTGGAATGAAGCCTATAAGTATGGTATAAAATCTTAACAACGCCATCGACGATATGGTCATTCACACTGTTACAAGTACCGGTAAATCAATGGCTATGATTCATATTAGTAACATAATCGCTCTTTATTACAAGGTGAATTTAACTAAGCTTGTGAGTCATATCAAGTAAAGGTTCAATCTCACACATATTGGGACTTATGTAGTTTGCATAATCAATGGGGTTAGAGTAATGACAAGGATAGAATAAGTATAACCATTGACTCTAACATCATGAAGTATCTTGTATTTAACATATATAGTATCTAATGTAGCTCCTTTTATTCCATGATTACTATTTACTTATCCTAATATAATCCCATATCTAAGCTATGACATAGTGTTATAACTACGTTTTCATGTATAGTATGATTCCATTACTAAGCTAATGATATTGATAGGTCAGGATTTCTTTGCATGACCCATGAACAAGGGATACAAGTATGTATCTTATCTTGGTAGTTATGATTTTATAAACCCACTTGCCGGGATTCAATTAGCTTGTAGTTATGGAATGATTGGGCTCCATTAAACATGATATGAGCTCTATGTTAGTGTTCTCACATAGAAGTCATAAGCCACGAATATTATGGATATTACTATGCCTATGATGTTCCGTATTAGGATAGGCTATGTTTGAAGTATCAACATATTCGAATAGTCTAATCACCATTGCTTAGAATGAATGCCATATTTGTTCTCTTTCTCTATCTTTACAACCTATCGTAGTGAGCATATTGGTTACTCCTTACTCACCAAGGTTCGACGTTGAACCTCATACTACTACTGGTTGAAGCTCTATATCATATGTTAGTATATCAATGGAATCGTAGGTAATATAAAGGTAATACTACTACAAATATGCCTAATTTGTCCACTATCATTTAGAGGTAGCCCGTTAAGCAAAGGGAATAAGGGGATACCTATTGACCGCATAATACAAATAGCATAGATTTAACTATACAAGCTCATAGGGTAATAAAGCATAGCAAGCTATGTTCACTACCTATGATAGAAGTAATACCATGGTGTTATAACCTCGATAGAGTAATACCAGTGATTAGATTAGGTCACTTCTATCCATACTTGTCTCCACTAGTTCAAAATTAGATATCTCGTGTATTTTTATAACCATGGTGGGTGTAGGCACGTATTCCAGCCTTATAGCTGCTATAACTCCACCTTATCACTTATTATAAGCTCCTATTACCGGGTATTATCTTATTAGGGTAATCATAGTATCCATATTTATCAACAAGGGTATTACAACACCCATTGCATTCTTTATCACATGTATTACATATCTATATTATTCAATGTTTTGTAAGTGAAACATGATTCCTATGTATATGGAGTTTAAGTCGCTATCACGAAACCAAACACGTGTATTATATAATATACATTTGGGTGTTACATATACTAAGCTAAGCTACAACCATGTATTATGAGTAGTATTGTAGTTTCCATATTGTATCCTATTCACTTTGATTACATGAAACATTAGTATGATAACCATTCAACAACATAATGGGCTTAACATAACAAGAGCTTTCACCATATTGAATAAGGTAAGGTTTAAAAATTCATTTATATTTTTCCTTTCATCCGCATATCTCTCGTTCGAAGAGATTTGGCCTTAAAGAAATTCATCTTTATATCTAGATTTAACTTTCAAATTTTTTTTATATCTTATTTACTCATTTTCTTTATAGATCTCATTTTAGTAGAGTATTACCGATAAATCTTTCAAATGAAAGAGTTATGGTAATATGAGGGATTGTCAAAAATTCATGCCAATATTGGAGTCTATAGTTCATAAATTGTTCTATTGTCATTTCAAATAGTTTATAGCAACAACAAACAAAGTAGTTGCTTGGCGAAATAAATACCCAACATACCTACTCTTATTAGCGGAAATATCGACCAAACCTTTCCCTTATGAAGACTAACATATATGCCCCCTAGTTTACAGGATGAATTGCTAAAGTCTTGATTATTTTATAATTTTAAAAATATTTTGAAAAATCCAATTAGTATAAAGTAAAGCCAAATAATTGGCCTCGCCTTATATCAAGGGGTTTTATTTCTATTTCATTTCTAAAATATGCCAAAATTAGGACATATATAAACATGATTTGTTTCGACATATGTCTTTGTTGTGACATCACTATCTGATTCTTTTTCCATAACTTGACAAGGATGCCAATAAGACAAAGAACTACAGAAGCCATTATTGGTGGCGTTTTCCATTTCAATAACGTAATATTGTTCAAGTGCCACGAATGTCCGCTCAATTAATTTTTCATAATCATTGATAGATCTTGTAGCTTTGTTATTAAGGTTGTAGTTCTAGGTATAAGATACTTCACCCATATATCATATCCATCCAAATGAAAGTTAAAATGTGTGAAATTATAGTTAGATTTAGGTTATCTAGAAGTTCAAAATGTATACACATATATTTAAATGGTGTATACAAGATATTCATACTTTGTTTACTTGTATTGATACTCTATTTCGATGCTTATTATTGTCACAGGCATTAAGTTAATGACAAGACCTCGAACCCAAACGGTGACAACACTAGTGAAGGCGAAGAAGGGCCCCCCGCCTGCTAATGAGGTAGAGATTGTGATAGACGATCATGGATTTTTTCTAATTTCATTGCGTACCGTTGGGCCTCACAGCCTATGCTCCCTCAAGTAGACCCAGAGCTGGGCTGATCATAGCGTACGATATATTATATCATATGATCATTTGTTATTTGAAGGGCCCCGTAACATATGACCGACCGCCGAGAGCACTTAGCATCTCGTTTCTCGTTAGTGTTTATCGCTGACTTTTTGCGCTATGAAGAAGAACCTCTCAATTCTTGTCCATTTCTCCCTTAATATTAGCATTAAAATTTATTGAAAAAATTCACCCCAATTTTGTAATTTTGATGTTGGCTATTGTAGTTTCCACAAATTCAATTCGTTTGTAAATGTGTTACTGCAAAGGAGCTTCCAACTGTGCTATGGACTCGTATGATATGTAAAGAAATGACACAAAGAATTTTAAGGCTATCCAAACCCTTGATCAAAGATAATTTTTATTCATCATGGTAATCCAAATTTAGGTTCAGGGTACACTTTTTTAATTAAGTTCTTATTCATTAGTTAGATTACTTTTAAAATATGACAATCAATTTAATATTTAATATTCTAACATGCCGTTGTAATGATATTCGTAATGTTTTTGTTAAACAACTCTAATATAGTTACATATTATAAACTTACCAAAAAAAAACACAATTTTTTTTTTTAAAATTTGGTAGTTTTAAATGCTTTTCTGTACAACTTTTCTGATTTAAAATCCTATCAGCCTCTCTGCACCTTTGGAACAACTGGCAGAGTATAATACTATAAATATTTCGCATAATTTTTATATTCTGTGAGTATTTCACAATGAATAATTTATCAATATTCTGGTATATATAATTTTGTGGAAGTTCAGTTTTTTAATTAACGATTAAATTGAAATTGTAAAACTGTAATTATAATTTTTAAGACTTGAACGCTTAACTTCTAACGAAAGTCCTCGCGGTTCTCTGTCCGTTCGGTATCCGAGTTCTTTCAACAGAACTAACGCCTCAAATTTGATTTGTCCGTCAAGAAATTGGCCGGCAAGCTATATAAGACTGAAAGCCACAGCCCGGTCCCCTGCAACTTGTTAATTTTCTTTGAATCTGCAGAAGCTTCGTCTTATTTTGAGTTATTTGCACTGCCTTTGAATGCTTTGAGCAGTCGCCGTGCAGAGCTGAGTTAGTCTGATTTGATCCGGTGGGATCTAGGAATATATATATAACCTGCGCAGAGTTGTGTGAGGCAAGGAAGACAAATGCGATGGAGCAGGGACGTTTGATTTTGTCCGCGATTACTGTAATGGTAATTTTCTGTTTGTCTGATGCGAATTATGCGCAAGCAATGGACGAATCTTCAATTGTTCACTTCCAGGATAGGTAAGGATCAAGAAGAGTTCGTGCAGATCCTCAGCAACATGGGCTTCCTCACTTCTCTGGCCGCGCATCTGCTACGTCCCAAGATCTTCTGGTATGGGTAGCCTTTGTACTCTTCTTCGCACCTACAGAAGAAGCCTTTATCAATTTCAATTCGTCCTCGGACCTTTTATCCGATGACCTCCTCTCCCGCCACATTGCCAGGGGCATCTTTACCTATTCCCATCTCCAAATGCTGCCCAATGGAACCAAGCTGGACACCATTGCCTCCGAGGGCAGTCTCCTCGTCACTTTTAACCCTAGCGGAGATGGCCGAAGATTTGATCTTATGCGTCCGCTCAGACACGAGTCGACTATCGTCCAGTGTACGTTAATGGAGTTCTGGTCTCGCATCCGGACCTTTGAATGACGGGTTGTTAACCATCCACGGCGTGGACAAACTGTTTTTGTTCGTGAATCGTCGTCCTCGATACGTGGCAACAATTATTACGCGCCTCGCAGTGCTCATCCGCCAACAGGTGCTCTCAGTCCTTAGTCTTGATCATCCAATGAATATCATAATGCCTTCATGCTCGAAGATGCAGCGCGCTGAGTCTGAGAGATCGGGGTTACAGCATCCTCGCCTTGGCCATGCGCATCAAGTCCCTCAGAGCTTCTGCGCCCGCAAAACCTCACCACATCTTTACGCTCAGCGACGACTCCGTTTTCTTGAAGGGAGGCCAAGATTTCACAAACAATGTGAGATACCATGCGGCTCCCAACAGCAGGCTGTTGCTGGCCGATCTTGGTGCTGCTCCTCTGTCGGGTACAAGGCTCCACACTTCTCCACGGTCAATCGCTGGTGGTGACCGACAACAAACCCTTCTCCGTGAATCATGTGGATTAAAGATCCTGGATGCTTTTACAAACAGATGGATAGCAGTGCACGAGATTGTTCGGCCCTTCTGGATCTCCTCGCATCATCATCAACATCAGAAGCAGGGATTTCTAACGGCAACCGAAGCAACACAGATAACAAGGATCATCAGAGTGTAACAGCATCCAAAGAATTGAGGAAGTAGCATAGTAATCTTTAATTTTAATTCCATATCTTTCTAGTAATCTTTAATTTTAATTCTTTATCTTTCTGGTTCTTCTTGATCATCGACTTCTTGATATTCATATCAACGAGAATTTATCTCCAAGAAGGAAGCAGTAAATGCTTATGTATATTATACTGCATCAATAGCGCCACCAAGCTTGTTGTTCAATGGAACGGTTAGAATTTATGAGATAATATATCAATGAATGGTTCTGGAATTGCCACTTCTCTTTCCTGGTTCCTGAATTCTAGTACTTTCTTTCCTTGACCATGACCTTCTCCTTACTTATTTTCTTATACTCTTGTAATGCTGTCTTCAAGCAGTATGAAATTAGTTTCAAAATGTCCATAGTTTGATGATATATTAATTGTTAACGAACCTACACAGTGACATTCTACATAGCCACTATGTTCTTTATTATTATTTTTCTCTGTAATTAATAGATGGCATTCAGGACTGGCACTTCAGAGACCTGCTTAGACTTAAATTATGAGTAAATAATAATAGCAATGCAGATTCACATTTACAATTTACCAGTGTACTGTAGCGTTTAAGCATTAAGATTGTTTTTTTAAAGGAAACACGTTTCATGAGCATTCCGTTGGGGAAATATTCTTAAAAACTATAAATTTTATAAGTTTTCTTGCAGAATGTACAGGCCAAGCTGCAACAATGCCTATTCCGTGCGGTTTGGCTTGTCAGTCTTGGATAAATTTTATAAGTTTTCTGGCAGAATGTACAGTACAAGCAGCAACAATGTCTATTCCGTGCGGTTTGGCTTGTCAGTCTTAACCAGCTTAAGTAATTGCTACCAACAGTTTCTGCATTGGGGCGATTAATAGCATTGATATTTTTCCTGAACATTCTTTTTCTGCTATGCGTTTGCGGTGGCATCTGAGTTTTCAGTGGTTTTAAATGTAAAAGGATCAGTTACATCATTATTGCTACCAGTATGAGCGGTAGGTAGTGGAAATTGGAGCGTCACACAGCAGTTAAAGGGAAATATTTTAATCGGCCAATTTACAGGACATGATCCCCTGCTGCTTGTCTCGACAAGAACACTGGGACGGAGACTGTCACGGCTGTGATCACGCCGCACCCCTGCCTGTGCCAAACGAATCCAAATATCGAAGAATTCGGCCATCACATCGAATTTCCCAACACCGTAGTCTAACTGTTTTATGTTGGAGAATTTTTTTGGGCCTGTTTTGCACAGAATTCGAAAATTTAATGAGCATTTCAAATTTGACGTGTGTATCAGCATAATTTGAGATTTTTTTTAAGTGCACTAAATTAATTTATATATTTAAAAATATATTTTAAATAATTTAAAAACATATATTTTTATAAAAATGGTTTTATGAAATATCAATCATAAACTCACTTGTTCAGGGAAGATATTCTTATATTTCTAAACTGATTTTGCTAAATTATATATATATATATATAAATTTAAAATTTGATTTACTAATGAGATAACGTTTCCATGAAGTTCTTTGGAATGCGATTATAGATTTTCAAATTTCAAATTTTTATTTTATTAATAAATTTTTTTATCAAGAATAAATTTAATTATCAAGTGAAAATAAATATTTAATAAGATAAAAAGAGGTAAGCCTACCACCTCACATACTTTAAGAATAATGAAATGGATGGTGTGGTATACACCATGTACTACATATGAAAGTATCGAACATAGGACAACTTAACTATTTCTATTTCTCTCTATCTTTCTTTGACGTTGTTTGCTTATGAAATTTGTGTGAGTTATCCAAGGGTCGTATAAGGTTTTATACACAACTCATAAACCGATTTCAGTTTTGTTGCCAAACTTTTTCTTTCGGAAGCTCAATGCCCAAACTTTTACAAGGAGGAAGACCAAAGATTTAGGGCCTTTGGTTTGAAGAAGACACAACTTTTATGCAATGCTTCGCTTGGATTGAACACCCAAGGCACTCCACCTAGGTGCCGAAGCTTGTGGTAGGGCACCTTCAACCGGTGTCGATAATCGAGGTAATTGTGTGTTTCTTTTTGCTTTTTCGGTTCGCTTATCGTTTTGGTTGGTTGTTGTTGATTCTAGGTTTCTTGGTTTCTCTCTCCGATTAAGTTCATGGATTGTCACTTTGGATTTCTCCATACATCTCTATTTCTTTGTGTCTACTTCAAGTTGCCAGGGCCGGCATGCCTCTTGTCTCTCGTACCATATTCTTTGATTTCCCATGGCTCTAGAATTACCTAATTGGTAGTTTATGTGTTTTTCTATTCCCGCTACAAGTGCTCAACATGTTTTATTGCCCTCTAGTATTGTGGAAAGGATGGGGTACCGAGTCAACAGGAGCCTGGACACTGTCTCCACCCCGTAGAGTTTATTAGGGTCTAGGGTTATGTGGGGGAATCACACCTGTGGTCTTCACTTGACCGCACATATCATTTGGGTGTATTGGCTTGCTCACCATGCCTCGACAATGTGGTCATAGTGGAACAAGGCATTGTGAGCATGATTAGACTAGTAGACCTCGCTCTCGAGGCTTCACACAAAGGGGTGGTCGTTACTTACCAAGTTGTGACCTCTCCTATCACCTGTGTCATAAGGAACATTCACAAAAAAAGACATTCATTTTTAGGGATTCTAAGCTCATGGGTGAACTTTTCTCACTGCTCGGGACTATGGGCATGCCAAGCGGAAGGAGAAATCAATACATGCATTCGGTCACCCTTCACCGGCGCTTGAAGTAGGGCAAGTTCTCAAGGAGAAGTATGATGATAGAGATGAAATCATCTATTTTTTTCAATGATTTATCACTTTTAACCAATGGAGAATGCAATACAAAATTGATCACCGAAATGCTCCCATGACATACATGGAGAAGCACATATAGTGCGAATTCAAGATTTCGATTCCCTTGGCACCAAATTGGAGATCCGTGCTCTAGTAACCTCATCTAACTCATAGATGCCTACATGTTGTGTTGTGTTCTAAATCGTTGGTTTTTTCGTCATTTGAGCATCTTTTGTTTTGGATAGCACAATAAATTTTGTTTGATGTAAAGCTCGTAAGAGTGCGAGACTCGTATAAGTTTTTGAAAGGCATGGCCAACAATATAATCTTTCTCTTAATAGAAAATCCTCCACTTATAAGGGAAAAAAATTAATACTAAAAACCTACAAATGTATCAAAATGTGGTATACATGACACACTTCTTTAAAAATAATAAATTAATTATCAAAGAAAAATAAATATATAACATCAAAATTTACAACTTATAAAAAACGTTGTTAAAATATGTTAATTTAAATGGTTCAAGAAACGATTTGTTTTCTCAAGTGTGTAGATTCAAGTCTAAACAAAAAAAAACATATTGTCTCATAGTTACGTTGGGATCTAATAGTAATAACCCATTACAAAATTTTATTATAAAAACTTGATTTTCCTCCATTAGAAAACTTACGTTTGTTATGTAAATAGAGTGCTCCTTTCCACTAAAATGATTTCACCAATAATTATTTACCCGAAATCAAATTGCTTAATTTATGGTCGCCTTTTTGTAAACTAAATAAAATTCGAAAAGAGCACACAAAATGAAACTCGGAAGAAAGGCACCACATGTTTTCCCTTTAGTATTACTTTCTAATTTCAAAAACAATAAATTACAATATTGTTTAAATAAAAGAGCAAGAGCTCCTTGTCTCACCTTAGATGGCCTTACATTTCCTTGGAAAATTCACAATCCAAATTGGGCACCGAAGTTGGTGCATATGAGTCCTTAAGACAGTTAATATATCCTCTTTATGATTCTCCGTGTAGATAATTCACAATCCAAATTGCGCATCGAGGCTCTGCCTTTGAGATAGTTAATATATTCCTTTCTTATGATTATGGGCGTATTTTCTCCTATGGATTTTTGCATTTGATTTTGGGGATTGATTTCATTCTTAATCCGCGATGGAAATTTCCATTGTACACTTAGGTGGTTGGTAACTTATTATCATAATGGCCACTATATTCCCTACTTCCTTGGTGTCTACCTACTCCTCCTCCCTTTACTTCGATTATACCCCCATTTGACAGCCCCTTACTTATTTCTTTGATGGCCCACCTCACAAACACTTGCCACTTTGGACGCATGTGTCATCCCATGAAGCCTTTATACAAGCCACCCCCACTGCTGAATGTGCCCCCATGCGACCGACCCTCCATTTGTCCAACATGCGCAATGTGAAGGTCTCTCTACTTCACAACTCTGGAAGACTCTCCAAGAATCATCACCGTGGGAAGCCCATCAAACCTACCCCCACTAAAATCCCGAGTCTCAAGTTACTATGTTATGTGGGATCGTGTTACTAGGCTTGGCGTTGGCGAGCCGTAGTTGGTGAATGGTATTTTTGGAGACATGACAGAATTGGAAATGAAATCATGGGTTGCGGTGGAGAAATGGTCTTCGATCTTGGGATATCCTCCAAAAGTGAGTCAACTCATGGGAATATGGTATAGTATCCATTTTGCGGCACCAAGAGGACCTTCGGTAAGATTCGTCTCGCCTTGGGTCGGGTCGGTTTTCTCTCTCTATATAACTGCATGTTGGGTTCAACCCACTTCAAGACATGCCACAAAATCATTACATTTGGGTTAAACTCCTAGGGCTTCCCCCTAGAGTTCGGACTCATAGACACTTGGTCGAAATTGGAAACCCATTGGAAGGTTCATCTATGTCAACCCAAATGTCTCAAACAAGAAGGGATAAAAGAATCGCATGGATATTAGTTGAGATGCACTACTTCGGGGATTACTGTCAAATTGACATTTCTTGGGAGCTTGCGCTCATCATCACTGATTTGACCACCGGTGTGTTCCGTTCCTCCGCCTCCTCTCGCCACCGCACAAATTCTCCACCTTCTTGAGAACTTCCCTCCGTGTAATTTTGGCTATGCCAGGATGGTTGCCGAGCCGGGCTCCCTCATCGCATTTGAGAAAGGATACATTGGAATCCCGCAAAACCAGTATTTATTCACCTTTCGATAATGATCCCGCTTATTATGATGTACCATCTCCATCACTGTCAAGCCACCCCCGAAATTCTCCGTGCACATCCCTTCATTAGACCATCCTCTCGGTTCTCCAACTCAACCACCTCATTTTGTCTCATCCCCCTTCGCCTCCACATCTTGGTGACGTCCACCTCTACATCACATTCACATTCCCTTTCCATATGGACACCCCATTCGGCTCATGGTTCCCTCTCGCCCTTCTCACCCACCTCCCCACATATTTTTCCTCCCCGATCCCCTCCTTCCAGATATCTTCTCCTTTCGCATACACCCTCCTCGATATCTCCTCCTATTTCTCCCCATTTTTGTATAGGTAAATCCTCTCTATGGACACAGACGCATCCTCTAGCTCCAGAGTGGGTCTAGCAACAAGGGAAACACACTAACACCTACTTTCTCGATCATAAATGAAACATAGATCGAAAGAGATGGCCTACCTTGATCTCGATGTTGCGATGTTTCTCTTCGTCGAAGCTCCTCGATCCTTTGCTTTTCCAAATCTTCGATCTCCACCGCTAATGTAAAGATTCGATTACTCCGCACAAGTGACCAAGAAACAACAAGAAGCATACAAATACAACACACATATACAGATATAAACCTATCTAACTGATCAAGGAATGTCAAAATTCTTAATCATAGACATGAACAAGAATGGAACAAATATCACTATGTCATATTATAAATAGAAGAGGAGTTACAACTCGTGCCTTGATGTTGAAGCTCTTCTCCAAACAGTAGGAATCCAAGCACGTTTCCAAAGCACTTTCTCTCAAAATTAGCACAAAGGCTAAGGGCTCATAACTCTCTCCTTCATAGCTTATGGTAGTCTTTCAAAATCTCTATGCTATGTTCTATTCCCCGTTCTAACTAGCAAGAGGCGTTGGAGGATGATGAATTTATAGAGATGGAGGGGACATGGATCCACTCTTATGATGGGAAAATGACTTATCTCTTTGGGAGTGTTATAGGTCAATTTGGGCACCATTCCCAATGACCAAGTTAACCTGGCATAATCTCCGTGACCAATGATCAAGGGCTCATCATTCCCTATCATTTCATTGCTACATGCCCTAAGACAAGAAAAACAAGACAAATCAAGAAGAATTTCATCAAGCAAAGGTTTCCATGGTTTGAAGCTTAATATATAGCATATGAGAGCTCACCAACACAAAGGCTCTAAGGGCCTAAGTGCATTGAATATGTAGGTAGCCCCATGCAAGGTCAACAAGCCATAAAGCACTTCCCGACATTCACAGTGCGTTGGTCACATTGGGAGTGAAATTCTCATTGTTCGGGAATCTCCACTTGCCGTTGCCTTCTAGAAGAGTTCACATGTGTCAAGCTTTGGATCCAAGTGTCCATTTGACATCTACATGACCTGAAACATGCCTTGCCTACTTTTGGAAAGCTATTGATTGCAAAACAACCTACAAACTTCATCTATAAATTGAACACAAATCTAAGTATTTGAGAAGGAAGAATTTGAGTAGAGAAATTTCGGGAGAATTTTCTGCGCAATTGAGAGTTTGATTTGTGGCGTTGCTTTCGGAGAGATTTATGTTGTGATGAGACTTGGGAACTTTGTTGGAAGGTCACTTCAACCGCTCACTAGGTTGTAACCTCTCCTTCTATCATCAATAAAGAGTACTTTTGTTTTTCCCTACATGCATCTATGTTAACTTTGATTTTCCATATTGTAAGATTCGGTTGATGAATGTAGTTTATGCTTTACCAATTTGGCTAACTAGCTGGAATAGATATCTATATTATTGCATCTTTTGCTATTTTAGTGTTCTTTCTGCAGAAGCATTCAACTCATAAATCGCTTGAACTTGAAGCCTGGGGCCGCAGTGACAAGGAGCCATTTGGAAGCGACTGAACAAGTAAGCCTCCAATCCTCTCTTATGTATCTATTATGAGTTAGAGAAATCGTAGTATAGTCTTTCACCCGTTGTTCTAGACTAGCACCGACAGGGCGGAATTTATCCGTAGATTGATACCGCTTCCAAAAACTCGATTTAATTACTGGGAGAATTTCTCTTAGTTCTAGGTGTTTTAGTGTCCGATTTGCTTTGTAAATCCACCCGCAGTCGTTACATATAAAGATTAGAATTTTTCGTAGCTTAATTTGAAAATATGCTGAGTTAAATAGTAGCATTTTTCCTTGTTCATCGCGCCCAATGCACCCCTTAGATCGGGATACAAGAGCTTTGCGTAGCACCGGCTCTTCCAAGCCTCGTTGCTGCAGCACCGTCTCCGGAGACCGCGTTGACTCTCGAAAGTGACCAAATTCCCTTGAATTTGACTTTTCAACTTGTTTCGCTTTGTCGGCTACTCGTGTTCGAAAAGTTTGATGCTCAATTGACTCGCGGGATTCCATATACTTCTTCCTCCTTTGGCTGAAAATTTGTTCAATGTTCGTTTAGAAAATTTTTTCTTTATCATCGACAAGTTGATTTCAAAGTATTTTTCATGGTCACATTAAGAATCATTTGCTTTCTAAATAGGAAATTGTCGTAAAATATTCATTTCCTTGATAGGATAAATTGTTGTTGAAATCCTCGTTTTTCCTTCAAAAGAGAAATTGTTGTTTGTATTTCGTATCTTGAAAGTAAAAGAATTCCGATTATTGATCTAGTACCTCGGTTTATTTTCTCGCATTCATAACATTAAGGAAACCGAAAAGAAAAACTTTCATTTGCATGTAGGATTGCGTGTGTTTTGCAAAAGGAACATTAGGAAATCCGCATTTAGTTTTTGATTCATCGATTTTGTTTTTTGTTCATTGATTTGTTTGCTCAAAAATTATTTTCTCTCTTCCCCTTAGTAGCTAGGTTCTTCATTGAAAATGCCTAGTGAAAGTTTGTTTATCATTCTTAGCTTGCATTTCAGAATTTCATAGATCATCGCTGAACCTAAAAGGCAAATTGTTAATCAAGATCAACATAAAATAAATCTCAATTTAGTTAACAATGCATTGAACCTTAACGATAACATTTAGAAGGTTCAGGCCAGAGACATGTTCCGGCCAGTCGTAAAACATAGCAAAGCCTTTCGTTAACTTGTCTCCAGATACATTCCGAGTGATATCTCACTCACGTACGTAAGTATATCGTAGCTCATCCACGTACTCTCGGGTATATCGGCGGTGTTACAAAGACAATACATAAAGGGGTGCTCCCTACTAAAGTGGCCGCATCGTACATCGCTAATATGGACTCGGGCCTCCACGTACCCCGTATATTTTTGAGGACAAATTCAGGTGCTATCCATCCACAGAACCGAGTCGGGCCGCCCGATATTGTGACACCTAACACAACATTCGCCGAGATTACTCGCCCGTACTTTTTGGTTCGCTGTAGAGGTATTCTCGTTACCACAATTTCGGGTAAACCCTTTTCGCCTTGATTACCCTCTTTTGTTTATTTGTTTTTGGATAAAATAAATCAAGAATCATGGAAGAACACAATCCTACCCCTTGTCATTCACGTATATTAGCTTTAAAACCACCTTTACCACCGGAAATTACTTCGTGGGCGTAGGCATCACGATCCGTCGAATCAAGTACAATTCGTACTTCCGGCAAAACATCATCATTTAAACCGCAGCTAGCTCAAATTGTTTCCACACATCCCGGCTCGCGATCGTTGTCGAACCGAGTCTTCATGCCTACTTGTGGTCACGATCCATTCAATCATTGAGACCATACCTCCCGGACTCGACGTTGTTCAATCAAAAATTGATCTGCATCCGTCTCTTCTTTTCTAGCACATATCCGATCTCAAGTCGAACAACTAGAAGTTGTTCCTACCTTGGTCATCCCACAAAGTTCGTAGCGTTATTGAAATTCCCATATCGTCACGCTCAACCGTTCGAAATATATTTTGGGCTTGACGGAAGTTCTTCCCTCCTCGGTTTAATTGTGATTAAAGAAATCCCAATAACCGATACACCTTTAAGTCCAACCCATTTTGGGAGACCTTTATCATATCTTTCGTTCTTTTCCTCAATTGTTTCCATTTGTTTTTGTTGATCCTATTTCCATCTGGGCCTCCGTAGATTTTGGAGAGTATACATCCGGTCATACAACCATGCTCGAACCAACATCTTCGCGTCCATCGTTCCACCACGCTACCGCACCGCTACTCCGTCAATGTTCACAACCTCACCGCAGTCATATTTTCACTATGGCCTTCAAATCAACAAAGTTACAAATCATTGTCCTGGCACTTTCTTCCGGGTACATCTTCAAGACCATGGTCTCTACTAATGTCATAATTTGGTGTTTTTAACCGGTAGTCCTATAATTAGTACCGAACGACTTGATTCATTACAAACATCATCGTGAAATATCGGGCCTGGCCTCATGGGTCAATTTCTTTTTAAGTACCATATCAATCGGACTCCTAGCATTTGGAGAACAATATTTTCCGTCTTATTATCCTCCTTATACGGGGGGGAAACCTTTGGTCACCCAATACGACAATACTCAACCACATTTTGGTCAAAATAATGTTGACATGAATGTTTGTCAATGGCAACCCCCACTCTACCTATCCAACCACAACCACAGTACAATTGTATCAACCGGTTCAAACTATTACACCCACTTCTATTACCACTTGTTAATACATCTATACCCCTGGCATGTAACTTCAAATTATTGTACATCAACCTCACTGTGCAAGTTCTTCGACTCAATATCATCAAATGTTGGGTCCACACTCAAAATCCTTCGTTAATTTACAACAACCTCGTACGTGATCATTTATTCATAAGTCGGTGTACCATTTTATGGGATGTCGCAACGCAACTGTTATACATATCAACCGAATCCAACTTATACACTAATTTGGGTTATAACATTGGTGTGATGTACTCCCCCTTGGCAGCCACAGTGAAAATTCCTCAAACTTCATATCAACAAGTAACATACATCCAGGTTTTGGTCAACAAAATTCACAAGCGTTTATGCAAACAACCCCCTACCTCAAGTTACTAGCATCAAATTCCATATGTCAGTGCTCAAAGACCTATTTCCCAAGAAATTCCATTTTACCCCGGCTATGCTCGACCTCGAACCCAATAGACAGTTGCCTTTTGTTGCAACCTTGAATTACTAGACGAAAACCGGTTAACCAATGATTTCCATCAATTACGCTCCTTGCTCTGGTGATACCTCATAAAATTACCCTCCGACATTCCCAAATTCAATGGAAACCCCGGAGAAGATCCGTTGACTCATGTCATGACTTATCATTTATGGTGTTCATCAAATTCATTGAATTATGATTATGTTCAATTACATCTTTTTCCAAAGGTAATAATTAATAGGCCCAACAGCTAAATGGTACATTGAATTACCTAGAGCTTCTTTTGACAATTTCACTCGCTTAGCACGAAGCCTTTTTGACCCATTTCCATTACCGATCGACGAAACTTGAACAAAACTTCTGACCAAATTCAAACAAGACTAATGCTACCATATTTCAGATCATATTCATGAGTGGCGTTGCCGTCGACGAATGGTTAAGACATTTGTTCCCGATCAACTCCTTGCTGAATGGTTCATTAAGTTCCTATTGCCATCTATGTTCCAGGATGTGGCTAAAGGTGGTGTCATCATGTAAGAGCAAGTTATCACTCATGCCCAATATTTGGACTTGATTTATACTCGGCTTGGCATGCTCTATGAAAAATCCCAAATGCGCCGCGATCTAATTTCAATGTTCCTCCCCAAATAAAGGACTCTCATGCCGCAGATGGCTTGATAGGCACTACAAAAACACACACAACACTATTGCATCCGATCCCCGCTCCCACTCCGACCACGTCGTGTCATTTGACAAAGGCAAAAGTGACAAGCAAAACTGTGAGGTAAGAAAAGGGGAAATCAAAGAAAATCAAAATTCTAACCTCACAGGAACGATCATCCGATCCATCGTTTGGACCACTAAACATCGTTATCCATGCATAATCCGTAACGAGGAACAATTTGTTAGGGATTTTCCTCACCGTATTGAAGTCTCAAAAATCATCGAGACTTATCATGCACGTTCGTGTTGACACCCATTTCCAAATCCGGACACAAATTTGGTTGCGTATCTAGCTCCTAGTTCCCAAGTGTTAATGTTATCCGCCACAAAACATTCACAAGATATTTTGATGTCGACGCTTTTAATAAATACTACGTAGTCCGGCCACCGATCAACCTACTACCTTGACAACGAATCCATCTAATGAATCAGTTCCACCTCCCGTTATTCCCGAATTGACGATTAAGCCACCAAAAGGAGTAATTCATAAATCGACATATAATCCTCAAGCAAGAGCCGCACAAAATTATAATATAGTTGAATATTTGGCTCAATCCCCTTCAGCTATGTCCACTCTGAGGTATTACAACATTATCCTCTCCCGTACAGGCTTTATTGTCGGCCATTGGTGGAATTGATCCGATCGATTCTAATCTTCGTCGTCTTTAATCATACTAGTTATGTGCCGATAATTACCAATAGAATTGGCATTCTCCATACAAGTAAATGTTCTCAATCACCTTGTTCATCGCACTATTATTGATGAGGGAGTATCTATGTGAATTATGTCTCTAAACTTTTGAAGTCACTTGGCTCGCCATGATTATCACAATCATTAACGACATTGAAGGCTTTTGATGGAAGAACATATAAACCTTGTGGTATTATCAATAACCCGCAAGTTGAATTAGGGGAAAACAAGAAGTATTGATGTTGAGGTTGTTGACATACCCTTGAATATAATATTTTACTTGGAAGACCATGGGTATATGCAATGACCGCCATTGTTTCTACATATTTTTAGAATGATTGCCTTTCCACATAAAGGTACAATTACGCTGGCTAATCAATTAACCTTTTTTGCCTCCTCGCTTCGTAGGTAATCGGAAGCGTTTCGTTTGTTCACTTACCCCAACTAGAAATTCGTAACATTGGTGTATGACCTCTTAAATGATTCCACTCTTATGGGAACCTTGCGTTAATCGTTGCCCGCAACGGGCTTGCAATTGCAAGCATAGAGACTCGCTACATGATCTCTTCCACTCTATCCTGCTTAAGGAAGAGTATGGTTGATTCTAATATTTCTACGTTGGATGATGTTTTACCTCCTACCCCTATTTGGCTACAATAACAATCAATCTATTTGGCTTGGGCGACAAATCCGAAATCAGCGTCACCGAGTGTTTGGGTTGATCGTTCATTAGATTTTGGTACTCCATCTCGATCCATTTTCCTTAAAATTTTTTGACGATGAAAATATTTTGGAAGCTATGATGTAGAAGGAGAACCATGGGAAGATTATCATCATCGTTCCCATCTTCCAGATTATGAAGAAAATAATCTTAATGAACTATATCACCCATCCATTCAAACTTTATTTTCAAATGATTTTTCGATTAATGCAATCGAATCTCGAGAGAAATTTATCACATCGAAGAATGATGCACAGTATTTCGATCAAACTCGGGTGTTGTAGAAAATATTCATGTTGGTGTATCTTGTTCTCCATCAAAAAATTGATTTATATCACTCTCTTTTTTTCATGAATTTCGTGACGTATTCGTTTGGTCTTAAGAGGAAATGCCAAGCATAGATAATACTAGTATAGTTGAACACACTATTAATATGTATCCCGATGTCAACCAAGGGCCAACGGCTTCGTCCTCGTTCATCCGAAGAAAGCCGCTTGCCAATGTGCCATAAGTTGAAAAACTTTTGTGTGCCGTGTTTCATTTACCCCGTTCCATCTAACCGAGTGGGTTTCCAACATCGTTCCTATTATAAAAAAAACAAGGAACCATTAGAGTGTGCGTCGATTATTGGGATGTTAATTAGGTTTTGTCCAAAAGACAACTATCCTACTCCCTTTATCGACCAGATTATTGACGATTGTGGCTGATGCGAGATTTTTTTTCATTCATGGATGGATTTTCTAGCTACAATCAAATCAATATCCGCCCGTATGACCAAGATAAACAACATTCATATGTCCCTAGGGCACATTCGCACAGGGAAACTGCTTGGTTTAAAGAATGTTGGGGCAACTTTAGAGAGCAATATATTATGCTTTCAATGACATCAAGCACATTGTTCAACCATATCTAGATGATTTACCAACGCATTCACTATAAATCAGACCGATCACCCAATTCATTTGAGAGTCATTTTATTATGCCGTCGACACTACAAGATATGCCTCAATCCGCACAAATGTGTGTTTTGTGTTGGTTCCCGTCAATTGCTCGGATTCATAGTCTCAAAATAAGGAATTCGAATAGACCCACCAAGGTACAAGCCATTCTTGATTTTCCGCACCATCAAACTTACTTCGAGACACAAAAACTTCAAGGAAAGGCTAACTTCGAGAAGGTTCATTCCAAAACTTACGTCAAATGGCTAAAGGATTTACTCAATTATTGAAAAAAGGAGTTCCCTTCCATTGGGACCAAGTTGCGCAAGCTTCTTTGATGTTGTCAAGGACCATCTTTTCTAAGCCTCATTAATGTATCCTCCTAATTATCAAAATGATTATTTCCTATATGTTGCCATGCGTATGAAACGACCATCGCTATGGTTTTGGTCCACGTAGAAAATGGAATTGAACATCCGATCTATTATTTGAGTCGTAATCTCAATGACATGCATAAGTACTGTACGTGGAAAAGCTTGCCTTGGAAGATGTTCAAGCTATCCAAAGATTTCGCCATTATATCCTCGCTCGAAACATCAATAGTTTCATATTGCAACCCCATGACTTACATCTTATCATGTCAATTGCCGGGGGGGGGAAATATTCAAAATGGATTGTCATTTTGTAGGAATTTGATTTGGAATTCATCAAAATCCAAGCCAAAGGAAGTCTTTAGCATTGGTTGAGCTTCGTGACCTTTCCTCTCGATAGTACCGCTACGTACATCTAACCATCTATTCCGTACGAGTTCTGCCGATTGGATCATCTCGATCCTTGGTATGGAGATTTCATCATTTATCTCCAAAACTGAACTTTTCGACCTAATACCTCTCGCTCGATCAGCGACGTATTCGATACCAAGCCAAAGATTATCTCGATCATCAAGAATACACTTTATCGTCGTGGTGTCGATACCATTTTAAGGAGGTGTTCTCACCCACGAGGAGGCCAAAAAGTGTTAAAAATGGATTGTCATGTCGGGCTTGTGGTGGACATTTATCTGATATGCTACCGCACAGAAGATACCCGCGCTGGTTACTTTTGGCCTCCTATTTTTCGATATTGTATGCTCGGGCAGCTAGAAGTCGTCATGCATGCCATATTTATGACCATAAAATCCACAAACTCCGCCAACGAAATGAACGTGTTGTTCTCGCTAGACCATTTATGAAATGGGGTATCGAATTCAGACTTGTAAACTTCTCCTTCGTCCGGGGCATGGTTATATTATTGTCGCAATTTCTATCATTTTACAAATGGTCACAATGACTACATTTAAAAACATGGGACAAATAGTTGCATTATTTTTCTTAACCACGTTATTGCACGGTTTGGGTCCCATAGGCTATAGTTACGCACTATGGGAATCATTTTCGCAACCATATGATGTTTGAATTGACGTACCAAGTTAGGATAATCACATGATAATTCTACCTCTTTATCCACAATCAAATGCAGAAAATTTGAGGTTATTAATAAAATTCTTAAATGAATGCTTCAACGAATGATAGGAGTCCGTAAAAGGAACTCGGCACTTGATCCTATACTTCGCCTTGTGGGCGACTCTAACCTCAAAGGAGAAACGCAATCGGATTCACTCCTTTTCAATTGGTGTATGGTCCGGAAGCTATCTTACCAATCCAATGTGAAATATCATCCTTAAAAAAACTGGGTGGATAGACTTGTTACCTCGACACTTTAAGAAGAATCGCGTCTCCTTAACCCCATCCATCTAGATGAAATGTGTCGTGAAGCTCAATTGGTCAACGAAGCGCATAAGAGACATATAAAGGTGCAATATGACAAAATGTCCAACCTCACATCTTCTCGCAGGGCGACTTGGTCCTTCTTTACGATCAAGAAGTCGATGTAACAGGTACAAAATTCGAGCCATTGTGGCATGGCCCCTATATTGTCAAAAGAGTTCTTGTTAAGGGTGCTCACGAAAGTTAGTTGATTATGATGGAATTTTACTGGCACAAACCTAGAAATGGGTTGTATTTGAAACGTTACTATGCTTAATCATGAGCGTAGTAATTTTTTGTATTATATTGTTTATATGTCATGATTTGCATTCGTATCTTAATTTGTTTTTTAGAGTTTTATTGATGTTAGTAATCCACTTTGTGAATTTTCATTACGTATGACTAAATATTCGAACCATTTGTTGACATGTCGATGGTGCTAGTCGCAAGACGTTATAATCTATCCTCTACAACTTGGGCCATTTTCATCCGAACCGCTTTGAAGTTTGTGTTTTCAAGGGATTGTATTGGTAGATCGACGAACAATATCACCGAGTATAGCAAGTTGATTGAACTTTCCCCGATGCCATTTCATTTGGTATTAACAACATAATCATAAGTTAGACTCACAACTTGTGGTACTACAACTTACTAGTATTTATACCGTTAGAAATCCAACACTTCTTAGATTGTTCCCAAGAGTTCGAATTTTGGAGAGAAATTTTCTGATTTCATTCAATATCAACACATTTTAGAAATCAACATTTTAACTAATTCATTAGCTAATCAAGTTTAGATAGACATTTACACAGTAAAGAAAACATTCACATCATTGAATAGGATTGCATTAAACATAGGAAAACTTCCGAAAAACATATAAATAGATAGTTATAGTTTTTTTACAGTTTGTGACCAAGACACATAGGTCATCCGACCTCAAAATGTATGCAAAAAATCACAAGTAAACTAGTGGTGCCTGTGGTGAACATGTTACAGGATTCATAACTTCTATCATGAGCAACCGCATCCAACTAAGTTAGGAACCCCAATAGTGTGTCACTGTATTGCAATCTTGAGCTGGAACGCGTAATCCCGAAGGTTAACCCTATGCGTCGCCGAAGCTTCCGCCCAAAGTCTCGCCTATCAAGGTCCCGAAGGACCGCTCTCCCCGGCCAACCTCTCTCAAGGCGCATTTGCCTCACGCTATGGTTCCTCTACCGGTTGAACACGACCGATATCTCGCATTACATTAAAACATTTATTTTTAGTCTTGGAAATAAATCAAAACACAAAAAACATTGTATAAACCTTATAAAAATCAAAAAACATGGTCGAATCATTCTTACCTATCAGACTCCCACCGAGCGCCTTCTCGGTAATACTAGATTTGGATCTCCTCGAAGTCGACGCTTGCGTATGCATACTCATCGATGGCGACGATCCGTCACCGGAATTCAGGCGGTAAGTTAGGTACCCACGAGAACACAATCTGGCCGATTGGCCCGTATGCCGACCCATAATTTCTACCCATATCCTGGCATTCGAGGATCTCTAGGACCAGATATATCCAATGTTACATGTTGTGGTCGCATCGTTGGAACTGCCTCCAAAGCGTAAGTATATGAGGATGGAAAATCCATAACTGAAATTTTTTCTTCCTTCCTCCCTTTGCTTTATTCAAGCTTGTTCCTTTATTTGAGATAAAATGGCTTCAAGACCAATTGAAGGTCGTTGGTTCTAAACACTCTAGCGTACAATGTGACATACGATCGGTTCGCTACATGGAGTGTAACAAAGGCCAACAAGTTTTGTGATTGTGAAAAGGATGGTTTTCAAAGGAAAATCCCCAACATCCGGGATGTTTATTTTTCCATATTTGCTAGGTTCCCGACCTCGGGATAGCAATAATGCAGATAACGTAATGCCTCACCGTCTCTCCTCCAATGGTAGACCCCGTGAGAGAAATGGGAAAACCCTTCTCGAAAAAAACTCGGTGAGAAAATACACATCCCTCAAGTGTTATGGACAACACTTGATTTTTTATGAAATGCCTCTATCACGGGATCTCATGTTTAAACTAAGAACTCCAAGAGTTCTATTTGTTGCCTCATTCACGACAATTTAAAGTACTTAAGTATCCCGCAACTTTTTAAGGTTTCATGCGCACTGATCATTCAAGGCAACCATATCTTGTTCTTCATGTTCTTCTTTCTCCATGTAATATTCATTATAATCCAATGGAAACCCGAAAATCAACCATAAGATCCATTAGATACCATTCATTGTGAAAAACTAGGTAAATTTTTGGACACAAAGAAAATCAAAAAACTTCAACCGCACCCAACGTACCCTTTGGCCGAGATAAATATGCTACATATGTGCATTTCCTTCACCGTACCCCTTTTCGCTATAATGCAAGCTCGACATTCGGGGGTGCATTGCCCTCATTTGGGTAGAATTCTACCCTAGAGGCCTCAAAACCCCAAAAATTTCAAGGAATGGGAATGAAATGAACAACGTAAAGAAAGATGAGGTTCGTGTAATGAATTTCTGATTCAAACAACGACGAAACTGGCCCGTTTAAACGACCGCAATCAACAACTGAAGTTCGGGAAAAAATCGTGTTCATAGCTCCAAAATGCAAATGGTAACTATGGAATGGTAAAAAATGAATAGTGAAACTACTTTTTATAGTCATTTAATTGTTTAAAGTTAAATTTATTGCTATGACTATAGTTTTATTATGTTTTTATCGCGGAAACAAGTATTTTAATCCATTTGATGTTGTTCGAACAGAAATACAATCGATGAACTTATTAGTCGTGCGTATTTATTCAAAGAATGACTTCTGACCACAAAGCATACTTTTTCTCCTTATTTTTCGAGCTTTGTTAAAAATGAAAAAGGATTTGAAGCACACTTTTATCTCTTTTTCAAGCTTCGATAACAACAAAGGAACCCCCGGAGTCTTCTTTCAGCTCTTTCGTACTTCGATACGTAGAATATTTCCGAGCACTTGTCATTTCGAGCTCGTTAAAGTAAATGAATTTATATCTACTCAAGATAAGTTTAACGCTTTTCCGATCGAGATGGATTATTTACGAAAAGGAATACCTTGGTTAAACATGACCAAAGAGGTTCTCTCGCACTTAAATATGAAAAAGGGGATTCGGGTTATCACCGTCGTTAAGCTCGTTAAAACATAAAATAGCGACGGCTTGTCGATCATGGCAAGAATCGAGTTTCACTATAGCTAGACTCGTTAAATTATTAAATAGCGATACTTTATTCACTCGAAGGGTTGAATTATAGATCAAGCAAATGTTATCTCCTCCTCAAGCTTGTCAAAAAATAAAAGAGGTACTAGTCGACAAATGACCAGGGAAAATTTGGGAAAAGTAAGCAAAGTTTTTGGTAGCAAGTCGCTCTTGAACATGACACTTCTTTTCACTCAATGTCCATGACTCCGTCATTGCAATCATCTTGACACCATTCACACCTATGGTTCATCATACCTTCACTTCGGTTTTGGGTCAATGTTGCCAACTCATCACAATGTCACTAGCATGTTCAAGAGAAGTTCATCCAGCAGATTAAAAACTCATCCACCGCAATACTCATAAACCTTCATTTTCATGACCGTCATCCCTAAAAATTGCTATATCAAGTCATACCCTTGCCTTCGAAATCGCACCTCTGCTTTTGCAATAAGGTGACTTCGTCGACGAAAATCAATATCCATGAAGTTCACTTAGAAATATCGTATCTCCAAAAGAATACGAGGCTTGTTACAAAATCGACAAGATCCTCGCTTCCAAAACTTTGATCGAAAGATTTTGTTTGGCGTTTGATATCAAATCATCTATTTGTTAGCCATCAATATTTTTCACTTGTTGTTGATGACTAAAATTTTCTAGCCGAGTTTTCTAGAAGTCGATTCTCCATATGTCAATTTGTCATCTAGAAAACCCCCATGAAATTTTTTTGCTCTTCTACCTTCGCCCGCCTACGACGAGATGAAACCTCATTATCGATCCTACTCTAGCTTCACCATACTAATCGCCCATCACCTAAAAACACAATCCAAATCGTTAAGAAAACCCCCCCCAAGTTAGGAAGTGGTGCTTTAAGGCATTTCACCCTTGGCAATCATCAAAGAGCCAAAACCTCCATCAAGCAAAGACCCTACCACAACCAACCTTCCACTCGCTAATGAAGTTAGTCACGTGCCTCTGCCGCGCCACTTATACACCCTTAAGTCTCAGCAATGCATAGACCATAATCTCAAGCTGATTTCTGCATTTGCTGTGTTGTTTTACGTATTTTACAAACATGTGAAAACATGTCCGCATCTCGTAATAGGTACCTCTTGGCTCCACATAAGAAGATGTACCGCTTCTCCATGTGAACATGAGCCTGGGATACATTTGCAGGACAAAGAATTTCTTGAACTCTTGGGTACCATTTATACCGAAAGGACAAAGAAAGAAAAAACAACACAAATTAAAAGAGCTAATGATACTTGAAGATCAAGAACCTCCTTCATCTACAAGTAAGGGTTGAAAGCGCCTCCTTCATCTATAAGTAGAGGGCCAAAGGTAAAACTGCTTAAGTTTTTACTAATCGAGGACAAGCTTTGAAGAATGTAAAGTGAAACAACAAATGAAAACTTCCGCATGGAAATGATGACTAAGATACAAAAAGTAGACTTTAAAGTTGGTTTGTACGAGTTCTATCGTTATTTGAATATCAATATGAAGCTAGTAGGTTTTCTCATCGCTGAAGAAATATTATTAAACCACCGACTCGCAGAAGTCAAAAGGGTCTTGGTCCGAAAAGTAACCTTTGCCATTATATCCAAAAGGAAAACAGCAACGTCAAAAAGGGCTTCCTTCAGCAAGGTGTCCAAAAAGAGTAAAAAAAGAAGACTGTGCAAGGCCCCATATGACAAAGAAATGAGAAGCACAAATGGCAGAGGTGGGAAGAAATATAGAAATCACAACAAGTTTTTGTCTATAAAGAAGGTGATCACCCTCCAAAGGCAAATCTGCAGATCTTTCATAGCAGTTTCAGGCCATTTTCTCTCTGGCGTTGAAAATATCGTAAAAGAGGACTTTTCTTCATTACTCTGACAAAAGTAGTAAGGTTTTACAATTTTGAAGAAGTTTGTTTGATGTCAAGAGGGGGCCAATTCCATAAAAGAATTGCTCATTGCCACTATGACCCTCATTCAAATAAATGGTATCAAGCTATGTTTTAAGTGGATAGGTTTTCAAGTAAATAAGAAAAAGGAGGCTTTTCAAAATCTTTGAGAGAAACCCTCACCAAACAAGTGTGAAAGGAAACTTTGGTTTTTTATTTTCAATAGAGCTTAAGACCAATGCCATACATATTTGCAAATTCATTATGCAAATACCAAGGTCCGAGCAAGCATTCCTTTACTGTCCACAAAGCACCGTAAAAGAAAGATTTCAAGCGATTTGCAGAATTTTTAAAAGGTCAGTTTTGCGCGCGCGCCCGGGAACAGACCCAAAGGGTCATAACGCAGCGCGCGCGCTCGTGCGCGTCGGTCCCGCGCCCGACGCGGGACTACCCGCGCGGCGCTTTCATTAACAAACGTGCCGTGCATGTTTGCAAATGTCCAAAAACACCTCCAATAACTTTCAAAAGTTGCTCCACCCTTCAAACAAAGTTTGCCACCGTTTGCTGAGGCACTTTGTTTTATTCTACAATTTTCAATCATGCAGTGTTTGGAGACAAAAGAAAATCATAGGGAAAATCAAGGAAATTTGAGTAGAGGTTTTGAAAGGTTATCATGGTTTTATTGATGTCAAAGGGCCTTGAATCTGCCCCTCAACACAATACCAAAGGCGCAAACCAAATAGCCAAGATACCATAAAGAGAGTTTGGAAAATTATTGAAAATACCCTAACTATGATAAAAAAGCAAAGTAAACTGTCAACAGCAAGGACAACATTGTTAGGAGGAAGCAATGTTTGAAGGGAGAAACACAGTATTTAAAAGACTCGTTGAGTGAAATCGCCACTGGTAATCTAAAGATGTTTTTGTCAAAATTGGGTGTAAGGAATAGTGGATACAAAGGCGTTGTTTTGGTTAAGAGGAATTTTTGCTGTTTAACTCCTACAGATGGTTTGTAATCACAATTAAAACACAAGGAACCGGATGACCTTATCCAAACTCTCAGAAAAACATTCACCGTGTATTACATTTAGATTGCCTCGTATACTTATCACTAAAATCGTTGGTTGGAGGTCTGCAAAAAGAGAGCAATGATTTTTAACCGAGAGGATTGTTGTTTCGCTCTTCTTCCAAAAGACAAAGGTATCCCTATTGCCTCGAAACATGAAAGTTGGATGCTATTACACAGAGAAGTCACTTTGACCGTATTTTCTTGTGGATTGTGTCTTCATTATAAATATTGGTCATCGATGCAAAGGTTGGAAAAGCAAGATTCTGTAAAGGAATAGGGGTCTATATCAAAGGAGAGCAATATTTTTTTTGAAAATGAGTCGGTTGGTGTTTGATCTAAGCAAGACCTTTGTCACCACATCAAAACATTTCAAGCTCACACTATTTCTATAAACATGTGAACCTTGACTATATAAATACCTTTTGTTTGACTCGTTATGCGGTGTTGAATTGATTGCTGAGTTGGGTATACAAAAGAAAAGGCAATATTTAGGAGCAGCAAACTGAAGTGAGGGGCAGCAACATGATAAAGGAAGATGAGAAGGAGCAGAAAGAGGAAGAGAGTGCCGGAACAAAGAAGAACTCATCGGCCTGAGCAAAGGAAGAGATAAGGATGATGACTAAGCGTACAAAGCAGCTTTCCGTGTAAGAAAAGAAATAAAAACACTCCTTTAAACTTAGAGTTTGGGGCCCAAGCTTTCCTAACATGTTTCCCAAAGACCCTTGAGGGTCATACACACCAATTTTTGGGCACATTTCTGACATGTTTTGGTTTTTTGGCATTTTTGAGTTTTTTGTCAAACTCATGAAATTCGCTATTTCATTTGGGGATTCGACAAAGGAGGAGGATGGTATCATTGGATGCCATAATTTCATGAGCACACCTTCAGTGATTTTCAGACCATTTGGAGATCATTTTCCTCCTCAAAACGGCGAAAAATGCTCACTTTTTGGCACACTCGCTCGGTTCATCGTCGATTGCAATTTTCTGGCTTTTTACACACAAAGTGTAGATTTGGAGGACTTCCAGCATCGCATCTGGAAAATTTCAGTTGCTTCAGAAATTAGACACCAGAGATTTCCAACTAGCCATCATGAGCCTCGTTTCGACACTGGGGAGGCTGCTAAATGTTTCCGGCAAGTCGAGACCTTTGTCGATGAAAATTTGAAGTATTTTTAGAATTTTTGAACCTCTAAAATCGCTTTTTCCAAATGTGCGTTTAGCTATTTTTGCACATGGAAAATGATGCAAAAGTCATTGTTTTTCCTTTTTTAGCATCTTTTAGATATTTTATGAGATATTTTGTGCCTTGCCCTCGCAAAGCCTCAAGGACAAGTTTAGATATTTTGAGTAGGCCAATAGGAGAGGAGGTTGAAACATGAGGTTTTCCTCACTTGAACCTATTTATTGCACAAGCTCTCATTGTAAACAAGGCTGAACTTGAGAAGAGAAGCAATATATTGGTCAGTATGAGCTTTGAAGGAAATACTTGTGTTATGATTTTCATCGACTTTGATGTTCTTTGAATGAATGTGAAGAAGGATTGTTGATGGATTCCATGACTTGGTAGAATGGTATAGTGTCTCGTTTGTTGTTGTCTTCTAGTTTTCATTCATGATACATGTTTCTTGCTTGCTATAGATCAATAGAGAACAAATTTGAGATATGCTCATGGAGGCACCTCAAATTTTTCTTCATAGCCTCTTTGTTTTCTTCTTCCTAAATAACATTAAAGAATTCTTGACTCAGTTTTTTAAATATTTAGGATATTGTTGCTTGTTTCATTCATGGTCTTATACATGTTAAGAAGGACTTCATTGTGACGCCCTGCTTACCTATGGCTAGCTATAGTTCCATCCATGAAACTTCTCTTTGATTGATTGGATTATCATTTTGTTTGAACCAAGGAGGCCCAGTTTCGATCTAGCCCTTGCCTAAAAATATGCAAATCTTGTTGTTCAAAGTGCCTAATAACTTGAAGTACCGTGTTTAGGCGTTCCGCATAGTGTTTTGAGTTGTTTGTCTTCCTCAAGTGTTTTCCAAAGTCTCAAAGCCATTTCCCAAAGTTAGAGTGGTCTTATACTTCTATGCATGGTTTGAATGTTTATTTCTATGTATTAGTTAGCTTCTGTAGTTACATTTTGCATGATTAATGGTTTTCCATACCATGTTTATGTTCTGCTTATCAAACTAGTTATGGTTTGGAATCCTTCGTCTTCACAAACTTGATGTCCATTTACTCCATTTTGCCCAAAGATCCTTTCTACCTTGAATCAAATCGGCCCTCTTCTCAATGTACCTTTGTATCGTCATCTAAATAGTTTTCGACCTTTTGACCCCATAGCCCAGCTAATCTAACATCTTGTTGTCTATTTTATATCTTTGACTTACCATCCCTCACAACTTAAAAACCAAAAACTTACTTCATAACTAGCCTAAAATCATAACACACACACAATAAGCAAACAAATGTATATCCCTTACATTATATAGAGAGAGAGCCCTCTCCGAGTCCAGAAGGCTAGGTCTCATTCCAAAGCTTGGTTTGATGTTACATCGTCATTCGCTTGCTGCACCGCCCAAATCACTAGAACCTAACATAATGTCGATCACTATGACCTCTATATTAAACAAGCTTTTAGTTTCCATAATCTTTAGAGACTTTGAGAATATTAGTTGATTGGATTTATCCCACCTCCAAGCCACTAACATAATGGTGATCACTATGGGAATTTGAGTCAAAATCCTAGGTATCCCTTAGGAACTCTCAAAATCTCAACAACCGAAGAGTAGAATCAAGTTGTCTCACCATCCCAGCAAAATGATGAGTCACTATAGGAAACTTTTCCAAATCCCAGACTACATAAAAAACTCACCGTAAAAACCCCAAAACTCCCTTAGATTGGTTTTTGACAAATATTGGTGTAGGACCATACAAATATACCTCAAAACAACTAAAAATCCACCGCACTCCACTAGCTCAAAGAGGCCTTACTATTTTTACCGAACTCTAGATTACTATCCGATCGACCTATCGCATCGCTCACTAACATAGCGGGAGATGGTGGGAAATTGAGTACATGACAGCCTAGCAAACTCTTATAGACTCTTAGTCCTTAGATACCGATAAATAAGCAAGCAAACGATAAGATCATTTTAGAGTAAAACTTTTTTGTTGTCACACTTAGCAAAGTGTTGAAACAAAGTTTAGAATACTTTAAAAACATAGGTCGCATATAAAACTCGTAAAACTAAAATATTTCCCGACCGGATTTACTTTATTTAACGGTGGTGGACCATAGCTAAATCTTTTCAAACAAACAAGTTCCACCTAGCGACCCACTAGCCTCCAAGAGGGCCTTTTTCCTCACTAGTCCTTAGTAAAGACTCTCAGGAATGCAAGAAGTAAACCCAAACATTCCCATGAGGAAGACATGTGTTCAACACTGAGACACAAAGGAGATATGCTCCGTTGAGCAGAACACATCCCCGGTTACCCACACAAAATGCCCAATAGACAAATTGGTTCGAAGACCTACCCGTTCTTTCGAAATGAAAATATCGACAACCCATTTTTGCACCTCATCAAATTTCATATGCATGTATGTAGCTTAAAGGTTGAATGGCATGAGGACTCAGCTTTATGAAAATGTTCATGGGCACATTAGAAGAAGAGGCAAGAGAATGGTATGAAAACCTAGAACCTCGTACCTTGTTTTCTTTGAAGGATTTCCACAAAGTATTTTGTTAACGCTATATAGGGCATTGTCCATTCTTATCATTGGCTGAAAATTGTTGTGACTACCTAAAACCTCATACAACACATTGTAAACATTGAAGAACACTACAGAAATTGGCATCCCGAGGAGTTTTTAGAGGAGGTCCATAATTTTCTTACCCAAGATAACAATCAAGATGACCAAGAAGAGTTGATCCCAGATGAAATCCATCAAGAAATAAGAGAAGATCCACAAGAACTTCTTTGAAAAAAGTTGAAACAGATAACAATCCATCCGCCTTTCATATAAAATACAAGAGGACATTCGCCCACAAGATCAACTTCCACAAAGATGGAAAGAAATTGTTTCCCCATCCAAAGAAAACAAAAATTTCGCTCCCTTAATCGAACAGAAATAGATCAAATAATAAACATGTAGACAACAAACTTCATGTAACCAAAAATCTATCGATTTTTCTCTTTAAACTCCAGACATCATAACCGTAAAATAGATTTGTAAATCAAGTCGATGAAAAGCAAGTCGATTGTCCAATATACATGGTCGGTGATACTAATTATGTTAATGATTCTCCAATGTTCGATCAATATGTTGATGATTATGACTTCCAAACGAAACTAACTCGTAAGACTCAATTTTATCGTCGAGAGGAAGCTCGCCTTCTACGAACTTGAGTAGTGAAGATCCATTACAGTCATCTACTTATTAATCGATGAGAAGAGCCTTGAGAGTTCGAAGTAAGTGAAGAGTCTCGACTTTTTTCCCTACTTCACTTCAACACAGAGATAAAAATTCACATAATTGGAGACTGGGTCAGCTTTTTCAGCTTGATGATGAGGTTGTTGAGGATGATGAAATTCCCCATCATGTTGTAAATGAAAGCTTCCTTGCCCGAAAATGGTTGAGGAAAACATTTTGGGACACACAATCTTCCTTAACTCTAGATTTGCAACCACCAAGTTCCATTGAGTCACAAATTGCAAACATGAAGAAAAAGAGGTTGATTACCGACATGAGAGAGTTGTCTCACCGTCCTTTCAAGATAATTTCATCGTCAAAGTGTATCCTTTCTCATAAACCCGATGACCTTCACATAGTTTCCGGGCCCACTTAATCGAACACACGTCTTGGCAAGAGAACTACACCGCAATATATGATGAGTCCGATGGGGCTCAAGCGATCATGAGCAAGGGGAAGAGTTGCTTTACCAGAGAGTCCCAAATATAGTCAAGTGGAAGAAAGAGTAGTCCAATGGTGCTTCATACTTCAAATCCTCTAGATCGGCATTATTCCAAGATCCATTTGTCGTTTTCCTTGAGAAGTCCGAAAGAGTAGTCCCGAATGGAGCCTATGTCTCAAATCCTCTGCATCGTGTATCATTCCAAGATCCATTGGTTGTTTTCCTGAAAAGTCTGAAAGGGTAGTGGGTCTCATCATGAGCAAGTTGCTACCTAGAATGAGGAGAAACTTACACATCATTGTCCGAAAACAAGCCAAATGGGGAGTGGTCTTTTTCAGCATTCTACATCATGAAAAACTAAACCAAAATTCCCCATGTGATCATCTACTTTGATCGGTTGCATTGGAAAATGGTAGTTCACCAAACAAATGTCTATTGTGTATAGATTAGGATTAGGATAGATAGACAACATGCTGTGAAAAATAAGCTCAAATTTCTAGAGCATCTTTTAGTTTTAGTTTGTTTGAAGAAAAAGTTAAAAAAAAGAAAATAAAAACAAAAAGTAGAAAAAGAGGCGCTTCTAAAAAGCAAATGGTAAAGCCCCATGTTCCAAAAAAAATAGTCCTTCTAAAGCGCGGCAAGTCTAAAATGCCGCTACTAGTACCAATGTAAATACCAGCTATCTAGCCTAATCATAGCCGAACATGTTTAAATTCTATTTGCTGATAAGTTAGTTAGTGAAAAAAGATGGTCAACATTGTGTAAGATTGACTTATCACAAGAGAGTATATTAGGAAAAGATACTGGTTCCACATGCCTAAAACAGAATTGAAAGAGAGAAGCGAGGGATGAAAAAACACATTGTACATCTTAGCCCCGCTTTTCTAGATTTCCTTTTGCAAAATAATATCAGGTGCGCTTGTCTTTCCATGTCATAGATACATGACAAATCAGACATTTAACCCCCGATTTGATCATTTTAAATTTCATGTTTTAGATTAGAGAAAAATCCGTCAAACAAATTAATCTTGACAGCTTGATCTAGTTTGTGGTAGAGTAATGAAGGAGTTCATCACTTAATCTGAACTCCTTTAAGATATAAGTGTAGAGTTAGATAGGTTCATTTTGCAAAAAAGAAAAATATGCATTGTCAAAAGGTCGCTAGTTTAAATGCGCCAAAAAAGGAGAAAATGCTAGGAAAGATAGTGGGGTAGGTAGAAATATCATCGATGCTAATCATGTCGTCTTTTCAGAAGTATCAAAGAAGAGTGAAAATTTCAAGTCAATGGGTAAGGCAATCGTCTTCATAAGCCAAAGACCGAATTTCGGACACCTCTCGAAAAGGAGCTCTCTCCCCAAATGGGAGCCACCGTTAGCCATCAATATTTTTCACCTCGTTGTTGATGACTAAATTTCCTAGTCGAGTTTTCTAGAAGTCGATCTCCATATGTCAATTTGTCATCTAGAAAACCCTCATGAAATTTTTTTTGCCTTCTACCTTCCCGCCCGCCCATGACGAGATGAAACCTCATTATCGAATCCTACCTAGCTTCAACCATACTAGTTTTCCCATCAGCTCTAAAGAGACAATTCAAATCAAGAAAACCTCCCCCTGGGTTAAAGTGGCGCTTAAGGCATTTCCCACCCTTGGCAATCATCAAAGAGCCAAAAAAACCTCCATCTCGCTAAAGACCGCTCACAACCAACCTTCCACTCGCTAATGAAGTTAGTCACAGTCTAAGTCACGCCACTTATACACCCTTAAGTCTCGCAATGTACAGACCATAATCTCAAGTCGATTTCGTGCATTTTACGTTGTTTTAAGGGATTTTACAAACACAGGAAACATGTCCGCATCTCGTAAGAAAATTCTTGGCTCCACATAAGGAAGACAAATGCTTCTCCATGTGAACATGAGCCTGGGATACATTTGCGGTGACAAAGAATCTCTCTGAACTCTTCTTGCGTACTATTTAGCCCGAAAGGACAAGGGAAAGAAAAACAACACAACAAAGAGCCGATGATACTTGAAGATCGAAGAACCTCCTTCATCTACAAGTAGAGGGTTGAAAGCGCTCCTTCATCTATAAGTAGAGGGCCAAAGGTAAAATCTGTTTTCAAGTTTTTACTAACTCGAGGACAAGCTTTGAAGAACAAGAAACAACAAATGAAAATCGCAGGAAATGATGACTAAGAGCAAGGGTTAAAAAGTAGACTTTAAAGTTGGTTTGCATGAGTTCTATTGTTATTTGAATATCACAGAAGCTGCAGGTTTTCTCATCGTTGAAGAAATATTATTAAACTACTGACTGCAGAAGCAAAAGGGTCTGGTCCGAAAGTAACCTTTTCCATTATATCCAAAAGGAAAAACCTGGCAAAATGTCAAAAAGGGCTTCCTTCATAAGCAAAGTCCAAAAAAGAGTCAAAAAGAAGATAAAAAAGGCTCCATATGATAGCAAATGAGAGTAGCACAAATGCAAAGAGGTGGGAAGAAATAGAAATCAGAACAAGTTTTTCTATAAAGAAGGTGATCACCCTCCAAAGGCAAATCGTTGCATCTTTCATAGTAGTTTCAAAGCCATTTTCCATAAAGGCAAATATCGTAAAAGAGGACTTTTTCTTCATTACTCGACAAAAGTAAAAGGTTTCCATGCGCTCTCAAGAAGTTTGTTTGATGTCTGCAGGGGGCCAATTCCATAAAAGAATTGCTCATTGCCACTATGACCCTTATTCAAATAAATGGTATCAAGTTATGTTTTAAGTGGATAGGTTTTCAAGTGTTAAGAAAAGGAGGCTTTTCAAAAATCTTTTGAGAGAAACCTCACCAAACAAGTGTGAAAGAAACTTTGGTTTTTTATTTTCAATAGAGCTTAAGACCGATACCATACACAGAAATTCATTATGCAAATAACAAGGTCCGGAAAGCAAGCATTCCTTTACCGTCCACAAGACTAGAAAAGAAAGATTTCAAGCGATTTCATGTGTTTTAAAGGTCAGTTTCTCATATCACAATACCGGGAACATAATTTGCAAAGGGTCATAACGTGCGCGCGCGGCGCGCGTGCGCTGCTGTCCCGTCGGCTCGGCTGACCCGACTGCGCGACGCCATTAACAAACGTGCCGCGCATGTTTGTAACGTCCAAAACCTCCAATAACTTCTCAAAAGTCGCCTGTACCTTCAAACAAAGTCTCCAAGCAATCGTTTGTCGAGGTATTGTTTTATTCCCTTATAGTTTTCAAATTGCTAAAAGGTGTTTGAGACAACAAATCATAGGGAAAATCAAGGAACTTGAGCAGAGGTTTTGAAAGGTTATCATGGTTTTATTGATGTCAAAGGCCTTGAAGTCGCCCCCCCCTCAACACAATACTAAAGGCGAAACCGCTAGCCAAGATATACACCAAGGGAAGAGAGTTTTGGAAAATTATTGAAAATACCCTAACTATGATAGAGCAAAAGTAAACCTTGGTCAACAAGGGTGTATGATGTAAACATTGTTAGGAGGAAGCAATGTTTGAAGGGAGAAACACAATATTTAAAAGACTCGTTGAGTGGAACCGCCATTGCAATTCAAAGATGTTTTTGCTGCAAAATTGGGTGTAAGGGAATAGTGATACAAAGGCGTGTTTTGGGTTAAGAGGAATTTTTGTTGTTTAACTCCTACAGATGGTTTGTAATCACACCAAAACACAAGGAACCGGATGACCTTATCCAACCCAGAAAAACATTCAAATTGCAGTATTACATTTAGATTGCCTCGTATACTTATCACTAAACTCGTTGGTTGAGTGGCCTACAAAAAGAGAGAAGTGATTTTTAAATTGAGAGGATTGTTGTTTTTCCTTCTTCCAAAAAGACAAAGGTATCCTATTGCCTCGAAACACCAAAGTCGGATGCCATTACACAGCAGAAGTCACTTTGACCGTATTTCCCTTTGTGGATTGTGTCTTCACTATAAATATTCGCTCGATTGACATGCAAAGGTTGAAAAGCAAGATTCTAAAGGAATAGGGGTCTTATATCAAAGGGAGAGCAATATTTTTTTTTTTGAAAAATGAGTTTGTTGGTGTTTGATCTGCTACAAGACCTTTTGTCACCACATCAAAACATTTCAAGCTCAATACCATTTCTATAAACACAATAACCTTTGACTATATAAATACCTTTTGTCAGACCGTGTTAAGTGGTGTTGAATTGACTGTTGAGTTGCATACAAAAGAAAAAAAGGAAATATTTCGTATGTTAAACTCAAGTTGAGGCGTTAAATACGACAAAGGGGGGAAGATGAGAAGCGTAGGAAAAAGAGGAAGAGAGTGTTGAACAAGAAGAATCTACTCACTTTGAGCAAAGCAAAGATGGAGGATGATGATCAAAGATGCCAGCTCTTAAGAAAAGAAAGAAACACCTTAAACTTAGAGTTTGGCCCAAGCTTCGTAACATGTTTCCAAAGACCCTTGAGGGTCATACACACCAATTTTAAAGCACATTTTGACATGTTTTGGTTTGGCATTTTTGAGTTTTTGGTCAAACTCATGAAATTCGCCATTTCATTTTGGGGATTCGACAAAGGAGGAGGATGTAATGGCTGGATGCCATAATTTCATGAGAACACCGTTGATTTTCAAACCACTTGGAGATCATTTTCCTCCTCAAAACGGCAAAAAATGCTCACTTTTTGTACACTCGCTCGGTCTAATAGCAAGATTGCAATTTTCTGGCTTTTACACACAGTGTAGATTTGGAGGACTTGCACGTATCCTGAAAATTTCATTGATCCGATAGACACTTAGAGCTTTCCAACGAGCTATCATGAGCCTCATTTCGACACCAGGGAGGCTGCCAAATGTTTCCGGAAAGTCGTAGAGACCTTTTGCCGATGAAAATTTGAAGTATTTTGTAATTTTTGAACCTCTAAAATCTGCTTTTTTCCAAATGTGCGTTTAGCTATTTTTGCACATGGAAAATGATGCAAAGTCAATTATTTTTCCTTTTTTAGCATCTTTTAGATATTTTTATGAGATATTTTTGTGCCTTGCCTTGCAAAGCCTCAAGGACAAGTTTAGATATTTTGAGTTGGCCAATAGAGAGGAGGTTGAAACATGAGGTTTTCCTCACTTGAACCTATTTATTCCACAAGCTCTCATTGTAAACAATGTAACTTGAGAAGAGAAGCACATATTGGTCATATGATCTTTGAAGGAAATACTTGTGTTATGATTTTTGGATTGACTCTTGGATGTTCTTGGATGAATGAAGAAGGATTGTTGATGGATTCCATGACTTGGTAGAATGGTATAGTGTCTCTTGCTTTGTTGTTGTCTTCTGTGCTTTCATATGATATGTTTCTTGCTTGCTATAGATCAAGAGGAGAACAAATTTGAGATATGCTCATGGAGGCACCTCAAATTTCTGCTTCATAGCCTCTTTGTTTTCTTCTTCCTAAGTAACATTAAAGAATTCTTGATCGCTCTTTAAATATTTAGGATATTTTTGCTTGTTTCATTCATGGTCTTATACATGCTAAGAAGGACTTACCAGACGCCCCCGCTTACCTATGGCTAGCTATATAGTTCCATCCATGAAACTTCTCTTTGATTGATTGGATTATCATTTTGTTTGAACCAAGGAGGCCTAGTTTCGATCTAGCCCTCCTTTGCCTAAAACTATGCAAATCTTGTTGTTCAAAGTGCCCAATAACTGGCACTCGTGTTTAGGCGTTCCGCATAGTGTTTTGAAATGTTTGTCTTCTCATGTTTTCCCCAGTCCTAAAGCCATTTCCCAAAGTTAGAGGGTCTTATACTTCTATGCATGGCTTGAATGTTTATTTCTATGTATTATTTAGCTTGTAGTTACATTTTGCATGATTAATGGTTTTCCATACCATGTTTATGTCCTGCCATCAAACTAGTTATGCTTGGAAATCCTTCGTCTTCATACAAACTTGATGTCCATTTACTCCATTTTGCCCAAAGATCCTTTCTACCTTGAATCAAATCGGCTCTTCAACACTTTGTATCGTCATCTAAATAGTTTTCTTAACCTTGACCCCATAGCCTAGTTAATCTAACATCTTGTTGTCTATTTTATATCTTTGACTGTATTTCATCCCTCACAACTTAAAAAACCAAAAAAACTTCCTTCATAACTAGCCTAAAATCGTAACACAAAAAGCAAACAAATAGATATCCCTTACACATATGTAGAGAGCCCTCTCGAGTCCGTAAAGGCTAGGTCCTTGGCTCCAAAGCTTCGTTTGATGTTACACCATCATTTGGCTTGCCAATCACCCAAATCAACATGGGAACCTAACACTATTCACGCTCTACGAAATGTACCGCGCACCTTGAGGGACATTTTCATTAATGGTGGTTCCCCTCACATTTGTTAACAACTCACATTATTGGTCAGATAATCAAATGATGTATTTCCATGTTTGACTACAAATCACATATATTTGCATGGCTAGACTTGTACCCGAATGATCACAGTGAACGAGATAAGAAGACCCCTTGGATCTAGTTTCATCCATCCGTCGTATTTCGTGATTGTTTTTCCACATCATCCGTGCGGTGACCTTACATACATATTTTCATCCAAACATGGGCCTATATCCGTAGGCGTGTCCGTATCCGGGGAAACATTCCAATGTAGACGACTTCTTTCCGAATTATGTACATGTTATTAAACTCGTTTTATGTGTTGAACATGGGAATGCCTACTCCTCACAATTATGATCAATAGAGGATATATCATGATGAAATTTATTGTAAGAATGATGCAGTGACCATTCGCTTCGTTTGTGCTCATCATAGCGTAAAGCATCTCAATCAAATGTTCTTATTATTTGGATCTCATGCTTTAGGGAATTGTTATAGGTCAATTTGGGCACCATTCCCAATGACTGTTAACTGGGCATCATCTCCATGACCAATGATCGAGGGTCTATCATTCCCTATCATTTCGCCTTCTACATGCGACCTGGAGATTTTATTGCACAACCCTTTTTAGACCTGGCCACTCATCGTACATAGGGGACCCCTTAAATCCCCTCCCATTAATATCAACCCAAATTCTACTCGCAATATCACTACTCTGGAAAAGAAGTGTTTACATATATCTATATTGGTCGCTATGTTGAATACTTCACTTGATTCCGCATCCTTCCGTGATATCCCTATTTCTACATCCTACTCTCGTGCCCCGATAATCGTATGCCCACCTCTCTAACTCGCCTCATGATTTTTTTCTCTTAATTTGCGTGGACTCGGGGACCATTCTAAATTTATCTCCTTGAAAATATTTTCCATATTGTTCATTCTTTTTTATCTTCGTTCAAGAAACTATGACCTCTTCTCTAACTCTTCATTTCCTTACTTTTGGAAAAATTTACTCGGATTGGCAGGTAGTGGCTGTAGTCGTCATTATCCAAAGGATATTTCCACCCTCTGGGATCCCGATTGGCTCATTTCACGTGTATCACTTATTTGCAATAATTTTTTATCCGAGTGTATCAAACAGGCTTCCCGTCTAGAATTCATGTTCTCAATTTATATGCCCTTATGTCGATAGAAAGGCCTCCGGGACACAATGGATGCTTGCGACCTTCTCAAACTAAACTCTTTGATTGGGGGTTATGACTTCAAAGGAAAATAACACAACAAGAATGTTGGGGACTTGGTGTCGAAGGGATCCACTTGTAGACATGTTATCCCTCCTTTTCACATCAAATCACTAGGGATATACAACCTCTCACTCTTTCCGACTTGCAAACAAAATATCGAGGGTGGACCATACTCAGTGTCCGGACCGTTTTCTCGTCCATGAAAACTTGGTTGGTATTTTCGGGATCATGTACTGCCATTGTTAAAGCACATATCCATGATCAATATCACATTCCCATACTATAATGGCATGTGGCCACATTGCGCCCTCGGGCATCCCATTCAAATTTAACTCGTGCATGGTTGGAGGACGAGGGAGTTTGTCACACTTTTCGTTGATTTTCTTAAGTCATAAATATCGGGAGATGGATATTCCTCCGAGCGTTTTCACTCCTAGAGACAACCTTGAGTTGAAAAAGACCAATGCCTAGGACATATTAAGAATAAAAAGGATTTAAACTGCTCATCTAGATCTTAATCAGAATATCCCAAAAGGGAGAATTCCGTAATACAAAAACAAAATAGTCGGAAACCGCAACAATGAACAAATAATATAAATACACCACATAAATAGATAGAATAGCCGAGCTACTTTATTATATAGGATTTGGAATACAAGAAACGGTGCTCAAAATACATGAGACACTCAATCCAAACAAATGGCCTAGAATGACCCCGAAGTCCTCCCACAAGAGGGAATGCGTAAATGTTGGACTCGGAAGGAATAATGTAATCGTCCCCACATAAAATGTCAGACCGCAAATCCGTCGAAAAATATAGAAATATAGATCTAGAAGTTCCGGTAGCTCGTAGATGCCGGGTTTTCGCATCTATGCTCTATGATGAATACCCAAGATAACCCAAAAGGATTTCCGCATCTCACAATCTTGGAAAATCACCCTCTTAGGCCCCGTAACATATATCACGGTATGTAGATTTTAAGCATGAACTCGAAGAATAGATGGTTGTAATGATATACAATCAACTCTATGTTTGAAGGGTTGATCCCTTCACTAGATCCTCAAGCTAGAAGCTCAAGATCTAGCTCCTCCTTTCTTCCTCCATGAAATGCACCGAATACACAAGAACCGAAGACAACTCGTGCTATCAAGGAAGGAGTCTCGTGCTTCCTAAATTATGGAAACAATGAACACAAAGTGAGGATATGGTTCCTCACAAACATTTCCGAACAAATACTAGAAACTTTCCGCCTCCAATAGATCTACAGAATCGACTAAGTAATCCCTTTGGGAATTGTTGTTTCATGAGGTGTGTTGTGTTGGATTGAATGGATATGAATATACTACTCCGAAAGACCGATCTTGAAGAAAAAGGTGAAAGGATGACCCCCATCGCCCCTAGCCGAAATGATAGAAAGAACCTCGCTTCCTCTCAAAAACCCCTCAAGCAGGAATGCGTAATTACCGAGACCGAATGTGGGGCCAGAGAGAGGTTGAATGTGGCACCAATGCTTGATGATGTATGGCAGCTCAATAAAATCTTCCCTGTGAGTATGCACTCGAAGTTCCCTCATGGGTAAGGGTGGGGATTTCCACACGAAACACTTGTGTGCTAAAAAACAATGAAAAAAATTAGCTAAACAACCGAAGCGTGCTATAAATGTCAATCAATAAATCTAGATCTAAATAGATCAATAATAAAAATCTAAAGCCCTCCCTTCTATTTCGCCTTCATCTTCCTTATATGGTTTGTGAGCCTTCCATAGCCCTGACCACCCTTCATAAATCGCATTGTACATGTGGCCACTTCAGCTCTCATGAAGATTCCACTATCTCTCCATGTTCTCCACCATCTCTCGTATTTAATTCTACCTATCCATCATGTGTGCATTAGATACACCACTTCCTCCACTATTTCATCATTATGCTCTATGATCTTACTTTTAATGCTCCATGATCTCATTTGAATTACTCCATGATCTCCATGATCTTATCTTTAATGAAGCATGATCTCCACTCTTCCTTTATTAAGAAGTTGCTCCACTACTTCCTTATAATGTAGATCTACTCTTAATTAACCTACATACAAACATCACAAGTGAATTTTATTCATCTATGGGGTTTATGGGTCCCTCCACCCTCTCATTTACTTCATTAATTAGGGAAAATTAAGAACTTCATTATTCCAATTATCCGATGGAAAATTGGGAATATTATAGTCCTCCCCACCAAAATGTTGCTTCGCCCTCAAGCAACTAAAAAATTGGAATCTACTATAGCAATCGATATCCCTCCAATTGACATACTCATATGGAAGGCCTCCCATTTTCTAATGTGCTATGAATGCCCAACTCCACAAACTTCCTCTCAAGAATGTCTGTAATTTGGCCTCCAACCGAAAAGTTAGATTCCTCTCCTCATCAATGAATTTCCAAGTGGCAACCATATGTTGTCCAAGGATCTCCTCTATGCACGAGATTCATGAAAATGAAGTGGCTCTTCCCAAAGGGAAAGCCCAACCCCATGAACTGCTCTAACCCATGCTACGTAGTAGATTACATCTCTCCATGCTTCCATCCTGGCCTCCGTTGGCCTTGTTGGCTCCAAGCATCACATCAACATGGTGAAAAAATAAGAAGTAGAGACATATGATGAACATGGACAATGTCAAACCATACTCTCCCAATAATAACTACCACAACAAGGCCTTATGCTGCCATGCAAAATCATCATTAAGCCAAGTAAGAGAGCCATACTCTCAAGATAAGCCACCACAAAAATGCCTCTTGTTGCCACATCAAATCATCATCATACCAAGTACATTGACAAAAATATTTCAATAGAAGCCATCGTGTAGTAAGGCCTCATGTTTCATCCTCCATCAATATCATGCAATGTATGGGGGAAAATCAACCCATACTTCCCAAGAGTAACCAAAGCAACAAGGATTATTGTCGCCATATTACATCATCATGATGCAAGTCATGGAGGAATAACATACCGATTGACATGTAGAATGTCACATCAACCAAATACAAAAATCTCCTTCCTCGCCACATCATGTGAGAGTTATTCCATTTCCAAAAATTACACATGGACATAGGATATATCATGTGATGGCCAAACTCTCTCAACAATAACCAACGTAGCCATGCCTCCCCGTCGTACAACACGCAAAATACATGGCATGGATCATACAAATGTGAGATGCTGGGTAGTGACCATACTCACCCAAGAGCAACCAACACAACCATGCTTCTTGTTGCTACCGTGTCATAGATCCCAAGTAGGTTGTCAACCCTCGCTCATCCCCTCCTCATCCATCCATCCCACCGTGGATGATGATTCATGTCATGCTCAAACTGGGTATCCACCCAAGGTATAATACCATTATCCTCCATCTCAAAATCTTTCACCCCATGATATGTTGAAGTGCACTCTTTGAGGTCTCTCCATGAGATCCTCTCATCAATGAACCAATAACCCATAAGGTTCCATACATGTTGTAGGTAGACATTTATCTTTGAGCCGTGAGAAGCTCATCAAGAAAACTCCATTCGACAATGGAAAATGATCTCCATCATAGAATTTCTACCTTGGATCATCCTGGTCTCCTCCGTTGCTTCATGAGTGAAGATACCTTCTAATGCTCCAAGAATAATGGGGCCCTCATCTCATCATTTCTGCTCGCAGGACAATGCTATAGATCCGCATGGTGATACATCCGTTTTCTCATGGTCATACACAATGCCGAACTCATAGCCCGACATTGTATTGAATAGAACCGAACTTATCCCATCCTATGAAACCTGCTACTTCAACACAAAGTGTTGGGTGTATCTCATCAATGAAAAACTGGGATGACTACACATCTTCTCTTGAACAAATCAAGGGTCCTCTCATGTAGTGATAGTTTGTCGCTCCAAATCAGCAAGGTGCTATAATCCTTGGTTATGCAATTTTTTCAATGGTATTTTCACAAATCTCAACATGAGGTACCGAAATAATATGGGATGAAAGTGTTTGCAAACCTTGGATAAGCCGAATCACAGAACATCTTGCACAGCTACAAGAGTTCCTCCAACCAAAGGGTAATGGCCACTCCAATCACGGGTAATGATGATGTGATGTATATCTCTTCTATTGTACCAACGCCGGGTATCTACCTCTTCTCCTCATGCATCTCCTAAATCCCGCATGGGACTCCCAATGTCAATAGTTCAAGACCATCTTTGCAAAGATGAAAGTGCTCTTCCTCTCGATGCAAGTACTTCGATAGCCGATGGTGGTGGTAGGGCTCCTCTTCCCGAGTGATAATGCCGAAATATTCCTTTGGCTTATCATGTAATATTTCTCCAATGATAGGAAGTGTCTCTATGGGGAAACTTCTTCTGCTTCTTCTCCCAAACTTATTCTTCTCATTGTTTGAAAGAAATATGTATAAGAAATCACTTTGGCATGTGACAAATGATCGAACCACTAATCTTTTGCTTCACTCATCAAGGTGCAAGAGCCGCGATCTCCACAACCTCTCTTTCTACTATCGGATATACCGAAAGAATGTATCTACACTCCTTTCCTCCAAGCCCTTACTATGCTTGTGGAAGATCCATCAAATGTAGGCAAGAAGAATCTATGCCTCTTTCTTCGATTGCTGTCACAGGATCTCCTTTCTTCTTCTTTTTTGAGTTGTAAAAATTGTCGCAGAGTTAGATTATCCTTGAGTGCTCTAGACTCCAAGCTTGGCACTTGGATATGTATTTACTTAGGGTCTCATACCCCAAGTCTCCTCCATATTCATACCATTCACCTTCCTTCTCAAAGAAAGGATCTAGTAGAATGTTGTGGAGCTTCCATGCATCATTTTCTGCCTTTTCTCACGTTGATAGGAAGTGCTTGGACCTTCTCATCTTGAAACCTTCTTTAGGTCTCTTTTTACCTTTCTTCATTTGGTTGACCTCCTTGGAGAGATCTTGTATATACCTAAAGAGAAGAGTGAAAACTTAAACCTCCATCATTATAGATCTCTACTTTTTTCTTCTTATTTTGATGCCAAAGATGAAGTGCCCACAAGTCGAGCCAAATATCATGCTCGATACCACTTTAATATACCAAAAGGGAGAATGTGAATACAAAAACACAATAGCCGGAAATCGCAACAATTAAAAAATAATCTAAATACACCATACAAATAGATAGAACAGATAAGCCATTTTATTATATAGAGGTGGGAATACAAGTGCAATGCTGCTCGAAATATGAGACACTCAAGCCAAAAAGTGGCCTAGAATGACCATGAAGTCCTCCCACAAGAGGGACCGCATAACCGTTGGAATGTCAGAAGGAATACCGTGTTGTCCCTACCGCAAATTCTCGGGGACTACAACCGCCAACAAAATATATCAATGTAGATCTAGTAGTTCCCGAGCTCGCATAATGCCGGATTTCGTATCCGGCTCTATGATGAATACCCAAGATAACCTAGAAATGAGTTCTGCATCTCGAAAATCTTGGAAAATCAACCTCTTAGGCCCCAACATATGTCGCCTTGGCATGCGCATATGAAGCATGCAATCGAAGAATAGATGGCTACAATGATATACAATCAACTATTTCGCTTGAAGGGCTGATCCTCTATTGCATCCTCGTCAGGAAGCTCAAGACCTAACCTCCTTCTTCCTCCACCTAATGCACTCGTTGAATACACAAAACCTAAGAAATTGTGTCACAAGGAGAGGGAGAGTCTCTAGCCTTATGCTATATTCTATAATGAAGCCCAGAATGATAAAATGAATACAAAGTGAGGAGATGGTGTACCTCATAGGATTTCCACTTGAAATATCGAAACTTCCTTCCTCCAATAGATCTACAAGATCGGACCTGTGAAATCCCCAAATAATTTCTACCGCATGAGGTGTAGTGTTGGTCCTAATTCCGTATATGAATATACTTCTCCCTAAGATTGATCTTGAAGAACAAGGTGAAAGGATGAATCCTCCACCATTTTCTCTAGATGAAATGATAGAAACAACCTCCTCCTCTCAAACCGTCAAGCAGAATGTGTATTCCCGAGACCGAATGTGCTATAAAGAGGGGCCGAATGTGGCACTAATTCCGATGATGTATGGCACCTCAATAGAACCTTCCCCGGAGTAGGCACTCTAATTCCCCCGTGGGTAAGGGGGTGGATTTCCGCTCGAAACACCGGCAGTTAAACATCACTACAGACTTAGCTAAACATTGCATGAAGCGCGCATAGAAATGTCAACTAAAAAAAATCTAGATCTAAATAGATCAATTATCATAATATAAATCCCTCCTCTATTGCTGTCTTCATCTTCCTTATATGGTTTATGAGCCATCCACAGTTCTCGACCCACCTCATAATCGCACCGTACATGCGCTTACACTAGCCTCCATGAAGACCGCGCTTATCTCTCCATTTTTCCACCATATCTCGCATTTAATTGCCACTCTCTCCTTCACATGTGCATTAGATGCACCACTTCCTCCACTATATCATCATTAGTTCTCTATGATCTTACTTTTAGTGCACCATGATCTCATTTGACTTCCTCCATGATTCTGATGATCTTATCTTTAATGAAGCATGATCTCCACTCTTCCTTCATTAAGAAGTCGCTCCACTATTCCATAATGTAGATCTACTTAATTAACCCACATACACAAATCAAAAGTGTATTTTATTCATCTATGGGGTTTATGGGTCCCTCCACCCTCTTATTTACTTAATTAATTAGAAAATTAAGAACTCTAATATTCCAATTATCTCGATGGAAAATTGGGAATATTACGCCCTCCCCGCCAAAATGTTTCGTCCTCGCGTTAACCGCAAAATTGACCCCACAACAATCCATCTCCTCTAAATGGCATCCTCATATGGAAGTCCTCCCCATTTGTTCCAATGTGTTAGGCATGCCCAAATCCAAATCTTCCTCTTTGAATTTAGGAATGGCCTCCAACCGAAAAGTTAGACACCTCTCTCTCATCAATGAGTCTCCAAGTGGAAACCATATGTTGTCCAATATCCTCCTCTATGCATGAGATACATAAAGTGAAGTGGTCTCTCTTCCCAAAGTGGAAAGTCTCAACTCATAAACATCCCAAAAGGGGAGAGGCAAGAATACAAAACACAATAGTTGAAAACCGTAGCAATGAACAAATAATATAAATACACCATACAAATAGACAATATAGCTGAGCCATTTTATTAAACAAGAGGTGGAATAAGTACAATGTTGCTCAAAATTTGAGACACTCAAGCCAAACAAGTGGCCTAGAATGACCCCGAAGTCCTCCCACAAGAGGGATTGTGTAACTATTGGACTACCGGGAAGGAATAATGTGATGTCCTCGCTACAAATGTCGAAATCGCAACTACCAAAAAATATAGAAATGTAGATCCTAGTTATGGAGCTCGATGATGCCGTGATTTCCCGTGCGCATCCCGGCTCTGGCGATGAATACCTAAGATAACTCGTAAAGCGATCAGACCGAAAATCTTGGAAAATCACCCTCTTAGGCCTTGTAACATATGTCTCGTCGGGTATGTAGATTGGAAGCATGAATCGAAGAATATATGGCTTCAATGATATACAATCAACTCTCTATGCTTGAAGGGCTGATCCCTTCACTAGATCCTCAAGCCAAGCTCAAGATCTAGCTCCTCCTTCTTCCTCCATCGAATGCGCCCGTTGGAATACACAACAATCAAGAAAATGTGTTGTCAAGGATGGATAATACATAGCCTCGATGCTAGATGATGCAAATAAGATCCCGAATGATGGAAACAATGTGCCCAAAGTGAGGAGATGGTCCTCACAATATTTCCCCCCCCCCCCCCCCACCGAAATATCGGAAACTTCCTTCCTCCTTTAGATCTACAAGGTCGGACTCAGTATAATCCTCGGGGAATTGATGTTGCATGGAGGCATGTAATGATGGCTTGAATGCCAAATATGAATATGCTTCTCCTAAAAGGCCGATATTAAATAATAAGGTAAAAGGATGAATCATCCACCTATTTCCTAGCCGAAATGCTAGAAACAACCTCCTCCTCATAAACCCTAAAGCATGAATGCGTAATTATCGAGACTCGAATGTGTTGTAGAGAGGTCGAATGTGGCACCCATTGCCGGATGATGTATGGTGCTCAATAGAACCTTCCCAGAGTAGGCACTCGAAGTCCCCTCATCGATAAGGGTGGATTTCCTCTCGAAACACACGTGTGCTAAAAAACACCGCATTTAGCTAAACAATTTTTTGAGCGTGCATAGAAATGTCAACCGAAAAATCCTTTCGTATCTAAACAGACTACCAATTAAAATCTAAAGCCTTCCCTTCTATTGCCGCTCATATTACTTATATAGTTTCAGAGCCTTCCATAGCCATGGCCCACCTCATATCTCCGATGTACATGTGGCCACTAGCTCTATGAAGACTCGCATTGTCTCTCCATGTTCTCCACCATCTATGCATTTAATTCCATCTCTCCATCATGTGTGCATTAGATGCACCACTTCCTCCACTATTTCATCATTAGTGCTCTATGATCTTGCTTTTAATGCACCATGATATCATTTGAATTCCTTCATGATCTTCATGATCTTATCTTTAATGAAGCATGATTCTCCACTTCCTTCCTTCATTAAGGAGTCGCTCCACTACTCCATAATGCGTATCTGTTTCTAATTAACCCACACACATCAAAAGTCGATTTTATTCATCTATGGAGTTTATGGGTCCCTCCAACCTCTTATTTAGTTAACTAATTAGGAAAATTAAGAAATATAATATTCCACTATCCGATGGAAAATTGTGAATATTACAAACTTTGAGTGTATCTTCATATAGGAGAAAATGGAATTGTGGTTCAAGATAGTCAGAGAAAACCTGTACCAAGCTTTATGCACACTAATAGTCACTTCCGAAATGGACTCGGGATTTAAAATCGAGGATGCCTTGAACATGCCAAGTAAAAGAGCAAAGCTTGGAAGTATAAGGCAATAAAAGATCAGGAGGAATTAGGGAGAGAAACCTCAATGAAATATGGGCTTATTCTACAATAAGAGTCCTTCCTTCTTAGGATCTCGAGGAAAAATGGTGAATTGAGGGTTAATGGAGGGATATAATCACTGAGTGATATTAAGGTTTTAAGATAATTAATGCATAAGTGTCGTATTTCCTCAACGCAGGGATGTATACAAAATCTACATATTAAACCATCTATCACCAAAGATTTCACATATGAGACTCTTGAAGAACAAATAGAAAAACGGAGCGAAACTTAAACAAACAAGACAAAAACACATACATATTGCTCATTATCTCAATTGGAATCTATACATAGATAAAGCTTTTCTATTCTTAAATTAACTTTCAAAAACAACTCTCTCGTATATCCATTAAGAGGCCGAAACAACATTACATAAAGGCTAGCATGGACCCAAAATTTCCACAAAAAATTCGTAACCTTTGTATACTTGTTGAGTTTTCTCTCATATAGGTCACACACCATTTTTTTGGTCATCTAACCTATTATTATTAGATGAACCCAAGTACAATTATGTAAGACCAATTTTACCCCAAGTAAAATCGCTTTCACCATATGAAATAACTTATTCAATAAGATGAATCTCCAAAATAAGGAAATTAATTAAATAAATCCTTATTTATTTAATTATTTTGAAGAACAAGTTATTTAAATCATTATTTAAACAATATTCTTAGTTAAATTTGACTAAATCATACATAAATAATTAAATAAACCATTATTTATTTAATTATATTCCTATCATTACCATAAATGATAAATAAATCATTTATTTATTTATTATTTATAAATAAAGGAATTGACCCAAGTCAAGAATCCCTTTCCCTCCAACAAATATAATAAAATATTCCTAAAAGGTGCTTCTAGAATTTGATTAATAATATTTTATTCATGCACCGAGTTCTAGACCACTCCCAATATTTTGTTATAAATAGGGGGTTTTCCCCATTCATTAACCACCTTCATTGCATTAGACTACCTCGGATCTTCTCTTGGTCACCATTTTCCATTTTGCTTTGTGAACTCCCATTGAGTTCTATGTTTGCTTTTCCACATCCATAAGAGAGAGAAATGCTAGATTTGAAACACTGGGAGGACTTCCCAAGAACCTATCCTACCAGGAGAACCGGAAAACACCTTTCTTGTTTTCTCATTAGGTGCCCCCATTCTTTAACATAATACAAAATTCTTTCATATACATTCTTCTTGTCTTTTCATTTGATCTATGGAGCTATGTTATTTTTTATTTGCTTAATATCTTTTCGTGCTTAGATCCGAATTTGTGCAAGAATCTTAAAGGTATTTTATACCATAATCGATGTTAGGCTATTTGTTATGCGTAGCTAAAGTGACCTTTTACGACGCAAAAGATTCATACTCTTCAACAATTGGCGACTTCCACATGTGTTTTCTTTTGCGACCACTATCGCTTTTATCTATTCCCCGCATATCCAAATGCTTTCGCACTTAGGGTTTCTCTTCCATTTTTTGTGTTTCCCTATTTTTATGGTGATTTTCACCCCTAAACCATTTGGTCACCAACTTTTTAACTTCCGTGTGTCGTCTTACCGTGTGACAGACACGGGGCCGGCGACCGAGACGACAAAAATTTTCTAACATCTCCGCCGCCGAGACAATCGTATATGCAGTCGCACTTATTTGCCCAAAAAGTGCAACCCCGAGCCTCGCACGCACTTTTCCGCCCCAAACCTCGCGACTTGCATCGAAAAACAGTCGTAACCTCGCGACCCGCACTTTTTCTCCGCAAATTTTTCAGCACTTTTTCTCGGGTTTGTCTCGAAGCTTCGTTAGGCTCTGTTCCCTCTCGTCTCCCCTCTCGCCCCCGTTCGGACCTATTTCTGATCCTCGTTTCACTCACCTCGAGAGGGAATCTTACCCCTTAGGCTCTAGTAATTCTCCACTTTTTTGTGGACGAGTCTTTACTGTTTAAGTCCCATCACTAGTAGTTTCGCCCCTCTTTCTCGCATCTAATACCTCCTTTTCGTATCCCTTTAGATCAGCCTCTTCTCCTCTCAAACCATCTCATCTAGTTTTGTTTGGGTTCATTTCTAAGGCCACCGGCCTTGTCTTTCCATATTTAGCTGATCTCCCTCCTTTTTAGCAACAACCTTTCCTCCGCCTCTTTGTCGTTCTCTCGCACCACTCTTCGAAAGCAGATTCACCCTTTGGATCCCGGCCTCGGACCTTAGATCTATCGGGGCATCTTTAGCGTGCTTTGCCTCGGTTTTTTCCCCTCGTGTACTAGTTTTGAGAGACCCTACCTTTCATCCCCACGACGGCCGAATACCAACCCCGTAGTACCTTCCCCCGATGCTCTTCGCCCGATCATTCAACCGCTCACCGTCACCTCACATGCACACCGTACTCCGTGAGCCCTTCCCCACAATCAAGAGCCTCATCCCCACTCTCGCATCCACCTCTTCCATCCTCTCTTCCCATCTTCCAGTCCGATGAAGACATCATGGAAGCCATGACCCACCCCGATTTTCCATGGGACGATATGCACCATCGCGCATATTTCCTCCCCCATCCATCCCACAGACCAATATGCCCTCGAATCCAAAGAATTCATTCCCGATAAAGTTTATTGGTTCAAAACCCCTCCCCGCACCGACGCTTTCGAAGAAGGCAATATGGCTAATATCTCCCACCATCAAAATCGACATTTCGGGTTGCCGCATTGAAGAACCTATCACCATGGGTGCCCAATGCACTCCGGAAGAAATTGAAGCCTACACAAAACTCTTCAAAGAATTCCGTGATGTTTTCGCCCCGGGTTTACACTCGTAACGCCCGTACCGATCCTCGCCATTGTCGAACATCACATCGACATGTGGCCTCGATGCCATTCCAAATACCATCAAAAGTAGAGACCCATCCATCCCCGACGTGAAGCCATCAAAGCCGAAATCGACAAGCTTCGACAGTTGGTTTCATTTACCCCATCGAATATACCACTGGGTGTCTAACCCGCCCCGCGTCCTCAAAAAACAAGGCACCATTCGTGTTTGCACCGATTGCGATCTCGAAACAAAGCTTGTCCCAAAGAGAACTTCCCACACCATTTATTGACCAAATAATCGATGAGTGTGCGGGGCACCTATATTCTCCTTTATGGTCGGCTTCTCCCACACAACCAAATTGTCATCCATCATGTCAACAACTTAAAACCGCGTTCATTAGTTCGTGGGGCACTTTCGCATATCGAGTCATGCCATTTGGCCTTAAAAACGCCGGCGCCATCTTTCAATGAGCCATGTCTTATTGCCTCCATGACTTAACCCATATTATCCTTGCCTATTTAGACGACCTTACCGCATCGTTCTAAACATCGGCACAACACCTTCATGACTCGCGTACCATTTTCCTCTCGATGCCGCAAGTATAACATTCGCCTTTAACCCTTGAAATGTGTCTTTTGTGTTCCCCGCCCGGTCATCTCCTCGGCTTCATCGTGTTCAAAGACATGATAACTCTCGACCCTTTGAAGGTTCAAGCCATTCTTGAACTTCCTCCTCGCCCTCGTACTTTACGCCTGCCTAAAAAGTTTCATGGCAAAGCTAATTTTCTTCGCCGATTCGTTCCCGATCACGCTCACTACCGCACATGGCTTCCTTAGACTTCTTCGATCTCACACTCCCTTTGTCCTGGGATACATGCTCGAAGAGTCTTTTGATGCCTCAAACATGCCTCCTCACATCCTGCCTCCTCGATCCATCCCCCCCGACTTTGACCGAGATTTCATTCTATACATCTCTCGTTCCACCTATTCGATTGTCGGTGTCCTTATCTCAGAGGATGACACCCGTGCCGAACATGATCTATTATGTCGCAAGAACCTTGCCGGTCCACTCCGTGTCCTACTCGGCGTAAAGAAAAATTAGTACTCAGTTGTCAGTGTTCTCGTCCAAAAATTGCGTCATTATATCCTCATGCGTTCCACCAAGGTGGTGACCGATCTCCCAACCCCATGGCTTTCCTATTGATTCTCCTAATCCTCAATGGGAAGTACGCCCTCGTTGGGTTGTTATTCTCCAAGAATTTGACCTTGAATTTTTCACCCCCAAAAAGTAAAGAGAAAGGTTTAGTCCTAGCTGAACTCATTTCTTTATTTGCCTACCTAGACGCAAGATACTCCAATTAATGACGCTCCCCCGATGAAATTACTTCTTTTTTTGCCATCACCACTAATGATCCTTGGTATGAGGACATTCTTACTTACTTATGAAACCAAAATTCGGCTTCTTCTTCACCTTGATCGTGATGCTCAACGACGTATCCGACACCAAGCCTCTCACTACCTTCTAATTGGAGGATGACCTTTATCGTCGCGCGTAGACACTCGTCCTTCGTCATCGCTCACCCACGCCGAAGCCGAGCAAGTCCCAAATGCTCTCATAGTGGCGCTGTGGTGGCCACCTCTCCGTTCCCTCTCGCCACCGCCCAAAAATCATGCGGTCGGGTATTTTTGGCCTTCGTTGATCGTACCGCGCTCAAACACTCGTTCCAATTGCCAACATTTCGCCCCCAAGGCGCAAGCTCCTCCCGCTCCTCTCCATCTTCGCGCGTTTCCTAGCCCTTTTGTAAATGGCCATTGACTTCATGGAATGTCGACCTCCATTTGGCCGGTGTAACCACAAATATATCATCATGGCGCTTGATTATTTTACTAAATGGGCCGGAGCTATGCCCACATTCAAAAACACGGCAGCTTACCGCAACCCTCTTTTTCTTTAACCATGTCATTTCCCGATTCCTGTTCCCAAACAATTAGTCTCGGCATCATACGACATTTTGAAGATCGATTTGGCATGAGCTCTCCTCCTATTAGGTTTTGAACACCAATATTCATCTTCCCTATTACCCCCAAGGTGAATGGTCAAGTTGAAGCAAGCCAACAAAATTCTTAATACCATGCTTCAACGAACGGTAACAAGCACAAACCAATTGGCATCTCATGCTCTTCTCAGCCTTATGGGCCTATCGTGATTGCTAAAACCGCCACCGGTTTCACCTTTCCACCTTGTTCCTCAAGTAGGAGGCCGTCTTACCAATCGAATTTGAAATCCTCTCCTTCACTTGGCCGAATCCTTCCCCGATACCCAACCTTCGAACAACGACTTATCATGCTTGAGCACGCCTCTCGAAGACCGTTGCGTTGCATTGCAAACTCGAAGCGGCCAAAAGCGCACCAAATCTCAAGATGACCGAAAAGTACACCTCGCACCTTTCATGAAGGTGACCTTGTTCTAGTATATGCACTGTGCCCATGATACCCTTGGTCATGGAAGTTCGACTCATTATGGCTAGGTCCTTACATCACGTCAGTAAAGATCCTGGGAAGGAGCATATCTTAGAGGACTTGAAGGCCACCCTCTCCTAATCCTTGTAATGCACTCTATCTTAAGAGATATTACCCTTAGCATTTCCCACTCGAAATGCATGTTTTATCTCCTCAGAGATAGCTCCGCATGTTTGTTTTTATCATTCACCTTTCCACCAGACACATGTTGCCCATGAAGTCTTTCTCTTTCCCTCTTCCCAAATCAGATTTACTCACTTACAACACTCTTCCTTGGGACACCGCTGGACTCCCCATATTTATTCTTGTTCGTGTCGATTTCCGTCACAGAGATACCATTTTGTACTCATGTTTTTCGGTCCCCTTTGGCCCTTTCATCATCTCCATCATCATCATCGTTGTCTACTTGGACATCGCTCTACTATTTTCCCTCATGCCTGCTGGGGATCCCTTGCTCCTCACCTATGGCAAGTACCTATCACGACATCACCTCATTTATTCAGGTCTTGGCCTAGGGGGAAGTGTACCATTGGCTCGAGCTCTTCCTAGCATGATCGTGATCTATACATCGGATGGTCTAAGGATGCATCAACAACTATTGGTGATTCCCGGCATGTGTGACATGTCTCAATCCCTCATGAGGGGTGGCCCTTGCTGCAGCCCCCCCCCACATGCTTGGATGACTTCATTTCCGCCCCCCGATGCGCCCCTCCCATTTGATGATATCGCCCTCCACTCGCTTGCGGCGCCTCTTCGATTTGCACATATCATTCGTATGTTACAATTTTCCTCGTGTGTAGGGGTAATTTGGGTGTATTTGTATCTCTATGTACTACCATATTATTGTATAAGTCCCCGACGCACACCTGCATCGCATGTATGTGATCCATCATGTTATTTATCCGGCTCATGTTTCTACCAACACATGCTTCATTCTTGCGTTCCATGGTTTTCCCACCAATTTTTGTACTTATTGCGTTCCGTGGTTTTCGGGGCGCCTATTCTTTGTAATTTGTCTTGCGGGCATAGGTATGCCCCCCGCCGCCTTCTTTAGCACAAGTACCGCTTCATAGAGACTTGTCGCACCCGTAAGTCTCGTCTCTGTGGTCTAGTCCTTTAACACATCAGACAACATTACATCTCTCTCTCCCTTCCTTTGATATCTAGTGATTGAGTTCTTACAACGTACTTCGGTCATACGATTTTCTCCTAACACTCGTATTGGGGGGCAATCGTTACACCATTTTTTTGGTCATCTAACTCATTATTATTAGATGAACCCAAGTACACCATGTAAGACCAATTTTACCCTAAGAATTGCTTTCACCATATAAAATAACTTATTTGGTCATATTTAACCCAAAAACAAGGAAATTAATTAAATAAATCCTTATTTATTTAATTATTTCCTAAGAACAAGTTATTTAAATCATTATTTAAATAATATTCTTAGTTAAATTTGACTAAATCATACATAAATAATTAAATAAACCGTTATTTATTTAATTATATTCTATCATTCCCCTAAATGATAAATAAATCATTTATTTATTTATTATTTATAAATAAAGGAATTGACCCAAGTCAAGAATCCTTCTCCAACAAATATAATAAAATATTCCTAAAAGGTGCTTCAGGAATTCGATTAATAATATTTTATTCATGCACCGAGTTCTAGACCGCCCCAATATTTTGTTATAAATAGGGGGGTTTTCCCCATTCATTAACCACCTTCATTGCATTAGATCACTCGGGTCTTCTTGGTCACCATTTTCCATTTTGCTTTGTGAACTCCCATTGAGTTCTATGTTTGCTTTTCCACATCCATAAGAGAGAGAAAATGCTAGATTTGAAACACTCAGGACTTCCAAGAACCCATCCCACTAAGGAGAATCGTAAAACACCTTTCTTGTTTTCTCACAGTGCCCCATTCTTTAACATAATACAAAATTCTTTCATATACATTCTTCTTGTCTTGTTCATTGGATCTATGGAGCTATGTTATTTTTTATCCTCTGCTTAATATCTTTTGTGCTTAGATTCGAATTCTGTGCAAAGAATTAAAAGGTATTTTGCAGCCATAATCGATGTTAGGGCTATTTGTTATGTGTAGCTAAAGTGACTTTTTACGACGAAATATCTATACTAACATAGGCTCATAACCTTTGTGATATTTTCCTAGGCATATATTGTTTCTTGACTTCGCAAAGACATGTCGAATCAAATGATATGGTCCACTTATAGCACGATATGAGAAACGCTCTTCTTAACATAAAATAACGTATAAAAGGGTGGAATGATGATTCCACCAACTAAAAATCATAACATAAAAAGTAAAGCAAAAACAAAATAACTATGCCTACATGGCCGAATCATGAAATATTCAATAGCTTCACCGAAGTGTATGGTCTTGAGATTCATGTCTATGGGAGTGGAGGAAGGACGAGTGGTGAGATGATGGAGGCACAATTATTATGGCGTGATGTTGCTGGAGGGTACGCATGTTCATAACATCTATGCCATTCAACGTCTCCAGTAAGGGCACAAAGCTAAAGAGTCAAACAAGGTGCTACCCGAGCCAACTCTATATTTGAGGTGAACAAAGAAACACTCCTAACTTGGTGAGTAGTAGAATTCCTTGTGCAAAGATGCCACCAAGGTTTCAAACCCTTAAGACGAGGTCTTTTCTAAAGTTGAGTCAACTGCCGTTCCTTAATCCTACTATCCTGTTGCTCATATGTGACCCAAGGAAGTAAAAGATGCTCAAAAATAAGAAGAAGTCAGGCAACCCTACTTCCACTACATTATGCCACTCATGCTCAAATTCTTCCACTCCTCCTCGGCACTATCCCTAAACATCCAATTGCTTTTACCCGTGCCTCCTCCTTGTGTACCATCTTCATAATTTCCATTACCATCCCGTAACGGTTGACCACCTCGCATGCCCAAATCTTCAAAGGGGGAGTTCATCAAGGAATCAAAAGTATCCATGCACGATCACCACATTTTCACTTCTCGCTGGCGACCCGCATAAAGCTACACTTTGAAATCATGGATGACATTTTATCATTTGCCAAGGTGATGAGCTCCCAAAGGATCCTTCACCTCTTTTATTATCTCACTCGAGACTATTTGTCTCAAGCCTCCACCAATGACAGCACATTTTGAGTCGCACTTTTAAATCTTTGATTGATCCTTGCTCTGTACCTCATGAGACTCTCTCCGTGATTGGCCTCCATTTTCGTATGCATGAGATCGTCTTTCCTTTTTCCTGCGAAGGCCTCTTTTCTTCATCTAACAACCTCTCGCATGGTTCGTGTCTCATCCTCTAAGGCCTTTAAATCTATGAGGGACTTGGTTAGTGTTTCGAGGCATTCGGGGATCGGTCAGCACTTGAACTAGGTGCACATGACTTTCTTCGTGTGTGTTAGAGCTAAGTCATTCTCTGCTTTAGCTTTATTATCTCCCTCGTCCTTTTGGAGAATCATTTCTCGTGAGAGCCTCCTATTTCTCAACCCTCGGGGCCAATTCCATTGCTCCGATGTGCCCTTGGTGCAGGAATATTTAACTCATTTCGTAGCTCCCCGCACCTCAAATTTTGTCTTCGCAACAAGCAGTTAGCATTGCCGCGTTAGGACCGCGTTCTCACCCCTTAACATCTTCTTATAATCCACCAAATTACTAGAAAGAGATTTGCATTTGATTCTTCTCTTCAAGGTGTTTGACATATTGGTTAACTTTTCTCACCTTTTCCAATGCAAGGTGTGTTGTAGAACCTCATTGTGTAGCATCTCTCCAATAGCCTTGTGTAGGTTTAGCTTGTCATCCAATGGGATGGAAGTAAAGTTTCGAGTATCATTTCCAAGGCCCTATACTTGGAACTCTGAGGCAAAGGATGAGAAGCCGAATATTGTACTACGACTATCGTTGATTATTATCCACATCAAGAGCTACTCAAGAGCCTAGTATGGTGTCCGTCCAAGAACCTTGTACTTACCGTCTTCAAATCTTTCCCTCGGTTGATTGGTTCTTTTCCTTCATATGTTCTCGCCTTTGTCCAATCCACTTCGTTCATGTTTCTTCGCAGGGGCCTCACTCGGGGTACCACCGTGAGTATCTCGAAGGGACTTCCGAGGATGTGGAGTTGAAATAAAATTGGAATCCCGGCTTGTATTTTCCTTTCCCCAAAGGTACTCGAGGCCTTCGGGTCGCCTGTCCAAAGGCTTCGGGCCCCTCTCGTTCTTCATTTTTTCGAGGGAGGTGACCTTCCCTTATTCACCCAAAATATCCTCGTTCCACGGATAACTTTCCCAATTTCCGGACTCGCCTCATTGTGCACACTATCTCCTCTCCTTCGGTGAGTCGGGGGATTCGTCCTCCATCTCTCGAGGCGACGATGAGAGTGACGTGAGGGGGTGGGGGACCGCACCACTTCGTATTTTTACGAAGTGCTCAACTTGGTAAAAAAAAAACCCGTAAATGATGAAAAAAAAATGGTCGACCATTAAAAATCGGATGGATATTGGCCGGTGAGTCGCACGACCGTCGATGGATTTCGTGGGCCACCGTGAGCCGTGTGAATAATCGATGGATTGCGCCGCCGCCGTGAGTTGCATGAATTCTTGATGGATTTCTACGACTACCATGAGCTGCGGCGACCGGAGAAATCGTCACTCAAAGCCGCGTAGACCTTCTCGTGGAGGCCTTAATAATCGCTAACTTGTTTTAGGCCCTTGTTATTCGTGAGGCCTTAGCTCGTACGTTCACCGGCCAACATTGGGCCCACATGGGGACAATGCGCTATTTTCGGGCAGCATTGGAGAATTTTGCGCATCGAGCGCTTGTGTCTTCTTGGGAAAATCGGTCATCATTGAAAATTTTCATGAAAATTTTTATCATGAAATTAAAAGAGGAAATCATGCAAAGAAATAAAAGTGGCAATATATACAATGGGACAATATGTACAATGGATCAGCCGATGTCCATGTTAGTGGCTGAAATAAAACTTGAGAAACTTTCCATTGATAGGGATCTCAAGTATATCTCTTCTGCATTCTCCAACATGAAAGTGTTATTCCCCTCGTCTCCTCGCCACCTTGAATGGTTCAAACCGTAGCTGATCAAAATTCTCGTGCTTTCCCTTGTCCGACCTTCCGACGTCCCATCTCAAAAGAGCAAGATCAGGTCCCTTGCCTAAACTTCTCAACCTTTAGCCTTTTGATCAAACAAGTCCTTCTATCTTTCCCCAACAGCCCTGATAACCCGAGGTTGACTTGCTCTCTATCCTCACTTAGTTCAACCAATTGATTTATCCTTCTTGTGGCACGTTCTTATTAACTATCTTGCAAGACTCGAGCTACGGTAGCGCAAGTTGAGTTTGTAAGATATTTTCCCTACCATTCACCAATTCGCAAGGATATTTCCTAGTGGATTTCTTAGTTGTGATCATGTTGGCCCGTAGTGAAAACTTCAATTGAAAAATCTCAATTCTTTGGTTTTCATTAATTGTCTTCTTAGGATCCACACCAATGTTTTATTCGACGATTCGACCAATCCATTCCCCTAAGGGTAGTACATTGTGGAGTGTCCAAGGTGACGTTATATCGTTGGAAAAGTTTATGAATCCTGCGTACTTGAAGGCATGCGCATTATCCGTGATTATATTTTCCGGAATCCAAAACCTTGCTACTATATTTTCTACCAAAAATTGATTATTATCGTATCAATAGGGCATTCCATGCAGTACCGACCGATTTGGTGAAGTAATCATATGCTGAGGATCCACTCATAAGTTGGTTATTGGAGGCTGGATGGAATTTTCCTCTAAGTCAATTCCCCACTATTTTAATGGCTCTTCAACATGGACCGGATCAACGGGAGGGGTGCAAATTTTTGTCTCTCTCGTAAACATCTAGAACTTCTCACAAGCTTTGACATGTGCTTGAACATCGCCAACAATCGAGGCCGCAGGAACTCCGTTGAGGATCTTATGGCCCATCACGCATAAGCCGTAGTGTCCGCAACATATTCCATCATGAAACCTTCTTCAAAGACTTCTTCTCCACCTCCTACTCGTCAAGCACAATAGTAACATTCCTGGTCTCTCGAGTACAAAAACACCCGTTTGCTACCGCGAACCTTTGATACCTCAACCGTAATGCGTAGTACTTTGTTTCGTCGAAATCAGAGGGAACTCGCAGTCGAAGGTATTCCACTATATATTTATACCATGGGGAGAGAAGGTACTTTAGGTGTGTTTTTTGTATGGAATATTCTACTCCGGGTTGCATGCCCGCATCACTTGTGACCTCGCTTTGGTTGCCATTGATAATTTTATTCCTAGAGCTTGACAAGCCTGGATTTCGACAAAATATTAGCAAACCCCCGGCCTTTCGATAAGCTTAGTAGGTTTGATCTCCATTTCATATTCCCAGATCTTCGTAATCCACTTGCCTCTCTTTCCTTCGCTCGTCACCCTAGAAGATAATGTCTTTGACCGCAAAGCGGTGGGTACATAAGCCATTATGGTGGACCGTAAAACATATACCCGAAATTATTTTAAATCTCAACTGTGAGTGTATGCATGTTTCTCCAAAGTATGTTGTATTTGAATTTTGCATCTCTCGAGGACTTGAATGAAAATGAAATAGGTTTCTCATGCCCCTCTTAATCTTTTGAAACAATACTCAACAGATCGTGTGAGGCGATGCAAAATAAAAATTCAAGAACAACTTCTTATAACCGCTCACCAATATTGGGGCTTTTGTGAAGGACTTCTTGATCTTGTCAAAATAATCCCTCGATTGAGGAGTCCATTTCACTTCGTTATTTTTCTTCAAAATTTTGGTGATGTTCCCGACAATCTCAACATAATTAGGCATGAACCTCCTTAATAATTTTATTCTCCCTAAAATACCTTCACTTATTTCTTATTTCTTGGTAAAGGGATGTTGTTTATCACTATACCCATTTAGGATCAATATTTACCCCTTTATTTGGTCACCGTATGTCTCAATAATTTCCCTTCTTCCAGAAAAAAAGGGATTTTTGAGGGTCTTATGGATAAGCCGCACTGCCACATTTTTCAAAGGTCCGCCTTAGGTGTTCAATATGTTTAGCATTAGCCTTCGAGAAGATGGTGATGTCTTGTTCCCCACGTAAAGGGGATATCCATTGCGTGTCAGTAGCACTAACGTTTATGAGACCGAAAGGTATCTGCACACATAAAGGTTCCCTGTGGCGTGGTGAACTCCATCTTCTTTTGGTCTTTTGGGAGCACTTCCACTTGATTATATCCCGAAACCTCGTCCATCATAGACAGCGTGAGGATCCCCACCACCTTCTAGAGGATGTGATCCATTTGGGGAGGGGGTGAAGTTATCTTTGAGTGAAGCTCGCTATTTCATAAATCCACATAGAGCCTCATATCGCTATCTCCTTCTTCCTTACGGTACCAACATTCACTACCCACTTCAATATCTTAGAGGCATGATGATTTTAGCATGCAACAACTTCTTAACTTCTTTCTCAATACCGAGTAGGAGTGGGTTAATATGCCTTAGATTTTGTTTGTGAGTCTGGCATCCTCTTTAAGAAGGATCTTATACTGGATGATATATACATCAAAAGTATTCAAGTCTTGGTATGACCAGAGAATATTTCTCGTAGGGACCCGAAAAACTCTAGGTATTGCTCGATATTCCTCGAAAACTCGCTTTTGACAACTTCACCAAATTCGGTCCTCTTCTGCTCCAATATTGGAATCCCTAACCTGCTTGTCAAAAAATGGCTTACCTTCCGGTTCACCGGGACACCATTCTTGTCAAAAAATTTCTCCAATGGGACGCAGGCCTCTAGGGATAACATTACCCTTCAATTGCAGAATCTCGGGTGTCTCGAAAGAGTCGCCTCCCACTCGTATTTGTTTCTTTCTCAAATTTCTGGGCCTCCTCTTTCTAGATCAATGAATGAAATAAAGAGAATTCTCCCACCATATCCATGTAACATCCTGACCGTCTCTCTAATCTTCAAACACCTTCCAGTTGTTTAACATTATTTGGGATAGAAGGGAGATACTCGAACCTCCACTTCATAGCTAAGTAATGGGCCTTGAGGCGGCAAAAATTACTAGCCGCGACCGCGTTGAATCCACCATTCTCGTTTCTCTCTTGAGGCACAAACCGAATATTGAAATCCAAGAATAAATTCTCAACTAGATCCCACACTTCATTCCCGTATGCTCGAGTCGGGGGGTGTTTTGTTTTACATTGAATTCTTACTTTCCTTACCACCACCCGAGTCTCCAAACACTCGGGAGACTCGTATGTACATATTCCTCATTGCCCTGGCACCCTACGTAGCGCTTCATATTCTCGCCACATTCATAGCATCAAATTCCAATTTGAAAGAGAGGGAATCAAGTAGCCTTTTGTAGGGAGACATCGTGAGGATGCCTGGCCCATTTCCTTCCCTTGAGTAGGCCCCACCAAACTCGTTGTCTATTTATCATCTACTACTCTTTAGATTTGATCTATTTTTTGCGTACCTTGATTTCCTGGGAGAGCATCTCTTCCTCCTCCAACATTAGACAATAAAACTTGCCTTATTTACCATATATACCGGGGAGTTGGTTGAGCCACTCGCTTTGGTGACCATCTTCACAAACATGGACTCGCGATACAACCTCCTTCCTTCTCCACTAAACACAGGGATGGTGGCATAAGTTAGATCGAGCTTGATTGATCCTCCAATTTTGGATCTCAAGACTTGGAAAACAAACATACCGAACCGGGATGGAATGTCTCATACGAAAACGTCCATCACCATACTATTGGTAGGACCGTGCTACGTTCACTACCAAGTCTTTTATCATTCCTAGGCACTTCACTCTTAGAGTCAAACAAATATAAATCCTTATATGGTCTTGTAATTTGAAACCCTAGGCCGATGACAAAAAAAGTTGCAAAAGGTTGGGTGATGCCCCCGACCCAATATGAAATTATGTAACAACAAGTCATGTATAACTAGGGTCACATAAAATGGAGGTGTGGATGAATCATGCTCTTCTACATGGGGTCTAAAAAATGACCATGGGTATTTCTTCTTGGAGGTTGGAGGTTGTTTCCATGTGGGAATGACACCAAGGTTGCATGAATCTTGGGATACTGGCCTTTGTATGAGGGCTACTCAATAATTGCTTAGAGGAACTAGGATTTTGACCTTTTCCAATTATTTTTGGAGATTAAAAAATAGGCTCCTTTCGCAAGTGTTGGAACGGTTCCCTAAGCTGCATTTTTATATAAATTTGTAGTAATTGGTCTTTGGGCGAGTCAAATCCCGTAATTTTTTGTAATGGGTCAAAGGCAGAACTAGAGTCCGTAAAACTACTGGGCTTGCGTACTCATAGATAGCAAAGGATACGATGATATAAATAGATAGATAGTCAGATAAAGATAAGAAGAAGTAATGTTGATGCTATGTACGAATCATGGAGATCTCGTTTTGGGTTGTTTTGGGTAAGGACTTCGTCGTTGTGTGCATAGATATCCCCGTCCCGTCGTGTGCGACTCCCCGTCGGCCGTGTGCGTGGGTGGATACTTGGGTTTGCAATTGGGTTTTTTGACATTAATGAATGTGCATAATCTATTGAAGTATCTTACTTATCCGAAATGGTTGTGTTTATTACTGAATTTCTCCGTGTTATTTGAATAAGCTACGATTGGTGTCTATAATATATGAATTAGTCACATTGTAATGTTCGTGGTGATAATTGCTAATGCTATTGTGGATGCGAATGTGTTGATCCGATCTTCGTTAGTAATAGTAGCTTTGTTCACAGCTACATGTCGATTATACCGTTAGAGGCTTGAAAATAGGCTCCGTTTTTATGTGCAAACCTCGATACAACTCAACAAGACCGCCTTGGCACTACTTCTCCTGGTAAGGGGTAGAAACCTCGGTTCTAGCACCCACCCATACTACTTCAAAGAGGCGTTGGCTTGCAAAAGTAGTTCATTACCGAAAGGTCCGTAGCATAGGGGTTTGTTGGAAAACCCAACTCCAAGCCCAGTCAGACCCTCGGGCCAACGAATGATCACAAGCGAAGAAATGTGACCCCGCTTGAGAAAGAGACGGTAATGCCACGGAGGTCGTTGGAGACCCGAGAAATTGGAGCTCGAAGATCGGTTTGAAAATATTTATCTATGAATTTTCATTAAAGGAGAATCGCAACACGAAGCTACACAGTCGAGAAGTGGAAGAAAAAAATATACTTTCACCGAAGTATATGAAAATTTCTTTGTAACTTTTGTGCACGAGCTCCAGGAGTGGTTAGTGAGGCTAGTAGAATTTACACGTGTTGGAAAGACGAACAAAGTCACGCAAAGGGACTCTCGAATTGATTCAACAAATGGGAGAAGGTCGACAATACAATCAACCACATGGTAGATCACTCGGTGATAGTGTGCTACGAGGATTTGTAACAAAATTCGTAGTTGACTAGTTTGCATTCACTTCCGAGGTGAGCAAGAGGTTCTTCAAAGGATTTTGAGGTAAGTTCTTGCAAAAATTATTGTTGCTAATTAAAAATATTACCGTGGGGAAAAGGAATTCTATGCAGCCACATCGAATGAATGACCTCGATCAAAGTAGAGTACAACACGAAGTGGTAATTACTATCGAGCCAACCGAGAAGGGGATAACCATCTCGTAGCTCATTAAGAGAGTTTGCCTCGCACACAGAACTAGTCCTTCTCGCTTACCCCACCTTCAAGTCAATATAAGGGAAATAAATCCCGCACACCGCCACCGAAGAAGATACACGCACACATGCTTTCCCCACCTTCAAGGGTGTTGGAAATGAAGATATGGACCGATTTTGGTTCATGGAATCATTGCGGATCATGCGAATGTGGCTAGCGATGTTGTAAAGAGGGTGCAATTGTCCTCGCTCGAAGGAAGGGCCCCGGATTGGTACATGTGGTACGTAGGCTGTGTTACGTGCATTCATCTATTCAAGAGATTAAGAATGCCTTAAAACAGCCTGAAGCCCAAATCCTACGCCGCCTAGTGGTTGACTTGAAAGATTTTAGATAGGGACCCACTAAGTCGCATGGGGAGTGGGTCGATCAACACCGAAGAAGGCTATTAGGATGGGGAATTTTAGCATGATGATAACACATCACAAGAAATGGTTCATCGCCATGCTATTACTCTCACCTCGTGTGGACTCCATGGGTCAATAAGCGATTGAGATGCAAGAGAAAGCCTTGGAGATTTCATGAAGCTAGAAGTTGCGCCAAGAGACGATGCCTGGCTTTGGGGTACGTATCCAGGACACCGGGAGGAAACCACATTGAAATCTATACTCACAAAAGAGTGAGGAAAAGAAGCTAACTCCACGTATGGCATAAGATGCAGGTGTCCAATCACACAAAGGACTGCCTCTCGCTAGCGACCACTGGCAGTCGGGGGTCTCTAGCCCATTGCGTCCTAAAGAGGTCACACCGAAGTGGTTCAACGCAGTGGTGCAATCGACCGGTTGCATAGATGGACTACGCATTCCAACCATCGCTCTGCCTTGGTGCTTATGTTCAAGAATTGAAGCGGGACAGACAAACATAACTTTCGTACATATGACTTAATGATAGACCGAGGAAACTCCGTATAGGGGCACAGCTAACCCCTTTCTTCACCATTATCTCCCCGGGCAGAGGCTCCCAACAGAGGTGGGGAGTGGGGAAGGGATGAAAGTTACCGGGTCGTGCATAGGGCAATTGATCCGTTATAATTGTGGAGAAATAGGGCACTTCACAAGGAACCGTCCGAACCCCCGCACGGTAAATCTTGTCGATATTGTAGACAATTGGATCATGTGATCGAAGATTTTCTCAAAGATCGATAATAAAAATGCAAGAAAAACAAGACACCAACGCAAAATGTGAAAAGGAAGTTGCTGCGTAACCACGTGATGAGGGACCCGGTATTAATGTCATAACGTAGCAACAGCACATTAGAGGAGTTGAGGAGAGAGCTGTACCGAACCCCTTATCTAGAACGTCGCTATCAAATGAAAGCTTGGACCTGCTGCATAGAAATAAACTTTCACTCAAGCTCGCAAATACTTTACCAAGGATGAGGCATCTACATTGAAGGCTCCAACAAACATAAGAGCGGATGATGAAGTTAAACCATTCCTACAGTACGTATGAAGTTTCTACGCAACCAAGGCAAGAGAAAATCTTGAAGCACCGATAGATAGCTACGCAAACATAATCGACCTCTCCTACGTAATAAATATTTTCACAAACCGTACAAGCATACAAGAAACACATTGCCTGTGAAATGCGGTAACAACGTGAGATCATCGATTATGAAATGGATGGGTGTCACCCCAGATTCTGGGATTCACCAATGTCCCGCCAAACAGACATGGCAGAGGATGGGAGAACCTAAGTCGGGAATGGTCTAATATACAACTCTACATGGATAACGAAAAGAAGATCATACCATTGGGGACATCGTCAAAGATTATGGTGATATCGCAGTGGGTTAAGGTACACACAGATTTTGAAGTAATTCAGATTGTGGAAGATGCTAACCCTTATCCCACACTTCGGGACTAGATTGGCCATAGACATGGGGGGAATTATCAAATCAAGAAAAGGAGCATGGTTTTTAATGAAGGTACGCAGAGGATAGGGTCCCTTCAGGACCGCCGAAAGGAAAACGCTATACAACTCCGTGCACAAAGAAGAATACATTGATAATATATATAAGCTAACCGCCCTGGGATGAGGATTGGATTAACCCGCGTATGATGGCATGATTTGCTAGAGAAAGATAGTGAATGCCTCCCCTTCCGACTCCGATGGGGAGATAAAAAATTGGCGTAATCGGGATACATGATGTATCCGTGCTACGATGTCTTAGGATCATTTAAGAGCTTCCGGTGTATCTCCTCGCAGGTAAGAGAGATTCCTTAATTTGATGGTTCTTGTAGTATTAGGGATTTTTTGGAGAAAATTTGAAGTGAGTCCAAGGAGCAAAGAATGTGGGCGCTTAACCTAGCTAAGCCATGCACGCGACTCCCTACGTTTATGGTGGGAACCTATAAGGGGATGTTCCCAGACTCCGGAGGAATGTCGCGAGATGATGATCATAAGGGGATTTGAACCTCCCAAGTTCACCTACACATGATACTTTCTGGCCAAGGAGACCCACGCAAGCACGTGGCCGCATGGATGGAGGTGTGGTGTGAAAGGACCAAGGACGAGTGGGTCCATCTGCTCATTCATGCTCACAATCCCCACCGCCTCGGTATCCGGATGCATAGTTACATCGCTGTACCCGCCACCGGGATACCATGAAGGACATTTTGTGGGGACGTCTGTGTTGATAGAGGAACCGAGGCATTAGATGAAGCCCCGCAGGATATATATGCCCTAGTAATTTATGAGTCATGCCCTCATGTGGAGTACGAAGCACTAGCTTGGGATACGCATGGCAGGATATTGTTAACTTCCTCAATATATCAATGGAGGAATGTGAAGAAGACCCATGAAATATTACTATCCTGGAACGGAGGGTGAACGCGTAGTTGTTGGACCCCCGATGCGGATCGTCGATGTGACCAAGCCTCTTAAGCTAATGGAAGTCAACATCGGAACAAAAGAACAACCTAAGCTAGATAAGATTGGGGACCATCGGGACGCATGATACCGTTGGGGAAAGTCGGGCCGAGGCTTCTCACAGAGTACTGTGACCGCGTTTTCCTACGAAATTCTCAGAACTCAAGGGTATTACAAGGGGACTCGGGGGCCGATGCGCATCACTTTAAAACCGTATGCGTGCCTCGTTAAGCAACGACCTTACCTATTGAACCCCAAGTATAAGAATAAAGTAAGGGAAGAAACTGACAAAAATGATACCGAGGTTATCATTGAACCAATAGAACAGCTTTGATTGGGTAAGCCCTATAGTGGTCCAGGAGAAAAATAACAAAGGAGAAATAAGAATCTATGTTGACTTGCGCAAATTGAATGATGCTCATGTAGATGATCCTCTCCCCTATGCCATTCTATGATGAATTATCGATAAAGGTGGGCGTGTAGAAGCATACTCGTTCACCGTCGTTTTTGAGATACCATCTAATCAGATCGAACCTGAAGATCGCAACAAAACTACGTTTGCCACCGAATGGGGATCCTTCCACATACACCGTCATGTTGTTTGGGCTCAAGAATTCTCTTCCATATTTTCATGGGTAGTGGTCGAAATATTCAAGGAATTCATCCACAAGTTCTTGGAGGTATACTTTCAAGGATTGGACAAAGATTTGGGTTGGTAAAGAAGCACATCTCGAACCTACGCATGATCATAAAGCAATCGTACTTCTTAAATATTAAGAAGTGCATATTATGTGTACCTTTCAGGATCTTGTTAGGCCACATGGCATGCGTCGCCAGTGGACTAAGGTTTGACCCAACCAAGGTAGCGTTATCATCAACCTCGGCAAATTCCTACAACTAAGAAACAAATACCCATTCTCGGGGCACATGTGGCTACTTCCAGAAGTTCATTCAAGAGTACGCATTGATCACAACACCCATGGAGAAGTTGCTAAAGAAGGAGAGCTTCTGTTTTTTTGGGATGCAAGAGGCCGAAGAGTTTTGAGCTCCTCAAGGAAAATATGGTCTGCACCTATCCTCATACTTAACTAGTGGAAGGTTTTCCATGTCCATGTAGATGCTTCTGTGGATTGCCTTGGGAGCTATCCTTACGTAGCCTCGGTGGAAGGGGACATTGACCACCAAGTTGCATTTTTAGTAGAAAATATCTAGTGTGGAGCGTAACTACCCACTATTGAGCGCGAGGCCGGCCATGGTATATGCTCCGTAGAAATACCAACACACCGCGTTGGGAGGCACTTCAAGGTGTCTGCTGCATCACCTGGGCCTTGAAGTACCTAATGGATAAGCCCGTGTTTGGGGTAATATTTTTCGATGGCTACTTCTATTCCAAGAATATGATTTCGAGATCATCATGAAGGCGGGGAAACTAAATGCCGGGTCGACCACTTGTTCAATCGAGATTGGTGAAGAACTCACTCAACCTAGAAGAAATATTTCCCGATGCACATCTATTTGCTATTAAGGTGGTTGATGTGCACTTCGCCAATATCATTCACTTCTCTAACTACACAGAGATGGCACCTACGTAATATTCGCTACAACAGAAAAAAAAGAATTGGTAACCTATGCAATAGACTTCTTCACCATCATAGTGGGCCACTTGCATAAGTCGGGAGCCGATGAGGTACTATGAAGATACATTTTGGAGCATGAAAGACAAGCCATTTTAGCAAAGCCTGCTGCAGGCGTGTAGCAGGAGATCACTACGCAGGAAAGTGACGGCACTCGAAGATCTTAAGATCCGGCTATGGTGGCCCACACCGCATAAAGGACTCCTATGACTAGCAAAGCCCGCGACACATGGAAAAGGATAGGAAGACCGTCACGTGGACGAAAATGCCCTTGTAACCAGATGGCCCCGTAATCATTTGAAAAATGGGTCATAGACTTCGTTGGACCCATCAACCCACCAGGGAAGAAGACAAAAGTCTGATACATCATCAATGCAACCGATTATGTAACCAGATGGGTTGAAGCGCAAGTTGTGAAGGATTGGTATTGCTGTGACACTGGCCAGGCACTTTATCTTTTGAACATATTCTTAAACTGTGTCTAATGTTTCAAGATTCGATGAGCGATAGAGGTACACATTTCTAAGTAACGAATCAATACAAGCTTCGACTAAAGAATTTTTGAATCCACCATGCAAAAGGTACCCATATCACCGAAGGAAAATGGAACCATGGAATCTTTAATAAAAATTCGGAATAGAAAGTTTACCAAGATTTGTAATTTCGATCGAAGTGATTGGGATGCGGAGTATCCCATCATTCATCAAGCCCATCGAACCACATGCAAGAAATTGACCGGGAAAACACCGTTCGAATAGTTTATGGAAAGGAGGCCATTATGCTCCATGGAATATATTTTTCCTATCTTGCACATCACAACCTTACGAACATGGCGAGCCTTTATATCATGGAGGAACGATTAGCGCAACTAGTAGCCTTGGAAGAAGATCGATTCATTGCTAAATTTCATCAAGAAGTTTAGAGGGCCCTAGAAAAAGCATGGAATGATAGACATATTTGCGTAAAATATTTTCGTATGAGAATTGGTTCCGCTATACGATCACCACCTCTAGAACACCAAAGTTCTATCAACACCTGCTAGCCCCTATATGGTCAAGGAAATCAATGATGAGGAGTTGTCCTATTAGCTAGGTTGCGCGGTGATATTATCCTGCAGATATGTTAATGGCGTACCGTTTCAAACCATACCGGATCAAATGACTATATGCATGTATCAGTCAGACAGAAGAATACGCGTAGAAAGAGGAAACGCAAAAGGTGCCCGTTCACACGCAAGGGTCGATCACAAGTCTCGGAAGCTTGGGGAGGTGTGGCTGGGAGTGTAGTAGGGTAATCAGATGCATTGGGAGCACAGGAGTAATATGCAAAATGTTAAAACTAATGCTGAACAATAAACCGGGTAAAATGTAAATTTTACCGTTGGAAGGAAAAATGGCAACAAATTAATGAGACGATTTCCTAAGATTTTTTACCGTTTTCTTGATTGTAAGTTTCATGCTTCATCCAACCATTGGTCACTAACGAAAGCTATAAAAGTAGGAGGGTAGATCAAGTGGTTTCGTATGCTATGAAATCTTGTGTCTTGCAAATTTCGGTAAGTATTGTGCTTTTGTTAATGTTTAGGTGAGATACTCCCTCCGATAGTAGCAATCCCGAGTTTTTCTTTCAAGAAAGAATGACCGCGATCAATCCAAACTTACATCATCGTAGACCATGGCCTCCATTAATGAAGTATTGGAGGTCACCCCCGAAGTTGAAGAGGTTGTGTCCACACCAACCAAAGGGAAGCAAGTGGAGAAAAAGAGGAATAAGGGGAAAGGCCAGGAGCAAGGGTAGGGGAGGGCCGCGAAATGGGTCGGAGGGAAGCCACACACTCCCCTCGTAATGTGAAATCCCCCGGAACGGCTCTCAGCACGCTCGCCTAACTCGATGAAGTGACCGTCCGGTCAGAAGAGGCTTGGATTGCCGAACCAATCACTGGGTCGCCGCCCCTATGTTCGGGCCTTGCCGGCCCTCGTTGTGCATGCCTAAGAACCTTGAAGGTATGTGTGCCTATCCGCAAATGCCACTAATTCTCGGGTAAAGTCCCCATAAAATGGAGAAGCGCATGGCAAGCTCGCTCACTAAGTTCAATGACCAGACCTCGCCAACCCGTAGGCCTTCTCAAAATTGGCACCCGAGTTGTACCTTGAAAGAATACTAGAAGACGCACGTGCTAAGGGTCATCCCAATGTCATGGCGCACAAACTAGAAAATATGGTTTACTAAACTTGTTGTGGATACCTATTTTTGGCAATATAGTATAATCGACCAATTTGCGTACACAACCGCTAGCCCCGATCCATGATTTAAACTCGTGGATCCGGACCACACCCTATTGATGCGACCTTAATTAACCGCATTGATCGGGTCTCCCCGCGGAGGGGCCGAATCCCATGGAGCACGTCGACAAGAAGTATGAGCAACAGACGACCGACAAGGTGCGAGAGGACAACCACATCGAGCGAAATACTAGGGGATTTCTTGATCAACACCATTACCGACCCGGAGTGCGCATGGGTACCTTCGTCGCTGGCTTGAAAGGTGATGCATAAGTGCCGTGCCACGATCATCCCCGCTTATGTAATTCAAATATTGGTCACCGCAAAAAGGGGGACCTGCTTCAATCGGTCCCGGGCCTCTTTGCAACGATTTTTTGGAGAACGTGCACGAGGCCTAGGACCATGGAAGGGCATTCTCGCTACTCTTGGCCATCGCTCCTAATTACGTTGGTGTTGGAACAAGGTCCCTTAATAATCGCGTATATTGTATAATTTTGTAGTGTTTAGTCTAACGTGTGGTTTTGGGTGGTCGTTTCCCCTAACGCATTGTAAATGGATCTAGGGTAGACTAAGAGTCCGCAAACCATGGTTTGTGGACCATTAGATGCGTAGGCTAAATCGCTATAAATAAGATGAACCTTTTTTGGGTCATAGGCAAGAATGAATAAAATTGATGGGAAGTACAAATCGTTAGCTCGTGGTAGGGTTGTTTGGGTTAGGACTCTACCTGCTGTGCACGAAGATCCTCCGTCCTACCGTGTGTGTGACTCACTGTTGTGTGCGCATGTGGTAATTTGGGGAATGTAAGAGGATTTTTGGGGTAATGATACAGACAAAGTAAAGTATTGTGTGATACATGATGTTATTGGGATCCGTCCGTTATGGTTGTTGCGGGAATTGCGTTATATGATGACGTCCGTTAGTAAGCTTCTAATTATCTCGTGTTATGGTAAATGTATATGTGATCCGTTAATCCACCTAAATATATTGTTATGTGATTATAGCCGATAGCACACACGTGGATGTGAGCCTCACATAGATCTGATAAGTCGTATTTCGTTATTTATTGAAACTCCGTGAACGACCTCCTGCCATATAGATCCGATAGTTGCGGACCAACTTGACTTACCTACTCTCTCCCAGGGTGCAAACTTGGTTCCAAAGACCCCTTCCACATCGTCGAGTGAAATCCTTTGCCTGCGCAAGGTGTCACTACCGAATGGCCAAGAGGTATAGGGGTTTGTTGGCAAACTCAACTCCTCTCGAACTCGGTCGTGACCCTAGAGTCAACAAATGGTTCCGTTGCCGGACTGGGAGCATTTTGAGAGATACTTCGGTAATGTCAAGACCGTATTAGAAACCTAAGAAGAGAAAATTCGATGGATATTTGGAAAAAGATTCAAGATTTCATGTGAGATGATATGGCCTCGCACATGGAAGCTACCTACCTTCAAAGGCGTAGGTGATGACGATATGGATCGGTTCTCGTTTGTCTTAGAATCGCATGATTGCACAGCACGTAGCAAGCGCATGTGAGGAAATGGGCACAAGTATCCCCTTGTTTTTGAGGTGAGAGCCCTGGATTGGTACATGGGATACATCGTCAAATACGAAAATGCTCTATTAAGGAAATTAATAATGCATTAAAACAACAAATTGAAGAAACCTAAGTCCTACTCTCAGATAGTAAACAACCAAAGATATCAAGTACAAGGACCTGTTCTAGTTCATGTGGGAAGTACATCAATGATTAAAGAAGGTAATCGTAGAAGGGGATTACAAGATGACGACAGAAACACAATGCATTTGTTCATTGCAATGTTGTCGCACCACTCGCGTACCGATGGGTGACCAAGCGATTGAAACGTAGGAGAAGGCTCTGGAGGTTGCCATGAAGCTGTAGGCCGCGCCTACCGCATGATACCCGCTAGAGTGCAATAGACACAAGGCCAACTAGAGGAAATGCACATCGAGATAAAGAATCCGTGAAAAGAGCGAGGGGATGGAGGCCACCGAACATGGTGCACAATGATGCAAGGTGAATGGCCACACCAAAGACAATTGTTCGTTGCCTGCGCATTATATGGTGACTGGGACCCATCACGCCGTGCCTTGTGGGAAGTTGCGGGACCGAGTGACGACGTTTGCGAGGGGAGAATCACAGACTATCGGGACTACATGACACCAACCACCGCCCCCGCCTTACCGCATATATCCTGCATAAAGCAACAATGGTGTCGGTTTTGTAGATTTGTAGGACTACTATGAAAAGAATCGCCGAACGTGTGATCTAATGATCAACCGGAAACCTATATAGGCATAGTCGAACCCCGCATCGCCTATATCCCCCCGCAGTAGGGAGGCTCCCCGCCTAGGGGCAGGGGAGGAGGGTGTGGGAGGAGGAAGCGCAGAAGGTGTAGAGGCCAGCTAATTTGCTGCTATAATTGGGTGATAAGCAGGTCACTTTTTGAGGGATTGCACAAACCCCCACCCCGCAATCCCGAAAATATTGCGTACGCTGACCTCATGTGGCTGAAGATTGCCCAACCGATAGCCAAGATACAAAAGAGGAAGCAACAAACACCTATGTGTAACGTGTACAAAGGGTCAAGGTAGAAGCCCGAAGTGAAGAAATTATTAATGTTATAACACGTAGTGGCATAGCCACCCGTCGGGCCATGGAGAAAGATGATTCGTAACCTTTTATCCGTAAGGTGACCATTAAGAAAGAAGGGGAAAATTTTTTTGCGGTCAGTAAAGACTTCAATAACACCGAGTCACCTACCCTCTAAACACCTACACCTTAGAGAGAGCACAGAAGTTAAACCATTCCTATAGGTGTAGCATGAAGCTTCGTGCAACCAATGGGCCGCAGAAAACCTCTAAGTCTCGATAGGTAGTCGCTACAGAAAGAAAACCTCACTATGGAAACTAAGGATGTGCACAAGTCAGATAAGCGCAAGAGACCGTCGGGAGATGCGGCTAACCGTACGCATCAATGATTACAATATGGATCAAGTTATTTCGGACTTGGGATCCGATGCAACGTACTAAACAAACTTGGTAGCGAATAAGCAACTTTCCAAAGTTGGAATGGTCCACCATCCCGCCTTTGCGCATGGCGAATCAACATAAGATCATACCATTAGAAGATTGTCAAAAATTGTAGTAGATACTGTCGTGGTTAAGGTACAAGCTAACTTGAAGTCATTCATATTGTAGAAGATGCGTACCTTACCCAACACTCTTTGGATTGGATTGGGCCATTGACATGGGTGGAATTATCAATTTAAAAAAATGGGCATGCAGTGTTTGAAAGAATAAAGGAACACTAGTGATTGTACCCCTAGACCCTACAAAAGGACAAAGATATACCAAGCCAAAGGCAAGAGGAAGAAGAGATATACCATATTTATAAACTAACTACAAGGATGAAAATTGGATCAATCCTATGGTCGATGGAGTGCTTTGTTGGGAAAAGGACAATGACTGCTTTTTCCGACTTCGACTTGCTGAAATAGTCAATTGAAAAACCAAATGCATGATGTTTCACGCTCACAACAGTTCGGGACATTGCCAAGGACTTTTCACCGCATATCCACCGAGGTAAGATAACTACCCTACTTTGGATGGTTCGGTAGCATAAAGGAATTTCTACGTACGTTCGGGCCGAGGTCCCGAGAGAACGAGGTTATGGGCCTCTTAATCCGTTATGTGCGCAAATTTTGCAAGATGGTGGGAGGCACATAAGGAGGTGTTCCAAGACTGGGAGGAATGTTGGGACATGATGACTCGCGATTCGAGGCCCCAATCGAGGTACGTGTCAATAAGTTTCTTAGCCCCAGGGACCCCGCGAGCACTTGTCATCTTGGATGGAACAATGGCACGATCGTAAAACACCAAAGGAATGGGTTCACTTGTTTATTCATGCGTTAGGACCAATCCCTACTACATGGTACCAGATGTGGAACTACATCAACACACCCATCGGGAAACTCTGAAGGATGAATTTTATTGGTACCTTTGGACTAATAGGGGCTCAGAGGTGCTCGACGAAGCTCTCACAGATATAGATGCATTTGTGTTTGGTGAATCCATCTCCTTCGCATTTGGGGTGCCGACATGGGGAAATTCAAAACGATGACATTATCAATTGTTGCAACATAGTTGTAGAAGAATGTGATGAGAATCCACGCAATATATCTATCTCGCAATTGAGGGGGAATGCACAAATAAGTAGGCCCTCACTACGTACTATGGATGTAACAAAACCCCGAAACTATGGGAAGTCAACATTGGCATGTGACAAAATAGACTAAGTTGGCTAATATTGGTGAATACCGGGATGATGACACCGTAATAAAGGTGGTTGAATTGTCAGAATACCAAGACTTATTCTCAACCAAATTTTCTGAGCTCAAAGGGATTACAGGACTTGGGAGTGATGCGCATCACATTAAAATCGGATGTGCGACCAATAAAGCAACGACCTTACCGATTGAATCCCAAGTATAAAAAAGGCGATGAGGAGTCGGATAAAATGCTCACAAGTGTATTATCGAGCCAAAGGGAAAGTACTAAAATTGGGTAAGTCCGATGGTAGTTCAAAGAAAAGAAAATCAAGGGAGAAATTTGGATATGTGTGGACCTTATGCAAGTTAAATGACGCTCGTACATGACCCTTTATAACACCATTTTTTAGATGAAACACTGACAAAGGTAGGAGGCTAGGAGGCATATTAATTCACTCCATGGGTTCTCCTGCATATCGTCAGGGATCCAAATTGCACTGCAAGATCCCCAGTAAGACTACGCTGCTGTTTTAATGGGATCCTTCCGTATATATTCATGTCGCTTGGACTCAAGAATTTCTCCGCTATCTTCTCACGGTCGTTGTTGCGCATTTAGGGAATTCATCCACAAATTTCTCAAGTATATTTTGATGACCTGACTATCTTAGGCTTAGTAAAGACACATGTTTCAAACTTGCGCATGATGTTGGACGCCTCGCTGGGTGCATTCAGATTAATATTAAAAGTGCATCTTCGCGTACTCGGGATTTTTCTTGACATATGGTTTTCCAACAAGGCCGAGTGATGGACTCCCGTAAATATTTCCATTATCTTCAACCTAGCTATACCTACGACCGGGAAACAATTGCGTTCGATCCTTGGACACACAAAGGATTACCGAAATTCATTCATGGATACGCACTAATCACAACACCTTTGGAGAAGTTGCTTAAGAAAGATGTGTCCTTTTTTCGGGGATGATGAATGCCGAAGAGCTTTGAGATACTCAAAGAAATATGGTCTCTCGCACCTATCATTATCTTCCTTGATTGGTGAAGGAATTCCATGTTCATGGATGCTTCTGTGGATTGCCTCGGGAGCTGGCCCTTACTCAACCCTGGCAGGCCGGAGATATTGATCACCCTATCGCATTTGCTAGTCGGAAACTCTCGAGGCGCAGTGCAATTATGCCACCATGGAGAGGGAAGGGTTGGCCATGGACACTATTTTTTAGGAGGACACTTTAAATGTTTACGTATCACTCAACTTTAAAGTACCTAGTGGAATAAGCCTATGTTGGGGAAAATCTGCGTATGGATGCCGCTATTTCAAGAACACGTTTTCGAAATCATAGTCAAGCCAGGGAAGTGAACGGGCAGGATCACTTATTCGAATTGAGATAGGTGAAGAACCTACTAGCTTGGAGGAAGGTTGCCCGATGCGCAATCGTTCGTCATTAGAGTTTATTGTTGCGCATTTTGTTGATATCATCCAGCTCGACTACGTACATGGCACTGCATTATCTTTATGACAACAAAATAAGGAGTCAAGTTACCCAGGATTGATTTTACCATCATCACAGGTCAATTTTATAACTAGGCATTGATGAAGTGCCGCGCAGGTGTAGGTTCTAGAGCATGAACAACATGCTATTCGTTAAGCTCATGAAGAAATCGCAGGAGGTCACTACACGGCAAGGCAATGGCGCACAAGGTTTTATGGGCCGGACTATGGTGGCTCACTCCTCCATAGTGACTCTCACGACTATTGTAAAGCCTCGCGATACATGTCAACGGATGGGAAAGCTCTCTACGAAGAGACTAAATTTCACATAAACCGCAAGTAGTATTACAAGCCTTTGACAAATGGGCCATTGATTTTTGGGACCCATCAACCCACCGAGGAAGAAAACTAAAAGCGCGCTACATAATTACTTCTACCGATTATGTAACTAGGTGGGCCGAAGCACAAATTCAAGAAAGGATTGTATGGTAGATACCGTTGTGGACTTCATTTTTTGAGCGTATCTCCGACTCGATTTGGATGTCCAAATATCCTTATGAGCAACTGCTGCACACACTTTGTTAATGAAACAATCCAAGCATTCGAAGAGTTCCAAATCCATCATGGAAAAAAGCACCCCCGTATCATCCACAAAAACAGCGGTAGAATATTTTAACAAAATTTTGGATCAAGTACCGACTAAGGTCTACAAAGCTGATCGCAACGCATTGGGAGGTATGCATCCCACGCTCCGTGGCCTATCGATGACCCGCAAAAAAAATGACAGGAAATCCCCATTCAGCCGGTCTAATGTCCCAATGAAGCACATTATCTCACCGTGTATCGCAACATTTACAAACATGGCAACTCGACATCATGGAGGAGCGTGTAGCACAACTTATGGTTTTGGAGGAAGATTGGTTTATTGCTAATTTCCATTAGCGCGGGTTGAGAAGACCCGCGATAAGGCCCGGCATGATCGACATATTCACTAGAAGATGTTCGTAGAGGGTGACCTCGGTCCTCTTATATGACAGCTACTTGCGAAACATCTATAGGGAAGTTCGATGAAGACTAGCTTGGTCCCTATAAGGAAGCTAACGAAATCATGAATGGTGGCGTAGCCGTAAGGCTAGCCACCTTGCATGACAATATTCTCTCAGTTATCTCAATGGTAGCCGGCCTTCAAACCATATCGACCGAATGAATATATGGCCGTAGTAGTTTATAAGGCAAAATTTTTCCGCCACAACACATGAGTATGACTGCAGGTATGCGTGGGAGGTGGCCACAACCTAGGAGGACTGTGAGCAGCATGCAGAGGGTGTAGGTGTCTATTTAAAGCGCAACAAAGTGCGCCGGGAGACTCCGGTGCAATCGGTCGACAGAGTGTGTGACAAATAGCCATTGGAACAAGAGAATTGTGTAAAAATCTAAAGTTATCGTTGGACAGAGCGGGGTGGCTCGCATTTAATGAAGCGATCTCTTGAAATTATGTACTACTTATCCGATGGCAAGTGTCCATTACAATTCACCGACCATTAGTAACTCTTTGGGGTTAGAAAAGTGGAAGTTGACCTGGGCTTGGATGAGGGTTTCGTATCTTTTGTCTTATCTACGTTCCATGTGAGATTATGCTTTAGGATCATCCTGGTCTACTATACATTCCACATAACCGAACCATATACCTCCTTCTCGAGAGAAGCTGACCTCGTGGTTGGGATTCATTTTTCACCCTGCACGACGACTCACCGACCCGACGATAGCCTCGACAGTTGGGGCAATGAGGAGGTAGCATGATTGCATCAAGCGAGGCCGCTATCTCCACTCGCCCGTAGCAAAGAAAGGAAAATAGGAAGTCCAAGGGTCCTGGGAAGCTCCACAAAGAACTGCAAAATCCCACACTTCTCCCCGCAATATGAAGCCACCACGGAAGATGGACCCTGGCCGACTTACTCAAACTAGCAAGCCGCCCTTATCCGACCGCAGTGCGCCCAGTTCGCCCAACCAACAAGTGGTTGCCCCCATTTGTTCAACCTCGAAGACCCTCTACCCGCACACTAAAGAACCTCGATGGCTCGTCACCTACCCATGATGTCGTCGACCCCGGATGGGGTTCCCGTCATTGGAGAACCCTTCGGTAAGCTTCAAGGAGGCAAAGTTCGACGATCATGACTTAGCTAATCATGAGGCCTTTCCCCACCGGGCCCTTGAGTTATACCCAGAATGGATACCGGAAGATGAAAGGGTTCCCAAGCCATCCCTATGCACTCGGTTTCACAAAGCTGGCTAGTGTTGGGCTATTGAACCTACCTCAGATGCCACATTTTGGCCACTATAACATTATAGATCGCGTGGTCCGTCAACTTCTTGCTTTAGTTCATGACGGTAGCTTATGGGATTTGGGACCGCATCCCTATTGACGCTCGCGACGAGGATATCGATCGCATAATCGCTACTTGGTCCCCGCAAAATGACCGGGTTCGAAAACCGGCACGTAGGCACTTCGTAGAGCGAAGGTTCCCCCAACCACCAGCCCAAAGGAATTGATAGATCAAACAATCGCACGGTGAAAGAAGGGAACATAGGGTCCCCAAAGGATTTGCGCCTAGATAACAACACGAAGAAGGGAAAGGTATACCATCACAAAAGGGGTCGTAGCCACACATCAAGACCGTGGACTAGGGAGCGAGGGATGCCGAATCCCTTGGAGGAACCAAACAAACAGAGTAGCCGCTAAGTGCTTGCTGGGTTAGAAGCAAATACCACAAAAGCAGACAAGACGCGATGAATTAATTACACCATGGAAGTATCCGGGAACAAAATTGTCGATGCGCTACCTCGTCACGAGGACAAGTGATAAATTTGAAAACAATAGCAAGCTGCGTCGTCGCACTTTAGGTTGAGTTTCGAGCCTTGAAAATGAAGACGAACACATTACAAACTAGTTTGGTCCAGGTTTGTTTCTAACTCCTGAAGAAGAAGATTTACACTCCTTAATATGAAAACAAGCCGCCTTTGCCCACCGCTTCTGTGGCCTCATGTGCCTAGTCCACCCGAAATCGGCACACGCAGTACATGCCTCGCGTAGAGATCTAGCTGGATTTGGTGAGATTGCCACATGATTCACTACGTGATTTACATAGCTCACCTGCTTCAAGAAATACACCACAGAACCATCAAGCCCACTGGCTCCATGCAACGAGCGGCATTGATTACTTCCACTGCATACCGAGGTAACCAGGCATGTGCTACGCACAGCGTAAGCCGGGAGCATTAATTGGATGACTCTACATCGATGTTATGGATGGAATACCCGCTACAACTACCCCCTAGGTCAAGATCGAAGGGTTTTTCGCAGTTTGAGAGCCTCCAGAGCGCAGGTACAGTCGTTAAATCTTAGATGGAACAAAATCGCTGCACTATAGGCCAAGTTGTAGCCGAAACACCTCCCGCAGGTTAAGACTCAAAGAATGCTACCGGTTATAGACACCTGCGAATGTAATCACAAAGCAACTTCGTGGCGCCCTATTATTAGATACAATGACAAAGCTATGGACCAAGGCACAATGTGATCCTTTCCCCGCGAGAACTTACTCAAACGATATGCTAGAAAGAAGAGGAGTTCGATCAACCGGAGGCTACCTTGACTACATTGGTCCCTGCCCGCCGCTGACTCGACCGAGCTCAGCCTGTGCACCGAGACGACAGAAGCCCTTCGGGAATTCAAGTAGACGCCGAGCAATCACCTCAAACTGCGGCGTACGAGGCCCTCGAAGCCATTCCCACGATGTGGATTTTGTAGTGAAACAGATGAACCGTACGTTGGAGAGTGTTGCGTTCGCTACAGTAAGGCCCAAACTCACAAAAGTTGGTAGAGATAGCTCAGCATTACCATCGCGTAAAGCAAAGGGGTGTTTCTCCACTAATCGAGGCCGTCATGTAGCTTCAGCAATATGGAGGACTCACGACCACCGTGACTCGAGACGAGTCACAAGATTGTGTTGGGGAACCGTTGGAATAGGGTCCCTTAACAATCGCAAATATTGTATAATTTTGTAGTTTATTCTAACGCAGGTTTTGGGTGGGCCGCTCCCTAATGCATTGTAAAATGGGTCAAGGGTAGACCAAGAGTCCACAACCATGTTTTACGCGCAATTACTAGATGTGTAGCTAAACCACTATAAATGCATGGAAACTTTTTTAGTCATAAAAGAATGAATAGACACGATGCGAAGCACGAACCGTTAGACATGTGGTAGGGTTGTTTGCTAGAACTCTCATCGTCGTAAAAAGTGACCGGGTCGTGTGTGTGCAAGTGGTAATTTGGTGAATGTAAGAGGATTTTTGGGGTAATGATATAGATGTGTATATTGTGGATATATGATGTTATCGTATCCGTCTTATTATGGTTGATGCAGATTTGAGTTATATGATGATGTATCTATTAGTAAGCTATGAACTGTCTTCGTGTTATGGTAAAATGTATATGTGACATGTTAATCCGCCTCGCAAATATAAATGTTCGTGATACCGTCGATAGTACACACGTGGATGCAAGCTCATTGTTTAGATCCGATAAACCGTATTCTAGTTATTTATTGAAACTCCCGTGAACGACCGTTGGTATAGATCCGATAGTTGCGAATGGCTTGACTTACTCCGTCGTCTCCTGTGGGTGCGGAAACTCGTTCAACACCATCCCATACTACTTCGGTGAGACTTGGCCTACACAAGCATGTCCTCGCCAAAAGGGGCTAGTAGTATAGGGGTTTGTTGGCAAACCTAACCTTCGAACCTAGGTCAGACCCCTCGAGCCAACAATTGGTTGCATGTGGGAAGCCCTCGAAGACCTTGGCCCCCGAGCTCGAACTAAACATGTGTGAGGGGGCGCGATACGCAAATTTGTGGGATTTGAAGGATGAGCATCACATTGAGGATAGAAAAGTATTTTAGGTCCTATTTCAAAGTGGGCTCGCAACCGCAATTCACTCCCCGACCATGCTTTTTTGTCGACGTCTACTAAAAATACAAGAGCATCGCATCATTCCATGTCATGGTGCACAATGTATGACAAGGGGCCATAAGGATCCAGCCTTAGGTATCGCCATATGGTCGCCGATGAGAAGTCGACCGGCTCATTTCCACTTGGCCACCACACCGGATATTGGGATTCAAATCGTGTGGTCGACACCGGTCGTACAAGCACAGACCAAGACCCTCCCCACCGATCCCTGCCAAGAATGTAGAAGGACGTGGCCCGAAAGGCTCCACCGCACAAAGGACGTAGCGTAGGGCGTGGAGCAATAATCGCAGCATGAATCACGCAAGACATGGACACGTAGGTATGGATGTGGTGTTGATTCTTCGCGTGGTACGAAATAGACATCCGACCCTCTCAAGGGCTAGTGAAAGAAAATACGGCTACGAGTTCCTAGAGGGAGACCGAAGTTACCTCGACAGAGGAAGACTTGGAGGAAAATCGTAGATGCGCTCACCCTCGCCCGTAAGACAGATGACTTGCTTTGGAAGAGCAGCAAGGCCGCAACATTGCCTTGCGCTTGAGATCCGTTACCGGGCTCAAGGCCGACACCGTAGACCTACCATGGTTCGGCGCAGGCCGACCCTACAAACAAACCGAGCCGATCATCACGACCGAGAGCCACCCTCCGGCCCTTTTCCATGCATGGCACTCACCCCGACTCTACCTCGCCTTGTGTGCTCAAGTCCAGGCTCACACGTATACACATTTGGATTTGGCTCGCTTCCACATGAACCACATCACAGTCCTCCATACATCCCTCTTTTCGAGGAGATCCGGCACGTACATGCCTCCTGCAGAGTGACTCGAAGACAACCGAGCAAACAATCATCGAAAACCACCGAGGTGTCCTGCTACAGTCGCGTGCACCCTTATCGCCATGCAACGTACCGAGTTGGAACGTCTAATCAACAGCTATGCGCATATGTGATCGAAGATATCCTCGAACTTTGCTACCCCCGTCCAAGATTGAGGGACTCGTTGCAGCCCTAAAGGCTTCCAGGGGACTATGATTCATAATCTTGAGATCGAGATGGAGTAGCGCATTGTCACATGAAGTCAAATTGCAACCAGAAACTTTGCTCGTGGTATGAGCCCAACGAGTTGCGTTGGTCACCGAAGCCACAAATACCATTACATCTTAGATATCTTAGGGTGCATAATTAGCTTGAGATAGCTATGCAAACCGTGGTCTAAAGTGTAGCGTGACCCTCTCTGCAAAAATTTACTCAACAATCGTGCCAAAAGGAAGAAGAGTTCGAGCAATTGAAGCTGGCAATGACCACTAGATCCCAAATCAATGCTCGGCACGTCACATAGCCATGCACTTCAAATATGACTTGGAAGAGCTCGCCACAAGAAGAAGGCTCCGAGCGACTACATCAAGCCATGGGCCGATGAAGCCCTCAAGATATCTCGTGACGTCAATGTTGGGTGCAAAGAAACAAATGAATCGTACCTGAAAGTGTCAGCCGCCACTAAAGGTACAAGTTCGTTAAGTTGGTAGACATTGTACGTAACGCCATCGTGTAGAGCGAAGGGAGTGTCAGCTCCTCCGGTCGATTTAATCAAGTAGTTTGTGAATATTCAAACCCTGTGTACGTTTTCGACTCGTGATGAATCATAAGAATGTGTTGGGGGCATGTTGGAACGTGTCTCGAGTCGCGTTTTTTATATAAATTTGTAATTGGTTCTGTGTAGGGGCTTTAAAGTGTGTCAAAGCCTAATGTTTTGTAATGGGTCAAAGGCAGAGACCCAGAGTCCGAAACCATGGTTTTGCGACCATAGGATAGAAAAGGCTATGATTATATAAATAGACAGATAGTTGGGTCTATATATCTAAGAAGAAGTAAGATTGATGCTACGTATGAACTATTGTGATATGTTTTGGGTTGTTTTGGGTAAGGACTCCTATCGGCCGGTGTGCGCAGAGATCCTCGCCTCGATGTGCGGACCCTCTGCTAGATGTGTGCGGTGGGTGGAGACTTGGGTTTGTAATTGGGTTTTTGGATATTAATGAATGTGGAATCTATTGAAGTTTCTTGTTGCTATTTGAACTCGGTTGTGTTTATTATCGAACGGCTTCTGCATGCAATATATGAATTAGTTGTGATTGTAATATTTTTTATGATAATTTCTAATGCGCACGTGGATGCGAATGTGTTGATCCAATCTATTAGTAATAGTATCTTTGTTCGCGCTACATGTCGATTATACTCGTTAGAGGCTCGATAATAGGCCTATTTCTGTGAACCGTACAGAACTCCAATGAGATCCGCCTTAATTACCTACTTTCCCGTGGTGCAAACTTGGTTCCAGCACCCACCCATACTACTTCGGTGAGACTTTGGCCCGCGGTACTAGGTCATCACGAAAGGGCTAGTAGTATAGGGTTTTGTTGGAAAATTCACCCGAACCTCGGTCAGACCCCTAAAGCCAACAATAAGGGATTGTATCCTCGTATGTTGCATGGGGTCGACTTCGGTTCGCAGGTGGGGAAGGGGGACTTATCAATATTAGAAGGGTCGTGTTCATGGCTTATGGGGGTAGATGCAACGACCTTCTCGAGGGATTGATTCTTCTCCAAATGTTTCTCGCCTTAGCTAAAGAAATAGAGGAACTTGGGTTTTTTGATATCGACTCATCGTTCGTTCTTTGTATCCGAGTTCTCTTATGGGAAGACCTTTTTACACAAAAGTATTTGTCACCGTCCCCGAAATCCCCATCCCGCACATTGAAGGACCATTTCGCTGACTTCGTGTATTTTCATACCTTGTAAAAGTTTCATTGCATCCCTTGGCATGTCGTAAACATTTCCTCCGTTGATCATCGCCTGCGTACTCTAAAAACACATGAATTTGGGTTGGTGTCAGTAGGCGTTATGGCTTTCCGTCGCCAGAGAAATTAACACTCGGCTCGCACCCATTGGCACTCTATCTCGTGGACTTCATACATCGAGTTGTTTTTGGAACGTTTTTTAAAATAGAAACGAAGTTTCCATTCCCAACTACTTCATGAGTGTGCGGTATTCGTCATGGTTTTTTTGACCGAATAAAGTCGAAATCCTCCCCTTGGCTTCTCGTTTCCTATATTTGTGCTACCTTCAATGTGATAGACCTCTCTTCCACCTTATGAGGGATCCCAAACCACCTCCTCCTCTCTATAACATATCCTTCTCACATGGTTTCAACCAGTCAGCCCCACTATAGCCGGTGAAGAGCAAGGTAGAGAGGAATCCACTACGAGAGAGTTTGAGGGTCATCTTCTCTTTTCTTGAAGGAGTGCATCTTTGTTTTGAGTGTGTTCGATGTTTGTATTGATTGGTCTCTTGTTTTAGATCATTTCATTTGAATTGCTCAAAACTCGTATCTATTTTGTCTTTTAGTGTAGTAGTGATCTTTGCTTCTCATTCATCTAAAAACGACAAAACTTGCATTCTTTCTTCTAGTTTGAAAATGAAAAACGTTCTTTTGCATTAGTAGATTTTAGTGAACAAGGGAAGATATTTTCGTTTTCCTCGCTTTGGTTTTCTTAAACGCATTAGAAAATTTCTTCTTGTTTTTGATTGATTGCCGCTACGTTATGAACTACTATCCTTCGTTAGCTATCATTCATCGAATTGGAATGAGTTTCGCATATAGTTTTGCATTAAGAATTCAAGATCACAATCGGTAAGGCCTTGAAATTGCAACATTAATTCAAGATCAAATTTAAAAATGAATTCAATCAACCTAAGGAAGCATTGAAACCTAACGCACACATTTAGAGGTCTAGGCTAGTGACGTGCACTCGCGTCGTTAAACCTAGTAGTTGTCGTTCGCCATCTCTGGCATTAGACAAGACTAGGGCGGGACTTGCAGTTTCGTAATGTCGAGCATATAATGGGAAACTTACATATTGCAATCCTTTATCCATAGGAAGCCGAGTATGCCGCCCCTATAACAAAGGATACACCGAACACATCATTTTGGGAGACCGTATGCATTTATGTTAAGTCCTTGGTCATTTCTCTTTCATTTGATCAACAAGGTGTATATTGTAGTTCATGGAAACTTGGGACACCCTATTGCTTAGATTTATTGAGTATTCATTTTGGTCTTTTCATGACTCTCTAAAATTGGAAAAGATCATTGAGCATCATTCCTTTCGCGCTCATTCAACTCGAAAGTGACTAGAGTCATATTTTTCATATTTCTTGACTCAGAACATGAAAAGGCAAGAGTTTTTTTTTTTTAGTGTTATAAATCAATTGCCTACAATCACATGCCCATTAAAGATATTTTCTTGGCTTGTTATTAAGAAATTCCTTAGTCTTTGGTCTTGAAGCCTCCCATTGGTCATCTTAGGTTCTCTCTGTTTTGAGACAAAGTCACTGGGCAGCAAGAACTCACCGCCTTTCATCATCCCCTTCATCAATTCTTAGTGGAGATCCTTATCCTCGAAGTTTCTTCTAGGGGCACCCCAACCTACTAGGCCTCTTATTACTAGAGTTCTCTTATTCCAAGCATTCACTCCCTTGCTACCCAACCATCTTGAGGAGCCATTTGATATCAATTGGCAACCTTCAAGCACTTGGACTGGTTTTTGAAATGAGAAAGAGTTTCTCTCCTCTTACCTCGTAACCATCTTTACTTGCCATTGCTTTACTTTCCACTGCCGTTGCCTTTTCGATGATAACATGGCTTCATCCGACATGGATTCTTCAAGTCCCATCAATAGTGAAGAGCTTTATGTTTCTACAGGAGACTATCAACTCTTTTCGCAAAATTTTCCTTATGTCTCAAGTCAACCTTCATCACCCCTGTGATTCTACCCGGTTATCGTACGTTTGGGTCGCATCATTTCGGTGTTGCATCAATGTATCAAAACCTAACACTTCGTCAAGTAAATCGACTCCCTCAGAAGCCCATCCGTTACCGCATGGGCATCACCTTTCTGCCTCCATGACGTTGATGATTTTTATGTTTGTCCCAACCTCGGCCCACTGCCCCGTGTGGCCTCATCCGCACCGGGCCGTTAGTAAAAACTAGTCTTTTCTGCGCAATATTCTCGTTATTCGTAGGTCCATTTTTATCGATCCCACGATACCCGTTAAGCCCTCCGTGAGTGGATCACAACCTCACGTTTGTAATGTTCCAAAATTTTCGTTTAAAAATTGGAACATTAATTTTTGCTTATTTCACCTAGGAGGAGAATAAAATGGGTAAGGAGGCCCATGCATAGTGATATTTTCAATAAAATGCCTCATAGTATGAAAGGGGATCACCATTGGAATCCGGATTTCACACCCTCATGTGTGAACAGTAGTTATTTGGTAAATGGACAAGGTCAAGTTTGACCAAGTCAACATCACCTGGGCCCAGAGGAGTGGCTTTACTTAGAAGTCAAATACAGTTGGTGAATGAGGAAGAGGATATTTGGTGGAGGAAAACCTAATGGATGGGGCCCATGGAGAAAGAGCTTTCACTAATTAAAAGGGAGGGCAACCATTGTTTCTCATGCTTGTATTATTCATCTCACTGCCTATCTATACAATTGCATTCTTTGCTATTTAGCAAGAGTTGCCGAGGGAATTCCTTGTTTAGGATTCCTTTTCCTCTCTTGAGAGGCCTCTGAGGGATGGCACTAATTTTCTCACATCTAGGCTGAGGCCAAGCATCCTCCATCAAGACAACGTTATTTCGGCAGTTAGAATAATGTTGTGTTGTTGGGTGCCAAGGCGTTGAGGTTCACTACACCACCTCCATCAGCTATTTTTCGCAGGGAGAGTCTCTCTTCCTTTGGGGAGATCGTATTGGATGAATTTCGTAGCTTATTGCAGAATTTTGCATCAAGGCCAACTAATTCCTAGCCCTGAAACATAGTTCCATCCAAAGGATCGCGTTATTTTGAGTAGAGAATTTGCAGTGGGGCTCTCACAGATTGTCGGGAGGGTGAGATATTAGGTGAGAGGATCACCACCTAGAGATCCATTGGAGGATATCTTGTCATTGATTGCGCATCTTCAATATTCTCCACTTATTTCCTGGCTTCTTGAGTTGTCGCAACTACCCAACAATCTTCAAGATTTTGCGTATTTTGTATATTAAAGCCAATCCTTCCTCGGATTGACTTATAGTAGTCTTTCGGGAGCTGAAATCTTCACTCCCAATGTTGAATTGGGCCATGTAATTGTACATCCATGTATTTGACATATGTAGTACGTGCCTGTTTCCATAAAACTATTTACCATAGTTTGAGCACACTTGTTTAGCAAGCTGGTTTTATCATGTATCTTTGTACTTGTTTCCCTGAGGTTAAGCATTGCCTATCTTTGAGTACCTTTATTTTCAAGATATTGTATTCATTTGTTGTCGCTATTATTTAATGAGATGGCTTGGATTTTCCCACATTTCTATGAGTTAAGTGTTACTACTACTTCATTTTTGTGTTTGCATATTGCCGCATTCCAAATTTAGAATATCTTGAGATATTCTCATTGTTGTAGCATTTTCCCCGATTTGGAATACTACAACGTTTCAGAATCCAACCTACCTGGGTAGTGCACCGATCACTTCTACTTCAATTCCTAGAGTTTTGTCAGTCGCATCCGTACATGTTGGCCATTAAACAATAGAGTTACAACCCTCAGGGTTCTCATGAGTCACTAGCTCCCGTTAATCCTTCAAATCATTATGATGAGTACGAAAATCTCATCTATTTTCCTCCGATTGACCCCAATTAGTTCACATACCAACGGACAACCCCGTGGGTCCACAAGGAAAACTCCTTACACAGCGGACAACCTTTTGCCTAACCGGGGACAACCCTATGGTTCATAGGGACAACCTTATGGTCCACAAAGGAAAACCCTTTCAGTGGGACAACCTTTGTCCAACAAGGACAACCCTACGGCCCAATGTCAACCTTATGTTCACTGTAGTGGAATATCTTATATTCCTTAGTGGGAAAATTCATCCATCACCGAGACAACCTTTGTGAAACAACACCAACTTTATGTTCAATAAGGCCCTACTTTTGTACAACAAGGTCAACCCTCCACCTGCTCAATGGTTCAACTCGGTCTTTAGGGACAACTTGGCTCCTTCTCAACCATCAAAACAATATTTTACAAGGAAACTCGATGGTTCTCAAGATTCAATCCAACTCGCACCGCAGGGACAACCTCGTTCAACCACATCCGGGTCAACTCCGCACCCCAGGGACAACCCGCGGCAGCCCTTAGAGCATTGTTTACATTCCTCAAGGTCAATCTCGTGTAGTGTACAAGTGTCTCCTCAAAGTTATAATCGCTTATATTCCTCAAGATCAATCTAAGGTGGTAGATAATGCCTTCGCGTTAATCGGCTATATTCCACAACAAAATCCATATGTTGCTCGTAAAATATCTCGGTATGCTCAAAATCAATATCCCGGTCCAACCTGTATGAGAAAATTACTGTGCTTATAACCCATATGGACAAAATCCTCTCGGGATGCAATACAAGGGGGAAAAAATTTCTACCAACTCCGGTTGGAATCCCAATATTGGTCTTTATCAAAGGCCTACAATGCCTTTCAATCAGAAATTACCTTTCTCGCTACGCTAGAAATTCCCGATGTGTCAAAGTTGACGAATGATACAATCCTTCATAATCCATATTAGCCCTAGTTCTAACTAAAATCCCTAGCGATTGTCCCAAATTTGATGGCAAGTTCGTGAGAAGACCCCCAAGCGCATGTTATGACTTATCATATTTGGTGCTCCCATAAATCTTAGGTTGATGATTCGATTCGGCTACATCTTTCCAAAGGACTCAACGGGTGCCACTACAAAGTGGTACACTGAACTCTCACGCGACATTTTTTCAAGATTTCAACTCTCTTGCTATGGCATTTCTCACCCATTTCAGCTACTACCACTATGAAACTAGGGACACACCTCCTCACATCCTTCTGAAAACATGATCGAGCTACTCATATCTCTAATCATATTCATGAGTGGAGGTGGTGACGTCGTTTTCTCAAGTTTGTGATCTCTCGACTTCACCTTCTAACCGATTGTCTACTCACTCTCTTTATTGGTCCGATTGCTAAGGACATCACTATGGGCATGTTTTACCGAGGAACAAGCCATTGCGCATGCCCAGCACCTTGATCTTGTGTATTCTCGGCCCCGGACATTGTATGAACTTGCCCGATGCTCCGCGACATGGAGCTACCAAAGCACCGATGACACCATTTGTCAATGGTACTGTCTTATGTCCCGTACTTCTCGAAAGTTCTCTTCCGAGTCCCGTGAAGCAAAAATATACTCCTTCCATCGTATATTGCTTCACCACCTTTGAATTCCGGTAAGATCACAAGGAATGCCATCCAATCCAATCCGGTAGATAAAAATTCTAAAGGTAAGAAGAAGGGTAAAGGTAACGCCAAAGCCAATACCCCAAAACAATATTATTTGAAACAAAATGCCGACGATGGTTCAAAACACAAACTGAAGTACTCCTTGAATCGACGAGACGATGAGCACTATACCAGGGACTATACACGACTTCGGGTCCGCGAGTCAACCGCTCAAAGGCACCCAAGGCACTCGATCGTTCTTAAAGAACCATTCCCATCACAACAAACCCGCCTGGTGGAGAAACTCCCGGCCCTTCGCCCCATTTACCCACAGGTTTTCATGATCAATGGTCTTGCATCTCGCTATATTGCTACATGATCGAATGATTATACCGAATCGCGTCAGCAACAGTGGAGGAAATCACCGATGGTCCTCCTCCCCGCTTGTTTCTCGGGGCCCTCTTCATATCAAAAGGTTAAGTACTGAGCCCGTTGTATGACCACCTTCTAATGGTGGTACTCAGTGTCTTACTACAACCCTAACGCCCGTGTCGCTTAACATTACAATATTGTTGAGGATTTGACTCGTGCGCCATTCGCTATAACCGCATTGAAGTGCTTCGCAGTTGTCCATCACAACAGGTTTGTTATCTCCGCCATCGCAGGGACGTTGATCTCATCCCACTGGTAGCCTTATCAATTTCATTCCATCGTCTCCCTCACCAAATTGTGGTAATCGCATCATTCAAGTTGGGATTAATGGAAAGAATATCCACCGTGTAGTTGTGATGAGGGTGCATATACGTTGCATCATGTCTTTCACTTCTAAACTCATTGGTTCTCTCCGTGTTTCCCCCACCAATCTCCAAAAATTTAGAAGCTTTTGATGTGAGAGAATCTCACCCTCTTGGTGTTCTCGCTAGTTTACCTATTATTGCTAGAAGGGAAAACGTTAACGTTGAGGTTGATGTCATTGATGCCAAACTCAATTACAATCTTCCTGGCCGCAATGGACTCACGCCATGGGTGCTGTGCGTCCCGTCCACTCTCTTTCATGTTCTTTGATTCCTACCTAAGGAAATATCATCACTCGGCTAATCGCCTGACCTTTTTACTTCCTCGTCTTCCGAGAGCAACGTTCCATATGTAGATCCTATTCCTACGCCCTTTATGAGAGCATAGGACCGTATTTTTCAAAGATCCTAATCTCATGGGTCTTTTCTCTTCCTCCACCCAACATCGCTTCAAAGTTAACACATCTCTAGGTCTTCTCCTCGATCCGTGGATCATCCCTTTGCTTGAGTAGATTTATCTTTGGGTTGCACTCCCTGCTGTCGTTAAGACCAATAAAAATTTATTATCGTGAACTTATTTTGTCTTCGTATCCTCCTCCTCGATCATACTCCTTTGAGTGTGTCTCTTGACACATATTCTCAATCCCCTTGGCTCCTGCTTCAGACTACCGCATCCCTTAAATGAGACTTTTCCCACCGATGAGGCCATCGTGGAAACTATGTCTCTGAGGATCCTCCTTGGGACGATAGTCATCATCGTTCCTCTTTCATGCCTAGCCTTGGGGCCATGTCTACTTGTCTTGAGAAGTTTGCTTCCCAAATTTCTTCTCATCCGCTTCGCAGGCCCATCCCCGACATGAAGTTTTTGTGAAAGGTAACTTAGGAAACATTACACAAACAATGCCTATTGACATCTCCTTCAAACTAGGCGCTGTCGAGAAAATCCATGTTGGGGTGACCCGTTCTCTCGATGAGATCGAGGTCTATACTAGTCTCTTTTGTGAGTTTCACGACATTTTCGCTTGGTCTTATGAATAAATGCTCATCATCGGAATCCAAGTATAGTTGTGCATGAGATTCCAACATATCCGTGCAAACTCGGTTTCGCTAGCGTCTTTGTAATATCCCAAAATAGAAAATCTACAATGTTAGGAATATCTTATAGTATTCTAAATTGGAGTTACAACAATATGTAAACACAATAATGGAGTAGCAAAGATACATTAATACATGGAATTCAAGATCCAAATAGCCATAATATTAGTTCATAGTAGCAAAATGTATACAAATCCTTGAGGAAACAATCACTCAAGTTGGGAAATGCAACCTCAATAGAACATATACATGATAAATGAAGTAGAATGCACACATGAAGTGCTTCAAGGGCTATGATCAAGTAGGCATATAAAGAATAAATCGCTATAAAGTGATGTCAATACATAAATATATCAATATATAGCTCACATAATATGGGGGCAAAGATATAGACTCCCAAAGGAAATTTCTAGACAATCTCTAGAAGGATTACCGGAATGTGCAAAAATACAAAATGTCGGGAGTTGGGGAAAGAATGAATAGCAAACAGTATCTCATGAACTCGGGATGGAGATGGCCGACATGATTTCCAATCTAAAAATATACCTCCTCCAATGGATCTTCCAAGTGAAAGGCCGATCCTAACACCGAAGATCTTACCCTCCAAACTAGCGATGCAAACTCCCACCGCAAATGTTTCTAAAATAACGCATTCAAGGATATGGACCGCGCGCTCGTAGGAGATGGGAAGTGCTTGGCTTGGTGCCAAATATGTGCAACAAGCTCGAATCTTCACCGACCTCCCGCAGGAATAGAAGCTCCCTCCTCCGAAAGATAAGCTCTAGAAGTGGCATTGTGGAACCCTCCACCGCAACACCGCAACACAACATTTCTCGTTGCTGTGAATAACGTTGTGGCTGAAGTAGGTGGCTTGGCCTGAGCCTGAAATGTAGAAATGAAGTAAAATCAAGAGGCCTCTCAAGAAGGGATAAGGATTCTAAAACAGAAATCCCTTCGCTAAGTAACACAACAATCTCATTAAACAACTAGAGAAAGAAAATAGTCATGCAGACCAAAATCAATATTCAATAACATATCCTCCTATGGCTACATTGTCCTCCCTTTATAAAAATGAAAGCCTTCTTGCCTTGGCCCTCACGCATTAGGTTTCCTCCACCAAATTATCTTCCCTCCATTCATATTGTGTCAGTTTCTTCTCAAGTGATCCACTCTCTATGGCAAAGTTGTTGTTGACTTGGTCAAACTTGACCTTGTCCTCATGCATTTTCTCCCTTTTCATACCGGAAGGTGCAAAATCTAGTTATTCTAATGATCCCTCTCGCACTATGAGGGATTTTATTCCTACTCAAGGGCCTCCTTACCCATTTATTCACCCTTCTAGCTTATATAAGCAAAATCGTTGTTCAAATTAGCTTCATGCTAATTTTGGGAACACATAGTCTTCGTCTCGTGCACTCCCAGAAAGGGGCCGCTATTAAGGTTGAAGTTGAAAAACTTAAAGTTGGCTTTATTTATCCGATTCCTCGACATAATGGGTTTTTAATATTGTTTCGGCGATAAGCAACAGGTACTATTTCGTGTCCGTGCATATTACCGTGATATCAACCATGCTCGCCCCAAGGATACAATTATCCCTCTCATTTTATTAAATCAAACTACGATGAATGAGGGAGTGGAGATATTTTCCCCTATGGACTAGTTTTCTAGGTACAACCGCATCAATATTCTTCAAGACGATCGTAAGACCACCTTTATATGTCCTTGGGGTATCTTCACCTACAAGAAGCTCCTTGGTCTTAAGAATGTTGGGGCTACATTTCAACGAGCAATGTCATACACTTTCCATTATATCAAGCACATTGTTCAACCTTATCCGGGATGACCTTCCGGCTCATTCTCGCTAAGCGTAAAGACAACTTGAACCATCTCCATCAAATATTTCGTCGTACGCCATAACATTCGACTCAATCCGCATACATGTCTTCCGCGTTGATTCCAGAGAGAGACTCTTAGGTTTATCATCTCTAAAAGATGGAGTTCGTCTCGATCCCCTCAAGGTGAAAGCTATTGTCAATCTCTCCCCTTCCTCTTTACGTCAGTTGTAGAGTCTCATAAGGGAAAGCTAATTTCCCGTGTTGTTTTATACCGAACTTATGTCAAGTAGCCAAAGGTTTACACAATTACTTACAAGGCGTCCCACCTTTCAGATGAGATCACGAAAATCTTTCCCCGATGCACCAAGAAATTTCTTGTCAATGTTCTTCATTACAGCTCCTCCCAATTATCATCATGATTACTCCTTCTTATTTTCTTTTTTCATTTAGCATGGTTTCCATAGTTCTAGTGCGAAATGATGATGATGGTGACGAGCACATCATTTATTACTTGATCCGCAATATTCTCAACACCGGTAAAACATGTTACGCACATGTCAAAAAAATTGGCATTGGCTAACGTTCAAGCTGCATTTACCAAAGTCATCATTATATCATAATATGATAGTCACCGTGATTTATGATCATAACCCCATGACCTACATATTGACTTGTCAATCGCTGGGGGAAAATACTTCCGGGGTGACTGCTATTCTCCAAGAGTCCGATTTGGAGTTCACTACCGCCAAATTGAAGAAATCATTGGTTTTTTCTAATTTGATTTGCTCTCTCCTTTCCTCATTTTTTGCTCCATCTGGTTCCCGAGGAATGTATTCCGGACATACACTTTTTCTCATTAGCAACTCGATCCTTGGTACTATGGATATCATCTTATATCTTTAGACTTCTACCTTCCGATCCGAGCGACGAAGGATGCATCGCCGACGTATCTTCACCATCATTCTCAACCTTATCACATAGTCAGAGATACTCTCTACTACATTGATCCGATTCTGCTCTTCCGTCTAAGTCAACTTTATGAGGCCGAAAAAGTCCTCAATGATTTCCACTCTCGCAACTATCGCGTTCACATGTTTGATACATCGACGTAATATTATTCACAAGCCGGATACTTCGGGCCTACCATATTTAAAGACTACATCATTTTTGTCTACAAGTGCCACGATTGCCGTATTTATCAGCAATATGCACGCGCCACCTCGCTCACCTCCATCCTCGTCATTGTCGTTGGTCCCTGCGAAGTGGGGCATCGATTTTATGATGTGTAACCCCACTTACGGGGCATGCTTATATTATCGCTGGATGTTGACACGCACTAAACGGTCAAGCAATGCCTACAGCTATACCGACGTAAGAAACCACATACCCCCGCGTTCAATCATGTCATTACTGTGTTTGGTGTCCATCAAGCCATTGTTACCGATAATGGTTCTTACTTTTCGTCATTACATGATGGTTGAGTCGACTTCAAGATGGGTTTGTGTCACGATAGCTCAACGTCGTACTATCCTCGTGCCAATGGCTAGGTTGAAGTCGTGAACAAGGTTTTAGTCACTATGCTTCAAAGCAGATGTTTCGATGCACAAATCCAACTAGCATCTCATGTTGTTTTCAGCTCTATGGCCGATCAACCTCGGTGAAGGACGGGACCATATTCACTCCATTCCAGCCTGAATATGGTCCGAAGCTACCCTTCCGATTGAATGTGAAAATACCTTATCTCAAGCTAGCTATTGAATTGCCTACGAATACTTCACTCGAAGAAGAGCATCTTCTCTATTTAGAGAAGCTTGATGAAACTCACCGCTTGTCGCTCTTGTCATAGAAGCACAAAAAAATTCCAAGTCAAAGCTTATTTTACCGCAGGTTTCCCCTTATTCCTTTGTAGAAGGAGACCTCGTCTCTCGTGTATGACCAATCTCATGATAAGCTAGGGGCAGAAAATTCAAACCCATGGGTAATGGGCCCTATATCCGTTAAGCGTGTTTCTGCGTAACGGGGCTTATGAGTCAATTGATTATGAAGGCTATCCCTTGGATCAACCTTAAATGGGTTGTATCTCAAAAAATACTATGCATGAGTCTCTCATGCATGTTCTTTTGTACATAAGTGTTTTTTTCATTTTTTGTACATTTTTTGGCTTGGTGCTTTATGAAATGTGTTTTCCTTCTTATTGTGTCATTTCAATATGCGTACTTCGTTACTCCTTATGTTGGTTTCGCGAATGGTGCCTCCCGCACCTGCGAACCCCGTCCTCTACAAAACTCGGGTGATTTATAATCCTAATGGTGAGTTGATAGACCTTCTCAAGGTATTTGTTTAGGACGAACCACAAACACCCCCACCGAATATAGTGTTATCATTGAACTCTTAATCGAGGCCATTTCTCTCAACATTCGTGCATTAATTGTTAACCTAGACTCTCAAATTGTTGTTATTCAAATTAATGGGAATTATTCTTCGTTAGAAATACTCAAATATTAAGGTTGTATTTGTGTGTTCGTTTATTAGAAAGGAATTTGATTACATCACATATCAACATATTCCTAGACAAATGAATGAGTTAACCGATACAATAGCCAATATTGTATTGGATAGACATTTGCATAATTTGTAAAACATCATCATCACACAATAATATTCATACATGAAAATAGGTATATATATATATATATCGAGTATTTGCATCCATGTGCATCATAAGTTCAAAAAATGTGTGTTTTAGAGTTATATCCCGAGACATCATGTCTCTAAAAAATATGCGTAAATAAAAGCCTAGGTGTATAGTCGAATGACGGCCAGTACCATGTCACCGACCGCACAAGCCGCCCTCAATAAGCAATGAACACGGTTCGACACCCTCTTAGTATGCCTCTAGTATGCACGAGGAACATTGTAAAATCTCGCATAATATGGGATTTTGCTACCATTCTCTCTCCAAAGTCGCATACGATTTCTTCCCTCCCTCACCTCACCATGAGGGGCCACATCAAAATCACAAGGAACTCTTCGTGCTATTGGAGACATTCCCGTAGGTCTTTCAGGCCAACATCTACAAATACATGGATTAACATCGTAACAACATAATCAAAAATCATAATGCTCATCAAAATTTAAAAAATAAGTCTTACCCAACGCTTTCATTCCAATCTCTCTGCATTAGGAGTGAGATCCGGATCACCCACAATTTTTTTTTGCCTAGGGCCAATCTACCACGAAATTAGTTGTCAATGGAGCCAATTAAAGAATTTTGGTCTCCAGACATTTTTGACCGGCTTCCGATCTAGCATCAAAGTCGCCCAACATACCATCCATGGCTCTTGGGCTGGTGGTTTCTAACTATCACTTCCTAACGTTGGAATATTGGTAAACTATCTCAGGATGAATGGTACCAATAAGTGTGGACTACGAGAAGAATTATTTCACTCTGTCGTTCTGCATTTTTTCAATTAGCGTTTCATATTGATTGTTACGCCTCCGCCCGCTGAAAATGGTCAGCTACAATCTACGACAAGAAGTAACTGCGGTTTTCGTGGCTTCATGCAGAGCTCTAGATCCGATGTACCGGTGACAGGTGTAACACTACCTTTAGTGCCAAATCATGAATGGTTTGGATATCCACTTTCCAAATTTTTGATCCTTTTCGTGCCCTTGGGAACACCCCCGTTCATCACCGTAGGAATTTAAGGTGGTAAGTTCCTTGGGACCAAGAACCAAAGGTCATCGCTCACAACTGATCACAAATCAGCACACCAAAGATAATCATGTGGTTAAAACCTCAAAGAGGAAAAATCCACTACTCGAGCTAATGTGGCCACTTCAGAAATTTATTAATATAAAAAGAAAAGTTACATATGTTTCTCTCATAAAAACTAAGCATCGGAAAATTAACCTTCATGCTCTTTTAACAGAGATCATGGACCAATTCCATGTTAAGCCGCGGATCAAGTGTCATTAATACCGAGGAGAGAGACAACCACTCTGATCACCACAAATCGTGACCTACGATTATAAGTTACAAATGTACATGGTAAAGAAACACAATCACCTAACTCTCACACAAGATTAAGTTATTCTTAAATATTTCCTATGTGTTGGAATATCCTAACATCCCCCCCTAAGAACTACTTGGGATAGGATTGAAGGATTTACAAAGGTGACACAAAAGGAGCCTATTTCCTATGTGTCGAAATATACTAACACCCCTTGCTAGAACAATTTGGGATAGGATTGAAGGATTGATAAAAGTGACACAATAGGAGAAGGAATGAGTATTAGAGCCTATCCCCCTTAATGAAAACTTTCCTAAACTCATATACGGGATCGAAGTTTGGTAAACTTCGTCTCGTGAGAGAGCTCTTGTAAAGATAATGGCCACTTCTGATCATTGGTTGGATAGTACCGCACTTCAAGAACATGATCATGAATGAGCTTTCCGATGAAGTTTATGTGAGTTCAATGTGTGTCATACGCTCGATGTCGTAACTCGTATTTACATAGAGTCAATGGGAACTTTGATTATCACACCAAAGTGTCGTTGGATGTTGCTGATGGAGACAAAATTCAAACAGATTTGACGAAGCCACATGGCTTCCTTGTCGGCTTCAACCGCACCATGATACTCGCTTCTGGGCCGAAGAAAGAGATGTAGCACTTTTTTTTCTACAAGACCATGTACACAGGGTCCCGAACTAAGAGTGAATACATATTCCGCAAGAGACTTTCGATCATTAGGGTCAATCGCCCAATCGTACCGTGAAACCAATCAACAATGGAGATGCTCCTACACCCAGAAGAATCGAACCGAACCTGTACCGCGAATATATCGAAGTATCTCTTAAAGAAGCTTTCCAAGGATTCTCACGAGGTTGGTACAAACCAAGCGACAAGACCAATGGCAAAGGAAAGGTCAGATGGGTATGGGTTAGATATAGAAGTTTACCAACAAGTTCATTTATATAAGGTAGCATCAACTTCGTGGGTATAAAAGTGACAAAAATCTTGACCTTCAGTTCGAAAGGGAGAAGGCCGCTTAGCCTTTCCATGTGAAAGTGGTGTAGAAGATCACATGCATACTTGACCGAGATAGGGTAATTCCTTCCTTGGGGATTGGCAAGACTTTAAGACCAAGGAAATAATGCATGTCCTAAGTATGTCATTTCAAACTTCTTTTGAGGCTATACTTCACATGGTTTATATGGCTTAATCACCACCAAGAAGTGATAAGATCATCAACATAAATAACAAGGATGGTAAGGACTTACCTACTTTCTGGTGTAGATAGTGTTGCCGAATGACACCTAGAAAAGCCATTATCTAATATAAATCTATCCATTTTGGCATATCAGCTCGAGGAGCTTGTTTAAGACCATAGAGAGAATTTCTATGGCAATGAACAAGGCTAGAGTCATTTTGGATAAAGCTAGGGGTTGTTCCATGTATATTTCTTCATGTAAATATCCATGTAAGATGGCGGATTTAACATCCATATGATCGACTTCCCATTTAAAGGAGGCACCAAAGAAAGAACAAGGTGGATAGAATTCATTTTGGCAAATGGGAGAAGGTTTCAAAGATAGTCAATGCTCTCTTCAATCCTTGAAAATATTTTAGGGACAAGATGAGCTTTATGTTCATCCACTTTTCCATCCTGTCCAAATTTTTTTTTTGTAAACCCATCTACATCCGACAAGTTTTCTTCCTTTTCGGGAAGAGGAATAAGATACCAAGTATCATTCGCCAATAAGGAACGATATTCTTCATTCATAGCTTCATCCCAATCGATTACCGAGGCTTATTCAAAGGTTTCGGATCAGATTTTCTTAGAACTTGAGCCAATAAGGAAGAGGCTCTTTGAATTGAGAAAGTGTATGCCGTTGATCGACGGGTCACCAACAAGAGAACTTGTCGCATCCCGAGTAGAGCGGGCCCATCTTGGAAGTCATGGGAGTAGAAGGAATAATTTCAAGAGGTGGGGGAGGATTTTCATCCTCGCCGTCATCATCTCGAACTAGAAGGAATGCTATTAAAAATAGAAGAGAGAGAGAGAGGTGGCACACATGCCGAATCGTGCTTGCACTAAAAGGCAGTGACACCCGCCAAACTAGGTTCGCAAAGCCGATATATTTTCATAAAATTTTACATCTCTTCTAATGATTATATTTTGGATTTTGGTTGAAGAAGTATATATATCCTTTGACATCTTCAAAATATCCAAATAAAAATGCATTTTTCACTCTTAGGTTCTAAGGCTTTTATGTTTCGTATCCGGAATATGGGCCCAAACATCACTTCCAAAAACACGAAAAAGAGAATTACATATGGTTTGATTGAGATCCAAGCTTCTTCTAGAGTTATATTCTTGAAGAATTCCGCATTTAGTGTGATTTACTATGTAGTTTGCAATGGGCTAATTGCTTCGCCCAAAAATTGAGACCAAGTCCTTTAGATTGAAGCATACAATTAGCCATTTCTTTTTAGGGTGCGATTCTTCCTTCACTTACACCATTTTATTGTGGTGTATATGGAACAAGATGTTGCACCGAATGCCACGCTCAAAGGAAAAGTTGATAAATTTTTTGTTAACATATTCCTCCATTGTCTCGATCTTTAACTTAAGAATCGGGATGTCCCGTATTGTTTCTCAACAAAGGCCTTAAAGGCCAAGAACATGTTAAAAACTTCACTCTTGAGTTTTAAGCAGTATACTCCAAGTATCCTGGAAAAATCATCAATGAAATTTAGGAAGTACTTGCAACCAGAGAAAGAAACAACAAAGAACCGGACCACATAAATCACTATGCACAAGCTTCATAGGGGTAATGGGCGTGCCAAGAGGCACGTTTGTCAAAACTATCCGATGATTTTTCCAAGTACACATCCGAAGCAAACACCATATCATCAAGATACCATAAAGACCCACTATATTTTCCTTACATAGAATTTGAAGAGAGCGATAGTTTAAGTGACCAAATCGCCTGCCATGCCAAAGTTTGCTCACTTCATCATTATGAGAAACAAAAACGGAGGGAAGACATGATGACCCAAAGTTGTCAAACTTATACAACCTTGTGGAATCATCAACAATGCCGTAGCTAAAATATGTTTAGGATATTTGAGGTCTCGATTACAACATCATGAGGTGATAATTCTACTATTTTCCCTTCACTCGAATGAGTTATCTCGATAAACAAGAGAGAAGGTTGCATGAAAAGGTAGGAACACATAATACATCATTAAACCGACCATTATCGAGATGAATGGTTCCGTATCCTACAACACTAAGAGATATATCATCACCAACATAAATATATTTTGTGTTACAATCATTTAAAGAAGAAAATATGGCTTTATTTTTGGCCATGTGATAAGAAGCTCCGTGAATCAATGAGAAAATCATGAGAACGAGAAGAGGAAGATACATTTAATGCAGACAACCGTATCTTGATGCTTGGAAAACCACAAGAAGAAAGTGCCATTCCCCGAAGATGAAGATGAAGAGTGCTCCAAATTGATGTTGTGCTTCTTCATTGCTACTTCTAAGGCTTCCATCTTCTTAAAAAAATTTGGACCTATATGGCCATCATGATTGCAAAGTTGCAATGTATATCTGCTCTTCCTTTGTTTTTATTTGCCTTATCATTTTGGTGAGTTGCTTTTTCAAGCTTTTTGGCTGGAAATTTCTTAGGACCCTTGTCTGCTTCTACTCATACTTTTTAGGATACCGTTTCTTGGGATTCTTTTGATATGATCGTTGTTGTCACAAGGCTTTCTTAGAAGCGTTTCCTAAGTGATAAGATCAAGGTGTAAGAGTTTTTCTTTTTCTTATCAAAGAATCACGAAAGGCATCAAAAGATGGGTTCTTGGTAGTAGTTCTTGAAGAAATGGTGGCTTCATGGGAATGGAAGGCGAAACAAACACAGAGTATGGCCAAGCTTAGTAGGAATGCAATAGATGAGGTTATCGTCTTCATTTTTTACTCATAACCTTCTAAAATAATTCTAAGGGTCTTGAATTTGGACAAAAATCTTCAATAAACGCAGGAGAAATTATTGGGGTCCAAAGTAAGCAACTCATTTTCAAGCCGATGGGCCTCCCGATTTGATTTTGAAATGCCAAAGACAATATTTAGCTTGTCCGTGGCTTCCTATGAGGGGTGTCAATGGCAAGGATATGAAATTGAAGATCTTAAACAATGGACATTCCTATCAACCCTCATGCTTGATCTTGTTTATTTTCCCCATTTAACGAATTTATCATCTTCGTATGGTTTAGTTTCTAGCCCCGTGGCTATTCTATAAAAGCCCTTTACTTAAGTATGTCTACCATGTGAGGTAGCCATTGGAAATAATTGGTGTTGTTAAGAATAATCGGGCATGCTAGATGAAGCTAAGAAAAGCTAAGAAAAGCCGAATCTAACTACTCCAATGGAAAGATCTTGAAAAATTAGGTCGCTTAAAAAACGGCCGAGAAACGACTTCGGATGAAGAAGTTATGCCTTTTGAAACAACTCGAGTTGTAGATGCCGAATAGTTAAGGAATTCAAGAAATTTGGTGATGAAGTTCAACTTAAAAAATAAAATCCCGCCTTTAAAAAAAAATTTACAAAAAAGAAGCTTTCGAGAAAAGACTTGAACCTAAGACTCTATTCTCATAAACAAACTCCTCACCATGAGATAGTAAAAATATTTTGTAAATGTTTGAAAGGAGGAAAAGGGTTTTCTTTTTTACTCTTTTACGTGTGCGTGCCTTTTCCTACACAAAAAACACAAAAAGAGTGAAAAAAAAATGAAATGCAAGCCCTATGGCAAGATTGTTAGATTTTTTGTTAGCCTATTTATAACTATCTATTTTCCACTATTTCTAATTTCCCGAGATCGCACAAAGACGCGGGAAAGAGCATACGTAGAAAAAAATCCCTTTCCCCCGTTTCTTATTTGCCTAGATTGTGCATGCAGCTGGCAGTAGCAAAGAGAATACAAAGAGAAGAGGTATATAGATCCGGCAAATAAATAAAACCCGAAAACCGAAAAAATAAATAGAGGGAACTCGAAATAAGCAATAACTTTTAACAACATAATCGCAAAACAACACTTTATACCTCCGTATCTAAAAAATGTCATAACTTGGGTAGCCATAAACCTTTTCGGTATGAAACGAAAGGATTTCCTCACTTTAACAAATGCTCGACATGACAGAGTAGTTCTCCAAGCCCAAAAATGTTCAAAAATAGTAGATCTACAAAATGATGCTTGCATGCAATCAAACCTACTTTCGGATTTTGATCAACAACGGATGCGACCCTCAAAATAGCCCTCGATACCATGTAGGAATTTACAGGTAAGTTCCTTAGATCAAGAAGAAAAGGTCAACAAGCCACAACAGACTGGTAAATCAAAAGATAATTAAGATAATCACATGGTTAAAACCCTCAAAGAGGGAAATGACTACTCGAGCCAACGTGACCACTTCAAGCAATTTATTAATATAAAAAGAAAAGTTACATATGTTTCTCTCATAAACGGTTATCGGACAAACGACCCTCCATGCTCTTTAAATAGATATCATGGACCAATCATGAACGTTAGATTATAAGTTACAAATCATGACCGTCGATTATGTTACAAATGTACATGGTAAAGAAACACACTTTACCTAACTCTACACTAGACTAAGTTATTCTTAACTATTTCCTTTGTGTCAAAATATCCTAACATCAGCGCATGTTCATGTTTTCCATCGTAGGCCGGGTGCCCATCGTGATTGGTGTCGCTCCCCTCCTCGATAATCCAAATATGAAGTATATGTCGAGACATCAATCTCTAGTTCTCGATCGTGAATTATAAATCTTTCCCAATCAATGTCCCATACACCGATCAAATATTGTAGCAACTCCAGCTTGAGCTCGTGAGACATGGTGCCATGTATAATTTTAGAAGCCCACACCCCCGAGAGCATCCATGCATCCTACATTTCCCAAGGCTTCCTCATCTTCATCTCTCGTGTTCTCTCTCCTTCCATTCGATCACCATTTTTGTTTTTCACACTTGCAAAAATCAATGGGGCAACTATTAGTCAAATTATCAACTATTGAAGGGTTTAAAATGGGCCAAATAGTTGATTTTTTGTGCAAATCCGTGGTTGCGGTTGGCATGACTTTTTAAAATATTCGTGCCAACTAGCGCACCCTCGTTAAAATCAGTGCTGGCGCGGCTTCACCGGAACCCGCACCAACCGCCCCACCCCTCGATTTAAACAAACCCCCCCTCCCTCACCCCCCCCCGAAAATCTAAAAAAAAATGAAATGCGGAAATGAAAATTACATCAAATGCAAGTAAGGACACGAACTCTCACCGGAAAAGACCCGATTCACGATTGGGTATCCGGATCGTCCACCGTTATTCCACAAAATCATAGTGAAAAAGGGTAAAAATGTGCTCATAAGAGGTAAAAGTGAAAAGTAATTTATTTTTACTATTTTTGGCATTTACAGGCTTTTCGTAACCCTAATTACGTTTTTGAGTATATTTTTTGATTATTTTAATATTTTATCTCAAAAAGTTGGTTTTACATGCGTTTGTTGTGCAACAATAGGTCCTCAATGTACTCGACGATGAAGTAACGAGTTGTATTTTATTACTTTTTCGTAATCGGTAAAAAAACACGAAAAGTCACCGGAGTCATCTTTCCACTTTTTTTTACTCGAAAATTGAAAAGATTACCTAGTATCTTGTCGTTTTTAACTTGTTAAAGGTTATGAAATGATATTCACTCAAAGATACGTTTACTCCTTTTTCTAATGATAGATTATTTACGAAAAGGAATACCTTAGCCTATCGCGACTAAGAGGTTCTCTCAAATATTTTTTTCTAACTTCTTTTCGGATATGGGAGACTACCTATGAAATAGACTTTCTCGGATTTTTTTTTTCCGCTTCTTTTCAAACTCTCTAAACATGAAAATATGTCGAGTTCTTCCTTTGTCGACTAAAACTTAAATGACATCGAAAATAATCACCACAATGTAACCGAGTTCCTCCTCTAGGGCTCGTAAATCTACCGTGATGGATTTTTCTCCGAAGGAAAAATTTATATAACAAGCATATGCTATCCCCTTCAAGTTTGTTTCAAAAATAATTGGGGTACTCGCTAGAAATGGTGGGGGAAAATGGAACCATTTTTTCTACTGTGCCTGCAAGATGTCGCTCTTGAACATGACACTCATCCGCATTCGTGTCGGTTTGGGGACATCCCATTTCACACCATTTTTTGCCTCCATGGGTTTGGGTTATCCTCTGCTTTGACCTCTCATCCGTTCTTTCCACATCATCATGACCTCGCATCCCTTGGGATGTGCAACACTCAAATTCTAGAGTCGTGTCTCCAATATGTTCAAGACAAGTTTTCTTATGCATTTTTTGATCTTTGATCCTCCGTTTGGTCCCGATTCACTATCATATTATTCCTCTATCTCATGTCGACGATGTGGGAAACATTATGGCCCTCCTTCGACTGTGTCACTTCTTGTGGACTTCAATACATTATCCAAGAAGATGATCTAGAGACTCCTTCTTGTACCTTAGAGCTTGCATGCCCTAATGGAAATTTCTTCGCATTCGACGACAAATCCTCATCATTTACCTGATCGCAGTGATTCCACTAGTGTTCAACTCCAACTCACTATTCACACTCGTGGATTTTACTAGTAGTACCTTGAGAGCCATTGTCATTATTAGTGTTTCTCTCCCGCCCGTTAACAACTTTCATCATTACCGGGTAATCGTGAAATTTTCGTATGCTCGACTTCAACTCACTTATTCGCATGCTTTAATTTGTACTTGTTTGGGTCGAGATGGAGCGCAAGACCCCGGGTTTTGTTTGATAAAATCCAAGTCGCGAGGCGATTTGGTTTATCATGACTATATGCATGACTCTTCTAATTGGATGTATCGAGACCATACCCGAGTCTATTTATCGATCCTTCACATGGTTGCGTCCATACCTTGGATCTCATTTTTATATGTACTCTATTATGGATGGTCGCGCCATGCCACATATTCATGTATCATAGATATCAATTGTACTTGATTCTCAAGGTGTCTTATGACGGTGGTGTTTGGTTTGGGCATGTTCTCATAATTAATTTCACCCTCTCCTCTCTTGACTTCATGCTTTAGGGGGCATCTCACATAAAAGATGGTCACTGCCTTTAACCCCATCCCACACATTGAAGGACCATTTCGTTGACTTATGTGTATTGTCATACCTTGAAAAAAGTGTCATTGCATCCCTTGGCATTTCATAAACATTTCCTCCATTGGATCACTCCCTCGGCGTACTAAAAACACATGAATTTGGGTCGACGTCGGTAGGAAGTTATGGTCTCGCACCCATAGATAAATAAAAAAACACTAGGCTCATACCATCGGCGCTCCTCGTCTTGGTGGACTACCCACACCGAGCTATTTTTGAATGTTTTTTTAAAATAGAAATGAAGTTTCCATTTCCAAACCACTTCGTGAGTGGAGTCATCATGGTTTTGCGACCGAATAATGTTGAAATCATCCCTTTGGCTTCTTGTTTCCTATATTTCTCGCAACCCCCCAAAGGGATAGGACCCCTCTTCCAAATTATGAGGGATCCCAAACCACCTCCCTCCTCTCCTCTATAAATATATCCTTCTCACATGGTTTCAACTAGTCGAATGCCTCCTTACTATATCCGTGAAGAGAAAAGGTAGAGGAATCCATTGTCAAGAGAGAGTTTAGGCCCATTGCCTCACCAAAGTCCGATTCCCGATGAATGCTTGAGATGCCCTCGATCGAACTCCGTTGAAGGAGGCCGCAACGTCAAGGCATTATATTGTAAAATACCTTTCTCTACTTATTAATACATGACCGGTTTTTTGGTTCCCATTTTGTGTTTGATATGTTTAATTCTATGTAATATGTTTCGATTCTCCTCGACCAATCAAATAGTTATGAATGCAAGTATGTTTTCGTATGTCACACTGTTTCTCTCGATCCTTGGTGTACACAGATATTACTATTGAAGGACCACAACGTGTGAAGACGAAGATCGAGATCGGGCCGGCCACAAGCTATGACAAGAGCATTGGACCAAGGTAGGTTATCTATCCCAACTCATTTTCATTCATAAGCTAGAGTCCAAAGGATTAACATGTTACCTTGTTCTTAGACCCACACTGTGGCTAGAGGGATTGCTCGTTCGGTAGAGGGGATTTACCTACACGACGACTCGAGATCATACTTCTCAGGAGTTGAGCCCCGCACAAAATCTACAAAAATGTCCGCAATAAATGTCAATATCTTTATCTTTAGGTGAAGCTCCGGCTTCTTCTTACGCATCCTTGCAAGGTGAGGTCACCTTCTTCATCATCAAAATAGGCAAGGAGTTAATTTTCTTGATTTTCTATGATTTCTACCGCCCTTCCCCTTCGGCTCGTATATAGAGGAGGCTAGGATATGATCCCAATGCTCCTTCCCCGTCGCATTGTAGTACTCTAACAAGTGATTCCGATACTAAGGATTGAATCCTCAATTAGGAATTATTTTATTCGACCGAGGTACGGAAAGCTCTTGGCTTCTAGTTGAAGCTTTACCAATTTATTTAAAAAAAATTTTTATCACTTTGTTCATTTCCTCTATCTTGTAGTCTTACGATTCTCTTCCTCGATTTGGAGGTGGTAGCTTATTATTTGTTTTTCCTTCATTTCTTGATCCTGCTTTTCTCTCGAATTTTATAGTAGAGGAAATTCTTGTTTCTACTTCAAAAGGCATCGATCTCTGGGATCTGATCTAGAGATGATTTCTTTCTCTTAAGGGTGAACTCGAACTCTAGTTCAAAGGCTCTTGCAAACATTACGTTAGCAATCGCTTGGGGGGATTTAATCTCTCGCGAGAAGATTTTTATATATTTTATTGAAAATATTGATAAAACTCCGTTTACGTCTTCATTATACATTTTTTTAGTGCATTTAACTCATTGAGAACATAACCATGGTCCCTCTCCTCCCCCATTTCAACATGAAGAGATTCTCCATCTCCTCCCAGGGTATTTTGTTATTTACGAGTGATTTTAACCATTTTCGAGCCTCACCATCCAAATATTGGACAAAGAGTCTCAATAATACATCGTAGGTGTTCCACATTCACGTTATCCGTGAAGGCACACAAATTCTCAATATGCCTCGCGCAGAGTGCTATCTTCCCCCGTGGACACTATATAAGCTAAGGTAGTCTCGAGGTACACGTCATTTAGAGGCCGGGGGAGGCCAATGGAGCATACTTGTTGAGGTGAAAACCATGTACATCCATCTCGAGGAGGTGTGGCAAGTTCTAGATCCGGCTTCATGTTGCGCATGATGTATAACAAATATCCGATGAGTGAAGGAATTGGGAACATCACTCGCTTTGGAGCACCGAAAATTATTTTACTTCCTCGGCCTCTCGAGAGTGATGAGAAGTAAGGAAAGAGGTATCGATCGACCGTGCTTCATCCTTTACCGAAGGATTTGGAAAACAAGAGACTGGAGGATATTCTGCACTGTGCCATGGTTTGGACTAGATATTAGCTTGTTGATATGTGGAGGGGTGTTTCAAGAGAGAAAGGAGGTAGTGTCAGCCCGACCAAGTTGTTTTTCCTTCCATACTCTTCCGAATATGATTTGTCAGATCGGCACAGAGGGGGTTTTCAACTAAGAGGTATCTCGATCGAGTAGGCTCTGTGAAAGCTAGGTTGCTACCGATTTCAACTTGATCGTAGTGGAGTTTCCAAGGTGAGGGCTCAAGTCTCAACCTTCATGATCACCCGATTGAAGGGTGAAACTTATGTCGTATCCCGAAGAAATTTTTCTCTAATCTGCTCCCCGACAACGATGTTGCCAAAAATATGTTGTCACTCCAAGAGACAACTAAGGAGTTGCAAAAGACTAGTGCCTAGGACATCTTAGGAATCATAGATTTAAACTATTCATCTAGAGATTAACTCCGAGTGTATCTTCATTTAGACAAAATGAAATTGTATTTCAAGATAGTCGTAGAAAATTGGTACTAAGCTTTATGCACACTACATCACTCGAAATGGACTCGGGGATGTAAAATCGAGGATGCCTTAACAGCCAAGTAAAGGGCTAATGAGCAGGACTGGGAAGTATAAGGTGGCGTAATTCATAGTAACTAGGAAGAGAAACCCCATGAAAAATGGGCTTATTTTTTCAATAAGAGTCCATCCTTCTGTGGATATGAGGAAAAATTGAATATGGGGTTAATGGAGTGGATAGCCTCATGGTGAGCGATATTAAGGTTGTAATATAATTAACACATGAGTGTCATCTTTCCTCAAAAAGGACGTGTATACAAAAAATCATTTATTAAATTATCTATCACCAACGTTCACATGTGAGACTCTTGAAGAACAAATAGAAAAGTGAAAGAAACTTAAACAAACAAGAGAAAAACACATACATATCGCTCATTATCTCAATTGGAATCCATCCGTAGACAAAGTCAGTGTTATTATATTAACTCCTTCAAAAAACTCTTAGATATCCATTTAGAGCTCAAAACAACATTACATAAAGGCTACGTAGTATGGACCCAAATTTTCCACAAAAAATCCCGAACCTTTGTATACTTGCCTAGTTTACATAGGCTCATGGCCACATATTATCCTAGTGCACAGTATTGTTTCTTGATTGTAGTAAGCATATGTTACTTAATCAAAATGATATATGTTCTAGCTATAGTATGCTATGACCAATGATCTTCAATAGACAATAACAATAACAAGGGTGGAATGATGATTCCACCAACTAAAACATCATAATATAAAATTAAAGTAAAAACAGTAGTAACTATGGCCGCATGTGGGTTGACTCATGAAATCTTCAACTATTGCGGCCTATTGTGTGGCGTGCTGTCTTGAGGTGCGTGTCCGTTCAGGGAGTGAAGAAGAAATTGCAGTGTGAGATGACAGGCACCACTGCCTATGATATGAGTGCACTGAGAGTGCACGTGTTCATAACATATCCGCCATTCAACATTTGCAGTAAGGGCACAGAGCTAAAGAGTCACTAGTAAGGGCGTAGAGCTGGGAGTCAACTTCTTAGAGTCAAGCAGCATGAAGCGAAAGCTCTAGGTGAGCAAGAGAAAACCGCTCGACCTGGTGAGTAGTAGGAATTCTCGGCCCGTTGGATGCCACCAAGGTTTCGTCTTAAGATGGGATGTCTTTTCCAAAGTTGAGTCAAACCGTCTTGAATCTTGGTCATTCGTTTCTCATATGTGGACCCAAGGGAGACGTACGCCTGTGGGGACCTAGCAAGATGGCAACCTTACTTCCACCACCTTATTCCACCATGCTCAAATGCTTCCACTCCTCTCGGCCACTATCCCTAAACATCCAATCGCTTTTACCCATGCCTCCTCCTTGTGTACCATCTTCACAATTTCCATTACTATCCCGTAATGGTCAACCACCCATGCATGCCCAACCTTCAAAGGGGGAGTTCATTGGATGAATCGAATGGGTATCCAATGCGTGATCACTCACATTTTCATTTCCCTCTCGGTGACCTCGCATCCGGCTACACTTTGAAATCAAAGATGCCATTATTCTTATAATTCGCTAAGGTGATGAGCCCTCGCTGATCCTTCACCTCTTTATTATCTCACCTGCATCATTTGTCTATAGATTCCACCAACGAAATATTACCTTGAGGTTTGCTTTAAATCTTTGACCGATCCGTTCGCATCATGAGAATCCCCGGGATTGGCTTCCATTTCTTTTTTTAAAGACGAGATCATATTTTCCTTCTCGCGAGGGCCACTTTTGCTCATCTAACAACCGTCGATGGTTCATGTCTCATCCTCTCGAGGCCTTCAACTTTGTCGTGGAATTGTTTAGGTGTTCCGAGGCATTATGCGGATTTTCGAACTTCGAACTAGGCATACATGACCTGCCTTACGCGTATTGGAGTCATCATTCTCTCGCTTTAGATCCGTTATCTCCTCGTCCTTTTGGAGAAGTATTTCCGTGAGAGCCTCCTTATCTTCTCAACCTCGAGCCAATTCCACTATCTAGATGTGCTCTCGAGTGGGAAATATTTAACTTGCACCGTATCTCTCGTAACTCTAATTATTTCATCCGTAGCAATGCTGCACCCGCGTTAAGATCGCCGTTCGACCCCTATCACAGCTCCTTGTAATCCGTCAACTCACTAGAAAGAGCTTTTTGCATTTTCTATTTCTTCTTCAAAGGTGTTTGACATCTGTTAACTTTCTCTTAGCCTTTTCCAAATGCGAGGGTGTGTTTAAAACCCTGTGCAACATCTCTCAAATAGCCTTGTGTAGGTTTAGATTGTCATCTAATGGGATGGAAGCTAGCTCTAGTATCATTTCCAAGTCCCTATACTTGGAACCCGGAGGAAAAGGATGAGAAGCCGAATGCTGTATTGCGACTATCAACCGATCATTCTCCACATCAAGAGCCGTCAAGAGCATAGTATGGTGTCTCGTCCACAACCGAGCTAACCCTACCAACACGGTCGACTAGTTATTTGCGTTCATCCGTTTTTTCCTTTGTCCAATCCACTCTTAATCTTGTTTCCTTCCGAGGGGGACTTGCCTTTTGGTGACCACCTATGAGTATCCTAAAGGTACTTATGAGGACGTGGAGTCAAAAGATAATTAGAATCATGGCTTTTATTTTCCTTTACTAATTTACTCTTAGGGCTTCCTTTGGGTCGCTCATTGTCCTCCGTGCTTCGAGCCCCACTGCTCTTCATTTTTTGTGGAGGTGACCTTCCCCTTCTTCACCTAAAACCATGTTCCGTTTGACAACTTTCCTAATTCTAGACCTCCGCCACCGTGAACATTATCTCCTCTCTTTCAAAGAATCGGGGATTTGGCTCCATATTTCGAGGCGACGATGAGAGCAATGTGAGGGTGGGGGTGGGGGCGGTGGAACTACACCACCGCGGATTTTTACTTGGGTGCTCATCTTGGTAAAAACAAACCGTAAAATGGAGAAAAAAATGATTGGTCGTGAAACCGATGGGTAAATGGTCCCTTTTTTAGGTAAAAACATGGGTGACAACCGCATGACTACTCGATGGATTGCAAGGCCGCTCGTGAGTTTTGCAATCGGGGAACCGCTCGCTCAAAGCCGCATGTACTTTCTCGAGGCCTTACTAATCACTTAGCTCATTTTAATCCCTTGTTCTTTAGGGGGCGGCCTTAGCTTGTATGTTCACAGCCAACAAAGTTTACACCTCACCTCCTCTTGCGGGGAACCGAAGCACTGTGTTCATATGGGAACAAAAAATAAGGTGGAGCACATAATAAGAATTAGAATCGACTACATGAGATATTGAAACCGATGAAAAATTTGTAATTTGATTCACCGCCCCCGCATTCTTCCGATAAACTAAAAGGACTAGAACTAGAGGAGGTGATTCTTCGCATACATGGAACCACTTGGAGACTAAAGAGTGGGCCATTCGCGAAAGGAAGGTGATCAAAACACCAAATATTTTCACCATATTGCAAACCACAAAGGAGGAATGGAAACATCATCTGGAGGGTCCATGGATAGGATGGTGAAATTGCACAAGATGGTGGATGCTACGCGAGAGGTTGTTTTGCATTACAATACTTTTTTTTCAAAGAAGTCCTAATGTAAGCATCAAGGACCAAGTCGGGGGCATCACATAATATCGTCAAATGTCCAATGAGGAAACAAATAATATGATATATAGTTCGGTCAATTTGGAGGAAATACATCGGACCATGAATTTTTTTTTTCCAAGGATAAAAGTCCCGGCTACGTACAACTAGACGATGGAGTTATTCTCATTTTTATTTGGAATATATTGCAAATAAGACACTACAAGGAAAATACATCAGCAGATTTTTTGAGTGAATTTTTATAAGAATAGCCAAAAATATCCGTTTGTAGCAGAGGTCACTAAAGAAGGTTTCAAGGGTGGAGGTTTTTGTGGATGTTTTTTTGCGATGCGTTTCTAATCATAACACACATTATGTGATTATAAAGCACATCAAAGTACTATCAATGTGGAACACCAAGACACTTTTCTCTTCGCACAAACCGGCCCGATGTGTCTCGCATCCAACGCACCGGCAGCATACTATCAAATGGAACACATAGACAATGTGCTCTCCATACAAACCAACCCAAAGGTATCTTAGTAATCCATTTCATTGTAAAGAAGTGTGGTGTGCCATTGATACAACCACCGACGTCTCATAATCGAGCGCACACAAAAAGGGTTAATTTAAAAAATTAATGCATTGTAAAAATTCATTTTTACTTCTCACATGTGCTATAGATCTCAAGCACCAAAAGAGTTTTTCTTCTCTGAGGGGCCCATTACCTGTACCCATTGCCCACATTGCTTCTATCCATTTCTCACCGGTGGTGAAGTTTGAAATTTCAAAACGGTGGGAAATTCATTTTTAGTATTCCTTAGTAAAGTTGCCTCCTCGACGCGCAAATGTGTAGGTAATCTACTTGTTTCTACCAACTTAACCTTTAGCGGATTAATTTATCATTAAATTCATGTTAAAAATTTAACATTTTTTAATATATATATATATATATATATATATATATATATTAAATTTTATTTTATTTTATTTATTTATTTTTCCGTGTTACGTTCGTTTATCTTCGCTGGTAATCGTTCATGGTGTCGTTTGTAAATTTACAAGTTTCACCGCGAATGATGTTAATGGAAACCGATTCGGTTCCTGCGCACGAGAAAAGCACACCGCTTTAACAACAAAACAGGGTTCATATTCGCTGTCGCCACACCGACCATTTAAATTTTTTAAAATAACACTCTATGTATATTATACAATCGTATCGCGTGCGTCGATTGGTCGTAACGTACTGTGTATTATGTACAACAAAGTATGCATTGCGCTATAAAATCGCCGGGCAAATATTTTGGTAAACGCACCACACAAAATATATTTTCTATTTTCGTGGTGTGTGACGTTTTTTCATGTGCACCGTGGTGGTGCGTGATAAACAGTATGCTCTCGCAGCGTTGCATGACTTTTTTTTGGGTGCAATGAATGTTTTTTTTTTTTTTCCGATAAAAGTTATATATATATATATTTGTAAATACATGTTTTTTTTTTCCGATAAAAGTTATATATATATATATTTGTAAATACATTTTTTTATTTTAATAAAAAAAAATTAAGTTTTATGTATGAGTGTGGTCGTATGTATTTAATATGTGAATCATTCGGAAGAACATCAACGGAGAGAGGAAAGGCAATAACAAGAGCATATGGAGGACCATTATAACATGATACAAATAAGTGAGGCATGAGAGAGAGAGATACTTTTGTACCCTCGCCCTATAATGACACCCACCCATTGGATCTTATGAGGTAGGCCTCCTTAAGTTCTACGAGGAGGCTAGTATCACTGGACAATACAATGGGCTATTAGGACACCATTCAAGGTGGGATGCCCATTGACAAGCTTTCCGAGTCACCCTAGCCACTGCACAAGCCCACTAAGGAGGACATTTATTTTATTACTAACCCGTATAGGAGAGGGTTAGGATTTTCCCCTACTACTGCATGTCCCCGCCTACATGGGCCGGATTTAGTTAGCGTACTCCCGCAGATACATTAGGGAAAATATACTTTCTCTTGCAGATTTTCAGTGTATGGTGGTCGTCTTTACACATTACTTCATTTGGTCTAGAGGAGGTGAGGGTGCCTCTCACTACTAATGACGACTATTGTATACTATACTAGTGATGGGAAGCGTATTAGTTTCCTCTTTATTTTATGTCGATTCTTTTATTCCGTACACCACGACTTGTAATATTTTTTGCCATTTTTTGCAAAGATTTTTTTTATAGAATTAAATAGATGTCATTCTCGTGCACATGGGGAGGAGACTTCCCTTTTTTCTTTAGAGTTATTTTTTGTTTATTTTTTGAGAGGTTTCCGTAGAAGTGGTCTACTTTTTTCCGCCACCCTCGTAGGCCGATGTTACATGTACATATGCGTATGAGGGGCTAGATGATGCCCACGAGAGGCCTCGTTCGACTATCCCACTGTGATATATATTGATGCACCGGAACCGCTAGCCGTTGTTGGGATGATCATTCATGATGGTGTCGTGTCCGTACGTGGGTTTGGGATTGGCTTATGGTGTACCAACATCCTCTTCACATTGGATGAGCCACTGGCTACTAGAGGCAATATTAGTGTTTTGTTTAAATTAATATAGTTTTATTTTATTGTCTTAATTAATTAGAATAAAGTTTATTCTAACATGTTCTTTAACTTGTTTTATTAAATTGTTTAATGAAATTGTCTAATTATTGTTGTGTACTATATATTTTGTAGATATGGGAAAATTCTGTTGGGGGACATGATTCCACTCTACCGTATGATCCCCGTAGACTGCGAAGAGGAGATGGCGCAGGCCGGCAGATTAGGTGATAGACCTCTGGGTGCAAGATACCCATATGCATGCGACGTAGGTGAACATCCGATTCGTGATGGAGTTGGGGACCGACTATGTCGACCCTTGTTGATGAGGGAGTCTTCCTTGCGATGATCAAAGTGATCCATACTGATCGTACACTTATAGAGTCTTCCGGAGGACATGCCCAACGATATGATGAACCTTATGCGTCATATCGTCGTAGCTTCCAAGATACCTGCACCTAAGAGGGATAGGAGCCATGGAGATGGAGCAACTCGATCGATGAACCTCGATCACTAGGGGAATAAACGCTATTCTAGTACTCCACCTCCTCCTCCTTAATCTAGGGCTAGAGAAGAGCGACCAAGATCAAGTCCCGAGAAGGAATCTTTCCGAGCGGTGCACTCAGTCCCCGAGCATACACCGACCGGAAAGCAGCACTTGATCCCGAGCAGCACATCCATCCGACTGCACTATCCATTGAGAAGGTTGCACCATCTCACCGCAGGAACCTCTTAAGCATACACCATCCGATTATCAGTGCACGTCCATCTAATCAACAAGCACCATCATCCCAGAAGGCACCTCCTATTGAGCGGCACCAAAGTTGAGCAAGGTACATCCATCCGACCATGAGGCACCATAACCAAGGGTGCCTCGAGTACTAGTTATAGTATTTATGTAGCACCACCATATATTTGACATTTATATGAAGTTCTATTACAATGCTTGTGTTTTTTTAGATGATCATGATCATGATGATTAGATGATGTTAGCGATTTTGAATGTGTATTTTAGAATATGATGTTATTACGATGGTTATCATGTGATCATGATGTTTATTTTTAATATTAAATCATGATATTTATTAAATATTATGTATTGGTAGTTGTAAATTGTGTAATTGTAATTAAATGTATGTATCATGATTGTAATTGTAATTGTTTGTAAAATTGTAAAATTTCCTTTTGGCTCTAGGTAAAGCAACGCACCGCACCCATCAATCAATCAATTACTCAGACCTAAACTCTGTCCGTGATTCCACTATTCTTTATATACGTAATTACGTCATTCTTTATATATCCAAGGTCAAGTGGAAACTTCGATATAAAATATTCCAAGGGCAAACGACAAGATTTATTATATGTGCCTAAGTTCGCTCTTCTTCTACTTGAGTTGTTGGTGTGGTAGTTGTTGAAGTAGGTAAAAGATATGGTTCCTTCTAATTGTAATTGTAATTGTAATTGTGGCTGCAAATTGTAAAATTGTAATTGTATGTAGAATATTTGTAAAATTGTAATTGTAATTGTATGTATTGTCATGATTCAATTTTATTAAAATTAAAATTGTAAATTGTCATTATAATTGTATGAATTGTGATTGTAATTGTAATTGTGTGTAAAATTGTAATTGTAATTGTATGTAAAACATTTGTAAAATTGTAATTGTAATTTTATTGTGAAAATTTTAAAATTGTAATCGTAATTATATGTATTATCATGATTCAATTTTATTAAAATTGCAAAATTTGTAAAATTGTAAAATTAATTGTCAATTTGAACCATAACTACCATAAGTAAAAATGTATACCATACATATTTTTAAACCAACCTATATCCATCTTAACCTCCCGCATCTATCAAGCACCAAAAGGGATCAAATCTCTGGAGGTGCAAACCACTTTTTTTGAGTGCAAAACTTGAGGAAAGGTTTGGCACCCCGAGAGATTTGATCCTCTCGACGCTTGATAGATCCGCAGTTGTTCTCCTACATCCCATCTATATCTATATATCCCTCCATCTCTCCTTATTTCTCTCTTTATCTCACCCCACCAAACACTACGTCTCTCTCACTCCATATCTCTTAATTTCTTTGTCCCTCCCTCCTTCTCTCCATCTATCTCTTTTTCTCTTCACCTTACATCTATATCTCTATCTCTCTATCTATTTATATCAACCCCAAAACATGCACTCTCTTTCTCCAATCTATCTATCTATCACTCCCTTCCTCCTCTCCCCCCCCCCCCCCCATATCTCTCTCTCTTTTACTCCTTCCCTCCCTCTCTCCCTCGCTTCTATCTCTCTCTCCCTCTTGCTATCCTTTCTCTCTCTCTATCCATATTCCTTATCACTCTCTCTCTCTCTCTCTCCACCTTTCACCCTCTATGTCTTTATTCTTATCTCCCTCTCTCTCCCTCTCCATATCCATCTCTCTTTCCCTACCTCTCTTCACTCTCCCTCTTCCATTATCTCCCACCTCTCTCTCTCTATCTTCACCTTCCAACTTTGTTACCATATTCCTCTCTCTCTCCTTCTCCCCCCCCCCGCTTTTCTCCATATATCCTGCTTTTTCCTCTTTATCTCACCCCCAAACATACACACTCCTCTCCATATCTCCCCATACTCCCCCCTCTCCACTACTCACTCTTTATGTCTTTATTCTTCCCTCTCTCCCTCTCTCCCCATCCAACTCCACATTCATATCCCTCCCTCTCTCCCTCCAACTCCATCTTTCTATCCCTCCATCTCTCCTCCTCTCTTTCAAGTCCCCTTTTCCTTCCCTCTCGCTTTCTTCAACAATCACTCGCCCTCTCTCTCTCTCTCTCTCTATATATATATATATATATGTATATATATATATATTTTCCATTCAATCCTCTCTCTCTCTCTCTCTCCACCCAATCCCTCTCTCTTCCCCATCACTCTATCTCACTCTCAAACTATGTTACTATATCCTCCCTTTCTCCTTCTCTCTCCTTATCTCCCCCTTCGTCTCCATCACTCCTTCTATGTCTCTTTATCTCACTCCATAAACTTACACACTGGCTCTCCATCTTCCTTTGTCAAGATATTACGTATATAAAATCAATAAAATGTAATTTACCAGAGAAAAACTCCTAATCCCCGGATAATGATGTCATGTAAGCACATATGCCACACAATGTAAAACTCCTTCTCGCTTCGATGGGTCTTGATACATCGTATACATTTATCTCATCCCATAATTCATTCAATTAATTTACCAAAGGCCGTAAGTAGACATCCATATTCTTCACTTGTCTTCTACCAGGGACTATGAGAGCCAACATAGGATCTTAATTCATCACGTAAAACCATGGAGGGATATTGTTATTGATCACTTCTACATGCCAAACATAATACTGGGTGTTATGGAGGAAATATGGGTTGACTCCATCTATGGCTATGTCGAGTCGTAGACTTCGTACTTCATTCTTGAATTTTTTCGAGCCATGTATCCTCTATATGCTTCATCTCTATTGGAATTTGTTGGGATTCACATAACTCCCATCTCACTTCGTGTGAAGCACACCATCCTCGCAACATAACTAATTCCTTTTTCAACGAAAATACCTTTGAATCCTTGGGATTATAGGCATGTTCCTCAATACCTTAAAATGAGGACCACGTGATTTACTCCTTATTTTTTTATTATCATACCGCCATGCCGATATTTCAAACATATCTTCTTGTTTGCATATTTTCCTCATATTTCGTACATATTCCCTTTTTTTGTATATTTCTCCTCTATAGAATACACTCATTTGGACATGCATGTAATGATATGTACTCAACACCCAACATTTTCAACAATTTATTTTCCTCTTCAAAGCTACCGGGCAAGACATTATCACTCGAAGAACCTTATCTTTGAATAACCCGTAGTTTTTCATGGAAAAATATTAAATTTACATTGCCAATAATTATTAACATTCATAAAATTGACACCAGAAGGCAGGATTGTGGTGATAATATTTTCAAAATATAAGGGACTTGATGGTCAATCTACTCCCAAAATTTCCGAGAAACATGCATTCGACTAGCCAAAAATTTTCTTTCAAGTTGTACAATAAATTTTTTCCCCAACCTGGTAGACTTGACCGACCGCTGTGCCTCAAAGAGAGGGGTGATGGGAGAAAATATAAGGCTTTCAAAAAAGGTATCAATGATATGAGCATCATCCCCTAGCTAATCATCGTTCGGGAATGCATCTATATACATGACAAGCCGTATCCCTTTAAGTAATCATCCATACCAACATCTATTTGATTACTCATTGTTACCTTGCTATCAACTACTTGTTGTAGCCATTCCTAATCGTAACTGGGCATAGTGGGAATTGAATAGGTGGTTGATTAAACCATTTCCTGTATCATTCCTCTCCAAGTTTTTATCTTAATTCAACCTTCGCAATTTTACATTGTCATGGGGTGCAACGGAAGATGGTAAGTAGGTCGCTCATCATCACTAGAATCCTAATAATTTCAAAAATATATTTGAACATGATTAGTATAAAATCGATGATATCAATTAGTAAGCACCTTAGTGCATGATTAATTGGTTCGACGTTGAAATAATTACATTATACCAAACAATTATTACAATCATTATCCAAGGATTGTGGCTAGAAGATGACATGTTACAATTGGTGTGGTGAAGCGACCGTCCATTTTCATCTACCAACCGCGCTCACGCATGCTACCCCGATAAGAGCTTTCGATGTTTTGGAACTGCTTGAATATTTTTCGTTGTACCGAACTCGATTCTAAATCTGCATGAACCTGAAAATTTGTATACATTAATTCTATTCACCGATTGACATGGATAAAAATAAATAAATTCAATTAGATAATGAAAATAAATAAAATTTGAAGTAATTATGTCCGGAGATGGATAGGGAGAACTCCGCAATGGACTTTGAGAAATATTATGAAACCAGCCGGATTTTGAAGAATTATCCATTTGATATAATTATGATATTTTCTCCCTTCATTTGAGCAAAATCAACAATAAATTTTGGTGTACATACCTAAAAATAATTTCGTTGCCTTAAAAAGGAGTTATTGTTACTCTGCTAATGTACTACTAATCCACACCAATGTGGTTTTATTACCATACGCACCAATGATGTTAGCTAAACACACCAAATATAGGGAAAAAAGCACAACTTTATTTTTTTTGAAGTGAAAAAAGGCGGTAAACTCGAAAAATGAGCCGTAAATGATTTTTATAAATCTAATTTCATAAAAAAAATTCTTTTAAATAGTAAAAGATATTCATTGTTTCATTATTTTTGCAAAATTTTCTTGTGTGAGGGATTTGCATGAGAGATATATTTGAGCAAGAGAGCACGAGAGCACTGTGGAGCAACAAAATACTTTCGAACAACAACACTATTCGCAGTTTTAGAATTTGAAACATCTCATGATTCACACAAAACCTTGTAGTATTGTAAAATAGTTAAATTTACTATAATAATTGTTTTTTCTACAATTTATGTTAGATTTAATACATCCATAGTAAAAATTTTAAATTTTACTATGATTTTTACTAAAAAAATCATTTACAATCTCTATTCATATTTACATTTAATTAAAATTCCAAAAAAAAAACAAAAATCCATTCTTACGTTAAACCCTTGCTTCTTCGTTTATGTGACTTCACAATTAGGCTTTTCATTTTATATATATATATATATATATATATATATATATATATATATATATATATATATATATATATATATATAGGCGTATGGCATCTAACTCCGCGGAACCATTTGCATAGTCGCATCCCACCTTGTCGGCCCTTGCACGATTTTTTTAAAAACAACCTTGTTAATCAAGATGCATTGTTTGTAATAAAATAATCGGTTCGCGATTGTAGTATAGTGCGCACCGGCGTGTATTGGACAATTTTTTTTTTTTTTATTAATTTATGTTTACAGCACCTGTTCGATATTACAACACACACTCTGGGTCTCCTATCGACAAAGAGCATTGTACTAAGTGTTTCTACCGTATCGACGATGCATTTATAAGAACTTATTGCACCATTTTCGGTGTGTAAATTGTGAAATTCGCATCGAGTGTCTAATTTAGATAGATGCACCGTTTTCTTGATATTTTTTTTTTTTACCTCGAAAGTATGTGATTTATTTATAAAAATATATTAATGAATGGTACAAGTTTTATATTGATAAAGAAATGACTCGTACAAGAGTTCAAATAACAAAAATATTGATAACACATCCAAAAAGAAAAAGGCAAGATATTTGTAAATTTTTTACAAAAATTATTATTTTTGAACTATATGCAAGTTTAACTAATATGTATTGTTTAGTGTGTATCACGCAGCCACAAAAATGACGAAGCTCAATAAGATTCTTCTCGATATAAGACCGTAAGAGTGTAAAATCTTGATGGAAAAATTGTGTATGGACGAATCAAAGTGAATGAAAAATAACATTGATCCAACATGAGTTTATGAAGAGGTTTTTGGATTTTCTGATAAAGGTCGCAGAACATTTGTCGACATTTTGAATCCCAATCTGGGATCCATCTTTAGACAAGAATTAATGAGTTTCTTTTTTGAATTTTCATTAATAACATACTTTAAAATATTAGATAACGTGTTTCAAAAATCTATTAATTCATATATGTTTAATTTTCTATGGGGACCAACATCGAAGAAAAGGAATGTTGTTCTAAGAAAAAAATAGAACATGCAAATGAAAATGAATTGCTCCTTAGCTCATCCTGGGGTGGTGGCCGGAGTTTAATGAAAGGGGGGAAAACTTTTACAAAACTTTGAGGGATCTAGTGGAATGAATGTATAGACATTTTTTTCCACTTACAATACAGAAATCAATCCAATGATTCCAAGAACCAAATTTTATTTAAACTATAGGAAGAGTTTCAAAGGAATGGTCAATGAGACATGTTAAACTTAATAACAAAAATGTACAACAACATAAAAGAAGGATTGAAAAGTAATATTCCTTTAAATGTTTTTTCTAGAATTATATGTATATATTACTACAAAGCAATCATTTATAAATATCACTTTGTTATATTTAGTTTTCATATATCAATATAAAAATTAAATAGTTTATCGTCATGTTACTTTTTCTTGAAGATTATGAATATCTCAAAAGATGAACGAGATGATATCGTAAAATATGCCGTAGGACCGTCCAAAAAGGTGTACAAGGAGATGGTCAAAGAAATGGAGATAATTGCATCGCACCAAGAGCCATATCAACAACAACGTGCTTCAAATGTAATATGTAATCATTGAATTTTTTTGATTAGGTGCAAAAAATAGTCATCCAAAAGATTAAATATAATTTTCATATTTTCGGTCAAGAAAAGAAAATATGGTTCCATTCAAAGACATAAAATAGGATGACAAGGAAGAAATGGTTGATATCTATGTTTATGAGTAATTGTTACAATAATTTAACATTAAATATCAATTTTCAAGTATTTTCGTCGAAAAGAAAAGAAAATGGAATCCATTCAACACATAAAATAGGACGACAAGGAAGAAATGGTTGATATCTATGTTTATGAGTAATTGTTACTCTCTTATAACAACTTAACTAGATTTAATTTTTGTATATTTTAAGTTGTTTTACAACAAACATCATTCAATGTATTCAAACATGTGCTAACATACAAAGAAGAACCATCATAAGAATTGATTGGAGATTGGGTTAATATGGGTTGTCGTATATGTTTGGGCATATCGTAAATTAATTGTGGAATTTGTAAGTATCTATCTTGTTTTACTTAGCTCCATCTATAATTAATAGAACAAAGTATGGAACTGCGCCAACAAATGAATTGTTGAAAGATGGCATGAATGGTTTCCTGAAAGATTGTGTATACTACTTAGGTCAATTGTTGCTATATACATTTTCGATTTACATTGATGTAGATATTATTTAATATTGCAATTTTCACTATTCTCACTCAATGTATATACACTCATTACACTTTATTTTTATGTTTGTATATGGAACTTGAAGAAGAATAAAAATCAACACAATGAACAAAACAAATTCTCCAAATAATACAAGTCATGGAAGTAGTCTTGATCAAAGGATGCGTAGTTCCAATGAAGAATGATGATCAATATGTTTGATATCAAAGCAAGGCATTGTATTTTTTGAAATATTTGTCTTTGAAATCGACATTTTGTTTAATGTAATGGACAAAAGGTCTCAATTGAAAGAGAAAGGGATACCAATAACCATCCTACTTTTTATGAAAAAGTGTTTTTATTCATATATATATAATAAAATATGTTTTAATTTATTCTATTGCATTCTCCATCGTCACCGTGAAATGTTACACCACCGATCAAATATATGGATGATTAAATATTATAATGAAGAGATGTGAAATCTCATGATATTATATAACAATTATCCAAACATCACATTCAAATGCACTAATAAAAATTTAATTGATATGAATATTGCTATAAGATATGTGTAGACTTTTGATGAATAATGAATTTTAAAAATCACAATACCGCACCATCACAAAGCCGATGTTTCTAAAAATAGAAAATCAACACCGGTGCGTGTATGATACTACGCACCCGCCGTATTTCTTGTTGGACCTACATGTATATTCTAAAACAGAATACTAATACCAATTATAACGCCCGTGCGCTTATCGACCACTACGACTCGGGGATAAAGTACTGCACCGATTTAGTTTGCCTTTAATGCGCCGGCATTTTTATAACTTAACGGCCCGGCATTTTAACACATTAACAGCCTGGGTGCGTTTTTACACCTTAATGGCGTTGATGCATGCAATCTTCTACCTGGCCCAATGCGTATTTGTGGGTGACACACACCGTGATGTTGCTAAACGCCCTAAGGCTTCAAATTTATTTTCCATCCCGCACTTGGCATGTTTACAAAGACGTTGCATAAGCAAGTTAAAAAACACACCTTTCCGCTTCACACATGATGCACACACCTGATGAGAAAAACATCCGTAAAAACTTCCGACCGCCTAGTTTTTTTTAGTTGTGTTGAAGTTTTGTTAGAAGCTCTATCAAAACCTCCGTTACCAAAAATGGATGTTGTAGAATTTTTTTTTCGATAATTTTGGCCAATTTTATAACACTAAAACCTCCTTTATAACTTCGTAGAGGGTATTTTCCTTGCATTGGGATCTCCTGCATGGTGGAATAGATAAGTCAAATGGGATGCATTTCTCGGATCAATAACTTGACTTTTATCGCTCGACTCGAAAATTTTGACACTTAATATTTCCCCGGATTATAGGCCCATTTCATTGTGTAACAACTTGTATAAAAAAATCACTTTCTAAGATTATCACAGTAGCGCATAAAAGGGTCCCTCTCGATTCACATTAGCCGGAGAAATCAAGTTTTCACATATCAAAGTTGATATACGATATCATACATTGCGATAGAGACTATAAATTCGATCCATACCAATGAAGATAGACCCATCGATGAAGATAGACTTATTCAAGGCATACGACTTCCGGACCGGGCATTTATGAGACTTACATTGATGAATATTGACTTTCAAATCCCATCATCGAATGGATTATGGCATGTGTCACCGTGCACAATATGTTGTTCTAATAAATGAATACCTCCGCAAACTTTTTTGTGTGGGGAGGGGATTCTCACAAGGGTGATCTTTATCCCCACTTTATTCACTTTCGTGATGGATTGTTTAAGCAACAAGAACAAAGAGCGACAACCACAGAGGGTTATTAGAAGGAGTTCGTATTTTCATTGGCATATCGTATCACACAACTTATTCACGATGATATTTTGGTTTTGGCATGTTGTCCAGACATCTGGAGAAATTTCCACAACATCTTGGTCCATTTCGTAAAATGCAACAAAGATTGATGGAAAATGACCTGAAGTCATACATCCTATACTCAACAAGGGATATGGGGGGATGTTATACCATTTTTTGGTCATCTAACCTATTATCATTAGATGGACCTACACACTATGTAAGACCAATTTTACCCTAAGTAAAATTACTTTCACTATGTGAAATAACTTAGTAAAACACCTTTATTAAGTTGTTTATGGTCCAAACAAAAGAAACTCCAAAAGGAAATAATAAAAATCCATATTTGTTTATATTTCCTCAAGGAATAATTAGTTAAACATCAATTTAATTATTGTTCCTAGTCATATTTAACCCAAAACAAGGAAATCAATTAAATCAACTTTATTTATTTGATTATTTCTGCTGAATAAGTTATTTAACTTTATTTAAATAATATTCTACTAAATTTGACTAAATCATTTATAAATAATTAAATAAATCATTATTTATTTAATTATATTTCCACCATTTCTTAAAATAATAAATAAATCATTTATTTATTTATTATTTATAAATAAAGGATTTGACCCAAGTCAAAATCCTTTTCCCTCCAACAACATAATAAAATATTCCTAAAAGGTGGTTCTAGAAGTTGGTTAATATTATTTTATTCATACACCAAGTTCTAGACTACCCCAATATTTTGTTATAAATAGAAGGGTTTTACCATTCATTTGTCACCTTTTCACTGCATTAGATCACTGATCTATACTGGCCCCACTTTGAGCCATTATCATTGTCACATTTTCCATCATTTGCTTTGTGAGCTCCTTGAGTTCTATGTTTGTCTAGGTTTTCTACACCAACAAGAGAGAGAATTTTTAGATCTAAAATGTTGAGGACTTTTAAGAACCCATCCCATTGAGGAGAATCGAAACACCTTTCTTGTTTTCCTCCCTCAAGTGCCCCTTTAATACAACAATTCTTTCAAATATATCGTTCTTGTCTTATCTATTGATGCATGGAGAAACATTTTATTTTCAATCGTTTAATGTCTTTTATGCATAGATCCTAGATTTGTGCACTTATTTGGATCAACTAACCGCATTTAAAAGATATCGTTGCACCATAATTGATGTTGTGGCTATTTGTTATGCATACCTAAAGTGGTATTTTTCCGACGAAAGATTCATACTAACAATTGGCGACTACACACGGTTTTCTTTTGCGACTCGTCATTTTATCATTCCCTTTATTATCCAAATTATTTCGTACCCTAGGGTTTTTCTTCGGCTTTTTATTTTTCCTATTTTTAAGGTGTTTTTCACCTCTAAAACCATAAACATTAAAATTTCTAACTTCCGCGTGTTTCCGGCCCTATTGCGCAGTGACAGACATTACCGTACCGAGACGACAATCCTTTTTCTCGAAATCACGTCAAGAGACCCGCATCTCCGTTAGGCAAGTTGCACCCCACGACCCCAAAACCTACGACCGGACTCGGAGGATGCACTTTTCGCTAAAAATCACACCCGAACCGAAAACAAGCTCTAACCTCGCGACTCCACACTTTTTCTCGCACTTTTCCAACAATTTCTTTGCCTATGTCCGAAGCTTCCGTCGTGGTTTTTCCGGCCTCCGTCTCCGCCCGTTTAGACTCGTCGAACCGTTCTACTTAACTATGAATCTAACCCCTTATGGTTTTAGTACCTTCCACCTTTTTGTGGAAGAGTTTTAGATGTTTCGTACATCCGAATTTTCGCAGTTTTAGCCTTCTTCTTTCAGATCTGGTACCTCATTTTTAGATCCTCTAGATCAGCTCTTCCCTTTCAAATCACCTCATAGTTTTGTTTGGGTTTACCTCTAGGGTCACCTCCTCGCCCCTTCTACCTTTAGCCGATTTTCCCTTGTTGCGCAACCTTGCCTCTACCTCTTTTCTATTTTCTCGCACCTCTTTTCCGCAGATTTCTCCTTTAGATCCCCGTCCCTCCCGACCTTAGATCTATTGGCCTCTTTTTAGTGTGTTTTGATTAGATTTTTTCCCCCTTTTTAGACTAGTTTTGAGAGACTCGCCTTCTTGGGTTAGATTGATGCATTGTTAGTCACACTCTTTCTCGTTATTTCAGCCTTATTTACCGTTCTCTCGCAAATTTATTTTCAATTACGCAACACACTTTTTATTTTACTCTCAAAACGTCCGGGTTTAAAAATTAAAATTAACACACGCCACACACTGACTCCTAAGTGAAGAAGAGCCCGGTTAACACCGGTCAGAAAAAGACTTTAAAATCAATTTCCAATCGCACCTCTCTACCTCTGTTTCAACATTGACTCTCACTTCTGATTGTGCACTCCCTCGCCCTGTCATTTTTCTTCTCGTCACTGTGCCTCCAAGGCGTTTATCCCGGTGAGACTTCTTTGCCTTCACCCCCGCTCGGTTGGTCAACTTACTCTCCCCGCCGTCATCGAGTTAGTCCTCCCCCGAGTCCGCACTCCCGACTCTTCTTCCTCGATTGTTCGGGTTCTCTCCCCTACCGTTCTCCCCCATTATCTTCACCATGTTCAGGTTCGGACCCAATGCTAGCAACCCTTGGCCCTACCACCGGGTCTCAAGCATTAGCGGAACCACCACTAGAACTACCTCGACCGTCCCTTTGCTCCCTTATATGGGCTTGGCCCGCCCCCGATTTCAACCGCCGATCAACGATCCTATCCACCACGATGTGAGTTGGCCTACCATGCCAACCAAGCTCCCCCTCCGACATTCCCAAGTTCGAAGGCCTTACTAGTGAAGATCCCTCCAACCATATCCGATCTTTTCCACATGTGGTGTTCATCCAACTTACCATCGATGATTCCATCCGTCTTAGATTGTTCCAACGCACGCTTACCGACGGCTTCTAAAATGGTATGTTGATCAAACCGCCTTCTTCCCATACCACCTTGCGACCATTGCCCAAGCTTTCTTATTTTTTTATTTCTAGCCCTCTCCGACATGACACCGGTACAGTAACCTTGACTTCTTTCCATCAATCTCTTCGACCGCCTTCTCGCTCATGTCCAGAATGCGTAGAAGACGAGCTTATGTCGAAGCTCCCACCTTTTAAGATCGGGTCTATATGGAATGGTTCTTCGTCTTCTGACTGCCATCGGTAAATATGTCGCATCCCGGCTTCCCTCAAACCAAAGAAGTCGCCGCTCAAATAGCCTTGAAATATGACCTCATCTATGCTCAAATCGTTATGTTTATACCGTCCTTCCCCGACCTCCCCAAACCCGGGTGGCGCCAATACCCCTCGGGGGCATCTCACTCCGTCGACTAGTATCATCGGAACTCTTTCACATACCTACGCTCAACCTCCCAAGGGCCATGGTTTCTCCAGGAGGGGCCAAAGACTCGTGCGCACTTTCCCCTCCGTAGCATGTATCCAGGATACGGCATGCCTTCTCCTTTTGTCCACCCTCTTGCTTACCTCAATGTTTCCCCATCCCAACCCTTATCCTTACCCACAACCTTGGTGTCCTAGCCTCAAGATTTTTGACCTCCAACTCCCCTTGCCTTCTCAACCTCGCAACAGAAATACTACCCCTCCGTGGCAAGTATTTTCACAACAAGGCGTGACTAATCCTCCTTCTTCTCAAAGAAAGCGGAAAGGCAATCAAAATAAATCGCCCCCTCGGTAAATGATCCAATCCTCCAAGTATTGATTCTAACACTACTAACCGGCCTGCTGTGGTTCTCACCAAGTCGACAGCTTCTTCGCACCAATAAGCCTTGTTCGTGTTGCTGTTTATGGTCATTACACTCACAATTGTCCCCTATTACTACGATGCGGAAAATGTGGGAGCCTCAAAGAGCATTGCGGGACAACATACCTCCTACCGTCCCCCCCCAATGCGGCTACTTCTCAACCAGCCGTGTTTATCGATCCTTTCCCTCACAACAAGGGTTCGTGGCTACTCAACCACCCTCATGCCCCGTAACCACTCAACCTTCCCTTCTAGTTCCTCCGATTACTAGATTCTCAAGATGAACCTCGACACACCTTTTCCCGTCAACCTTAACCTCAAACTCGTCCCCGCCGCACTCCTGCGTTCCCACTCCGTCCGTCCCCCGAGTCCCCATCTCTAGGTCCTACAAAGCCTCTTTCGACATTTAATGGTCCTCGTTAGTGGTCCCTCAACCCAAAGTTGAGATTCATACCAAGGTTTCTAAGGGCCCATTACGCCGAAATGATGCTTCGGGGTCGACGCTTCATTCATATAGCATAGTAGATGATTTGGCACAGTTGTCCTCGCTTCCATTTCCACACTAGAACTCCTCCAAAGATTTTCCTTCATAATAATGAAAATTGCAATATTAAATAACATACATCAATGTAAATCGAAAATAAAATGACGTACCAATGCAACAATTGACTCATAAACTAATACAAATTCTTTCAAAACCATGTAACATGCCATCTTTCAAGATTTGATCTGTTGGCGCAGTACCATACTTTATTTCCTGCAAGTTTTATATCCCATAACGAATCATATATTTAATATAAAAGATTTATTTTTTCTATTAATTATAGACGAAGCTAGGTAAAACAAGATCGATAGATGCTTAAAAATTCCACAATTAAGTTCTGATATGCCAACATATTCTCACAACCCATATTTAACCCAATTTCAATCAATTCCTCTGATGGTTCTTCTTTGTATGTTAGCACCTGTTTGAAGGCATTCAATGATGATTTTTTTAAAACAACTTAAAAAATACAAAAATGAAATCTAGTTAAGTTTTTATAAGGAAGCAACAATTACTCACAAATTTAGATATCAATCATTTTCTTCCTTGTTGTCCTGTTTTATGTGTTGAATGGGTTCCATTTTCTTTTCTTTTTTGCAAGAAAATACTTAATTAATGTTTAATGCTAAATTGTTTATTTATTGTACCTAATGATCAAAAAATTCAATGAATACATATTACATTTGAAGCATGTTATTTTTGAGATGGCTCCTCCCGCGATGCAATTTTCTCCATTTCTTTGACCATCTCCTTGTACACCATTTTGGACATTCCTACTAGCATATTTTTGTTATTAGCTCGTTCATATTTTGAGATTTTCACAACCTTCCTGAGAATGTAACATGAAAATAAACTATTTAATTTTTATATTGATATATGAAAAGTAAGTATAACAAAAGTGATATTTATAAATAATTCTAGACAAACATCTAAAGGAATATTACTTTTTCATTCCTTCTTTTTTGTTGTTGTACGTTTTTGCTATTAAAAGTCTGACATGTCTCATTGACAAATTCTCTGGAAACTCTTCCTGTATTTTAGATAAAATTTGGATTGGTTTTTACATTGTAAGTAGAAATAACGTCTATACATTCATTCCACTAGATCCCTCAAACTTTTGTAAAAGTTTTCCCCCCTTTCGTTAACCTCCAGCACCACTCCAGATGAGCTAAGGAGCAATTAATTTTCATTTGCATGTTGTATTTTTTTTCTTTTCTTAGAACAACATTCATTTTCTGAGTTGTTGGTCCCTGTAGAACATTAAACAGATTTGAATTAATAGACTGTTTCACACATGTTATCTAATAATTTTAATTATATTATTAATGAAAAATAAAAAAAGAAACTCATATTAGATCGATAGTATTTTTTCATTCACCTGATTCATCATTTTGCAATTTTTCCATCAATCTTTTACGCTCTTCTGGTCCTAGATCAAAAATAATCTTATTGAGCTTCGTCATTTTGTGGCTCTGCATGATACACAATAAACAATACATATTAGTTAAACTTACATATAGTTCAAAAATAATATTTTTTGTAAAAATTTACAAAGAACTTGTCTTTTTTTCTTTTCTTGATGTGTTATCAGTATTTTTGTTACTTGATCTCTTGTCAGTCATTTCTTTATCAATCTCAAACCTGTAACATATCATTCATTAATATATTTATAAATAAATTGTCAAATTTTCAAAAAAAAAATCTCAAGTCACTGGTGCGCCATTCATGGTGTATGCGTCGACGCCGGTGCGTGGCTGTCTTCCAAATGCATTGCACAAATAGTATAATAGACCATACGGTGCTCTATGTCAACAAGGAGCACCGGTGCGTTACGTGTCAATCACCGCATCAATTAACCATGATAAAATAATAAAAATCATCGAGTGTTAATTTTTGTAGCATAAACCGGTGCCATATTTTACATATGGGGCACCGATAAAAAAATATTGTTTACTAATTTTTTATCACATTACTTATGCGGTGCGATTGGACAATACAGAGCACCGGTGAGCTATTATACGCAAGGCGCACCGATAAAAAAAAACTGTTTTTTTTTAAATTCATGCAAGGGCCCACATGGATTGGGTTCCGACTATGCTAATCGTCCCATCAGTTGGATGTCTTAGGTCTATATTTAGCAATACAAACCCTATAAATCTAAATTGAAAAGCCCTAATTCTAAAATCACAGAAAGAGGGAGAAGAAAGTGCAAAAACAAAAAAAATGTAAGGTTTGTATTTTCTAAAAGTTTTTTTCTTTTTTCGAAATAGAACGTTCACGGTGCGCCATAATGAAATAGCGCACTGGCTGCATAATTTACAAATGGCGCACTGACATAATTTTTTGATCAGTACATGCACGGTGCACTGGGATAATAGAGCGCACTGGTGCGCTCAGGTACACAGGGTGCACTGACAATTTTTTTTTTTTAAATTACGCAAGGGTCGACATGGATTGGGATCCGACCATGCAGGTCCTCCCATGGGTTGGATGTCTTAGGATTATATTTAGCAATAAAAACCCCATAAATATAAATTGAAAAGCCCTAATTCTGAAATCACAGAAAGAGGGAGAAGAAAGGGCAGAAACAAAAAAAATTAGGGTTTGTTTCTAAAATGGTTTTTTGGTAAACAACACGTTTCCGGTGCGCCATAATGAAATAGGGCACCAATGTCGTATGTTAAATATAGCGCACTGATAAAAACATTTTTTATTTTTTTATTTTTTATCACTGTACTTTCGCGGTGCGCTGGTATAACAGAGCGGCGCTATGTTATGCAAGGCGCACCGAGCAAAAAAAATATGTTTTTTTTTTTTAGATTGACGCAATGGCCAACATGGATTGGGATCCGACTATGCAATTCATCCCATGGGTTGGATGTCTTATGACTATACAAACCCTACAAATCTAAATTGAAAAGCCCTAATTCAGAAACAAAAAGAATCTAGGATTTTGTTTCTAAAAAGGGATTTTTTTTATTTTTTATTTTTTGTTTCTGAAAACTGCATAAAAGGTAAAAAAAACTGCAGAAAAAAAGTAAAAAAAACAATAAAATTTGATTTTGTTATTTTACTTCATAAAAAAACTACAGAAAAAAGTTTAAAAAAAAATAGAATTTGATTTTTTCTTTTACTACATAAAAAAAAAACTGCAGAAAAAAAGTACAAAAAAACAAGAAACTTTACTCACATTGTTTGAAATTCTATGGTACAAGGTTTGAATCGCCAGAGGTTTGAAATTTTGATTGTCTTAATACTTCTGTTCAAACGTATTTCCCTGCTCCACAGTGCTCTCGTGCTCTGTTTGCTCCAGGTATGTATCCTGCAAATCTCTGGTTGAAGTTTTTTGCAAAAATAGTGAAATAATGAAAAGTGTTTAGTATTTAAAGAAATGTTTTATGAAATTAGATTTTCGAAAATATTTTGCCGCCCATTTTTCAATTTACTATTATATTTTCACTTCAAGAAAATAGGGTTGCTTTTTTTTTATTTGTGGTTATTCGTTTATTTGTGCGTCTTTTAATCAAACCGCACCGGGGTGTCTGGTTATAAAATGACACCGATGCACAATACTAAAAACGCACTAGTGCGGTTATCTGTAAATTACTAACCAAAATTGCATTTAGGTTTGTGCACTAAAATTTCTTGTTGTTTTTCTCAAATGCAGGGAGAAAATATCATATATTATAAGGAATGGAAAATTCTTCAAAATCCAGCTCGTTCCATAATATTTCTCAAATTCCATTGCGGAGTTCTCCCTGTCCATCTGGAGACGTAATATTTACCTTCAGATTTGTTTTATTTTTTCACTATCTAATTGAATTTATGTTTTTTATCCATGTAGTCAGTCATGCACAACTAAATTAAATTTATAATGTATAAAAATTTGCAGGTTCATGCAAATTCAACATTGAGCTCAGATGCACAAAATATTCAAACTACTCCAAAACGTCGGAAGTTCTTATCAGGAGCTGCATACCGCAAGGCGCATTTGGTAGATGAAAATGGACAACCGCTTCACCCTGCCAATAGTAACAATATTATATCTTCTAGCCACAATCCCGGGACAATGATGGTAATTATAATTATAATTTTTTGGTATATATATTGATTAATATGTAGTTATTTCAATGCCAAACCAATTTATAATCATGCAATATTGTCAACGTGGTTACTAATTGATATCATATATTTTGTATTAATCATGTTAATTTTTTATTTTTTTAATTATTAGGATTCTAGTGATGATGACTGAACTACCTACCATCTTCCATTGCACCCCACAACAATGTCAAATCGAGAAAAGACTAAATTAAGAGAAAAAATCAGAGAGGAACGATACCAAGAATGGTTGAATCAACCATCAATTCAATTCCCGCTACGTCTAGATTCACCAATTAGGAATGATTACAGCAATAGTAGTTCTTCAAAAGCTGGCAATGGAGGCAATCAAATAGAGGTTGGTATGGATGATTACTTAAGGGATACAATTTCCATGGAGACAATGTTGTTAGATGCATTCCAAAATGATGATCAGCTAGGGGATGATGCTCATATCGCTGGCACCTTTTCGAAAGCCTTAAATTTGCTTCCACCACCCCTCTCTTTGGACCTAGCGGTTAGTCAAAGTATACCCAATTGGGACAATGATGTTACTGTACAACTTGAAAGAAAATTTTGGCTTCTCGAATTCATGTTTCTCAGAAATTTTGAGGTAAGTTACCATAATTACTCCCCTTATATAAATTTGAAATATAATCAGTACACTGCAATGAACATTACAAATGGTAAATTTTATGAACGTTAATAATTGTATTGACATTAATGTACATTTATTAATATATTTTTCCATGATCACCAACTATAGGTTATTCAAAGATAAGGTTCTTCCAAGTGATAATGTCTTTCCCGGTAGCTGCGAAGAGGCAAAGAAATTGTTGAAAATGTTGGGTTTTGAGTACATATCATATCATGCATGTCCAAATGATTGTATTCTATACAAAGGAGAATATGCAAACAAAGAGATGTGTCTGAAATGTGGGCATGACAAGTATGATAAATAAAAAAATAAGGGTAAATCACGTACTGGTCCTCCTTTTAAGATATTGAGGCACATGCCTATAATCCCAAGGATTCAAAGGCTCTTTCGTTGCAAAGAATTAGCTATGTTGTAGGGATAGCATCCCTCACAAAAAATTGAGTTGGGAGTTATGCGGATCCCAACTGATTCAATAGCCATGAAGCATATAGAGGATACATTGCCCGAAAAATGCAAGGATGAAGTACGAATTTTTCGACTCAGCATAGCCATGGATGGCGTCAACCCATATTCCCCCCAGAACACCAACTATTATGTTTGGCCTGTAGTAGTGATCAATAACAATATCCCCCCACGGTTGTCCATGAAGAATGAACATCTTATGTTGGCTCTCATAATCCCTGGTAGAAGACAAGTGAAGAATATGGATGTCTACTTACACCCACTAGTAGATGAATTGAAGGAATTATGGGATGGGATAAATGTATACAATGTATCAAGACCCATCGCAGCACAGAGGAGTTTTACGTTGTATGGCATATATGCTTACATGACACATGATTATCCAGGCTTAGGAGTTTGCTCTGGTAAATTACATGTTTAATTTATTGATTTGTTTATATATGTAACAATATTCTTTCACATAATAGTTATTTAATTCATTGTAATATTTGTTTTGATCTTCCTGATATTCTTTAACGTGCCATGCATATTAATTAATGTATAAAAATATAATGTCGCAGGTCTTGTAACAAAATGGTATTTTGGATGTAAATGTTGTGGACCTTCTCTGAAAGCTAGATGGTCCAAGGACCTACGAAAGCCAGTTTATGATTGCTCCAGGGTATTCCTACCAGAAGAACACCCTTATAGAAGAGTAGCATCCGCTTTCAATGGTAAATGATAGAGAACCCAAAGGCCCCCAATAATGACACCATCTGAATGGCTTAGAGCATATGAGAGAGAGAAGGAGAAGGAGTTCATAGAGATGTTCGATTCAAATGGGGAGCCCATGTTCGATGATCCAGATTTCTTCGACACCTATGTTGAGAAATTTCCCATTGGGATGAAAAGGAAATCTATCTGTTATGACCTCCCATATTGGGAGCATCTTAAGATTGCCCACTTATTAGATCCCATGCATATATTTAAAAATGTTTCATCTTCTTTATGGAGGCACATATCATTGAAACAAAGTGACACATTGGCTGTTAGGAAAGATCTTAATACTTCAAAAACTAAAAAGAAACATTGGCCAAGATGATTAGAAAGTACGGGATCAGAGGCAGGCACTGGTCCCTCTAATTCATGGTTTTTCAAAGAAGGTGATGTCCCATGGATTTAAAAAAAAGATGATATATCTTTGGCAAAGGAAGTTATAATGGATGTGAGGGTTCAAACTTCATATGGGTCTTCACTACGGCGCTACTTCACCATGGATGACCATTTGTCGGGGTTGAAATCGCATGACCATTTGAATCTTCTAAGAGTATGTATAATGTCAAAAGCATGATTTTATAATTTTTTATATTCATAAAACATAACTAATTTTTTATATTATTGCACATGTTTATAACTTTGCAGTGTCATTATCATTTTTTCGTGCATGGATGTGTGAAACATGAATTCCCTGAAGACCTAGGACGTGCCATATCTAAATTATCTACATTGGTACGTTGGATCATGTCAAAGGAGATTCATGTGGCTAGCATTCCATGGTCGCGTCAAGAGATAGTTGAGATTGTTTGTATGTTTGAGAAGGAATTGCCAACGAGTTTCATGGACTTACAGGTTCATCTTCTAATCCACCTGGTAGATGAGGTTGAATTAGTTGGGGTTGTTTCTTGTCGTTGAATGTTCTTCTTATAGAGGTACATGAAGAAATTGAAAGGTTTTGTTCGACAAAGGGAAAAATCCGAGGGGTCTATGGCAGAGGGGTACACATTGTATGAGTCTTTCTATTATGCCAGTGAGTACAGCAAGCAGATCAATAACAGACCAGGTGCGATGATTTGGGACGATGAAATGGATGAAGAAAAAAGATAAGGAGAGTTGCTCCAAACGAGTGGAAAAAAGTGCTTGATAAAGAGTAAGCGACTTATAATTTTTCAAATTTACAAAAAGTAATTAATATTCATGTTGAACTTCGATATAATGTATATTTTGATCTCTAAGTACTATATAATGTTGGTTTGATTTCATCAGCAAATGCATAAATTGAAGCAATCAATAAATTCGTTCTTTACAATTCTGAAGCGACACAACCGTGGGTCGCATTGTACGAACAAAACAGGATGAAATGGGATAATGACAGGAAATAATTTAGACATTTGAATGGTATAAGTGTGCCTTATCCTAATCACTTAAAAGAAAATATGCCAAAAATATGTCCCAACAGTGGGGTTGCTGACCAAGTCAGACAGAAATACGGTGCTACCAGTCGTTATCCGCGTGCCGAAGAGGATGCGCTAAACATAGGGATTGGGTGCAGTAACTCGGTAATAATATTTTTAATTTATATGTAAATTTTAAACTTAGATTAAGACAACTACATTTCATATTTTAACTGTTGGATTATTATTTATAAGACACATGACACTATGATTTTTTAAACTTTTTTATAATAGGTGCATTTGTTCCCATCTATGTGGGCATCTAGACACCATTTTCGCACAGAAAATCCTGATGCTGGAAACATCACACAAGACTGTGGAGTGGAAGTCAATTTCGATCAATCTAGTAGATCTAGCCACCATGATCAAAACCTAGTACGAGGGACGTTAGGTTACATCAGAAAGATACAAGAGATCATTGAAGTGGATTTTTCTTCTTTCCAATGTGTTATTTTTAGGTGCAAGTGGTGGGACAGCTTTGATCGGAATAATGTAAAGGAAGATTGCGATAGTAGGCTGATATGTATCAACTCTAAAAATATGTCGGATGAAACTAAGGAGCCCTATGTTTTCCCTAAACACTGCAACCAGGTGTTTTTTTACCCAGATATGTTGGATAGGGATTGGTGGTTTGTATTGACACATGGCCCTAGATCAAAACATATTTTTGAGAACAATAGTGTTATCATGCAGTGCGAGCTAGAAGATAATGAGGGTGATCATGAGAATCGAGAGTGAGATGGTACATGTGTTATTTCATCAATATTTATACTTTTTAAGATGGGTTTTTCGAAATATTAATATAATATGTATTTTGAATTAATTGGTAATTTGCATTGTGTTAATGTTAAAATCAATAATTCACTTGATAATTTGCATTAATTATGTTGATCTCAAAAACAATGGTGTACTGTATAAATTAATTCTTTTTTTTGTATCTAAGATCATAATAAAATAATGATAATTCTAAAGTACGTGAATTTATTTGCATTATTTTCTAAACTTTATTATGTTACAATAAATCATATTATTCTGGATTTATTATTTTGCAATTATTTAAAATTTAAAAATTTACAAATTTAAAAAATTTAATAAATTCATTTCACATTAATACAATTAAAATTTTACAAATATTTTATATACAATTACAATTACAATTACAATTTTACAATTTCACGTACAATTACAATTACAATTTTAGAATTTTACATATATACAATGACAATTTTACAAATTACAAAAATTACGAAAAACCATCGCACAAACATCAAATTTGACTAAAAAACACATTCTGCAAAATCACTAACTGCATCATTGTGATCATGATCATCTAACAAAACACAATTAACATTATATATTAACATCATCACAACACAAACATCAAATATACATCTCATGTCAAATAACTCATGCTATCACATACACATCTATCTGCAAGCTACACATTAAATGAACATATCTAACATGACCTAACAACATACACATCATGATGATCACCAACATGTAAATTAAGTACAACTGCAACATGAACATAAAATACATGGACCATATATATATATATATATATATATATATATATATAAAACTGAATAATGTTAAAAATATACAACTGTAATATAAATGTCATGGATCAAATGTTGGTAGTACAACATCAATATCAGTACTAGTGGCTGATGGTCCAGCCTCATCTCCATGATCATGACTCCTGCTAGATGATGGTACGCTGCGCCTCGTAGAATGTCCATCACGTGCTGTGGCTCGATCATAACATGCAACAATCCTTTTCAGTCGCGTAAAAGTTTTCGTAACTTTTATGACATGCCACATCAAGCTATACATGTCACGCGTCATTCCTCTCCACATCCGTAATAGCCTATCATCGGCCTCTATGTCTTTGTAATGAGCGGGCCTGATGCCCACCTCAAAAATCAATGCAATGTGTTGGTCAGCCAACTCCATCCTGTATCTAGCATCACCAAGTCGACCACGCACCAGCAGGAGTAGGTCTCTAATTTGCATCGGCCTCTTGATGATCATCCTAGGCATCTGGCATGCCCTCACAGTGATCATCAGGATCCACACCTGGATCAGTTGGTGGTGGCGGCATCTCCTCACCATCAAAAGATCTAATGTCTACAAAATATATACAAGTACACAACAATAATTAGACAATTTCATTATACAATTTAATAAAAACAAGTTAAAGAACATGTTAAAATAAATTTAAATAAAACAGTAATATTACCTCTATCATCTGGCATCTCATCAGCTGTGAAGAGGATGCTGGCACACCCTCGCCAATCCAACCCCGCATAAGGACAGGGGACCATAATGAATGGATGCTCATCAACACTGGCTAGCAACTCCAGTGCATCATTTGATAATCCCACGGGAAAAATAATCTCCTCCCTCTTGGGCATCATCTACCACCACATGTGCATACGTGCCTTAGTAATCGGCCTACGAGGTTGCCGAAGAAAACTAGGTCTTGTCTCTTGAAACCTCTCAAAAAATAAACAAAAAATTTTCAAAGCAAAAGCGAAGTTGACTCTCCCTTGTGCATGAGCACGACATCTATCTAATGCTGTATAGAACAACTGCAAACAAATGGCAGACCACCTGACAAGTCGTGGTTGTTGTAGTAAAAAATCAACATAATATAAAAGCAATAAACTAATGTGTTTTTTGTCACTGGTGTTGTGTGAAATGGTTGAAATGATAAGTGAGCGACACTGGAACTCCTCATGACCAAACACACCAATATGTAACTACCCTCCAACAACCTGAAAATTTGCAGGAGATACTAAATGTGCTCCAATATATCTCTAGGAGTAAACTAACTAACTCCCTACCACACAGCCAACTGGAACCTCGGGGAACGAGGAAAAATCCACTCCTCTCCTCGATAGCCCTGTAATAAAATATACATCCTCCTCAGTGGGCATATACCATTGGTTGATACCAACCCGAAAAGCATGTTGCTAGGCATTCCACCTTCGGATAAGATGTCTCAAAAACAGACTATGGGACTTTAGGGAAGTAGCCTCCTCATAGAACTTGAGGAGGCTTACCTCCCTTAGGAGCCTCTGCGTCGCTACTGGAATAGGGCAAGGGTACGCATCTCTCTCCCTCTCTCTTACCTCCCACAAGTGAACCATGTTATACTGTTCCGCCTGTTGTTGTTGTGGTTGCCCCTCTTCTCTCCTTTCACATCTCTGAGTGATTGACATATTAAACACAATTTTTTTATTAAATGAAACATGTATTTAGAAATATACATATATAAATATTTTTTGAAAAATAAATAAAAAAACATTCGGTGCGCCAAAAACACAGTCACGCACTGATCCCGATGCGTCTTTCAACAGAGCGCACCAGATACAGTACTCCAAAAAAATTTTTTAGCGCACCGTTCACTATGTGTGATGTCAGGAGATTGGTGCGCTGACTACACTATATGCCCCGGGGCGTATATCTAAGTCAGCGCACTGCCATCCTTCCATCGTACATAGTCGTCGGTGCAGTATTGTAAAAGACTGCACCACTGACGCAAGCCAAATACGGAAAGTCATGTGCTAACAAAAATAGCTGTCCCAGGGCGGTTATATTGGTAAACGCACCGCATCACCACTGTTCAACTGGGTCAACGGTGCGGCCAAGTAAGTGACCACACCACTCTTTATAAGGAAATCTTACATAACACGATGTGCCTTTGGTACTGCCGCGGAACCGGTGCGGATACCCTTAGCACTGGTTTACCAGGCCTAACCGTTGACAATGTCGAATTGCGGTATGTGATGCACTGACCACATTACGCGCCTGGGGGCGGATATGTCCGTCAACGCACCATGGTGCCGCGATACCACATTATCAATGGTACGGCCTGGTAAACGACCGCACCAGAGTTTTTAAATTTTTTTAAAATAACACGGTGCGCCTGGTGGTACCACCCTGGAACTGGTGCAGATACCCTTAGCATCGCTTGTGGTGCAGCCTATAAATTTACAAGAAGCAACGCAAACGAGTGCGAGTCGAACGGCTCGAGTGCACCGCGCAAATTTTTTTTTTTTTTTAATGGTTAATTTAAGGCTTTTTGAAATTCTAATCTGCTAAAAGGTTTAATTATGGAAAAATAATAAAAATACATGTAAATTTACCCATCGAGGAGGCATATTGGCTGTAGAATTTGCAAAACAACATTTGTCCATTGTTTTATAAAATTCAAGCTGGAGATTGGTGGTAATGCACAGCAGCAGTGCGTGCAATAAGTGCAATGGGAGCATGGATGTTAGGGCGGCTCAAACAAGGATAACTTGCACCAGTTCTTGAGATATCTGTAGCACTGAAAAAAGTGAAAAATGTGGTTTTTGGGCCATAATTTTTTTTTATTTAACCCTGTTCTGGTGCGCGGGGTTTTCACTGGCGTACTGGTGCATTTATTGTATGCCACCCTGGGCCGTTTCTATTTTTCGCGTGATTTTATGAAGCACCGAGGAGGCTTATCTGTAATTCACTAGTGCTCCATAGTAATATGACGCACCAGGAACCGTGTTCGGTGATCCAATGATTTGTGCGGTTTTTTGGCCACAATTTTTTTTTATTTAATCCTTTTCCGGTGCGCGATGTTTATGGGGATCCCGGTGTGTTTCCGTCATTCCACCATGGGAGATTTTAGTTCTGTGCGCTTTTTATGGGGCACCGTGGCTGATGATTTGACATGCACCGGTGCTGTTCCATAATTAAACGCACCGGTGTTGTGTGTACAGAGCACACAGTTTCCGGTGTGCTAATGTTTTGAGCAGTTTTTTTGTCATAAATTTTTTTATTTAACCATCTGCGGGTGCACCAGGTTTATGAGTGCCTCGGTGTGGTTTATTTATTCCACATCAGGCGATATCTGTTTTCGCGCATGTTTTTGGAAGCAATGGTGCGGTAGAGATGTAAGGAACTGGTGCAGTAGAGATGTAGGGAACCGGTGCTGTACAAGAATATGATGCACCGGGCGAGTGTGTTAGGAGCGCACAGTTCCCAATGTGCCTATGTTTTGTGCGGTTTTTTGGCCATAATTTTTTATATATTTAACCCTGTGCTGATTCGCGAGGATTTTAGGGCGGCTCGGTGTGTTGGAGACCTGGTGCGTTTAAGGGCGACCTGGGCAGTTTCAGTTTTCGCACATTTTTTATGAGGCGTCGGTGCATAAGTTATGTGAAGTACTAGTGCTATACTAAATAAAATGCACAGTGAGGGTGTGTACGGAGCACACAGTCTCCTGTGTGCCAATTTTTTAACCACACCGGTGTGTTTTACGTTGATAAGAGCACTCGATAAAATACATTCGCAAAAACCTTCACCCGCCAACCTCCTCTAGTAACTTCCACTAGAAATGGATGTCTGGGGCATTTTTATATGGGGTTCCTCAAAAACATCTGCTAGAGGGTCTTTTCCTTATAGTGGGAGGTTTATTAAATAACCTTTAAGGGAGCATGAGGTATGATAATTCATTTCAAAAACGTATTTTTGAATGTTGAAAATTAAATGGTTTATTTATTTTCACCATAAAATAAATCTTGGCAAAGTGGATTGCATTTCAATTTAAAGGCTAAAGTATCATGTGAGTAAAAGAAAGTGATAAAGGGAGATGATGTAATTGGTGACTTGTGATATTTTCTTAAGAATGGAGTATGAGAGAGAGTGAATATTTTACATCATGAAAATGTATTAAGGGCGGATGTTCATTGGTATGTTGTATAACTTGAATTAGAGTCAAAATATCCACTGTTGTAATTATTGGGTCAAGCCTTGAAGTCAAATCAGATGTTAAGGTCAAATGAAAATTTGGATAGCTTGAGTCAAGATTGACTTATTGTACAAGAGGGTGTATTTTCATCCAAGATGAAGAGTTGATGTAAAGTCTGGAGTCAAAGAGTCTTAAATTAAGTCAAAGGTTTGAATGTAGTTAGGTGCATGATTGGTAGAGCCCGACACCCAAAGAGTTGTTCATTGTAACATAAGCATTACTGAAGTTGTTGTTTGCAGCAAAGAGGAGCAAGAGAGTTTCCAGAAATGATTCCAAGACATAGAACCGAAATATTCCTAGAGTAGGAAGAGAGCTTGTATTGTTGGATGGCAAGTATGAAGGCTTGTTGAAAAGGGGATTGAATTAAATCCACAATTGAACAAATTAAGTTCACAAAGGAGGATAAGATGATTGGTTTCAGTCATTTTATAGGTTCTGAGAAAGACCAAAACAAAAGAAAGAAGAAGGAATATTCCAAGGCAAATGGCATATGGAAGTAGTTGACTGATGAAGAGTATGAGAGAGAGAAAGCTGAGATAACAGTTCACCTTGAGTTATTGATGGAATTATTGCAGTGAAATATGAAAGACCAGAGACATGGTTGGACCATGAGGAAGAAAGTGAAGTGGCAGAGGCTACACGCAAAGAGGGAATAACAGGTAAACATACAATTAACAGAAGAGATGAGGAAGCTCAAGAAGATGATGAGTGTGCAATTGAGATGTGAAGAACTCAGAGATGTTGAGTTGAAAATGGAAATTTCCATTTATGACCTAGAACATGGTGAAATTCTGGGTGAAGAGATCAATGAGAAAGATTTCATGGACTATTGGAATAGTTCAGAAGAATTTGAAGATGTGTTGACAAGAGAATCATATGAGGGTATGAAGCCTTGTATTTTTAAATCTCATAATTTATGTATGTTTGCAAGATGTGCGGAAGATGGTGGATAGTCTGGTGAAACTGTCACAGAGATGAATGAAACTCTTAAGGTGAAGTATGATTGAGAATTCCTTTTAGAGGAGGAAGGTACTGATTTGTTGCAACTGAAAGAATTCATAGATGAATTCTTGTTTGGTATAAGGCAGCTAGTTGAAGTTGTTATGGAGCAGAAGCATAATGAAAATGCCGAAGTGATATTCCAAGGAGGTAAACAAATGAATTTGTTTAATGAAATTTATGACAAAATTTTACAATGTGATGATACAGAAAACATGATAACTCAGGAGGATTTCCAGAAGAAGAATGAAGCCAGGAATGAAGATTTTGATGAAACACTGAAAATATTTCACATGGAAATAGAGTTCTTGGAAGGATGGCTTAAGGAACCTGAAGGGGAGATGAAACTTGCAGAACCTGATACATAAGAGATTGTAGTTACCGTGCATGATAGGGATGAAATGTTTTTAACATTTATAGAGTCGAGTGAATGTTATAAATTTTCAAATAATAATGTGGTTGTAGGTACAGAAGGAAAAATTAGTAAATATAACGTTGAAATCAGAGAAATTGAGCAGAAAGTATTTGGAGATGAGATGAAAGATCAGGAGTAGCAAGAAAGTTATGTCTTTAGAGACATAAACGAAACATAAGTATTGAACCAGCAGGATAAAGATGAAAGCAACCAACAATTCCAAAGAGGATTTACCAAAATCCTGAAGGTCTATGATGGGAGATTGGTGCTTGAAGCATCAAAAGAGGGCGAAAGGTATTATCTTTTTAAAACTAATAGTTTGTTGATGAATGCAGGTACAATACTAGATCATAAATTTAATACTATAGGAGTAGTCAATGACTATAGTTATGATCGAGGGGAAATTATTGATTATTCTTCAATTCAGGAAGTTGAATGTTCAGCACAATTGGAGACGGAAGAATCAGACAAAGAGGAATTACTTCGAGGAATTGACAAAAGATATAGTTGGAGAGGCCGATGGAATGTGGTTAATAGAATGAGTGATGCTGATGTACAACTAGTTCAAGATTCTTTCAGAGTTTGGAGACCAGGAGAATGGGTATCAGTGATTCTATACAAGTCTGTAATTCCCGAAATAAAGATGATGTGGTATGGAAAAGCGAGAATTACATTCAATTGTATTCTGGAAGTACTATTCTGGAAATTCAATAGAGTTGATACTTTAAAAGACTAGCGGCAAAACAGAGTTTGGAATCCTGGACGGAGCAAGTCATGGAGACTTGTGGCTGTCGCATTATTACAGAAAAGTGACATACCTCATAGAAAGGAGTCTATGGAAACTTCTCTACATGGGGAGTCTGATGGAGGAGCATCGAGCAAAAAATTCATTATTATTTGTGCGATTTAGGGGGGTGATGTTTGTTTTAATTATTTTATAAATTATGTAGATTTTAAAAAACAAGTTAAGAGAAAAATGTGAGTGTGAGGATTATTGTAAATATTCTTTTAATTGATTGAGAATATGAATGGAATTGAGTTAGATAGATAATTTAGGTATTAGGAATTCCTTAAATGGAACTCAGTTGAGTCAAATAAGGGATAAATATATTTTAGAGTTTGGTTGAGATTTGTGTGGAGGAAATCATGGATTGGAATTAATTCATAATTATGTATAAATATGAGGATTGTGTGAGGATGGGGAACAGAGTGAAGAATACAGAGAGAGATAGAGAGAAATGGTGTGAGAGTTCATGTGAAGGGTGAGAGTCGGGAGGCCAACCATTGTAATATTCGGCCAAGGAAGGGTTTGCATTTGTAAATTTCTGGTTGTATTTTATACAATTATTTTGTTTACTATTTGGCTCTCTCTTAATATGTATTTTGAATTGAGTCTACGTGGACTTTATTGAGGATTTCATAAAAGAGGAATAAACACTCTATTTTTGTGCGCAAGGATATGTTTTTAGCATAATCCTTGCATCACTAGATATATATGGGAGGGACTAACAAATACATATGATAGAGGTGGAGAAATAAGGGGAGTGACAAGGGAAAGATGGAGATAAAATGAAGGAGAGGGGAGAGGAGTGAGAAAGGTAGAGAAGGGTAAGAGAGGGAGAGGGAGACATAAAGATGGAGGTGGGAGAGAGAGAAGGAGAGAGGGAGGGATAAGGAGAGATGATGATAGATAGAGAGAGAGAGAGAGAGAGAAAGAGAGAGAAGGAGGAAGGGAGAGGGAGGTAGGAGTGAAAGGGAGAGAGAGGGAGGGACAGACAGATAGACTTGGAGGGGGAGAGAGGGAGGTAAGAAGAAATCCATAGATAGTGAGAAGTGTAGAGAGAGGGAGTGACAAGGGAGAGATGGAGAGAAAGTGTGTATGTTTAGGGGTGAGATAAAGAGACATAGAAGGAGTGATGGAGACAAGGGGGGAGAGAAGGAGAAATGGAGGTATATAGTAACATAGTTGGAGAGAGAGAGATAGAATGATGGGGGAAGAGAGAGGATTGGAGGGCAGAGAGAGAAAGAGAGAGAGAGAGGGGAGGTAGTGATAGATTGATGGATTAGAGAAATATAGTGTATGTTTTGGATTTGATATAGAGAGATATATGGAGATAGATATATAGACTAAAGGTGAAGAGAAAGAAGAGATATATGGAGACAAGGAGGGAGGGACGAAGACATTGATAGATATGGAGTGAGAGAGAGTGTGTGTTTGGTGGGGTGAGATAAAGGGACAAACAAGGAGAGATGGAGGGATATATAGATATATATGGAGGGGGGAGAGAGGGAAGAATATTTCCTGCACCATTTGCATTGATTTTAGTGTAAATGGTGATTTATAATCCTATTTTATTTCTTGCACTAGGTGCATTGATTTTTAATGATATTTTATTACTTGGACTAGATGCATTGATTTCAATGTAGATGATTTCTAATCCTGTTTGATTTCTTGCACTAAATGCAAGAGATAGAGAAGGAGAGGAGTGAGAATGGTAGAGAATTTTAAGAGAGGGAGAGGGAGACATAAAGATGGAGGTGGGAGAGAGAGAAGGAGAGAGGATTGGAGGGTATAGAGAGAGAGAGAGAGAGAGAGAGAGAGAGAGAGAGAGAGAGAGAAAATGAAGGGGGGATGTAGAGGGAGGTAGGAGAGAAAGGGAGATAGAGGAAGGATGAGAGGATGAGGAGAGAGGGAGGGACATAGAGATGGAATTGGAGGGGGATACATGGAGGGAAAGAGAGTTGGAGTTGGAGGGGGAGAAAGGGAGGGAAGAAGAAAGACATAGAGAGTGAGAAGTGGAGAGAGAGGGAGTGAAAAGGGAGGTATGGATATAATGTGTGTATTTTTAGGGGTGATATAAAGAGACATAGAAGGAGTGATGGAGACAAGGGGGTAGAGAAGGAGAGAGAAGGAGAAAGGAAGGGATACAGTAACATAATTGGAGAGAGAGAGAGAGAGAATTGAATGGAAGAGAAAGAGAGACAGAGAGAGTGGGGGGGGAGATAGAGGGACGCGAGAGAGAAAGGGAGAGGGAGGAAGGACGAGAGAGAGGACTTGATAGAGAGGAAGAGAGTGAAGGGGGAAGAGAGAAGATTCTGGGGGAGAGAGAGAGAGAGAGAGAGTGAGTGATGGGGGAAGAGAGAGGGCGTTAGGAGAGAAAGTGAGAGAGAGGAAGGAAAAGAGAGGAGACTTGAAAGAGAGGAGGAGAGAGGGAGGTAGAGATAGGGAGGGATATAGATATGGATTTGAATGGGGAGAGAGGGAGGGAAGAATAAAGACATAGAATGAGTAGTGGAGAGAGAGAGAGTGTGTGACAAGGTAGAGATGGAGAGAGTGTGTGTATTTTTTGGGGTGAGATAAGAGACAAACAATGAGAAATGGAGAGAAGGGGGGAGAGAAGGAGCGAGATAGGCATATAGTAACAAATTTGGAAGGTGAATATAAAGAGAGAGAAAGGTGGGAGAGAAAGGAAGAGAGAGAGTGAAGAGAGGTGGAGATGGAGGGGGAGAGAGAGGGAGGTAAGAATAAATACATAGAGAATGAAAGGTGGATAGAGAGAGAGAGGGAGGTAAGAATAAAGACACATAGTGAAATTCCGACACTTTAGTTCCGACACTTTTGTCATAATTTCGGAAATTTCCCCAATTTCTATCAATTTTTCAAATCCCGCCACAAACGGTCGCTATACCGACATTTAGGGATATCGTCGCTTTTGAGACGTTTATGTTTGTCATCAGAATTGAAATTTTTTAAACATTTTGTCGGTGTTACAACGTTTATGGGACGAAATGTCGTAATTGCAACATTGCCTACACATACGTCGGTCTTGCGACGCTTGGGAGAAACCGTCGGAAAAGCGACGTTTCTCATATAGACGTCGGTCGTGAAACGTTTTGAAGCCAAACATCACAAGACCGATGTCTATATGAGAAACATTGCTTTTCCGACGGTTTCTCCCAAGCGTCGCAAGACCGACGTTTAAACAACACAACATTTTAATATGAAAACATTTGTTTGGTTGGACAACAAACTTGGACATGAAAAACAATTACATGCGTGGACATGTAAAGTGTTACTTTATTAACAATTGTTCAACATTTGAATATGAAAACATTATATTATTTAACATGTTGTTTATATAAATATGATTTATTTGGATATAATGAGTATTACATTATTGGATAATGTTTTTTTTTGTTGGAAAACATGCTTATACATCAAAAAAATTACATTACACTTATACACGAAAACTTGCACATTTTGGTATATTATTCCAAAGGCTACGACATGCTTGGGATCTTTTAAATCCTTGATTAAAACTTGGTGAGATGAAAACTCTACTATTCTACCTTTACTTGAATGAGTAATTTGATATTTTAATTGAAGGTTGGAACAAAGACTTGGAACACATAATACATTATTGAAATGTATGTTATATTCCTTAGTTGTTATAGACCATACATCACCAACAACAAAAAAACAAAAAAAAATGTGTTACAATCATTACAAGTAATAAAATTGCATTTATGCTTAACCATATAATAATATGCTCTAGAATAAATAAGCCACTCATTGGAATAAGAAGTAGAGGATGCACTGAAATAGAAACCAAAAGCAAAAGTGTATTTCCAAAAGAGCTAAGCCTGGGTGAAATATTTTGTGGAAACAAAAAACATGATAAGCATATTTTCGGGAAGCTCGTTTGTCGTTTTCTCCCATGTGGCATTGTTCGGTTGGGCACGCCGTGTTGTTCTGTGTGAAGTCGCCCGACCGGGTGCGTTCGGGTCGGGTCATTTCATTTGAGGGCACCCGTATTAGTTTTGCTAAGTTGTGACCGCCCGAGTGCCTTGTGCACGTTCGAGCAGCCCGTTTTCCATTTTCTCCCTTATGGCATCATTCGGTTGGCACGCCGTGTCGCGCCGTGTGAGGTCGCCCGACTAGGTGAATTCCGGTCAGGTCTATCCATTTTGTTCGAGGGCACCTGTATCAGTTTTTCTAAGTTGTGACCACTTGGGTGCCTTGTGCATGTTCGGGCGTCCCATTTGCCGTTTGCTCCCTTGTGGCATCGTTCGGTCGGGCGCACTGTGTGAGGTCGCCTGACCGGGTGCGTTTGGGTCGGGTCAGGCCATTTCGTTCGAGGGCACCCGTATCAGTTTTGCTAAGTTGTGACCGCCCGGGTGCCTTGTGCACGTTCGAGCGGCTCATTTTCCATTTTCTCCCTTGTGGCATTGTTCAGTTGGGTGCGCCGTGTCGCGCCGTGTGAGGTCGCCCTACCGGGCGCGTTCGGGTTGGCTCAGGCCGTTTCGTTCGAGGGCGCCCGTATCATTTTTGCTAAGTTGTGATCGCCCAGGTGCCTTGTGCATGTTCAGGTGGACTGTTTTTCGTTTTCTCCCTTGTGGCATCATTCGGTCACGCGCGTCGTGTCGTGCCGTGTGAGGTCGCCCGACCGGGCGCATTCGGGTCGGGTCGTTTCGTTCGAGGGCACCCGTATTAGTTTTGCTAAGTTGTGACCACCGAGGTGCCTTGTGCACGTTCGGGTGGCCTGTTTTCCGTTTGCTCCATTGTGGCATCATTTAGTCGGGCGTGTCGTGTCACGCCGTGTGAGGTTGCCCGACTGGGTACATTTGGGTCGGGTCTGGCCATTTAGTTTGAGGGCGCCCGTATCAGTTTTGCTAAGTTGTGACCGTCTGGGTGGCTTGTGCATGTTCGGGTGGCCCATTTTCTGTTTGATCCCTTGTGGCATCGTTCATTTAGGCGAGCCGTGTCATGCTCTGTGAGGTCGCCCGACTGGGTGCATTCGGGTCAGGCCGTTTCGTTCGAGGGCGTCTGTATTAGTTTTGTTAAGTTGTGACCGCCTGGGTGCCTTATGCACATTCGGGCAGCCCATTTTCTGTTTTCTCCCTTGTGGCATCGGTCGGTCAAGCACGCCATGTCACACTATGTGAGGTCGCTCGACCGGGCGCGGTCGGGTCGAGTCGTTTCATTCGAGGGCGCCCGTATCAATTTTGCTAAGTTGTGACCACCTGAGTGCCTTGTGCATGTTCGAGCGGCCCGTTTTCCATTTTCTCCCTTGTGGCATCGTTCGGTCGAGCACGCCGTGTCGCACCATGTGATGTCGCCCGACCGGGCGTGGTCGGGTCAGACCGTTTCATTCGAGGGTGCCCGTATCAGTTTTGCTAAGTTGTGACTACCCGCTTTCCTTGTGCATGTTCAGGCGGCCCGTTTTCCATTTTCTCCCATGTGGCATCGTTCGGTCGGGCGCGTCGTGTCGTGCCGTGCGAGGTCGCCTGACCGGGCGCGTTCGGTTTGGCCCGTTTTGTTCGAGGACGCTCGTATCAGTTTTGCTAAGTTGTGACTACCTAGGTGCCTTGTGCATGTTCGGGTGGCCCTTTTTGCCATTTTCTCTCATGTGGCATCTTTTGGTCAGGCGCGCCATGTCGCGCCGTGTGAGGTCGCCCGACCGGGTGCATTCGGGTCAGGTTGGGCCATTTCATTCGAGGGCGCCCGTATCAGTTTTGCTAAGTTCTGACCGCCCAGGTGCCTTGTGCACGTTCAGGTGGCTCGTTTGCTATTTTCTCCCTTGTGGCATCGTTCAGTCAGGCGCGTCGTGTCGCGCCGTGTGAGGTCGCACAACCAGGTGTGTTCGGGTCGGTCCATTTTGTTCGAGGGCACCCATATCAGTTTTGTTAAGTTCTGACCGCCCGGGTGCCTTATGCACATTTGGACGGCCTGTTTTCCATTTTCTCCCTTGTGGCATCGTTCGGTCGGGTGCGCCGTGTCACGCTGTGTGAGGTCGCCCGACGGGGTGTGGTCGGGGCGGGTCGTTTCGTTTGAGGGCGCTCATATCATTTTTGCTAAGTTGTGACCACCCGAGTGCCTTCTGCACGTTCGAGCGGCCCGTTTGTCATTTTCTCCCTTGTGGCATCGTTCAGTCAGGCGTGTCATGTCGCGCCGTGTGAGGTCACCTGACCGAGCGCGTTCGGGTCGGGTCATTTCATTTGAGGGTGCTCGTATAATTTTTGCTAAGTTGTGACTGCTCGGGTGTCATGTGCATGTTCGGGTGGCCCGTTTGCCATTTTCTCCCTTGTGGCATCGTAGGGTTGGGCGCACCGTGTGAGGTCGTCCGACCGAGCACGTTCAGGTCAGGTCGTTTCATTCGAGGGCGCCCGTAAAAGTTTTGTTAATTTGTGACCACCCGGGTGCCTTGTGCACGTTCGGGCGGCCCGTTTTCCGTTTTCTCCCTTAATGTGGCATCGTTTAGTCGGGTGCACCATGTCGAGCCATGTGAGGGCGCCTGACCAAGTGCGTTCGGGTTGCGTTGTTTCGTTTGAGGGCACTCGTATCAGTTTTGCTAAGTTGTGACCGCCCGGGTGCCCTGTGCACATTCAGGCGGCCCGTTTGCTATTTTCTCCCTTGTGGCATCGTTTGGTTGGGAACGTTGTGTCGCGCCGTCTGAGGTCGCCCAATCGATTGCATTCGGGTCGGGTCAGGTCGTTTCCTCTGAGGGCGTCCGTATCAGTTTTACTAAGTTGTGACCGCCCAGGTGCCTTGTGCATGTTTGGGTGGCCCATTTGTCGTTTTCTCCCTTGTGGCATCGTTCGTTCGGATGCACCGTGTTGCACTGTGTGAGGTCTCTTGACTGAGCGCTGTCGGGTCAGGCCGTTTCATTCGAGGGCACCCGTATCAGTTTTGCTAAGTTGTGACTGCCCGAGTGCCTTATGCACATTTGGGTGGCCCGTTTGCCATTTTCTCCCTTATGGAATTGTTCGGTCGGGTGCGCCATGTTGCGCCGTGTGAGGTCACCCGACTGGGCGCGTTCAGGTCAGGTCGAGTCGTTTCTTTCAAGGGCACCCATATCAGTTTTGCTAAGTTATGACCGCCCGAGTGCCTTGTGCACGTTCGGGTGGCCCGTTTTCCATTCTTCGGACTTAAATTGTGTGAAAAAACTGTGGCTGAGTTTCAAACTAGAGATTTAACATACATTTGGTTTGATTGCAATAGAAATTTTCATCAATAAATGTAAATCAATGGCTAAGAAATACTATAAATTAATAAATAAATAAGACATGGCAACAAGCTACAACAATACTTACAAAATTGTTACACTGAGACGCAAAGAATAAGCAACTAATTTAACCCCTAACCCATTTACCCCTAAACCATAAACCTCTCAACCCTTAACCCCTAACCCCTAAACCCTTAACCCCTAACCCATTTAACCCCCTAAACCCCTAGTAAACCCCTAACCCATTTAACCCCCTAAACCCTAAACCTATAAACCCTTAACCCTTAACCCCTTACACCCTAAACCATTAAAACCTTAACCATAACCCCTTAAACCCTAATTCCCAACCCCTAACCCATCTAACCCCCTAAAACCTAACCCCTAACCCCTAACTTCTAACCCCTAAAATCCTTAAATGCTAAATCCCCTAACCCCCTAAACCCCTAGCCTATTTAACCCCATAAACCCTAAACCTATAACCCCTTATCCCATAATAACCCATTAAACCCTAATTCCCAACCCCTAACCCATTTAACCCCCTAAACCATAAACCTCTAAACCCGTAACCCATTTAACCCCTAAACCCTAAACCTCTAAACCCTTAACCCCTAACCCTTAAACCCTTAACCCCTAACCCATTTAACCCCCTAAACCCCTAAATCCCTAACCCATTTAACCCCCTAAACCCTAAACCTCTAAACCCTTAACCCCTAACCCAAACATCTAACCCCTAGACCCCTTAACCCCTTGATCTGCTAGGGGCCAGTTACCTTGATATTAACGGTGGTGTATTCATACTCCTTCTGAATAACCAATAAAGGGTCAAAGAAATTGACCAACATGTTGTCAAGTTTTACCTTATCCATCTCTGGGGTAAGCTGCTTTTCGGCTAACTCCACTGCTTTTGATCTCAATTTTTCCAATTGCTTCCTTCTCTCATATGATACCTGAGCCTTTGCCTTTCTCTTCCCTTCTAATTCCGTAATAGTGTCATAGTGATGCCAGCCAACTTCTTTGGAAAGCCTTCCTAGCAGACAATACTTGTGACCTGGATAAAGCCTCAACACTTTCAAAGCATCTGGAATGACCTCTCTCTTCCCCAATATCTCTCTCTCTCTCTCTCTCTCTCTCTCTCTCTCTCTCCCTCTCTCTCTCTCTCTCTATCTACCCTCCAATATTCTCATAGCTATATCCCTCCCTCTATCCTTCTTTCTGCCCCCCTTCCATATTTGTGTCACTATCTCCCTCTCTTACCCTTCTCTACCTCTCTCACTCCTCTCCCTCTCTCTCTCTCTCCATTCCTTCTCTCCCCTCTCCTTCAGTTTATCTCCATCTCTCCCTTGTGACTCCCCTTGTCTCGCCACCTCTATCAATCTATGTCTTTATAATTATTCCTTCTCATATATATCTAGAGTTAATATATATCATGACATATTGGGACCTACGATTGGGTTAATTTTGCCTTGTTGGCAAGGTTAAAATGGTTAATCTTCGATAGACAAAATGTAGATCAAATATTTCATCAAAAAGAGGGAACCATACCCTATATTCTTCCAGGCTATGCCTATCAGTCGCTTGGCCTCTTCTTGCTCTCACATGAATGTAGTCTTGCTTGACTGGTACAGAAGAAGGTTTCGCATTATCAACTATTTGTTTGGGACAACTTTTAGTTGTTTCAACACTGCTACATTCTAATTCAAGCTTATCCTTTAAACCATCTTAGTCTTTTGTACTCTCTTCAACTTTGTAGTGCTTTCCATTCCTCTCAGTCACATATGTTTCCTTGGTCTATTAAGGGACAAGGTCAACAACATTAGGATGTTTTTGCAATAAACAAGGGTATTTCCAGGACACAGTCAGGTGGAGCAAGAGTATAAGAGCCAAATTTCTCATGAATGTGGGACACTCGAACTTAAGATTTTCTAGAGTAGTCATGAGGTGCAGTCTGGTTATTAAGACTTCATCAGATGGCCATTCTCCGGACTTAAATTGTGTGACAACACTATGGCTGAGTTTGAAACTGGAGATTGAACATACATTTGGTTTGATTGCAATAGACATTTTCATCAATAAATGTAAAGCAATGGCTAACAAATACTATAAATTAATAAATAAAGAAGACATGGCAACAAGCAACAATACTTACAAAATTGTTACATTGAGACGCAAAGAATAAGCAACTAATTTAACCCCTAAACCATAAACCTCTAAACGTCCCTTAACCCCTAACTCCTAAACTCTTAACCCCTAACCCATTTAACCCCCTAAACCCCTAGTAAACCCCTAACCCATTTAACCCCCTAAACCCTAAACCTATAAACCCTTAACCCCTAACCCCTTAAACCCTAAACCATTAAACCCTTAACCCTAACCCCTTAAACCCTAATTCCTGACTCCTAACCCATCTAACCCCCAAAAACCTAACCCCATTAGCCCCTAACTTCTAACCCCTAAAATCCTTAACTGATAAATCTCCTAACCCTCTAAACCCCTAACCCATTTAACCCCCTAAACCCTAAACTTATAACCCCTTAACCCATAACCCATTAAACCCTAATTCCCAACCCCTAACCCATTTAACCCCCTAAACCATAAACCTCTAAACCCCTAACCCACTTAACCCATAAACCCCCTAAACCTCTAAACCCCTAACCCATTTAACCCCCTAAACCCTCAACCTCTAAACCCTTAACCCCTAACCCCTTAAACCCTATTTCCCAACCGGCCTAACCCATTTAACCCCCTATATACATAATACATAAATTATAAAGAAAATATATATATATAAAGAGATAAAAACTCCAAATATTTAAAATACAACATAATTTAATAGTGTAGAGTTTAAAACTCCTTTTAATAAAGAATAAAGATTTAGTAGGGTAGAAGGATTACTATATGCAAAAATCAGAGCATTATTTACTCATATAACTTTAAATGCTTCTCAAAAAGATAAGTTTTACTTTTTTGATTGTAAATATTTTTAAACAATCAAAATAAACAAACATTTATTTATTTAGAAATTATTTTAATTATTTAAAATGATTATAATTATTAAAAAATATTTATTTTTAAATTAATTTGAGTGGCCTTAAAAAAAAACACACGTGTTTCATTTCAAAATGTCAAAATTTTTGAAATATCAAAAGTTTTAATTTCCCTGATACATTTCCCTCCGATTTCATGCTTTGTCCAGGGAAGGAGGGAGGATCTGATCCAAATCTGAGTTGGGTCGATAGAAAATATTCCAAATATCCTTCACATTCAGGGGGGCCAATGTGCAACTAGATCGGCTCCAAGTTTTGGGAAGTGGTCTGTGAAGAACACGGGATGGAACGTACTGAGAGATATTAGGGCACTTCAGATCTACAACTTGAAAGGGTTATGGATAGGTCTTTAGACCTAATATCTTTGTTTTTGGCCAATCTGGGGCTGGAAAAACAACTAGGCCAAGGGGCATTACACGGAAGGAGTCGGGCTCATTGATTCTGTGCTTGATGTTGTTAGGAAGGAGACTGAGAACTGTGATTTCCTGCAAGGTATGTATCTTTTTCAGATTCGAATCCTTGAACTTGTGTTTTTGAAATGTAGGATTTCATTTGCTAAAATGATGTGGGTTTTTGTTGTGTACAAGGTTTCATAAAAAGTCCCAATCTGAAGCCGCAGAGTGTTTTCATCTGTGTCTCTGCAAGTCCCAATCTCAAGCCATAGAGGTACGATCTCGTTCATGCTTTATGTTTTTTTTTTTTAATGCATGAAGTAAAATTTTAAACTGCTTCACATAATCAGTTGGAAGTAAACTCTGACCCAGATACAATCATGTCCTCTGATTGAGAAACAATCATCTCCTCTGATCCAGAAATGACTCAATCTGCGAAAGATCAATCCCCAGAAATTCCAATAGTGCCACAGTTTGTATCACTGACCTAGGAACAACAAATTCTATTAAGCAAGGAGACATTCACTCGTATAATTGAAACCTACAGGCAAGTTGATGGTGCAGGGGTCAGGGATTTGCGATGTTCACTGCTTGCACGATTGATTGCTCAGGTATATGCTCATAAAGTTTTTTATCAATAGTCTATATGAACTGCTTTAGAGATACTGGAATCTAACTTTTCCTCGTCATCAATGTTTGTCTTTAACAATTGCATTCTGAGCTTTGAAAATCCTCTTTATAAAGGCGGCTTGCTCAGGAAAACACTAATACAGTAATACCTCCTCTACAAATGAAAAGCGATTCTTCAACAAATTAGTGTCTACACTAAATCCTTGTACAGAATATTCTTACTGAAGTGCCTGCTTGCACCATTACTAATTCTAACACCTCACTCAAAATAATTTCACCTTATTCTATGACATCTGCAACCAACCACCTTTCATCATCAATCCCAGATTGTATGGTTGTTGTTACATTGATTGCATGATCATGAGAGAAATTTTCAAATTCCATTCTAATAAGGCTTAGAAGCTAGAGAACTTGAAAGACAAATTCCTTAAAAATACTATGACCATCTTACCTATTTATATTGTGGACCTTTTGCTTTAGATAGTCTCTTCTGGCCTTACCCCTGGCGAAGTTTCTTAAATCAATCATCTTTATAAATATGATGATCAAAATGAATCAATTAATTGTGAGACTATCATGCTGGGATACACCATGTTCAAACTCTTTGCCAAAAGAGCACACAAATTCATCTCCATATGGGCAGAGAGGAAGAAATTGCAGGTTTAAGGTTTAGTCATTGCAAATGGAATCACCGCACTTTTGACTATTTTTCAATCCTCCCAAATGCTATTGAGGAAGCAAAAGTAAGTATATTGTTGATCCATGGACACCTGTTAAGCCTTTCAGATAGTTGGAAGAAACCTACTATTTGAGAGGATGAAGGTATACCTCTCCTATGCTTGGCGATCTCTATAATTATGACCCTATATGAGATTCAAATGATCATCTCTGGGGTCTATTATATACATTAACATAGTATTCAAGCAAGGGTGTTGACTGCCTCACATTCTTTGGACTTCATATTTATGGATGAGAGTTTCTCATTTCAAAATCCATGGGTGGTAAAGGTGGAGGCCCTCTATGGGATCTCCATTTCACTATTTTTTGACAACACTGTACTTCTATTTCACGAATCCAAAAACAAAAGTACATTTTGAGCTCATTCTGGGATGAACATGGTCTTCAAGTCCACTGTTTGGTCCAATCTACTGCTCTAGATTAGGCTTAAATTATTGTCAACCGAGTAGGTATTCTTAGAGGCACTTGTCTAATGTATATAGACCTAGAAGAATCTAATTTCCTAAGTGAAGGTTTATTGTAGTAGGTTCCAATACCCTTTTACAATAGACTGACATTTGGTCCCTTACACACTTTAAACACTTCTTTAATTAAATATGATCTAACATTCTAAAACGAAAGTGCTTATGGTTGTCTGAGATTTTAATCCTTTTACAAGGTTTCTATTCACAAAATCTGTTTCAAGTTCTTAGATTAACACTCTAAAATCAATGATCTAATTCCTATGGTTTGTTTGAGATTCCAGTCCTCTTACAAGGACTTTACTCACAGAGTCTCTTTCAAATCAGCACACTTAAATCAAATTCATTAAAAACAGAGATCATGGAGATAATCTTGAATTCAATACACAATTAAATCCTCTTACAAGGTCTACTCATTAATCTAGTAATCGAATTTTTCAATTATAACCATGAACCATAAAATAGAAATAATGACTGAAATCATAAACACAACTAATTGAAATCTATGAACTCACAGTATGAAAATTAAATGAAAATACTAAATCAGATCTGAATAATAGAAATCTAATGGAAACATAAATAAAAATTGTACCAACATGGCATGGGGGCCCTCCACGCTTGCAGGCACACTTGGAGAAACTTCAAATGAAGAAAAATCTAAATCATAACACCATGAATGATAGAATTTACGTCTCTTATTAAAATCTAGAAATCGATTACATCAAAACAGAGTTCTAAAACTTGTACATAATCTTATGTCTTCTCCACGTATCTACTTCTTCTCTTTTCATGCCTAGCCTATTACATGCTTCTACTACTTATTTATCATAGATTACAAACAAAAAGAGGCTATTATCATTCCAAAAAAACCTAACTGACCTCCAAAGCAGGTCGAATTAGTTTGAATCCCTAAACATAAGAAAAATATCAAGCCCATTCATTTATGATTCAGATTTTTCTGCTAAACTAGCTGGGTTTGACCAACGTTGACCAGATACTTAGGAACTTTGAATCTGACGTTGGATAGATCTTTCACCATATGTGTACATTCCAGATCAAGCCCACGTCCTTTGTTTTTTTTTACCTGTTACGCCACATGTCAGAACATAAAGCATTTACAGGAAGTTACCACATCCTGTAATTTCTTGAAATTTTTTTATTTTTTTAACACAAAAATTCCACAAATTGATTTTAATGTAAAAATAACAATCATGATACTATATTAATCAATTTAAATAAGATATACGGAATTTATGGAGGTTTAGTGAAGAAAATGGTGGATAATGATGATATTTTTGGATAAAACGGTAGGCCATAAAATGATACCAACATCTCCCCCAAACACATGGTTTTGCATGTCCTCATGCTAACCTAATGAACTTCCTCTGTTTGCTACTTTTGCAGCCTGCAATAAAACTTCTACATTCTTCTGTGCTTGATATTTAGTCTTCATCCTTTTGTACTTGGTCTTCATGTCTTTGTTCTGTTGATACCATTTTCCAGCCCATTTGCAAATTTCAGTTTTTTTTGGCTTTGAGTTTTATGATTTTATTCTTCAATTTTTCATTTTTCCTTTGAATTTTCTTGCTTTGTTCTCTCAATGCTTAATTTTCTTTCTTCACAACTCTTTCTAATACCTCTGATTCCATGAGTTATTCTTTCAAGTCTTGAATTTTTTTTTCCAGCTCCTTCTTTTTTCTGTTTGAAGGTGCTGGCTCTTTTTCTTCTTCCTTATTACCTTGAATTTCCATTTCCTGTCTATTTGCATCATGTTCTGGTTGTACATATTGTTATGATTGTATATCCTTTTCTGGTTGTAGGTCATCATCCTCTTGCAATTTCTTTCCTTTTATCCTCCTGGATCTTCTTGTATAGGAAGTGAAAACTTTATCTTTTGCAATTCTCTTAGCATCTTCTTGCCTCATTCTTCTTGTTTTTACACTGCTACTAGGCTGGGAAACAATGCTTGATCTGAATTCAGGAGTTTCCTCATTTATTTCAACCACATCAACCATAAATTCTGTACTTCCTTGTTTTTCTTGTTCATCTTCATTGGTTTTGATTTTATTGGAAATTAAGAATCCTTCCCATGTTATTCCTCTCTTTTGCAATTCAGACTCAATTAAAATTTTAATAAAAACAAAATGCCACAAAATTTTATCCTCATTACCCTTCTGTTTCTGAATAGTTTTTGACATCTTGGTTAAGCTCTGTAAAAGTAAATAAGGCAAATTGATGGTACATTTTCCTTTTAAGTGCAACAATATCTTCATGTGATATAAATATACTATACTGTATCTCCCTTCACATGTGATGAAATTTTGGATCATGTAAACCATTTCATCCCATGGATGAATGAGCCAACTCCTAAGAACTCCTTTTTTCCAATTTACTAAAGAAACTCTTGATCTAGACATAAATTGGGTCCATGATTTTTCTTTGAACTGCTTGTTTTTAAAATATTTCTCCCCCTATGGTTAATGTCTATTGCCCAACCTATTGTGTCTTCTGAAATTCTACAGGAAAGATTCCCTATTAAGGTTTTTTCTCCATTGACTGAAAACAAAAAATGTTTCATGACTTCTTCATTATAACCATTGAATTTTTCCAAGAAAGGTAACCATTGTTTTTCTCTTAAAATTTTTACACAATCCTCATGAGATTTTGAACTGTCAAACTTTTCTAGCTCTGCCCTATTTTCCATTTAAAACTTCATTGTTTTAACCCTGTCTGCCTATGCTTTGTAAAAAAAAAATTATTAACCATGGTTTTTTTATTTTTACCTCTTCTATTGCACTCGGGCTGAGTGACCTTAAATTTCTGAGTTATCTTCAAATTTTTGGGCCGCCCTTGAATTTCTAAGCTAACTTCTTGTTTTGGATAATACCCAACGCCTATGTTTCTCCCTTTTTCCAAGTATCGTATCCTGGCAACTGTCTTCAAACTATATTCGTGGTATTTCTATTTTTAAACCACAGAGCCCGAACTTAACCTCCTAAACTTGGACTTGTGCCGACCTTTGTGATTGGAAAAACTCAAAATTTAGCCTGCTATCATGAAATGGAATTGATATGATGATGGCACAGAGGATAGGGTCTCGTTAGCAGAGACCATAGTCTTGTTTGCAGGGTCTGTAGATGTGGTCACAGAGAATTCAGATCGTGGTTGTAGAGAAATGATAGATCATGCTGAATACATTCATAAATAGATAAATTCTGTGAAGAACGTTTTCGTATTGTCTGGCAGTCGGAATAATTGAAACTTAATAGATGGCTTCTCATTATATGTCTAATAAGGCCATGGAGAGACCTTATAGACCCGTTGGTACTTTGTTGGCAGTGGTTGGTACTTTGCTGGTAGTGGTTGATTTGAAAGGTTTATGAGTTTATGAAAAGGTCTGAAGGGGTATAGCCAGCATAAAGATAAGCTAAGGTCTGTAGTGGTGATATGTGTGATATAGAAATCGAGGTGAGCATATAGGAATAGGTTATGAAATTGATATATAAATAGGCATGAAGGGTATAAAGGCATGTAAAAACCATTAGGCATATAGGATAGCTTTATGGGCGCTATGGTTTTTAAAAGTGATTGCATAGGTTAAGATGTTTAGGAGTAGTGGTATATGGGTTATCAAATTGATATTAATAAGTAACCATAGATTAATTATTTAACACTAAAATAATCATAGGAATTTTAAGTGCTAAAAACAAAAATCTTACAATCCTTTACACTTACTCGCTGATATAGTCCTGATTTGATCTTTTGCAGGTGTAACTAGCTGGCTTTGTACAGATGTGATTGGTCATTGTCTTCAAAACAGGTCCCTCGAAAATGAGTATAAATAGGTCCCTTGAAAATGAGTATAAACAGGTCCCTTGAAATCTGAAAATTCATGTTGATGCCGCTTCTATCCTTCTTGATGTTGTAGAACATATTGATGCAGCCATGTTTAAATTTTGATAGGAAACCTTTAAAAATTGTTAATGCAGCCTTGAAATATGTTGATGTTGCCTTGTGTGCCATTGATGCAGCCTTTGAACAGGTCCCTCTGCTGATAAATTTTGCTTGAACAGTTCCCTCTGCATAATCTCGTTTAAACAGGTCCCAATGCATATTTTTTCTTGAAAAGGTCCCTTTTTGCTGATTAGAAAAAAACATCTCCTTATTATTGAAACAACAAAAAAAATCCCTTATTGAAATTTTGAGAATGAGGAGATGAATAGGAAAAATTCACTGTTTCTTCTCCCCCACTAATTCATTGACTATGTCAATGCTTCCAAATACATATTCCGTTCCTCATGAAATCCTACATCCAAGTACAATAATTATGTCATTTTACATCCTTTCCTCCAAATGGTAAATTGAGTTGGGTTGTCGAAATGTGGTAGTTTAGTGTTCCCATTGTCACGAAGAAAATTAATTATAGTTTGTGCCATCCAATGTTTGTCACCACTTCTTGGCCATGGATCGACTCTAATTCTAACCTTATGTCCATTTCCTGCTTTATATGCCAGACCAGAATCAATTAAATTGAAATAGTTTAAAACATCTCTCCATAACAGAAATATTAACCTCAGAAATTTTAGTCTATTTAATCCATTCCTCGATAAAATTTGGTGCAATATATTTGTGTTGAACCACATTAGACAATATATATATATTTTTAAGTACTTCTAACTAAGTGTTGGAAGACATATGCCTTAGACATTGGAAGAGAGACGTTATTTTTTTAATATTTTGACTTTTTGGTCGGAATACTGACGGCTTAAACGTCGGAAGAGCAACGTTAATTTTTCTAAAAATTTTACATTTGCGTCGAAAGACCGAAGCCTCGATCGTCGAAAGAGTGACATTTCTTTTTTTAAATATTTTTAGCTTTTTTGTCGCTAAAGCGACGTTACCTAAGCGTCGGACTAAACGTCGGATGATATTTCATCGGAATTGTGACGGTTTGTAAAATGTCGGAATTAAACATTGGAAGTCATAACTTCGAAATTGCGACGTTTTTATGAAACTTGAAAAGCATCAGAAGACCGAAAGTTTGTGATCGTCAGAAGACCGACAGTTGTGGGTCGTCGAAAGAAAGACGCTTATAAAACGATGGAATAGCAACACTTTACAAAACGTCGGAAAAAGTGTCGGTATTGCGACACTTTGGTAAAGCATCGGAATTGTGACGTAATGGCTAACCATGTTTTGTCTGGCCTGAAACTGTCACTCTTGCAACGACTATGTGTCGGAATAGCGATGACGTGGCCGTCAAAAATTGGGCCAAATTTTCTAGTGAATCCTTACAGACTTCCATCATTCCCAACACCTGCATAATACTAATTCCCTTGCCAA